>OU612069.1:23415078-25815078 GCA_914767715.1 Membranipora membranacea
TAATGAACTGAGTATCAGGCTAGGTGAGAGATGAACTGTTCTACTTATACTCGCTGCTACAGCTTCAATTTGGTATTTTATTGTTTTCCACCCTGCTGTATCTGCTATGTTACAATTTCATATGCATATGTGTTTTATTATTTGGCCAGAATATGGTTCGAACTCGCAAAACAACAGTGAGGTGGTGTCGCCGGAGAAGTGTCTGAAATGTACTCTTATTCACTCACCCAGATGTGAATGTCCTACCACAGGGATGGTTGACAATGACATGGCTATAAATACCAAAGACGCTAAGGATGATGGAAATGATGTGAAAGTGGAGCGGAGAGAAAAGTTACATGAGCAGAATCAGCCTACCACCCCCCATTCCAGAGGTAAGTAGTCTGTAGTTGTAACATCATTTAAGCGATAGGCCTACTGTGTGTAGTGATAGTGTGAATTTCAATGCACATGGACTGCTCAATTTAACATGGATAACTAGCACATGTCAAACTGCCAAATGCAAAACAATTTGATTAAAATCCCAAAATTCAGTGACGTAAATTTTCTAATCCCTCAAGAAAATCTTAATTGTAAACAACCAGTTGTATTGCAGTCTCTGTCTTTCATTACAGGGAAAGAATTTGTTACTGCTGTGCCCTGTTTATCTTTTCCAAAGGATTTAAAGGCAATGTAATATTAGAATATCAAAACCTGAGGATACCCTTTGTGTCTCAAGACTTGTTGCTTCTTATGATATTTATGTATTATGGCATTATTACATCAGATTAAAATTGGACGTTGATTTAAATCAGATGTCTTGTCACCAGCCACATCCCGAAGCATAGGCGGCAAAATTTTGTTCATTGCATTGTCACAACTACAGCAATAGGTACCGTGGCCCAGAAAGCTGGATAAAACTAAACTTATCTGCTGTGAATTTAATTTAATAAGGCCTAAATTGAATTAAACATTTCATTTAATTTAATCAAACTTCTCTGCATCAAACTTTCTTGTGTCAAACTTTTCTGTTCTACATCAAACTATTCTACTCTGCATCAAACTTTTCTACTCTGAATCAAACTTTTCTACATTGAACCTGACTTTTCCGCTTCATTGATATCAACCATCATATATATTATATTACTGTATCTAGGTCCTCAGTCTACCAATAGTATATAGTCAAAAGGCTTTCATTTCAATTCATCATTGATGATTTGCAATAGAACTGCATGGCTGTCTTTATCAAGACCACAGTCACACAGCATGGACAATATGTTTCTTCCAACAATTTTGAACAGCTAATTCAGAAAAAGATTTACACATACTCAGATCATCCAACTTCTGAGAAATTGACATAGAATTTTATTGAGTCACAACAAAATCAAACACTTGTTCAATTAGATGGGATTATGGGTTTTCAGTTTTCCCTTTACATCTCACTGTTGAAATGAAAAGTAAGGAATCCCTATTTAAACTGGTTTATACAGGGAAACCCTCTGTTTGCTTTTCTAGACAGATTATTATTTCTTCATGTGTGCTGGATTCTAAACCCGTCCAGCACATAGATGTGAAAAGTGTATCATCATAGAAATGGTTGATTGCCTCAACAGACAGAAAGTCGCATTCTCTTCAGACCGATCCTTTCACAAGTTTTGTTTGGCTATACGCTGAAGCTAAGCTACTATCATGTATGAGTCTGAGTAAGGAGTTAAAGACAAGGAGATGCAACAAAGATAGCATCAGTGTCTTTCTGAAAATATTAATGGGTGCCACAGTATCTCCCCATCATAAATTTTAATGTGGAAATGAGGCTATATGAATGTTGTCTCATAAAATTTTTTTAGCTTCTTATGAGATGTAGTTTATAAATACAGTTTACTATTGAATAATTATGTTTCACAGCAATAATATGTGTCTTTAACTCCTTGGTCTGAGGATGTATATGAGTCAGATTGCTAACAAAAATGTATAACATTCTGCTGATGCAAAGCAATAAAACCTCAAGGAAAACAAAAGGCTGGCATCTGATCGGATTCACTTTTATTTCATGACACCTGCTCTTACTAAAATAATTATCCTAGTAGAGGCTGGCTCTTGCAAAAACCTCCGCACCACTTGGAATACTATTATTACATCTGTATGTAATACCTAGGTAAAAACTCCAAGTTAATTTTCCTCACGTATTGGGATGTTTTCTTGAACTGCAATTTGAGCCTGTCCATATTATCGAAGTAGTATTATCTCCTGTGTGGTTATGCAGCAACCCACTGGTGTGAATTGTCATGTTTGTATCAGTATCAATTAAAAGTTTGACAAATTGTTTGAAATTGTGGTATTAGGTCAGACTCGTGCTAACAGAATGAATAGGTTTTCCGGTGAGGATTGTGGCCAGCAAAACCATGAGCACATTTATTTGTAGTGACCTCACTTAGATTGCTGCAGAATTCATATTCTCAAGCTAGCAGCAGAAAACAATGTCCATACATAGCTTCTTTTTTTTAAATGTTATATTGGTTATTATAGAAATTTCATGGAAATTGATTATTGGTAATGAGTGAAAGAATAAATTTCTTGACTTTGCCATTAGTAAGATAGCAATGATAATTGCCTTCTTGTATAGTATAAGAAATATTTGTGGCTTAGGCCAGTCAGTCTAGGGCTGGTGATAAGCCGTTGGCCTTAGTATAGTAAAGGTCGCTAACGTTTTACAATTGCTGAACTGGCCCAGCTTACAGAACTGGAACTACCGGCACCCTCATTAATTCCTTTGAAATATAAATAGATTACTATTAAAACTAGTTCCCAAAAACTAGGCTTGTTTGCTGACTAACGAAACAAGTATGATAGGAGCAGTGGTTAGGCCCACAAATTAAATTGAAGTTTCATTGCGACTGTATACGACAACAGGTCCCACTTGTATTGTAAGGATTTTCCATTTGCTGTCAAAGCTATTTGAAAGTTCAGCAAATATTTATAAATGTTTTGATTTCTTTTTCCCTGTGTATTATTGAAATTCCTGATTAAAAACTTGTAGTTCATAAAGCTGAGGATAACCGCCTGTATAGTCCAGTGGCAGCCTACCAAAAATGTGGCTATAAACGCAACTTAATTTGCGAAATTGGATGGATAAATTCTAAGAGTGGATTCTAGGGTATGGCGATGTTGTACCTTACACAAAGTTGCTCAATTGGCAGCAAATTGCCGAAAACGCTGCCGAAAATGGCCAAAATTGCTGTTTTCACCTTATAATTTGGGCTACTCAAACTCTGCATTGAGATTCATACATACCTTAGTCAGTTTTTGATATAATATCAAGATGATATCTCAAATATTGAATGAATGACCAACCTTATAAAAAGTGATAAAGTGAAAAACGCCGCAGACAAAAGGGAGAGTGATGAAAAATTGATGATATGGTTTCAAAACATCCAAAATCTGGAACAGCATGTCATAATTAATGGATCTACAAGTTTACATGTGTCTGCTATCATAAAAAGCCAGGATGTGGCCGACAACGATTGCAATACCCCCTTATATCAACTGTATATAACTCTCATTGAAGCGACACTACTTTTTCAGATTTGCAGACGCCTCGAAAACTGACTTTGCATGTTCGTATAAAATCTGATTTTCTCATGGTGGTTTTGTATTGACTCCATCAATGACCTAAAAGAAATTGTTCAGCACTACGCACCTTTCTGACGATGCTTTACACGCTATATACCTTTATAGAGACGATTTTTATGATACTATAAAGGAAACCTAAGAATATGCACTATTTGAAAAATGACACATACAGAGCATTTAAAACTATAGTCATGCGATGGGAGGGTCAATACGCAGTCACCTTAAAAAAATCAGATCAATACGAACATTTGAAGCCTGTTTTTTTAGGCAGCAGCATAATTGAAAAAGTAGTTTTGCTTTAATGATAGTTATACACGGTGATAAAAGGGGTATTGCAACCGTTTTTGGCCGCATCTCAGCTTTTTATAATAGCACACCCATGTTAAATTGTAGATCCACTAATTATGACATGCTCTTTCAGATTTTGGATGTTTTGAAAACATATCATCATTTTTTGATCACTTTCCCTTTTACTGGCAGCATTTTTGGCAATTAGCAGCCCATCGTGCAACTTAGTGTATGGTACATTGTTACAATTGCAATCAAAAACTGTACCAGAAACAACTGACAAACCTTATCCATCCGAAAGTGCAAATGGAAGTGACAAGGTATGCTGCCACCGGACTAGTATGGTAAGAAATATTTGTACTGGGAATGCCCAAAAATAGTTGGTTACTCATCTTTCATATTCCTTCTAACAAAAAGTGCATCAAAATATTCTGTGAGGCAAATTTGTAGACTGAGGACCTGCATACAGTAATACATAGTATATAGGGTGGTTGATATCAATGGAGCGGAAAAGTTTGATTCAGAGTAGAAAAGTTTGATGCACAACAAAAAGTTTAATGCATAGTATAAAAGTTTGATGCAGAACAGAAAAGTTTGATGCAGAACAGAAAAGTTTAATTCAGAGTAGAAAAGTTTGATTAAGAGGAGAAAAGTTTGCTGCAGAACTTGAAAGTTTGATGCAGTAAAGTTCAATGCAGAAAAGTTTGATTAAATTCACTGAAATGTTTTTTTCAGTTCAGGCCTTTTTAAATGAAATTCACAGCAGGAAAGTTTAATTTTATTCGGCTTTCTGGGCCACGATAAATAGGTAGCGATAAAAACTGTTTAAACTTTAAGAAACATAAGCCCAAAAAAATCAATAAATGAGCAGTAAGTATTCGAACTTATGAGTTCAAATTCTGTCAAGGCTGCACAAGGGTGGGAATTACGACAAATGGAAACAACAACACAAATTGCAGAAGCTTTCTGTATTGGTATACCAAAATAGTTGCAGTAAATGCATGTTCAGTATTGTGAGTGATGAGTGACAGAAGAAGTTGAGTTATATAGAATGTTTGTTTCTGTTTGGGAAATGTTAACATGGATAGTACTGTGATATGTCTGATAATAGGCGAGCAAATGCACCTCCTGTCCAGTCATCACACCGCCATTTTCGCCACATATAAATATACAGCAGTTGTTGTAATTCCTCTGGAGTTCGAGGTTGCTAAGGTACGATGAACTTCTTTGCATGCCGCCAACAACCCTCGATGGTATTGGTGTGGGCGCCTAAAACAATCGAACAACCTTTATAATATTCTCTACAAATTCGTATAATGAATAAATGTATTATTACAGCGTTAAGTTTGTAAGAGGAACAACATGCACTAAACTAAACATGCAACATTTTTAGAGTTGTGCCAGGTAAAGCTCTTCTCTCATTTTCGGTATTATGTTGATAACAAAACAAAACTTGTGAGCTTGGTTATCATAAGCTTGTATTCGTCGCAACAACATTTTTAAGGTATACCTACCAGTATGAGGATCTACAAATTGTTGTTTGTGATTAACTACAAGGTGCAGGAATCCTTGTTGCGCCCAACCGTGGTATCCTTGCCACCCATCTGAGACAACAGTACTGCCTCCAGGTGTATGGTGCCGGAAAATACCTAGCAGGGTTCCTTGCCGTCTATCTGGGACATATATGAAGATAGGTTGAGTTGGATGTTCCATATTCACCATACCAAAAACCCATCGCTGTTCCACTCTCCTTCCAACATGATACTAAAGAGAAAAAGCCATATCATGTTACATTGAACTAGATTATACCACAAGAACTGAGGAAGAAGCGCCAAACTTTTTCCTTGTATATTGGCACTGACAAGAAAAATCTCTGAAAGCTTGGTAGCCATTCGAAAGCTGTTTTACACAAAGACTTTAAAGCAGCAAAGGTCGGTCAAGGCTGTAATGTGCGGCTGAGGATGGCTTTAGATGTGATGCCTGCGCATTTTGTTGCATATACCATGCGTATATGCACTCGGTAACACAAGATGCCAACATACACACCACCATACCATAACACTGGTGTCGACCATATAACGCCTGCACTCGTGTGATTTGATGTCTTCAAAAGCATGTTAGGGATGGGTTTGAGTGTATAGAATGCACACCATAACGCCTCGAACTAGGCAAGTCAAATGCTACTCAGAAAGTTCAAGGAAAATATGATTGTCAGCTAGCTGTTTTGAAAGTAATTTTAGATCATTGTTTTGCTACAAAAGCTGCAGCTTCAATTAGGAGTTGTATGCTCTCTGAACCTTGTGTTCAATGAGAGGACAACTTGTTTTTTATTGTTCCAAAAATAAATATTATAGCATTATCAAGGTGAGATGCAATTTCTGGGTCTCGGTGCTGGTTTCTTGCTTCAGATGATCTCATTGTGTACATTATCGATAAACATGCAGAAAACAAATGAACACTTACTTTTCGCTTGATAAACAGACTTTCATCTACAGCATAAGTGCCTTGCTCATACTTGCCAAGTCTCCCGATTTAGGCGTGACCCTCCAGATTTTTACACCCACCTCCCACTTTTTGTAAATCTCACTATTTCCTCCAGATTTTAGAAAAAAACAGCCCAATCGAAATTTTTTGATAGTAATCCAAGCACATGTTGTTGTTGATTAGTTACTGTTAAGGTCTTTGCACACAAAGTTGAAAGGAATTATTAACTTAAACAATCCTAACAAATTTACCTTTAAGTTTTGTCAAGATTCAGCATATTATTGTAAATGACCAATAGCATCCTCTCATAACTCACAACACTGACTGTCATTGGTCAAAATATAAAGTAGCTAGTCAAGTGCATACATTTAGTTTTCATTTCCTTTCAGATCACACATAGTCTAGTCTAGTTAAATTTAAGTGAAGGAAATTAGAAACCTAACAATCCAAAGGTAGGTCCACTACAATTTAACAAAGCTCAGACCAAACACTTTGTAACATATTTCATGTTAGTCAAACAGGAATATAGTACCTTATCTGGATTCTCACTGTCTGTGACTGAGCACATTATTTTCAGATATTGATGATGCATGGGCACTTGTGGCCTGACTTGACAGGCAAGGGCCCCTGGGACTTACATGCCTCTACTTTGCCAATGGGGTGTTTGATACTGGACATTGACAATGTAAAGGCATGTATGTTGTTTAAAGTGTTATTTCACCTCAGTTTGATATTTTAGTACTAGTATAAACATGAAATTATTTGGGGTCAAATATACCTTTTCAGCCCTTCCTAGTGGCTGGAAACGCTCTCAGAGCTTCTGCAGACGGGGCTCCGCCCGTGCACCGCTGGGGGGCTCACACCGCCCCCCAAACCCCCAGGTTGATAACTCGGATGCTTCGCACCCTCGAAGCACCACGTTGTGGTGCAGTATCGCCGTAAAATGGAATCTCCCTATTTTGTATTTAGATTACTTGGCAAGTATGGCATTGCTCAAACCGCAATGGCTGAACATTCACAGATCTGATTACAAATTTGTGCAGCACAACCTTCAGCTTCCTGATTATCATTTTCGATTGTATACCTGAAAAATAAATAGGCCTACTAATTCAATATTACTACAATATTGATTGAGCCCGAACCTCAAGGCTGTCCCACAGGTAGTTTGGTTAAAATGTGTAATATGGATATACGAAAATTTATCGAAAGCTTGTATTGAATGGAATTGGAAACTTTGTCACCTCAATTGATGTTGAATTGAATCGGAAATTTTGTGTCCCAACCAAGCTTTATGCATGATCTACATGAATCAGACCTATGCATAGCAACTGCCTAATCTAGCAATGGGCCAGCGACAGAAGTAAAGCATAACTAGCGTAACAAGTACCACTTCGTTTTTATGATTCACCTTCACACTTTTTCCAAACCACCCTTATCAAAATGTTGACCATACCCAGCCATACCTTGTTGAGGTGGAATTAGATTAACTGAGCAGGAGGCCACCCTCCTTCACGTCTCGGGATGAACCCTGATTTAGCAAGTCCCCTGCAGTGGCGTAAATAATCCAGAATCTGACTCACCTGTTTTGGCCATTTTTTGGGAAAATTTCGGCATTTTAATTGAAAATTGTGAAAGTAACAGATGAAGAGTGGTGCTTCATCAAAACTAAGGCCAAATTTGGTCAACTCGCAATGCATGATTACCCTATAGGCCTATAGACTATCCGTTTGTCAATATGTATTAACTTTGAGTGAGTCGTTAGTTGTCAGCTACGCCACTGCGTCCCTTGGAAAACATTCTGAGACACTCAATGTGTGTAACATGCGAGCATTTAGCTTTTCTAGCAATGCAGTTTTGCAACCACTTTGAGATAGTAAGAAAAACTTAAAGTGCTTGTAAAGGAACAGGTTTATTGGTATCATTTTTGAGCTTGAAATCAGATTAAGACAGCTACCACACATGCATTTGCATATAAAAATAGTCATCAGGGTTATTTGGTCTGGTGGGTTTGGGGGTTATAAGTTAACAAAATTGAGTTGCCTACTCATGCACTGAGCCTGTTATTTGGGAAATACTGTAATATTAGTGACTATTGTGGTCAGATAACAACTTTTGCAAATAAATGACAAAGTCACTCACAAGTCTGTCTGATGACATCAGACTTGCCAACCAAATTTTTCCAAAATGCTTACAAAAATTTGCAAAATGCTTGAAAATGCTTACAAACTCCAGGGCGCCTTAAATTGCCCAAAAAAATGTTTCGCGCTACACGCGAAAGAGGCTTTTATCACAGAGCGTCGTCCTTGGTAGCTTAGCAATGCAGATCGCTCAATACTTGTCCTTTTCCCTATGCGTAAGGTGCAATCTGCTGATAATCAATGAGAAGTTGTTTGAAACCTAGCTTGTCTTGACAAGACAGGCTATTTGAATCCCTGGTTGCCCTTGAAACACTGGGGCAGGAGATCTTAGTTATCCCACCCCAACAAGGAGGTGGCCGACTTAGTTACTCTCATTAAATAAAAGTTGTAAGTTGACTCAATTAAGACTTGAACAGGTAAAAAGTCCATATAAAATCAACACAATTGTTTTCTGAAAGCAAGACCAGAGTTTTAGACCAATGAGTTACTCATTGTTTAGACTATCAATCAACAATGACAAGATTATGCAAGTAAACTGAAGCAAACACTAAAGATGCGTTTTTGATTACCTAATTAGATGAACATGTGTTTGAAAAACCATAAATGGGTACAGCTAGCGTTTTGCGTTTAAAAATCAATTAGTGTCAAATAAGCGTTCATAAACGCTTTATGCAAACAGGTTGGCAAGTATGGATGACATAAAAGTTCAAAAGAAAATTCTATAATTTGTATACACACTATTTGATGAGTTGAAACACTAATCAAAACAACCCTTATATCTGTTATGAGCCCATGTTGAAGAAAAGATTAGAAGAACCACTGTACATTACAATCAACGACTATGACTTTGACGCATTCCCTGTCCGCTGTTTTTCAAGCATGAAAATATGTGATTTTCATTTCAGACCGATGCGCTTGTATGCTCTGTTACAATAAGATTATAATGGAGCAATTAATTCTTCCTGCTTACAAAGCCTTGCTTATTTCAGATTCACCCATAAATGGTCCATGCAATGCTTTATAGTTTGTACCAAATCTTGCAATTTACCCAACACTAGCCTCCCAAATCAGATCCATACTGACGAAATAACTCAAAAAATCGACAAATTAATTTCCTAAGTGACTGTTGTGTGCAGTGACATGTGCTCTCATAACACCTGCTGCACTCAGTCAGTAATATTGATAGTCTATGTTAAGATGTGCTGAGTATCTGTGATGCACACAGATGGACAAGATCTAATGAAAAAATAGAAAGTGTCTCCAGGTATCCCACTGCTAACACGATTATCAATACTCCTCTTTAGGAGGCAGTCACATTCATTTACATTTTACATCACCCTGAACCCCGAAACAACTAGATGACAAATTAATTGAATTGAATTTACTTTGTGACTTGTAATTTCTAGTTTTTTAACAATGTAAACAACACAGTTTATCCACAAAAAACTTGAGTATTTAAACATCAGAATATTTGCAATAATTGTTGAAAGATTGTCAAGACCTCAAATCACTCAGTATTAATCATTGCATGCTTTGGATTTCAACATCATACTAATGCCTGAAATGTCGAGATTTACAAAGAATTTATTTTAGATTTCTGTGCGATTTGGAAATATATATTTTTAAGAAAAACACACAATCTACCTGTGTAAATTTTGTATCTTCCATTGAAATTCTATTGAAAGCTGCTATTCATGAAGCTAATAATTGAAGCATATCACTAGTTTTCATGCGGGCTGAAGACGAAGTTTGATTGGAATGTCATAGACACAATCTCATTTATACATCATAAATTAATGTAAACAAAACTTTGAAATACTTAGCGATGTATTGATCTGCCTTTATATTGCCAATTTCTATCTCCAGCCGTAACCAGGGTTAACAGAAAATGTTGTATCTGCCAAAGCACTGTGGGTTATTTCCAGTGGCCGAAATCATACAGATTTAAACTTGAGTGGTGTGACTACCTCAGAGATATTTATCCTCTAATAATCACATGGACTCGACGTTGATTTGCTTCAAATGCCTCCTGAATGATATTCAATCTTGCTCTCACTAGAGCTGTTAATCTCCCTGTAATTTTCATTCTCACTGTTGGATGAGCTAGAGCCGTAATTCTTTGCCATGTTCGCTTTAGATCGTTAGCTTTGTCATTGAATTATGAAATGTCATACACTATCCCATTTTACCAGCTAAACCACATGGGACAGATAAATAATGCCTTGTATTCACTCTTTCATCCTATAGATAAATTCTGTGTGTTTTGATATCACATGCAGAATATCAAAACCACTGTGTCATAACAATACGCCTTAGTTACAAAGTACTGTATATTCCCATTATAATCTGAGGTACTAAAAAGGTACTATTTTCAACAGGTGATCACAACTCCAAAGGAAAAAAATAGTACCTTTTTAGTACCTTCTCATCCCAACTTTGAGGGCAAATAAGTTTTAACTGGGCCACAGGCTGCTTTTGATCATAGAATAATGTTCTAAATTAGACTGAGATCTCTAGAATGATACCAAAAAACCTGATCCTTTACAAACACTTTAATGATGCTTTAAAAAGACTATTCACCGTAACATCCAATGCTGCAGTGCAATATTACGATGGTGAACAGCGAAGTGCTTTTAAATGAAATGAAATTGTAGTTGGGCATTTTATAAAAATAACTGGCTACAATGCCATTATCAGTGATATAACTAACATACCGGATTGTTTCAGCAGGTAGTTGTTTGCCCAGAGCCATATAAATCTAACGAGGTTTTCCACAGAGATCTTTCTGAATTGTTCAAACATTGAGCCAGAGTCTCACAGAACATTTTGACTGACACTCTGGGCATCTCCTGAAAATTGAACAAGATTATAAAACTATAATTACAATCACATCGGGATAAACAAACACTCATAACGCTTTTTGTAAGCAACAGCGACCCATGATCCAATGACTTTGAGTCAGTGCCCATCCCATAGGTGAAATTCACATACAACTGCGATGTAACCTAAAAATGGGCAGCATTGTTGCAAAAACAGCATGAAAGACCGAGAAAATAAAACCAGTGTCATTGCGAAATAAACACTGAGACTCACACACACAGTTTCATCGGTGCCGACCTGCCGACTGCCGGCAGGCCTGTTCTCAGATATTTCAGTCTTAGCATTTGATTTCCAACCTAAATACAAAATGCAAGTGCATATGCTAACAGCATGCAAGTGCATATACTAACAGTACCCCCAGCACATGTTGGTAACCCATTTAGGGCAGTGAACTGACTGAACTTACCATGTTTCCTTGCTTCTTCCCCCCCCCCCCTTCTTCCTCTCCCTTGTAAAAAATTTCTTTTAGCATTGGGGCCGCCATCTTTCTTTGAAATGTTTTGGGAATTGCGCTCTCATTCTCATTTTGAAAAGACAACCCTCATGCTTTTTGAAAAAACATTGCCTTTTTATTGTTATTCAATAAATTACAAATGTTGGAATTTTTATCCAGTGCATTTCTCTTATTCCTTTTATACTGCCTGGGATTTAAAAGTGTTTTGAGTTTAGTTAAAAGCATGAATGAAGCTCTCTGGGTTCAGGGATTTAATAAATTGTTTGCACATTTCCGAAATGTATCATAATAGTTTATCGGTAGCCAGTTAAGACAGGTTCACTATCATTAAGCAGTGTAGAGCCTCTGCTGGATTGATTATCAATACCCAACTCTACATACCACTGTGTCAGCAAATTTGGCACAATGCATGAAGATATGAGTTGGGCACTTCTGACAAATTATAAAAAACTTAAAAAGAGGTCTAGTCTACGCAGCTACAATTGTGACAATATTGCTGTTGAATCTATTGTCAAATGTCTATCACCCATTTCGTTTAGATCAAGCCATGATAAGCGGTTCTGTTTCATACTGTTATCAGTTTTACTGGGTTCCATTGCCTTATCTTACTCACTGCTGAAGAAAGGCTCATTTACATGAAAATTTTTTTGCCAATTTTATTAACCTTTGGGAAGATTTATTGGTCCTAATCAACTATATATATATATATAGCTATTGCTATAGCTATGCAAGTACTAGTATGGGAAGAGGTCTAAACATAGACCTAAAATTAGTAAATCCATTTTTAGGTCGATTGGTCTAAACTGTTTGCATAGTATTGCTTGGAACCCTTAGTAGGCACTGATGTGTACTTTGTGATAAGTATCAGATCAGTACACAGTTGTTACCATTGTCATTGATTATGATTCAGGGGCGTATGCAAGATCAACACTCACATACACCATTTAAAATTTGTGAGAGTAATTCGGATGGTCACAGAGATTTTATTACTTCTATATCTGACTAGCAAAATACATATGACAATCGTGAATCAACAGTAAGAGTGATTTATTGACTTTATGGTCTTGTTCTGATTTTTAGTGAGGTTCAATTTGATCTGCTCGACCTCTCTGATCTTGATTCTGTACTAGCCATTAGTGATGATGATCTCGATCCTATTGATGATTAGAAAATTCAACAGATAAAGCAGACATTAGCCAAATCAAAAATAACCTCTTGCAGTTTCGGCTTCCTCTTACATTCCTTGTTTGGATTTCTTTTTGCTGTCACACTATGCCAACAATGGTTCGTAATTGGCGCTTGCTGTAGACTACGGCCCGCTGTGGCCATTTTACCCTTCTTGAGTTGAATTCATATTTGCATGAAGCTTAGTTTAATGCAGCAGTTGTCCTCTTTTTGTCAGTGAGACTGCAACTCAAAAATATTATTCATGAATGCAACCAATTATATTATCTAATTTCAATTTCCATCAGTAATAAGATACCACTGTATGCAACTACATTGTAGCAATATTCTTGTGGGTTTCCTGTGTCCATGTCTTACAACTATCGTGTTGATTGCAATATATTTTCAGATTCCGTTGACCAGCTTTCAGATACTGTAAACAGAGTGATCAATCGCTCTGATCTTGATTCTGTACTAACCATTAGTGATGATGATCTCCATGCTATTAATGGTAAGACACACCAATCATTCGAAAGTTTCACAGGGAAGATAGTCATTGACTTGGTAGCAGCCAAATCAAAAATAATCTCATGCAATTTGGGCTTCATCTTACATTGTTCAATTGCAACTCTTTTTTGCTGCCACACTGCCAACAATGGTTTGCTATTGGCTCTCGCTTTAGACTACGGCCCGCAGTGGTGATTTTCCCTTCTTGAGTTCAAATATAATATGCATGAAGCTTAGTTTAATGCAGCAGTTGTCCTCTTTTTGTCAGTGAAGCTGCAACTCCAAAATATTATAGATAAATTATAATTCAAAATGGCGGCCCCCATGCAAAAAGAAAAGTTTTCACAAGGGAGAGGAAAAAGCAAGGAAACATGGTAAGTTAAGTCAGTTCACTGACCTAAATGGGTTACCAACATATGCTGGGGGTACTGTTAGTATATGCACTTGCATACTGTTAGCATATGCACTTGCATTTTGCATTTAGGTTGGAAATCAAATGCTAAGACGGAAATATCTGAGAACAGGCCTGTTGGCAGTCGGCAGGTCGCAAAGTTCCGGCGCCGCAGTTTCATAGGGCAAGTCAGCCCTGCGCAGATCGCAGGCACTCCAACGATTGGTAGGGGTGGCAGTGCACAGAAACGGCGGTAGAATAAGTGCACACCTCTCTGCGAGGACTGTGATGCAACTATGATGCAAAGGTCTCTGCGCGCAACGACATCTCGGAACGACGAGGGCCTGAGGTAGAGATATTGTCCAGCACATATTCCCCAGAACCCCAATATTCAAAAGAAAAGGCAGATAATGGTGATTGTGTTTCAAAACTACTAGTCTGTTATGCCGTAATGATTCACTTAATCTTTTGTATTGGATTTACTTGTGTAATATCCTCATTAACAAACCATAAAGCCAGCAGCCAATAAACATTTGGGCAGTGGACCATGTGCCTTTAGAGAGGTATGGAAGACTGATGTAGGTAAGGGAACAACTAGCCACAGGCATATAGTGGGGCTCCCTCCCCGCCTCGGGAAATAGGAGTGACCTACATACCACTTCATCGGTGAGCCACTCGATCTGTGGCAAGGGACCAGCCCTAGAGCCCATGCAACCAACCCATCAACAGCTAACAACCAGTCTAAGGGACATGCACAAGTGCCTCAATGAGAAAATTACTAGACCGAATACAATTCAAACAATTATAGTAAATATTAATTAGCCAGAGAGTCTTATTAATTAGCCAGGCCCAGAGAGTCAATTATAGAGAAAAACAATAATTGATAGACCAGCAACCAATAAAAAGAAATACCCTTAGTGTGTGTATTTTGTCAGTTTGTGGTAGGGCAGGGAGCAAACTTTATATGACTTACCACACCTGACCATTGGTTTGTCTGATTTATCCATCTGTGTGTTCATGGCAGTATGGCAATTTTTGCATTGCATTCTTGATTTAAGCAATGCAACAGATTGCAGCCAGGATATAGTTTCTCGTTTGCAGCGCAGCAAATCTTCTATGGGCTGACATATTTGTGGTCTTGCACCTCTAACCATCATAAAGCCCAGTAATAAACCACCACAGCACACATCTATTAGCCTAGTATAACAGTAAACCTGCAGTATGGTAGTAACTTTAGTTTAGTTAAATGACCGGAAATAAAATCAATGGACTAGAGGTAAGGTGCTATATCTGAAATAAAATATTATTTAAAAATAGTTTGTGAGAATTATATCAGAAAACTATTAAAAATAATTATTGCATGTTAGAAGATTTATTTTAATAATAGTTTTAATAAAAATATTCAGGAAACTGACACTTATTTATTAACAGCTATTGCAGACAATATTACACTGTTGGGCAAAATCCGGTCGCTTACAATGAAAAAGTAAACAACAAGAAAACAGCTTGAGCCTTCTTCTTCTTGATGGGCATTGCCTGTGCGAAAAGGAGCCAGCACTGTCATGATTTTGAAAGAGGACAAGTCAGGACTGACCAGGGCGATTCATAGCAAGTGAGTGGCTGGAAAATGCGAGGGTGGGCCATGTTGGTACATCGCACATACACCGCACAGCAGTTGAACCTTGAGCGAGGCATGTGCGATTAGGTGCGATGTGTTGTGCGTAGTATAGGCGGTGTATGGGCCATGCAAGGGCAGGAGTGAGCGTTGCATAGGCGATGCACACCCCCCAAATGACTACTTACCACATTTCTATATAATAGAGTCAACTGCATACTCTCCCCATACGAAAACTGTAGACATGTGAATTTTGAGCTATGACTCTTGTGTGTGGGTGGTAATAAATAATACACAAATAATACAAATTTAGTCTAAAAGCTTCGGGGAAGGAGACTGGAATAAAACATCCCTAGTAACTTTCATTGAGAACACAAAATAAGAGAAAAAAAAGTATTAGAATAGTGTAGTGTTGTGTAGTTTCACCCACCCCAACATTGATGATGCAGCATTGGGCCCACCTTAATACCAAAATCTCTTACCCTTGCGTTGTTGGGAATCATTTGGACTCCCCGAAACTACTTCTCTCGATTCCATCCATTCCATGTGATTGGCATGTTTTAAGGGGTACCATTAAAATAATTCAGCTCGTGGTATTTATTATTAGAGAAAACTCAACTTATCTGCTTTCGTTATCTACTACTGGAGGTTATCATATCCTATTGTGTATCATAGATCTCCATCGATGATGTAAATTATAACCAGCAGTACATTAACTTTGATGAATTCATTGTTCTTCAACTAAATTCTATATTGATTAGTTTGAATATGAAAACGAAATCGATTTATAGGACATAACAGAATGAGTAGTATGGTTAGTAGCCAGTTTTGTAATAAGTTCACTTATTAGATGATCTGCTTGTGTATACCATGTTGCATGCTAAGATATGTTTTAGGTACTTGGTCCAATCCAACACTAGGGTGTGTGGGACTTGGGGCATATAGGATTTGTCCCATGGCACATGTCAGCGACAATTTTTAGTGCATTTCAGAGTAGAAAATATATTGTAATGATCTCTGACAGTAATTCCCAAAGCTATACCAAACAAGACAGTGTCACAGGGATACTTAGTACACTGTTGGCGGTGAGTAGAAAGGTTACAATACTCTCATAGTGAGACTGATAGACAGGTAGATTTATTGTCGCCTACCAACACTTTGATTCCAAATATTGTAAGTATATCTCGCTTTTTCTTTGTTAGCTAGGGGTCAAAACATCCATATGAATAGTGAGATATTAAAACGATTCTGGTTCTGTTAAACCACTTTGTTTGATAAAATACTGGTGTGTATTATTGGTCAGGAATAAGGCTGAATGATGTAAAAATTTTCACCTGGCTTGGCTGACAGAATTCCTCACACCTGTCAATTTTTGGATGTAGAATATAAGTTATTTTTGGTTTACAATTGCGATTGAGATTTACGATTGATATTTGGCCAGTCATAATGACAGCAGAAACTTAGCGATTCTATAAATACAAAGTTGCTCATATGTTGAAACTCGCTGGAAATTATTTTCATACTGTATATAAAACTGTAGCTTCAAGGCACTGTGATGAATTTGATAGTCCAAAATCACATTTGTATACCAATACCAAAAATGGCTCATATTTTTAATTTCAACATGATATAGTGTTTCATATTCATTGCTATCAATTGTTTTATTTTGATTTGAATTATCTGCATTCCAAAATGAAATTACAACATAAATTGGCTCTTCGTATAAACATTCATCTTATTTATTGATTTTATCAATACACGTTTAGTCTTATGCAATCAAATCAATCGCAGATATTTCATCCAAAGAGGCCTGTGGATATAAAAAATGCTAGGAACGCACCTGACTAAGTATAGTTTGTTTTGCAATTTAAAAATAAAATTTTCTTGTGAATTGTAATATTTTATGACATTTGAGGCAGAGGAATTTCTTGTCATGACGAGTTTAAAACAATGAGATAGTTGCACTGTTGACACCTTTATTTCTTTCTTCCCTTTTCACAGGCAAAAGACAGGGGACTGTAATACAAAACAAGAAACCCTACAATGAGTTTTGCTGACAATTCTTCACAAACAGTCAACCAAACAGACCAAGAGCTTGAACTACACAATGTAGATGGTTTTAGCTATGCAGTAATCATAGCGCAAACGGTTATTGCTATTATTGGCAATATTTATTGGTTGCTTGTCTGTGATGGTTTTTGATCGGCCGGTTGACTGTGATGGCTTTTGATGATGTATCTGGTGCAGGCAGTTTAGTATATATGTGATAGTCAGATGATATATCCTTAGTTAAAACTCTCATATAATTATCTGACTCATCCCCCACAGGCAGCATTGGAGGGATTCAGGAGGAATTCAGTGAATCGCTTAGTTAAGTGAAGGTCGATCTTTCTTCTGGATTCTCATTCCAACATTAATACATCATATTGTAACTACAAAATATAATAGATAGAACCATTAAGCTTGGATAAAACAAATTGACATCAATACTCAACCCCTTACCAGGGGGGTTACCAAGATTTAGCAACCTGGCGCAGATATTGTGGCCTGTCCACTAAGGCAACGAATTTCGCCGCCTATGCACCGGGATGTGGCTTGTGACAAGACATCTGATTTAAATCAACCTTCAATTTTTATCAGTCTTGAGACACAAAGGTTATCCTCAGGTTTTGATATTCTAATATTACATTGCCTTTAAATCCTTTGGAAAAGATAACAAGGCACAACAGTAACAAATTCTTTCCCTGTAATGAATGAAACACAGAGACTGCAATACAACTGGTTGTTTACAAATGAGATTTTCTTGAGGGGTTAGAAAATTTACTCTGACAAAACAATGTCTGTAATTGCCCTAACTTATATCTTCATCCAGCTTAGGTCTCAACGTGCTTGGATCGTTTCAATGCACCACGTGTAGAATTGCTTCCAATTGTTTTGGAGGCCATCTCAGATTTGTTGTTTATTGAGGCAGCCCACCTGTTTGGCTAACCGAATCCTCAAAAGTAACAACATTTTAACTTGTTGCAGTATAGATGCAGTCCTAGGGCCCCCTCTACTTGATTGTGCAATAACTCCCGGAAGAAGGATTACCTGGCTAACCAAGAGTGATGTGATCGCAACCTTGTACAACTTTTTAGAAGCATGGACCATGTTTTTGTTGAGTAAAGAGAGTGTGGATAATTGAATGTTGACAAGATGTCATGGTTGATTGCAAAAATGTAAATATATGAGTAGCCAGCCACTAGAGCCTATTGATTCAACATAACAATATGATATGATAATTTAGATGCAATAAAATTGGTATTAAAAAACGGGGCACTCAATATGGGCTAAATTTTTTGTATCAGAACTGGGGTTTTGGGCTTGGAATGCTGGTTGGAAAATATATTTGGACTGAGCAGGAAATACAAATTATCTAGCACTGGGCTTTGGTTGGCACCCAGGTGTGCTCCGACCTGCCTGCAAACAGTGAGCAACCTGGCGCAGATATTGCGGTCTAGCCACTAAGGCAACAAACTTTGCCGCCTATGCTCCAGGATGTTGCTTGTGACAAGAAATCTGATTTAAATCAACCTTCAATTTTAATCTGATGTAATAATGCTATAATACATAAATATCATAAGAAGCAACAAGTCTTGAGACACAAAGGTAATCCTCAGGTTTTGATATTCTAATATTACATTGCCTTTAAATCCTTTGGAAAAGATAAACAAGGCACAACAGTAACAAATTCTTTCCCTGTAATGAAACACAGAGACTGCAATCAACTGGTTGTTTACAAATAAGATTTTCTTGAGGGATTAAAAAATTTACTCTGAGAAAACAATGTCTGTAATTGCTCTAACTGATATCTTCATCCAGCTTAGGTCTCAATTGTACTTGGATCGTTTTATGCACTGCGTGAAGAATTGCTTCCTATTTTGTTTGGAGGCCATCCCAGATTTTCTGTTTCTTGACGCAGCCCACCTGTTTGGCTAACCGAATCCTCAAAAGCAACAACATTGTAACTTGTTGCAGTATCGATGCAGTCCCAGTGCACGATCTTTAACAAAATGTACAAATACAACCGTAACATGAATGCTGTCAATGGTTATTTCAGGACTGCAATTCCTTAATGGTGATAAATACACAAAATGCAGCAGAATATTTCACATAGAATATCATTTGTGTTATTAAGGGTGAGGCCTCCAGACACACAGTTATCATAATCCTATACGCATCCAGCATAGTTACATTAGTGTTTTTCAATAATAAAAATATTGGTATGACATTCGAGTAAAATTTTAAGCTCAAACATTTGGGTGTATTTTGAAAATGCTATCATTGAACAGTATCCACTGAAAAAGCCAAATCCAAACATGTTTCGGAATATTAATAATATTAATTATTTTGAGGTCTAAAGTCATTATGATAGAATTTGATGAGTGACTGATGGGTCACCACAATCTATACTGAAAACTTATATCAACCAACAGAAATATTCTTTTGTTTAAGTTCAGTATAGCATCTCCATTGTCATTTGTAAATTGCTCCACTCCTTTGATAAAAAGCAATTAGAATTTGTTTGAAACTGTACACAATGGCATAGAAACTACAAATATATAGGCTCTTTGCACTGCCTTGGGCAACATTTCCACTGCGCTGATGGATGAAATAAACACCGTAATGAAAAAGTCAATCGCAATTTTAAATATGTTAAAAAAATATTTCAAACATGCCCTCAAAAGCTCATTTAGATAATGTGATGAACTGATGCTCCAAAAAAACCAGATCTCTGTGAGTTACCATGTCGAAATGTAGTTCTGCCCAAACAGAAAAACACAAACTTGGATATTTTTTGTCAGATTTGGAGTTTTTTGCAGAAAAAGATAAATGAATAGTTAGCTGATTGACTAACGATCCAGGTGACCAAATGTGTTTATTCTGAATTAAAAATTGTAGAAAGGAGAAAGCTTTTGGAAAAGTAAGGAGGCGATAACTACAACTGAGCATTTTTGACTTTAAATAACTGAGTGTCCGTGAGATTGTTTCTGCGATAAATATATATAAGTTAAAACCGTCTACATAATATTGGTATAATAGTTTCAAGTTTAAATCAGGGCAGATAACCCTTTACACATAAGAAATAGTCTGTTTGAATATTCTATATTTAGAATATTTAAAATTAGTAGGCAAGGTACATCCATTATGTTAGCCGACAGCTTTATATTGATTTTGCAAGAGTTGTCCCCTCATTAATGAGTATTGCTTGGTTCGCTATATTGAGCATAGCCTCGAAACTACCTCAGTTGCCTCAATAAAAATCTGTGTTTGGTGCACACCATACATTTTATTTTAATGCTCAGCAGAAAAGAACTTTGGCTATTAGAAACTACCAATTCCATTACTGTGGCTCTTTCCTCCCATTAGGCCAGCAGCAGCACCCCACCATTGTTTCATTGTGTGTAAGGATGATGAACAGAGAAAACTAATAGCAAATAATCAAATGATATTTATTATTGTTTGGATTTTTGAAGTGGTACTATTCCATAAGTGGGGCAATAAATAATGCTTTGCTAAAATTATTTTCTGATGCAGATTCTACAATATTTCTGCAGAACTAACTTGCAAAAGTTATTTGGCAACATTTAGCCAATCAAATTGGATAATTTTGATGATTAGCTAATGACGGTGCAGAGCATTTTTGTTTATAAAAGATGGCCGCCAACCATGAGGCTTGCTGCATCAATTTCCACAACACAGACAGAGCATATGATAAAATCCACTGATTAAATTGTCACAACAGCAACTGGACAATGCTCTGAGCAAAGCTGAGGATTGGGTTTTGCTAGACAAACAGCCTGAGCAGCAGGAAGCAACTGAATTACTCTGGATCAGAGAGATTAGCTACCATCATAATGCATCGATCATGGGATATATATTGTGATAGAATGGAGAATGATGACAACAGAAATGAATATTCTTTCTATGCTCACAAAATCTGCTATCTGAGATTTGCATAACAAAACTAGTAGCTGCACAGAAAGCCCACACCAGGAAAAATGTGAGTGTTAAGATGAATGATTATGATTGTTTACTTCACTTTCAGGTTTCAATGTTTTTGTTTACTACAAGTACATTTATTTGTTTATTTCATGAACATACTAGTGTCTCTTCTAGTACTAGTAGCCTATCCTCATCCCAGGTGTTTCAATGTGATGGTAGGTTATCAATATTATTAGAAAATCAATAATTTAAAAAAATTGGGTTTATGTAAAAAAAATACTCCAGTCCAAATTAGAGGCCTTCTGTAGTTGGTGCAAGTCCAGTGGTCGAGTGCCCCAGTGGTCAAAGCCTAAGAGAGAAAAGGCCTCGACCACTGGGGCACTCGACCACTGGACTTGCACCAACTACAGAAGGACTGTGGTCCAAATCACTACATTTAAAGCATGCCAGTTACTCATCAGCCTTTTAATGCTAGTGGCACTGGATTGCTGTTACTACTAGCAAGGCGTAACACTGCTGTTAGCATTATTAGTAGTGTTAATGTGTTGTGATAGCAGTGTTATCAAACTATCATTTATGTATTTAGAATGAAGTTACATCTAGTAGTGATGATGACAACAGAAACAAGGCGACAGCTTGGTTACTCTTTACTGTTCAGTGTTTATGAATTACAGATGCTCGATTCGTTTTTTTTTTCAACTGGCTTGTACCAAGCGGCTCAAGCTAATGAAATAGAGAGCTTACTATTATATATTCGAAAATTCTGATGATGTGGCAAGAGAAGCACACTACCATCAAATACTTTTCCAGGAAGACTTATGAAAGGTGAAGGATAGTTCAAAACCTTGAAAACTCTAGATGAGTAAATAGTTTGCTGGAGGAGATGTTCACTATTTCACGCACTCCTAAGACAGGTGACATTCAAGTCTTACTTCATTTAGCCTCTCACCTCAGCTTGCAAAAAGTTAGTGCTAGCTAACATTAAGTCACCCATAAACTAGCTGAGCTAAGCCAAATACTACTCCTCTAGGGTAACTATAGGTTATTTCTGTAGTGTTATATCCATTTCAGCATCTATGTTTTATTTAAAGAAGAGTCTGCTTGTAAAATATGTGTAGGGTGATGTCATAGGTCTAAGCAGTTGACATCCATTACAAGAAAGCCATAACCCCCCTTCCTCCCCCCCATGTTAATATATATAAGCTTGTAATTAATACGAATAACATATTCCTCCAACAGATTTGTTTTGCAAGCTTTTTAACTTAGCTGCTAGATGTGATGTGAGATAGAATCATTTTTTGTTCAAAGGTTGTTCTACCTCCTGCTGTTAACTTGAGTTGAGATCCAGTTATGCGATTATATTTCCGCTCCTTAATCTTGAGTTTCATCATTCTTTCAGTGATACAGCAAAGGAGGAAGAACCACGCAAAAAGGCTTAGAATAACTATTCCGATCATAGATCATTGCCAAAGTCCAAGACTAAGAAGCACAAAATTTAACAAGATGACAAGAAGTACAAAAATAATCTGCATGTATTTGTGTCAAAGCATGTTTTCACATGAATTTTATATTCTTGATGTCCTTTGTTGCATGCCCACACATTGACATAGGTGACATTGCATGTATGTGTTTTACTGCTGTATATATTCATTTGATACAGGCTTGTACCAATATCTACTTTCCGATTAGTCAATGAAGAGCATTTGTACCTTGAATGTATTTATCAATACTGGTTTTCACAGCAGGAAATACTCGTTTTTTTTGCTTTCCTTCTTGTTTACACAGGTCATAATATTGTTGGTATTCACTTATTGTATTTTTATGTAACAATTTTATATATGTTTTTACATATATCTCACCTTCTCATTAGTCATTGACTGGATTTTTACCTTGATAAAGAATGTATTATATCAATACAGGTTTTCGATGCATTTGATAAGCACATTAGTTCGTCTTTCTTTGCTTTTCTTCACGTTGACACTGGTCACATTGTGGATATATCTTTGTTTAAACTGGTGTGTACTTGTATTGCACCTCTCAATAAGTCAATAAAGAGGATCTGTTTGTGCCTTGGTAGATAATACCCATACAAAATGCTCATTAAAAAATGAAATTTTGCAACTCTTTTGTCTTTTCTTAGCCTCTGTAGAAGGATTATGCACTCTGAGAGTTATGAACTTTACATAATTGGATTTGCAGCGAAATTCGGGTCTAGTTTCACTCAATTCTAGGTAACCCCAGAGAGATAATTATTATTAAATGCAATTTTTTGATCACTCATTGGCAAGAAGTTTCTGGACTCTACCTGTTTTTCGGATCTTGACAGTTTTTCACATCTTAACTGGATCCACGCTGTCCCCATATATTCCCAATTCATAATTAGACTGCTACCAGTTATTTTATAATAGGGTCTTCTTATAAAAAGATAATGAAATCACATACATGAAGTTTATTTATCGCTGTTATTCTGGAAAGGTTGCGCAAAACCTATTTTCATGCCACAACTGTGTTTGAGGGGTGTCTACAATCTGTCTGTAAAACGTCAATAGACGGATTTAGCAGTATGATATTTTCTCAAAAACCACTCAAGATATCCATGATATTGATAAAAAAATTTCAATGATGCAACTTCATTCTATGATCTTTGCCGAAAGAAGTTACATGGTAAAAAACGCTCTATATACCCCCTTTTCCACGTTTCTTACTTGGATCCGCCCTCTTTTGCCCCATTTGTAAAATAGTACATATGCGCCATCAGAACGGCCATAAAAAACTACCCCAGACATAAGCGGTGGATGCTCATATTTGAAGGCCGGTTTGCATTGTACGCAATTGTGTGGATGCCTTCAATGCGACAATGGAAGGGACGACACTCAGCAAGATGAGTATGACCAACATACCGATGATGAAGACCTTGACCTTTGAACAAGTATGAATTTGCATCCTTTCTTTGTTTTGTTTTAGCAGTGATACTTATGTGCTATTTAAAATAGCTATTAAATTCAAAATACATAATCAGATTACACGCTTTACCAGAATAAAACTTCATAAACGTTTACCTGTTTTTTCACATCCCAACTGGATCCACCCCTTTATCATATATTCTCAATTTTTTATTACACTGCTACCAGATACTATATGATTGGGTCTTTTTATAAACAAATCATGAAAAATGACTTGAGAAGTACATTTATCACTGTTATTCTTGCAAGCTTGCACAAAACCTATTATTATGCCGCAATTGTGTTCGAGGGGTGACTACAATTTGTCTGTAAAACGTCAACCATTGGGTTTAGCAGTATGATAGTTTCTTAAAAACTACTCAAGATATGCATGATATTGATAAGAAAAATTCAATGACACTGCTTCTTTCTATGAACTTTGCCAAGAGAAGTTAAATTGAAAAAAATTGCCCTTTTAACCCC
Organism: Membranipora membranacea; assembly: GCA_914767715.1. Taxonomy (NCBI): domain Eukaryota; kingdom Metazoa; phylum Bryozoa; class Gymnolaemata; order Cheilostomatida; family Membraniporidae; genus Membranipora; species Membranipora membranacea. The sequence continues at coordinate 23,440,019 of OU612069.1, forward strand.
CTTTTCCGTGTTTCTTACTTGGATTCGCCCCTTTTTGCCCTCTTTGTGAAATGGTACATATGCATCATCATAACGGCCATACAAAACTACACCAGATACAGTCTTCAATTTTCTCTGTTCAAGACACTTACACAGATGTAATTTTTAGAGCCTTTTATGTATAGCCGCTGCTGGCCTACATGCAGAAGTGAATCCTGTGCGTCACTGGTGGGAATTGATAATGACTATTGTGAATCATATTTTCTATGTGTCATGTTTTCAGCAACACATTTGAATGACTGACAGTGAAATAGACAGTCAATAGCCTAATAATATAAGGATAAATAGCCATGAATGCATAATTATATATAGATAGGTTCAACTCAGTCTAGTCCATGAAATAATCTTGATACCTTGAAGGCAGCCTCCTTTCTCTCCTTCTACCAACACTTACAGAAGGCCCATCAGGATGGCTACTGTTGTGTGATTGAGAATTGTTGTTTGGACCTAAGTCAGGAGGGATGCTATCATCATCATCATTTTTTATATTGTCATAGTTATATCTATCCTGGGTTGTAGTAGTTGCCATGAAGTCATCACCCAGGTCATCTGGATCTAGGATGAGATCATCATCTGTGTGGTCCATACCATGGTCCACCCAGGTCAAGTTCAACCGTCAGGGTGGTAAAAACCCTGCCCTAATTCAATGGCAGATTTACATATCATACAGTTGTTAAGGTGAACTGCAATTTAATCTACCACATAAGTATCATCCTATGCCACTCTCATTGTCATACAGGAATATATTCTCCAGGGTACCATCAAATAGTTTGCAGCAAAAGCTGTAGACTTTGTAAAATTCCTTCCCACATCTTGGCAGGACAATCTTAAAACAATTCAAATTTCAATAATGCTTGCTTTTTTTAATTATTGTTACAGACAAATCCCGTGACAGGAACCATCCAGAAACGGTCAAAGTTCCATAATTTTTTGCTTTTAATTGTAATTGCGGACAAATCACATGACATGAACCATCTAAAAACAATAACCTCATTTTGAACCACGAGGTGATGTACCAGTTATAATCCATACAAATATAAAGTGCAACTACACAGAGAAAAACAACTTTTGCTCATAAAATTGATTGTATTTAAGCTGACTGGTCTAAATCTCAGCTGAAATGTGAAATAATGTGAAAATAAAGAAAAATAAAAATGAAGTCTTTTTGAAAAAAAAAATTTTGCGTATTAATTGCATAAAGATTGTGGCGTTCCTTCTTGATTCTGGCAAGAAGCAGAAGAAGAAGAATACGGCTCAGCCAATGAATGGAGTGGACTAGTATTCTGGATTTCCATAGACATATGTCAACGAAACATGGCCAATAACGGGACATCTGTCAGATAAGATGGCCTCATGCGAAATGCGCATGGTCCGGTACTGTCTTGGGATCAGCCTGGAGGAACATAGGAGGAATGAAGATATTTTACAAGAAGCAAAAGTGGTGCTAATTAAAGACCTGATGAGAAGAAAGAGAATGCAGTGGTTTGGACATGTTCAAAGACGAGATAGTCAGGAAGACATCAGTAAAGAATTGCCCCTTTTCTTCAGATGTGCAATTCACAACTCCACCAAAGATTTACCGGCTTCTGTCTGGTAAGAAAGGTCCATGCCATCACAGGACTTTTTGAATTTGTTATATTTTTTTCATAAGTCTTTGCGGACGCCGGGCATACTGACGCACCGATATGTCTGTCCACTTCTTCTTCAAGTTCTACAAAAGGAAGAGGAAAGAATTGAATGTATCATTAAATGTACCGATACCTAATTTATAAAGTCAAGAAGAAACTAATTTAACCCTCGCCACGGGTGAAGAAATGCCCTGCTGACAATTACGACTAATACGTCATTGCGATAACTGGTTGTTAGATCCATGTAATGAAACCGGAGTTGATTGGGTCGAGATGGTGGGGGATGACTATTGGCTCTGATCTCATAGCAGGAAATTTAAGCCGAAATTTCTCTATTTTGCCTCTTGATAGAAGATCTGGACCGATATTATCCACACCTTTCACATGGAATGCGGAGATGTGAATATTCCTATTCAGGCAGAGCTTTGGAATGTGGCGAAGCATCCTACGTAGAGCAGGTTCCTTAGTGTATAGCTTGTTAATAACAGCGACCAGGGCCATGTTGTCGGTGAACACTCGAATGGAACAGTTGGCATCAGGAAGCATCAGGAGAGCAGACACTATGGGGAACAGTTCCATCACTGCTATATTAGACACTGCAACCTGAGGCCAGGATCCGTAAAACCACTGGTCTCCCCAGACGCCTCCAAGAAGTTTATGCATCTGTGATTAACTATGGGAATGAAGTAAAATCCGCCAGGACAATGTCGTATGGTTTTTCAGGAGGGGCCTCAAGTAAAGCACACCACACCCTTAGATCCTCTTTCACCTCCTCGCTCACTCGCCTTCTCTTGTTCTTACTCTGAGACAAAACACCTGCTAATCCACCATACACACTACTAAGGTAAGTGCATCCTGCTCGTACCTCTGGTGCCAAGTAATTCAGGGAGCCTGCTATCGACCGCCACAACTTAACTCGGGGGTCTTGCAACCACAAAAATGCGGTGAGCTTCTCTTGGACTTTGACCCTCTTCTCAGCTGGTATAGAAAGTGTCCTTCTGTGTGAGTTTATCCTTAGACCTAAGAAAACTAGCCGTTGAGTTGCCCAGACTGTTTTATGGGCAGCTATGGGGATTCCTACCCGAAGACAAAGGTCCCCGAAAGCTCTTAGGGCTGCATCACAAGCCTCTGTGGAACTCGCCATAAACAGAAAGTCATCTAGATAGTTAGACACATCAGCATCTTCCCTGTAAACATTGTGGAACATGTTACAAGATGATGAAGCGTCCATTGGAAGCATCCTGTCGATGTAAAACTCTCCCTGAACACAAATTCCTAGGTATTTCCAGTCCTTGGTCTGAATAGGACTATTCTATAGGCATCCGCTAAATCCACCTTGGCTAGCCACACGTTACCGAGAGGCTGTCTAGCTACCATGCTCTTTGCGACATCCTCAACTGAACAATAATGGACTGATTTATTTTCCTCTTTGATGAAGTCATTCACAGAGTTACCTTGTGGGGATGAAAGATTGAAAATGAATCGAAGCTTTGTTCCCCATGGTTTTGGTATCACATAAAGAGGAGATATTATCATATCATGTAGCAGAGGGATTGCGAAAGGCCCTATAACTCTATTGTGTTTTTGTTCTTCTTTCAGCTTAGCAAATAGTGCAGGATTTGCTGGTCTGAGCCTCACTTCCTTTTTGATATTGAGCAGCTCTCTTGAACGCCTAGTGAAAACCCGTTCGAGAACCCTTCTACCATAAATTCTTTGTTCACACAACCCTCTAGTTCGATTGCCAGTTTGGATGGGCTGACTGGAATTTGTATCTTATACCTCTCAAAATTTGAAAATAAAGGTTAACATTATGCAACTTGCTAGACACAATTATTTCTGCGCCAATCATAAATGTGACCCAAACCCCCCCTCCCCCCATCCTGAGGAGGCCGACATATACGGCATTATTGACATCACCATGCACAGTAAAGAAGCCTTTTGTTTAGAGCATCTGTAGCGTGGGTGTTGGGCGCTATAACACACCTTGCATTTATGGGCGAAGCGGCGGCTCCCTCCAAACTTACACCCCTCGTGTGAGTTAAACTTGTGACAAAGCTTCCTTTTATGGGAAGGCTTGGCCCCGGATCTATCCTGTCCGCTGGTCTTTTTGGTGTCTTTCTTCACTGGCTGCTGGATGTTGTTTGCCTGCTCTGTAAGGTACTCCCCCCCAGACTATATCTGCATGTTGGGCTTTCAGTTTCCTAAAGTGGAAGTCGTACTCGACTGCCTCTTTCTCTGCCGCGTGCATTCTTTTTACAATTTGAAGATTGCGTAGCATGCCCTGAGCCTCGCCAGGAAAGAATTCCAGAGTTAAGCTCATATATATGATATATGCATCTAACCATTTGTAAAAGACCAGATTCTCATTTTCTTCCACCTCCTCGAAGTAGCTGTCACTTAGGGTAAATTTCTTCCTTGGTTTTTGCCAACGAGGATGAGGAAGAAGGCTTTTAAAGTCAACAAACTTACCCAGTCGGACCTTTTCTCTGATTTTATCATCGTCCGATGTTGTAGGGACGATGGGCATGGAGCCCCGAGGCCTGAACCTCTTGTTGCTCGCCTGCACCTGCACCGGAACCACGTCCTCCCCTTCTGAATCTTCAAAGCAGCTCGAGTTGATCTCCGAGGTTGTAACCCTGGAGGTAGAAGGTACAGGACCTTCAGGCTCAGAAGCCTTTCTCTTGGAAGAGCCGCAAACCGGGGCCTTCCCCTTCCTGTTGGAATCCAATGTTGCCTTACGAGTTGTCTACTGTAAGTCATAATAAGAATGAAAACTGCCCTACTCCTTTTACAGCAAATGGCGGGATATCCTTTTATTGTCACATACAAAAAAATTCGAAATAACAGGGCACTTCCTTTCAATAAATTAATGACGCCCAGAGATATCAATTTTTTTGAATATTGCGAACTAAGCATGAGCTAATGCCGACAATTTGAACTTTAGGCAACGGTCATCTTGTGACACGGCTATTGATAACCCATCATTACTACTACGCCGTGTATTTCACCACTGTTTTGTAGATCATAACAACAATTCATTTGCGACAATTCATGGACATTTATTTCAAATAAACTTGAGAATTGTTTTACTGGTATTTAACAAGGACAAAATAAATGATGGTGAAAAGACGACTTGTCACTTCAGTTGTCTAGAATGAATGAATGATGAGAAAAACCCACGAACTGACGAGATAAGTATATTGGCATAAACTCGCTATAAGGTGCGCCGTGGTACACGATAATGCTTAAGGTAAGATAAGATAACTACAAAGTATGAGGCTCTGAGGCCAGAATAAAGCTAGTAAATTTTTCCAGTTATAACACAGAACTGTGTTATTAAATAACTGAGCCTTGTCACATTGCTCAAGAAAAAATGAGTTCTTTAGGTGTAAATAACTCTGTATTTTATAATCATTAATTATTTTATTGTTTCCTATTACTCCTCAACCTCCACTATTAAAACAGGTCAGCATTGCAAAAGTTCTAAAATATTAAGATATTAAGAAACTCTTGGTTCTATTAACTCATGACCTTGAGCTCATCTACTTCCGATCGGTCAGCAGAATGAAACGCCAAGGTGAGTTTTGTTTATGTTAAGAGATTAGGACTTTATATCTGATAGTTCAACTTACAATATGGTACATCAGGGAACTACAATAATGACTTTGAGGATCAGCAATGAGGATAAAATATTTACATAAAAATGAGTTTCAACGGCTGACAAACTTTCATTTTCGAACCAATCAATTCGAGAATTTGATAAATTATCAGAATACACACAAACAACTTTAGCCATTACCATTTTCATAATTAGGGCTCAGTTATTCTCAATGCCAAAATATTTATGTAGACAAATATATGCACAAGTAGTCTACTTGACTATTAACTTCTATCACACAACCAATACCATATTAGTTAATCACACGAGTGCCTTAAAACATAACTTTGATTTGTTCATGCATGTGTATCAAAATATCATGTCTGAGATTTCTGTGCAGAAGTCAAATGAGTTAAAAGAATGTATAAAGTCCGCCTTCCAGGATGCCCTTCAAGAGGGGGAGGGCCTGTAAAGGTAGATGACTGCAGGTCGCATTGCCCTTTCAATGTGTCTTCCCTGAATCTGCGATTTAATAGCCCACAAAGCACATCTGCAATCCATCGGGGTGCCATCACCTGTAGCCATACTCTACCGCGGCATACAATGGTGATGTTGATCACTGTGAGAGCAGAGAGCAATCTCAAGATACTGAGAATAACTTGAAATCTGTCCACAAATACACAATTGTGGAAATTGATAGACACTTATCATTGAAGGGTAATAAAGGGTCAGCTATGGTCCATTGTACTGGAGATGATGTTTGTCTGGAAAAGAAATACTGTCATGATATACCAGGTTATTCATATTTGGAAACGGTAAATGATAGTATGCCACATTCAACCACTCATCGCTCGGCTAGTAGTCATTGTGATAACAAGCATTTACCGACAAAAATAAAGAAAAATGCTAAAAAAATGCCAAAAACATGTCCACAATTGAAGCCATGCAAAGACAACTACTGTTGTCTGCACTTAAAAGAATTAATAACTTGGAACAAAAAGTTCAGGATATTACTAAGGAGAACTCCAGCCTGAAGAGAGAAGTAGAACAAATTAAAACACAGCGATCTTCTATTCCCAAGGTATGTCAATCAGTAACTGCTAGCACTACAGATTTTTTTCACGACGAACAAGGTTTTTTTTGCAAGAGTTATCTTTCCAAACTCCTATAGAATTCATTCAATTGACTGTTAGGATAAATAGAGCTGTACCAACAATATTAGATACTGTAGCAACTGCAAACAATCAACACTCTCATTGTTAACATGTGCTATTGTACAAATTTATCCCTTTCACCTTACTTGACAACCTGTCAATGTTGCCTCAATGGCCATGAACTTGGACCATACAAGATTGCCACCACAGACTCATGACTCCCAAACAAAACCTGGCAGCAATTGGCTGAAGAGAAATCAAATCCAATAATTGTGCTAGATTGTCAAGCCTCCGTTCATAGTTGTTTGAGAATGGCAGCATTATCCAAGTAGCGGAGCCATGAATCCTCTCTAATCTTGCTTTGTCAGTGTCTGATAGCAGATTTACCTGACAAAACAAGACTAGAAAGGATCCTTTGCTCTGCTACTCAAATAATGCTGCCATTCTCTGAGAACTTTGAACAGAGGCTTGACAATCTAGGACCTTCCTGCACACCTCTTGCAGTAAACACTAAAAATTAGCCAACAACGATCATCACCCCCTGAACTCATATATTAGAATAAATGCAAAAAGAAAATTTGCGCGTAGAGAAGAAATACATGCGATACAAGTTTAGAACCACCATTAAAAAAAACACCCTTTCCGCTCTTGCTGGTTTGTGATTTGTAACCAAATATAGGAGTGAATAATGTTTTTGTATATTGAAAGGATTATTAAGAGATAAATATCCTGTATTCCGTAACATTACATACCTACATTTACATGCTGGTCCAGCATTAAAGTAAAATTTTACATTGCATGTTTTGTCTTTATTCCCTGCCATCGAGGTTACATGGATAACCTGACATATGTTTTCGTAATTGAATGGAAGCTGCTTTGAAATTGCAGAATATCAAAAATATGTTGGACACTTTTATTTGTTTGTGATTCCCTGTTGTAATATTTTATATTCTTATTATGTTTCTGTATTTGGAACGCTGATTGCATGCATAACCAAAATTGCACACTTTTGAAGGCAAGTCTAACTAAGTCCTCCCAAATTACTATTTTACAAACAGATGAGTCTAGGATTGCTTTCAGAACAATGTAACTAAGTCATAATCAAAAGACATGAATGATCCCTTTGAGTTCAAACTGGTGCCAATATCACATTCCAATCAGGATTATCACTAATTACATAGGCAACAATATTTACTATTGATTTGAATTATGGTGTTTCCCTAATTCTGCTTCCAATAATTAATTTGTGAGTTGAAAAGGTAGCTTGTGGATTCCTCGCCAAATTGGCAATTCCCATATCGGGCCACTAGCATTGACCAAGATTATGAGCTCAAACTGCACCTTTGTGTGGGAGGGAATAATTTTTTATCCTACTTCCATCTATGTTAGAGTGCAAGGTCATCGCCAAGCAAATGATATTGGATTTGATCGCCCTTCAGTGAACTGCTGCCGGAATTTATTGGGGTATCATGAGTCTGCAGCATCAATGTAGAGTGGTCCCAATTCATAGCCTATGTGGCATCATGGACACCCTGTCAAGTTGGGTGAAAAGGATAAATTTGTACAATAGCGCATGTTAACAATGAGGGTGTTGATCGTTAGCATTTGCTACTATTATCTTATATTATTGGTACAGCTCTATTTACCCTAACAGTCAATGGAATGAATTCTATAGTGATTTGGGAAGATACCTCTTACAAACAAAACCTTGTTCCTCGCGAACAAAATCTGTAGTGTAGCAAGGTGACATTTGCTCAGTTAGCACAAGAAATGAAAAATCTCTGATAAAGCATGAAAGACATAGGCTCACAATCACATTAAAACCGCAAAAAAATATTGTAGTAATGTTTGAAAGAGAAGAAGATGTCATTGGAAATGATGAAAAAATCAGAAAGGCAGTAGGAGGGCTCGACAGCTACATTTCTATCGAGATAATTAGTAGAAGCAGAAATAAAAAAATTCTTTGTGTAATTCAGTGAAGAAAGAATGGTAGATACTGCCATCACCAAATGGTCATCAGATGAATTTGGACAATCTTCGGTTAGAAAACAATCCGACAGTCCCAGGCCATATCGGTCGGAGCTAGCAAAGGTGTTCCTTTTTTGTTGATGAGGCTGACCTTGTGAGGGACCTTGAACAGGGCGGAGTCGATGTAACTACCGTGTCAAGAATAATTAAGTTTGAGATTGCTATAAGATCTGTCGAGGTATATTTCAAATCTCCCAAACGTCTACAAATAGCCATAATAGAGTGCGTTCTAATAACCTTACTTTTGTGGTCGATTAGTACAACATGCCATCTGTCATAAGATGCTACAACTGCCATGGATACAAATCTTCATCTTGCCCCAATCAGAAAGCCTGTTACAACTGTGGCGGTACGTATCGTAGCGATCAATGTTCTGAGATCCCAAATTGTGTCAACTGTAAAGGAATTCATCGAGCTTCATCTATAACTTGCCCAGTATGTTTGAAATTGTCTCATTGATCTGTTCAAGTTAATGAGTCTTTATCCTCAAATTCCCATAGACGAGAAAATTTCAATTCAAACAACAATACCTCTCTATCAAAGAGAGCTCCCCCCCCCCCTGTTTTCTATCCTAACTGTTGCTTCTTGTCAGATGGAAAATTTACAGACTTGAAGCTCGGATTGACCCAATATTCCTCTGATATTGTCTGCTTGACGGAAGCATGGTTCAATGAGTTCAAATAAAGGAAAATCACCCATCTAGCGTTTTAGTAGTACTCTGCCAGGCGTAACAAGCACATAGGAGGCAGAGCTGCAATCTTCATTAATTCTGACACGCATGTTACTACTCTTGAAAGTTAAAGCACAAAGACGTACTTGGCAGTGTGGTTGCTAGTTCAACACACTCAGATACAAATCATGATGATCGGATGCATATCTCATTCTCCATCTGATAATAATAGAATAAACATTGAGTACATAGAAAATATTCACAACCAGTAGATGACTGAGTGTCCTGATACAAGAACTCAAGCCTGTGGCAACTTCAATCGTATGCCATGGGACAGTCTATCCACCAAACTTAACATCTCAAAGAATGTAGACTTTCCAGCAAGAGGAGACACTTTCCTAGATCAGATTATTACTGATATAACTGCATATGAAACAGCAACTAAACTACCACCCTTATTGGTAATGAGAATGATGTATACAACTGCCTTAAAAAAAACATATCTAAACAACAATATAGAAAAACCTGTCGCAGGCAATATTCTGTACAATCCAAACGCGACATGCTCACAGCTATTGCTGAAGTAGACTGGGAACACATATCAACTGAAACCTCCACTATTGTTGATATGGTAAACCCCTACGAAACAACACTGAGTAGTATAATAGACACTCACTGCTCACTGAAATGTGTCAAGGTAAAAGAGTATAATCCCCATTCATAACACTCTGATGAAGAAGCTAATTAAGGCTAGGCTGCCAGAAAAAAAAAGTAAAAGTTGGAAATTCCTGAGTAAACTGGTGAAAAACATCCTCCAAAAGACCAAACGCTCCTTCGCAGCAGAAAAACTCAACCAAGCTGTTGCCTCTAGAACTTGGAGGCGCGAAAAAGACAAAATAGACGGAAGATTCAAAGAAGACCTACTAAGTCATCATTTTATAAACAATCAGTGGCACACACCTGAATATATGGCGGAAAAACTATACCAATATTTCCCATTAGTTGGAGGCACGAGAGCAGGCGAGCAATCATCATGTGCTAACTTACCAATTGCTCTATCACTGGTGAGCTACGGTGAGGTTTAACAACTAATGAGGCGCCTCAAAACCAACAAAGCCACACTCTGTGATGAACCCCTGTTTGGGTAACTAAAGAAGCTGCAGAAGAGAAAGTTAACCTCTGACTATCAGCTACATCCCCATTCTAAATCATTGAATAATAATAAACCACTGCATTGGCCAGAATTCAACATTGGTAAGAGACACCAATATTTATCCCAAACTGTATCATCATATAAGTATGCAATCTATATGAGCTCAGGTAGGTAGCGGGTGTGTAGTAGGGAACTGTAGCTTTTCAAATGTTATATTTCTTTGCTACTTGTTGCAATAATTGAGAAAAGAAGAATGAAGAGACATTGGCACTCATGATAGTATGCTTTCTGCATTGACACCTACTATCATAAGTTGTATATAATATGAAAATTTCAAGAATTCATATTTGAAAATCAAGTTAGTAAGAATGTCTTATCAGACAGTCACTCCTACATGAATGAGAGACCCTCTCAGAAAACAAAAAGGTTTCGAAAATCACTTGGTTGTTTCAATTCCATATTACTTCAAATATTCTAATTACAAAGGAAAAATAATGTTTATGATTCTGTGTGACATGAAGGGAATCAAGTATAACCTATAAATGGCAGACAAAATTTAAACATATTAATACTGTCAAGTAAGTTGATACATTAGGTTCTTAGGTTGAAAATTCCAAGGAAGGACATCACCGTGCTGATAGTCATCAGTTAAAAAACGGTACAGGATGTTAGGGAAGCTGTGAACATCATGATTGAGAAGGTCTCACTCCTAGGTGTTCCAATGCTCATCAGATGGCTGGCGGCATCAAAGGATCCGAGTGCAGGGAAAACTGCACCTAATAAGTAGAGAAAGAATTTCATAACATAACATGATAATAACAGATGCTGTTTATATGGCTGATATTAATATAACAAACCACTCATTATGCTGTAGCGACTCCCACTTTAATTGTAAATTACTTCACGCAAACAACGTGAATCAATGGATGTTTCTGTATTGAAACTAAAGCCTTTGTCTCAATTGTGGTTTCCCATCCGTTTGTGAAAGCTAAAATGACTATCATCATGTGCGAAGTGCATGAAGATTTTTTCATCAGTACTCACCAACTCTTGGAGTGGCTGAAAATAAAAGATCAAGAAGTGATATTGAACAGGAGAATTAAGTGTTTCAAACACTGAAAAAGGTATAAATGGAAAAACATTATAATACAACTAACTTGTGGCAAAAGAAAGTTACCATTAGTACCTTCATCAGACTCACCACTCCAAAGGCTTAATGGCTACTGCCATGACAAATTTGCAATTACACATTTTGAGCAACAATCTTTTCAATTCTAACCTTCATTTCATGAATGAATCAAGTTTTTTGCAATGAATTGTTGTGTACTTACAAACTGAGCAGGTTGATCCAGACCAATTATCATCACAAAGACAATAAAATCCAGATTCTAGGTCAGAACAGATTCCATGGCCACACGGGTTGCTCTCGCAAGCATTGACACCGATTCCTACAAATTGAAATTAATTATGAAATTTGCTTGATGGAAAATAAATCTCTTAAATTATAATCAACTACTTTTTAATTCATCTACTGCTAATACGAAAAATAACATAATAAAACCTCGCAGAAGCTGTAGCCAATTTTGTTGGTCTATATGGCAGCTTAATCATGGTAGGAAGGCCAGTGTGAAGTCATGATGAAGATTGACAGTTTACCTTTTGAAATCATGTGAGAATTTTTCAGAAAATATTCAAATTAGCAACTTATATATCCTCTTACTATTTATTTCTTTTTTGAAAATTAAAAATCTCATTTAGGGGTCGTATCTGATCCTCACTTACTGAAAATGACTCTATAAACCCTTCCGTGTATGGAATAGTCAGACACTAATGCTGTAGTTGCTGTAAGCCACATTGCACTCTTCAGTTCCACCCATTTACATGTTGCAGCATTGTTTGTCTGTATGATACTAGGATTAGGTCCTGTAAAGTTCCTGCAAACTGACAAGCTTGTCCCTAAAAAAAGTGTGATCCGTTAAAGTGTGCTATCAGGTGAGCTTTGGGTGTATTGGGGCAATATCATTATTTTTGTTGACATTGACCTAAAAAGTGAGGAAATAAACCTGCGAGCAGCAATGCATCAAATTCATTTCTCAAGGGACCGAGCCTACTCTCATTTAATAATGAAGATAGTCAGATGCATGCAAAGATAACATGACAAGGATTCATCGGTTTGTAAATGGCGAGTATAAATGTTCGTACCACTAGTTATATTATATATAACAACACTTCCTTGGCCATGGTCAGCTACCATCAAAATGTTACTGTACACAGGATTGATATCAATGATTCCTCCCGCTCCGCCAAAAGTATTCGGCTGATTATAGTCAAAGTTATGGGTTGCCAAGTGATCTCCCTTTTCAAATAACAGAGTTGAGTACGGCTTGAGGCTGTAACGGATAAGTAAAACACGTTTTTATGATTGATTTAAACCACTGCTGTCAGTCTGATAAATGTTGAAAATGGAATTCTGTACATCCTACTTAATACATAAATATACATAAAAACATACAGAATTCAATTGCCAGCAGTAGTTGAATATGACAGGATAATTGATAGCGCTGTGGCATCATTTTAAATAGCATTTGTACACAGATGGATGGTGTATATAGAAATTCATGCAGTTTGTCGAATAGCTCAAGATTAATTTCCTAGGCTATCTTTATTGCTACCGTGAAAGTTATTATCACAACAGCCAATACTTTAATCAGACTGAGATAACGCTACGTTGTGACAAGTCATGTGACCTGCAGGGAGCCATCAAAACAAGCAAATTATCAAAATCGAGGTTTTTGTATCTGGCTACATTTCAGAAAGATTTATTGGAAAGAAAAACCTTCTCAATTTTTCTTGCGAAGTTTTTCCTCTCTTTATCACTCTTTAACATATAAATGTAGTATGAGATGCGAAAATGTCAGAGCTTGGCCTTGTGAAGTTGGGAAATATATTTGAAAAATTTATGTTTATCAGGTCAGAATCAAAATTTTTTTTTTCACCTGAGCAAATGTCAAGAACCCAAAAATACTTTTATAGCCTTTATGTTCAAGACTCAAATTCCTGAACCCATCCCTTTCCTGCATACTAGCCTAAGACAAGAGTGCTTCATAGGTTGATAATATTTTTATTATTTGGAAATCCCTCCTTCAGAACGATGTATTGCCAGACCTCACATTGAAGCAATTAAACAATTTTTAACAAGCTGGAAATAGAAAGATTTTATGTTTAATTTTGAGGAAAATTATTTATACTCTCCGTTCTCTTGCTCAATTTATTGTAGTAATTGAGGTACTGTAACCGCCTCCATCATGTCATTTTAAAGATGGCTCTCTTACGTCAAAATTTATCTAACCGAAAATCATTATATTGCTACTATAAAAATGCTGAAAAGGCAGTTAAAGTCTAAAATTTTACCACCAAGTACATTTATTGTGTGAGGATAAGCTCACCTAGCGATCCTGGAGACAAGTGGCAACTTCTTATTTGTGGCTTTTACAGCCCCCCACCGGAAATCGTATTTGGTGATTCCTGTCAATGAACACAGACGATCGTTTAGTAATGATACAATATCAAAACTAATCAGTTGACAGTTAAAAAGTTCTGGATGAAAAAATGATTACTATCTAATGTACACAAACAAGAAAGCATATTCTACTTGAGACATTGCAATATTACCACCCCTACACGAATCAGTATCAACCTTCATGAGGGTAATGATGTTCTCTACTTTTGCAGGTAGTATTATGATAGCATCATAAACTAGCTTTGTTGAAAGATCATTCAAAGGTGAAGTTGAAACTTACCGTACGGTGTGTTCTGGAAAAACACGGGCCTGCTATCATTATACTGATATCTACCCGTCAACGACCCACTAATATCCATGTGCTTTTTATAGAAGCTGGCCCATCCTCCAACCACACGTCTCTTTTTTAATCCAGACCAGTTGTATATGTAAATACCCTATATTATAAAATATATCCGTATTTTCATGTGAATGATTCTGATGAGAGATATCGATGAGTAGAGTTATTATATATTATAATTACTATATAAACATTATTCATATGGCTAACTAATGCTATTACTTTATTTTGCATTCCTCATTTGTTAAATTGATTAATTCAAGAAAACTATCTTAAATCAATAAATTTATTTGTAAATTATTCTCACAGTGTAAGAGGTCAAATATTGCAATTGCTATCAAGCTGTCGAGACCCACTGGAAGCCTCCAAAATTGAACTTGAATTTATGATCATGATTGCCTGACAATAATGATAAACTATCGGGTCATTTGCCTATGGTTAGCACAACTTTGAGCTTTCAATTTTTAAATAAATATATATGAGGGCCCGCAACTATCTTCAAATTGATGCATATTTAATAATCTGTCAAAAAAACTATTGACCAACTATTCTTTTTACCTTACTGAAGTTAAAGGAAAACTATTTTGTTTCTCTTCTATATAGATTGCAACATCAACTCACGAAAGGGACCGAGAACACAAACGCTTGGGTACCAAACTCAATCATTGTCATGCCTGTCACTCTTGTTTGGCTTCCATAATGGTTTAAGTTTAAAGTTCCGTTTCCACATCGTCCGATTCCTACAGTCACAAAGCATATGCATGTGAACCAAATTAAAATATTTAAGGGCTAAGATGAGAAAATTTAGATACAATTGATTATCTACATGGAGATCATGAACATCACGTATCGGAGGAAACAAATTTTGACAATAAGCGCTAAATGTATGAAGGAGAACCAAAATATTTCTTTTATTAACTTCAGTGCAAACTCATCACCAATCAACAGGACCAAAGCTAGAATCTAAAAATGCATCATATTCACAACTTTAAAGCCTACCCAAGGACCACAGCATCTTATAGTCAGTCATAGTATCAAATTTGCATGGTATCTCATTTTTCTTCACATTTTGATGTCACAGTGAACAAGTGCTTTTTTCTCGTACTGCACATCCTGTCTACTGTGAAATCATAATGCAGAAAATGAGAGCCACCTTCCCTTATGGGATGAACTCTTTCCACCATCACTGATTCATACCAAGTAGAGCATTGAAAGTTTTTACCATGCTGATCTGACACAACTTAATCAAATGTAACTGACTCTAACATGCATTGGTCTTTGGCTTGTCTTTTATTTGCGTCTCATTTATAATGGCGGAATTTCGTTAATATAATTATCATCTTTTATTATCAATTCACTGTATTTACTTTTCCCTTTTGTCTCTATACCTTAATAAAAGATTTGGCTTAATACACAAATGGCAAGGATCAAAAGCTAAACAGCTTACCACACCAAGTTACAACTTTAAGTGTATTAAATAGCCTGAGCCGTCTTGCGCATGAGTTTGAATCAACAAAGTGTAACCATTTTCCATTCTTCTCCTGATATCCAAACATGGGTTCCACCATATGAGCATTGGCTGCGGTACCATCATCATATTTTGATGGCCCACCAGTTCTACTCAAGTTTCCTGCAAGTGCTGAAATGAGAATAAATAATCTGATATGTACTGGTACAATACCAAATATAGGCAGCAGTCTTTTGTTGCAAATAGATCCGCAGAGCTTCTGTCATCGATCAACAAACACCAACACTCACAACTCATTAATCATCAGGGAAACTAAATTTTTTGTGCAAATAACCATCTTAAAGGACTGTTGAAACCTTATAGAAGAATATTCATCTAGTTTGCTCTGCGAATCTTTATGTTTTAGATCATTTATAAAGATTTTTGCCCCTTTTAATGTGGAAGTTTCCAAGACAGCTGAAGCAATGTTTGACGAAATTGAGCAGCCAATGTGCCAAAGATCTGTGCAACGGTAGAGAACCAGCTAAGGAGTTTGACCCAATTGAATGAGCTCAATCATGATGAAGTTGTTTGATCTCAAAATTACATTAATGTCAGTTGATAGCCTTTGTTCCTTGAATTTGAGAGGTTTAGAGCTTGATTTGGACTGTTCTCATCTGATGTATAAACACTAATGGGTTATGATTTTGTTGGTCGTTTGGAAGCGTAATGACCTCGTTGGATATAAAAAGTAACACCGAAACTCCAATTTCAAAAACCAAACCAAATCCAACTAGTTTGATATTATACCTTAGACATTTTAGTTGAGTGAATAAAAGGTAGAGTTATTACAACTGTAATAATATATGAAAGGTAAAAAATAACACCCTGATTTTCTTTTTAATTTAGTTGATCGGAAGAAATATGAGCAATTTTAAGAAATAAATCTGATGATGTAAACACTAAACGTTACACAGGCTCATTTTCGTTATAAAGAAAAATTCACAGAAAATTTCTTATAACTTGCTATCAGTGAGATGATACATGGTTAAACATAAATTCATCTTGTTTATTTGAATGCCACGTCATTCATTGTCTAAATGTTTGTGTTCTGTTATCAGGGTCACACAAGCCATAGCAACTGACAAACAAAACTCGAAATGAATTGCAATCTTTAATTGACCAGCAACATCAATGCACTCATGTGACAATGTTTTATGCTTTGTTCTGAGTAATATACAATGAATATATATCTTGTTTCTTACAAACAAAGTTTGTCATTCTCCCGAGTCGATAGTATCCGATTGCACCCTCATTATTCCTTTCCCAATGTCTGTGACCAACGATCAACACAGATGGGTTCTTGAGCTTGTTCTGTAAAGAATAGAGCTCGAATTGATTTACAATGTGTGAGAAAAAAAATGTATTTATTCATTATCATGAAAGGACTTTTAAACAATCAGTACAACAAAACAATGATTAATTTTGTCGCTGAAACAGGTAGACTTGTGTCTATCTGTTAAAGGCCAGATTAGTTTTACCATTAGACTTTTCAGCATTTCGGTCTGTAAAATTATTTGATATTATTATGTCTACAGAGGGGATAATTACACTTTTGACAGTCCTGTGCAGTGTTCTACTTAAAGGGTGATAGACAACGAATAGGTCGAGAGACAAATGGCTGCCAGAGTCAGAATCCAAATGCTCTATAATATTTTCCAGCACTATAATAATGCTCTATAACATTTCTCCAGCACTATAACTAGTGTATTCTAGGTATCTTATTCTATAAAATGTAATAAAAATTGAAGAAAGAGCGAGAGACTTTATCTTTTTCTCTTACATTTTCAATAATTGGTAGGCTTGAATGTTTTCCCGATTAGTGCCGGAAAAAATTAAATTCAAATTAAAATAGATTATTTGCATAACTATGAGGAATAAAAGGTCTGTGAGAAGAAAAAAGCAGACGAAAATGTAATGATATTTCCATTATTATAGTAATCTGCAGAGGTAAAACTTGATGATGACCTGTGATGGTCATTATGTTGGTTAATTTTAGTTATTTTTGAAACGAAGGCAATCAAAGCTGACTGAAGACACTCCAAACATACTTTTACTTCTATGCACCTCAGGTGCTCCTTTTTCCTACTCACACTGCAGGCTTAAGGATCTTATTTCACGGGAGGCAAATATTTGAAAAGTATGAGTTTTACAGAAATTGACAATCTGAGCTGGTCCGATAATCTTTGTTTTTGTCAAATGAATTCAATTGAAGAGTCTGTAAACTATTGTCCGCAAAAGTAATCAGAAAACATAATGTCATGAATTTTAACGTTTGATATGGTTGTTTCCTATTGATATTGGTAGTAAGTTGTTGGTTCCTTCGCCTGCGGCTTGACCACTAGTGCGAAAGCAGCTCTAAATGCAGGCAAATTGACCAAAATTGTCAACTATAGACTAAAATACTTATAACACTTCTCCAACTTCAGTGCAATTTGTCAAGTGACCTAGAGGGAAACCCCTTTATTAATGTCATAGCCATGAAGATACCTATTATAATTTGTTCTTTCATACACAATGTACTACTGCCTATATCTCAACATATGATCGCAGCAGAGTAATAAAGAATGGTGCGTATACGTAATGGACCATTGAGATACAAGTTTGGCAACTTCTAGACTCATAGCTTACCCTGCATGTCTATGAGCCTTTAAGGTCCGCTTCCTTGTTACAAATGAAATCAATCATCCTATTTCTCATGTAGTGGACCAAACTTACCAATAAAAAGCCTTCTCCTACCCGAGCAACCCTTGCTGTAAGTGTTGACGGTTGCCCATACTGCAACTCTGTGATACTCACATATTCCAATAGTAAAGCTTTTCTGAAAATAACAAAAAAATTTGTATTGATCACGATTTACACAAAAAATATTCATGGTTTATGCAGAAGAAAAAATGGTTAATGGTGGTGATATCAGCAACAAATGAACACCAGAAATAACATAATTGTTGATAGTTTTAACAACTCACTGATATTTACAAGTTTCACCTCTCCAGCCATTATTACAGGTACATTTAGGTCTATTAGTGTCATCAAATGTGCATTGTCCATGGCCATTGCATTTATTTGGAGGGCAGACAGCTGCAAAAGAAACTTTATTTTGAATTCAGGTCAGTTTATGATATAGGAAGATAGACATGATTGATGTAAAAATCATCTTTATGATTAATAATTTTGGCTTAATACCTGTGACACAAGTTTTATTCAAATTGCTTCTAGTGTTTTATGATCATATTGTTTTAGCAACATGATCGGTAAAGCTTTAGAAGAAGCCTGAAGCCAATATACCCTCAGAATTGCTTGGAGCTGAAAAAGGCACACTTCATTTTTTCAACTTATTTCATAATTAATTTCGAAGAAGGTTCTATCAGACCTGTCAGGAGACAGGGTCATATTTTGGTTCTAAGGGAAGAACCTCAATGTCTTTTCAACCTTCAATTCCATGAGACAATATTCTAATTAGTTGAGGGGGGATGGTCTTTCAGAACAAAAAAACAAATTCACTATACAAGTTTTTTTGGGGCTCAGTGATAGCGATTATTCCACTTGAAAAGAATTACTCACACAAATTAGAAGACCCGCTTAAATACAATACTATATTAAGAGTTTAGCAAGCCATTCTACCATATAACGTCAGAAGCAAAGGAGATCAAATTGAATTTGTTTCAGGAGTAAATCATTCAAATCAAATGACCAAATCCATCCCCTCAAGCCATACTTAATATTGCGTGTAACCACATTACACATCATCTTTCCAAGCGAGAATCAAAATTGAGCAGATGAGAAACAAAAACAGTTAACACGCAGGCTTTGGTTTATTTGTTGACATACAACTCTCGTCTATTCCGTCATCAAATGGAAAATATTATTGATAGAAATTGCGGACCAATGCGCTGTTTCAATGGTAAAATTTAATTTGACGGCGTTTTCAAAACATGTCAGATTTTTTTAACATTTACATATCAACACATTAAATTTCACAAGCAGACATAATCCTGTATCCTGGGCCGGAATAAGGCTGTTTTTTTATGAGAATAAATTTCATGAGCAGAGCAGGATCAAGCTTATCACCTTCCCGGGCTTTATGGATGATTTTGCTCTGACTTTATCATTTTAGCACCAATCCCAGCCCTAGTCCTAGGGTTATAACAACTATGTATCCATGCAGCATACGGACAGATTTTCGACAATGATTTCCATAACAATAGCTGCAATGAATTAAAGAACTTACCGTTTACACAATTGTGACCTGCGTAGCCTACTGTGCAAAGACACGTAACACCTCTCCTCAAACTATGACACCGACTTTCACCTGGTGCATTCCAACATGCCTCGCATCTTTTGTCATAGTTGCTATCATAATCTTAAGATTAGAAAAAAGGTATGATTTGTCCTTGTAAAAGCTATGGGGTGACATTGTTTGATTCCAAAAATCTACTCAGTAATTGATTTCATTTAAAATTGTCTAACTATTTAAATTTGTCCGCTGCAAATTATAGGGTCTAATATGATTTGATGTTTGTGATTTATGGTTTCAGAAGCTACCTAGATACCATGGTAAAGACTCCATACTTATTCCTATAATTCTCACGTGTGTTGAGCCTACACAACAAATAAGTTTAGTCAAAGTCCATCAATTGATGTCTCCAAAGGACAAATTCTTAAATAGCACATTTGGCCATGCTTTGCTGGTAAGAAATCTGATTTATTACTGAATGGTTCGTTTGTCACAAGCTGTAGGCTGTAAATTAACAAAAACTAAACGAAACTAGACCTAAATATCTTAATATGCTGCTGATTTGTTTGTTGAAAGCCCCATTCCCCCCCCCCTTATTCCCTAGTCAGTTGAATTATGAAAAATATTGTTTATGATAGATATGGAGGGTTTAAAACTAAACATACTAAATACCAGCTCATATGTCCGCGACTCTGATCTATCTACCACAATTGCAGACAAGGCTCCCTCACCGACCCACATAGTGCTCTTCACTGATGGTAAAATACAACTTTCTCCGTGAACAACAGTATTACCGTGCTTGCAATAAAGCCGTGCCATTCCTGAAACAAAAGAACTCAGTCATGTGCAAACAGATATAATTTTCTCATACAGTACAAGAATTTAAGAGATTCAGTGCAAGCCTAGTTATTGGGCTAACTACGTACAAAAATCTCTATTCATTTCCTTCAGAGAAAAATAGACTTGTTTGAAATTTTGAACTGTCTGCTTGAAAATGACTTTACATGAGGCAATGGAAGTGTGACTAAAAGAAGCGCTGCAAAATTGTAATAAATTCCTAGGGTACTAATGTGCATTGTTAGGCGTAGGCGTTTAATCAGTGGTAGAGTGATAAATTTTTCTACTACCGAAATCACCACTACTACCACCGCCTCTGAAGACACCTTTGCCCCTTTCAATCAATCCGTGCTCTTGACTAGGAGACTACCATTACAATAAAATATTTTTAATAATGAATAAATATTTCTAAATCTTCTTAGACGCTGTACAGCAACAGCATGATATAGCCTGTTGAAAACGTTTTCCCAAGAAAAAATCAGTCACAGGGAATTACACCCCAGTGGCCAATGAGTAATAACTAGCAAATCAAGTGTGTTTGATCAAACTATGTACTGCGGGGCCAGTTGGCTTAATGGAACTGGTGATCATATAGCACATCAGGTGGTTAATGAATTTGTTCCTGAATCCTCATGCATACATAGCCTTGAGCGCAGACATAATTCAGAAATGCACAAAATTGGGATTGAGCTCTTTGAAGATAAACCAACCACAGATTATATTAGGAAGTTAACTGAATCAAGTTGACGTCTCTAGTTTTACTCTCAAATGAGCAACTCGCAACTAGTCGACATAATCAGTTTGTGCAAGACTGGCAACATGACAAAAAGGCCAGGATGATTTTTTATCTCTTAAATTCAGTATAGCAATCAGAATGCTACTTGGAACATCATTTTTGAAGAACACTGTAAACCAAAGACATATCTCAATATCGTGGTGAGTTAAATTGTACTCTTTTTTATTATACATTTTTGGCACGGAAAAAAGTAGATAATATAAGTAATGTAGGGAATGAATTAGATAACCATTGAATGGTACAAACATGGCAGCATTGGAAACTCTAACGACAGCACATTTACATCTCCATCACTGCAGAATCAGTTTTAGCGATGTTAACTGATCAACATATCAAAGACTACAATGTATGTCTATGTCTACGCTCGTTGACCATAGCTATTTTCATCTTCGTTACAGTTAGGAATAACAAAAAAATTTACAGTGCCTAATTTAGTACAAACTCACCCCATTGCTCGGTTTTAACAACACTATCCCACCATAAATTGTAAGTGGTTTTATATCTACATTAATCTATTACTCTGTAATGTTTGAAACCAGGATTGCATATCTTTTGGCAAAACTGAAATGTTATTTTTCTTAATTTCTGGGACAATTTTAATTGATACCCTGTTTTCCTATCATAAACACCGAATTGGTTGCTTTGTTTATCACACAGTAGTAATCGAAATATCCATTTCACAATTTAATCCTGCACCATTTTTTTGTTGAAACAGGGTACAATCTTCCCATCAATAATAACAACAATTGGAGGAACTATTGTTGCCAATAACCAAGTTGATTATCTTAGCTTACAGATACATGATGAAGCTGGATACAGATTATTCATGACTTTGAAACATGCGAGCTAAAAGTTACAACTTCAAGCTTAATCTTTTGACGATCAGATGATTCCTCAATCGTTGTCATACAAGCGCATTCTGAAAGCCTAAATATATATATCATCAATTGCGAAGGAAAGTGATTGTATCTTCAATTTTCCTCAGTTAACAAGAGTCTTCTCTGCACTTCCAATCATTCAAACTGACCAAATCATGTTTTCAATTTCAAAACGCGTAGTCTTCCATCTTCAAGGAACGTGTGCACAAATAGAAACTACCATGATTATAATATTCACCGTCGTTGATATTGAAGACAAACACTCGAGATTCAGCCCAATCTGTGACCATCAGAAGTCCTCGGTGATATGGATGTTGAGCCACGTGACCGTTGCTAGCAGTCATATACAAGGGACGGTGTAGAAAATGGAATTTGTATTTGGCATCAGGATCAGCATTAGGTGTCAAACTACAAATTTCAAGAATAATTATGTTTTACAAAAGCTTTTCAATTTATTGAAATTGTAGACAAGTTAAAAGAAATCTAATTATATTACAATAAAATTCAATTTTGAAAACGCAATCAAGATGAAATTGATGAGTTGAAAAGATATGTTGCCATTGCCATGCAGATGAGGACAGAATATGAATGCAGTAGAGACTGGGAGGAGCATGCAATAAATGATGGTAATAGATAATTACACACAAATAATATTGAACCAACCTGAATAGCTTACTCGGCCTCAGGTCATTCACTGCAAAACTATGATGTGTAAGGCTTATCCTATCGAAGTTGTAGCGAGTAACACCTTAAAAAAAGTGCAAGAAATTGTATGCATGTACATGGAATTCAATTTGACTGCAAATATCTTTCAATTTCAATAATATGCCTGTTTGCGGTGGTCTCATTTAATTTATAACTGATATATCAGCTTTCAATAATGTGCAATGCCAATATTATTACATAATCATACTACTGAAAATCTCATTATAGTCGTGAGCAAAAAATACATTTAGATGTGTGTTACTATCAAGTGAGATGTAAAGATGTAAGGCTGTATGCCGATCACTAGTTTTGCTATCATCGGTAAAGATCGTCATTTTGAAAAAATGTGATGATGGGTCACTCAAATGAATCAAATAATCACATTTTTCAAGGGAATCAATTTGACACTCTCATATGGCTAAATCAGTGCTCACCAGAAGATTGCAATGCTGACAATAACATGAATCCTTGTAATTCCTACCTGTGGTTATGTGTCAAATATATCGCATTGCCCTTTCAACACCTCATAGATTGACTCAACCCAATTTTATAGCATCACTGACATTCCCACAGTTTAGTTTTAGTTTTAAATTTCATAGCCACTAAAGACTGTTGATTAATATCAACAAGTCTTTTTGGTATCTCCGCTGTTATCCGCAAATGCATGCAGAAATTTGAATTGTTTACGGAAAAATCGGTAAGGATTTAATCAAATCAGCAGAAATAAAAGGGACTTTTTTGGTAGAATTGACGTAATTTCCCTGGATGGAATTAGTTATAAGCATTTTAAGGAGACATTATCATGAATACTACAGAAATCAGGAAGAATTGTAACGTCCTTACCATATTGCACCTTCTGGTACACTTCAAAATTATAGCTGGTGCGGGTGCCCTTGGTGATTAGTCCAGCTTCCATGCTTGAACCATGAAAAGCACTCATCTGATTACGTTCTGCAACCTGTCGTTTTGAATCACCATTCCAGGAATAAATGTAAAGTCCCTTCAAAATACATTACAATACAACCGTTTATTCCTAATTTTCAAGCATTTTAACAGTGATGCAGAGATACTTGCAAAAACATGGAAAACTAAACATGATTCATTCCTAGCACTGAAAATGTCTGCATATCATATCATCAATATTGCCAGTAGATTTTTCCATATCTTAATCTTCAAAGTGTAAATAATATATCTTGTTGAGTGAGTAATTATCACACACTGGTTGTTGCGTCTGCTGTGGCGTTGTGGCGAGGCAACTCTAGCGCATTTATACTCCCAATCATTTATGCTCAAATAGGCAATGCAATTATTAGGAACCAGAATACCACATATTTTGCCAACACACTATTTTCAGGGCAAACCAGTTGCTTTGTTCAAACCCAAGGGAGAGGTTAAATTAAAATCATGTCAATGTACTCAAAAATTCTATAACTAACAATCTAAATATAATACTAGTGATCTGTGCACCAATGGAGGAAAAGAGGTATGTCATTTTTTCTTATTAAATCCTCATGTTATCTTCTCAGAGCGCTGTTTATCATGTTTGCTATTTTAAGGCAAGTTGGCATTTGTTCGTGATCAAACCAACCATTATTATGCTATATCAAGACACACAGTTCTACAGATCTTTATTTTTGTGCTTTGTTTTTCTTCCTACATCACAAGGTTTTCTCAAAGCACACTGTTTACAATTTGTTCCTCTTAATTACAGTCTTACGCTGGCAATGGCATAACAATAAAAATATCACTAGTCATCCGTAAACTCCATCCAACTCAACTCAATGTACTTATCGCTACAGTAAGACTCTTCTCGACATAGAGAAGTAAGATGGAGCTAACCTCTCCCGTGTGGAATCATATCATATAAACGTCAAAAGTGGACTTCCTCCCAGAGTGTTGATCACTGTCGGATTCTATACCTCGCAAACTGCTAATAACTGCTATAAAACGTTACATAATGGACTGTGACTAGGCATCGAGTTGTCCTATCTCGTTTTCCAAACCTTTTCATAGTATATGTATAACGTAACAGTGCATGTACAACGCTTCTCAAGAGGGTGAATGAAACCAAACTGCATCCTGGTCTACAGAGGGTGATATATCCTGATCCAGTCTACAGAGGGTGATTTATCCCGATCTAGTCTTCAGCGGGTGATATATCTTAACCTAATCTACAGAGGGTGATATCTTAGTAGCTGATATTATCATCATACTACCGCTGCTAGTGTATCTCTTCTAACTACTAACCTTCGATGCTGTATACTCTACTGTGCTACTCTACGGTGAGTGCTTACTCTATACTCTGACTGGCGATAAAGGAAGCTGGTGAGAGACAACTCCTAAATCCTGGTAACAAATCTATACACCCTCGCTTCCATGCATAAACTGACCATGCTCATGACATGAATAAATATAAATAAACTGTGACATTATACACGCTCACTCTTTGCAACCGATTTTGTGTGTTTTTTTTTCCATAAAGCCTTTCCATTTGTGTTTCACACACAGTGAGTATTGATTCAGTTTCAGTAAGCATTGATTGTGTATCCTAGCAATCAATCAAGCATTCTCATAATTGTGTATCAAAGTGACAACTAAGTATCAATCTGTGCATTCCGTATCATAAGCGATAATTTTGTGGTAAAAGTCACATCAAACCTGTAATATCATACAGTAGTAGTAGTAGTGTTTTTTACACACCAGAGTTGTCTCGTGCACGGCGCATAGCTTTCGCTTTCGCTGTCTCAGTGCTTACTCGGTTTTTGCGTGTCAATCTTAACTCAGTTATTTAAAGTCAAAAATGCTCAGTTGTAGTTATCTCCTCCTTACTTTTCCAAAAGCTATCTCCTTCCTACGGTTTTTAATTCAGAATAACCACATTTGGTCACCTGGATCGTTAGTCAATCAGCTAACTATTCATTTATCTTTTTCTGCAAAAAACTCCAAATCTGACAAAAAATCTCCAAGTTCGTGTTTTTCTGTTTGGGCAGAACTACATTTCGACATGGTAACTCACAGAGATCTGGTTTTTTTTGGAGCATCAGTTCATCACATTATCTAAATGAGCTTTTGAGGGCATGTTTGAAATAATTTTTTAACATATTGAAAATTGCGGTTGTTCATTTTATCCATCACTGCAGTGGCAATGTTGCGCAAGGCAGTGCAAAGAGCCTATATATTTGTAGTTTCTATGCCAGTGTGTACAGTTTCAAACTAATTCTAATTGCCTTTTATCAAAGGAGTGGAGCAATTTACAAATGACAATGGAGATGATATACTGAACTTAAACAAAAGAATATTTCTGTTGGTTGATATAAGTTTTCAGTATAGATCGTGGTGACCCATCAGTCACCCATCAAATTTGATCAGAATGACTATAGACCTCAAAATGATTAATATTATTAATATTCCGAAACATGGTTTGGATTTGGCTTTTTCAGTGGATACTGTTCAATGATAGCATTTTCAAACTTCACCCAAATGTTTGAGCTTAAATTTTACTCGAAAATGATCCCAATATTTTTATTATTGAAAAACACTAATGTAACTATGCTGGATGCGTATAGAATTATGATAACTGTGTGTCTGGAGGGCTCACCCTTAATAACACACATGATATTCTATGTGAAATTAGTCTAAGTGCTCAGACTCCAAGGCGCAGGGAGTTGCTTGCGCACTCTATCAAACTGTTTGATAGCGTGCACGAGTAACTCCCTGCGCCTTGGAGTCTGAGCACTTAGACTAATGTGAAATATTCTGCTGCATATTCAGTGAGCTGGTTTCTGTATGTTCGACCTTGGTGTATTTATCACCATTAAGGAATTGCAGTCCTGAAATAACCGTTGACAGCATTTATGTTCCGGTTGAATTTGTACATTTTTTTTAAAATGGTGCCCTGGGACTGCATCTATACTGCAACAAGTTATAATGTTGTTACTTTTGAGGATTCGGTTAGCCAAACAGGTGGGCTGCCTCAATAAACAACAAATCTGAGATGGCCTCCAAACAAAATTGGAAGCAATTCTTCATGCAGCGCATTGAAACGATCCAAGTACAATTGAGACCTCTGCTGGATGAAGATATCAGTTAGAGCAATTACAGACATTGTTTTCTCAGAGTAAATTTTCTAATCCCTCAAGAAAATCTTATTTGTAAACAACCAGTGTATTGCAGTCTCTGTGTTTCATTACAGGGAAAGAATTTATAGGTGCAAGTAATGACTTCAAGAAATGCCTCAACGAAATCAGTAGTGATAGGGTGCAGAAGTACCTAGAGTCCAAACAGTGCCGCTTTGTGTTCAATCCTCCTTCAGCTAGCCACTTTGGCGGAGTCTGGGAAAGGCTCATTAGGACTGTACGCAATGTGATGAACAGTATTCTGATAGAACAACACACTACCAGACTATCTACTCAGGAGCTTAGAACACTAATGTACGAATGTATGTACATTATCGATATCAGACCACTGACAACCACAGCTCTCAGTCAGTCAACAAGTGTAGAACCTCTTCCACTAACACCAAATCTTCTTCTCACTATGAAAAGATCTTCTACTCTACCTCGACCTGGGAAATTTGAAGACCCTGATCTGTATTGTCGTAAAATATGGCGACGTGTCCAGTATCTGGCTGATCAGTTCTGGAGTCGCTGGAAATGCTGGATCTACAATCACTGCAATCCAGGTCCAAGTGGACAAAGTCTTAGCCAAATATCAAACTAGGAGACATTGCTATGATCAAAGGGGAATCTGCTAGAAATGATTGGAGACTCGGTATTGTTTCAATTGTTCACCCTAGTAAAGATGGACTAGTTCGCAAAGTTTCTCTACATGTCGGAAATGGACAGTATATGGATCACCCAATTGACAAGCTTGTCCTCCTACTTAGTTCTCCCAGTGATTAACTATCCCGCTTGTTGCCTCATATTCTGTTAGTCAGGAAAAACCACTCCGCTTTTTGGAGGGGGTGTTGCGTCTGCTGTGGCGTTGTCCCAATCATTTATGCACAAATAGGCAATGCACCCATATTGGGAACCTATTTTGAATAACAATAGAATACAACATATTTTGCCAACACACTAGTTTTCAGGGCAAATCAGTTGCTTTTTTCAAACCCAAGGGAGAGGTTAAATTAATATCATGTCAATGTCCTCAAAAATTCTATAACTTATAATCTATATATAATACTAGTGATCTGTGCACCAATGGAGGAAAAGAGGTATGTAATTTTTCTTATTAAATCCTCATCTTCTCAGAGCGCTGTTTATCATGTTTGCTATTTTAAGACAAGTTGGCATTTGTTCATGATCAAACCAACCATTATTATCTTATATCAAGACACACAGATCTACCGATCTTTATTTTTGTGCATTGTTTTTGTTCCTACATCACAAGGTTTTCTCAAAGCACACTGTTTACAATTTATTCCTCTCAATTACAGTCTTACGCTGGCAATGGCATAACAATAAAAATATCACTAGTCATCCGTAAACTCCATCCAACTCAACTCAATGTACTTATCGCTACATTGGTCTCATCTGCAATTTGTGAACGAGTTTGACTGTGATCAACAGGTCGCTAAGGATTAAGACCCAGTGTCAGAGGCTTATTGCACACTAAAGATCGTTTGTTGAATGAGAGTTCGCTCCTCATTAGATTTATACCACTTGACAATGCTAATTCTCTGGGAGTGAAATGTTCCCTATCTCATTATCATAATTATAAGTGTATGTAGTGGTAAAAAGTAATTGACAGTCAAAGGAGTTATCATCACTTTGAGTACATGAATACAACAAGAATTTTACAAGAATACAACTATAGATTTGAGAGTTCGTAACGCTAAAAAGTAACTGTCAGTAATCATCCTTCTGAGTTCAAAAAGACAACAATAATATCACTTATTTATCTAATGTATAGGAATTTTTGGTGATTTTTACAGATCATGCAATCAGTTTCAAGGGAGTCAAAATTTTGTCGGTAAAAAATTTCCCAATCAAAGATCAAGTCCAATTCAGAAAAAAGTTATTTCTGGGTCACTTCAATTCAGACCACCGTACCCTCTTTTTATATAGTTCGGAACAATATTGTCATTGTTTTAGCACCATGAACACTCACCGACTCAACAAAGAAAACCCAGAAATTTTTCTCATCCAGATATACCATGCCAATCACCAACCGAGCTTGACCATGCTGATCCAAATCAAGTGTTCCACTGCTACATTGACCTATTAACATTGTACATCAGTGAAATATAATATTGAAGCAGCAGCGTCAAAAGCCTGAAATTTAAAAGAAAAAATAAGAAATGCTGAATATACGTGGCTACCATGTCATGCAAGATTATAGTTCTGCGGCAATACCGTAATAGGCCTATCTTGTGGATAATTGTCAAAAAAACTTAAATGTAACACACCACTGTCACATAGAAGTCATGAACTAATCAGAAAGCTCGACCTGTCAGCGTTTTGAATAAACATTATGCTGATATATTAATTCATAAGATAGGGAGCGGCTGTGGTCCATTGGATAGGGCGTGGGTCTTTCAATTCCGCGTTCCTGTGTTAGATTAGTGAAGCTAATAACATCAGTTTTCCCACATGGCATCACAGGGCATGGAGACTATAAACTAATTATTATTTGCATGTTCATGGTGTCAAGCTTATTCACCGAATGCTACAAAATAGAAGTTCAAGTAATATCTATAATATGAAGCAAACATTATTTTGGTACTGAAGTAGCGCATATCAAATTATGACATATCTTTTTCTATTACCTATGACAGTTGTAACTTGTTTTGTTGTCATTTTCATCTTTCGGGCACACGACTTATTATCCACAAACAAAAGCCATTGCCCATCTTCAGTGATATATCCATGGTCAGGCCACTTTATTCGAGCTGCTAATCCTATCCCATCGTTGAAATTGAAGCTGCCTGAATTCTGACGGGAGCACTTACCAGCAATCTCTAAAATAAAGATGATTTTATTGTTTTGATTGCAGCTATTTTATGCTTATTTTGACTTATTTCATTTTACTAGTTAGTATAAGGTTCAAAAAGCAGGAGATTAGAACAACAATAACAAGTCAACGCTAACAGATAGAAAAACTTGCACTTAGCAGTTTCTGACCCATTCAAGGAAGTCTATTATGTAGGTAGTTTCTGTTAGAAGCACTAGTGAAAAGCTGATTGTCAAATAATTTGCTTACCCTTCACTGGTTTTGACATATTTCGCATGTAGTATATCTGTATGCATCCCTCTCCACTGTTAGGAGAAAACCCGTTACCGTTTCCCACCATGATTTGTTTTGGGTCATGTCGGCAAGGCTACAAAATTCAAATCAGTTGGAGCAAATGTATTATCATCTCTCATCTATCACAGTCTCATCGATAAGGTATGGATACATATTAAATTCTTTTCATAGATTGGCAACACCTTGATATGCAATAAAATCACTTACTATCATAAAGTTGTCCACGAACTCAAGACTAGGAACGCCTGTGACAGTTGACAATTCCCATCCGACTGTATTCAGGGCCTTAAATTTCAGTTTGTTCCAACTCACACACCTAAGCAGATAGAAATTGAATAGAAGGTTGGTCAGAGTACCAAAAACATTGTGGGGGTTGAGTGTAATATGTTTTCGGAACTTTCAAATATTCCAGGGTGACGATGTTAAAATCTAGTTTGATTATAAATGTAGCTAACTCTGATTCCATTTCAATTTATAGCTTGCAATCATCCGAGTCAAGAATTTGATGAGGCTCGTACAAGGTCTAACATGGCTGAAAATTTCAGTTTCGTAACGGCTATGATTATAGTTAAGCCCAATTAAAGATAATCGGTTGCAGGGTTCATACAGCATTTTGAGGTGCCAAAGAGCACAAACAGCAATGATACAGACCAGCGGTAAGACACAGACAGCAGGGCCTTCAGAACTCAGACCATTGCTGTATAGGCACACAGTCCTTTACTGCTGTGGATTTAGGACACTTTGAGTACAGTTAGTGGATGCATGGCAAGTTGGCAGACCGAGCAAAACAGAGGTCTCCGGGATGAACTCATGACCCGGAGTACATCTCTGTGTCTTTGTAGGTCGGGTGCCCTTGTTTGTCATATTTCTAAGCTCTGACTTGAATTTCCAAATCTTGAATTACGTCATTTTATCTGATTTTACAACATAATTAGTTGTAATTTTTTGAACTAGAAGGGATAGCCAGGTAAAGATATTGACTAGCTGCATAGAAGTTCAGGTATATGTACTGTTGAGGTTCCCATGAAGCTGAAAAAGGAGGATGAAAAGAGGGAGGAAAAAGGGAGATATGGAGGGATGGGAAAAACCTTAAAAGCTGTAAGCCAAAAAGGAAGACTTGTCGGGTGTTGGTTAGTAACAAGTAGGTTAGACCTGACAGATGCCTGTAGGATGGACTGCAAAACTTGACCTTCCTTTTGATACTTGTGAAAGAGCAGTGGCTTTATTGAATAACTAAAATAATAGTGATTGGATTAATTCATTCAAGTTGAACATTAAGAAGGTTACCAGACCCAAATTGTGTTGGTTTTGAAGGGAACAGCTATGAATGAGCCTGCCTGACCAAGCGAATGCCATTCTCAAAGTACCCCAAACCTATTGACAATACAGCATGTGTAGCCATACCTTAAGCCATACCCGATGCCACATCTTTGTGGTGTTAATTTGGTTCGGCCATTTTGGTTCTAAAGAGGCTGAATGTACTGAAAAAGTACCTTTCACTTTCATTGGTCTAGTCATTAATGCCTCAATGAGAGCAGAAGAATGATGCATGTCATAACCTTCATGGCTGCGTGCACTTTTTCATCTCTCAAATATATCGGTACATCTATATCAGATGAACTGATAGTTTAAACTTCTGCTTTGTTGAATGTTTACTTACCAACAGCCATTGACACAGGCTGTCAGGATGAGGATAGCCAGATGAACACGGCCTGCCATACCCAAAGCAAGAAGAAGTCTTTGCAAGAAGCTGTGATATTAAAATTTGGTCATGCTCACAAGTCCACACAACCTTTCCTGGCTTCGCTAAATATGTTTGAGCAATGAAGGGTATTTCCATTGTCAATTGCAGTTATGTTGATTACTTTTTTTTCTGATTTTGAGTGTGGGTAATTTACTAGTTGGCTTCGCCTAGTTTGTGAGTCTACTCACAACACAGGCCAAGAT
This sequence comes from Membranipora membranacea, assembly GCA_914767715.1. Taxonomy (NCBI): domain Eukaryota; kingdom Metazoa; phylum Bryozoa; class Gymnolaemata; order Cheilostomatida; family Membraniporidae; genus Membranipora; species Membranipora membranacea. The sequence continues at coordinate 23,472,304 of OU612069.1, forward strand.
AGCCAAGTTTGTACATTGTCATTATTATTTGATACACTGTGAATTAAAACGCTATCATTGCCAATGGTTAACATATATGATTTTTTTCTTTCCAATATTTCCACTCCTTCTTCAGCTAAGCACACCAACTTTTGACCAATTCTTCTTGGCTACTTACTCTTGAAGTTTTTTTAGTTATGGACAAACTATGGAAAACATCTCTTAAGACTAAATTTCCATTTTTCTGATTTTAGGGCTGCGCCAATACAATAATCTTATTCTACTCATACCGTGCAAGTCACTCAAAATCCAATGAACATCGCTTATATACCTTTATACGCTCACTTCAATAACCGCCAATTGGGACAATTTTCAATTCGATTTTGTTTCAAATGTAATGCCATGCCGTTCTACCCTCAATGATATTGATTTCACCTAGACTTTACTACTGCTCTGGATGTTGTCTGGTTACAATGTATTTGTAATCATTGAATCAGGCTTCCTTGACATGAGTTAACAAGCCATGGATAAAGTAACCTAAGCAGTTATGTCATGGGGAGAAAAGCTAATGGACAGCGAGATGATCGAGATCGGCCGGAGAAAGCCACATTTCTGTCAAATATGCAGTGTTATTCATTGGCTTTTCTGAAGTGATGGTTGAATGCTAGCTTTTCATTGACAGAGTGCTGTTGAGTGAAAACCAAAGTCAGTACCTGCATACGAGTCCCTAAGCAGCACTAACTCATATGCCTTGTGGTCAGAATCATTCCTACTGGTGGGTAAAGAGAAATACCACTGGGCCCTATAAATATCTTTTCATCTTCAGGCAGGGCGGTATCTTAGTATGGCAACACCGGCCTGGTCTGATCCCAAAGCTGCATAACAACTGGCCTATTTCATTCCTCTTGATATTGTGTAAATAAAAAATATTAGATGATGTGTTCATTGATACTGACAATGTTGCTGTCATATTGATTTTACCATTCGGGACTGTTGGGTAATTTCGGAGGGTGAGACAGAGCAGTTTAGGGCATTTAGGAATTTGTACAATAAAAAGTCTTGACCAAACATTGTTTCGTTTCGACTGAGAAACTGAGACAACAGTGATTAATAATAATGTCATCATAAATTTTGTTCCCGAATGAGTGTACACTTTGCACTGTAAATATCAACGAATCACCTGGAAATTCATTTAAGACCATATTCAATGTATCTTTTGTAGTATCTTGATGAAGTTGAACAAAAATCAAAATTAATTAAAGTAAATTAGTGGGCATGTAGGGCAAGGTAGGATGCCCAACCCAGTCATTTGTATATGGGACATTATATACATCATTGTTAAAAAAAATTATGTGATTGATGCGCTGTGATTGAAAATGAAAACGACCTCGACTTTTGGCACAAGAAAAATATATTTCAGCTCAAACATGAAGAAAATTAATTGTGATTTAGTTGTGACAAACTTATTACTGCATTCTTGATTTTAGAATTCCAGCAGGAGAAGTAGCTCACAGGTGTTTCACCTGTTTTTAGCCTATCAAGGCATACTTGCCAAGTCTCCCGATTTAGGCGTGACCCTCCAGATTTTTACACCCACCTCCCACTTTTTGTAAATCTCACTATTTCCTCCAGATTTTAGAGAAAACAGTCCAATCGAAATTTTTTGATAGTTATCCAAGCACATGTTGTTGTTGACTAGATACTGTTAAGGTCCTTGCACACAAAATTGAAAGGAATTATCAAATTAAACAATCCTAACAAATTTACCTGTTATATTAAGATTCAGCCTATTATTGTAAATGACCAATAGCATCCTCTCATAACTCACAACACTGACTGTCATTGGTCACAATATAAAGTAGCTAGTCAAGGGCATACCTTTAGTTTTCATTTCCTTTCAGATCACACATTTTTTAGTATTAGTTTTGTACTGTCTACTCTAGTTAAATTTAAGTGAAGGAAAATTGAAACCTAACAATTCCAAAGGTAGGTCTACTACAATTTAACAAAGCTCGGACCAAAGACTTTGAAACATATTTAATGTTAGTCAAACAAAAATATAGTACCTTATCTGGATTCTCACTGTCTGTGACTGAGCACATTTTCAGATCTTGATGATGCATGGGCACTTGTAGCCTGTCTTGACAGGCAAAGGCCCCTGGGACTTACATGCCTCTACTTTGCCAATGGGGTGTTTGATACTGGACATTGACAATGTAAAGGCATGTATGTAAGAGTCCCAGGGGCCCATGGATTGATTGTAATTTTTTAAAGTGTATTTCACCTCAGTTTGATATTTTAGTACTAGTACAAACATGAAATTGTTTGGGGTCAAATATTCCTTTTTAGCCCTTCCTAGTGACTGGAAACGCTCTCAGAGCTTCTGCAGACGGGGCTGATGGAAAATCCTGTTTTGGTGAGTTATCCATAGTCTAAAAGCAAGCTACTTATTTATTCTCTTGGCTGAATGGACCTGAAAATAATTAGTTTTTCTTCCGAAGGGAGTTCAAATACAGAGTGCTGCCGAAGCTTGGAAGTCAATCGATAACAATGAGTGTCACAGTCCTCTTCTTTTCCAGACACCTCATCAATCCAGTTGTCAGCTACTCATTTATTCAGCTAAAAAGTTTTGGGTTTGAATCCTTTTTTTATAAGAGGCATGCATTTATGCTCACAACTAACCAGCATTGCACACCCATCTCTCTATAGATCAGCACACTGAGGTTCTGACCACTAAACTCCTTAATCCTCCTTAGTCAATCACCTTTAGATATCGTCATTTTATAAATAGATGAATGTGTCTATATATGAACACAGATGTAGATGAATGTAAGGAAGGGACTGCTGGATGTAGTGATGTCTGTCATAACACTGACGGAGGATTCATATGTGAATTTAACGATCCTCGGGCCAGACTTTCCAATGATCTCAGAACTTGCATACGTAAGTAATGGTCTCTGTATACAACAACAATTACCATCATAGGAACCAAAATAGAATCTTAGCCAAAATTCATCCAAGTCTTTTATGATAATGAGCTCAAGATGGGGAACTCTGCTGTAACAAATCCTGGACATAATATTGGCAGACTACTTGTTTGATATTGGCAACAACAGATGAAGTTATTGTCTAAATAGCCGGAATTGAACTATTTTGTTTAATTTAACAGTGGACACCTGTCAAGAATTAGATGACATCCAGTACGGCACAATTACTTGTGTACAGGGACATGCAGATAAGGGTGTGATGAAGATCGGAGACCATTGTACATTCTCATGTCCAGCAGGGTTCAAACTCATGGGAGCAAAATTATTTTATTCAGATCTCCAGTATTTGTTGGCTGTCATAACAACATAGTGTTTACTAGAGGACCAGGTACTTATCAGCTAGAAGACTTTGTACAAAACGTGAGTCTCATATCCTTTTGGTATCCTTATGACACATAATTTGAAAACGTGCAAGCCCCTGCACACCTTCTGTAGCCTTTCTTTCGAATTAGCTATTATCTGTGTGGTCAAATTATTTAACTTGGGGTCCGATTTTATTTGAACTGATGAGACTTGTGAGTGTCGAATTTCAGATGTTTGGCTCTTTGTTCCGAGGTGACATCAGATTGGTCTTTGGCCTAAAAAATAATTGTGATTGTTCAGATTGATGCTAAGGACAACTATGGTCAGAAACCATCGATTACTCATGATAAGCCCCCTACATTTAGAAATCCAGGACTCAGAACCGTAAACTACTTTGCTAGAGATGGCAGCAACAACCAAGCTGTCTGCACCTTTTATGTCAACATTATAAGTAAGCAACTCTAGCCATGGCATGTTTTTAAAACAAAGTATTTGTATAGATATATAGAAGTGGTGTCTTACATAAACACAAACAAAGTTGCCTTTATTTCCATGTTTTGAATTTGAGTTGAATTTTTTTTTTAAGAATTGGGAAAAATTTTGACTTGGCCAAGAGGGACAGGGTGAAGTTGGCCCCTCATCCCTGATGAGTTGTGTTTAGTGAGTAATAAGCTAATTTATTTTTATTTATCAGTTAATGAATGCGCCTCACTGCAGCCTCCTAAGAATGGGTACTTCGATAACTACTGTGATGACTGGCATGTGGGAAATACCTTTGAGCCAAAGTGTAACGATGGATATGCTTTCTTCTCACATCAAGCTAATACGTCCTACACATACCAGTGTACACAGCAGGGACAGTGGACTCCCGCCCCTAACACAATGCCTGAATTTTATTTTGAGCTTAGTCTATCATAGTGTGAGTTGTAGACTTTGAAGTAGTGTAGTATGAATTTAATTGAAACCTTTCTCAAAGACGGTAGAAGATATTTGGCACATTATGTATGTCTACCTCTACAATTGCTCTAATCTCAGCTGAAGAAAGGACAGCAGAACCAAGGGAGGCAAAGGCTGAGGTTTAAAGACAAGCTGCAACTGGGTGAACGCGCTGGAGATGGACAGAGTTGTCTGGCAAAAGATGGCTAGAAGTGGAGTCCGCTTGAGATGTATGCTCCGACCATAATGAAAACAGTGATTGGTGTATTGACTACTGCTATGATGATGATGATAATAATTTATGGTATATGTTTGTCTCGATTTGTTGTAGCTGTCACAGAGCCCACCAAGGCTGAGATCAGCTTTGTGTCCAAGTACTCCGGTGCGTGTCCGGCAGATAAAGCCAACTCACAGGACACAGTAGTTGGGATGGTCATTGATCCGTTCTCAGAGAGTAAACCAGTCTTCTGCTTCATATTTGATGTGAGTATAAAATCGTTTTATTTGTTATATAGCACCACCATGTAAAGTATAGCTCAGATCGGTATGGCTCACTACAAATCAAAGACACCTGGCAATAAAGTTTCATGTCTTGCTGTTATGTGTGACCTACTGGGTAATCTGCATAATATGTAATAATAAGGATTTCATCATTATTTTCAGTCACCTTATGTAACCACAAAGATGCACATCTTAAAAGGATTATGGGAGCCCATCCTACCTGCATCCCAATCCTTCAGGTTTTGTCTTAACTTTCATGTTGATGGCATCGCAAATAAAATTAATTTATGTTGCGATAAATCAGCGAGATCACTGATAACATAAAATACAGATGCTAAGTAAGTAGTGTCAGTGTAAAGGTTTGTTATAGTAGGTTAGAGTCAGTCATTCGTGTTTGAGAGAGAACGAGGCAAGTATGCGTTGTCTTGTATTTCTTCCACTTCTGTCTACACCGGTACTCATCAGCTCTGTGAAGACCCATATAGTTGGTAAGTGAATTGTAATCGGTGCTGGAAACTCACATATTTATATGCCAGCTGTGAATATATGTGTTTTTGAGAAAAAGACGCATGCCCAATGTTTTGCAATTGACCATCAAATTTTCCATGTTTTTTAGCATTACAAGCTAGTGATGGCTTTGGTCTTTTAAAATTAATCCCCTTGTTGAAACACTTTGTTAAGATGGTATTGGTCAGAGAGTTTTAAAAGTATTATCTAGAATTGATAGTGAGAAAGTCATTTTGAATGGATTATTTAACCATCATTTTGATTTGAGTGTGTCGGGTTAGTAAAAACTATTACCATTTTGCTGATTACAGATTTACCATGCACCTGTGAGAAGAATGGTAATACATACACGCTATCTCTCACAGATGGCTGTACCAGTTTACTCAAAGTACTGCTTCATTCTACACAAGAACAGATGATGCTGTGACTATCAGGATGACTGTCCACATTCCTGTGATGGAGAGGGACAGGTTAATGAATCGGAACAACCACAAAGTACACCTGCAATACCTAGTAAGTGTGTTAACATTTGTCAAAAAGCTAACACAAGTTTGAAAGCTCGTTACTGGTTCATCAGTCAATGGCAAATGCTAGATCAAATTACAGACACAAAGTTAATACTGAAAAAAATTCTCCAAAAATAGCCATACTGTGTATTTTGCCACTAATCCAGGAATTGATATGGGTGGCTATGGCTTTTTCATGCATATTTTTGTGTTGCAGGTTGTGTAGATGATGCTGGAGTTGCATTGGAGGATGTAGAGCTATTCATAGATGCTGGAGAACGTCTGAAGTATGTACATTATATTATCTATCTATCACAATCATACCTGCCCACTTCTCCCAATATTATACAATATTTATACATCATGATTTAAAGGATGATGCGGGAAATGAAAAGAATCGGAAGTCTTCGGTACGGTCAGGTCAAACTAGGGTTCAGGTAAAGCTTCCTAACCACCATCTATAAACACAGAAATCTGCATATATCACACACAACCATACAGTAGATTAATAAAAACATCATTATTACCACTTAGCCTTAGCATTAGCATACATATGTAAACAGGATATTAAGCCTTTGATTAATGGTCATAAAGATATTACTTGTGGAGCAAACGCCCTACTCCTCCTGGAAACATAGAGTAGAAATTACACCCAACGGCATTGGAACAGGAGGAGGAGTAGAGCGTTCACTTTGCAAGTAAATTCTTTATATAACCATTGATCACAGGCTTAACTATCATGTTAATGTTATACAAGCTTCTTCAGTCCGATTTATTTTTCTAATAACTGTACAAACGTCTGTAAATATTAAAGGTTAGTTGTGATCGATGGTTATTAAAATTTTAACTCACAAATACCTTATTTTTTCTGAAACAAAAAGCAGACATACCTGTGGGGTAGTGAAACGGGATACACAACTACACAGATACACACACATACACACACAAAAAAAAATAAAAACCAAACCAGCATTCCTCAGGCCAATTATTAATCTTACACCCGTATTAATGCTCATGATGTTTTATTTCTAGGGCTGCAGACTTGGTTTTCTCTTTTGACCAGTTTTGTGAGGCAACTGAGGATAGAATAGATGACCTATTGACTATAGTTCCCCTCTATAGCACTTATTTCCTATCTGGATGTCCTGTTAGTAATATCACCCTGTTGTCTTATCCTCCAGGTTAGTTTATTTTTGTCAAGTTCAAAGGTACAAGAATTCTGTTGGTTATCTCCAGAAATTGCCCATTGATGCTGAAACATGATCAAGAAATGTTGTCCGATTCTGACATGACAGGCTCTTAATATCTAACCTCTTATCCTTTATAGTACTTATTAACAAGAGTTTAATGCGACTAAATTGGAACCAATTTTCATTTGATTATCTGGATGTCCAGGTTAGTTGATTGTCAATAGACTAGGTCCTCTCGGAGCAGGGAGTAGTTACACTCAATTATTTCAATTATTTGACCATGAATCAAACATTTTATATCCCATAATCGAGTATACTGCTTTGATTATGAAGGTATCACAGAGTAAGGATATACAGAGAGGTCACTTCAATGATCGTTATAGTGCCGGCGGTTTTTGATTAACTGGGGAATATTGTGCACAGCTGGTACCGAAAAATCATTATCTCTATATTTTATAATGCTATTTTTCTTGCAGACATCTCTACCTTTGATTGGCCAAAATTCATTCTGTATTTATCCTAAAGACTGAATTCTAACTTTGTTGGAATGTCCAACCTTCAAGCTATACACAATATTGTTTTCTTTTTTTGCTAGGATACATAGGCTATGAGCTATCAGCATTTGTAAAATGAGTTTTATTATATAGATTCACATGAGACAAATGATAAACTTCTGGTCTTAAAATTAGGAAATGTCCGTGTATTGACCCAGGCCACATGTAAATCTATATGATATAACTTTTTTTAAAAACACAGTTAGCTCATAGCCTATGTATCCTAGCAAAAAATGACAACAATATGATGTTTAGCTTGAAGGTTGGACATTCTAACAAAGTTGGATAAATTCAAAATGAATTATGACCCATCAAAGGTAGAGATGTCTGCAAGAAAAATGACATTATTACATATAGAGATTATGAGTTTTCAGCATCCAGCTGTGCACAATTCTCCCCCAGTTAATCAAAAACCGCAGGCACTATAACGATCATTGAAGTGTCCTCTCTGTATATCCTTACTCTGTGAAGGTATGTTAATCCTTTGTGACACCAGCTGGAACCAATCAAGTAATTAGCATAACTGTTCCAATGAAATCGTTTTGTTGTCATAAATAATGTTGGGGAGAAAAGAATCAACTAACAATTCAATCAAACAAAATCTTTACAACTCGAATCGTTAGGTTCAAAGACTATCAAAACACCAATGCATGTTATAATTTGGCAGTTACTTATGAGCGGTTGGCATTTGAGCGCATGTCCTTTTGTAATTAGTCCAATTTTCTTCTGGCGTAAAATGATGAAGATAAGGAAAATTTCTAATTAAACGCCCATCATAAAGTTGATATACAAGGAGCAGATGCAAGAGTAATGTGAGTTTGGTCCCGCCCATAAGCACAGGCGATTGTAGGCACAAATTTACAGTACCTAGCTGCTTCACAAATGCAGTCAACTAGTCGACCAGTTAGTTCTTAATATTATGATTTGAAGTTGTGTGTAAGATTAGGGAGAGACGTATGTAAACATGGAATTTCTAAAGATCTATGTTGTGTATTAGGGAGACAAAAAGTCAATAGTTTTAGGGAGGAAACCCCAGTATGTTAAATAAAGTGGCGAAAAGCACTCATAATCGAAATACCAATTTATGTCATAGCCACCTCATTCGGGACTTCAATTTTTCATTTATATACCAACAAATGCTTTGTTGGTTGGGAGGTTTGCCCATACATTCCTAGCCTAACTGCTCACCACGAGAGGTTCTTGTCTCACAACATTTAGGTTTAATCTAGGGCACGGGCATTAGACTATTCATGGAATATAATGCTTGTTGACAGCAGCATTTAAAATTTAGCAATATCATGGCTGAGGTATAATTGGACACATGAAATATCAATTCAATGCAAATTTCATGGTTAGTTTGTCTCGCTTGCTTTTTTGTTATCTATTGGATATTTTGTGCCTTTTCTTCCAATTGATGCAGGAATAGAAATACCCTGTTATCTTCTTTCTTATCTTCTTATGTTCTCTTTTTACCAGCATGTGAAGGTCTGATCGCCTGCTCCCCTTTGAGTACTGAGGATTGTGGGGAGGATAAGTGAGTAGAAAGTCTTCAATACTTTGCGGCTCTCAGATTATGTCCCTGATTCTAATTTAATTACTTTATGTTTATAGTATCATCTTCCTACTGCTAAAGCTTATGAATCTAAAATAAGGACCCCATTCTACTAAATCACACACGCTTGTTTACTAGTGGGGCCTAATTCTTCCATAAAATGTACATTGCCGACACATCATGTCCCTGAACTTTATAACAAGATATGTTACTTTGCTCAGTAACTTCGTACAATGCTCGCCTTTTTATTTTAGTGTGATAAGATAATGATGTTTTGAACTGCTATGCCCGACATGCAGCGGCTGGTCGTGAGGTTGCGGCGAACGCAGTGAGCAGATTATCAAAGTTTCTAGCAAGATTCTGCCAGAGTAGTAAGTTTGTCTGAATTTGAATCAATGAAATAAAAATTGAAATAAAACAGCGGCTAATTTTATGACTAACTAGACACACTTATAATATTTTGAGCCAGGGAAGACAACTGACAGAGCATTTGAAGAAGATTTTAATTGGTTAGTCAGGGCCCTAGTTTAGGAAAAGTACTAGGGGAGGCAGAATTCCCTGAGCCTGTTACTTGTAGGCAACAATGTAAATAAACAATGGAGATCCAATCGGAGCTTTTAAAATCTGACCTGACATAAGTACTTCCAATTATGGGGTTTTTAGGCCGCTTCATTTAGCTTTCTAGGGACAGCAGTGCCTCCCTGCCTCCCCTAGAACTTTATGCCTGTTATTGCTGAAAGGTTATATTGTACCTCTATCTGACTTATTCTCTCTTTTTCAGGTGGTGAGGTGGCCCGACAAGATAACAAAATTAAGGATCTCACTCAGATGATGGCAGATGCTGGTCGCTGTGATCTGTAAGTATTTTGTAGCTTTATGAGGAGCCCCAAAAGGTATTTCTGTTGAGCGTCTTATATATTGTTTTCAATCATTATACAACATATGGACAACTACCCAAAAACCAATGTATGTTTTAGTCAGGCAATGACCAAGAGGAGCATTGAAATTTTCACCACGTGGATCTGACATAATTTTGTCATCCGCAACTGCCTGACTATAACATACAGTGGTTTTTTGGTAGCTTTCAAGTCACTCATGGGAATTATACTCATTTTATTGTTGCAAGTCTATTTTATGTCGTTGCATCCAAATTCCAGATGTCTGGCACTTGTTTGGGATGATGTTTATGAATGTAATGACGACTCTGACCTAGATGGAGCTTTCTTACAGAGACAAGAATATTTCAACTTATTTGTCCAGACGTGCCCAAATTTCGATGATGCTGTAACTATCGAAGAAAGTAAGTTATGAGCAAAATATTGATTGTTGACAATTAGCTAAACTCTGTCCCGTTGATCAACAGTAATAAAATTGCATAAAAATAACATACTATTTAATAAAATGGAGGCCGATAGATTATGATATTGTGTCATAGAATGAAACAGATACGAATAAGAAAAAAGATTGATATTCTGAATAACTTTGATGTTCAATTAAAGATTTTTGATTCGCTGTAGATTGTTACCCAAACGAGCAGTGCTTTACCTCAGATGATCAGTGTGACATCATATGCGGAGAGAACAAGCAAGCTATTAACATGTCCTACAGGGAAAACTAGTAGAAAGCGAGGGGAAAATGATATCACCTGCCATCGTAAAAAAAAAACTTTCAGCATTGCACAACATGCATATTCCAGTAAATCTTCTAAGCAGAAAACAGAAAGGCGCCTTTAGCCAATGAAATCTTCCCTATCCACAACAGGTTACGGTGAGTAATAGCTTTCGGCCAAAATATTTAACCAACATGTTTATTCACCTCTCACAATCAAGCAATCAAGAAGCGGCATTTGATAGTGGGTAATAAAGGTGTGATCAAAGAGGCTTTATGCAAACAGAAAGCAACCTGATATTGCTGTCCCACTAATAAGGCCACAACTATTTTACCGCCCACAATTCAGGATGAAGGGTGTGATAAAACTTCTGATTTGAATCGATTTTTTAATCAGTCAGTTTTTCTTAACAGCATCAACAATGTGAACACCATCGAATGCCTGGCAGGATTGACGAGTAATGGCTGTGATGTTTCAGAGACCCTTTCACAAAGATTCATTGCTCACAGTAGCCGGGTGTGTCCAGCAACAGTACCAGATGTACTGCCAGATTCACCTAGTACAGCTCCCGTGGTGCAGACAGATGCTCCACATTCTTGGTTTCATAGATAATATTAAATGACATTGAGATTCATAGTTCAATAAAAAGGATGCATTTAGCTCTGATGACTTGACATGCTGATTTCCATTTACACTATATCATTTTTGAGCGCAAATAAATAGAAACTTATAGATGATACTTTAATTAACCTGTCTGAAACAGCATCTTTTGTATAGGTTAGACCCAAACCCGCTAGTATTTTTCTTACTATTGATACAATTATCTCGTGATTAAAATAAATTTCGACTTAAGTACAGCCGTATATTAACCCCTACCGTTTCCCATGCATACCATGCCTGGAGAGTTCAACCACAATAAAAAAGGTTGTCGTTTCAGGTAACAGCATTTCTGTTGCTTTCGATTGTGGTGCTTGGTATCAGGACATATAAAATTGACTGTAGATCCTTATATATCCTGATACTCACAAATTGTACACAGGAGTTGCTGATCCTGAAAACAGAGATGATGATGGTGAACTGGTTCCCTCACCGACGTTGAACTTGTATCCAAATTTTAAAATTTTGATACAGATCACCTGTAAACCTGGAGATGAAGATGGGCGCTGGATTAAGACCCCGACACTTTACTTAGTTGTTAAATAATATAAACAGGCTATTCTGAAATGGTTTGCCTTTACCCTTGGCTAGAAGTTGCCGTGTCTGCTAGTTATCTCCTTAAACATTCCGGTATAAGACAACTTCTAGATTGAAGCAAATTCTAAATTCATATAACTAAAGAAATATACAATATGACAGTTATGTGAAGTTACCAACCCCAAACCCTTAGTTCCCATATATATAGATCCTTTTGATTATCATAGAAACTAAATGTTGTTTTTTTGCAGAAAATGTACATGATACTATCACAATCATATACTTGGTAAGATTAGACCCAACTGGATTAACAAGTGTATTTTTATTGAAATTAGATCGATTCTTTTCCTATAATATTTAAGTGATCTTCCAGATTATATTTCTCATCAATTATGCATTAACATTAATGTGACTATATTTTTTTCATTTTTGTTTGGCTATTCTGTAAACTATTCTTAACAGATGAGTATTATATCCGTTGTTTTGTATTGATGTTTGATGTAATGATGAGTATTGATGATATTTTTTCCTCTCTGTTTCTTATGTTGTTTGAAAAAAAAGAGAAAAAATGTCTGGTACTGAGTGCAAAACATATACACTGAGATCACTTTGGTTGTCAATAAAAGGTATATATATACATATATATATATATATATATATCAATATCCATATCCATATCCATGTCCATGTCCATGTCCATGTCCATGTCCATGTCCATGTCCATGTCCATGTCCATGTCCATGTCCATGTCCATGTCCATGTCCATGTCCATGTCCATGTCCATGTCCATGTCCATGTCCATGTCCATGTCCATGTCCATGTCCATGTCCATGTCCATGTCCATGTCCATGTCCATATCCATATCCATATCGATACCCATACCCATATCCATACCCATATCCATATCCATACCCATATATAAAGTTCATATATATACCTAGTGTGGAGTTGATGAAGTAATATTATTTTATCAGAGACAAGAAAAATTGTGATTTTGCAGACATAAGTTAATTCCAAATCTGACTAACTTGGGTCAGATAATCTTAAGATAGCGGCTACAAGCCATGTATATGCCACATCATAGAGTAGAAAAAAATGGTTTCAACTCCTAGTTCACAGGATATAGCAAAACAAAAACTTTTGCTGTTATGGGCAATCTTAATTTCTCTCACACTACATCTAAATTCTAGTCAATAGAATTAAACAGATTAAATCATTTTTTCAGTATTACCAACTGGTCATTGACAACATCCTAACCACCCTAATGTAACAAACAGCACCATACCGGACACCTCATTGTTTTCTGCCCCAATACCTCACTACTAGCAAGCAATCCCTCACCAGCCATCAATTGTTCTTTTTCAGGCAATACATCAGCAAGTGATCACGTGACCACCAACACCACCACAGGCCACAGTGAATATGCTTTATGAGTTTAGAGAAAACCTGCATTTAGTGCATTTTTCTTCTTCGTCTCCCTACTTTTCCATATAATTTAAGTTTTTTGTTCTGTCCCTGCTTGATAAACATTCAAAAAGATAATTGTAGATTGACAATAAAAGTATATATATATATATATATATATATATATAAGGGTACACTACAAATGAGCACCAGATGCTACATTATTTACGCTTTTATGGCCAATATGATCGTGAATCGTCTTTGAGCGTTAAATTTACCTTAATTTGAATGACACTCTTTTTGATACACACACAACAATCTTGAGAATATTTGGGGTCTTGATATTATTATAGCTGTTTCTCAACATCGAACGTCAAGTTCTAGATGAAGTTCCAGACAATTTACACCACCAGAACCATGATTCCAACAGTCATAAGTTACTGTATAAGGTAAGGTATCTCTATCATGAGGACAATTTTTAGATGGTGATACACAAGGTTATTTCATTCCCTAAGATGTGAGGTAGGTATATTACCTATGTATGTTAAGCAGAATGGAACATACTGGAAATCAATCTAACTGAATGAAAATGAAATGCTAAGCTAGACTATGGTAAAAATTTCTTCAGTTGGAAGAGGATCTAAACTCATCTGATGTGCCGAGAAGTATAGTGACCTATTGCTTTTCCCGATAGTACAGCGCCAACAGCAACAGGCTTTCTAGCCTGAATATTGAGCTCTCTAGCTCAATCAATCGACAATTTTAAAACGGATGTCAACAAATCAAAACTCGTCAACTCCGAGAAGGAAAATAGGAAAGTTAACCAACAATGCACAACAATGCTATCTTTTGAAAGATTTTAATAGCTACATAAAACAATCATCAGATTTTCGAAAATCATGATTAAAAGCTAGAGCAGTGTATTGCTTGATGGGTTGAGCGGTGATATATCATTTGGTATTAAGAAGCATTTTTAGGTCAATGGTTGATTACAAAAGACAATTATCAGATTCCCGTTGCGCATTATTTAGGGGTATGTAGCTGTATCTTGCAGATAAATTTGATTGATTGCTTATGTGAACTTGAATTGATGGCATAAATCCGGATGTTATGAGAAAACATATGGGATACATTTCATTGCAGTTTTCGAAAAACAGCCCAAAATTTTAATCTCTAAACTGAATAGAATGTATTAAGTAACAGCCTCAGCTAGTACAAGAAAAATAAGAATAACCAATCTTTGTATTGGAAATATTCTTGTTATACCAATTTTCTAAATTCAGCATCAACATATTTCTTAATGCTAAGGAAAGGGTAATATTGTGTTTTTGTAAGCTGATCTATCCTTATCTTAGACTTCATCAAATAAAGGGCAACCAAGGTTTCGCAGCAATGCATTAATGGGTAGTAACTAACGTGCTAGGCAGCATCAGCTTTGTACATGACGCGGCGCAAAAATCAAAGTAGTTGCTGACTCTAAGCTGGGCAACACTTCAGTTTAGGGGAGGTTCCAAGACCTTGCTGTAATAATGATAGAACACAGGCTAAATTATAACAGGAACAGGAAACCGCTTTGTGGTATTCTATTTTAGCTGAGTTTGAGTACCTGATGGATGGATTGTCTCACAAGAATTCTGGCTGAATAATCATCAGAATTAGATTTTGTTTTTTTCTCAATGCAGAAGGTGCAATCTGCTATCAATCGATGAGAACTTGTTTGAAACCTTGGTTGCCCTTTAATATCATATATGATTTGCTCATCAGGAATATTTCTATGATATTTGTTACAATCTGTCAAGAAAGACAAGCTATATTGTTGGTTCTCATCGGCTTTTCATTTTCAATATTGTTGTATTGATTTGTCCCGCTAGAGAATTATATAATGTGTATGGTACAATATGAGACAATTAAAGTGAAAAAATCACTTTCAACAAATCAATACGCTCTTGCAGGGAAGTAATTTGTCTGAGTTCTACCGTTTGGCCTGATTGATTGATTATTTCATTACTGTGTCTAGATGGTTGCTTTAATTTGGATATTAGATTTTTTCTCTCCGTTACTAAGCCGCTTCCTCTATCTGATCTATCTCTCTGATGTCACAATTGTAAGTTTTCCTTGCCACGGGCATTTCTGAACTTTTGACTTACTTTGGACATCCCAAATATAATTCAATCTAATTTGGAATCTACTCTGATATTTGAAGAGTATGAAGTATTTCCTCACTAATGTGACTAATCCTAAAGGGCTGCTACTCTATCGCATATTATCACTGAGGTATGCCTTGGATGACTTCCTATAAATTTAGGTCATCAACAGCCTGTCGCTAACAGTATAAATAATAAAATTTTGCAAATTATATGATGCTTGCAATACTCTGCAATTTGCATATTTAGACAAATGATGTGTTTTGATATTAAAAATAAGATATCTTGTTTAGCATCCTTGATCAGCAACTCCTTACAAATCAATATGACACAAGGGGGGAGTTTTTCTAAATCTTAATTTGATTTACATGATTTTAATTTGCAGATCATTAATTGTCTACAGTGCTTATCCAAAGTGAGAAGTTAGAACTCTTATTGATATCTGTGGTTCGAAGAATCTCTAAATGCATTTGAATCTCTAGTTACAGCTACCAAATTTAAATCTGGTAACTGTGAGGCAACCATCATAACAATACAGGGGCAAGCTGAAGTTGCTTTATTAATGATCTACTGTGTACTTTGTAATTTTGTCAACCATAACCCGGCCTTATAGGCCTATATTTTGTTGTTATAATATTATTATCCAAGCATTATCAGAACCATATGCCTGGCTTGGTGCCTTATTAAGGGTTATGGTAATATCTGTAAACTTGCTTAATTTTATAGTTATGCTAAAATCTTTAATCTCACTTGTCTTTACTAATGTCTACAATCCTGTCTACTCAGATTCAAATTATTGTTCCTATTCCATATTGTTCTTTGACTGAGCTTATGTTTTACTCAGTGTATAAAGCTGCGTTTACACATAGGAGATTTCTTTCTTTCTTCATGACTGCAGATTTGCATGCAACTAGTTGCTGCTGAGTAAACACAAGCAAAAACCAAGGGCAACCAATATTAGGAACTGTTGCTAGCAGCTGGGGTGGCTTAATTATTACAAATCACAACGATTCAAAAGATTCTCTGTTCTGTTCTAGCATCAGTTTGCATTCATTCAGTCATCACACTATCAAGCGCAGATTGTTGACTGTGTATAAACAGATGGGCAACTGCGAGTTCACACTACAAGTCTCTAGGTTTTCACAAAGTTTCCAGGTTGCTAGTTTCCAGTTGCGAGTTTCTTCTGTGTAAACTCGGCTTAAAATGACTTGGATGCATGTTATATATTGTCTGTTACTAACTTTTCCTTCTTTAATTAAAGCGACCTAGTCTCCATTGTCAAATTTTTTTCCTGCTAATACTGTTCTCCAACAATTCACTGTATTGACTTATCGTACCAAAAATGGATGGTTTGACATAACTCACAAATTTTCCAACTGCAGCATAACGTTCAATTTCAGTTAATGTCTGATTATCTCCTAATGCGATAGAGGAGCCAGCATAAATTATATAAATTCAGTTGATATTTATTGATAGGGGACATCCTATTTCGATGTTCGTCTAAGTTCACAATTTCAACAAATAAGGGCACTGTCAATTATACCACAAGTCAATCATTTTCTATATAATACTTCATGGTCTAATATTTAAGTGGTAAATGCATTTACCACTTAAAAGATTATAAAATAGTAACAAGGTCTGTAATTGTTTCAGGAGAATTTGTGCCTTATTTGAAGACAGGTTTTCTTTTACTATTTTTTAATAGCTGGACGCAAAAAGCAGTGCTATAATAACAAGATTTTTCCAATGCAATTTCGTCAGTTAACTAATTTTTAAGCTTTTTTTTCCAAGTTTGTCAACCTAAAAAATAATTAAGCAAAAACAACACCGGTGATGAGTTTTGGTTCTCAGATCGTTTCGAAATATAATACTACAAGGCCTGGAGTGAGGGTTTACATGAAATGCTAAACATTAAAAAGCTTCGAATATTATCACATTTTTGGTATTTTTACTTACCTTAGATCCCTTTGAACTTGCACAGAAGGGTCATAGGTTGACTGTTTAATATTCATTTTTACGATTTTACTCAATCCATAAATTTGTTAGCCGTATTTTTGTATTATATTTCCGTTATCAATAGAAATTTCACCAGTTAAAAACCTTCAACACGAATCAAATAAATAGTATGCCTTACAGTATGTTCTGATGCCATAATCTTAACAATATTTGATTTGCCTGTGTATAAACAGATGGGCAACTGCAAGTTCATATTACAAGTTTCTAGGTTTTCTCAAATTTTCCAGGTTGCGAGTTTCCAGTTGCGAGTTTCCTCTGTGTAAACTCAGCCTGAAAGGTTTGACTTGGATGCGTGTTATATATTGTATGTTACTAGCTTTTTAATCTTTAATTAAAGCGACCATTGTCAAATTTTTTTCCTGCTATTACTGTTCACCAACAATTTACTGTATTGACTTATAAATCTTATATGTAATTGATTTGGGGTTACTAGTAGTTCATCTCCTAAAGGGGCACCCCCAGTTTTATTTCTGTTCATGGAGGTACGAAAAGACTACAACACACAAAAATATTGAATTGCGCGATTTTCTGCAAGAAAATTTTGAAACTTTCGGTGATATCTGATATAGAACATGGTGTCAGATCTCAACTAAGGTGTGGGAGTAGGAGATTGTAGCCTGCCTGCATATCACAACATGTCTACAAATACATTCACATGCAAAACGTTAGTGCAGCAGTGAATATAACTGCAACGCTTTAAATTTTCCCTCAGTTCTGCCAGGCAGCTCATTGATTCTAACTCATATGTGATGCCAGCGGTGACAGTTATTATATGAGGCTGTAATGCTTCAGGCAAATCACTTATTGGAATTAAAGCCTTCAACACTATATCTCTGAGATATGTATTGAATGCCTACTGAGTCTCATGATAGCCAGCCTAAATTACTGTGCATATTTCTTTGTCTATTCAAGTGGCACAATGATGACGCTTAGTAAGTGTTGATTGAGAACACATTATCCCGGATCAGGCATAACACATATCTGAGATCAAATATCCAAAGTTCAACTCCATCCTCATGAGGTTGTTTCCACACCTTAGCATACAGTCGAATGATTAGTATGTATCCATTCCTGGTTTGCACATTCCAGAAGTTATGTCCAGTTGACTAAAACACAGTCATCACACCACGAGGATGATTCATGTTCTGCTGTCTACTCGATTGTATAACTGATGGTAACAGAGGAAAAAAGTTACCCATAATCCCCTCAGCGCGATGTAAGTTCTCAATAACTGAGCGGTGAATCTCTCACATTATGTTAATACAGCACTAGATATGTTATAGCTAAACCAATATATGAATGATTAGTACCAAATTTTAAAAAGGACTATTATCGAAAAAAGAAGTTAGACAAAACTGAAAGAGTTGTGCACTATTTAAATTTTTCGATATAAAATAGCAAAATTGAGATTGAGAGGTCAAACTATAAACTTTTGCAAGAATATCCAATGTAGGTGAGTTGAGAGATTAACATTAGAGAATTTTCCAGCAAAGTATGAGTAGTAATTGAGAAGACTAGAAAAGGATTCAGAAGAGATAACTCCCTTTCCCTATTTTTTAATAGCCAGAAATAGATCGAGAAACATTCCAGAAGACTCAATGTGAGTGTCAGGTTTGCAGGGCTCTCAGGAGATATATGGTTCTATTGCAACCAAAAGTATAAATTTATTTCTATTTCACCATAATCTCTGACTTGCAATAATATAACAATAGGCAACAAAATCACTGAAAACAAACAATTTAACAACATTCATAAGATTGAGATAAACTTATTGTTATCAACAACTAATGTAATCATTTCTTAGCAGGAGGTAGGCCGCAAAGCACATAGCAAAAATCTTACATAATACAATGAAAATTGAATAACAAGAAAACATTCCAACTCACAGGTCTTTGATATTGGCACCTCTTTGGTTCTTTCTTTCTGTACACAGATGGTGTTTTCTAAGAGTTTGCATCAAATTTCTTTCGCCAGGTTCCTGATTTACAATCTTGAAACGTTCTTCTCTCATTTAATTCAAGTATGAGTAAGTATTATATCAAAAATATACAATATTTGCGTTCACTGAAACATCAATTGTGTCAATATACTCCCATTAGCCTCAAAGAGTCTTTCAGTTAACGAGTAATTTTGGATGTTGTTTATATCCCGTGATATTATTAATTTTTACGTTATGAGAATTATAATCAGATTGAATTCTCAGAGTATCAGCAGGTGATGAACAGTTATAGGAGTACTCTATACCTATTCCAGCTGCCCTCTCATTGGTCAATGAGCAAATCTGATCAGTACTTCCTAACTCTGTGCTGACAGCTGGCACTCCTAGTGTATGAAACAATAATTGGAATTAGAAATTGCTATCATAATTCTGAATGTCCGTTACCTGTGGTACAAATTTGTTTTCGCCACACCACCAAATTGTTAAATAGAGCTTCGTTTATTACCAACTGAATTATTTTTTGAGCAGAAATCTAGCATTTGCAAAACAACCAGTATCTTACCGTATAGTCGCCATACAGAGTTCAAGTATATTCCACCGCAGATTTGGCTGGGGTTTCCTTCACATATCATATCACAGTCTTCGGTATCATCAAGGGGCCCATGTCTACCATATGTGTTACCACAAAAACACTCGTATGAATACTGTAGTCCCATGTATATGTAATCTGTAAGAATCAGATTAAAGATTATTGAATTGTCTCAAATGTGTTAAGAGTTTAAACCTACACCTGTATTGAGTAGACAGCTTTGTTCATTCAAGCTATGTATAAAGCCATGATCTTCATTGCGTCCGATGTAACTGGACAATTTATATATTTAAGAATATAAGATGGAATCAATTCCTTGAATCAATTTATTGAAGGGGAACAGATGTTTCAAATGCCAAAAGCCACTTCTTTGGCAGCACATTGCGGAGGTTTTATATTATGAAAACATTTTGAATGTTCCTGATTGTGATGAATTACTACACCATAATTAATGTTACCTACTCTCAATCCAATGTTTGTACTGCAAGCAAGCAGCAAAACTGAAGCTTGACATAAATGGAAAATGCTGCAATTTCAGTCAGAATATTTTTGTTGTCCTGAGTTTACCCTTTGAGCATGTGCAATAAAACAGGGAAAGGAAAAAACAGGTTATCTTGGTTATCTTTAAGTGTGAGATTCAGTCATCATGTATAACACAAGGTTTCACACCCCACAGCAGTGGCTGCTGGCTAAACTCACTCTGCTTGCAGGATAGCCTTGTGACATAGTCTATCTCTGCAGCACAGCAGTGGTGGCGCTGCCTTCCATCAAGAAAGGCAACTCCCAGGGTTCAAGGTTATGAGATATCAAAAACAGTGTTCCATTTAGGACCAAATATTTCCAAATTATGGGTTTCCATTGTTTTCCCAATTTTGGTACTCAGACTAGGTGAATTAGTTCAAGCCCTATGCTGCAGAGACGAACGTATGCTTCAACAGTTCGCACATGCGCAGACTGGGCTAAACTCTATGTTATGCACAACGTCAAACTGCTTATTTACACTGCTTTTATTCTGACCTGAATATTTTCTTGGCATGAAAGATACTATGTTACTTATTCAACGGATTATATTTTTAAAGATGTAATTTGAAATGTGTTTTTATTGCTATGGCTGCCCATTCTTGCCCGGTAGAGAAAAAGGTGTTCCCAGCCCTCTAAATTGCTTTAACAAGGTCATCGAAAGAAATTTCTTCCAGTAAAACTTTTTTTCATCGTATCAGTGCTCTAAGCATGGGTGATAAGGAGAACGTGTTATGCTCTGTGATATAAAAACAAGTTTCATTCACCAATACATATTAAGGAACTACACACCTCTAGCTACACAGTAGTCCCGACATGTATATATGGTCATTTCACCATTAGCATTACCATAAGCGACTCCATCCAGGTCACGAGCTTCATTATCATCTTTAAAGCAACCAATGTAACTTTCATCTGCCTGTGCATCTGAAAGTAGAGCATGAAACGAAATGAATCGAAATTGCAGGGTGGCATAGTGGTTAGGATTTGAGCTTCTCAAACTGAGAGGTGCAGGTAAAAATCATGGTCACTCCCAATGTTGGTGATGATGGTGAGCTCTTCATATATTTCTCTAGCTTGTTCATCCTTAAATTGTACAAGGGTGCGCTAAATAGATGAACATATCTTAAAGGGCAACCAAGGTTTCGCAGCAATGCATTAATGGGTAGGAAATAATGTGCTGGGCAGCATCAGCTTTGTGCATTACGCGATGCAAAACTCAAAGTAGTTGCTGACTCTAAGCTGGGTAACACTTCAGTTTAGGGGAGGTTCCAAGACTTTGCTGTAATAATTATAGAGCACAGGCTAAATAATAACAGGAACAGGAAACTGCTATGTGGTATTCTCTTTTAGCTGAGTTTGAGTGCCTGATGGAAGAAATGTTTCACAAGAATTCTGGCTGAATAATCATCCGAATTATATTTTGTCTTTTTCCCAATGCAGAAGGTGCAATCTGCTATTAATCAATGGCCATCAATGAGAAGTTCTTTGAAACCTTGGTTGCCCTTTAAGCATACTTTCAAATTGCCCAGAAAGGTGCACTTAAAAGCATATAAAATTTATATTATTATTGTTTATATGTTACAAGGAACGGGTGCCTTGACAATAGTGCCTTCCGCCAATGATAATGTGTCCATGGAAAGCAAACCTGACTATGCTGGTTCGGTCTGGAGTATAAGCATGAGAGTGATGGGGTGATGTTACTGCACAACTAAATATTGTATTGCTGACAACAACAAAATCCCTCAGAGTCTCAATGCTACGGTCTTGATTATTTTTTAGTAAGTATATGCTTAAACACGATTAGCTACGATAAAACAACTATTTTGTCATGGTTTTAGCTACATATTTGTTCAGGACTGAGAATTTCAAGTATAGCCTTCAGATTCATGTAGAAGTTGATTGATAATATTCTGAGCAGTTATTAAGCAATTTTAGACCATTGTATTTCATCCCTCACTTTCTCAGAGGAAAAACACCAGTATGAAAGATTTCATGATAGTTATTATTCCTGTTGTGTGATAAAAAGATTTGTTATTAATAACAGGAAAAGCTATTTCGGATTTCTTAATTGTAGGTAAAAAACTCTTTTTAATTCAAGTCTTGTCCTATCCAATTATACGATATCAAACACAGCAGGAAATTGTGATATGATTGGAAAGGGCTAGGATAAGAAAGACCGAGGTATTTTCATCAAATAAAGAGCATACTGTGGATATATCTATGAATTTGGCATGGCAAAAATACAAAACGGATAATTTTGGTATTGCTCTTGGAGACGGAGAATATGTAGTTTGAATATGTTTCCGGATTGAAATTCCTGGAACAACATTGTAATGTGCCTATCTTGAAGTCATTGTTGTGCGTGACATCGAGTTGTCAAGAAGCAAAAAACTCAACTCGATAATTTTGTTATAAATTTTGGTTATTTTATGGATCAAAATACTCGTGCAAAGAAGCGGAAGCGGAAAAACAAAGAACAAAATGGTAACTATCTATTGTATGCAGTTTCTAAAGGAAAAATAACGGGATTATTCAAGAACTGGCTCTCCTGCAGCCATTCCGTAATTGGTATTAAATCATCCGCATATAAAGGATTCAACGATCTTGAATCAGCTAAGCAGTACCTCCAAGAAAGTGGTACTGCAGTAAAATACATAAGCTGCACTGAGAGTGACTTTCTCAAGCCAAACTTTGAGGAAGATACGAAAAGCATCGATTCCTTTAGTACAATGTCATTGGATAACGTAATAGAAGCTTCAACATCTGCACAGCAAAGCACAACAGGACATGGGCAAGTTAATACTAGTTGTCATCTATGTCCACAAATTTTAGATCAGATTACTAAACTAATCACCAGGGTAGATGCCCTTGAAAACATTATTGTGAAACAGAA
Source organism: Membranipora membranacea (assembly GCA_914767715.1). Taxonomy (NCBI): domain Eukaryota; kingdom Metazoa; phylum Bryozoa; class Gymnolaemata; order Cheilostomatida; family Membraniporidae; genus Membranipora; species Membranipora membranacea. Next base: position 23,495,689 of record OU612069.1, read on the forward strand.
TGGTATTATATCAACTCTCAATACGGAGATGGAAGCCAACAAAGAGCAAATAGTAAAAAGGAATTCTTCCTTGATAAAAGAGGAATTCCTAAAACTCAATGAATCAACTGTTGGACTTTCTGACAAAATGACTACGTATGCTGACAAAGCAGCAGTGAAACCCAAGAAAAATGAGATTCTTCGCAGAATTCCTAAGAATGCAGAACAAAGGAACAAAATACCGTTTGAACCGAAGAGGTCATTCGTCATATTTGACTTACAACCTACAGAAATACCAAACATCAACATAGACAAAATACGGATGGCAATTTGCCAACGTCACGGTTCTACTAGAGTTGATTTTATCAATAGATATAAATTTGATCAAAACAACCTATCTAAATGCAAATTTTTAATTCAACTCTCTAACCAATCAGACCTAAAGAAGATTGTTGAAGAATAGGATGAATCGACTTTTGGCGGTTCCAAAGCAAGGTTTACCATTCAACCTGTCCCTCATGTTGCTGTTGTTAAAGGAGTTCCACTTCATATGACACCTGAAGATATTGTTATGGATGTCAACGCAGATTACAGATGCACAACAGCCTTCCGAATTACTACAACTGATGGAAAGCCACTTCGTGCGGTAAAATTGCAATTTTTAAACGATATCGAAAAAGATAGAGCCATTCAAAATGGAGTAGTATTTCGCTCTCAATATAATATTTTACTTAATGTAGAAGAATTACGTCACAAAAAATCTTCAAATGATTAACACAAATGTTTCAGGCAATAATGTTTTTGACACAAATCTATTTTATCATAGGAAGTTATGGAATGATATTGATTGTCTAGCTGATCAAAATTTCAGGCCAAACTATTTTAATGAAAGTTATCAAAGAATCCGCATTTTACATCACAATGTCAGATCATTGTTGAAACGTTTTTCATTTTTTGAATCCCTGAACCTCAATGAGAGTGTTGACATCAGTCAATGAAACATGGTTGCGGCCTGAAATACCAGATTCACTTGTAACTTTGCCTGGTTTTAGTATTGTTCGTTCTGACTGTTATTCAACCTTAAAATCAAGAGCAGGGGGTGCAGCCATTTTTGTTAGTTCTAAGTTGAGTTTCAGCGTTCTTGATAAGCCTAAAGACCGCTTGTCTGATTTTTGTGACTCAGTGTGGATTGAAATCAATTTCTCACATAAACCCACATTAGTTTCTTCTATTTACCTACCTCCTGATGTAAAAAAGTCTGATTTCATAGAGTGTCTGATAGAAGTTTTAAATATGAGAGAATTAAAAGGAAAGCATGTTGTTCTTCTCGGCGATTTTAATATCAATTGGAATCAAAATACTAGGGAAAAAATTTCAATCAGAATAGGACTAGATGTTTTTAACTTGGAACAGAAAGTTACAGGTGTTACCTTTTGCAGTTTTAAAGGCAATGAGAGTCTATTGGATCATATTTATGCAAGCAAAAACTTAGAAGTTGAAAAATCTGGAATTTTGACTTGTGATAGAACTGTTTCTGATCATTACGCTACCTTTGTAATATTAAAAGTTAGTAAAATAATAAGGCCTAGACGAAAACTCATACATTTCCGCAACTTTAAATCTATTGATAACATTGCTTTCTTTAATCATGCTAAGTCATTGCCTTTTTTACAACTTTGTTCTGATACATCTAGGAGCCTTGATGAGAGAATTGATTTATTTGATTCACTCATCTCAAATCTATTGAACAATCATGCACCTATCATGACTAGGAGAATACGTCACCACAAAAATCCATGGATGAATAGCTCACTGCTTCGATTGATACGTTTCAAAAATCAGACATACAAATTCATTTTCAAATCTCCCAAAAACCAAAATATTCAACCTTCAACATTAGATGACTTTAGAAAACTTAAAAGCTATACACTAAATCAGATTAGAAAAGCCAAAAAGTATTATTACATTCATAAACTAAATGATTCTAAATCATCCTTCTACCAAACATGTGGAACTCTTTTGGGAAAAGCGGACAAGAAAAGTGAAATTGACTCTTTAGTGTTCAATAACACCTTAGTAACAGATGAAAAAGAGATCGCTAATACATTTAACACCTTCTTCACGTCAATTTGCTTTCAACAGAAACTGGATGTCAAGGATGCATGTCAACATATGACGTATAAAACTCCTCTAACCAAGTTTGAATTTACTAAAATTTCAACTGAACAAGTACGTCGCAAACTTCTTTCAATGTCGCCAAAAAAGAGAGGAGGTGTTGAAAAAATTCCAACTTTTATATGTCAAATCTTATCAAACATTATTGCTTTACCTATAACGATTCTCATCAATGAAAGCTTTCTCACAAAAAAGTTTTCCTAGTTCTTTAAAAATGGCATTGGTTACACCTATCTTCAGAAAGGTGACCATACAAATCCCTCTAATTACAGACCAATTTCTTCACTGCCAATTATGTCTAAAATCTTTGAAACATTTATGAATGACCAACTGTCTACATTCCTTACAAGTCATAAATTACTGAATTTTAGACAATTTCGATTCCGTCAGAGCCATTCTTGTGAGCAGCTTTTACTCAGTCTTCTAGATGTCTGGAAATCAAAACGTGATTCTTCTTCACCTTGCTATATTTCAGAATTATCATTGGACGTTAGAAAGGCATTTGATTCAGTAAATCATCAACTTTTGCTCACCAAATTAAAATATCTCGGTATAGCAGAATCTGCTCGATCAATGCTATTGTCCTATTTAAATAATAGATTTCATTGTTTTAAAGTTGGCAATGCCAAATCTGGAGTTCTAAATATTAAAAGTGGTGTTCCTCAAGGTTCAATTTTGGGGCCATTGCTTTTCAATATTGCCATAAATGATCTATTAGGTAAATTTTCAAATTCATTTGCCTTTGCTGATGATACTTTGATTTTTGAGATATCCGATTCTCTAAATGAAGCCATATCAAAATCAGAATCTCTCGTTACAATGGTAACAAATTGGTATTCTGTCAATGGTTTTAATCTAAATTTAGACAAAACCCAGTTTTGCGTATTTTCGAACAGAAAGGTTGAAACAATACCTAATCTTGTTTCAAATAATGTACAAATCAAATCAGCAACTTCAATTAAACTCTTAGGCGTGATCTTGGACCAGCATCTGTCATTGAAAACCTATGTTGAGTCCCTGGTATTAAAATCTAACAGAGTTTTATTCTGTCTCTCTAAAATTCGAAAATTTGTCAATCCTTCCCATCTGCTTCAAGCTTATAAATCGTATGTTCGTCCCATCTTGGAGTATTGTTCTACTCTGTTATTAAATACTTCTGATTACAACTCTAACTTGTTAGAACTTTGTCAAAACAGAGCCATCAGGATATTTCTTGGTACCAACTCATTTTTTTCTATCTCAACTGGTCGTGCGATTTTGAATCTTTCCACTATGGGTGACAGGAGGAGGGCAACTTTTGATAGGTTTGTCAAAAATGCCACTCTAGGCAACAACACCTCATTTTTCATCCTTAAACTAATCAATTCCTGCAAAATGCACAATAGAGTTTTGCGGTCAGGACGTAGAATAATTAAACCAAAATATAGGACCAAATATGGTAAAACAAGATGTTTAAACCAATTCATTTCATTTAGTAAGGCGTAATAATATATATCAATCAATCACAAGCATACTGTAAAAATTTTTCTCCCAACTGATTATCATTTCTGTCCATAACTATAAATATTTTTCTCTCTTTTTTGTTTTGTTTTGTTTATGAGGTCAAAAAGTTGTTATTCTCCTCTGTTTATGACATACTTATGCATATGAAAACCTCAATAAAAACATTATAATAAATAATAAATATATCCCTCAAAACTAACTTCTTAACCTCAATATTCCTATTACTCATTGAAAACTTACTTTGCAGCGATATAAGTTGTAGTTTGACATCACATACATAGTATTCAGAGTGGAATTGTATCTCAGTCCATGCGTTCATCTCTATTTGTGTGAATGCCTCTGTTACTTCAGAGCATTCAACTGTACACAGGTCAGGTTCGCCAACACTGGTATCTGTGGGGATAATCTCAGTACATAAAACATGGAAATACAGCTGCAGATATGACAAAAATTTGGTCCAAGTGTTATGGAATTCTTGATACCAACCTCTACTGTGATCTGCTCACTTTAAGTTGCGTTTATCAACAATATGTTTGCTGTTATGTATATATATTATTTTATTTTGATAAATAGACCGCAATATGCTTAATTTTTTAAACCTTCAAGCATTCAATTCCAAAAAAAGTAGAAGTCTGCATAACATACCTTTCATATTAATCCCTCGAATCATGACGGTCACATTGACATTTTGCATTGTACAAGAAGGCTGGTATAAGGTGCACATACCACCCTCAAACTTATATCCAGCACACATTGCTTCACTTTGACATGTCAGAGCACATCTGAACTGGGACTTCATGGACTGGTTACTGTGATTGATGAGTCCGTCCTCAATATACTGACTGTGGAAGTCATGCTCGTGTTCATTGGCTCCTGAAGCTGGAAATAGAATAATATGCAATTCAGCTGAACACAACCAAATACATTATCCATTTATTTGAATGCATACCCCTTTATACGAAACACATTTTGTTACCAGGTATACTATGTAGCACATGTAGCTGATCCTGTGGAGCAAAACTTTTTTTCTCTCTACCTGACTGGTGATCTATATAGTCAACTGTGAGGAATAATTATTTGACATCATATTTCTTTTATTTTTTTCTCGAGTGTTATTTTTTTGCGCAATAAAACAACACTTAATTTTGTACTAAGCATAAGGTGTCATTTCCGTGTCCACACATTTCAATTATTGTCTGAGTGCATAAAAACACATTAGACACCAGTTGCAGAGACTTCCAAATGTATGGTAATGAAGAAAATGTTGCACTGAAAATGACTATAGGAGGGGACATCACCATGAAAATAAAAGTATATCATGCTTCTCAGATCATCTGTGCATTCCGTAACTGATCTATCACAATACAGGCACCTGACATTATGGTATCTGTTGCATGTATTGACCCCTCACAACATCAGCATGTCAATTTATAATTGATTAGCCAGCCTACAGGGCTTTCTATCAGTAGAGGAGGTCTGACTGTTTTCTCAATGACAAAACATGCTATGATATAGCACATTTTTTCTGAATATATAGGAGGCCTGAGCCCTGATTGATTCTCAATAATGTTAGTGAACCAACTGATTACAGCGGTGTGATGTTGCTCTCCAGCTTGGCTACCATAGTAAAGACTTTGGACATTTTTATTATAAGCTGTGGCTAATAATATGACATAATCTCTACATTGGTAGTCAGATTAAAAGTTTTTATGGATGAAACACATGTTTCCAGTTGACCTAAACCTATGACTGACCTATGACCAATATGATAATTCAACATCAGCTGTAAAGAAGACAGAGTGAATTGTCTTCCTCCTGACATTGAAAAGACAACTATGTTCATTTTCTTAGCTTGTTTTGTCTAGTTCAGATATCCTACGTTTCGTGATCCATACTGTCATTATCCTCTGATTGTCAAACCAAAAACAGTTGTGTATGTGTTAACAGACTCATTTTACACAACATATTATTAGCTGATATCTGATTTCACACACTGCTGGTATAACTTGTTGCGTCATACGCAAAGTGTGAATATTTTCATTCATAAATAATGTAGTCTTGCTCTGTTTCATAGTAATTGTAGTAATTGTAGTAATTAGCAATAATAAACAAACCTATGAAAATATTTCAAAAATTAGTAAATTGTCCATCCGACCACATATGTATTATGAAAATTCTTCGACACCATTACTATACCTTAATATAAATTTAAAATTTCTTGAATCCAAGTGCTAGAACGGTTGCCTCTGTGAAACATCAATGAAAATACCTTCAATTTGACATCAAACAAAACTTTTTTCTGATCATAACTGGAGTAAGTACAGCAGCCTAGCTTATACAGAGGGTTTCTTTTTTTGTAGAATAGCGAAATATACTAGCGAGGGTATATGCTATACAAGTTTTCTCAAATATTTGCAATGAGTGTCAACCAACATTATTGACGCTTAGTGCTGAATTTTATGAAACTTATTTGATGAAAGTGCACTTGAAATTCAATTCAATTATGTAATTATTATCAACTAGTTATATGAAATACATTACCTGTTACTCTGTAAATCACAATGCTAAGCATTACCAGTTCATTGCAAAACCTCATTTTTCAATTTTCAATTTTCACTTATCGATGTACGACTTTCGTCAACCTCCCTTAGCTGATACCTGAGTGAGAATGGCATTTTAAACTCTGATGTTGTAATTTACATTTACACTATACCATTATATTTCTGTTGCTGAATAAATCAATACTGCAAATGATGATTATGAAATGTGATGTGAATTACATTCCTAATGGGCAATCAACCCTGCCACCACTAAACAATATGTATTCACTAGTAAATTGCCTTCGCTGCCCCTAAACCACAACGGCTGCAATAAATTGATTACAATTGGAAAGCGATGTTTTTGTTGATTATCTAATACAAAAGTCCATGATTGTTTTCGTTTAAATCAAAGAAATAATTTTTTCTAGATGATTTTGTGATGGAGATGAACATTTGTGTATTGAGATCAAAACGGTGAAAAGATTAATTTTTCAATTCTAGAAAAAATATTTTTATACATTAACAAACATAATAATGAATTTTTATTTGAGATTATTAAATACTTGGCGGTTCATCTTGGGCTGTTCTGTAAATGGTACAAAATAATGGAAGAGAGTTCGCAATCACTATAGTTCAATTTTTAAATTTAATAATTACTTAACACTACAATTTTAGTAGGAGTACAGTGTTAGGCATTAGATTTCAAAACGTTTGGCTGCTTCTTTTGTATATTATGGTGAGTAACGAAGAAAGTTTCAGGTTTGCACAAGCAAGCTTACATATAGATTATAGAAGTCACAATATAAAGGTTGATACACAAATGAGTAAAGATTATTTGACATGCTCAACTGAGATGTTAAACTGTGCCATAATGCTATACAATTTTAGTAGACATGGAAACGCATGGTGCATAAAAGTGACTAATTTGAATAATAGATCACTGTACATTTGAACAATAAACCCACAAACTGTGATTGTGCTTAAAACCTCTTTGTTGGTACTATGAAATAATTAAGTTTTGAAGTTAATTATGTGCTATTTCCAGTTGAGATTGTCCGAAATCCCCGCATTTTTCATCAGTATTGCATGCTGGCCTTGGTGGATCCTTTCTCCAATGTAATTAAACAAGTATCAATACATCTTCACGATCTGTTGATATGTAATAATAATGAGTATTGTATTGAGCATTGAGTTTTTCAAGCTTCCAAAGGGTATTCCTCGAAAATGTGGAAAGTTATATAACTTGTTCTTGGTGAACTTATTTGAATTGAAAACTGGTACGAATGTAAAGGCGAGGTGAACACCTGTGAGGATTCCTTGTTGGTTTGGCCTGATGTTCCAGCAATGCAGGTCAGTCGCTGGTCAATGCGGGCCGGCTGAGGTGAAGGGATAATTTGACATAGGCCAATTTCTACATTGAGCTGGTTTATTGTGTTAGATTGAGTTGCCTGAAGATTTTTTGTTTGGCAGTCGATTGTTTTGTAGCACTTGAATTGGTTGGGCAGCCGACACTCTTTTTAGCGCGCAGTTGGAAGCCAGAGTCGGGTGATGCGGTGGTGTATCTGGCCTATGCGCCCAACGGCGACCAATCCGCCCAATGGCGTCCAAGCCGCCGGCGCAGTCGAAGCACAGTTGGCCGTCAGTGGTTGTGAGGGTTGTCATGTTGATAGAGCTGGAAGTGCTAGTTGCACCAGTAGCCATCCATATTTAACATGTTACATCTGTCTGCCTGCCAGCGTCACATCGTCTAGATCTTGTTAGTTATACATATTAAATTTATTATTACATGTAGTCATAGGCTATTAGAAATTTATGTACCATGATAATATCTGAGTCTTGTCAATCATTGTGTTTAATGAATCACACATGTGCTGCACCATACCACCTTCCTTTTTATACTTGTTCATAAATTGCTCAATTATCTTTAGCTATCAATTTTAGTCATGCGCATATTCTATATTTCTATTCGACATAACCTGTGCATGCATATATTTGACAATGGTTTGTTGAATTTGCAGGTCCTTGCAATTATAATCCCATCTTTGACACTTGCATAATAGAACTGTGAACGCATAACTCAAAGTTAGAGCCATGTTACAAAAAAACATACATGCGATGTAGTTTTTGATGTGATTATGTTGTTAATATCATTTATGGTGGAGGTGAAAATCAGTGTGTGATAATTCTTGCCCATTTTACCTGAGTCAAATATAGTAAAACCTGGTAAAAACCAGTTTCCATTTTTGCTTCCCACAGAATATTCCTAAAAGTTTTCAACACCAAGCAACAGCTATCATTAGAATGTTGCTGCACTATGTTTTGTAGCGGATGTCCCTGAGTGATGGTGGTGATTATGTTGTAGGTGATGATGAAGATGGTGACCATGATGATAGTCGTTTGGAAGATGACGTAACATCCAGTAATAATCATATCTATCTCATTATATTAATTTCATTAAATTGAACAATGCATGGAGGTATCCTATACATGAAATTTGAGGAGTTAAATTTTAAAATGGAAAATCTAAATGCCTTTTTATTGGCAGCTATCCAGCTACCTTTACAGTACATGAAACATTAACACAAAGTAACATACACATGAATGTCAATTTATAGCACCTCTGTACAAGATAGAAGCGGGCAACCTATAATTCCATCCAATACGCCACCCTGTCTGCCTGATGATAGGTTATTGATGTTCAGGTGGGAGATATGGAAACGCTTCTACAACTCACAGGAAATCAGGTCAGGTACTAATCATAATTTAATCATGTGGTGAGGAAACCATTATTCCATGATTTCTCTATTTTTTTCTTTTAGGTGGTTGAGCACCAAAATTTAAATATAGGATACAAAAGCATTCCAGGTGCTGCTAATTCTTGTACTAGCAGAGGTTGTTGCTTAATAAATTTTTTGGCTTAAATTTATATACATTATGTTTTAACATTTTGATTTTAGTCATCAATTTACAGACACATAAGCAATCGGTCAAACTCATTGGCCAGATACAGCTGCAAAGCCCTAGATAATGCAAACAGGGAATCTGATAATAACATTTTGTAATCAAGCATTGACCCACGTTTTCTTCTCAATAATAATTGACTCATCACCACTCCACCAGTCACCAATACACTGCTCAAGATTTTAACCATTATGTGCAAAAATCAAGCGACATATTCAAGTGGCTATTCTATAATAAAGTTTGAAAAGAGTGCGTGGCGATGTATTGTTAGTTAGGTTTTCAATTTGTCTATTCAGAAACGAGATTTGATTGAGTTTTGTTGGCATCCCTGCAATACTTTTTAATTGTTTGGGCTAGATAACTAAATCAACAGACTGAAAAGCGTGTTGCTGTTGGTGAGCTGTAATATGGGAACTAGCCATATTTAAGGATGGTTCCTGGCGCATATCCATCAGCAGTGTTACAGTGTATAAAACCTGGTATATGACTTCACCCTCATTAGCAGTTAAATGAATAGTAAAATCAAATATGGATGTCATGTCGATGTGAGACTGTATATGCTGCAAAAATCAGAATGGAATGGATGGAGTAGATATGGGGTCTGAGGGTTAGTGGCACTTCTGTTTGTGAGTGAGAAGCATCTCACCAACCATATGCACGAAAGTGTTGAAATGGAACAGTAAACCTTATTTTTTAGAGTCAAGGAAGCGGAAGAAGAATGATGAGGGGAGGTAGCAGAAAAAAAAAGAAAGAGGAAATATTCCAGTTCCAGTTCAAGCGATTCTTCAAGTGAATATTCAAGTGAATCTTCTACCTCCTCATCCTCCTCCTCCTAATCATCCTCCGACAGTGACACCTCATCCGATGAATCTCATAAGAAAAAAAAGAAACATCGCAAATCAAAGAAGAAAGGTTGGCAAACACATAATGTACCTGCAAGTCTATTGTAGTCATGGTCAATGGAATATTGGCACTAGTTAGATTCCTAAAAATGAATTTATGTTGATACACCCTGGCTTAGTGCTCGTCCACAATTAGGTTAGATTTAATTAAGATTAGTACCTATTTGTGGCACTTTATTGGTATATACTTAAACGGAGGGGAGAAAGTGGTTGATAATGAAATGCCTCTACCAGCATCTTGCACTGTTTGAGCACTTAAACTAAACCAAAGCATATTATATTTTTAACTCATACATTGGTTTCAAACCAGGGCTTAACATCACAGCTTTTGAACTACTTTTACTTAAAATGTGTAATATGGATATACAAAAATTTATCCGAAAGCTTGTATCGAATTGAATTGGAAACTTTGTCACCTCAATTGATATTGAATTGAATCGGAAATTTTGTGTACTAACCAACCAACCAACTCTCATATAATTATTTGACTAATCCCCACAGGCAGCATTGGAGGGATTATCCTGAACTTTTTGGTTCAGAGCTGAATAACTGCATTTACGCTATTGACTAGCAAACGAAGTTATCCCGGCTGACCTGCCCCGCTATTGTCACTCATTTATTATTCATCACCGTTCCATAATGATGCACAAGTTAACAAACCCTGATTCATTGGCGCAAAAACACTTACCTGTAAATTTAACTATAATCTACTGAGTTCATGTTTGTCATTACTAACAGTATATCTTAACAGTATGCTTATCGTCTAACAACATAACAACTCAAAGGTTCTGGTTGCCCGAACCAATCCTTGGTAACACCTCCCACGATTACTCTTGCTTTGCCCTTAGTAAGTCGTGGTAGTCAGCTCGCTACAACCTGCTACTCACCGCTCACAAACTCACTAACTCTTATAGCACTATACGTTCTGCATAATATGACTGTACCATATATATTACTAGTATCGCTGCTGTGGAGCCTAGACGCATATCACGATCAAGGAGCGCCCGCCACCCACCAGTGATTAATGAACGCAAGAACGCCAGAACATGTTTTCATAACTCTCATGTTCCGTAGAGCATTATTTAGGTGTGTCTTAGATTATCATTGGAAGACAGTGCTCTTAAATGAATGGGAAAGAAAATCAAACTCAGCCCTATCAGAAGAGTTTTTTTTAATTCTTTTGACAATCTGAACATAAACAAATCCAAAAATGAGAAATCAGCATCATCAAGATCAAGTTAAAAAGTGAGTCGATTATTAAGGAAAACTCAAGGATGGACCTCGAAGAGCAAACAGTTTCCACACGAGAAATTTCTCTGTTTGTGGCTGCCTTCAGTATCACTATCATCATACCAGCCATGAAACAAACATCACTCAAATCAAGGTAGCTACAGTTTGCCGACCAGCCGAACAAGCCGAATGACCCACTGGCCGAATGTTTTTACGGACCATTCTTACTCAGTTTATTAAAAGTATTGGCTGAATTTAGTGATTATCTCCTCCTGACCAAACTTTGAACTTCACTCTAGGGAAGTGTATTTATCATAGGTGAATTAGACCCACATGTAATTATGCATTATACCAATATAAACCCAATGAGCAACAGTAATATTTAAAAAAATAATATTTCTCAAAGAAATCTACAAAAAACAGCCTTTACTCACAAGGTAATGTATCGCAAACCTACTTCCAATAGTCTGATTTCTTCCAAATTTGTTTTGGTCGTTAAGAATAGGGCTGTCCAAAAATGACAATTTTTGCAGCATTGTAAATTGCATACAAGCAAAATGTAACATGCATATCTATTTTTTAAAAGTATGCCTGATGTATGCTAACGATTGCGCAATACGCCAGAGACCTTAGCCTTTGATATACTCTCTTTGTCTAGGCAAAGCCCCATCTATAACAAGCGTTCAATTCAATCAATGAGGCACAATAATCCTTTGTCCCAAATGCCACAAGTACAATTATAATCAACTACAGTTTGCCTAATACTGTCAATACCAAAGATTGTAAATTGTTAATACTACATTTTACAAAATATTCTGATTATAAAATAAATTATTGATGGTGCTGATTCGAATCCAGTAATTTAGCAGAAAATCTCATCATTCAACATCAAATGTGGAAATGAGTCTTGGGCACAATTGGTCTTGTTTGGTTTCCCATCTTATTTCAATGTTTAATATCTCAACAAGATTTTTTATTCATGTGTAGTTAAGTTGTAATTTCCATGTATATATAGGTTAGCTCACCTTTGTCAAACAACAGATTGTTGGGGAAAGTGCATGAGTTTTATACTATTCAATTGACTTGCTCCACGACCAGTAGAGCCTCCCTGAGCCAAGCATAGCAAGCCAGTGAAACCATGATGTGAATGGTTAATAATATTATTATAATCTCATATGACACATGCCTCCACAATATACTGACTCTGTCGATCCGAAAAGATCTTCTTTGTACTTTTGTGATGGCTTATTTAGTCAAACGGCAATGCATCTTTAAATTTAGAAATTGTGGCTAAAATAGATTATACTTTAGTTGATTCGATTATTTATTAATGCAGAAAGCGTGCTAAGAAGAATGAAATTGAGTTAAGAGTGGGTGGTATACGCCAAGAGTGTCAGTCGCTAAGCACGCATGTATTGGAGGTCATGGGTTTGGTTAGTCCCCTGGGCTTGACAATAGGCAGGCATGGGTAACTCTTTGATTATAGATTTTTGCAAGAAACTGATCTATGAATACTGAATTGCAATCTATCTATTATGATAAGGGGAAGGTTACCAAAATATGTGCATGTCTTGGTACTGAGCATAGGGATACATAAGTTAAAATTGAGATAGGAGCTGGACAATGTTTAACACAGCGTAATTTATTATTCTAGCAATTTCAATTGTAAGCAGAGGCTGTACACACAGCATTCTTCTCATATTCTCAGGGTTATCATGTGCTGCTTTTCATAATGATGTGTGATTGTGTGGCTAATTAAAATTGTTTTAAAAACAGGCGCTTGAGCTATTGTTTGGTGACAAGATTAAGTGGACATAATCTCATAATTGTGTTGGTTTGCGTTGTCGCAATGTCTCTCTGTTTAGTCCTACAATCAAATGATTTGCTATGTAGTGCCCTCATATTTACAGGTAGGCATACTAGTAGTGATTGCTGGCTTTAGGCTTACAAAACGATGGCTAATAATTTAGGCTTGCTCAATATAATTTTGAATATAATCAGGGGCTAAGACCCCTGTAACTAGTGCTGTCACGATACATTCTGTCGGGAATACCTAATCGATCACACCTCATTATCGCGATTTAATAAGGTGACAGCTGAAGTGATTGCACAGCCGTATATTCATTGTCACAGTTACTATGGTTGATATATGGTTATTACGATTCCTATTTTCATTCACACAATACCTTATCACGCTTCAATTCACTCACTAACTAATCTCAAAGATTATAACTATATATCGATACCAAAAATCGAAAAGGAGATCGGTAAGGAAACCGATAAGGTGAAATGGAAAATCGAAATTGGGACCAGGGTTGGTTGAAAGCGAAGGTGTAAAATCGAAAAATTGAAATCGGGAAAATCGATGCCACAATCAGAATCGAGGCAGTCCCAGCCAAATACAAAATCGTGACAGCGCTACCTGTAACTCATTGCGCTCTGTATGGCATCACAGCCCTCAACACAGTGAACAATAATATCCTCATGACAGGTAGATACCATAGTATATACCTTTCATACTGTGATTTTATTTATCTTGATACCCAACTAACCATATTGACTTCAAGCTGTTGATGGCATATGGCCAAGGAGCTATTGGTGACTGCATTTGGGAATATTCTAGCTCAAATTAAGCTGCAAAATGAAATCCCTGTCATGCCTTCTCTGGTGTTTACCTGATCATAATCGAATAGTAACTAGAAAGTATTTTATATCTGACATAATATGCCTCTATAATATCAATACTACTACCATTAGGGCTTCTTTGAGGGAAGGATTTGGGATTTGAAACGTGACACTTATTTTTGCTCAAATCAGAAGCACTGCCCAAATTCTTAAACATTTTGCTTGAAAGACAGTAATTTATTTTTGAAACAACCCTGATAAACTTCACTAATTTTTAATTGACACTTTTTCCTCGATTAATCCTTGTTTGAAATGTGATAGTGTCAGGCCTTCTTGTGTATTTCGTAGGATTAAAATATTTTTAATTGTTTGATGGGTATTCCTGGCTCAAACTTTGTTCGTATCACTGGTTAAGGTGGGTTGATTCAAGTACCAGTAGATGAATTATGCGACCTCATTTAATCTAACCGCTCAAAAACTATTACCCAGTCCAGCAAAAATTAAAAGCAGTAGTATTGAATTTGGATTGGAAATTGTAAATCAAATATCTATCGCTATCTATTCTATTATTATCTTGCAAATATAAGGGTTAATGGAGAGTTTTTAACGACATTAACACAATTGATTGTTCTGCTTGGTGCTTGGAGTTTGAAATAATACCTGTATACAGAAAGAACTTGTATGCTGATAAAATTTCTAATGTTTGGAGACGTTCAATTTTTGATCCTAGATTCTTCTTCTGTAAAGAATTCTCTATGTTTAGCCGGATACAAGGACGGGATATGAAAAATTGGGCAAAGTGGGATAACTTCTAGTTCATAATGAGAACAAAATTGTATGAAAATGAGAAGATAACTCTACAGCAACTTGAAGCCAAAATACTTTTAATGAACTGAGTACCGACCTACATTACCTTGGCCAATCATATCGATGCAGAATCATCACATCCGGTTCCGGATTTCATTTTCCAAAAATAAATTTATCTTAACATGGAACTAGAAAATATTTTGGAAATTTACCAGGCTATGCTTGTAATCTATGAATGCTACACAAGGTGCAATTAACTTGATAAAATAAAGAGCAAACGACGTTATTGGGTTCATCCAATCAATCAATCAAGGTAGGTAAAGGGGCACACCAGCACATGACATTCCCACCCTCCCAAAACAAACCAGTCAAGCGATTGATTTTGTTATTCTGCTGCCAATAAATATTCCGTGTAATCACACCTGTATCCTCATACCATTCATCAGTGAGCATGGTAAGTTCATAACTGTCTGTGTTGGTACGAAATTAGAGCATAATTGACAAAGTTTGCTCACCATTTCATCAGATACATGTACTCAAGTGAAGACCTTACAAAATCAGTATATTATACATCAAATTGATTATTAACTTGCATATTTATTAGTAGTAGTCATATCTCGAATTGATCAGTGCACTGTTGCTTCCACAGACTGTGGTATCAAATGTATGTTATTTTAATTTCTATTTAGCTGTACTTAGCTCTATGTCACCAGAGCTATCAGTGATTGATCACCAAACATTTGATTGGATATTTTGCAGATGTCAGTGCAGACCAATTCTATGTACAAATGTTTCACTTGCATTGTATACTTCTTGGTATTCGGAGTTGTTTGCACTTTAATGACAAAGTTATCTCTCTTGTCACGTAGCTATTTTTCATAAATCACTTTGCTTTTGTGAACGAGAGTGGCAAGTCAGTCTTATTGTGAAGATGGAGATTTTATAATTATACTCCAATCTTTTACCATATCTACACTACACTAGTCTGGTCTTCACACCTAATCGTTTCTGTAATAGCATCACACGACGTAAGTTATTTTAATAAGTAAAGTAATCTATTATGTTAAAGGGCAACCAGGGTTTCGCAGCAATGCATTAATGGGTAGCAAATAATGTGCTGGGCAGCATCAGCTTTGTGCATTACGCGATGCAAAACTCAAAGTAGTTGCTGACTCTAAGCTGGGTAACACTTCAGTTTAGGGGAGGTTCCAAGACTTTGCTGTAATAATTATAGAGCACAGGCTAAATAATAACAGGAGCAGGAAACTGCTATGTGGTATTCTCTTTTAGCTGAGTTTGAGTACCTGATGGAAGAAATGTTTCACAAGAATTCTGGCTGAATGATCATCCGAATTATATTTTGTCTTTTTCCCCATGCAGAAGGTGCAATCTGCTATTAATCAATGGCCATCAATGAGAAGTTGTTTGAAACCTTGGTTGCCCTTTAATGTTGCATTGCTCGATCTGACCTCGCTACTTGTATAACTTGTAACTTGTCAGTTTGGAAAGTCAGTTACTAGAGTAATACTTTTTATAGGGATTCGTTATACCCGTCGGCCCAGCTCGACCATATTCTAAAGTCCCGGCACCGAGATGGGTAATAGACACATTTAAGTTGTAAGTGCGTTTCCATTTTTTCTTGTGAACAAAACCTTGACATATTACAATGTATTTGATGTAATTACTAATTAATTACGTTCCGTTTGATATCTCTCTATTATAACGATAGTAATAGTTTCTGTCCAATATTATAGACAATGCCGGTATCAGACAAATTTAATACTTGTATACTTTAATCTCGGTTCAAGTTGGATCAAAATTAATTGTAAGTTAAGATTGATCATCATTTTTGTTATGTATATTTCTTCACGTATTTTAATGTCAGGCTTATGCGTTTTATGTAATGTTCACTATAATTCTCACGTTATGTGGCTGGCATGACTAATGCATTGTTTTGTTATTCAAAGAGCACGATTTCAACAATAAGAATATTAACAACAAAAGAAAAACATTCTCTTGTTCGGTTGCTGATAATCATCCCTGACCTGGTCCGAGTACAAATACTATATATAATACTTAGCTGAACGGTATTATAAAGTGAGTAAAAATGATTCTAGTACGCAGTACCTATCTATGGGTGGTACATGCTGCCACCTCAAGATAGCAGCCTAGCCCTAGATGTCAAAGTTTATATTGTTCCTGATGTGTGATAAATGATGGATTTATCATCAAATTTGATAATTTTATTTATTTTAGAGACAGACTCGGCGTGTTTAATAACCTAGCAGCAGAAGTTCGTTTATACCCAAAAAAGCATCATCAGTACCTACGCATGACACAAGAATCTTTTGATTATATATTAAATCTGATTCGCGTTGACCAGTTCATAGTAGAATATTTAACCAAGTTTATATTCAACAGCTGTATACCCCAAATAATAATGGTTGCTATACAATATACATCATACCAGAACTCTATTCAAAAGCCTAGAGAGGTCAGTCACAGAGTGCATTTTTAGTTACATATTTATACGTAATGATAATGATAGGAAGTTTGTCTCAAGTAAAACCAACCAATTTACCTGAAGGTAGACTTGAGTCTTTTTTTTTCAATATTAATTTAATTAGGAAGATTATATTGCTATGTAACTTTCTATGTATACTCACTTGTAGGTTTGTTCTTGATGGTGGTGAATCCTGCAGCAATTTGCTCACCAACAATCTCCCCCCAGGCATCGGCCTTTACCTTTGCTCTGTGTTGTCTATACCAAAAAAGTGGATATGAGCGTGGGAAACTCTTTATTTCTATTGACTCCCTTCAATGAAATGCAAAATTTTTAATTCTTACTTTTAATGTACCAACTCATATCATATGTGCCATTTAAACTCTATTTGTTTTTCCTTATCATAAGAAGACGATATATACAAGAAACTGGAGATCATTTTGATAATAATTTGTGAATTCCACAATGAGGATAAAATCACAACCAGAGAAGACAACTACCACATGTTTTCTAAATGTTCGGTCATTCAGTATGGTCTGCTGTTCGGCCATTCGGTCTGTTTGGCTGGTCGGCAAAATGTAGATACCGCTCAAATTAAGTGTTGTGAAGTAAAGATTGTGAAGTTGTAAAATCCAGCTCTTTCAAGAATTCCGTTGATACAGGTTTGACTCGTTTGGATACAACGAGATACAAGAAAGGAAATGAAATTTATCAGTTAGGTAACTGTCAGTGTTAGACTATTGAATTGTATATAGGTGATTTGCAGGCTTAGAAGATGGTAGGTAGGAATTTATTCTTATACCTACATATCTCAAATTAAATAAGTTAGTTCTTGAGTCATCACATGGCTTTAGAATAAATAGATTAATATTTTTATTCTTGAGATGTTTCATACCGCAGCCACCATAGTTATCGTTGTCTCAAGTTTACAATCAGTTTTATTTTCAAGATCAAATCATTTCCTTTTCCATTACTCACTGCTGCTGTAATCATCTGGAAGATTCAAAACTGTTTTAATTAATAAAACAAATAGTAATTAAAAGGAATCAATGGCAACCAAACCAAATAAGGATGCAACTCATGTGTGTATCACAATGATTTCCTTTGTGGACATTAATCTCAAATACAGAAGATGTGATGATGATGTTACAAAAGTTTCTGTAATTATCAGAAATCTGCATAAAAATTCAGTATGTGATTGAGAAGAATTGTGTCCAGATGTGATATTCAAGTTAAAATCTTATTGCAGAGAGAGGTGAAGTATGAATATCTCAGCCTCTAATATAATCTGCAATTGCTCAAGTGAGAGAAGTATCGACCTAGCAAACTGCATTATGGACTACTGAAGAATTTTTACTCAGGGAATCCAAAATTGTTGGCCATAGGGGCAATGACTGTTCCACTTCTCATTGTGATCATATTATTACTGACATTCAAAGGCATCTGGAACTGTTTGAAATCTCTGACACCCAATCAGACAGGATTACTTCAGTAGTGGTGTTTATGCTCACTTGCTAGTGCAGATATAGGTTCAACATGAATACCTCTACATGTAGAACAACATTCAATGGCACCTGTCAGAGCAGTATGGATCCAGGGCAACTAAGCTATGGACCTTGGAAGAATTATAACTCGTCAGTGCCAAACATTGGGGCCAAAGGGTCAATAAGTATCACACTTATCGTTGTCATCAGCAACATCATGATATTCATATATATGATATGATATAAGCGGATGAAGAAACTGAAAGTCCATCACTACTACTTGATCGCTCTTGCTGTATATCCTGGATTAACAGTTTCATCCTATATGATGATTAAAGGGAGTATATGGATGACTGATTTCACATGTGTTATATACGGCTTACTGCTGGCCACGGCACCATTGACAGCAACGATTAATGTACACTGTCTAATGTGCATTGACAAAACCTTCTCAATATTGAAACCACACATGTATAACAATATTGTCAGGAAGTCTTCTTCAAGGGCTTGGATCGCGGTAGCCTTATCAGATGGCATGCTTGTGCCTTTGGTGCTGTTCATTGCTATGTGGAGGCTGAATGTGCTACAGTTTGATTTTTTTCCAGCTGCTGGTCTCTGTAGGACCAGGTTTACTGTCAAATCTTTCCTAAGCTTTGCAATTGCTTTGTGCTTTTGCCTTGTGGCCGAAGTTGTATGCCATGCACTGATTATCAGAACAATACTCAGCATGCCAATAAATAACAGGCATCGTCTGATAAAGGTGTCAAAAACTGTGCTCCTCACTGTTGGAACATATTATGTTGTTGGCTGCCCTATTTTTGTACCACTGCCATAGGCCTTTCCCCAAACAGCAATCAAATGTACAGCAAATCGATTGATAGTGTTGTCAGTTTTTTGGTGTGCAGTAGTAGTTTTGTGAACATATTTATATTTGTGTTGACACTGCCTGGATTCAAGGAACATCTCACTTCTTGTGAAGCGAGAGTAGATGTAGAGTAACATGTATGTATTTGTAGAAGATCTAAGCAGGTGAAGCACCTTGTTCTAATGAAACGTTATTGTCTTCTAATTTTTTTGCATTTTATTTTACAAATTATTATTTTCTTATCACTTCAACATCATCTTGACAAGATGTTTCACATGATCTGACATAAAAAAAAGAAAAAAAAAGTCTATTAAAAATTATATATATTGGTATATATGTTTGATGAGCATTGTTTTAAAGTGCTTAAACTTGTCAACTGATCTGATATAGTAAGGTAAGCCATTGAATTTGCTTGCAACTACATGATTTAGGTTGTCAAAAGGTACTTCAATAAGTTTATCATCCCGTTTAGGAAATCTATTCTCTACATTTACAAAGAATTATCATTATTTAGATGAAACACTTATTACTTTTATTGTCCAAATGTTTTTTACATTTTTCAATACAAAATGTTGTAAGCAAGTCAGTGGTCAGAGTAATCATTTATTATTATTCATATTTATTAGTTGTCAACTTGGATAATTTGATCATCTATATGCTTTATATTAATATATATTTACTCCATTAGCACTCACCAAGAAACGTTCATTTGTTTGTTAGTCTCCTTGTTTTAGAGCATGATAGCCTTATATAATCATGTTGGACGAATCCACCCAACACACTTTTATGTGAAAATCCCAGCGCATTTCAAGCTGATATATTTGACTCTGCATTTATTGGTACTTTGCTGCAGAAGTAATATATCAGTACCTGCTGTCAGCTCTACAAATTTTTTTACGGCTTGGCACTTTTGCGTCTTATCAATTATTATGTGATTATTATGCGATTATTAGTGTATTAACTAATAACTCATAATGTCTATGTCACATGTCTATGGTTGTGACATACCCCGGGAGAAACATCCGCTTATTCTCAATACCGATTGAAGGCAATCACCCTGGAAGTTTGAGAGGCCATAACTTCCTCAATATTTGGATTCTAAAGCTGAAAATCGCTCACATGATAGAATAAAATATGGAGAATAAGATGTGATACAAAAGAGCAGCCTCAAACAAAGTCTTTGAGTATGACATATTTATGACAAAATAGTCTGACCTAGTTTCAGCATGAAATTTAATTTGCAATGTTTGCAATACGACCTGAGAAATATCATAAAATTTGCACCACTTTAACAAGCTGTAATTACTTAAGATTCAGAATCGGCTCCATTGGTCATCCAATAATCTGGCTACTCTCTTGGACCACTTCTGCTGCAAATATATAGATGGGGTTCCAAATCAAAATTGAGCAGCAGGATGTATTTAATATAACTGAGAAAATGCAGATAAAATAAAGTTTTTGTTTCTCAAATGTGAAGATTTGTTTGTTCACAAAACTGACAGCTGTAGATATATTGCTTTATCACAAACATTTAGCGGTTTGTCTCCCCTTGCACATATATTTATTGGTATTAGTTACTGACTGGTAGCAAAGATATTGCACATAGTAGCTCTAACTATAGAGATAAAAGTTAGAGAGACATGATGTGCAGTGTCTCCTTTGTTTCCTATGATAGACAGCTGGCGTTATGTCTCCTGTCTCAGACGCCTCACAACGTTTGGATGTATCAATAATAATCATATACAATCATGCTTACCACTTTAGATGAGGATGTATTTGGTGGCACTTAATGGAGGTCATGGTTTGCACTACGCTTGTTTAGCTAACATGGTAATTATGCAGATGCTTAGGTAGGTAGGTAACCAGCTGAGGGTAATTTTATGAATAAATTTCTTCTCTGTCAGTCTTCCTCAGGATATAATTATTACCATTTCTCTGGCATTTTTTTGTATTACCCATGTTCAGAAACTAAGGTACGACAAGCAGAGAAGGAGCAAACTTCAGCTAAGAGACTTTAGGTGAACTTTTAATGTAAATTCTGTGACCGAAGTACACATGCCTGGCGTAGGAACATAAAAACAATTCCATTGCAATTTGTGAACAGAAAGAATTGCTCGAATTTGAAGAGCTCACGATTAAATCTGAAATGGACGTAATAATGTTATGTTTGTATCTCAAGTCTAACACATATCAAATCTAAAAACTGGTCTAAAGATTCATATAAGTTTGAATACCCAAATGAGTACCAGGTGCTCACAATATTACCTCAAAGATAGTCTTGTTCAACCAGTGTTGGAAGTTAATATCAAGTATTATCACCTGTAATTTCCTCACCTGACTGATTATTTGCAATATTACAAACCAATCAATCAATAAACTTACCCGATGTGTCTTCTGCTTGTTGCAATTATACTGCTAAGATATCCCTACCCTAACACTAGAATAAACCGCGTTTGTCAATGATGTAACATAGCAGGATGATTAGATACACCATAAGTGCAAATCAGCAACTGTATGATAACTTCTTATACTATTAATGCTGTATTTGACTAAGTCATTTCTGTTCTGAAAATTATTAATACGATCACCAAACATTTTTGGATAAGTTTGATGCTATATACAGCTGGTATATCAACAATACATCAGACAAGAATATATATCACATCACATCATGTCACGTCACGTCACGTCACGTCACCTCACATCACATCAAATCACATCACATCACATAACTCATACAGAAGATGGCTACCATCTATTATCTCTATAACTTATAAGTATAACACCTCTCAACTGAATGAATTTAGATTTTGATGCCACTTCCATAATCCAATCGCCATTTTTTACATGCCAACTGCCCTTACCGGGTTGCAACTCCAATGTGTCATTGAATATTCTTAGTGAAGACATGCGATACAAAAAGCAGTTTAGATTCTATCATTGATTCGCAGTCAGCATTCAATGGCTGTTTTTGATAAGTCAATTAATTTAGATTCAGATTTCGAGTTTGTAAATTTTTTTACATTCGACAGCCTCAGGTTTTCAATCTCGTTTTTGTCTTGAAAACGAAGTCTTAGAAGAAAAATTTAATGAAAATGTTCACAACAAGCTGCATAACCCAAATCAATCGCAAGTCTCAAACTGGAAATCTCATTGAAATGTTCACATTATTAATAAAGAATCTGGTATTTCAATGATAATTAACACCAGTGCAATTCAATGTTGTAACCACTCTCATAAACGCCATTATGTTTCAATGCTCATGTTCTATAGCGTCTTGTCTAGATTTAATATTAAGTACATAACGCATCACATAATATTGCAAGTAACATAGTATAGTGATCTACTAGCAACATTTCTCTATAATACTTTGTAATACTGTTAAAAACTGTAATAAGCAAATTATCAACCTCACACAAAGTATGCTGAGCTATAAATGTGCATGTTCATGTATAAGTTTATGCAAACAAAATGACAACAGCGAATAGCTATGACAGCGTATTAAGGAATGTCCTGAAGTATAACGTAGATAGTATTACCCACAGGTGTCGGTTAACTTCTCATAGTACTTATTCTGGAGACAGGATGAAGTCAGTGCCACCTTAGCGTAAGCTCCAAGCGCTGTCTTTGTAGGGTAAACAATCCTAAAATTTATTGAGAAAAAATCAATAAATATTTTCACGTTATCATGCTTGTCAAATTAATAGGCATATGTGATGCAGCACATCAAAACCAGGCATTTGCAATGGGAAATGGATGTTGAGTTTTTATTGCATGTTATAGCCCAGTTCATCAGCTATACATTGCTACCGTCATTTTGTTTTTAGCTCAATTAGAACAATAACTGCAGCGATCTTTGCAGCTGGTGTCTCATGATATCTAGAAACAGCGTGGGTGATAGCTGCGACTACTCGGGTTTTGTACATTAGTACTAGCCTTTGTTGGTTTACCCCGGACTGTTTTAATACGAGCAGACCGTGACATCTTTTGTTCGCTGACTAAGTGATGTTAGCCATATGCTCATTGAATCGTAGATGTTGGTCGATGGTAAGAGTTCAAGGTTCAATGTCTTAGTTTTTGTAGCATCAGTAGCATTTTGTTGTCGTGCGCCCATTTAGTACATTCATCGATAAGCTGCTGACTGACGGGTGGAGGTTCAAACTTGACAGCTTGGTAAGTATTGCTTATTATTTGAAGATCAGCTTTCTGGAGAGACAGGTAGTTGGTTGTGTCATCAGCGTATTTCACAGTGCTGGCAGTGGAGAATTGAAGCAAATCAACAAACGCCATCCATAGAGTAGGTCCACACAAGGTCCCTTGTGGAACGCCTATGTTGGAAGATGCAGTGTCAGATTTCACTTGGGGCTGATGAATCACTACTTGTTGTTTTCTGTTTTCTAGATAACTCGCGACTAAAGCCACAAGGGCGTTTGGGAGCTCGAACTGTCTCATCTTTCGCAGAAGAAGAGTGTGATTCATAAGGTCAAAGGCCTTGCTGGGCCCCGATGTTGTTACAATTGTCCATGGCCTTGGTGACGTCATCAAGAACGCTAACAAGAGCATCTGTGCATCCTACACCCGGCATATAGGCAAACTGGTTGCCTTGCAGCTTGGGGAGGATACGGGTACGGATTAGTCTGTTTATGAAGTTTTCAGCAACTTTACCTACATGCAATAGAAGATATATTGGGCGATAGTCTTTACAAGTGGACGGAGAGTTTGTTTTAGCTATCGGTAAAATTTCTGCAGTTTTGTAGAGTGCTGGGAACTTTGCTTCTCTTTGTGAATGGTTGATTATATCGGCTATCGGTACACAGAGGTCTTCGTGACAGAGTTTGCTTATCCAGGGAGGATAATCTTTACTGTGGACGGACTTCTGAGTTTCTATATTTCTCAGTGCAGTTTTCACTTGACCTATTGGAACATCGTCAACAGAACAGAGCTCATCAATTTGGTAATTTGAATAATCAGTTGGTGGTTGAACATCCATAGTAACGTAGTAGTTGAGTTTGTTGACAAGCTGCTGTGGGTCATGTAGTGTGTCATCTATGATATAGTGTGTCGGTACCTTGGCTTTCGATTTACTATCAAAGGATCTGACATTCTTCCACCAATTAGCAGTACCAGCTTTCAGGCGATTGATCTTTTGATGGTACGCTCAAGACTCTACTTCATCTAGTGATGTGCATGGAAGTATATGCTCATGTCTTGCCCACTTTCAGTCAACTACATTCATTTGGCATCATTAGGATTTTTCCTTTGTTGTTCATCCTTATAACTTGCCAAAATGTCACAGATGATTCAAAATCAACTATTTGCTCTTTCATCACTCTACATGACCCACTGCTGTATTTCTTAATTCTTTAGTCCCAAATACTTTGACAAACTGACAGTCAATTTTTACAAATACAAATACAAAATACGGACAACTGATGATATTATCAATTTGAACCGTTATAATTTCATGTTTTCATACAACATTGTCAATGTTCTTTCAGAACGTCCCATGAGCCTTTTTTTTAAACATAAATGACTGTATATCTGTGGCCATAATTATGTTCTTCTATATAGGGACCATGCCCATTTTCATGTACCCCGTGAATATTGCTTATCAATTGCAGTCACAAAGGCATTCTATGATAGCATAAAGGATCATACTGATTTCACTCCTTTCAATTATGCCTGATTGTTAATGAGTATGCACTTTTAAGATGGGAAATTCCTCACCACAGGAGAACCAATTATTTTGTTGGGTATCCCTTCCATCCAAATAGCTATTAGTATGGTTGAATTTATGAGCTTTGAGTGTCTCCAGAGTTGAACAGTTGTGATAATACGCTGGTTTGCCAGGTTTCTTCTTCTGGGTCTGGGCTATCTTATGAGCAGGGGTTCTTGTTTCTTTCACCCCTCCAGCCAACTCTGCAATGTATTCTCCCCATACAATGTCAGCATTCCTGCATTTTAAACACCTGAACAGTTCATGGTATTCTATTCTGTCTTTTCCAGCATGCAGTTTGAAAACCCTTAACGCTTTCAAAGTGCCTTGTCATACCCTGTATATCTGAAGGGAGGAATCCTAGATGTGCGTTCATTAACACTATAGATGCATCAATCCAGGAATAACAAACCAAGGTAGTGTTGCCTTCAACCTTTTCAAAGCACTTGTCACTAAGTGTGGATGTTGTTTTGGTCCTCTCATCACAATGTATTGGTAGAAGCTTTTTCAAATCCACGAACTCACCTTACCTAATCTTCCTTCGGCGCTAGTCTGACACTTGCTTTTTCCTCTGACAGGCTGGAACGTTCCCAAAAGCTCATCTAGGGCGAGAGGAACACCTTGATGTAGCTCCAATAATTTCCTCTTGTGACTCCACAGGATCTGCTGACCCACCTGTATCCTCCTCCTCTGGTGTAGACAAGGCACTATCGTCCACTGCCAAAGACAAGGGCTCTGTAACTTTTCTAGCAGGAGCTTTACCTTTGGTAGATGTAGTAGCCTTACCAACCTTAGGTTTTTGTTGGGACGTTCGGGCTTGGGCTAGAAGCCTTTTTGGTGGATTCCCGCAACATGAACCATGAGCAACAGTCATAGTCATAAACACTGGCATGGGTGTCGACTAATACGGCATTTTCATTCTCTCTGACATTTATAATTATTATCAATTTCATTGTCTACCACCAGTTGTGGTATCGCATCGCCTGCCTGTACCAATGTTGGATTAAATCGGTTATGTCATAATTCCTCCAGGCCTGTGTCCTGTCTCATAGCCACAAAAGATACTTGCATGTTTCTGAACTTGACTGTGGTCACAAAGATAGTGTTGCAAAAGCCTCTACCCTGCATTTAAAATGTCTTTGGTCATGTGATCTAAGCGGTCAGCAAGCTTTTTGGGGAGCACCAGTTGGCTAGGCCGTTCCCCGCTACCAAAAGAACCATCAGATGGTAGGTGCTGGTCTGATCAACCTGTTGTTCAGCTAACTCAAGGCATGCGCCGCCTCGCCACAACCTTCTCAGCGAAATTAGGTCACATTTTCCCCAAACCATCTGCAATAGGGGAACAGTCGGCCCACATATTACACTATTAAAATGATATTTTATTAACTATTATTAACTTAATTGACCCAGTTTGCATCTGTGAAGGTAGATCACTGCAGTTCGCATTGCTCTTCCAACGTGTCTTCCCTAAATCTGTCATCTAATAGTCCACAAAGCACATCAGCAAATCATCAGGATGCCATCACCTGAAGCCATACTTCATCACGGCATACACAAAACCAGACATGACGACTTGGACGTGAGCCTCACGATTTTCCCCCTTTTCTCAAGAATCTCATGCTCATCTCAGAACCTTCCCCCTCTCACCTGCTTCAACACCTTCTCTGCTGCATATAAAAGTTGTTTTGCCAATATGACATTAATTCCTTGTATCTCTCAAGTTTGTTGTTGTTTTGGTATGTTGATTTCCTGTGTAATCTTTTAGTGAGCCAGGTTTAAGTGATAAATTTGTCTCTAAGACTATAATTGGCAAGCACTATGTTCAGGGGCCAATAAACTATCAGCTTGCTTTGGTGATATATAACATGCTCTCTTAGTTCAGGGAAAATGCTCAGTATCTGCTCAAAGATTGATTTCAGAATTCTGAATTTCCATAATAAAAGACATTATGATACGGTATGTGAGACACACAGTGTGTACAGCACAATAGAATACTATATTACTGGCATTCTTACAGTTAGGCATTGTGAATGTAAACAAGCATCCATGTAACAAATTCATTATTTCTTTTAGTACTCTTTAATGTCTCAAGTGTTCATGTCTCACCATTAAATATATATCATGTCTTATCAACCGTCTAGAGATGCATCTCCACTCTGCAACCACCTCACCATCATAACCCTCACTCTACATACCATGTTGTGTTACAAACCCGCTAGTTACTGTTGGTACCAATTAACTCACATGACAGTGCAGAATTCACTTTCAGGCAGCAACTTCACATGCTCAATTATGGCAGCCTAGTATAATTTGTTGGCCTATACCATGCACTAGGGGCTTCATATTTTACCCCAAAGAGCAGTTTTCACGCGCGATTTTGGTCCAAAACAGCAGTTTTCACGCCCGATTTTTCCCCCTTTTCCTATTCCCACTCCAATTCCCCCTCAGGGGTTGGCAGGTCTGCACACAATGGTGATGTTGATCACTGTGAGAGCAGAGACCGACCTCAAGACATTGACAAAAAAGGGAAGGCTGTCTGCAAAGACGCAATCATGGAAATTGATAGACACTCTTCATTGGAGCGTAATAAAAGGTCAGCCATAGTCTATTGTACTGACAAATATGTTTGTCTGGAAAAGATGCAGGCCAAGAAATATTGTCATGATATACCAGCTTGTTCATATTGGGCAACGGAAAATTATAGTATGCCAGGTACAACCACTCATCGCTCGGCTAGTAGGTAATACACCTGTAATTGGGTGAAGGCCAACTTGTTGCACCCATCCTCCAAAATAAAATGAT
The DNA here is from genome assembly GCA_914767715.1 of Membranipora membranacea. Taxonomy (NCBI): domain Eukaryota; kingdom Metazoa; phylum Bryozoa; class Gymnolaemata; order Cheilostomatida; family Membraniporidae; genus Membranipora; species Membranipora membranacea. The sequence goes on from OU612069.1 coordinate 23,523,781, forward strand.
TAGTATGCTGATGACAAATGAGGCTGTAGCCAATTAAAAAGCACTGCTATCAGTGATATTGAACCCTTTTAATATTTTCAGGTGTATTTGCAATGGAAATTTATTGAATTAAAGTTTGAAATTATTTTTGTAAAATCATTTTTGGAAGTTCAATGCATACGGATTGTGTGCAAAATGCAATGGTCTTATATATGGGGCCACTAAAAAATTCTGACAACCAATTTTCAACCCATAGTCACCAATATGGAAGGCCAGGAGCATACCATCATTTTGAGTGGTCTGATTAAAGAATTGAAAGAACCTGAAGCAGGCCTATCGAGGTGACAAGTCAACATAGTTTGCATGTAAAGCAATGGGGAAATAAATAGAGGTGTTGGACCTAAAATTAGTACTAGCAGACAATTTGCACAATCAGCTGATTGCAGTAAATATAGCAACTTCAAAGGAAAAACATTATTCAGTGACGTGGCTGGGTAGGTTATTGAACATTTAAGGGTTGGTGACATTGGTGGGCACCGGTAAGGTCGGGCAGGGGGGGGGGGGTGGGCTGGTGGCTTGTCCTGTATGAACTAGGTTAACATAATCATATTGGTACTAAGAAGACATGTGTTGGAAAAGAGTGCGGGGTTAGTTCAGCAACATGTCATTGTGTTGAACCCCAACTGTTGACACCTGATACCGCTTTTGACCCCAAAAAACCCACACTGCTAGATGTTAACCAACAAAACTTCAAGCTACAAACCCCAAAATGCGAGCTGCAAACCCCAAACTTCCTTCATGGTGCAAACCCCAAACTGTGAGCTGCAAACCCCAAACTGCGAACTGCAAACCCCAAATGTTGACCCCGAACCTGACCCCTAAACCCCAAAAGCTGACCCCAAAACCCCAAATTTGGCTCACATACCTCAGGCTGCCAACCCCAAACCCCAATACTACACCCCAATCCTCAATCAATATGACTATACCATCTCTTAACCTCATAAAACACTTCGTCTGGTGCTTACAGCACATGAATTTGTACCTGTCGGGCAAGTCCAGACTTGTTCTCTCTTCTTCTTTATAAGACTTTAACTAGATTTAAGTGTGTTGAATTAATGAGTGTCTCCTAGAATGCATTTTTGCAGGTCAAAACCCCACCCCATTACTCAATAAACACCTATATCTTCAGTCAATGGGTCATTATTTGAAGTTATCTCCCCGCTTGACAAGGAAAAGTTACTTCCAAATGACATGTATACGTCACACTTTAGCTTAACATCTCTTCTGTCTTATGTCTGTACACAACCTGAGCCGTCGCTGCAGACTTTGCCGATGATGGTCATGAACATTGTATATCTGTAAGCTGCAACCTAAGCAAGATACCATTTTAGAGACCAATAAGGGAGCAAAGCCTGACAAGGTGAGTTTTGAGGGCAACGGTCTTATGGTCAAATGGCCGTGGCCAGTCACGCTATGGATGGATCGCTTCCGATTTTCGCGCCATGCTAGCTTACCAACAGAGGTCTTATATGACCAACTTTGAAGACCCGTTACCATCAGTCCGGTCACTAATAGTAGCACTAGCAGACAATTTGCACATTCAGCTGATTGCAGTAAATATAGCAACTTCAAAGGAAAAACATTATCCAGTGACCTGGCTGGGTAGGTTATGGAATATTTAAGAGTTGGTGACATTGGTGGGCACCGGTAGGGTTGGGAAGGGGGGATGGGCTGGTGGCTTGTCCTGTATACCAATATTTCCCACTAGTTGGAGGCATAAGAGCAGGCGTGCCATCATCCTGTGCTAACTTACCAATTGCTCTATCACCGGTGAGCTACGGTGAGGTTTAACTACTAATGAGGCGCCTCAAAACCAACAAAGCCACAATCAGTGATGAACCCGTGTTTGGGTAACTAAAGAAGCTGCAGAAAAGAAAGTTAACCTCTGACTATCAGCTACATCCCCATTCAAATTACTCAAATAATAATCAACCACTGCATTGGCCAGCATTCAACGTTGGCAACAGACACCAATATTTATCCCAAACTGTATCATCATATAAGTAGGCAATCTATATGAGCTCAGGTAGGTAACAGGTATGAAGTAGGAAACTGTAACTTTTCAAATTTTATATTTCTTTGCAACTTGTGGCAATAATTGAGAATAGAAGAGTAAAGAGACATTGGCAATAATGATAGTATGCTTTCTGCATTGACACCTACCATCATAAGCTGTATATAATATAAAAATTTCAAGCATTCATATTTGAAAATCAAGTTAGTAAGAATGTGTTATCAGACAGTCACTCCTACATGAATGAGAGAGCCTCTCAGAAAAACAAACAAAAAGGTTTCGAAAATCACTTGGTTGTTTCAATTCCATATTATTTCAAAAATTCTTATTACAGAGGCAAAATGTTTTTTTTTATGATTCTGTGTGACATGAAGGGAATCAAGTATAATCTATAAATCGCAGACAAAATTTAAACATATTATTAATACTGTCAAGTAGGTTGATACATTACAGGTTCTTAGGTTGAAAATTCAAAGGAACGACATCACCGTGCTGATAGTCATCAGTTAAATAACGGTACAGGATGTTAGGGAAGCTGTGAACATCATGATTGAGAAGGTCTCACTCCTAAATGTTCCGATGCTTATCAGATGGTTGGTGGTATCAAAGGATCCGAGTACAGGGAAAACTGCACCTAATAAATAGAGACAGAATTTCATAACATAACATGGTAATAACAGATGCTGTTTATATGGCTGATATTAATATAACAAGCCAATCATTATTTTTTAGCAACTCCCCCTTTAATTGTAAATTACATCACGCAAACAAGGTGTATCAATGGATGTTTCTGTATTGAAACAAAAGCCTTTGTCTCAATTTTGGTTTGCCATCCGTTTGTGAAAAGCTAAAATTACTATAAAATTGTTAAAACTCAATCATCATGTGCGTGGTGCATTAAGATTTTGTCATCAGTACTCACCAACTCTTGGAGTGGCTGAAAATAAAAGATGAAGAAGTGATATTGAACAGGAGAATTAAGTGTTTCAATCACTGAAAAAGGTATAAATGGAAAAACATTATAATACAACTAACTTGTGGCAAAAGAAAGTTACCATTAGTACCTTCATCAGACTCACCACTCCTGCAATGACAAATTTGCTATTACATATTTTGAGCAACAATCTTTTCGATTCTAACCTTCATTTCATGAATGAATCAAGTTTTTTTGCAATGAATTGTTGTGTACTTACAATCTGAGCAGGTTGGTCCGGACCAATCATCATCACAATGACAATTAAAACCAGATTCTAGGTCAAAACAGATTCCATGGCCACACGGGTTGCTCGCGCAAGCATTAACACCGATTCCTACAGATTAATTATAAAATTTCCTCGATGAAAATAAATCTCTTAAATTATAATCAACTACTTTTTAATTCATCTACTGCTAATACGAAAAATAACATAATAAAAACTCGCAGAAACTGTAGCCAATTTTGTTGGTCTAAATGGCAGCTAAAATCATGGTAGGAAGGCCAATGTGAAGTCATGATGATGATTGACAGTGTACCTTTTGAAATCATGTGAGAATTTTTTAGAAAATATTCAAATAAGCAACTTATATATCCTCTTACTATTTATTTCTCTTTTGAAAATTAAAAATCTCAATTAGGGGTCGTATCTGATCCTCACTTACTGAAACTGACTTTATAAACCCTTCCATGTATGGAATAGTCAGACACCAATGCTGTAGTTGCAGTAAGCCACATTGCACTCTTCAGCTCCACCCATTTACATGTTGCAGCATTGTTTGTTTGTTTGTCGATACTAGGATAAGGTCCTGTAGAGTCCCTGCAAACTGACAAGCTTGTCCCTAAAAAAAAGTGTGATCTGTAAAGGTGTGCTATCAGGTGAGCTTTGGGTGTATTGGGGCAATATCATTATTTTTGTCGACATTGACCTAAAAAATGAGGAAATAAACCTGCATCGAATTCATTTCTCAATGGACCGAGCCTACTCTCATTTGATAATGAAGATAGTCAGATGCATGCAAAGATAACATGACAACGATTCATTGGTTTGTAAATAGTGAGTAAAAATGTTCGTACCACTAGTTATATTATATATAACAACACTTCCTTTGCCATGGTCAGCTACCATTAAAATGTTACGGTAAATAGGATTGATATCAATGATTCCTCCCGCTCCGCCAAAAGTATTCGGCTGATTATAGTCAAAGTTATGGGTTGCCATATCATCTCTCTTTTCAAAGAACAGAGTTGAGTACGGCTTGAGGCTGTATCAGATAAGAAAAACACGTTTTTTATGCTTGATTTAAACCAGTGCTGTCAGTCTGATAAAGTTGAGAATGGAATCCTGTACATCCTAATTAAAACACAAACACACATGAATACACACAGAATTCAATTACCAGCAGTAGTTGAATGTGACAGGATAATTGATAGCACTGTGGCATCATTTTAAATAGCATTTGTACACATATTGATGGTGTACATGGAAATTCATGAAGTTTGTAGAATAGCTCAAGATTTATTTCCTAGGCTATCTTTATCGCTACCATGAAAGTTATTATCACAACTGCCAATACTTTAATAAGACTGAGACTGATATTTCAGGAGGTTATGCGCATCCATCCTCAAAATTTTACAACAAATAATTGAGAACGTTGATTGATATAATGTGAAAGTAAGAAGGTCACTGACCAATTAGCCCAGTTAGGTTCTACGGTAGTAGCTTTATTGGAAAGAAAAACCTTCTCAATTTTTCTGGCTAAGTTTGTCCTCTCTTTATCACTCTTTAACATATAAGTTTAGTATGAGATGCGAAAAATGTCAGAGCTTGGTCTTGTTAAGTTGGGAAATATATTTGGAAAATTCATGTTTATCAGGTCAGAATCAAAATATTTTTTTCACCTAAGCAAATGTCAAGAACCCAAAAATACTTTTATAGCCTTTATGTTCAAGACTCAAATTCCTGAACCTGTCCCTTTCCCGCATATTAAACTAAGACAAGAGTGCTTCATAGGTTTATAATATTTTTATTATTTGGAAATCCCTCCTTCAGAATGATGTAATGCCAGACCTCACATTGAAGCAATTAAACACTTTTTAACAAGCTGGAAATAGAAAGATTTTATTTTTAATTTTGGGGAAAAATCTATATCCTCTCCAATCTCGTGCTCAATTTATTGTAGTAATTGAGGTACTGTAACCGCCTCCATCATGTCATTATAAAGATGGCTCTCTTACGTCAAAATTTATCTAACCGAAAATCATTATATTATTGCTACTATAAAAATGCTGAGAAGGCAGTTATAGTCTAAAATTTTACCATCAAGTTCATTTATTGTGTGAGGATAAGCTCACCTAGCGATTCTGAAGACAAATGGAAACTTCGTATTTGTGGCTTTAACAACCCCCCACCGGAAATCGTATTTGGTGATTCCTGTCAATGAACACAGACGATTGTTTAGTAATGATACAATACAATCAAAACTGATCTCACCCAGTTCCAGGATTGAGGGTTTTTTGTTGTCAGTTAAAAAGTTCTGAATGAAAAAATGTGTACTATCTAATGTACACCAACAAGAAAGCATATTCAACTTGAGACATTGCAATATTACCATCCCTACACAAATCAGTATCAACCTTCATGAGGGAAATGATGTTCTCTACTTTTGCAGGTGGCATTATGATAGCATCATAAACTAGCTTTGTTGCAAGATCATTCAAAGGTTAAGTTGAAACTTACCGTACGGTGTGTTCTGGAAAAACACGGGCCTGATATCATTATACTGATATCTACCCGTCAACGACCCAGTAATATCCATTTGTTTTTCATAGAAGCTGGCCCATCCTCCAACCACATGTCTCTTTAGTGATCCAGACCAGTTGTATATGTAAATACCCTATATTGTAAAATATATCAGTATTTTCATGTGAATGATTCTGATGAGAGATATCGATGAGTAGAGTTATTATATATTATGATTACTCTACAAACATTATCCATATGGCTCACTAATGCTATTACTTTATTTTGCATTCCTCATTTGTTAAATTGATTAATTCAAGAAAACTTTCTTAGATCAATAAATTTATTGGTAAATTTTTCTCACAGTGTAAGAGGTCAAATATTGTAATTGCTATCTAGCTGTCGAGACCCACTGGAGGCCTCCAAAATTGAACTTGAATTTATGATCATGCTATCCTAACAATAATGATAAACTATCGGGTCATTTGCCTATGGTTAGCACAACTTCGAGCTTTCAATTTTTTAATAAATATATATCATGGCCCGCAACTATCTTCAACTTGATGCGTATTTAATAATTTGTCAAAAACTCTAATGACCAACTATTCTTTTTACCTTACTGAAGTTAAAGGAAAACTATTTTGTTTTTGTTTTATATAGATTGCAACATCAACTCACGAAAGGGCCCGAGAACACAAACGCTTTGGTAACAAACTCAATCATTGTCATGCCTGTCACTCTTGTTTGGCTTCCATATTCGTTTAAGTTTAAAGTTCCATTTCCACATCGTCCGATTCCTACAGTCACAAAGCATATGCATGTGAACCAAACTAAAATATTTAAGGGCTAAGATGAGAAAAATTAGAAACAATTGATTATCTACATGTAGATCATGAACATCACGTATCGGAGGAAACAAATTTTGACAATAAGCGCTAAATGTATGAAGGAGAACAAAAAATTGTTTTTATTAACTTCAGTGCAAACTCATCACCAATCAACAGGTCCAAAGCTAGAATCTAAAAACGCATCATATTCACAATTTTAAAGCCTACCCAAGGACCACAGCATGTTATAGTCAGTCATAGTCTCACATTTGCATGGTATCTCATTTTTCTTCACATTTTCATGTCACAGTGAGCAAGTGATTTTTTCTCGTACTGCACATCCGGTCCACTGTGAAATCATAATGCAGAAAATGAGAGCCACCTTCCCTTATGGGAGGCACTCTTTCCACCATCATTAATTCATACCAAGTCGAGCATTGAAAGTTTTTACCATGCTGATCCGACACAACTTAATTAAATGTAACTGCCTGACTCTAACATGCATTGGTCTTTGGCTTGTCTTTTATTTGCGTCTCATTTATAATGGCGGAATTTCATTAATATAATTATCATCTTTTATTATCAATTCACTGTATTTGCTTTTCCCTTTTGACTCTATACCTTAATAGAAGATTTGGCTTAATACACAAATGGCAAGGATCAAAAGCTAAACAACTTACCACACCAAGTTGTAACTTTAAGTGTATTAGATAGGCTGAGCCGTCTTGCGCATGAGTTTGAATCAACAAAGTGTAACCATTTTCCATTCTTCTCCTGATATCCAAACATGGGTTTCACCATATGAGCATTGGCTCCGGTACCATCATCATATTTTGATGGCCCACGAGTTCTACTCAAGTTTCCTGCAAGTGCTGAAAGGAGAATAAATACTCTGATATGTACTGGTACAATACCAAATATAGGCAGCAGTCTTTTGTTGCAAATAGATCCGCAGAGCTCCTGTCATCGATCAATAAACACCAACACTCACAACTCATTACTCATCAGGGAAACTTAATATTTGAGCAAATAACCATCTTAAAAGACCTTAACCTTATCGAAGAATATTCATATAGTTTGCTCTGCGAATCTTTTTGTTTGAGATCATTTATAAAGATTTTTGCCCATTTTAATGTGGAACTTTTCAAGACAGCTGAAGCAATTTTTGACGAAACTGAGCAGCCAATGTGCCAAAGATCTGTGCAACGGTAGAGAACCTGCTAAGGAGTTTAACCCAATTGAATGAGCTCAATCATGATGAAGTTGTTTGATCTCAAAATTACATTGATGTCAGTTGATAGCCTTTGTTCCTTGATTTTGAGAGGTTTAGAGGTTGATTTGAACTGTTCTCATCCGATGTAAAAACACTAATGGGTTATGATTTTGTTGGTCGTTTGGAAGCGTAATGTCCTCGTTGAATATAAAAAGTGACACTGAAACTCCAATTTCAAAGACCTAACCAAATCCAACTAGTTTATCTTATACCTTACTTAGACCTTTTAGTTGAGTAAATAACAGGCAGAGTTATTACAACAGTAATAATGATATATGAAAGGTAAAAATAACAATCTGATTTTCTTTTTAATTTAGTTGATTGGATGAAATATGAGCAATGTTAAGAAATAAATCTGATGATATAAACACTAAACGTTACACAGGCTTATTTTCGTTATAAAGATAAATTCACAGAAAATTTCTTATAACTTGCTATCAGTGAGATGATACATGGTTAGACATAAGTTCATCTTGTTTGTTTGAACGCCACATGTTGCATTGTCTAAATGTTAGTGTTCTTCTATCAGGGTCACACAATCAATAGCAACTGACAAACAAAACTAGAAATGAACTGCAATCTTTAATTGACCAGCAACATCAATGCATCTCATGTGACAATGTTTTATGCTTGGTTCTGAGTAATATACAATGAATGTATATCTTGTTTCTTACAAACAAAGTTTTTCATTCTCCCGAGTCGATAGTATCCGATTTCACCCTCATTATTCCTTCCCCAATGTCTGTGACCAACGATCAACACAGATGGGTTATTTAGCATGTTCTGTAAAGAATAGAGCTCGAATTGATTTACAATGTGTGAGAAAAAAAATGCCAGACTCAGAATCGGAATGCCCTATAATATTTTCCAGCACTGTAATAATGCTCTATAACATTTCTCCAGCACTATAACTACTGTATTCTAGGTATCTTATACTATAATGTGTAAAGAAAATTGAGGAAAGATCAAGAGACTTTTTCTTTTTCTCTTACATTTTCAATAATTTGTAGTCTTGAATGTTTTTCTGATTAGTGCCGGAAAAACTTAATTTGAAATTAAAATAGATTTTTTGCATAACTATGAGGAATAATAGATCTTTGAGAAGAAAAAAACCGCCGAAAATGTAATGATATTTCCATTATTATAGTAATCTGCAGAGGTAAAACTTGATGATGACCTGTGATGATCATTATGTTGGTTAATTTTAGTTATTATTGAAACAGAGGCATTCAAAGCTGACTGAAGACACTCCAAACATACTTTTACTTCTATGCACCTCAGGTGCTCCTTTCTGCTACTCACACTGCAGGCAGAAGGATCTTTTGTCACGGGAGGCAAATATTTGAAAAGTATGAGTTTTACAGAAATTGACAATCTGAGCTAGCCCAATATACCATGTTTTTGTCAAATGAATTCAATTGAAGAGTCTGTAAACTATTGTCCGCAAAAGTAATCAGAAAACATAATGTCATGAATCTTAACGTTTGATATGGTTTTTTCCTATTGATATTGGCAGTTGGTTGTTGGTTCCTTCGCCTGCGGCTTGACCAGTAGTGCGAATGCAGCTCTCAATGCAGGCAAATGGACCAAAGTTGTCAACTCTAGACTAAAATTCTTAATACTTCTCCAATTTCAGTGCAATTGGCGAGGCCGCAATATTTGTAGTGCAATGTTTGCAGGCAGGTCGGAGCATACCTGGGGGACCAACCGATCCCCAGTAGAAGATGGACTGCAGTGGGATTCGAACCCACGACCTTCAACACTTGCGTGTTGAAGTCCGGCGCTCTAACCAACTGAGCCACCTACTACTCCTACTCCTACTCCTACTCCTACTCCCACTCCCACTCCCACTCCCACTCCCACTCCCATTCCCACTCCCACTCCCACTCATACTCCTTCTCCTACTCCTACTCCTACTCCCCTTTACTAATGTCAAAGCCATGAAGATACCTATTATAATTTGTTCTTTCATACGCAATGTACTACTGCCTATATCTCAAAATTTGATCACAGCAGAATAATAAAGAATGGTGCATATATGTAATGGAGCATTGAGATTCAAGTTTAGCAATTTTCAGACTCATAGCTTACCCTGCATGTCTATGAGCCTTTAAGGTATGCTTCCTTGTTACAAATGAAATCCATCATCCCATTTCTCATGTAGTGGACCAAACTTACCAATAAAAAGCCTTCTCCTACCCGAGGAGGCCTCGCTGCTAATGTTGACCATACCATACCATGCCCATACTGCAACTCTGTGATACCCACATATTCCAATGATAAAGCTTTTCTGAAAATAACAAAAAAAATTGTATTGATCACGGTTTGCACAAAAAATATTCATCGTTTATGCAGAACAAAAAATGGTTTGTGGTGGTGATATCAGCAACAAATGAACACAGGAAATAACATAATTGTTGATAGTTTTAACAACTCACTGATATTTACAAGTTTCACCTATCCAGCCATTATTACAGGTACATTTAGGCCTATTAGTGTCATCAAATGTGCATTGTCCATGGCCATTGCATTTATTTGGAGGGCAGACAGCTGCAAAAGAAACTTTATTTTGAATTCAAGTCAGTTTATGATATTTGAAGTATAGACATGATTGATGTAAAACTCAACTTTATGGTTAATAATTTTGGCTTAATACATGTGACAAAAGTTTTATTCAAATTGCCTCTAGTGTTTTATGATTATATTGTTTTAGCAACATGATCTGTAAAGCTTTAGAGGAAGCCTGAAGCCAATATACCCTCAGAATTGCTCGGAGCTGAAAAAGCCATACTTCATTTTTTCAACTAATTTCATAAATAATTTCGAAGAATGTTCTATCAGACGTGTCAGGAGACAGCGTCATATTTTGGTTCTAAGGGAAGAACCTCAATGTTTTTTCGACCTTCAATTCCAAGAGACAATATTATAATTAGTTGAGGGGGGATGGTCTTTTAGAACAAAAAAACAAATTCACTATACAAGTTTTTTTGGGGCTCAGTGATAGCGATTATTCCACTTGAAAAGAATTACTCACACAAATTAGAAGACCCCCTTGAATATATTACTATATTATTAAGAGTTTAGCAAGCCATTCTACCATATAACGTCAGATGCCAATTAGATCAAATTGAATTTTTTCGGGGGTAAATCATTCGAATCAAATCACCAAATCCATCCCCTCAAGTCATACTTAATATTGCGTGTAACCGACGTCACACATCAACTTTCCAAGCGAGAATCAAAATTGAGCATATAAGAAACTGGGATAGCTAAAACAGTTAAAACGCAGGCTTTGGTTTATTTGTTGACATACAATTCTCTGATTTTTTGAACTAGCTCGTCCATTCAGTCATCAAATGGAAAATATTATCCATAGAAATTGCGGACCAATGCGCTGTTTCAATGGTAAAATTTTATTTTGACGGCGTTTCCAAACTATGTCAGATTTTTGGTTACATTTATATATTGACATATCAAATTTTACAAGCAGGCATAATCCTGTATCCTGGGCCGGTATAAGGCTGTTTTTTATGAGAATAAATTTCATGAGCAGAGCAAGATCAAGCTTACAACCTTCCCGGGCTTTATGGATGATTTTGCTCTGACTTTATCATATTAGCCCCAATCCCAGCCCTAGTCCTAGGGTTAGAACAACTACGTATCCATGCAGCATACGCACAGATTATTGACAATAATTTTCCATAACAATAGCTGCAATGAATAAGAGAACTTACCGTTTACACAATTGTGTCCTGTGTAGCCTACTGTACAAAGACACTCAACACCATACCTCGAACTATGACAACGACTTTCACCTGGTGCATTCCAACATCCCGTGCATTTGTTGTCAAGGTGGCTATCATAATCTTAACATTAGAAGAAATTTGATATGATTTGTCCATGTACAAGCTATAGGGTGGCATTGCTTAATTCCAAAAATCTACTCAGTAAATGATGGGAAACATATCTGATTTCATTTAAAATTGTCTAACTATAGCAATTTAAATTTGTCCGCTGCAATTTATAGGGTCTAATATGATTTGATGTTTGTGATTTATGGTTTCAGAAGCTACCTATATACCATGGTAAAGACTTCAGACTTATTCCTATAATTCTCACGTGTGTTGAGCCTACACAACAAATACGTTTAGTCAAAGTCCATTAATTGATGTCTCCAAAGGACAAATTCTTAAATAGCACATTTGGCCATGCTATTTATGCAAAACCCAGAAGTAAAGCATACTTTGCTGGTATGGCATTTAATTTATTACTGAATGGTTTGTTTGTCACAAGCTGTAGGCTGTAAATTAACAAAACTAAACGAAACCAGACCTAAATATCTTAATATGCTGCTGATTTGTTGGTTGAAACCCCAATTCCCCCCCCCCCCTCTTTATTCCCTTGTCAGTTGTATTATGAAAAATATTGTTTATGATAGATATGGAAGGTTTAAAACTAAACATACTAAACTCCAGCTCATATGTCCGCGATTTTGATCTATCTACCACAATTGCAGACAAGGCTCCCCCACCGACCCACAATGTACTCCTCACGGATGGTAAAAACCAAATTTGTCCGTGAACAACGGTATTACAAAGCAGTGCCATTCCTGAAACAAAAGAACTCAGTCATGTGCAAAAAGATATAATTTTCTCATACATTACAAGAATTTAAGAGATTCAGTGCAAGCCTAGTTATTGGGCTAACTGCATACAAAAAGCTCCATTCATTTTCTTCAGAGGAAAATAGACTTTTTTTCAATTTTGAACTGTCTGCTTGAAAATGACTTGACATGAGGCAAGGGAAGTGTGACTAAAAGAAGCACTGCAAAATTGTAATAAATTCCTCGGGTACTTATGTGAGTTGTTAGTCATAGGTGTTTAATCAGTGGTAGAGTGATAAATTTTGCTACTACCGAAATCACCACTTCTACCACCGCCTCTGAAGACACCTTTGCCCCTTTCAATCAATCGGTGCTCTTAACTGGAAGGGTTCCACTACATCAGACAATCATAGGCTACCTTTACAATAAAATATTTTTAATGATGAATAAATATTTCTAAATCTTCTTAGACGCTGTACAGCCAACAGCATAATATAGCCTGTTGAAAACCAATAAGTTATAACTGGCAAATTGAGTGTTTTTGTTCAAACTATGTACTGCGGGGCCAGTTGGCTCATTGGAATTGGTGATCATATAGAAGCCTCATGCATACATACATATTTTCAGAAATGCAAAAAATTGGAATTGAGCTATTTGAAGATAAACCAACCACAGATTATATTAGGAAGTTAACTGAATCAAGTTGACGTCTCTTGTTTTACTCTCAAATGAGCAACTCGCAGCTAGTCGAAATAATCAGTTTGTGCAAGACTGGCCACATGACAGCAAGGCCAGCATGATGTTTTAACTCTTAAATTCAGTATAGCAATCAGAACAAATTTGCTACTTGGAACATCATTTTGAAGAACACGGTACACCAAATACATATCTCAATATCGTGGTGAGTTAAATTGTACTCTTTTTTATTATACATTTTTGACACGATAAAGTATATAAGATAAGTAATGTAGGGAATGAATTGGATACCATTGAATGGTATAAAAATGGCAACATTGGAAACTCTAACGACAGCACATTTACATCTCCATCACTGCAGAATCAGTTTTAGCGATGTTAATACTGATCAACATATTAAAAACTACGATGTATGTCTATGTCTACGCTCGTTGATCATAGCTATTTTCATCTTTGTTACAGTTACAAATAACAAAAAAATTTACAATGCCTAACACAATACAAACTAACCCCATTGCTCGGTTTTAACAACACTATCCCACCATAAATTGTAAGTGGTTTTATATTTACATTAATTTATTACGCTGTAATTTTTGAAACCAGGATTGCATATCTTTTGGCAAAACTCAAAGGTTAGTCTTCTTAATTTCTGGGACAATTTTAATTGATACCCTTGTTTTCTTATCATAAACACCAAATTGATTGTTTTGTTTATCACACAGTAATAATCGAAATATCTATTTCACATTTTAATCCTGCACCATTTTTTGTTGAAACAGGGTACAATCTTTTCATCAATAATAACAACAATTGGAGGAACTGTTGTTTCCACTAACCAAGTTGATTATCTGAGCACACAGATACATAATGAAACTGGATACAGATTATTCATAACTTTGAAACATGCGAGCTGAAAGTTACAACTTCAAGCTTAATCTTTTAGTGATGAGATGGTTCCTCAATCTTTGTCATACAAGCGCATACAGAAAGCCTAAATATATCATCAATTGCGAAGGAAAATGATTGTATCTTCAATTTTCCTCAGTTTAAAGGAATCTTCTCTGTACTTCCAATCATTCAAACTGATCAAATCATGTTTTCAATTTAAAAACACGTAGTCTTCCATCTTCAAGGAACGTGTGCACAAATAAAAACTATCATGATTATAATATTCACCGTCGTCGATATTGAAGACAAACACTTGAGATTCAGCCCAATCTGTGACCATCAGAAGTTCTTGGTGATATGGATGTTGAGCCACATGACCGTTGCTAGCAGTCATATACATGGGACGGTGTTGGGGATCGAATTTGTATTTGGCATCAGGATCAGGATTTGGTTTCAAACTATAAATTTCAAGAATGATTATGACATACAAAAGCTTTTCAATTTATTGAACTTGAAGACAAATTAAAAGAAATCTAGTTATATTACAATAAAATTCAATTGTGAATACGGTAATCAAGATGAAATTGATGAATTGGAAAGATGTTGCCATGCCATGCAGATGAGGACAGAATATGAACGCAGTATAGGCTGGGAGGAGCATGCGATAAATGATGCTGTGAGAGTAGAGGTCGAGATACCAGCAGTTAAAGAGGATTTTATACTATTACAAATACAAATAAAGCGTTGTCTAATTTTTTGCAATTAATTCTGACATCAACCTCTCATTTAATTCTCCTCATGTCTCGATTGTCCTTTTCAAAATTGACTTGAAGGAATTACAATAAACCTAATAGAAACAAAAACATAGTCACAGTCAATTTTCCTATATAAATTGATATCCTTTTTTGCGACAGGATTGAATGGAGTTTGCTGTGATTTCTTCATTGACTATTGCCTGTTAAAGCTGGAAGATTAAGCATAACAAATTAATATAGATATTTTTACGGCAGTCATAATAAACAACTAGTGGTCACATATCTCAAAATACTGTTGACTAGTTACACAAAAAAATATTGAACCAACCTGAATAGCTTACTCGGCCTCAGGTCATTCACTGCGAAACTATGATGTGTAAGGTTTATCCTATCGAAGTTGTAGCGAGTTACACCTTAAAAAAAGTGTAAGTTATTGTATGCATGTACATGGAATTTAATTTGACTTCAAATATCTTTCAAATTCAATAATATGCCTGTTGACGGTGGTCTCATTTAATTTTTAACTGATATATCAGCTTTCAATAATGTGCAATACCAATATTATTACATTATTATACTACTGAAAATCTCATTATACTCGTGAGAAAAAAATATAGTAAGATGGGTGTTACTATCAAGTGAGATGTAAAGATGTAAGGCTGTACGCCGATCATTATTTTGGTGAAGGTGAAGATCGCAAGAGCCATCATTAATTTTCGATCTCATTGAAAAAGTGTTATGATGAGTCACTCAAATGAATAAAATAATCACATTTTCAATGGAATCAATTTGACACTCCCATATGGCTAAATCAGTGCTCACCAGAAGATTGCAATGCTGACAATAACATGAATCCTTGTAATTGCTACCAGTGGTTATGTGTCAAATATATCGCATTGCCCTTTCAACACCTCATAGATTGACTCAACCCAATTTTATAGCATGACTGATATTCCCAAAGTTTAGTTTTAGTTTTAAATGCCATAGCCACTAAAGACTGTTGATTAATATCAATGAGTTTTTTTGGTATCTCCGCTGTTATCCGCAAATGCATGCAGAAATTTGAATTGTTAACGGAAAATTCGGTAAGGATTTATTCAAATCAGTAGAAATAAAAGGGACTTTTTCAGTAGAATTGACATAATTTCCCTGGATGGAATTAGTTATAAGCAGAGACATTATCATGAATATTAAAGGAATCAGGAAGAATTCTAACACCCTTACCATATTGCACCTTCTGGAACACTTCAAAATTATTGCTGGTGCGGGTGCCCTTGGTGATTAGTCCAGCTTCCAAGTTTGAACCATGAAAAGCACTCATCTGATTACGTCCTGCAACCTTTCGTCTTGAATCTCCACTCCAGGAATAAATGTAAAGTCCCTTTAAAATACATTACAATACAACTTTTTATTCCCAATTTTTTAGCATTATGACAGCGATGCAGAGATTCTTGCAAAAACATGGATAACTATATGAATAGTTAACCGCATGTTATTACCAATTTTACACATGATTCACTCCTAGCGCTGACAATGTCTGCATATCATAACATCAATATTGCCGGTAGACCTTTCCATATCTTAATCTTCAAAGTGTAAAAAATATTTCTTGTTGAGTGAGTAATTATCACACACTGGTTGTTGCGTCTGCTGTGGCGTCATGGCGAGGCAACTCTAGCGCATTTATACTCCCAATCATTTATGCTCAAATAGGCAATGCATCCATATTAGGAACCTATTTTGAATAACAATAGAATACCACTTTTTTTGCCAACACAGTAGTTTTCAGGGCAAATCAGTTGCTTTGTTCAAACCCAAGGGAGAGGTTGAATTAATATCATGTCAATGTACTCAAAAATTCTATAACTAATAATCTATATATAATACTAGTGATCTGTGCAACAATGGAGGAAAAGAGGTATGTAATTTTTCTTATTAAATCCTTATGTTATCTTCTCAGAGCACTGTTTATCATGTTTGCTATTTTAAGGCAAGTTGGCATTTGTTCATGTTCAAACCAACCATTATTATGCTATATCAAGACACACAGATCTTCAGATCTTTATTTTTGTGCTTGTTTTTCTTCCCACATCACAAGGTTTTCTCAAAGCACACTGTTTACAATTTGTTCCTCTTAATTACAGTCTTACGCTGGCAATGGCATAACAATAATAATATCACTAGTCATCAGTAAAATCCATCCAACTCAACTCAATGTACTTATCGCTACAGTAAGACTCTTCTCGATATAGAGAAGTAAGATGGAGCTAACCTCTCCCGTGTGGAATCATATCATATAAACGTCAAAAGTGGACTTCCTCCCAGAGTGTCGATCACTGTCGGATTCCATACCTCGCAGTCTGCTAACGTTAAGCTATAAAACGTTACATACTGGACTGTGACGAGGCATCGAGTTGTCCTATCTCGTTGTCTAGCCCTCTGATAGTATATGTATAACGTAACAGTACATGTGCAACGCTTCTCAAGAGGGTGAATGAACCAAACTGTGGTCTGGTCTACAGAGGGTGATATGTCCTTATCCTTGTCTACAGAGGGTGATGTATCCTGATCCAGTCTACAGAGGGTGATTTGCCCCGATCTATTCTACAGAGGGTGATATATCTTAACCTAATCTACAGAGGGTGATAGCTTAGTAGCTGATATTATCATCATACTACCGCTGCTAGTGTATCTATTCTAACTACTAAGATTCGATGCTGTATACTCTACTGCGCTACTCCACGGTGAGTGCTTACTCTATACTCCGACTGGCGATAAAGGAAGCTGGTGAGAGACAACTCCAAAATCCTGGTAACAAATCTATACACCCTCGCTTCCATGCATAAACTGACCATGCTCATGACATGAATAAATATAAATAAACTGTGGCATTATACACGCACACTCGTTGCAACCGATTTTGTGTGTGTTTTTTTCCGTAAAGCCTTTCTTTTTGTTTTTCACACACAGTGAGTATTGATTTGGTTTCAGTAAGCATCGATTGTGTATCCTAGCAATCAATCGTTATCATAATTATGTATCAAAGTGACAATTAGTATCAATTTGTGCATTCCGTATCATAAGCAATCATTTTGTAGTACAAGTCACATCAAACCTGTAATATCATACAGTGTAGTAGTGTTTTTTACACACCACAGTTGTCTTGTGCACGGCGCATAGCTTTTGCTGCGAAATCCATTGCGTTGTATCATACCGCATTGCAACCTGTCTCAGTGCCTACTCGGTTTTTGCGTATCAATCTTAACCTACGCCAATTACCCTCATTGCACTATCTGCTTGATAAAGCTATCATCAGTCGAGCTGTTATTGTTCAAAGAAATTTCATCTGTCATATTGGAATATCTTTCTGCTCTGGTAAGCAAATATTATCCCCTCGTTATTGTTCTGATCGAAGAGGAACAACAAGGTATCCAGCTATCTACCCACACATGATCCCCTAAACAACCATTATTTATGCTGAATCGTCAATGACAACAAATCATTTCTATACCGAAGCTGATTTATTTGATGCTGCAACACTACAACAGAAGTTGTCTGCTCACAAAAATTCAACACTCTTCCGATACTGAACTACTTGATGGTGAATACTACTTGATGGTGAATACTACTTGATGGTGAATGCTACTTGATGGTGAATACTACTTGATGGTGAATACTACTTGATGATGAAAACTACTTGATGGTGAAAACTACTTGATGGTGAAAACTATTAGTTGATGGTGAATACTTCTTGATGGTGAATACTACTTGATGGTGAATACTACTTGATGGTGAATACTTCTTGATGGTGAATGCTACTTGATGGTGAATACTACTTGATGGTGAATACTACTTGATGGTGAATACTAGTTGATGGTGAATACTACTTGATGGTGAATACTACTTGATGGTGAAAACTACTTGATGGTGAAAACTACTTGATGGTGAAAACTACTTGATGGTGAATACTACTTGATGGCGAATACTACTAGTTGGTGAATACTAGTTGATGGTGAATACCATTTGATGGTAAAACTACTTGATGGTGAATAATACTTGATGGTGAGAACTACCTCATGGTGAATACTACATGATGGTGAATACTATTTGATGGTGAATACTATTTGATGATGAATATTACTTTCAACCGAAGAGAAAGAAACTAATTTTTATCGAAGAAGCTGTCTGCTGTCTACAGCAATCTACACTTCTTCACAAAAAATTATTTGATGCTGAAATATTGTTCCAGTAAAATCATTAAGATTTGAAACTCCGGTTAGACTACAAACACAATCATCTACGGCAACAATATCCGTATGTATCGGATAAGCTCCCTTATCTACTGCACCCATTTATTTTCCGTATGTATCGGACAACCTATTAGCCCTACTAGCCAGTGACCACTCTGATTCATATCCGAAAGTTCATCCATCAAAACTTTTACATGGATGATGGTCCTACCAGTCTACCTACCTCTGATGAAACTATCAAACTCATATCTAGTGCTACCCAGTTGTGCTCGCAGGGAAAATAAGTTCGGCATAAGTTCATTTCTAATGATGATAAGGTTGCTCGTGCTATTGGTTGCGACCCTCCTTCTGTAAAGGAAATCTCTAGTGGTTCCTCAGTCTCTCATGCCCTCGGCTTATGTTGGAATGTTACAGGTGATTTCTCCCATTTCAGTCTCAAAGATTTGGATAAACCCAAGACTCGACGTGGTGTTTTGTCTACAGTTGCATCTGTATTCGATCCCCAAGGTCTTATCACACCCTTTACCTTGAAAGGTAACTCATGTTACAAGGTCCTTGCACCAAGAAGAAGGGCTGGGATGAAACGCTGTCAACAGCCCAACTCAATGACTATGAGACTTGGCTCGCAGATCTCAACTCCCTCAGCACTATTCAAGTCCCGAGATGTTACAAAACTGACACTCTAACCCAACCTACAGACGTCCAGCTACATACCTTTGTAGATGCCAGTACAACTGGATATGGATCATGCTCCTATCTCAGACTGACTGATAAAAAGAGAAATCTTGTCTCCATGAGTCTAGTTACTGGCAAATCAAGAGTTGACAATTTTTCGCCTTGAGTTACAGGCAGCTGTTGTTGGTGTGAAAGCGAGCGATTTCCTGGTGAATGAGCTCATGTATGACAATCTAGAGACATTATTTTGGTCAGATTCACAATCGGTTCTTGATTACATTTCTAATGAGGTAAAGCGATTCCATATCTTTCTCTGCAATCGGGTCCAGAGAAATCGTGACAGCACGACCACTAGCCAATGGCACTATGTTTCAACAGAAATCAACCCTGCCGATGTTGCTTCAAGGGGAACCTACATAAATGATGTGCCTAACTCCTGGCTGAAAGGACCAGAATTTCTTCTTGACTCGTCATTTTCCTGTCAAAGTGTCCAGTCGAACAGCTATAAGCTCAATCCAGATGATAATGAGATCAAAATGGTGTTTTCTCACAGAATCCAGACAGAGATCGACCAGAAAGCAGTCCTCCTACAAACATTTGAGAAATATAGCACCTCTAATGAAGTGCTGAAACTCATGTGTTGCCTTCTAATACTCAACAAGAAGTACCAACACTCAACCCCACATTCAGACAAGGTCTTTCTCACATTACTTAAACTGCTACAACAAGTGCATTTTGCAGAAGAGATACAGCAAGTTGAGAAAGGAAAAGTACCAGATAGCTCAATTCTGTACAAGCTAGATCCTTTTATTGACATAGAAGGCATTCTTCGTGGCGGTGGTAGGCTCTCAAACTCCCTATCAGAATATCAAGCCACTCATCCTGCTATAATGCCTAGTAAATCTCATATCACCACCCTCTATCTTCGACATATTCGTAACACTGTGGTTGCTCATCAGGGTAGAATGACTACACTAAATGCAGTCAGAGCCCGTGGAATTCGTCTCCTCAGTAATGGAATGCGAGCGGTCTCATCTGTTATATATCAATGTGTAAAGTGTCGTAAGCTGTGTGGTGCGCCACTCAAACAGAAGATGGCTGATCTTCCTGAAACTCGTGCAACTCCCACTGCACCATTCACTCATACTGGCACTGATGTATTTGGCCCATTCACAGTCATACAGGCTGGCAAGGATGTAAAGAATTATGGCCTCATATTCTCTTGTTTCTCTATAGTCCAGAAGCCACCAGACTCTAGCATTCAGTTCAATAATTCCTCTTTGGATGGACAATCTGTTTGTGTATTGTACATGAATGGGCTTAGCTGTGTTCAAAACCACAAAATTTACACCTCTCAGTGGTCACAGTTGTGAGCTGGGGCCCCTTTTAGGGACCGAAATTGATAACATAAGAAAACTTTCAAATACAATGGGAAATCCTGGTGATCACGTGAGAAAACCTCTATTATTGCAATGGAAAACCAAGGTCACATGGTATTGTTTACATAACAATGTGTTAGAAAATGGAGGCATGTGTGCTGCATTGGTATGAGGACAGCAATGAAACTGTAACTCCTGTCACCCAGAGAAGATGGACTACTATAGTAGAATGTGCAAGGCACTGGCAAGAGGTTGAGGATCAAAAATATAAGGATCTGGCAGCTCAAGTATTACAAAACATTGACTATAGAGAAGATATTGTCTGTCACAAAAAATGTGTTGATCGCTTTTGTAACAAATTAGTTCTGAGTAGAGCTCAGAAAAGGAAAGCTGATGATGATAGCCAGGTAAGTGACTATGAAACAACTAAGGAGTAAAATGATTGCCTAATTAAAGGGAGGAACCGCATGTTTATCACTCCTTGCTAAATCTACTGTTTGTTTTGATCGATTTGATGAAGAAAAGAAATCCTCTTGTCTTATCTATGGTGCTGTGTGTTTGAATTTTGTTTCTAAATCTATCATAAGCAAAGTACTTTTCCTATATCTATGAGAGAGTTTGATGAAGCAAGGGGCAGTTAATACGAATGTATCTTTCACTGTTCACACCACATTTGTGTAGTGAATCACCCTCACCGGTAAGAATCTTATTGTTCACTGTGCTGGTGGATGTTTGGTAGCTATTTAATTGGTTGATGAATTTTTTCTGTAGGCCCCTGCTAAGAAGACCACGCGTGCTTCAGCTGGTATCCCTGACAAAGGTGTGGTGTTACCTCAGATTTGTGTGATTTGTGAGCAGAAGGACAAGTGGGTGATGGGTAAGCGTGATCACCTTGCAAAGGCAGAAACAAAAGATGGAGGTAAGCCTGGAAGCAGACTTAAGTAGCAAATATGTTTTCAATACATGTTGAGTAAGTTTTAAATGTATTACGTGTTTATGTCAGGAGCGCACTAACTAAACAGCAGCAACATTTTTCTCTCGAATATCAAACAATTGAATCAAAGACATATCCTAAGGTAGCAAACACATATTGTGTTGCAGGTAAATTGAGGGCTTGCGCCACTGCTAAAGCTGATCATCGAATACTAAGACATATTGGCTATACCTCAGACTGTGTTGCAAAAGAGGTACACTACCACACCCGCTGCTACAGAAACTTTACTAGAAAGACTTATGAGAAGGTCACAGCGTGAGTAAAGTCCTGATTGTTGTTGACACTTGTATTGGGTGATTGCTTTTTGATTGTCAAAGAAATAGTTCAATAAAGCACCATTTCACGCATGCTAGCCAAATTTCTTGCTAGCTAAAATTAAATCACCCCAAAACTAGCAAAGCTAAGTTGAATTTACTCCTCTAGGGTAACTGCAGGGTATTTCTGTATACTGTTATGTCTATTTCAGCATCTATGTATTTTGGTAAGTAAAGACTGCCCGTACGATTTGTGGTGTGGTGATGCCATAGGCCTAAGCTGTTGACACCCCGTTACCAGAAGTGATAATCCTCCCCGCTCCACAGCTTTGCTATCTTATATATGCTTGCTTGTAATACAAGTAATATGTTCCTCAACAGAATTTTTTTTGTAAGCTTTTAGCTTAGCTGCAAAAACATCTTTAGTATGAAGATAGTTCTACCTTCCGCTGTTGTGTCGAAATCCAGCTAAGCAATTTTTATTGCCACTCATTAATCTTAAATTTTTGTCATTTATCCAGTGAAACAGCAAAGGATAAAGAATTATACACAAAGACGTACAATGACGTATTTCGACCCAAGATCATCGGCGAAAAACTGGTGAAGAATAAGAAGATATACAAGATGACCACGCTAGCCAGGATATTCTCACGCCAAGTGAGAAAACATGAGTGCGCTGATGCTGAGGACATACTGTAAGTTGTGATATGATATGGTTGTTTTTTTTCCCATATATGAGTTGAGCTTAGATAGGCCTTCGCCAACTTAAAATTAACTAACAAGATCTTGACAAGCTAGACGGACAAGTAGCATTCATTGCTATGGTTGATAAAGTTGGCTGATAAGATGTTGATGCCTCACGGTTTCTGGGGCCAAAATGTTAATTATGAGCTTTTTGTTTTCAGGCCATCTATGGTGAAGCGGAGACTTCAAAGAGACTACCAAATATCAAATATCATTTTATTAGATAATTTAGTGTTCTTTTTATTTTTGCAGATGTGTGAGCGTAGAGAAAGAAAGGGCAGGAAAGAAAAAGGAAGTTCTAGGCAATATTATTATTACCTCTAAAAGCATCAAGGTCAATGCATGTTTTCTCATGTAATATGAATATTATTGCGGTCTTTTTTTGCACAGATCATATTGTTGTTTTACATTTTTGCTGTATATGTTAAATTTATACAAGTCTGTGCATTTATTCTTCCTTCTCATTCAGTACATTTTATTACCTAGAATGTAGAAAACGATTATACAGGTTTGCACATGTGTATTTGACATAGAAATAATTGTCGTCAATTTGCTGTCTTATGGTCACATTTGCTTATATGTTTTATACTGTTGTATATATTTTAATTTATACAGGTTTGGATATGCGTTAGTCAATAGAGAGGATTTTTTTGTGCCTCAGAAGTTAATACACATACCAAGTGCTAATCTGAAAAAAATAACGGATTTTTATGTCTTTCCATCTTTTTTTTTGCCATTGAAGAAAAAGGGGCAACCTGAGAGCTGCAATTTTTGCATATTTGAGTTCGCAGCAAAATTCTGGTCTAGGTTCATTTGATTCAAGGATTTGTTTGTGCCTCAGAAGTTAATACACATACCAAGTGCTAATCTGAACAAAAATAACGGATTTTTATGTCTTTCCATCTTTTTTTTTGCCATTGAAGAAAAAGGGGCAACCTGAGAGCTGCAATTTTTGCATATTTGAGTTCGCAGCAAAATTCTGGTCTAGGTTCATTTGATTCAAGGATTTGTTTGTGCCTCAGAAGTTAATACACACCCTAAACGGACATCTGAACAAAAAAATTTTTTTTTGCGTTTTTCTGTCTTTTTTTGCCATTATAGAAAATTTGTGTCCTCTGAGAGGTGTAAATTTTGCATATTTGGATTCGCAGCGAAATTCTGGTCTAGAATCACTTGATTCCAGGTCCATCCAAAGAGGAATTATTGATCGCAATTTTTTGAACACTTATTGCCAAGTAGCTTCTGGATTACTAGTCGTGCTGTGCACATCGAGTTATTGGATAACATGGGTACGGACTCATTCATAAACGGCCTCAGGTGTTTTCTAGCCATACGAGGACCGACAAAAACACTTTACTGTGTCCAAGGCACTAACTTTATAGGTGCAAGTAATGACTTCAAGAAATGCCTCGATGAACTCAGTAGTGATAGGGTGCAGAAGTAAATAGAGTCCAAACAGTGCTGCTTTGTGTTCAGTCCTCCTTCAGCTAGCAACTTTGGCGGAGTCTGGGAAAGGCTCTTTAGGACTGTACGCAATGTGATGAACAGTATTCTGATAGAACAACACACTACCAGACTATCTACTCAGGAGCTTAGAACGCTGATGTACGAATGTATGTACATCATCGATAGCAGACCACTGACAACCACAGCTCCAGTCAGTCAACAAGTGTCAAACCTCTTCCACTAACACCAAATCTTCTTCTCTCTATGAAAAGATCTTCTACTCTACCTCGACCTGGGAAATTTGAAGACCCTGATCTGTATTGTCGTAAAAGATGGCGACGTGTCCAGTATCTGGCTGATCAGTTCTGGAGTCGCTGGAAATGCTGGATCTACAATCACCGCAATCCAGGTCCAAGTGGACAAAGTCTGAGCCAAATATCAAACTAGGAGACATTGTTACGATCAAAGAGGAATCTGCTAGAAGTGATTGGAGACTCGGTATTGTTTCTATTTGTTCACCCTAGTAAAGATGGACTCGTTCACAAAGTTTCTCTACATGTTGGAAATGGGCAGTATATGGATCGCCAAATCCACAAGCTTGTCCTCCTACTCATTTCTTCCATTGATTAACTATCCCGCTTGTTGCCCCATATTCAGTTGGTCGGGAAAAACCATTCTGCTTTTTGGAGGGGGTGTTACCTCTGCTGTGGCGTCGTGGGGAGGCAACACTAGCGCATTTATACTCCCAATCATTTATGCTTAAATAGGCAATGCATCCATATTATGAACCTATTTTGAATAACAATAGAATACCAATTATTTTGCCAACACACTAGTTTTCAGGGCAAATCAGTTGCTTTGTTCAAACCCAAGGGAGAGGTTAAACTAATATCATGTCAATGTACTCAACAATTCTATAACCAATACTCTATATATAATACTAGTGATCTGTGCACCAATGGAGGAAAAGAGGTATGTCATTTTTCTTATAAAAATCCTCATGTTATCTTCTCCGAGCGCTGTTTATCATGTTTGCTATTTTAAGGCAAGTTGGCATTTGTTCATGATCAAACCAACCATTATCATGCTATATCAAGACACACAGATCTACAGATCTTTATTTTTGTGCTTTGTTTTTCTTCCTACATCACAAGGTTTTCTCAAAGCACACTGTTTAAAATTTGTTCCTCTTAATTACAGCCTTACGCTGGCAATGGCATAACAATAAAAATATCACTAGTCATCCGTAAACTCCATCCAACTCAACTAAATGTACTTATCGCTACACTGGTCTCATCTGCAATTGGTGAACGAGTTTGACTGTGATCGACAGGTTGTGTTCATGAAAGTGCTAAGGATTAAGACCCTGTGTCAGAGGCTTATTGCACACTAAAGATCGTTTGTTAAATGAGACTTCGCTCCTCATTAGATTTATCTGTAGCACTTGACAATGCTAATTCTCTTAGAGTGCAATGTTCCCTATCTCGTTATCATAATTATAAGAGTATGTAGTGGTAAAAAGTAATTGACAGTCAAAGGAGTTATCATCACTTTGAGTACATGAATACAACAAAAATTTTCCAAGAATACAACTATAGTTGTGAGGGCTCGTAACGCTAAAAAGTAACTGTCAGTAATCATCCCTCTGAGTTCAAAAAGACAACAACTATTACTTATTCATTAAATGTATAGGAGTTTTTGGTGATTATTACAGATCATGCAATCAGTTTCAAGGAAGTCAAAAGATTGATAAAGTCGTACATGTCGGTAAATAATTTTCCAATTAAAGATCCAATTCAGAAACAAGTTATTTCTGTATTACTTCAATTCAGACCACCGCACCTTCTTTTTAAATAGTTCAGAACAATATTGTCATTGTTTTAGCACCATGAACACTCACCGACTTAACAAAGAAAACCCAGTAATTTTTCTCATCCAGATATACCATGCCAATCACCAACCGAGCTTGACCATGGTGACCCAAATCAAGTGTTCCGCTGCTACATTGACCTATTAACATTGTACATCAGTGAAATATAATATTGAAGCAGCAGGGTCAAAAGCCTGAAATTTAAAAGAAAAAATAAGTAATGCTGAATATATGTGGCTACCATGTCATGCAAGATTATAGTTCTGCGTCAATACCGCAATAGGCCTAGCTTGTGGATAATTGTCAAAAAACCTAAATGTAACACACCACTGTCACATAGAAGTCATGAACTAATCAGAAAGCTCAACCTGTCAGCGTTTTGAATAAACATTATGCTGATATATTAATTTAGGGATATTTAAGATAGGGAGCGGCTGTTGTCCATTGGATAGGGCGTGGGTCTTTCAATTCCGCGTTCCTGTGTTAGAAACGTGAAGCTAATAACATCAGGTTTCCCACATGGCATCACAGGGCATGGAGACTATAAACTAATCGTTATTTGTATGTTCACTGAATGCTACAAAATAGAAGTTCAAGTAATATCTATAATATGAAACAAATAATATTTTGATACTGAAGTATCGCATATCAAATTATGACATATCTTTTTCTATTACCTATGACAGTTGTAACTTGTTTGGTTGTCATTTTCATCTTTCGGGCACACGACTTATTATCCACGAACAACAGCCATTGCCCATCTTCAGTGATATATCCATGGTCAGGCCACTTTATTCGAGCTGCTAATCCTATCCCATTGTTGAAATTGAAGCTGCCTGAAATCTGACGGGAGCAGTTACCAACAATCTCTAAAATAAAGATAATTTTATTGTTTTGACAACAATAACAAGTCAACGCTAACAGGTAGACAAACTTGCACTTAGCAGTTTCTGACTCATTCAAGGAAGTCTATTATGTAGGTAGTTTCTTTTAAAAGCACTAGTGAAAAGCTGATTGTCAAATAATTTACTTACTCTTCACTGGTTTTGACATATTTCGCATGTAGTATATCTGTATGCATCCCTCTCCACTGTTAGGAGAAAACCCGTTACCGTTTCCCACCATGATTTGTTTTGGGTCATGTCGGCAAGGCTACAAAATTCAAATCAGTTGGAGCGAATGTATTATCATCTCTCATCTATCACAGTCTCATTGATAAGGTATGGATACATATTAAATTCTTTTCATAGATTGGCAACACCTTGATAAGCAATAACATCACTTACTATCATAAAGTTGTCCACGAACTCAAGACTAGGAACGCCTGTGACAGTTGACGATTCCCATCCGACTGCATTCAGGGCCTTAAACTTCAATTTGTCCCAATTCACACACCTAAACAGATAGAAATTGAATAGAAGGCTGGTCAGAGTACCAAAAACATTGTGGGGGTTAAGTTTAATATGTTTTCGGAACTTTCAAATATTCCAGGATAACGATGTTTAAATCTAGTTTGATTATAAATGTAGCTAACTCTGATTTCATTTCAATTTATAGCTTGCAATCATCCAAGTTAAGAATTTGATGAGGCTCGTACAAGGTCTAACATGGCTGATAATTTTCAGTTTCGTAAGGGCTATGATTAAAGTTAGGACATATTAAAGATAATCCAACGATTGCAGGTTTCATACAGCATTTTGAGGTGCCAAACAGCACAAACAGCAATGATACAGACCAGCGGTATAGGAACAGAGTCCTTTACTGCTGTGGATTTAGGACACTTTGAGTACAGTTATTGGATACATGGCAAGTCGGCAGACCAAGCAAAACAGAGGTCTCCGGGGATGAACTCCTGACCCTGAGTACATCTCTGTGTCTTTGTAGTGCAGGTGCCCTTGTTTGTCATATTTCTAAGCTATGACTTGAATTTCGATATCTTGAATTACGTCATTTTATCTGATTTTACAACTTAATTAGTTGTAATGTTTTGAACTAGAAGGCATAGCCAGGTAAATATATTGAAAAGCTGCATAGAAGTATAGGTATATGTACTGTTGAGGTTCCCATGAAGCTTAAAAAGGATGAAAAAAGGGAGGAAAAAGGGAGATATGGAGGGATGGAAAAAAACCTTAAAAGCTGTGAGCCAAAAAGGGAGACTTGTCGGGTGATGGTTAGTGACAAGTAGGTTAGACCTGACAGATGCCTGTAGTATGGACTGCAAAACTTGACCTTCCTTTTGATACTTGTGAAAGAGGAGTGGCTTTATTGAATAACTAAAATAATAGTGATTGGATTAATTCATTCAAGTTGAACATTAGGAACGTTACCAGACCCAAATTGTGTTGATTTTGAAGGGAACAGCTATGAATGGGCCTGCCTGACAAGCGATAGCCATTCTCAAACGACCCCAATCCTATTGACAACACAGCATGTGTAGCCATACCTTAAGCCATACCCGATGCCACATCTTTGTGTTAATTTTTGACCGGCCATTTTGGTTCTAAAGAGGCTCAATGTACTGAAAAAGTACCTTTCACTTTTATTGGTCTAGTTTCACTAATGCCTCAACAAGAGCAGAAGAATGATGCATGTCATAACCTTCATGGCTGTGTGCACTTTTTCATCTCTCAAATAAATCGGTACATCTATATCAGATGAACTGATAGAAAGTGCAAACTTTGAGAGTTTAAACTTCTGCTTTGTTGAATGTTTACTTACCAACAGCCATTGACATAGGCTGTCAGGATGAGGATAGCCAGATGAACACGGCCTGCCATACCCAAGGCAAGAACGATTCTTTGCAAGAAGCTGCGATATTAAAATTTGGTCATGCTCACAAGTCCACACAACCTTTTCTGGCTTCGCTAAATATGTTTGAGGAATGAAGGATATTCCCATTGTCAATTGCAGCTATGTTGATTCCTTTTTTTCTGATTTTAAGTGTGGTTAATTTACTAGTTGGCTTTTCCTAGTTTGTGAGTCTACTCACAACACAGGCCAAGATAGCCAAGTTTGTACATTGTCATTATTATTTGATACACAGTGAATTAAAACGCTATCATTGCCAATGGTTAACGTACATGATCTTTTTCTTTCCAATATTTCCACTCCTTCTTCAGCTAAGCACACCAACTTTTGACCAAATCTTCTTGGCTACTTACTGTTGAAGGGGACTTTTTGGAGTTATGGACAACCTCTGGAAAACATCTCTTAAGACTAAATTTCCATTTTTCCTGATTTTAGGG
The DNA here is from genome assembly GCA_914767715.1 of Membranipora membranacea. Classification (NCBI taxonomy): domain Eukaryota; kingdom Metazoa; phylum Bryozoa; class Gymnolaemata; order Cheilostomatida; family Membraniporidae; genus Membranipora; species Membranipora membranacea. The sequence continues at coordinate 23,553,449 of OU612069.1, forward strand.
CTGCTCCAATACCAAAATCTTATTCTTCTCATACCGTGCAAGTCACACAAAATCCATTGAACATTGCTTATATACTTTTATACGCTCACTTCAATAACTGCCAATTGGGACAAGTCTCAATTCGATTTTGTTTAAAATGTACTGCCAAAGCTTTCTACCCTCAATGATATTGATTTCACCTAGACTTTTCTACTGCTCTGGATGTTGTCTGGTTACAATATATATGTAATCATTGAATCAGGCTTCCTTGACATGAGTTAACAAGCCATGCATAAAGTAACCTCAGCAGTTATGCCATGGGGAGAAAAGCTAATGGGCAGCGAGATGCAGTGTCATTCATTGATTTTTCTGAAGTGATGGTTGAATGCTAGCTATTCGTTGACAGGGTGCTGTTGAGTGAAAACCAAAGTCGGTACCTGCATACGAGTCCCTAAGCAGCACTAACTCATATGCCTTGTGGTCAGAATTATTCCTACTGGTGGGTAAAGAGAAATGCCACTGGGCCCTATAAATATCTTTACATCTTCAGGCAGGGCAGTATCCTAGTATGGCAACACCGGCCTGGTCTGATCCCAAAACTGCATAACAATTGGCCTATGTCATTCCTCTTGATAATATGTAAATATAAAATATTAGATGATGTGTTCATTGATGCTGACAATGTCGTTGTCATATTCATTTTACCATTCGGGAGTGTCGGGTAATTTCGGAGGGTGAGACAGAGCAGTCTAGGGCATTTAGGAATTTGTGCAATAAAAAGGCATGACCAAATATTGTTTTGTTTCGACTGAGAAACTGAGACAACAGTGATTAATAATAATGTCATCATAAATTTTGTTCCCGAATGAGTGTACACTTTGCACTGTAAATATCAACGAATCACCTGGAAATTCATTTAAGACCATATTCAATGTATCTTTTATAGTATCTTGATGATGTTGAACAACAATCAAATACAACACACAGGGCGTCAGCAAGAAACCATAAGTTGTTCCGAGGCCTTCTAGCGGGGTTTATATTTAAAAGGATTTTGTCATCTAACATAGCACTTTTATTGAGAGCATAAACACCAGATTTTGCTGTAACAGACCCTACAAAAAGTGAAAAGTATGCAGTATAAGTGGTGATCACCATCAGTGGTGTCCCAGAGAAAAATTTCTTACCCCAACTGTAAAATATACTGACATTTAGAGAGCGCGTAGCGCTCGAACCGAGGCCGCGCAGCGGCCGAGCCATAACAGCTGGGGGGTTTGGGGGGGGGGGCGCTGTAAGCCCCAGCCACCAAAGCTTTTCAGTTGCAAAAGATTGAAAAAATTCATGCTGTAGCTGCAATAAATATATGGAGACTGCCCATGCCCTACACTACAGGCTAATAGTTGGATTATGGATATAACTATCGACTATCTTTTCATGCTGATAGGGCCACTAGATGTATATTTACTTACATTTCAACCAAACGGTCAACGGGTGCAGAGATTTTTGTTGGAGTTGAAGGAGCTTCTCCATTTACATCACCAGTTCTATAAAACATAATAAAGTTTACATCTTTACATGCATTCATAACACTGTATCAACTAAATGAGAAGGGTGATGTCAGAGTGCTTCATAAGGTCAGATATGTTTATATAAGCAGTACCGTCTACATTTACAGGAGACAGGTTTTGCTCTGACGATAAAACTTAAATGACGCTGCACCTGAAAAATGATATCATGTAGCGAGACGAGTATTGTTGGCTGTTTTTATTATCACTGTCCATCTATGTACTTACTGTCTTATTTGCCTCACAGCACTGAAGGGTAATCAACGTCTTTACAGACAAAACAAACTCGCTGGGCCTGGCCAAGCATATGGACAATATAGTTACTTACCCAGGAAGCAGCGGCTCAACTGTGGCATCATCAGCCGGATCATCAGCATCAGCTGTCTTCGCTCTAAGAACAAAAATATCAATTGTGGATTCAATTAATATGTGCAATAAATAACGGTGCAGCACAGGACGCTCATCATTATTTTCTATTGTAAGCCTCCGACCAAACCTACATCTGAAGAGATATAGGAGGCAATAATAACGCATATCTCTCTACACAAATGAGCTTCCTTCGATGCTGTGTGTCAATCGATGCAGCTTTGCATTAAATGATTTTGTGTTCTTTCCCAGTGTAGTGTTTTAGGTGATGGAATATAAATGAAAGCATGTATCTCGGCGAGGATTGATTCCAAGAAGATAGCATACGTAGGCCTACATGATCGCGGGAGAACTGCTTTGTTGTTAGTTATTCCTCATGTGACATTCATTTCTAATTCTGCAACAGCAGGAAACCATGGACATGGACCGGTAACTGTAAATTGCTGAACAAGCTGAACGGACTGAACAGTTGAACAGAATTTTTCAGACTAAAATTATTATTTGTAGTCATTTCTCTGGGTGACTATCACTACTCAAACACATTCCTCTTAACCAAATGATTTGATGAGTCACTAAGTTCCTGTTGGCACCTAATATAACCAATTTAGGACAAGCAAATGAAGCAATCAAGGTGCCATCTCTGACCAAATCTGATGGTGTTCTGGAAATTGGACAGAATTTTCAGATCCGTTGTCGGCAATATTGACGAGGCTAATAGCTATTAGAAAAGTTCAGCTCCTAGGATGCATAATTTCATTACTTGCGATTGGTCTATGTGGATTTGCGACAGAACACTGGCATGTAGTTCTTTTATTTGGACTCGTAGCGGGTAAGAATTAGGATGTTGGATCAATCCTCAATCATATCTTGACACTGAATTCCTTCCTATACATCACAGCAAGGGCAGTTATCATAACTATGTAGAAACAATGTATTAGCATATTAACAATATCATTTGCTCAATGCCTCTTTGAGACGAGACCCAGCAGATACATTATTTTAGTATTGCACAGGGCCATAGTTTAGTAAAAGTTGTAGGCGTAGCATATTTACGCCACTCTATTAAGCATTCTAGGGGAGACAGAGCGTCCCTGCCTCCCCTAGCACTTCGGGCCTGTTTCAATCTTATTGTAGCCTCTCCTTGTCATTTTCAAGTGCACAATTTACTTTTATATTACTTCTAATAATTCCGATGACAAAGTTCATTAAATTCTTTTGATATCAAATTTGAATGGTGATGCTGGTTTAAAACTAATTGGTCTCCCATATAATTTGGTCAACGATCGGCACTGCTCTCTTCCTCTATATTACACTGCCAATATCAGTTCGCTCAATAGGCCTGTGCAAATTTGAAAGCCATGTTTAATCACATCATAGTATACTAATAACTATGCTTTAAAAGGGTTGAATGAGACAATCATAGTATTTATTGAATCGCAACATTTTTTAGTCAGCATAATTTGTATGGACAATAATGTAATGGTAATGAAATCGAAATGCTGCGCTGTGGCATTTGATAGTTTTTGCAGACTTCACTGATAATGTAGATATACTACCAAAATTTTGTTTTTAAGGGAGTCATGATTCCGGAGTTGTCAAAATGGTTTAACACTTCCTGGTGCCTATGATTGTTATATGATGTCTTCTGTGAAACAAGGAACACCTATTTGATTATAGACTTGATAGCAGGGCGGGAGGAGGAGATTGGGCGCATACGCTGCAAATTTATTTTAATGGCAGTCTCAAAATATCCATGTTCCTCACTCTGTTCATTATAATGTTTGTTCACAGGCGCAGGGCTCCTATTCATAAGAGCTACGATGCTCGGTATTCTAGCCTATCACTTCGAGAAGCAGAGTTTGGACATGGATATAGCTGCTGCGTATGTAGGTTTTTGCGCTAGGTGGCTAATAGATCCCACTCCTGCCCGCTATCTGCTCAATAAGTACGGCTTCAAAAACACCACTGCGTTTCATACCCAAGAATTGTCTGACAATTCTGTACAATTCTAGAATAGTTCGAAACTGACCTATATATCATTACCCAACCAGCAACCATTATTGTGTAATTACCCCTGCCTGCTAAATAAATTACATTCATTATTGCTATTGTATAGTTATAATAACAGCCTTTACAATTCTAGTCAAAATTATAATATATAATTGGATTGACATTGTATTCAATGAGTTTGTATTTATGACCAGGCAAGCTATGCTGTAATGAATAGATATTGCTGTGCAAGGAAGCATCAAAGTCTATATTGCGGGAGGCCCAGGTTCAAAACCCCGCTGGGGCAAATCTTAATCGTTTTTTTAATTATGATGGAAATTGAAAGCATTCCATATGAATTGTCCGCTCACAATTTTTGTAAGCACAGAAAACTCTTAGTAATGAGTACGATGACCCGACAAAATACTTATGTTCAACTCTTTTGTGTTGTACCATACCCTACGTTATATTTTGTGCAATCTGTTAATATTGGCAGCAACTGCATAAATAGAATACATCAGCTAAACTATGCTAGCAGAATTATCAGAAAACTTTGCTACTAATAAAAATGTACAACATCGCTCACCAGAGGAGCGAGGAATTATTTTGTATCAACTGTCCTACAAAAGAGCTCTTGATGTTATACTATATCATTCTCAGCCATCTCAGTTATATGGTGAACAGGAAGTAATTTTGGCATATTTCTCTCTTACTCTTGTTTGGTAGTTCCCTAGTAGGTGTTGGCACCAGTACAGATAGTGTTAAAATAGAGGAGTAGGAGGTGGCTCGATGGTTAGAGCGCCGGACTTTCATCATGCAAGTGTTGAAAGTCGTGGGTTCGAATCCCACTGCAGTCCACTGAATACTGGGAGTTGTTGGACCCCAAGGTGTGCTCAGACCTGCCTACAAACAGATTTTGATGCTACCTTGCACAGCAATATCTATTCATTACAGCATATCTTGCCTGGTCATCTAAATACAAACCCATTGAATATAATGTCAATCCAATTGTATAATATTGACTAGAACTGTAAAGGCTAATACTAAAACTACACAATAGCAATATTGAATGTAATTTATTTAGCAGGCAGGGTTAATTACACAATAATGATTGCTGGTTGGGTAAAGATATATAGGTCAGTTTCGAACAATTCTAGAATTGTACAGAATTGTCAGACAATTCTTGGGTGTGAAACGCAGTGCACAATGTTTATGGTTGCGCCTTTGATGCAGGTTCATCTCCTCGGTGTTGTGTTTTACTAACAGGACAGTAAAACTGTAGCTAAAAAGGACCTTCCAGAGAGCGTACCACTAAAGGACAGCCTCAGACAAGTATTTACAGATGTCAAGGTAAGGAGATAGAACTTCTCTTTAGTGTTATATTATATACTCACACTCAAATCGATCAATTTCATTACAAGTTCACATCGTTGGCATTTTCATTTCACGTTTCAGACGACCATTTGATGTTTCTTAGGCTACCATTGTCATTGAGTCACAGTAACCTCTGAAGGTTTATTTTGGGGTTAAAAAAGTGCTGGATTCAAATTGGCTCATTTTGTGCAAGATATTTGAGGTATTTCATTTTATTTTTGCTCTCTTAATATATTGAAAGCAATGAGCCAAATAGAGATGCAATATTATCCAAAAATTTGATAACTTTCGGTGGAAGTTGTCCATCCCCAAATTCAGGATTCGATTTCTTCTAAAGGTTGCTTCTGCCCATCCTGCATTGCAAACACAAAACTTCTTAAAGGTCATTTCATTTGATATTGTTGCGACACTGTATATTTGAATTATTTCACTCTTGAAATCTTGACTAAGTTCACCAGTACTTTCTGCCTGACTATAAAATCCTTTAGTCTGTGGACTTTTCTGATATGTTTAATGACATTAATCTTCATCATTAAAATGATGTTCTTCCGAATGAGCCAAGCAAAAAAAAAATAGAAAAACGGAAGTGCAACATAGACAACTTGGCTAAATACGCAAAAAACAATGAAAAGGAGTATCTATCAGACATGAAATAGGTAAACGTGTGTTCTTTGAATGCCCTTCAACATGTTCAAAGATGTGATGTGTCATGGAAGACTATCGAATAAAATTAAAAGATCCAAGTCTCACGTAGTAAGCGAACAGTGTCGAATCAAATATCTCTGCCGATCAAAAGTGTGTTTTGATGGTGACACTAGTACTAAAGGCACATTAAACTGAACAGAACCCAAATGTTGACACATCTAGTCTGGCGTCCGCTACAAATATGTTGGATTTGCCTTAAAATCCATATTTGTGGATGATTTTCAGTAGTTTCTATCAAATGAGTTACATGATGATGCATTTTATACTTTTTGTCTTTCCATATCTAAGTCTGGGTGTACATCTTGTCCGCATTCGGCAGTAAGTTTGGACAGGGCGGCTTCTTTACTATATACCCTGATTACGCCATACATGATCTCGGTCTAACCCTGACAGAATCAGGAGTAGGAGGGACAGTTTACGGAGGAGTTGCAGTAGGTGCTGTAGCTTTTGTCACTCTCACACATGCACTGAAATGGGAATACAGTAAAATGATATATCTGGTGGTCAGTGCAACCATCAACGGAGTAGCTATCATCCTATTTTCATGTTCAGTTGGCAAGGTAGGTTCAAAAAAAAATGTCTTGTTTATTTGTATCATTTCTCACAGTATTTAATATCATCGCTGTCTGTATAGTAGTGATATATAAAGCTGATGATATGAGAAAGACAACCTTATTATTCACTAATCAGTCTCGCGAAACTTGAATATCGAACTTTTTACCTGACGTCCGATACAACATTTACCCTTGAGGACTTAATCTACTGCTGCCACTCGGGAAATGCGTGCTCAGGTGAGTTATGTATGAGCTCAATGATAACTAATTGAGGCTTTAATCTTAAAATTCTGGCAAACTGATAGTCAAAACCAGGCAATGAAATTAACCACAAGAATACATTTACAATAGACTTGACGTAACTACAGTCATCTTGTTCAAATTTTGACAAGGTCATAAGTAGAGTAATCAATCAACTGGATACAATGACCAGCGACTTTGGCAAAGTTCACAGCCCAAAAATATGTAACTAAGTGCATGTGATTTTGATGTCTCCATAAAACACTTTTCACCTTGACTTGGGTTGTCTTTTTTTCAGGTCAGTTTCTACCTCTTGATAGGGTTTCTGGGATTGTTGCATGGAATATTTCTGGGGAATTTTATCAGCTTTGGAACAGATCTAGTTGGAGCTCGTAACATGGTACTCATACAATCTTTTGAAGCCTTTGGAAATGGATTTGGAGGATTCATTGCTCCACCGATCACCAGTAAGCCTAAGATTAGATTTACCTCTTGCATACATGAGTCAACCCGACATATTTTTATTTTGCTCCCTGTCCTTGCAACCATCAATGTAAACTCTGATGTTCCCCATTAAGAATTAAGCTTTGGTTTTGATGTTGTTCGTTCGATTGTGAGGAACGGAAGATCGTCGTCCTGCTTTTACTCACTCACTGTGCATATACTTTAGGAGAGTATATGCTGTGGGGAACGGAATTGTTACTATCCTATACTAAAGTAAATGCCGTGTACTATTAGTATGTATAGTTGTTCTATAACCGTCCTACTTACAAATTTGGTTCTAACTATGTTTGTAGTTATGGTTTTAAATCTTGCACTCCGGACACTTCAAAATGTCACTTTATTGTTGTGTAATTTATTTGTAGTTCTAATTTGGAGTTACCTCCTCTTTCATGCACTGAAGAAAGACAAGATCGCTCAAATCTATTAAAACGTGGTTCCAATTGGTAATGCTAGCACTCTGGTGAGTACGAGGTATTAAACTTATTAATTTCTAGTGACGAACAGCTGGTTCCCACTACTGCACAAAGCAATTTACTAAGGGGTTGTTATTGAGCCTGACCTCTTCTTAGCTTCACTAGAAGTTGCCTTCAAGTTGTTTAAGAAAGGTTCCTGCCGATAACCTGCTAAGACCCCTGTCTTGTTCTAACAGTAAAACTCTTGATGTGCTCTTACACCACAAAGTCAATATTATCCTTAGATGTTAATATGACACAATCACTATTTATGAATGTGTTCAGGTACGTTTGATATTCTTGTTATTCAACTTAGGTGACTGATTTGAATTATGAGCACCTACTTGATCTCTGTATAGTGCCTGGAAGCCCAATCAGGTAATCAAGGCGGTGTATCAGTATCAGTCTGTGGTCACTCTAAAATTGATGTTCAATTTCTATATTCAATGTTGAATTAATGTTTCACAGATTAGAGGTATCTTATCTTAAATCGGTAGCGTCCTACTTCTTTAAAACACAAGAATCTAATCCTAAACTATTATTCCGAAACTTAATCTATTTAACCCCCAAGCAAATATGAATACTAATTGATTCTGTTCTGCCTTAACAATATTTCCAATGATACTTCTAAATGATTTCCGACTTGATATGATCACAGACGCGAATTGCCTGCGTTTAACTGTGGGTCACAATGATTTCCGACTTTGATATGAGCACCTACGCGAAATACCTGCGTTTATGGTGGGTCACAATGATTTCCGACTTTGATATGAGCACCTACGCGAATTACATGCGTTTTATGGTGGGTCACAATGATTTCCGACTTTGATATGAGCACCTACGCGAAATACATGCGTTTTATGGTGAGTCACAATGATTTCCGACTTTGATATGAGCACCTACACGAAATACATGCGTTTTATGGTGGGTCACAATGATTTCCGACTTTGATATGAGCACCTACGCGAAATACCTGCGTTGATGGTGGGTCACAATGATTAAACCTCCTAAAGTTAATTTTGAATCCTGTTTCAGAGTGTTGTTATAGTAACAATTAACAACGACTTACTTTAGTTGATTGCAAAATTGCCTTATAAACTCTTAGTGGATATGACCTAACGTCTGAGTACCTGACGAACTGTCCCTAATTACTTTGCCAATTACTATATGCATAGAAATCAATTACAACAGTATATTCACTAAACTGATAGTTTATTGTCTTGATACTTATAAAAAAAATGATAATGTAATTCAAATTATACTCACAGTATATATTGGTCCTTAGACTCCACTTTAGTTTTAGCGTTCCAACAAAGATCTTTGATTTAAAACTACTATTTATTAAATCAAAATATAATGTCTTTTACTAGCTAAGTAAAAAGTTGACTGTGCTGCTCAAAGAATTAAACTGTACTAATTTACTGTTCAAAATTTCGGCCTTTATATAGGTGCCGATTTTTGTGCTGACTCTGCTTGTTGTCGTTTGATTAGCTGTCAGCGGATTAGTGGATTAGTGTCTCTTGTGGCTTTGTTATATGAAACCGTTCTGTGGTCAAGTCACGTGGTATATGGCTGCTGTTCCTCAGTCTAGCTTCTGGAATCTATTGTTCTATTTTTGGGCTGACTTTGTTGTTGTTACTCCAAGATTAATTACTTCCGTGTCACCCTGAAGATTACTTGGTACTTGGTGCTATGACATTTTGGAAAACCAAATTCCTGAAGATTAATTGGTACTTGGTACTAGGATTAGTGTCTCTTGTGGCTTTTTTATATGAAACCGTTCTGTGGTCACATCACGTGGTATATTGCTGCTGTTCCTCAGTCTACCCTGTGGAATTTGTTGTTCTATTTTTGGGCTGACTTTGTTGTTGTTACCTCCTGGTTAATTACTTCTGGAGATTACGTGGTACTTGGTACTATGACGTGTTGGAAAACCAAATTACTGCGTCACTGGAATTCCTATTCTCTGACCGGATTAGCATGCTGCGGTTATCTTCGCTACATCTTTGATGGATTACTTCTGCGTCTCTCTGCTCGTTGTGTATGCTTGTGACTACAAAATACCATGGAGGTTACTGGGTGCATTTGTTTTCATCTCTATCTGTACCCTCTGACTTCTGTGGCTGGCTGAATATAACTCAAGTGCCCATTTTTGGTACTGACACTATTCATGGAAGAGATTTTTTTTATCTTGAAACAGTACTCCTCAGTTAATTTTGATTGATGTCAATTTATTTTCCCAATACTTACTCCTTAAAGTGCAACTACACAGAAAAAAACAACTGTTGCTCATAAAACTGATTGTATTAAAGCTCACTGGTCTAAATCTCCGGTAGGTACAAAAAACCAAACCACGAACTCACAAGCTACGAACCTTTAAAAAACCGAACCCTCAATGTGTATGATAACATATTTTCGTCCAATGATGTTCTTTGTAACAAAATGTCAAAACTTTGATGAACGGGTTGTCCTCTCTTGTACTTTGGCAAATGGTAGAAGACAACTCCCATCCCAGCAGAGAGTTTGGGACATAGGAGCAGGGAGAGTGGGAAGGGAACAGGGAGGGGAGCAGGGAGTTTGTCCCCGACTTAACAAAGAAGGGAATTTTGTTCTAGAATAGATGCCAGGCTAGATCATGGCTTGAACGATTCCTAGATTGAGACAGAGGTTCCGGAGAGCTGGGAGCCACCAAGTTCAAACTTAGTGATTATTACCATGGTGGTGCGACTGATCCTGGAAAATTGAGTGATTATGCACAAATGCACGCAGTGATCCTTTTACTTACTAAATGTTGCTTGCAAATACTCTGTTTATGTGATCATTGCACTGTTTGAGTGATCATTGCACTGTTTGAGTGATAAGGTGATCCAAGCAGATAACATATTATATGCGCATTCAAATAAAGGTAATGGTTCAGAGAAGATACTGTTGATGGTGTTTGTTTACACTTGTATTCAATGAACTTATTTGTATATTATGGTGCCTAAAATAGCAGCAAAATTAGAGGCAGACAAAAGGCCTGAGAGAATAGTAATGGCTGAGGTGGATTAATACTGAAGTGTGAGCATTCATGGCTGTGAATATACGTATCATGGTAGACCATTGGGGACATAAAGCAGTTCCTATCCAGTGGCAATGCATGTTGTTAATGACAGTAATCTAACTATCAAGCCATAACTGTTGCGCACCAGCTATCACGAGGATTGTGCTGTGTCTTCTGGTACTGCGTAACTAAAAAAAACCAGAAAATATCATATTCAAATTCAAAGAGAAGTGTTTGATATTATATGTCATGTTATTATCAGTTAAAATTTAGAACTCACTTTTTGCTCATTTTGATCTACTCATAGCTTTAGGGCAGCATGAGGCAAGTTCCCTGTTTCGTCATTGCCGGTCAATATTATTTGCTTTTTTTTTGGCTGGATGGTGACTGGTGAAGCTCACACCACATTACATCTATCAATCATGCTCGGCTGGGATAAAATGAATAATACACCAATAAATTTTGGTACATACCTGACCTAACTTCAAGCTTTATTACTGTGTAGTTGTTTTACACGAGGCTGTTGCAGAATACTAGGATATTATCATTATCAGTTCAGTCCGGCCCACCACAGCTTGAACCTGACTTCGTTACACAGCTATAGTATAGCATGTTAGTCTGACCATCGGATCAAAATAAGAAAAACAGGCATTTTTGGTATTCTGTGGTACGAGTCAGAGAAATCAATAGCTGAAGTTGTAATCAGTAAGGGCCCGCATGGATATTTACAAACACAAGATTTCTTTTGATAGTTGTTACAGAATTTGCAGTTAATATATATAGTATTTGCCTAACCACTAAATTCATAGAATCATTTCATAGATAGATGATCAAGCCTGATCAAGGTAATGTAATTTTCAGAGAGGCAACACTGATCTGATATCTCTTAGAGTAGCACAAAATGCTGTATGTAAGACCTAACAGTTATAGTTATAATGTAAATAAGCTCAATTTTTTATAGACGAATTATAATGTATATTTTTATAGATAGAGGTCCTACTTTCCCCCTCACGCTTTATTTGAAACCAAAGAACAGCCATGAACTTTCAAAACAATATTTCAAGATAGGCAAACACCCATAGTACATACTTGTTAACTCTGTTGAGATGTTATGATTCAGGAGGCAGCCTTCTGCTCCTGTGAGAGTCAAAGGGGCTCCAATTTACTAAACTGTACTGTGATAATTTCTAATAAGTGAGGTGTGTCCTTCATTACAGCCTTCTGTAGTAGCTCCACTACCGCAGACGAGCTGCGCCAGGGGAGAAAATAATTTCAGATGGCGCAGCTCGGCTAGAGGCAATTTACATGTGGCGCAGCTCGGCTAGAGGCAATTTACATGTGGCGCAGCTCGGCTAGTTTCAAAATTAGTTTAATTGATTGGTCTACTCCAAAACCTGGGATTTTGGCAATGTTTGACTACCCCCCCCCCCCCAAAACTCAAGGGGGGCAGTCAAACTTTGCCAAAATCCCAGGTTTTGGAGTAATGAAATGGGGAGAGACCACTTTAAACCGCCAAAGTATGATGGAAGTGAAGATATCTAATTATTCATTCAAAAATTCACTGATGTGGCCCAAGCCAACAACTGGAATCCCCAGGCAGCCCATTTAAACATCAGACTGTGTCTCGAAAAACAAGCACAAGAATGTGCAAGAGGAGATAATGTAGAAGCGGTATTTGTTAACCTGAGAGCCAGGTTTGGTCTAACACGGAGGCAAGCGCGGGACAAATTGTCCACTGTAAGAAAAGAACCAGGTCAAAAGTTTCACTCACTCGGAGTAGAAATTCTAAAATTAGTAAGAATTGCGTATCCAAACATGGGCGCTGCTCATCAAGAAGATATCGCCGTAGAAAATGTGCGCAGGTGCATAGAAAATCGTCAGTTATTGAGACATCTGATGACAATAGAACTCAACACTGTAGCGGAAATATGTCAGGCTTCAGATGATTATGTTCAGGCTGGCTCCAACCTCAGACAAAGGCAGCAAATAAATGTTGTAACCTATTCAGAAAATTCTGACTTTGAAAATGAAGTTGATTTTGACTGTAATAATGTAGGTATGCACTCAACACATAGTGATTATCAAAATAAACCCAAAGCTAAAGTCACTGAGAGCACCAGTAGTGAAATAGCTAAACAAACGGAAATTCTTTTCATAATAATGGAGATATTAGATAGGAATACAAAAGCTGTAGAAAAGTTGGCCAGTGTCCAAAACACTAGGCAGAGAAAACGAGCATGCTATTCTTGTGGCTCAGAAAATCATATGGCAAGGGAATGTCCTAATAAAAACCAGGTAAACTCCACAGGTTCTCAGTAAACTCACCAGCTACTGATGAACCTAACCTTTTACAAGAAAAGGCTGGTGTAAACATGTCTATGTTTGGCAACCATCAAAAAGTGGACAAAAATCCTAGTGCTGAGCATGGAAATCAAACCCCACTGAACACTGCGGAAAGTGAATGTGATCAGGCTTCGAAAGCTTATCCAAGCAGTAAACTTGGGAAAATTTCCGACCAGTATAGTGTGTCTCAAACTGATGAGGTTGGCTCAATCTTTAGACAGAGGAGCATCACCAGCCTAGTAAAACGAGATAGAATAGCAGAATCAAAAATACTTGAGGAAAGACTCTGTGAAAATGACAATGGGAAAAATGACAAAAAGGTTGTCAGCTGTAATGAATTGTGTCATTACGAGTCAGATTCCTGTTATTATATGCCAAGCAAGGCTGGTGGAAAGAGTATACAGTATTTACTTGACTCTGGGTGTTCTAAATCTGTATTATCAAGGCATGTGTATGATAGACTCCCAAAATCTTTCAGATCTGAAATTGAGCCTCTGGAAAAATCTGGGATAATGGCAGATGGGTCAAAACTACCCCTCATAGGGAAAATCATGCTGCAATGTTCAGTGCGAGGAGAGAAATTTGTTGAGGAATTCATTGTGAGTAGAATTACACATGATGCTATACTCGGAATGTCGATTTTCAAAGCGAGCGGGTGTACACTAAGCTTCGAGAAAGCGTCACTGTATATCAATAATAAAAATCTGTTATGTGTTGGCAGATTAGGGGATTTGCTTGTAAGCAATATCAAAGTTATGCGTGATACAATAACCCTAGTAAGACCTGAGATGGCTATTCATACAAAGTTATGTAATAATACCAGAGGCATGTTTGGTATAACAGGAACTAAAATGAATCATAAAATGCCAGAAAATGTTTTGGTGGCATTGAAGCCGTGGGAGCCAGATGGGCTGAATAAAATTGTAGTAGAGGATGAAATCAGAGCCGGTGTAGTATTGTAAACTGTCCCCCGCGCGAAAACAACCCCGGGACACTTTACAATATTGTAAACTGTCCCGGGGACACTTTACAATAAAAACAGGCCTATTGTAAACTGTCCCCCCCTATTGTAAACTGTCCCCCCCCTATTGTAAACCGTCCCCCCCTATTGTAAACTGTCCCCCCTATTTGTGACTGTCCATATCGAGAGCCCAGCTGTTTATCACCATTCTAAATGGGTCAGATCATCTAAGTGGAGCATACCATGATGTTCTGACTGCCACTATGATGGCCAAAGTTGTACCATGGGGATGGTGGTGGTATCTCATTGAATGAGTGTATAAAGCCTCTTTTTCATATGGTACTTTGGGGATCTATTTTTTGCAAACACTAGTTATTTGAAGCTCCTATGATTAAGAGATGTCTGGTTTGCGAAAAAAGGTGCACTAAGCCAACAGTGGAAAGATGTGTAGTTGCCACATCACAGAACACACATACTTTCATTGCAGGTTCATGAGCCGCGCGAAAACAACCACCCCCAAACTGTCTTATAAATATTATCTGTCAAAAAGTCTCAAACGAAATGAACCATGATTTTCTAGCAATAATGTGATTGTCATGAAGTGACTGTGTACCTAATTTTGGATTAAAAGGTTAGAAATTAATGACACAACGGATGATATGTCGTTCTTTGCAAGTTCATGAGCCGCGCGAAAACAACCACCCCATTCAGTCATCTTGAAATCTACCTCAATCAAGCATTTGCCTGTGAGTGATGACAGTCAGTCACAAGTGAGACTGGGAGAAGTGACCGCTTTTGAGCTTTTCTTATTGTGCGGCCTGATATTGCCCTGTAAAACATTGCTTAAGCCGCGCAAAAACAACCACCCCCCAAAGTGTCTTATAAAGATAATCTGTCAAAAAGTCTCAAACGAAATGAACCATGATTTTCTAGCAATGATGTGATTGTCATGAAGTGACTGTGTACCTAATTTTGGATTAAAATTTTAGAAATTAATGACACAACGGATGATATGTCAATATTTGCAAGTTCATGAGCCGCGCGAAAACAACCACCCCATTCAGTCATCTTGAAATCTACCTCAATCAAGCATTTGCCTGTAAGTGATGAAAGTCAGTCACAAGTGAGACCTGGAGAAATAACCACTTTTGAGGTTTTGATATTGTGCCGCCTGGTATTGGACTGTAAAACATTGCTTAAGCCGCGCGAAAACAACCACCCCCCAAGCTGTCTTATAAAGATTATTTGTCAAAAAGTCTCAATCATAATGAACCATGATTTGGCAGCCATAATGTGATTATCATAAGGTGACTGTGTACCAAATTTCAGATTAGTAGGTCAGAACTTAATGACACAACGGATGATATGTTGTTCTTTGCAAGTTCATGAGCCGCGCGAAAACAACCACCCCATTCATTCATCTTGAAATCTACCTCAATCAAGAATTTGCCTGTGAGTGATGACAGTCAGTCACAAGTGAGACCTGGAGAAATAACCACTTTTGAGGTTTTGATATTGTGCGGCCTGGTATTGGACTGTAAAACATTGCTTAAGCCGCGCGAAAACAACCACCCCCCAAGCTGTCTTATAAAGATTATCTGTCAAAAAGTCTCAAACGAAATGAACCATGATTTTTTAGCAATAATGTGATTGTCATGAAGTGAAGTGAAGTAGAAATTAATGACACAACGGATGATATGTCGTTCTTTGCAAGTTCATGAGCCGCGCGAAAACAACCACCCCATTCATTCATCTTGAAATCTACCTCAATCAAGCACTTGCCTGGGAGTGATGGCAGTCAGTCACAAGTGTGAGCGGGAGAAATAATTACATTTGAGCTTTTCATATAGTGCATGATTTTTCAATCACAAGTGTGACACCAAGAAATAATCAATTTGAGCTCCTCATAGTGAGAGCCATGCTTTTGCACTGTAAATGATTGCTGGAGCCAGGCAAAAACAACGACTCCCACTTTAGTTCATATAAACTGTATCCTACTAGATCATTAATGGAATCCTAATATATATTATTTTACAGCCATAGTGTAAGTGTCCTACTGATACCAGTTGTTCATTTCTGGATGGTTTGCAATGTAATGTGCGGAACAGCTGATATTAGTTACGCAGTAGCTCAATTAGCTGCACAAAGACAATCCCCAACAGCACATCTGCATAGAACTGCACAGTAATTCAGTGATTTTTGTGCGAGTCCTGCAATTATTACTGCTACATTACTTGTTGCACTAAACACTGTTACCCTGCATATAAACCCATTGCTTAAGCTGTACAAACGCTGACTGACTGTCATCACTCATGGGCAAATTCTTGATTGAGTTAGATTTCAAGATGAATGAATGGGGTGGTTGTTTTCGCGCGGCTCATGAACTTGCAAAGAACGACATATAATCCGTTGTGTCATTAACTTCTGACCTACTAATCTGAAATTTGGTACACAGTCACCTTATGACAATCGAATTATGGCTGCCAAATCATGGTTCATTATGATTGAGACTTTTTGACAGATAATCTTTATAAGACACTTTGGGGGGTGGTTGTTTTCGCGCGGCTTAAGCAATATTTTACAGTCCAATACCAGGCGGCACAATATGAAAAACTCAAAAGTCGTTATTTCTCCAGGTCTCACATGTGACTGACTTTCATCACTCACAGGCAAATGCTTGATTGAGGTAGATTTCAAGATGACTGAATGGGGTGGTTATTTTCGCGCGGCTCATGAACTTGCAAAGAACGACATATCATCCGTTGTGTCATTAAGTTCTGACCTACTAATCTGAAATTTGGTACACAGTCACCTTATGATAATCGCATTATGGATGCAAAATCACGGTTCATTATGTTTGAGACTTTTTAACAGATATCTTTATAAGACAGCTTGGGGGGTGGTTGTTTTCGTGCGGCTTAAGCAATATTTTACAGTGCAATACCCAACCTCACAATATGAATAGCTCAAAAGTAATTATTTCTCCCGCTCACACTTGTGACTGACTGCCATCACTCCTAGGCAAATGCTTGAAGGAGGTAGATTTTATGATGAATGAATGGGGTGGTTGTTTTCGCGCGGCTCATGAACCTGCAATGAAAGTATGTGTGTTCTGTGATGTGGCAACTACACATCTATCCACTGTTGGCTTAGTGCACCTTTTTTCGCAAACCAGACATCTCTTAATAATAGGAGCTTCAAATAACTAGTGTTTGCAAAAAATAGATCCCCAAAGTACCATATGAAAAAGAGGCTTTATATACTCATTCAATGAGATACCACCACCATCCCCATGGTACAACTTTGGCCATCATAGTGGCAGCCAGAACATCATGGTATGCTCCACTTAGATGATCTGACCCATTTAGAATGGTGATAAACAGCTGGGCTCTCGATATGGACAGTCACAAATAGGGGGGACAGTTTACAATAGGGGGGGACGGTTTACAATAGGGGGGACAGTTTACAATAGGTGGGGACAGTTTACAATAGGCCTGTTTTTATTGTAAAGTGTCCCCGGGACAGTTTACAATATTGTAAAGTGTCCCGGGGTTGTTTTCGCGCGGGGGACAGTTTACAATACTACACCGGAACTGTTTCTGCTGATTTCATATATCTATCAAAAGATGATCAGCTTGTAAACAACAAAACAGGCAACATCATGAAGCCACAAAATACAATGGGAGAAGCATTTAATTTAGTAAACATTGGAGATGTTATGAGTCAAAATGAAAATATTGAACAACAAAGCGAGGGTATAGCTTCAAAGCTGGGTGACCATTATGACAGCATGGTGTCAAACCACATGAAAGAGCTTTGTAGCACAACTACTCAAGAGATGAAATCAGCTGATCACAAAGGAGCAATAGTAAATTTATTAACAAAATACTCCGATGTTTTCTGTCAAGGTGATTCACTTATCTGTCAAACAAAGTCGGTTAATCATTCTATTCCGGCTTTACTGGACACTGAACCAATAAAACACCTCATAGAAATAACAGGAAAGCCTGATGACACAGGTCAATCTGTCTCAACAGGGATGACAAAACAACAAATAACATAATCACCGCACTGGATACAGGCATTGGGTGATTGTGAAAATATCTAGCCGTTAATATCTTAGGCTACACATCAATATTATAATTAGATAATTATTAACCTGTAGTGATTTTTATTAAAAAAAGAAAACCTGGAAAAGACATGTTGTAAACTAACACTTATTCAAGCGTGGGCACATGTCAAAGACAAACAAAATATTATATTATTTTATTAATCTGCACTTATGCACAGGTATGCTGCATACTATTGCATATCTATCACTGAATATACACAGAATACGCTTATCTCAGTCCTTCAGCCGTCAACAACACTTCTACATCTAACGTCAGGTGAAACCAGCAGCTCTAACTCTTGCATCTAACTCACTGGCTCCTACCAACACAGATGTAGCAATTTGCCGATACATCGCTACTCTCAACCCAACTGCCGACGGGCTGACAGACATTCTATGTTTAAGCTGACTTTTACAATTCCCCTCTT
This sequence comes from Membranipora membranacea, assembly GCA_914767715.1. Taxonomy (NCBI): domain Eukaryota; kingdom Metazoa; phylum Bryozoa; class Gymnolaemata; order Cheilostomatida; family Membraniporidae; genus Membranipora; species Membranipora membranacea. Next base: position 23,572,060 of record OU612069.1, read on the forward strand.
TTAAAGTTTGAGATAAATATTTAGTTCGTTTTGCTCCGATTTATCAACATAATTAATTTCTATCTAGTGGGAGAGTGTGGGGAATTTCAGTCTTTGGGTGTTATATATATTATTAAGCACTGAGGACACATTCTATTCACACATTGTAATCATACATTCTATTCCTACACATGTTTTGTCTGTTATAATAATCCTTTATCATATGCTACGACTGTAACTATTATTAGAGCTTACACCCTTCCCTCTTACAACTTGTCACTTCATGTTTGCTAGCGGACGAGACTAAACGCACTGATTATTTTTACTGATTTATACATTAAATCTTTGTAACTCTGTTAGTTTTAGTTAGATAGTTAGTACACAATAAAATCGTAGTATAGTAACACATTTTTATGCCTGGCTGGTAGCCTTGATTTCAACAGACTTTTCGACTGGCAGGTTGCCGTTAAGCCTTACGCGTTCATCACAACAAGTTGGAGATCGGGAATAATTTTGCCAAGCCCATGCTGGCTATCCTGACAAGATAGAATTTCCAGACAGATAGTTGATAGTGAAAGTTGATGAAATATTATGTATCAAGCAAGACTGACTACTCACACTCAGGCAACCTAGTGCTAGTACTGCAGGCTGCTACTGAGTGAGGAATGGTCACAGGCCTACTCTAACACCTGGGTCACTGGCAGTAATTGACTGCCCCCTTGGTTTTTTTTGGTGTTTGAAACCCAACCAGGGGGTTGTTATATCTGAAACTAGGGGTTTTAGAATAACTCAATACAATCGATAGAACAGGCTCACCTCAAATCACTGTTACAAATGTCTGACTTGCTCAAGTAAGATCTTCTCAGTCCAGAGCTATCAGTGGATTGTCCTCTCTACTAGCCGCCAGCCTTCTGGGTGACTCTACAAGTAATAATAATCATCATATGAGTAATCTAGCTGTCCTCATGAGTATACACGTTGTACAGTAAGCAGTCATAAGTAGAGTCCCTTTCCCATTCTTGCCTTCTTCTTTTTTTCTTTTGCTTTTTCTGCCGTGTTTTATTTTCTGTTTCTGTTGTAGCGTCCTACAAGTATTTGGTTGATTTTTTTGGATCCATAATATGTAATAATATATATTTATTTATGTAGTTGGTACAAAGGTATAATATGATTCCTCAGTACGAAATATGATAGTAGTGTGCACTATCTGGTTGCCATTATATGACTGACCGGTTTCTGACTGATACATGTTATATGCATTGATATAAATATTCATTCATATCAATGGTTATATACCTTTGTATTCCAACTACATGTAAAAATGGGAGTTGCCTTCATTTATGTGTGGCGGGGCAACTCCAAAGTAATATGTGATCGGTATTAGAATTCGACTAATATTCAATATAGCAGGGTGCATTTTCCCAATGTCATTTTCCTAACAAGCCATTTTCTCACATCCCTTTATCCCACCTAGCTATTTTCCCACCAAGCCATATTCCCACCGAGCCATTTTCCCACCAGAACATTTTCCCACATATCCGTTTTCCCACCGATAAGATTTCTCACTGATCCATTTTCTCACCGGGATGTTTTCCCACCGATCTGTTTTCCCACCATGATATTTTCTCACCAAGCTGTTTCCCCACCTGGACGTTTTCTCACCAATCCATTTTTCCACCTTGACGTTTTCCCAACAATCCATTTTTACACCCGGACGTTTTCCCACTTGCTAATTTCCCACTATTGCTTTTTTTCAAATGAACGCTGGTAGCTTCTTTCTATTTTTTTGTTCCTTTTCCTTCTGCTCTTTTGTTCAGGCATTAAGGTAATGTCAAAGACCGATCCGAATATCAACATATCATATACCGTTGGAAAGCTGCTGAGCTACTAAAAATGAATACCTGAACAAAAACTTGATTCGAAGACACCAGCTCTGCTAGGTTGGCTTTGCCATCAGTACGACACTCAGTATAACAGCTCTGCCAGGTTGGCTTTGCCACCAGTACGACACTCAGTATATCGTCTCTGCTAGGTTGGCTTTGCTCTCTAGGCTGAAGCCCTGACAGTTGCTAGTCTGCAGAAGTTACCTATTCAGGAGTTATCCTCTCTCGGCTCATTTGTGGTGAGTTTGTTTCGCTCGATACAGCTAGCCTGAAAACCAAACCCTAGCCAGGTAACGCCCGGGTGTTCCACCCTTTTGATATTTCCCATACCACGCTCAAATGGATGATATGCTCAGTAGTTATTGTGCTCATAATCCATGATGATTTAACCATGTCAAACCTATCATCTGGTGTTTGACATACATATCTTTATTTTCATGTCAGACATACAGTTTATCATTATTTTCAGTGGTCACTCGGTGTTCTGATGCGGGAGCTATTTACAGGAGGAGCTCATCCATATCCCTCAATATCTAATTATGAGGTGAAGTCATATCTCCAGTCCAGTGGCATATATTAGCAATCACGGACCACGGATATCAGTAAATCAAAATCCTTGTTTTCCTCGTGCAAGCCAGGCTGAATAGCTCAGTGTGTAGAGCGTCTGCCTGGTAATCCCTGCTTTTTTAGGAATTTTGTGGGTTCGAATCAAAACAATGCCGAATTTTTTTTCAAATGGGTGCTTTATAACTGGGGCATTTTTACTTTTCCCAAGGGGGAATGTCTTATAAGTGAGGAATTATGGTACATACAGAGTTTGACTTTTGACCTTGAGCTGGACAAGCCAATCAAAAGCCCGGTGTATTGACACACCCACACCCTCCCCGCCACGCCTACGGCATGTGGATCGGGCTGCGCCCGATCATAATGCTCATCTCTAAAATATCAGTGAGTGAAATTTTTTAGAATATACGCCCCTGCTCCAGTCAGGACAGAGACTTAATAGACCTAATGAATGCCCACAGATCATGTGAGTCATTCACATAACATTCACTTATATAAACTTTCTTGGAGACTGGTATTGGAGGTAAATTATAGTTCACCATTCACTTATGAAAACCTACACCTAATAAAAGACAACATCATTTTTTGCAAAAAAAGTACTTTGCATAGTTTGTCATCTTTTACATGCGAGTGCCTGCCTCCAAAGTGCACAACAAATAACATTATGTAGGTCATTGTGATAAAACCACATTGTGTGCCCAAGCAGCCTACTTCCATTACCAAATTTCTGAGCAGATTTGAACTTGGTGAAAGACTGCAGAACCATATAGCAAAACTTGCGATCAACTCATTGAAATTTGATTAAATCAGAACTGTTGTTTTCAGAAATTATCCCATTGAATTGACTTTTAATAAAGGTGTTCTTCCTTTGTCAAACAGAAGAAAACTTTTAAAATTTAAAAATTTTGGTGTGATCTCAGGTAGCAAAAATTTTAAACTGCCAAGAAACTCTGATATCAAGGTTCGAGGTCATAATCAAAGGCTAAATCTTGGTAACCCTCCTGGTAAGGGTTTGAATATAAATGTGAATTTGTTTTATCCCAGCTTAATGGTTCTATCTATTATATTTTGTGGTTACAATATGATGTATGAATGTTGGAATGAGAATCCAAAAGAAAGATCGACCTTCACTTAACTAAGCGAGTCACTGAATTCCCTTCTGAATCCCTCCAATGCTGCCTGTGGGGATGAGTCAAGTAATTATATTATGAGAGTTTTAACTCAGGATATATCATCTGACTATCACATATATACTAAACTGCCTGCACCAGATACATCATCAAAAACCATCACAGTCAACCGGCCGATCAAAAACCATCACAGACAAGCAACCAATAAATATTGCCAATAATAGCAATAACCGTTTGCGCTATGGTTACTGCATAGATAAAACCATCTACATTGTGTAGTTCAAGCTCTTGGTCTGTTTGGTTGACTGTTTGTGGAGAATTGTCAGCAATACTCATTGTAGGGTTTCTTATTTGTATTCCAGTCCCCAGTCTTTTCCCTGTGAAAAAGGAAGAGAGAAATAAAGGTGCCAACAGTGCACCTATCTCATTTATTTAAACTCGTCAGGACAAGAAATTCCTCTGCCACAAATGTCATAAGATATTACAATTCACAAGATTCATTTTTTTTAAATTGCAAAACAAACTATACTTAGTCAGGTGCGTTCCTAGCATTTTTTATATCCACAGACCTCTTTGGATGAAATATCTGCAATTGGTTTGATTGCATAAGACTAAACGTGTATTGATAAAATCATTAAATAAGATGAATGATTATACGAAGAGCCAATTTATGTTATACTTTCATTTTGGAATGCAGATAATTCAAATCAAAATAAAACAATTGATAGCAATGAATATGAAACACTATATCCTGTTGAAATTCAAAATATGAGCCATTTTTGGTACGGGTATACAAATGTGAATTTGGACTATCAAATTCATCACAGTGCCTTGAAGCTACAGTTTTGTATACAGTATGAAAAGAATTTCCAGTGAGTTTCAACATATGAGCAACTTTGTATTTAGAGAATCGCTAAGTTTCTGTTGTCATTATGACTGGCCAAAACTCAATCGTAAAAGAACATAATTTCAAGAAGTTGATGTCCGCATTGACAATTTTATTGTAGATGTAGAAGCATGCAGTCAAACTTGATCTTCACTGGTGAGAGAAACATTACAGTGTTTTAATTAAATCCCACGCATTATCAATTGTAACCCAAAAATAACTTATATTCTACATCCAAAAATTGACAGGTGTGAGGAATTCTGTCAGCCAAGCCAGGTGGAAATCTTTACATCATTCAGCACAGCCTGACCAAGAATACACATCAGTATTTACTCAAACAAAGTGGTTCGACAGAACCAGAATCATTTTAATATCTCACTATTCATCGGGATGTTTTGACCCCTAGCTAACAAAGAAAAAGTGAGATATACTTACAATATTTGGAATGAGAGTGTTGGTATGCGACAATAAATCTACCTGTCTATCAGTCTCATTATGAGAGTATTATAACCTTTCTACTTACCGCTAACGGTGTACTAAGTATTCCAGTGACACTGTCTTGTGTGGTATAGCTTTTGGAATTACTGTCAGAGATCATTACATGTGACATGGGACAAATCCTATATGCCCCAAGTCCCACACACCCTAGTGTTGGATTGGACCAAGTACCTAAAACATATCTTAGCATGCAACATGGTATACACAAGCAGATCATCTAATAAGTGAACTTATCATAAAACTGGCTATTGCCCATACTACTCATTCTGTTATGTCCTATAAATCGATTTCGTTTTCATATTCAAACTAATCAACATAGAATTTGGTTGAAGAACAATGGATTCATCAAAGTTAATGTACTGCTGGTTATAATTTACATCATCGATGGAGATCTATGATACACAATAGGATATGATAACCGCCAGTAGTAGATAAAGAAAGCAGATAAGTTGAGTTTTCTCTAATAATAAATACCACGAGCTGAATTATTCTGATGGTACCCCTTTAAACATGCCAATCACAGGGAATGGATGGAATCAAGAGCAGTGGTGTCAGGGGGTCCCAAGGAGATTATGGTATTAAGGTGGGCCCAATGCTGCATCATCAATGTTGGGGTGGGTGAAACTACACAACACTACACTATTCTAATACAATTTTTTTTCTCTTATTTTGTGTTCTCAATGAAAGTTACTAGGTATGTTCTATTCCAGTCTCCTTCCCCGAAGCTTTTAGACTAAATTTGTATTATTTGTGTATTATTTATTACCACCCACACACAAGAGTCTTTGCTCAAAATTCACATTTCTACAGTTTTCATATGGGGAGAGTGCGCAGTTGACTCTATTATTAAGAAATATCCCTATATTCAACAGTGAAATGGATAGCCTTGGTCCATTTTGTTCAAATATCCTAAATTTTATCCATCATAGGAGGGTGCTCTGTCGATCCTCCTGCACCCCCCCCCCCCCCCAACGCTGTTGGCCTGAAGTTGTTGGGTTTGTTGTTATCTTGCAGTGCCAGAGCTGCGCTAATCATACTAAAGCTATTGCGTACATAATATCTACTGAGATGAGAATTTATTGCCACGGCTGTATGAATCCACATAAGAGGAGAACTTTGAGTTCAAACAATGGGTAATGATGATGATGATAAAATCAGAGTACAACTTGCATTTGCTTTTCAAGATGGTTTTCAGATCTTGAAACATGCTATCACAATCACAAAGGCTGCGCTGGAAAGATTCACACAGATACCGAAGAGCCTCCTGACTGTAAAGACACCAAACTCAGCATAGAAACTCAAGGCCTGAACAGGGGGCATGATTTGAAAGTTACTATTCAGATGTGCTGAAATATAATCACTGGCCCCAGTAGATTTTTATAGTATGGGGAAACCTGTCTACGGATATGCTACCAATGATAATCAGTTGAAATTGAGTGTTATTTTTATTTTGGTCGGATGACACTCTTTCTAATATATATAATACAAATTAATCTTGCAGATATTTTTGGTCTTGATATTTTATAATTGTTGCAGAACTGGATTTGATTATAGAGATTAAGATTTATTTTCAGCTCAGTTGAACAGACATAGCAAGAGATCCAACAGTCATAGTAACTATTGCCGCTTACTGGCATTGTAGCATAAAATAAGTATGGCCACAAGGAGGACAAAGAGCTAAGTGTGTTTCACAACATTCAGGTTGGTTTGTCATATCCTTAGATCGGGTATGTTATATTGTGGTGTTGTGTATTGATGGCAATTAGTAATACATCAATAGGACTGATATTGTTTGTGTTTCATGGGCCATTATATTATTGCTTCTTGCTCCAAACAGGATACAGCACAAAAGGATGTCCACAGGCAACAGAGTTGTAGGAAAAAGGGAGTTGTCTTGCATCAAGTATAGTTAAGACGACTCCAGAATACGACATTACTTTCCATTTTTTTTTATGAAATGTATCAATAGAGTTTTGACATCAAATAGCTTCAGCTGAATGGATTGTCACATCAAAATACAGGGCAAGGCAATGTTCAGTACATCCAATACGTTGTATGTTAGCGATGTCCATCGAGTTCAATAATCCGTATGAGATATCAGTTAGTAGCAGTTTCGGTAGAGCGAGTCGAGTAGTTAACGGATTTAGTAATCGCCATCAGATTAGGTTTGACGAAAACTCTGCCATGTATCTGTATAGCGGTCGACGGGTCTTGTAGTGCGTGTACTTCTACGAGGTTGTACGGGAGTAGGAGAGAGATTAGGCGGAGTCGGAGTAGGTGGTAGTCCAGATAATCTGTCAGGTGTGTGTACAGTAGGCACCGGCTCAACATCGTCAGGTACGGAGGTTGTCATCGGCTCTGGATCTACAACAGTCGGAGAACAGGGCAGCAAATACGGTTTTAAATGAGAAATGTTTCTATCAAACCTTCTACCATCACATCTCTCAACAGTAACATTGCTCCCACGGGCCTGCTCACGACAGTAACTGGTTCTGGAAAGAAAGGTGTATCAGTTTTACTAGGTGAACGATTTTTCATGAAAACTTTGTCACCTGAGTTTAGCTCAAAATAGCTAGCAGAATTTTTATGATCTGCATAGAGTTTTGATTTTCCCTTATACTCAGCATCAAAATCAGAAACATCCAAAAAATCCTCCCTCTTTTCATTCAGAAATGGTAATTTTGTACAGATTTTTCGACCGTAGAGCAGCTCAGCTGGGGATTTACCAGTGGCTGGATGTGGAATATTCCAATAGGCGGTGATGTACCTTTTTACTTCACCCTTATAGTTTTTATTTTCACTATAAGCTATCTCAATTCTTTTCATGAGAGACGAATTCTGTCTCTCCACTTCACCGTTGGCTTGAGGCCAGCGAGGAGTGATTCTCAAATGCTTTATACCCTGATGATCACAATAATCACGGAACTGTGTTGATGTGAAAGTAGTAGCATTATCAGTTTTCAGAGTTCTGGGCAGGCCATGTGTGAAAAAGATATCAGATAGAGCAGCGATAGTACACTCAGCGTTGATAGTTTTCATGAAACGCACCTCATAAAATCTACTGTGGTAATCTACGACAACAAGAATGTTGTCACCATTAGGCAATGGCCCTAAATAATCAGCAGCTAAATCTTCCCATGGATTAGAAGGAAGTTTTGTGGAACGAATAGGCTGTTTGCTTAGCCCACGGCCTGTCAGTTGACATCCATGACATGAACGAGTGTAATTTTCAGCTTCTTTTTCCATGCTTGGCCACCAGACTTTAGACCTTAGGTGTTGTTTTGTACCCACTATACCAAAATGACCTTCATGGGCTAGTTCTATCACTTGAGTTCTCAAACATTTTGGGATCACTATGCGACTACCTCGTAGCAGGACGTTACCTACACAGCATAACTCATCAGCGACAGCTCGATACATCTTATGACCAGCAAATTTGGACCAGTCACCAAACTGAACACATCTGCGAATCTGCCGGATTTCCTTCACTCCGAACTTGAATTTCTTACAGTCGCCATGTGTAAGTTTTCTTAGTGGTTCAGATATTTCTGTGAGATTTGGTATGAATTTGCAGAGATATGTGACTAGACCCAGGAAACTTCTTACTTCTTCAGCGTTAGCTGGTTGGCGAGCATTCTGTATAGCCTCGACTTTACCAGCTCCAGGATCAATACCATTAGCAGAGAGCTTGTGTCCAAGAAACTCGATCTCTGGCAGAGCAAACTTGCACTTCTCACGGTTGAGCGTTAGGCCGGCATCTTGTAGACGTTGGAAAACCATTCTTAGTCTGGAATCATGCTGGGCTCTGTCCTCACCATGAACAATGATGTCATCACTCATGTTGGCTCCGCCTGGTATTCCTTGAATTACTCTCCGAATCTCGTGTTGATACACCTCAACAGCAGCATTCACGCCAAATAGCAACCTCTTATATCTGAAGAGACCAATGTGTGTTGAGAATGTGGTGATATTACGTGACTTCTCGTCTAGCATGATTTGATGATACTCAGTTATTTAAAGTCAAAGATGCTCAGTTGTAGTTATCTCCTCCTTACTTTTCCAAAAGCTATCTCCTTCCTGCAGTTTTTAATTCAGAATAACCACATTTGGTCAACTGGATCGTTAGTCAATCAGCTAACTATTCATTTATCTTTTTCTGCAAAAAACTCCAAATCTGACAAAAAATCTCCAAGTTCGTGTTTTTCTGTTTGGGCAGAACTACATTTCGACATGGTAACTCACAGAGATCTGGTTTTTTTTGGAGCATCAGTTCATCACATTAACTAAATGAGCTTTTGAGGGCATGTTTGAAATATTTTTTTAACATATTCAAAATTGCGATTTACTTTTTCATTACGGTGTTTATTTCATCCATCAGTGCAGTGGCAATGTTGCGCAAGGCAGTGCAAAGAGCCTATATATTTGTAGTTTCTATGCCATTGTGTACAGTTTCAAACAAATTCTAATTGCCTTTTATCAAAGGAGTGGAGCAATTTACAAATGACAATGGAGATGCTATACTGAACTTAAACAAAAGAATATTTCTGTTGGTTGATATAAGTTTTCAGTATAGATCGTGGTGACCCATCAGTCACCAATCAAATTCTATCAGAATGACTATAGAGCTCAAAATAATTAATAATATTAGAATTCCGAAACATGGTTTGGATTTGGCTTTTTCAGTGGATACTGTTCAACGATAGCATTTTTAAACTACACCCAAATGTCATCCCAATATTTTTATTATTGAAAAACACCAATGTAACTATGCTGGATGCGTATAGGATTATGATAACTGTGTGTCTGGAGGGCTCACCCTTAATAACACGCATGATATTCTATGTGAAATATTCTGCTGCATTTTCAGTGAGCTGGTTTCTGTATGTTCGACCTTGGTGTATTTATCACCATTAAGGAATTGCAGTCCTGAAATAACCGTTGACAGCATTCATGTTACGGTTGAATTTGTACATTTTTTTAAAAATCGTGCCCTGGGACTGCATCTATACTGCAACGAGTTATAATGTTGTTACTTTTGAGGATTCGGTTAGCCAAACAGGTGGGCTGCCTCAATAAACAGCAAATCTGAGATGGCCTCCAAACAAAATTGGAAGCAATTCTTCACGCAGTGCATTGAAACGATCCAAGTACAATTGAGACCTCTGCTGGATGAAGATATCAGTTAGAGCAATTACAGACATTGTTTTCTCAGAGTAAATTTTCTAATCCCTCAAGATAATCTTATTTGTAAACAACCAGTGTATTGCAGTCTCTGTGTTTCATTACAGGGAAAGAATTTGTTACTGTTGTGCCTTGTTTATCTTTTCCAAAGGATTTAAAGGCAATGTAATTTTAGAATATCAAAACCTGAGGATTACCTTTGTGTCTCAAGACTTGTTGCTTCTTATGATATTTATGAATTATAGCATTATTACATCAGATTAAAATTGAAGGTTGAATTAAATCAGATGTCTTGTCGCAAGCAACATCCTGGAGCATAGGCGGCAAAATTTGTTGCCTTAGTGGCCAGGCCGCAATATCTGCGCCAGGTTGCTCTCTGTTTGCAGGCAGATCGGAGCACACCTGGGTTCCAACCAAAGCCCAGTGCTAGATAGTTTGTAATTCCTGCTCAGTCCAAATATATTTTCCAACCAGCATTCCAAGCCCGAAACCCCAGTACTGACACAAAGAATTTAGCCCATATTGAGTGCCCCGTTTTTTTATACAAATTTTATTGCATCTAAAATATCATATCATATTATGTTGAATCAATAGGCTCTAGTGGCTGGCTACTCATATATTTACATTTTTGCAATTGACCATGACACCTTGTCGACATTCAATTATCCACACTCTCTTTACTCAACAAAACATGGTCCATGCTTCAAAAAGTTATACAAGGTTGCGATCACTTCACTCTTGGTTAGCCGGGTAAACCTTCTTCCGGGAGTTATTGCACAATCAAGTAGAGGGTGCCCTGGGACTGCATCTATACTGCAACAAGTTATAATGTTGTTACTTTCGAGGGTTTGGTTAGCCAAACACGTGGGCTGCCTCAATAAACAACAAATCTGAGATGGCCTCCAAACAAAATCTGAAGCAATTCTCTACGCGGTGCATTGAAACGATCCAAGTACAATTGAGACCTAAGCTGGATGAAGATATCAGTTAGAGCAATTACAGACATTGTTTTCTCAGAGTAAATTTTCTAATCCCTCAAGAAAATCTTATTTGTAAACAAACAGTTGTATTGCAGTCTCTGTGTTTCATTACAGGGAAAGAATTTGTTACTGTTGTGCCTTGTTTATCTTTTCCAAATGATTTAAAGGCTGTAATATTAGAATATCAAAACCTGAGGAAAACCTTTGTGTCTCAAGACTGATTAAAAGTGAAGGTTGATTTAAATCAGATGTCTTGTCACAAGCCACATCCCGGAGCATAGGCGGCGAAATTCGTTGCCTTAGTGGCCAGTTGCTCTCTGTTTGCAGGCAGGTCGGAGCACACCTGGGTGCCAACCAAAGCCCAGTAGACGATGGACCACAGATACATTTGATATGAGGCCCTTTCGATTAATTTAAGGTTCAATGATTGCACAGACCAAGGGTACATTGTGGCAGCATCATTCAAGGATTGTAATAGTTAATCCTATTGTAAAAACTGCCACAATACTGCCTTCCTAGCTTTACCCACCGTATCAATTTAGCTAGGATACTTAGGTGTAATTTAAGCATAAAACTTCATTTCTAATTGTGGAGTAAGGCTGTACAATGAGAAATTTTTACGGGAGAGCCTGCATATTCTATTTTTTACTGTAATCAAAAACTTTGAATTCAGTTCATTCTCCAGAACCCTATAATTGTGACAAATAGATGAAAGGAGTTTTTGGCATCAAGCTTCCCATAACTTTCCCCTTGACGCAAAGCTTGCAGGTACCTTGACCAAGGAGTAAAAAACTCTTTCCTTGACTATTGTTAAAAAATTTACTCTGAATCCCTTTACTCTGTGAAGCAGTCTATCCACATGCTTGAAACTAAAATGTTTTACACAGATAGATAGATGGGGTGATAACTCTATACTGCAAATGAGCCACCAAATTTCAACAATAAGAGAAGACAACTTCTTAGCCTAAGATTTGCCCAAATTGGCTTTAATGAACTGAGTATCCCCACTTCAGATCTAACTTGCTAAAGATTCTAGATTGATTCATGTCGAGCAGCATTTCTTCCATGGTTGGTATCGGGTGTCTTTCACGCTTCACAGCTTTGTTAGCTTCTCTCATATCAATAGTGAGGCGTATGTCTCCATTAGGTTTTGGTACGATATGAGCAGGACTCACCCAATCTGAGGGCTTCTCGACTTGTTCAATGACATCTAGATCAATCAGCTCCTGGATTTTAAACTCAATCTTCTTGCGTACACCAAACGGAATTCTACGATGTGGCTGTGCAACAGGTTTAACACTAGGATCAATCTCTAACTGAATCTCATGATCCTTCAACAAACCTAGCCCGGAAAACAGACCACTAAACTCACTACAGAGAGAATCGACATCGAGAATTGGAGCGACACTATTACAGACATTAGGCTGATCAGTTTTGATAACTAGCACACCTAGACAAACGGAATCGTCATAGCAGAGCAAATTATCAGCATTGGAATCAACTACCGTGAAGATCAGTCCCCCCGAATTCTAATTTTGCTTCAAACGTGCCTAAAATGGACAATGGCTTGTCTGATGCATAGCCATATAATTTTGAATTATCTAGGCTTTTTTAGTATACATAATTTTAGAATTTTTCATGGCTGCCAGGTATCTTTTCCAATCAGATTACTGTCGCTACCCGAGTCGATGAGCATTTTTGTTTGTACACCCCCTACCGAAACAGAAATTTGGTTCCGGTATCTCACTGACTTTTTGACAGTGAAGACATGTTCAGAATTTTCAGCGCCTGATGTGTCAGAGTTGTCACTGTTTTGATTGATTCGGTTGACCTTTTTACCACGGTGTTTAGGCTGAAATCTGCTTTTGCTGCTAGCCTCACCTGTCCTACATTTTTTCTCAAATTGATCCATCTTGCCGCATTTGCGGCATTCCTTACCTTTGGCTGGACATTTTGGATTTGAACCATAGTGCTCAGTAGAGCCACAACGGTAGCATTCATTGGATTTAGTCTCAAGTTTCAGTTTTTCACTAGAAGATTTGTTAGGTCTACTACCCTTGCCAACTCTGTTTACAGAGCTAGAACTAGCACCAGTAATTTCGCGGTTTTGCTGTTCAACGGCTTCATCAGTAGCGGCCAAAATGAGTAGTCTTTCCAAATTTAGAGTAGCCCCTTTTCTAAGGCATTTTTGTCTCAAAGAGTTTGACAAACAGTTACATACAACTTGGTCAGTGATCTCTGAATCTACATCGGCATATTCGCAACCTATAGTCATTGTTCTCAGCCTTGAAACATACTGTGCTACTGTCTCATTTTGGTTTTGTACGGCTTTACGGAACATCTGACGTTGGAAAATCCTATTTGGGGTGACTGTAAAATATCTGTTGAGAGCAGTAATGGCAGAGTCATAATTATCATCATTGCCTTTGTTTGGGAGATCTTTAAATATCTGCCTAACCCTAGGGCCTCCATGAAATAATAAAGCAGCCCGCCTTTGCCTTCTCATATCAGAGTGATTTATCTCATTTACGCTATCATCTGCGTAGTTAAATAGGCCTTTGAATTAACTCAACAAAAGGTTCAAATTCTTCTACCCAAGCCCTCGAGTTTAAAAAAACAGTGGCAGCATCTCCCTCAGGATTGAATTTTTCAGGACCCCTAGCATCCATGATACAGGGTAATGAGTCTATTTTACAGAGTGAGCTTGCTTAATGCAGATTTCAACAGTTTTCAAATCCTAGCAATGGCTTCTCACAGAGATCTCAAGTCTAAATCAATTCACAAATCCTACAAAGCATGCACGACTCACTCACTATCTCCGCTAGCTTGTTTTAGAATTTATACCTTTGCTAAATCCTACCTATTTCCTAGCATTACAGCAACATCAAGCTTGAATCTATGGTAGTTAGGAGATTAAAATTTCAGGCTGAGTGCCATGCATGAAATTTCCAAGACAATTTACAAGCATATAGTAGGTTTACTTGCCTTTAATTCATCTCCTTGTGTTTCATCCTCGTCGCCAGTTTGTTATATTGAGGTGTTGTGTATTGATGGCAATTGGTAATACAGCAATAGGACTGATATTGTTTGTGTTTCATGAGCCATTATATTATTGCTTCTTGCTCCAAACATGATACAGCACAAAAGGATGTCCTCAGGCAACACTGTGCCTACAGAGTTGTTGGAAATAGGGAGTTGTCTTGCATCAAGTATAGTTAAGACGACTCCAGAATACGACAGGGTATATTTGTTGAAGAGGACGGAACAAACTAGAAATAAATCAAACCTTGCATAGAAACACAAAGGAACACAAAATATGTTATTGAGACAATTTGTTGTATGTTTTGTAGATTAAGACGATGGGCTATGCTTCCTTTGAACGAGGATATTATCTAATCATTGCTGATGGTTATGTGACAGGAAGCATCCTTGATTATGGCTAGTCCAGACATTACAACACCAACAGCAACACGTTTTTCAGTCTGTTGATTCAGATATCTAGCCCAAACAATTAAAATGTATTGCAGGGATGCCAACAAAACTCAATCAAAACTCGTTTCCGAATGGACAAATTGAAAACCTAAATAACAATACATCGCCACGCACTCCTTTCAAAGTTTATTATAGAATAGCCACTTGAATATAACGCTTATTTTTGAAAATCACGATTAAAATCTAGAGCAGTGTATTGGTGACTGGTGGAGTGGTGATGTATCAATTATTATTGAGAAGCAAACTTGGGTCAATGCTTGATTACAAAATGTTATTATCAAATTCCCAGTTTGCATTATCTAGGGCTATGCAGCTGTATCTGGCCGATGAGTTTGACCGATTGCTTATGTGTCTGTAAATTGATGACTAAAATCAAAATGTTACGACATAATATATATATACATATAACTCTAACAAATAATTTATTCAGCCACAACCTCAGCTAGTACAAGAATTAGCAGCAACTGGAATGCTTTTGTATCCTATATTTAAATTTGCGGACAAGGTGCTCAACCACCTAAAAGTAAAATAGAGAAATCATGAAAATAATGATTTCCTCACCACATGATTAAATTATGATTAATACCTGACAGGATGCTTTCCTGTGAGCTGTTGGAAGTGTTTCCATATCTGCCACCTGAACATCAATAATCTATCGTCAGGCAGACAGGCTGGCGTATAGGATGGAATTCGAGCTAGACAATCTGAGGGTTGCTGGTTCGAATCTCAGGCACTACACATGCTGCTAAATGCGGTTAGCTCTCCGGACAATATCCTATCATCATCATCATCATTATCATCATCATCATCATCATCATCATCATCATCATCATCATCATCATCATCATCATCATCATCATCATCATCAAGCAGTTTTTACGGTTATTAACCAAATAACAACATATTCACATCGAAAACTACATCACATGTATGTTGTTTTGAAACATGGCTCTAACTTGGAGTTATAATTTCACAGCTCTATTATGCAAGTGTCAAAGGTGGGATTATAGTTGCAAGGACCTGCAAAGTCAACAAACCATCGTCAATTATATGTACATACAGGTTATGTCGAATAGGAATATGGAATATGCTCATGACTAAAATTGATAGCTAAAGATAATTGAGCAATTTATGAACGAGTGTAAAAACGAAAGTGGTATTTTGCAGCACATGTGTGATTTATTAAATACAATGATTGATGAGTCTCAGATATTATCATGGTCCATAAATTTCTAATAGCCTATGACTACATGTAATAAAAAATATAATATGTATAAATAATTACATTCAGACGATGGGACGCTGCCAGGCAGACAGACGTAACATCTTAAGTATGGATGGCTATTGGTGCAACTAGCACTTCCAGCTCTATCAACATGACAACATGACAACCCTGGCAACCACTGATGGCCAACTGTGCCTCGACTGCGCCGGCGGTCTGGACGCCATTGGGCGCATTGGCCAGATACACCACCACATCACCCGACTCTGGCTTCCGACCGCACAATAAAAACAAAACAAAACAATCGACTGCCAAACAAAAAATCTTCAGGCGAATCAAACTAAAACAAAAAACAAGCTCAATGTAGACTTCGGCCTATGTCAAATTATGCCTTCACCTTAGCCGGCCCGCATTGACCAGCGACTGACCTGCATGGCTGGAACATCTGGCTAAACCAACAAGTAATCCTCACAGGTGTTCACCTCACCTTAACATTTGTACCAGTATTCATTTCAAAGCAGCTCACCAAGAACAAGATATACAAATTTCCACATGTTCAAGGACTGCCCGTGAAAAAAATGTCATAATTAGTAAATATCAATAGATCGTGAAGATGTATTGATACTTGTTTAATTACATTGGAGAAAGGATCCACCAAGGCCAGCATGCAATACTGATAAAAAATGCGGGGATATTGGACAATGTAAATAGTACATAATTAACGTCATAACTTAATTCTTTCATAGTACCATCAAAGAGGTTTTAAACACAGTTTGTGGGTTTATTGTTCAAATGTTCAGTGATCTATTATTCAAATGTCACTTTTAGGCACCATGTGTTTCCCGGTCTACTAAAATTGTATAGCATTATGGCCATAGGCGTATTTAATCTGTCTGGTCAACTCTCTAACAAAAAAAGCCCCGCGCAGTGGAAAAATTTTTTTCAGGAGACAAGCATCTGTTAGAGACTCTAACAAACTTGTTAGAGTCTCTAACAAATTGTTAGAGTAGAGAATATTAGCATAACCAGACAAACTCCAATGGTAAGTATGTGACTTGTTGACCTCCAGGTTAAACCACAAACACCATTTTTGAAATGAACATTTTCGAAGTGTCCGTATACCGGTTGATAGTAGACTTTTGCAATATGTTGTGTACTATGTCTGATCCAGCAGGTGCCCATGATGACTGCAGTGGGTCTGACTCTGAGGCTGTGTTGTGACCATGATTGATAGCTATGACTATGATGGCCAAGTGGTGGTTCTGTGGGGTTCTGTTGACAGTCTCAATCAATCAACACAACAATAAAATCAATGAATCAACAACAAGCAATCAATCAACCACCAACCATCATCATCAATAATGAAATGATGATGAATGATGATGAAAAAAAAACAAAAACAGACAGGTGTGCTTGCTTTGCTGCTAAATATGCATATTGATGAGAGGATTGGAGGGATAAAAGTCAAGGGACTTTCTGGGTAACAATATATACAGAGCAATACTCCAGAGATTTGGGTAGCATTAGGGTAGCATGAGGAAGTTTTTAGAGAGAAAAGATTTGCTCTATCTGTATTTTCCTGTAACTTCGTTGCATCCCAAAGTATTAATTAAGATGACCTTGGAATGTCAATAGACAACAAAAAGTCTACTGGTTTCATATCAAAATTTTACTTTTATGTCCAGTGACAAAGAGAGGACAACTAATAATAATAACAGAAAAAGAAGACAATTCCTCATTACTTGATTCGAGGGTGGAACATTTTTCCCAACACTCTAACCATCCTTGCCTCTAACATTCGAGAGTTCGAGATAGTTAAATACGCCTATGATTATGGCACAGTTTAGCATCTCAGTTAAGCATGTCAAATAATCTTCACTTATTTGTGTATCAACCTTTGTCTTGTGACTTCTATAATCTATATGTAAGCTTGTTTGTGCAAACCTGAAACTTTCTTCAAGATTCACTATTATATACTAAAGAAGCAGCCAAAAGTTTTGAAATCTAATGCATAACACTGTACAGTGTTAAATAATTATTATTTAATTTGAAAATTGAACTATAATGATTGCAAACTCTCTTCCATTATTTTGTACCAGTAACAGAACAGCCCAAGATGAACTGCCAAGTATTTAATACAAATAAATATTCTTTATTATGTTTGTTAATGTATAAACATATTTTTTCTAGAATTAAAAAAGTTATCTTTTCATCGCTTCGATCTTAATACACAAATATTCGTCTCCATTATAAAATCATCTACAAAAATTATTTCTTTGATCTCAACGAAAACAATCATGCGCTTTTTTATTAGATAATCAACAAAACATTGCTTTCCAATAATGTAATCAGTTTATTGCAGCTGTTGGGATTTAGGGGCAGCGAAGGCAATTTACTGGTGGATACATAATGTTTAGTGGTGATAGGGTTGAATGCCCATTAGGAATGTAATTCACATCACATTTCATAATCATCATTTGCAGTATTGATTTATTCAGCAACAGAAATATAATGGTATAGTATAAATGTACATTACAACATCTGAGTTTAATATGCCATTCTCACTCAGGTATCAGCTAAGGGAGGTTGACGAAAGTCGTACATCGATAAGTGAAAATTTCAAATTGAAAAATGAGGTTATGCAATGAACTGGTATTGCTTAGCATTGTGATTTACAGAGTAACAGGTAAAGTATTTCATATAACTAGTTGATATTAATTACATAATTGAATTGAATTTCAAGTGCACTTTCATCAAATGAATTTCATAAAATTCAGCACTAAGCGTCAATAATGTTGGTTGACACTCATTGCAAATATTTGAGAAAACTTGTATAGCATATACCCTCGCTAGTGTATTTCGCTATTCTACAAAAAAAGAAACCTTATGTATAAGCTAGGCTGCTGTACTTGCTCCAGTTATGATCAGAAAATAGTTTTGTTTGATGAAAGTCAAATTAAAGGTATTTTCATTGATGTTCCACAGAGGCGACCGTTCTAGAACTTGGGTTCAAGAAATTTTAAATTTTGTATTAAGCTATAGTAATGGTGTCGAAGAATTTTCATAATACATATGTGGTCGGATAGACAATTTGAAACAATTACTACAATTACTACAATAACTATGAAACAGAGCACGACTACATTATTTATGAATAAAAATATTCACACTTTGCGTATGACACAACAAGTTATACCAGCAGTGTGTGAAATCAGCTATCAGCTAATAATATGTGGCGTAAAAGGAGTCTGTTAACACACACACAACTGTTTTTGGTATGACAATCAGAGGATAATGACAGTATTGATCACGAAACGTAGGATATTTGAACTAGACAAAACAGGCTATAAAAATGAACAAAGTTGTATTTTCAATAACAGGAAGAAGACAATTCACTCTGTCTTCTTTACAGCCGATGTTGAAATATCATATTGGTCATAGGTCATAGGTTTGTTTAGGTCAACTGGAAATATGTGTTTCATTCATAAAAATTTTTAATCTGATTACCAATGTAGAGATGATGTCATATTATTAGCCACAGCTTATAATAAAAATGTCCGAATTCGTTACTATGGTAGCCAAGCTGGAGAGCAACATCATACCGCTGTAATCAGTTGGTTCACTAACATTATCGAGAATCAATCAAGGGTCAGGCCTCCTATATATTCAGAAAAAAATGTGCTATATCATAGCATGTTTTGTCATTGAGAAAGCAGTCCGATCTCGCCTACTGATAGAAAGCCTGGTAGGCTGGCTAATCAATTATAAATTGACATGCTGCTGTTATGAGGGGTCAATACATGCAACAGATACCATTTACAGTGTCAGGTGCCTGAATTGTGATAGATAAGTTACGGAATGCACAGATGATCTGAGAAGCATGATATACTTTTATTTTCATGGTGATGTCCCCTCCTAAAGTCATTTTCAGTGCAACATTTTCTTCATAACAATACATTTGGAAGTCTCTGCAACTGGTGTCTAATGTTTTTTTATGCACTCATACAATAATTGAACTGTGTGGACACGAAAATGATACCTCATGCTTAGTACAAAATCAAGTGTTGTTTTATTGCGCAAAATATAACACTCGAGAAAAAAATAAAAGAAATATGATGTCAAATAATTATACCTCACTTTCTTAGTGAAACCATATAAAGAAATGTAAACGACCACTCTTTCCAGCTCTAAGCTATGGCCGTCTGAAAGTTCCCTATCCAGCAAAATACGTGATTTTCGTACTGTCATGACCCGATATCTAAAGGTGTTGTGTCCTCGATCCTCATAGTAATATACTCCAACCTAGATGGTCGTTCATATGTGCCTAAATCAACTAAACCGGACAACTTTTTTTGAGGCGTTACTATAACTTAAAGGGCAACCAAGGTTTCGCAGCAATGTATTAGTGGGTAGTAAATAATGTGCTAAGCAGCATGAGCTTTGTGCATGACGCGGTGCAAAATTCAAAGTAGTTGCTGACTCTAAGCTGGGTAATTCTTCAGTTTAGGGGAGGTTCCAAGACATTGGTGTAATAATGATAGAGCACAGGCTAAATAATAACAGGAACAGGAAACTGCTCTGTGGTATTCTCTTTTAGCTGAATTTGAGTACCTGATGGATGAATTGTTTCACAGGAATTCTGGCTGAATAATCATTAGAATTAGATTTTTGTCTTTTTCCCGATGCAGAAGTTGTAATCTGCTATCAATCGGTGAGAACTTGTTTGAAACCTTGGTTGCCCTTTAACCTCGGTTTCGATATGGACGAAGGTTGATTAATACTTTCCTCCGAATTGGACCTAGAAAATGTGAGATGAAGATGCTTTCACTGGATGAACAGGGTCTAGAGTGTATCGCAACACATTCTCTAGATTAAAAGTATGACAAAATGATTTATAGGATGTGCTTGGATTTTCTTTACTTTGCTTGTTATTCTGTAGTTTTGTCTTGGTAGGTTGGCATTTGAGGGCAATCTTAATTAGAATTCAAGGTCCTGTAGTTTGTAGCTTTGGTTTGCTTTCTGACAGAAACTCATATTTATTTCCTCACAGTTGACTGTATAGATCACCAGTCAGGAAGGGAGAAAAACAAAGTTTTGCTCCACGCGATCAGCTACATCTGCTACATAAACCTGGTAACATAAACCTGGTAACAAAATGTGTTTCGTATAAGGGGGTATGCATTCAAATAATTGGATAATGTATTTGGTTTTGTTCAGCTGAATTGCATATTATTATTTTTCCAGCCTCAGGAGCCAATAAACATGAGGATGGCTTCAACAGTCAGTATATTGAGGACGGACTCATCAATTTCAGTAACCAGTCCATGAAGTCCCAGTTCAGATGTGCTCTGACATGTCAAAGTGATGCAATGTGTGCTGGATATAAGTATGAGGGTGGTATGTGCAGCTTATACCAGCCTTCTTGTACGATGCAAAATGTTGATGTGACCATCATGATTAGAGGGATTAATATGACAGGTATGTTATGCAGGCTTCTACGTTTTTTTGGAATTGTATGCTTGAAGGTTTAGAAAATGAAGCATATTGCGGTCTATTTATCAAAATAAAATAATATATATATCTACATAACAGCAAACATATCTTTGATATACGCAACTTGAAGTGAGAAAATCACAGTAGAGGTTGGTATCAAGAATTCTATAACACTTGGACCAAATGTTTGTCATATCTGCAGCTGTATCTCCATGTTTTATGTATTGAGATTATCCTCACAGATACCAGTGTTGGCGAACATGACCTGTGTACAGTTGAATGCTCTGAAGTAACAGAGGCATTCACAGAAATAGAGATGAACACATCGACTGAGATACAATTCCACTCTGAATACTATGTATGTGATGTCAAGCTACAACTTATATCGCTGCAAAGTAAGTATTCAATGAGTAATAGGAATATTGAGGTTAAGAAGTCAGTTTTGAGGAATATAACTTCGAGATAGGCACATTACAATGTTGTTCCAGGAATTTCAATCCGAAAACATATTCAATCTACATCTTCTCCTTCTCCGTCTCCAAGAGCAATACCAAAATTATCCGTATTTTATTTTTGCCATGCCAAATTCATAGATATATCCATAGCATGCTATTTATTTGATGAAAATACCCCAGTCTTTCTTATCCTAGCCCTTTCCAATCATATCACAATTTCCTGCTGTGTTTGATATTGTATAATTGGATAGGACAAGACTTGAATTAAAAAGTTTTTTTTTACCTGCAATTTAGAATTCCGAAATAGGTTTTCCTGTTTTTAATAACAAATCATTTTATCACACAACAGAAATAATAACTATCATGAAATCTCAATACTGGTGTTTTTCCTCTGAGAAAGTGAGGGATGAAATTCAATGGTCTAAAATTGCTAAATAACTGCTCAGAATATAATCAATCAACTTCTACATAAATCTAAAGGCTATATTTGAAATTCTCAGTCCCGAACAAATGTGAAGCTATAACCATGACAAAATAGTTGTTTAATCGTAAGCATATACTTACTAAAAATTAATCAAGATAGGGCACCTTAGCATTGAGACACTGAGGCATTTTGTTGTTGTCAGCAATACAATATTTATTTGTGCAGCAACATCACCCCAGGGGCGTATATTCTAAAATATTTCACTCACTGACTTTTTAGAGCTGAGTATAATGATCGGGCACAGCCCGATCCACACGCCGTAGGCGTGGCGGGGAGGGTGTGGGAGGGGCGCTTAAGCGCCCTCCCACACGGAAATTTTTGCATTTCGGTAGCAAAATAGTGCAAGCAGAGAGGTATTTCAATAGCTCACTGAGCTGTTGGGTACTTTCAGAAAACAACTCAATAGCAGTAGAAGATTACGGTAAAAATGCTCCAGTTATAAAGCATTAATTTGAAAAAAAAACTGACTTTGATGGGATTCGAACCCACAACAATCTTATAAACAGTGAATGATAGGCAGACGCTCTACACACTGAGCTATTCAGCCACTCACAGTTATCCGTGGGCCGTGAGTGCTAATATACGCCACTGCATCACCCCATCACTCCCATGCTTATACTCCAGACCAAACCAACATAGTCAGGTTTGCTTTCCATCAACTCATCATCATGGGCGGAAGGCACTATTGTCAAGGCACCTGTTCCTTGTAACACAATAACAATAATAATATAAGCTTTATATGCTATTAAGTGCACCTTTCGGGGCAATTTGAAAATATGCTCGCATTAAGATATGTTCATCTGTTAAGCGCACATTTGTACAATTTAAGGATGGACAAGCTAGGGTAATGTATGAAGAGCTCACCTCCATTACCAACATTGGTAGTGACCATGATTCTTACCTGCACCTCTCAGTTTGAGAAGGTCAAATCCTAACCACTACGCCATCCTGCAATTTCGATTCATTTCGTTTCATGCTCTACTTTAAGATGCACAGGCAGATGAAAGTTACATTGGTTGCTTTAA
Organism: Membranipora membranacea; assembly: GCA_914767715.1. NCBI lineage: Eukaryota > Metazoa > Bryozoa > Gymnolaemata > Cheilostomatida > Membraniporidae > Membranipora > Membranipora membranacea. Next base: position 23,595,332 of record OU612069.1, read on the forward strand.
AGATGATAATGAAGCTCGTGACCTGGATGGAGTCGCTTATGTTGATTATGAAGAAATGACCATATATAAATGTAGTGACTACTGTGTAGCTAGAGGTGTGTAGTTCCTTAATATATATTGAGTAATGGCACTTGTTTATATATCACAAAGCATAACCATTCTCCTAATCACCAATGCCTAGAGCACTGGCATGATGAAAAAAAGTTCTACTGAACAAAATTTTTTCCGAACACCTTTTCCTCTTCCGGGCAAAAATGGGCAGCCATAGCATGAAAATCATATTTCAAATTATATCTTTGAAAATATAATCTATTGAATAAGTATCGTAGTATCTTTTATGCCAAGAAAACATTCAGGTCAGAATAAAAGCAGTGTAAATAAGCAGTTTGACGTTGTGCATAACATAGAGTTTAGCGAGCAGCCCCTGCTCTAAAGTGTGTAACCTTGTGTTATACATGATGATCGAGTCTCACACTAAGCTAAAAGATAGCCTGTTTTTTCCTTCCCCTGTTTTATTGCACATGCTCAAAGGATAAACTCAGGACACCAAAAATATTCTGACAAAAATTGCAGCATATTCCATCTATGTGAAGCTTCATTTTTCTGCTTGCTTGCAGTACAAAGAATGGATTGAGAGTAGGTAACATTAATTATGGTGTAGTAATTCATCACAATCAGGAACTTTCAAAAAGTTTTCATAAATAAAACCTCTGCAATGTGCTGCCAAAGAAGTGGCTTTTGGCATCTGAAACCTCTGTTCCCCTTCAATAAATTGATTCAAGGAATTGATTCCATCTTATATTCTTAAACATATAAATTGTCCAGTTACATCGGACGCGAGGATGATCATGGCTTTATACATAGCTTGAATGAACAAAGCTGTCTACTCAATACAGGTGTATGTTTAGACATTGGGGCTCTCTTAACACCTAAGCGCCAATTCAATGATCTTTAATCTGATTCTTACAGAATACATATACATGGGACTACAGTATTCATATGAGTGTTTTTGTGGTAACACATATGGTAGACATGGACCCCCTGATGAGACCGAAGACTGTGATATGATATGTGCAGGAAACCCCAGCCAAATCTGCGGTGGATACACCCTGAACTCAGTGTGGCGACTATGCGGTAAGATACTGGTCGTTTTGCAAATGCAAGATTTCTGCTCAAAAAACAATTTAACTGATAATATACCAAGCTCTATTTAACACTTTGGTGGTGTGGCGAAAACAAATATGTACCATAGGTAACAAACATTTTGAATTATGATAGCAATTTCTAATTCCAATTATTGTTTTATACACTAGGAGTGCCAGCTGTCAGCACAGAGTTAGGAGGTACTGATCAGATTTGCTCATTGACCAATGAGAGGGCAGCTGGAACAGGTATAGAGTACTCATATAACTGTTCATCACCTGCTGATACTCTGAGAATTCAATCTGATTATAATTCTAATAACGTAAAAATTAATAATATCACGGGATATAAACACCATCCAAAATTACCCGTTAACTGAAAGACTCTTTGAGGTTTATGGGGTGAACGTGAACGTGAACGCAAATATTGTATATTTTCGATAAAATATTTACTCATACTTGAATTAAATGAGAGAAGAACGTTTCAAGATTGTAAATCAGGGACCTGGCGAAAGAAATTTGATGCAAACCCTTAGAAAACACCATCTGTGTACAGAAAGAAAGAACCAAAGAGGTGCCCATATCAAAGACCTGTGAGTTGGAATGTTTTCTTGTGATTCAATTTTCATTGTATTATGTAAGATTTTTGCTATGTCTTTTGCGGCCTACCTATTGCTAAGAAATGATTACATTACTTGTTGATAATAATAAGTTTATCTCAATCTTTTGAATGTTGTTAAATTGTTTGTTTTCAGTGATTTTGTTGCCTATTGTTATATTATTCCCAGTCAGAGATTATGGTGAACAAATAAATTTATATTTTTTGTTGCAATAGAACCATTTATCCTGAGAGCCCTGCAAACCTGACACTCAAATTGAGTCTTCTGGAATGTTTCTTGATCTATTTCTGGCTATTACAACATAGGTAAAGGGAGTTATCTCTTCTGAATCCTTTTCTAGTCTTCTCAATTACAACTCATACTTTCCGGGAAAATTTTCTAACGTTAATCTCTCAACTCCACTACATAGTCATTTTCAAAATATAGTACCAATCATTCAACTATTGGTTTTGCTATAACATATCTAGTGCTGTATTTACAAAATGTGAGAGCTTACATCGCACTAAGGGGATTATGGGTAACTTTCTTCATCTGTTACCATCAGTTATATAATCGAGCAGACAGCAGAACACGAAGCATGCTCGAGGTAGGATGATTGTGTTCTAGTCAACTGGACATCATTTCTGGAATCTTCAAGCCAGGAATGGATACATACTAATAATTCAACTGTATGCTTAGGTGTGGAAACAACCTCATGAGGTTGGAGTTGAATTTTGGATATTTGATCTCAGATATGTGTTATGCCTGATCCGGGATAATGTGTTCTCAATCATCACTTACTAAGCGTCATCATTGTGCCACTTGGATAGACAAAGAAATATGCACAGTCATTTAGGCTGGCTATCATGAGACTCGGTAGGCATTCAATACATAACTCAGAGATATAGTGTTACTTTTAAATCTTGATGGGAGTGTTTCTTTTTGGCTTGCTGACACAGTTACTGGGCTGAAGGCTTTACTTCCAATTAGTGATTTGGTTGGAGCATTACAGCCACATATAATAACTGTCACCGCTAGCATCACATATGAGTTAGAATCATAGATTTAAAAACAGTATAGATAGGACATTGTGTGCTCCTGTCTATCAGATAATATGATAGCTACTTTAGCCTCAGATCTAGGAATTTTAGCAATCTAGACTATAAGGCTGGGTGACACATGACTGTTAGTAAAACGACCTTCCAGCCAATCATGTTCTTACAACATTGTGATTGGCTCATAAGTTGTTTTACTCAGTATAGCCTTCTCTCATTGGACACTTTCTGATAAGGTTAACATCATTAAAGGTAAAGTTGAGTAAAGTGATGGACATGTCTTATTAATTGTTGCACTACTAGATGTACTTTCCTTCAATAACTACTTTCTACATACATTCTTTTTATCCATACAAAACTAGAGCTGCCTCTACTTTGTGTCAAGTGTAAACAGGGTCCCAATGATGAAAGAAGAATTCACTGGTAAGTTGTAACTGCTGAAGTTCTACTTATTCAATACTAGCTTATTGATAACAACCTAAATTGTAAATATGAATATATATATATGTTCTTGGCTGATTGATGTTATGAATTAAGTTCTCAACAGACCAACAAGTATCATGTTCTGCTATTAGAGATTCATGAAGTTAAGAACAGTAACTGTCCTATTATTGGTCTGTACACACTCATTGAGTGTGGCAGATCATCATGCTAGAGCAAAGGAGAGAACTAGTCAGGTCAGGTTCTTCAAATTAACAAGAGAATAGCCATTGCCGTAGTCATATGACAAGATGCATCTTATTATTATTTCAGGTTCATTTGCCCTACCTAGATGAGGTGGCTGGTAATATGTGCCACAGATTCCCAGAAAAAAAACGTTGGCGTTGAAGGGACAGCCACAATTTGCAGTGGTAGTGGCCCAGTGGGTATGAGGATAATGATAGCTATAAACAGGCGCAGTCGGAGGTTGGTATAAATAACTATTTGAGATATGAATGTCTGAAAGCCAAATGTCAATCCAACAATAATGGCCTGGATATCTAAGATGTGTGTTGCTGCTCAAACATCAAGGTCCTACTTTATTGTAAGAATCGCCACATTTAGCTTGTTAGGTGTATATTGGTGAACAAAATGTTCTAAACTTATATTTCTCTTCGGGTGTTTTGATATAGAGAGGACAGTGCGTCAATCAGAGTGGGAGGCGATCATTAGCACAGTCAGCAGACTCGTTAACATGGGCCCGAGAGATGGAACGAACAGGCTGTACCACATATATAATGATAGCCGATATCGCAACATAAACAACCTGTGGGACAGTAGCACTGAGAAACTGTCTGGCTGAAACTTCTCTGGACAATTCCATGCTAATAAACATTTAAGGCCCTGAGAGAGCATTATTTAATTTTCAGAGGGCTGAGAAAAAGTTAATCGCCCTTAAAAACAGAAGAGTTTGCTAAAATATATATTTCCTGTACCATGTTGCACTGAAATAAACAAAGTTAGTTTTCCTTTGAAATAGTTTGATGTCTTACTTTATCCAAGCCTGATGCATTATCTTTTTGGCCAAGGTACTCCCTGCAATGAACTAAACCTTGCTCCCTGTTATGTCCTCTTGGAAACGGATGAGGATCATATCCAAATATGAGGTATTATCAAGAGTTGTCTTCTCATGACATGTGAGAGGACAACTCATCATCAATTTGGTGTTATACATCATAAACTGCTATTCTTTTCCAGGGAAGGGGAGATGGGTTGCTCTCATGCCAATAAATGCATCGAAACCATTTGTTACATGTCTGCATGTGCAACGAGAGCCCAACAATGAAATAGCTTCTTTCAACTGAAAATCCTGTTTTTAAATCTATGGTTAGAATCAATGAGCTGCCTGGCAGAACTGAGGGAATATTTAAAGCGTTGCAGTTATATTCACTGCTGCACTATGTTTTGCATGTGAATGTATTTGTAGACATGTCGTGATATGCAGGCAGGCTACAATCTCCTACTCCCACACCTTAGTTGAGATCTGATGTGAGATGTTCTATATCAGACGTCACCGAAAGTTAGAAAATTTTCTTGCAGAAAATTGGGCAATTCGATATTTTTGTGCGTTGTAGTCTTTTCTTACCTCCATGAATAGATTTAAAGCTGGGGGTGCCCCTTTAGGAGATGAACCACTAATAAGACACTACCTTGTTAACCCCAAATCAGTAACAAATAAGATATTTAAGTCAATACAGTAAATTGTTGGAGAACAGTATTAGCAGGAAAAAAAATTGACGATGGAGACTAGGTCGCTTTAATTAAAGATGGAAAAGTTAGTAACATACAATATATAACACGCATCCAAGTCATTTTAAGCCAGGTTTACACAGAGGAAACTCGCAACTGGAAACTCGCAACCTGGAAACTTTGAGAAAACCTAGAAACTTGTAGTGTGAAGTTGCAGTTGCCCATCTGTTTATACACAGGCAACCATCTGCGCTTGATAGTGTGATGACTGAATGAATGCAAACTGATGCTAGAACAGAACAATGATTCTTTTGAATCGTTGTGATTTGTGAAATAATTAAGCCACACCCAGCTGCTAGCAACAGTTGCTAAGATTGGTTGCCCTTGGTTTTTGTTTGTGTTTACACAGCAGCAGCTAGTTGCTTGCCAATCTGCAGTCATGAAGAAAGTAAGAAATCTCCTATGTGTAAACACAGCTTTATACACTGAGTAAAACGTAAGCTCAGTCAAAGAACAATATGGAATAGGAACAATAATATAAATCTGAGTTGACAGGATTGTAGACATTAGTAAAGTAAAGTGAGATTAAAGATTTTAGCATAACTAGAAAATTAAGCAAGGTTACAGATATTACCATAACCCTTAATAAGGCACCAAGCCAAGCAGGTGGTTCTGATAATGCTTGGATAGTAATATTATAACAACAAAATATAGGCCTATAAGGCCGGGTTATGGTTAACAAAATTACAAAGTACACAGTAGATCATTAATAAAACAACTTCAGCTTGCCCCTGTATTGTGATGATGGTTGCCTCACAACTACCAGATTTAAATTTGGTAGCTGTAACTAGAGATACAAATGCATTTAGAGATTCTTTGAACCACAGATGTCAATAACAGTTCTTACTTCTCGCTTTGGACAAGCACTGTAAACAATTAATGATCTGCACCATGAACCATGTAGACACAGTAATGAAATAATAAATCAATCAGGCCAAACGGTAGAACTCAGATTTTTATGAGACCAATTACTTCCCTGCAAGAGCGTATTGATTTGTTGAAAGTGATTTTTTCACTTTAATTGTCTCATATTGTACTATACACATTATATACTTCTCTAGCGGGACAAATCAATACAACAATAATTGAAAATGAAAAGCCGATGAGAACCATCAATATAGCTTGTCTTTCTTGGCAGATTGTAATAAATATCATAGAAATATTCCTGATGAGCAAATCATATATGATATTAAGTGATGAAGTCTAAGATTAGGATAGATTAGCTTAGAAAACACAATATTACCTTTTTCTTAGCACTAAGAAATATAAGTTGATGCTGGATTTAGAAAACTGGTATAACAAGAATATCTCCAATACAAAGATTGTTATTCTTCTTTTTCTTGTACTAGCTGAGGCTGTTACTTTACTGATACATTCTATTCAGTTTAGAGATTAAAATTTTGGGCTGTTTTTGAAAACTGCAATGAAATGTATCCCATATGTTTTCTCATATTATCTGGATTTATGCCATCAATTCAAGTTCACATAAAATCAATTTCATCTGCAAGATACAGCTGCATACCCCTAAATAATGCACAATGGGAAGCTGATAATTGTATTTTGTAATCAACCATTGACCTAAAAATTCTTCTCAATACCAAATGAATGTCACCGCCCAACCCATCAACCAATACACTGCTCTAGCTTTTAATCATGATTTTCGAAAATCTGATGAGCGTTTTAAGTGTCTATTAAAATTTTTCCAAATTGTTGTGCATTGTTGGTTAACTTTCCTATTTTCCTTCTCGGAGTTGACGAGTTTTGATTTGTTGACATCCGTTTTAAAATTGTCGATTGATTGAGCTAGAGAGTAGAATATTCAGGCTAGAAAGCGTGTTGCTGTTGGCGCTGTACTATCGGGAAAAGCAATATGACACTAGACTTCTCGGCACATCAGATGAGTTTAGATCCTCTTCCAACTGAAGAAATGTCGGCCTAGTCTAGCTTTGCATTCCCTTTTCATTCAGTTAGAGTGATTTCCATTACGTTACATTCTTCTTAACATACATAGGCAATATACCTACCTCACATCTTAGGGTATGATATAACCTTGTGTATCACCATCTAAAAATTGTCCTCATGATAGAGATACCTTACCTTAAACAGTAATTCATGACTGTTTGAATCATGTTTCTGTTGGTATAAATTGTCTGGAAATGCATCTAGAACTTGACGATCGATGTTGAGAAACAGCGATAAAAATATCAAGACCCCCAATATTCGCAAGATTGTTGCGTGTGTATCAAAAAGAGTGTCATTCAGATTGAGGTAATTTTAAAGCTCAAAAATGATTCATGATCATATTGGCTAAAAAAGCTTAAATAATGTAGCATCAGGTGCTCATTTGTAGTGTATCCTTATATATATATATATATATATATATATATACTTGTATTGTCAATCTGCAATCCTCTTTTTGAATGTTTATCAAGCAGGGACAGAACAAATAACTTAAATTATATGGAAAAGTAGGGAGACAAAGGAGAAAAATGCACTTAATGCAGGTTTTCTCTAAACTATGCATATTCACTGTGGCCTGTGGTGGTGTTGGTGGTCACGTGATCACTTGCTGATGTATTGCCTGAAAAAGAGCATTTGGTGGCTGGTGAGGGATTGCTTGCTAGTAGTGAGGTATTAGGGGAGAAAACAATGAGGTGTCCGGTATGGTGCTGTTTGTTACATTTGGGTGGTTAGGATGTTGTCAATGACCAATGGGTTATACTGAGAAAATGATTTAATCTGTTTAATTCTATCGACTAGAATTTAGATGTAGTGTTATAGAAATTAAGATTGCCCATAACAGCAAAAGTTTTTGTCTTGCTATATCTGGTGAACTAAGAGTTGTTACCATTTTTTTTCTACTCTATGATGTGGCATATACATGGCTTGTAGCCGCTATCTTAAGATTATCTGTCCCAAGTTACTCAGATTTGGAATTAACTTATTTCTCCAAAATCACAATTTTTCTTGTTTCTGATAAAATAACGTTACTTCATCAACTCCACACTAGGTATATATATGAACTTTATATATGAACTTTATATATGGATATGGATACGGATACGGGTACGGGTACGGGTACGGGTACGGGTACGGGTACGGGTACGGGTACGGGTACGGGTACGGGTACGGGTACGGATACGGATATGGATATATATATATATACCTTTTATTGGCAACCAAAATTATATCAGTGGATATGTTTTGCACTCAGTACCAGACATTTTTTCTCTTTTTTTTTCAAACAAAAAAGAAACAGAAAGGAAACAATATCATCAATACTCATCATTACATCAAACATCAATACGAAACAACGGATATAATACTCATCTGTTAAGAATGTTTTACAGAATAGCCAAACAAAAATGAAAAGAATATAGTCACAATAATGTTAATGCATAATTGATGAGAAATATAATCTGGAAGATCACTTAAATATTATAGGAATAGACTCGATCTTATTTCAATTATTAAAAGGGGAAGGAACTAAGGGTTTGGGGCTGGTAACTTCACATCGCTGTCATATTGTGTATTTCTTTAGCTATATGAATTTAGAATTTAATTGAATTTCAATTTAGAAGTTGTCTTATACCGGAATTTTTATGGAGATAACTGGCAGACACGGCAACTTCTGGTCAAGGGTAAAGGCAAACCATATCAGAATAGCCTGTCTTTATATTATTTAACAACTAAGTAAAGTGCTGGGGTCTTAATCCAGAGCCCTTCTTCATCTCAAAGTTTACAGGTGATCTGTATCAAAATAATAAAAATTTGGATAGAAGTTCAACGGTCGGAGAGGGAACCAGTTCACCGCATCTCGTCATCTCTGTTTTCAGGATCAGCAACTCCTGTGCACAATATTTGAGTATCAGGATATATAAGGATCTACAGTCGATTTTATATGTCCTGATACCAAGCATCACAATCGACAGCAACAGAATTGCTGTTCCCTGAAACGACAACCTTTTTTATTGTGATTGAACTCTCCAGGCATGGTATGCATGGGAAAGGGTAGGGGTTAATATACTGCTGTACTTAAGTCGAAATTGAACAGGAAGTAGTTTGTCAAATTTCTGTTGTCTGGATTTTGTTTGTCCTTACTCGGCAAAACCTCGGATACAATGAGAAGGAAAATTGTAAGTTAATTATCAACCCAAAAATTATTCATTACAGATTCCTGCATGATCTATGTCAGACTGTCACTGTCACGTCTAACAATTATCAATTTCTCCGCAATCTTTTGATAATATCAAGCATGGAAAATAGAAACCCCAAGATTCTAGGACCTTTTTCATTCCGATCATCACAGGGACAATAATATTATCATCAAGGCAAAAGTTCTCTTCCTTCCACCAATCAAGCTTGCCAAGTCATACTAAGAGCTCCTGTTTTTAGCAGTGGCTAGGGAATCGCAACTTCACCAGAGGGACTGTTAATTGTTTTGAGCTGGGGTCAATAAGCCTTGTCAATTGAATGATACCCAAAGTGAGACATGTCCACAGGCCCTGAGAACAGAAATATAGGGAATATATATTAAAAAACAGTAATCATATTTATTTAGGCCTCCGAATATACCACAAAAAGAACACTCACGAAAACTCTCTGCCTTCCTTACTCGCCCACAACAAAACCATATTCAAAGTACCTAATACTGATACCCACCAAAATCATCGCAGGTCCAGCTAGTAGCTGCTGAGTTAAATTTCACTAACCGAGTGAGATCCATAATTAAATTGATTCAAGTCATAGTATAACACACAGCCAAATATTTTGCTTCCTCAATAAAGGACAGGGCTCGTTTATTCTAATCACGAGATATTTGTATCAATAGTAAGAAAAAATACTAACGGGTTTGGGTCTAACCTATACAAAAGATGCTGTTTCAGACAGGTTAATTAGAGTATCATCTATAAGTTCTTATTTATTTGCGCTCAAAAATGATATAGTGTAAATGAAAATCAGCATGTCAAGTCATCAGAGGTAAATGCATCGTTTTTATCGAACTATGAATCTCAATGTCATTTAATATTATCTATGAGACCAAGAACGCGGAGAATCTGTCTGCACCACGGGAGCTGTACTAGGTGAATCTGGCAGTACATCTGGTACTGTTGCTGGACACACCCGGCTCCTGTGAGCAATGAATCTTTGTGAAAGGGTCTCTGAAACATCACAGCCATTACTCGTCAATCCTGCCAGGCATTCGATGGTGTTCACGTTGTTGATGCTGTTAAGAAAAACTGACTGATTAAAAGATCGATTCAAATCAGAAGTTTTATCACACGCTACATCCTGAATTGTGGGCGGTAAAATAGTAGTTGCCTTATTCGTAGGACAGCAATATCAGGTTGCTTTCTGTTTGCATAAAGCCTCTTCGATCACACTTTTATTACCCACTATCAAATGCCGCTTCTTGATTGCTTGATTGTGAGAGGTGAATAGACTTGTTGGTTAGATATTTTGGCCGAAAGCTATAATTACGCACCATAACCTGTTGTGGATAGGGAAGACTTCATTGGCTAAAGGCACCTTTCTGTTTTCTGCTTAGAAGATATACTGGAATATGCATGTTGTGCAATGCTGAAAGTTTATATTTATCACGATGGCATGTAATATCATTTTCCCCTTGCTTTTTACTAGTTTTCCCTGTAGGACATGTTAATAGCTTACTTGTTCTCTCCGCATATGATGTCACCATTATCATCTGTGGCAAAGCACTGCTCGTTTGGGTAACAATCTACAGAGAATCAAAAATCATTAATTGAACATCAAAGTTATTCGGAATATCGATCTTTTTTCTTATTCGTATCTGTTACATTCTATGACACAATATCATAATCTATCGGCCTCCATTTTATTAAATGGTATGTTATTTTTATGCAATTTTATTACTGTTTATGAACGGGACAGAGCTTAGCTAATTGCCATCAATCAATATTTTGCTCATAACTTACTTTCTTCGATAGTTACAGCATCATCGAAATTTGGGCACATCTGGACAAATAAGTTGAAATATTCTTGTCTCTGTAAGAAAGCTCCATCTAGATCAGAGTCGTCATCACATTCATAAAGATCATCCCAAACAAGTGCCAGAGCTCTGGAATTTGGATGCAACGACTTAAAATAGACTTGCAACAATAAGAAAGAGTATATTTTCCATGAGTGACTTGAAAGCTACCCAAAGACCACTGTATGTTATAGTCAGGCAGTTACGGATGACAAAATTATATCAGATCCGAGTGGTGAAAATTTCAATGCTCCTCTTGGTCACTGCCCGACTAAAACATGCATTGGTCTTTGGGTAGTTCCCCATATGTTGTATAATGATTGAAAACTATATATAAGACGCTCAACAGAAATACCTTTTGGAGCTCCTCATAAAGCAAAAATACAAAATACTTACAGATCACAGCGACCAGCATTTGCCATCATCTGAGCGAGATCCTTAATTCTGTTATCTTGTCGGGCCACCTCACAACCTGAAATAGAGAGAATAAGTGAGATAGAGGTACAATATAACCTTTCAGCAATGACAGGCATGAAGTTCTAGGGGAGGCAGGGAGGCACTGCTGTCCCTAGAAAGCTAAATGAAGCGGCCTAAAAACCCCATAATTGGAAGTACTTATGTCAGGTCAGATTTTAAAAGCTCCGATTGGATCTCCTTTGTTTATTTACATTGTTGCCTACAAGTAACTGGCTCAAGGAATTCTGGCTCCCCTAGTACTTTTCCTAAACTAGGGCCCTGACTAACCAATTAAAATCTTCTTCAAATGCTCTGTCAGTTGTCTTCCCTGGCTCAAAATATTATAAGTGTGTCTAGTTAGTCATAAAATTAGCTGATGTTTTATTTCAATTTTTATTTCATTGATTCAAATTCAGACAAACTTACTACTCTGGCAGAATCTTGCTAGAAACTTTGATAATCTGCTCACTGCGTTCGCCGCAACCTCACAACCAGCCGCTGCATGTCGGGCATAGCAGTTCAAAACATCATATCTTATCACACTAAAATAAAAAGACGAGCATTTTATGAAGTTACCGAGCAAAGTTACCTATCTTGTGATAAAGTTCAGGGACATGATGTGATGGCAATTTACATATTATGGAAGAATGAGGCCCTACTAGTAAACAAGCGTGTGTGATTCAGTAGAATGGGGTCCTTATTTTAGATTCATAAGCTTTAGCAGTAGGAAGATGATACTATAAACATAAAGTAATTAAATTAGGATCAGGGACTGCTATTCTGAGAGCCGCAAAGTATTGAAGACTTTCTACTCACTTATCCTCCCCACAATCCTCAGTACTCAAAGTGGAGCAGGCGATCAGACCTTCACATGCTGGTAATAAGAGAACATAAGAAGATGAGAAAGAAGATAACAGGGTATTTCTATTCCTGCATCAATTGGAGGAAAGGCACAAAATATCCAATAGATAACAAAGAAGCAAGCAAGACAAACTAACCATGAAATTTGTATTGAATTGATATTTCATGTGTCCAATTATACCTCAGCCATGATATTGCTGAATTTTAAGTGCTGCTGTCAACAAGCATTATATTACATGAATAGTCTAATGCCCGTGCGCTAGATTAAAACTAAATGTTGTGAGACAAGAACCTCTAGTGGTGAACAGTTAGGCTAGGAATGTATGGGCAAACCTCCCACCCACCAATGCATTTGTTGGTATATTAATGGAAAATCCCTAATGAGGTGGCTATGACATGGGTTTTTCGATTATGAGTGCTTTTCCCCACTTTATTTAACATACTGGGGAATCCTCCCTTAAACTACTGGCCTATTGTCTTCCTAATACACAACATAGATCTTTAGAAATTCCATGTTTACATACGTCTCTCCCTAATCTTACACACGACTTAAAAATCATAATATTAAGACCTAAGTGGTCGACTATTTGACTGCATTTGTGAAGCAGCTAGGTACTGTAAATTTGTGCCTACAATCGCCTTAGCCTGTCTTGACAAGCTTTGTTCGGTGCACCGAACAAAGCTTGTCAAGACAGGCAACAATCGCCTGTGCTTATGGGCGGGACCAAACTCACATTACTCTTGCATCTGCTCCTTGTATAACAACTTTATGATGGGCGTTTAATCAGAAATGTTCCTTATCTTCATCATTTTACGCCAGAAGAAAATTGGACTAATTACAAAAAGACATGCGCTCAAATGCCAACCGCTCATTGCACAAGGGCGGGTACTATAAGATCATGGGCTGATGGCTGAGATTTAGGGAGTCAATTAAAAAGCTATTTAGATTAGAAACTTGGATTTGAAATTCACCACAGTACTTCTAACCACAAGTTGTATTTAAAGGTCTGGGAAAAATGGCAAACTAAATGCCTGCCATGCCAGTGTGAAAGCAGCTAATATAATCAAATATTATTTGTTCTAGTGACGTCACTTAAAGAGACTTCCCAAAGGCCAATGCATATTATAATTATGTTATGTTGATTAATAGTGGCATCCTATTATGGGCGGAATACTTTCAACCATCAGCAATCCATGCCAAGGAAAGCATTGGATTTTCTTACCATGCAAATCTAACTTAAAGACTTTGTTTGAGGCTGCTCTTTTGTATCACATCTTATTCTCCATATTTTATTCTATCATGTGAGCGATTTTCAGCTTTAGAATCCAAATATTGAGGAAGTTATGGCCTCTCAAACTTCCAGGGTGATTGCCTTCAATCGGCATTGGGAATAAGCGGATGTTTCCCCTGGGGTATGTCACAACCATAGACATGTGACATAGACATTATGAGTTATTAGTTAATACACTAATAATCACATAATAATTGATGATCAAAATTCAGGCCTGGGTGGGAATCGAACCCAGGCAACGACGCTACCATCGCGCCACTTGGACCAACTAGGTTAGCTGGTTGTGACGTACCCTAGGGATTGCCGGCTGATTTTTACTGCCGATAAATTGCCGTCACCTTGGAAGTTTGAGAGGCCATAACTTCCTCAATATTTGGATTCTAAAGCTGAAAATCGCTCACATGATAGAATAAAATATGGAGAATAAGATGTGATACAAAAGAGCAGCCTAAAACAAAGTCTTTAACTTTACCATAAGTAACTGCCTTACTATAACATGCATTGGTGTTTGGATAGTCTTTGAACCTAACGATTCGAGTTGTAAAGATTTTGTTTGATTGAATTGTTACCCTATCAGCTATTCTAACTACTTCTAAATGTCAGCCGTGAGTTGATTCTTTTCTCCCCAACATTATTGATGACAACAAAAACGATTTCATTGGAGCAAATAATTGAAATAATTGAGTGTAACTACTCCCTGCGCAGAGAGGACCTAATCTATTAACAATCAACTACCCTGGACATCCAGATAATCAAATGAAAATTGGTTCCAATTTAGTCGCATTAAATTCTTGTTAATAAGTACTATAAAGGATAAGAGGTTAGATATTAAGAGCCTGTCATGTCAGAATCGGAAAACATTTCTTGATCGTGTTTCAGCATCAATCGGCAATTTCTGGAGATAACCAACAGAATTCTTGTACCTTTGAACTTGACAAAAATAAACTAACCTGGAGGATAAGACAACAGGGTGATATTACTAACAGGACATCCAGATAGGAAATAAGTGCTATAGAGGGGAACTATAGCCAATAGGTCATCTATTCTATCCTCAGTCGCCTCACAAAACTGGTCAAAAGAGAAAACCAAGTCTGCAGCCCTAGAAATAAAACATCATGAGCATTAATACGGGTGTAAGATTAATAATCGGCCTGAGGAATGCTGGTTTGGTTTTTGTTTTTCGTGTGTGTATGTGTGTGTATCTGTGTAGGTATGTATCATCTTTGTCCGGCCACAAAAATTTTATTGTTTCACTCACCCACAGGTATGTCTGCTTCTTGTTTCAGGAAAACTAAGGTATTTGTGAGTTAAAATTTTAATAACCATCGATCACAACTAACCTTTAATATTTACAGGCGTTTGTACAGCTATTAGAAAAATAAATTGGACTGAAGAAGCTTGTATAACATTAACATGATAGTTAAGCCTGTGATCAATGGTTATATAAAGAATTTACTTGCAAAGCGAACGCTTTACTCCTCCTCCTGTTCGAATGCCGTTGGGTGTAATTTCTACTCTATGTTTCCAGGAGGAGTAGGGCGTTTGCTCCCCAAGTAAATTCTTTATAACCATTAATCAAAGGCTTAATATCCTGTTTACATTATGTATGCTAATGCTAAGGCTAAGGCTAAGTGGTAATAATGATGTTTTTATTAATCTACTGTATGATTGTGTGTGAAATATGCAGATATCTGTGTTTATAGATGGTCGCTAGGAAGCTTTATCTGAACCCTAGTACCGAACCCTAGTACCGTACCGAAGACTTCAGCTATACACCGTTTACCCTATTCAGATTCTTTTCATTTCCCGCTCCATCCTTTAAATCATGATGTATAAATATTGTATAATATTGGGAGAAGTGGGCAGGTATGATCGTGATAGATAGTTAATATAATGTACTTACTTCAGACATTCTCCAGCATCAATGAATAGCTCTACATCCTCCAATGCAACTCCGGCATCATCAACACAACCTGCAACACAAAAATATGCATCATAAAGCCATAGCCATCAATATCAATTCCTGGATTAGTGGCAAAATACACAGTATGGCTATTTGTGGAGAATTTTTTTCAGTATTAACTTTGTGTCTGTAATTTGATCTAGCATTTGCCATTGACTGATGAACCAGTAACGAGCTTTCAAACTTGTGTTAGCTTCTTGACAAATGTTAACACACTTACTGGGTATTGCAGGTGTACTTTGTGGTTGTTCCGATTCATTAACCTGTCCCTCTCCATCACAGGAATGTGGACAGTCGTCCTGATAGTCACAGCCACATCTAGCGGTGCTGAATGTAAAGCCCGGCGGACAGGTGCGTGTTCTTATGTAGAATGAAGCAGTACTTTGAGTATAGCTGGTACAGCCATCTGTGAGAGATACCGTGTATGTATTACCATTCTTCTCACAGGTGCATGGTAAATCTGTAATCAGCATCATGGTAATAGTTTTCACTAACCCAATATACTCAAATCAAAATGATGGTTCAATAATCCATTCAAAATGACTTTCTCTCTGTCATTTCTAGATAATTATTTTAAAACTCTCTGACCAAAACCATCTTAACATAGTGTTTCGACAAGAGAGTTAAAGGGCAACCAAGGTTTCGCAGCAATGCATTAGTGGGTAGCAAATAATGTGCTGGGCAGCATCAGCTTTGAAACCTTGGTTGCCCTTTAATTTTAAAAGACCAAAGCTGTCACTCGCTTGTAATGCTAAAAAAACATGGACAATTTGATGGTCAACTGCAAAACATTGGGCATGCGTCTTTTTCTCAAAAACACATATATTCACAGCTGGCATATAAATGCGGGTGTTCCCAGCACCGATTACAATTCACTTACCAACTATATGGGTCTTCACAGAGCTGATGAGTACCAGTGTAGACAGAAGTGGAAGAAATACAAGACAACGCATACTTGCCTCGTTCTCTCTCAAACACAAATGACTGACTCTAACCTACCATAACAAACCTTTACACTGACACTACTTACTTAGCATCTGTATTTTATGTTATCGGTGATCTCGCTGATTTATAGCAACATTATAAACTAATTTTATTTGCGATGCCATCAACATGAAAGCTAAAACATACCCTGAAGGGAAGGGATGCAGGTAGGATGGGCTCGCATAATCCTTTTAAGATGTGCAATTTTGTGGTTACATCAGGTGAGCTTCATCTGTCAGTACAACTGGTTACGCCCTGAATATTACATTGAAACCGTCCAGACTCGGTGTCTACATAATGCCTTTTTAGATCCTAAATAACCGATTTGAGAGTTCCCATTGAATCGGCACAGGTTTCTACACTTTTTTAGGAGCTGCTGCAATACGTTGACATATATTTGAGTCTATGATACTTGCCTGAGGATTGTTTTCTTACAGAGATTACATACTCTGTGCTATAATCTCAATAATGAAGCAATAGTGGGCAAAATCTTAGATAATGAGATACAAATTTGTTAGTGATATTGAACACTTGACATTCTCCTGCATAGCTGTTCCAAAAAGCGGTGATGGGAAAAATACTCTAGTTAGCTATAAACAGTTCTACAGAATCCGAAATGCTTTATAATCCTCATTTAATCCTTAGATATTTATGTCCCCCTAACCTGCCTCATCTAATTGCTAATCACACATTAATCATGGCAATTTTTAAGCGAGACTAACTAAGTTATCTCAGTCTCAGAACCTGCTCTACTTCATCTCAATCTCAGCCCCCCCCCCCCCCGACTTATCATAATAAGCATATTTTGATGAAACGGAATTTGTGTCCTGTTGACACTTTATCATCTATGCATTAGAATCTGAATTTGGATGAGGCATAGCAGACTTGATTTCCTGGGTGCTAAATTTAGCACACTGTATGAAGAAAGTCAGTTTAAATTGTATCCATTGCAATGACCGTTGCTTGCAATATATTGTAGAACATTAAATGTGCCCTCTGGAATTGGGTCCTATTGAGAACACATGAGGCAAAATTTAGCCTAACAGATGCATCTAGAGCATGAGCCATCTGTAAACATCTGAATACTCTCATCATAAATATAAAAAGTTGTATTAATTGGCTAGTACATCATATCTATGAGAGTTCCATTAATTCTTGTTTTTATTGTCGCCACAAAATTTATTCATTTTTCAACAGATTAAACCTTTCCGCTACACACAAAATTAGTCAGAATTCAGAGCGAAGTTAGTTTATGATGCAAGGAAAAATTAAATCTGGTAACAAAACTTGTGAAGAAAGAATCAACTTGCGAAGTTGTAGTCAAAAAGTAAAGTATTTATCTTTGTTCATAAAGCAGTTCTAGGGAAAAATCATGCATATACTCATGGTGAGGTCACAATGTTTGTCCTCAAACGTTGATTTCGTTATCTCACTAGCAGGGCTCTCCAGGTGGGCACATAACTGAAAAACATAGATATATGGGATCAGTAGAAATTTCTGTAACTATTGCACATTATTGTTTCTAAATTAATGACTACTACTTATGATACAATATTTCAATTGGCCTGAATCTTTGAATTTTAAGCTACTTTTGTAACTATTTATTTTATGGCACAGCTGACATCATGTTTGCCAATCTAATCATGCCGGAGAATTACATTTATATGGTAACCACCAGATATATGACATGTATAATTATTTTACATCTCATATCTACTGGTAATAAAAATTATATCGCTTATTCATTTTATGTAATATATTACGGTATATATTATTTCATATTAGGTTATTTGAATTACTTATACTATACTCACCACATTGATTCTCAATGTCCTTAGATCCACTAGCGCACATCAGTCTGAAGATTGGAGTTATCGGTAAACCATTAATATTCACCAGTGGGGTAAGGATAGTTCGCCTGTGAAAAGATTTAGTCATCAATTTACATTTAAACTGCTGCTGCCACTCATGCAAATTTGTGCTCATTGAATTCTGCATAGCTCCATGATAATTAATTGAGACTTAAATCTCATAATTGTCACCTAATGGGCAAACAATTTGCACAAACTGATCTTCAAAATCAGGGCATGAAATCTACGCACCAGCTAATGACGTGTACAGTATGCAATAGTAAGACGGTAACTACGTCCATCCCCCCCCCCCCCCCCCCGTGCCGGAAGATAATTAATTTCATACCCTAAGTTTGACGATCAGTTTGTGCAAATTATTTGCTCATTAGGTGACAATGGTGAGATTGCAGCCTCATTTTACTAGTTTTGAGCTATACAGAATTCTATAAGCACACATTTGGCTGTGTGGCAGCAGTGGTTTAAAGCCGGATTCGATCTTGAAAATTCTACTTCACAAGTAGAACAAGTTTAATCTACCTGCCTGCATCCCAGTTGCTCCATTCCACATGTCACGCCTGCCTAAAGATCTTTTCATAAATGAGCAGGAGAGATATTGTCCAACACTAGTCATAATTTTGACCCAGAAGTTCTATGAGCTGTTGCATCACATTTTCTAAACTTATAATAGCATATGGCCAGTGATGAATGTTCAGTCTTAGTCAAACGCCAGCATGATCTACTGATAGTCTGGTTGCATTGAACAATTATCGGCACATTGACCGGTTCAGTGACTACATTGTAAGTAACTAACAGTAATTACTTGGTTAGAGAGTAAGAGTAAGCATTGAGTGAGTGAGTAAGAGTTACTATGTGGTTACTAAGTTACAATAGGTAGCTGGTAGGTTACTAAGTAAGTAAGTAAGTTAGTAAGTTAGTGAGTGAGTGAGCGAGTGAGTGAGTGAGCGAGCGAGTGAGTGAGCGAGCTAGTGAGTGAGTGAGCGAGTGAGTGAGCGACTGAGTGTGTGAGTGAGTGAGCGAGTATGTGAGTGAGTGACAGACAGTACCCGGTAGGAAGGTAAGAGTATATAAATTGTGAGTAAATGACAGTATGTACCTGATACTGCTTGGAGATAACTCACGGTGGTACAAATAGACCCATGAATGTGCTGTACTTTCCAATTCTATCCATTTCAGCTCTGATCTTCTTCTTAAAGTCAATGACCATTGCCTGGTGATTTGGGATCTGAGAATATGACTCATCTGTCTTCAGGGTAACTGTGAAAGTGCCCGCATTCTTATCACAGACTATCTGTGGATCAGCTGCTAGGTTGCATGACTGAAAATAATTATGAAATCCTTATTATTACATATTATGCAGATTACCCAGTAGGTCACACATGACATGAAAGTTTATCGCCAAGTGTATTTGATTTGCAGATGAGCCATACCAATCTGAGCTATACTTTACCTGGTGGTGCTCCATTAAAAAACAGATTTTATACTCACATCAAATAGGAAGCAGAAGACTGGTTTACTCTCCGAAAACTGATCAGTGACCATCCCGACCACTGTGTCCTGTGAGTTGGCGTTATCTGTCGGACACGACCCGGAGTACTTGGATACAAAGCTGATGACAGCCTTGGTGGGCTGTGTGACAGCTACAGCAAATTAAAAAGAAATTATATCATATATTATACAGGCGTGCATAATGCTACCTCTTTAAGTGGTCATGTTCAGGGTTTGGAAGAAAGGAAAATGGTCAAATAGTACCACGTTTCAGTAATTACCCTCACAAGGCTTCTTCTACACCTCCCACATACACCAATGTACCAAAGGTCGTCTGCCCTCTTTAAGACAGAAGATAACAAACACTACAAAGCTTCAAATTCACTGAATCAGACTATAATAGGCTGAGCTCACCATAACATTCAGGCATTGTGTTAGGGGCAGGGGTCCACTGTCCCTGCTGAGTACACTGGTATCTGTAGGATGTATTAGCTTGATGTGAGAAGAAAGCATATCCATCGTTACACTTTGGCTCACAAGTATTACCCACATGCCAGTCATCACAGTTGTTGTCAAAGTATCCATTCTTCGGAGGCTGCAGTGAGGCGCATTCATTAACTAAAATTAACAAAAAAAAAGTTACATGACTCGCTGGATCCTGCCAACTGAGTCAAAGAGCAGAAGCCATAGAGGATATAGTGAGGCGCATTCATTTACTGAATAAAACTAACGTAGAACATGATTCGCTAAATGCTTCCCGCCTCGGATATAGCATGAAAAACTTTGACACTTACCTTCACACAAGTGGATAGAAATGATTATTACTGACATTCTTTGCTATCATTTTATCATCTTTTGTCCATCACAGGATCCTATTAACAACAGCTGAATTCTAGTCATTTTTTGAAGAATAAAAATTTACTAAAATAAAGAAATAAGGGCAACATTTGTTTTGTGTTTTTATAAGTGTGGTGCTGTTGCCATGTCAGCAGAACCACTTTTTTTCGAGACATGAGATGGCTAGAGTTGCTTACTTGTAATGTTTACATAGAAGGCGCAAACAGCCTGATTGTTGCTGCCATCTCTAGCAAAGTAATTTACAGTTCTGAGTCCTGGATTTCTAAATGAAGGAGGCTTATCGTGTGTCATTGATGGGATCTGTCCAGAGTTGTCCGTAGCATCAATCTGGTAGAACACAAACTCCAACGTCAGTGCGGAACAATGAGCCAATCATTTCATGTTTGAGACACGGCTAGCCAATTACACACGTGCCTGAGTTATTTTCTCAATCTTATGCATTCTTACCCCAGCATGTCCATCAGGCAAGTCATGAGATGCATATGTTAGGGAACATTCAGGGCTCATATCAAGAATAAATTCCTGAAGGTAATAACAGATTAGAAAGGGGTGCTGGGGTTGACACCTTTTTTGAGTTCATGTGGCATAATAATTTTAATAAGATTTGAGACTCACATTTTGTACAAAGTCTTCTAGCTGATAAGAACCTGGTCCCCTAGTAAACACTGTGTTGTTAGGACAACCAACAAACACTGGAGATGTCACATCTAGAACAAATACATCGAAGTGTGATCAGAAAGCCTTCTCTTGGTACGTTTCAATAACAAGGAAAATATTCTATCTGCTAACCTCAGTGGTGTATCAGGATTTTTTAGCAGGTTTACATAAAGTTGCAAAAATTGATCTACATGCAGCTTTGCATTATTGCCATTGAATTTCCTGATATCCATTCATTCTTCAAAATAACCCACCGGTAACCTTGAGCTTGAATGAGCAGAGAGCTTTGTTTCCGGCCTTATCACTATAGATATATCTTATCTGAGTCTGACCGACTCCGAGCATTTTCTCTTCAGAGCTGGGGCAGCCTATACATGTCAGGTCAGATACTGGATCTGTGGCGTCTATTACTATTGGCTAAAAGAAAAAAACAGGTTAATGAAGATCAACAAGAACACAGAATCAGAAAACACACATTTCACCTTAAAAATGTCTGACCCAGAGCCCAAAGCTAAGACAGCAACATTAGTTCTTGTTGCGGCATTAACCAGCATTAAAATTGGTATTGGAGTACACAATTATACTTAATCTTAACAATTTGATGAGATTAATATATTCTCCTAGGTTTCATAGTTAGATTGGAGTTATCCTCCCTGCAACAATATGAATACCTTTTTCCAGGTGAATCTGACAGTATCAGAGTCAGCAGGCAGCAGTAGATAGGCATCTGATGGGCAGGTTCTGATCTCTGGTCCTCTTTTATCTGATCAAATACAGAGATGATCAGCGTGGCTATAATACTGAATCAATCTGATGGATATGCACGAACTATTTAGATCAATATTCTAGTGAGATTTATTACAAAATTTTAAGAAGATGATGTTTGATGGTTACCAAGACAACATCTATGCACAATGCACCTATGTTCACTCGATCCTCAATCACTCTTCTTAAACCTACTTACGGGTTCTTTTCACAATATCACTGAAAAGCCGAACCTGAATTAATATTAGCAAATTTGATGGAAAATTATAAGATTGATAAGAGTGTCATACTTATACCTGTACACTGTCCATCCTTAGCCTCGAATCCTCCCTTACAGAGACATGAGAAGGAGCCCATCCTGTTTACACACTGCTCTTCACCTCCACATCTGTTAGGATCCTCACACTCATTTATGTCTGTGGTGAAAAATGGAAATAATAGAGTAGTTGTATAAGCTTGTATCTTATTCAAATTGGGACCTAGACTTTACATGATTTTTATGATCCAGTTTGTGATAATCATGGTGTCTGAGGTTGCAACCGCTCAGTATGCTTTGACATTTAGGGGAAGCATTGCTTGTTCAGGCTCAGATATATAACCTTTTAACGCGAATTAATAAGTAATTTCCTAGGGCTCAGTTCGAGTGTTCAGCCTTGTGTGTTAGGTTGGCACATTTCTAGGATATGTATGAATGTTCCAATAATTTATCGGTTATTTTGATTGACTTAAGTAAATAAACATGAAATGACTATAACAACCTGTGTATCACAAGTTCACTAGAATTTAGAAAAGATATTGAATCTAGGAAAATAAACCTCCTGCCTCAATAGTATATATTCATAAACTATATAGAGAATTTCTGACCTTTACAAGTCAAAAGCAAGAACTCTGTTTTTAAACAATGATGCACATCCCGACAGAGATTCAACAATTTATCAGCATGAAATCCGTCATCATAGTTTGACTTCCATATTCAAAACCTCCTGTTGACTATCTTTATGCCAATATGTTATTTTTAGACTTTGAAAGGGTACAAAATCCACCCAATTTGATTATAAAAAGGTTTATTGTTTTCCAAATGGAAATGCGCAAAATTTGCTCATTGTTGTTAGTTTTCTTCATTACCAGTGGTGAGGATAATAAACCTTTGTGTCTCACCTTGACAGTGGGGTGGTACATAGTCATAGCCTGTTTTCTCACAATGTATAGTTTTAGCTCCCATGAGTTTGAACCCTGCTGGACATGAGAATGTACAGTAGTCTCCAATCTTCATTACACCCTTATCTGCATGTCCCTGTACACAAGTAGTTGTGCCGTACTGGATGTCATCTAGTTCTTGACAAGTGTCCACTAATAAGTTAACAAGGAAAATCCAGTCAGTATAATTATGTGTGCTCTGTTTGGGCAACTGCAAAGACACCTGCAAAATTGTTCAGCGCATCGTTTGAAAATTCAAGAGTGGACCAAATCTCTGAGCAGCGGTGGGGTTGTTGAAATCATCCTAGTAGTCTTGGACTTCCCTGCACGGAACAGCCTGTCATATGTTTTGTTTTGTTACAGCAGAGTTCACTAAAGTGGAGCTCACTATCATAAAAGACTTGGATGTATTCGGGCTAAGATTCTATTTTGGTTCCTATGATGGTGATTTGCATTGCATACAAAGACCATTACTTACGTATGCAAGTTCTGAGATCATTTGACAGTATGGCCCGAGGATCGTTACATTCACATATGAACCCTCCGTCAGTGTTACGACAGATATCACTACATCCGCCAGTCCCCATTGCACATTCATCTATATCTGTGCATATATATAGACCCATATATCTATTTATAGTATGAATGTTTTCCGATATCTAAGTCTGATCGACAGGAATAGAGAATGTTGTGGTCAGAACTATAGACAGACGAGTAACAGGTTTGATGCGCAATGCTGATCTATTGACCATTTGTGATCACTGTAGTGGGCATAAATACATGCCTCTTCAAAAAAAAGGATTCAAACTCAAAACTCTACTAAGAAGCTGACAACTGCATGGATGAGGTGTCTAGAAAAGAAGAAGACTGTGACACTCATTGCTATCAATTCACTTCCTAGCTTCGGCAACACTCTGTACTTGAACTCCCTTCAGAAGAAAAACTATTTATTATCAGGTCCATTCAGCCAAGAGAATAAGAAATTAGCATGGTTTTAGTCTATGGATTACTCACCAAGGCAGGACTTTCCATCAGCTCTCAGTTTGTGTGTTCGATCGCAGTAACAACTGCCTGTTGTTGGGTTACAATGCTGAGAGCAACCAGAAGCGGAACATTTGTCACCAACTGAAATGTGGAAGTTGCAAAACCATTAAAGAAAGAAAGTGTGAACATTGAATATTTAAACATTAACATCGATTTTTTTTGTTCAATTTTTCTTTACTGTGATTTCTGGTTTAATCTTTGATGACCCTTTTGGGATTGCTGGTCCTGAAAGTTGCGGTTGCGGCTTCGGTTTAGCAGACGATAGGCTTATAGGATTCATAGTCAACTTACCTCTGCAGGAGAAGCCATTATCCATTAGATAATATCCTTTGTCACACTCGCATGTGAACCAGCCTTTACCGTCTGGCTTACAGGTGTGATCACAGCCATGGAAGCCAGCACACTCATCATAATCTAAACATATACAGTAATACCTCACTTATGAGGCATTGGCTTTATTAAGTGAAGTGCTCCCATCGGTCCAAGTCAAATATAAAAGTGCTTCAAAATATAGCTGAACCCCTATGCTTCGTTTTTATAGGTGCCTTCACTTATAAGGCACACGCCATATAGGTGAGGTAGTACGGTAAATAATTATCGAAAATAGGTCTGGAAATTACAAAGAAGAGTTGGTGATTTTGTAGCCTGATTTGTTCTGTGAGAAAGGTTCCTAGTAATCGAAAACATCATTGATCACTAACGTAAATTCAGTAACCTTGAGGAATATACCTAATGTTTTATTGTGTGCAGATCATATCTCATACTCACCATAGCATGTTTTCTGGTCAGCGCTAAGAGCCCAACCCTTTGGACAAGTGCAGTAAAAATTGTTCGTGTTAAGCTGGGTACATCCATGAGAACATCCTGTGTTACCATTTGCACAACTTTTCAATACTTAAAAATGAAAGGATAAAGTATTATGCACCATGGTTTGGTTTCTCAGGGTGCTCCTGTTAACTATTGAGAGTTTTCGATTCATCTCATTTGTTTCCTGTTTCACATTTCTAGGTTTTGGTCACGGTGTTTCTATGAGATCGAACTGAGCAAATTCCAATGGCATCAAAGGCTGTAGATTGAGAGACCTTGGTTCAAGTCCTCAACACAGCTCAACCACAGACATTGGGTACAGATGCAGCTTTTAAACAAGAGGTAACAGCTCAGTCAAAACTCAAAATTTACATAGAAACGCAGTGCGATTAGTTGTAGAACAGCAGCAGTAAACAAAATTTGATAAGTAACTGTTTCTACCTATCTACAGTTTATTTTGACAGACCCGCCTAACAACCGCAAAAGTAATCAAAGATAACTTACAACATCTAGAGGCATCTCTAGGGTTGACAGTGTAGTCCCCATGACAGCTACATGTCACAGTCTTAGAGCCGTCGTAACCACAGATCTGATCACATCCTCCATTACCTCCTGCTGCTGCTGCACATGGATCCTCGACTACAATAAGTCATCAGAAATACAAGTGTCAGAATATAGCAGAACTTATACTTTGGCTGTGTAGATGAAATAAGAGACGAGAGCTATTATCTTAAGTGTAATCACTTTTAAATCAACAAACAAACTGATTTCTTCAGTCAGCAGATACTTGTATTCCTGTTCATGGACACCAGAAAAGCTTTGTTTTGAATAATTCACAAAGAAATGTTTGCTTCGATTAAAGGCAGCTAACTTAGAGCCTGCAATCCAACTATCAACGGCAGGATGTTAAAGAGTGTTATCATTTGTGTCATAACCCTTTTCAGCACCAACAGTTGTTTTGTATAGTTCCTACTAATACTCACTGATGCAATTCTTGCCATTAGACGCCAGTTTCCAACCTTTAGCACATTTGCATCTAGGCTGGGAGCCATAGCTGTTAGCTTTGTTCACTACCTCACAGCCATTTTGACATGTTCGGAAAAATGCCTGATCAGGCCAGTTACATGTCTGAAATCTGGCATCTCCTACAAATTAAATATCATATTATTATTATATATATAAATATATTGTTATTTTGTTTATTATTACTATTGTTAAAGCATACCACAAAGTCATAACTTGCAGGCTGCATTCGAACAGAAAGAACATCACAATGTAAACTGCCAAACTTATGCTTCTGCAATTTCAAAGGAATCAAGTTTTTCTTTCATCCGCTTAGAGTTTGGCACAGAATTTGACAGAATGGCTTCTGATATTATTGGTACTTACTGCTGCACGACTTTTTGTCTGCATTGAGTTTGTAACGACCATTTTGTAACTGTTTGCAAACACACTTAGGCATATTCTTGCGTTCTGTGGAGTCGTACTTCATAGCACAGGGAGCTGTATTATCACATTCTGAGTTGTAATTATTGCGACCATGTTTGCTGTTACAAGGTCTCGGCACTACAACAATGAAGATATTTTAGAATGATTATTCCAAAGAGGATTTCTTTGAACCTCCTTTGCATATCCCCTACTGCCTCTTGCTAGGACAGAAGTGACAAATAATGGGTTCACAAAAAGTATCAATGAACTACTTCATCCCTGATGCATCCTGAAGGTATTACAGGATTTGGTATAGAGCTAAACACTTACAACAATTAGCTCCCTTTAGATAAAATCTGTCATCTGGACATGAACAGACTGCTTTGCCGTTCCTCACACTACAGCCATGACTGCAGTGGGCACGCTGACAAGATGTAGAGTCTGGTATTTTCCACTTGTTTTTCTTGGCTGCCTCAACTGCACAGCCCAAAACCTGGTACCAGGAAAAATATCAGTAACCTTGGGTATTACTATATATCAAAGTAATTTAATACTACAATTCGTTGCATAATTAACTGGGAAGAAGCAGAGACTGAACAGAAGTATCTAATGTAGAGTTCTGGGGTATAAGTTTTGCATGAGATTGTTGGACAACAAGAAAACAGGAGTAATTTCACAGCATCATTGCCCAGTTACAGGCACAAAGAGCAACCTTTCGCTTTTCAACTCAAGGACTTGTAGGGTGCAAAACAGAAGGCTGCTAGGAAAACATGAAAGGTTGATATTACAGTGCATTTTATATTACAGCATGAGTAACATAAATATATACAGAACAAGAGTAGAAATCATCATTCCCACAGATTACCCATACTTACAAGCAGAGCCAAACAGATAAGCGCAGCTACCCTCATCTTCAATCTGAGTCTGATAGATAAATTTTGTGGATATATCAAACAGCCTGTATTTTATTGAATTTTCAGGGAAGGGCATCAATAACCTGCTAACACATGCAAACTGAGATGGACATTAGTCTAAGAATTTAACCAATCGCAAAGTTAAGTGAAAGTGTTTGTGTCCATTAGCGCTTGGCTGTAGTTGGAATTTGGACAGAATTTCTTCTTATCTTCTGTTTTGGCCTTTACCAAACTGATAAGACAACCATAAGTGTATGATGTAAAGTTTCATCTTGTGTTCTCATGTCACTCAAACCAATGAAACTAAATTAATTGTCCCATAGTAAAACAAGGTCAGTTTCATGATTTAGTGCTGGGTCGCAGCCTAATTGCGACCAAGGGCTAGAGGAATCTGTTTGTTGCGTCAATGAAAGATGGTGAAGTCAGCCATTTGTATGGCAACATGCCTGGGTACAACATGCCTGGGTACAACATGCCTGGGTACAACATGCCTGGGTACAACATGCCTGGGTACAACATGCCTGTGTACAACATGCCTGGGTACAACATGCCTGGGTACAACATGCCTGGGTACAACATGCCTGGGTACAACATGCCTGGGTACAACATGCCTGGGTACAACATGCCTGGGTACAACATGCCTGGGTACAACATGCCTGGGTACAACATGCCTGGGTACAACATGCCTGGGTACAAATGAGCAACTTGCCTAATGATCAGCAGTAGCTTTTGTTACTTCAGCCTTCCTGTTTCAGTGATGTGTAATTCATGAGGGAAAAACATACTGACTCTCGTGATCTGACTGGGCATGTAGATCACTGATAAACTAGGCTATCATTACCACAAAGAGAATGTTGTAAGGCTAAGTATGTATCATGCGTGACTTGAATTTGCGCATGTGCAAGAACAATGAGTTTAGTCTGGGTTCTAATTGCAATTTTGGTCTGGGGAGAGAGGACACCCCCTGCATAAATTGCCAGTCAAATTTAGCTAATAGTGACAATAGAAGATAACTCTTTCTAACAATTCCGCACGCATTTGAGAGTGTAGCCAATCAGATGGCTTCGGAATTCCGAGACTCAATTTTGCAGAGATCAGCTCATGCCCAGAGCTGAGCATGCGCAAAAATGATCTGCTCGGAACTTGCGTCTGTTATCAGGCTATCAAAGTAAGTTTGAGGATGATGGCTAAAGATATGGATATAAGTGAACCGCAAAGACTGTGTAATCATACGGAACATAAATCAAACGCAAGCTAGTTTTGAAAGCATTTTATTCAATAGAGAATGTTTGAAGAATTGAAAAATTTTAAAATTAGCAAAAAGAATTATCGTGGAAGAACTATTATGGGAAGGTTTAATCTAACATTGTTCGAAGCATTTAGCATTGTGTAAAAATAAGAAGTTTATTCTTCTGTAGCTCTCAAGGAAATCAATTGATTGGTCATGTGATGAGGATAACATGTCTGTCCTCAGGTTCTGGTTTATATCATCTATCTGACTAGCATGTCTCTCCTGGTGGGCAACTCACTGAAACACATAAAATATATTATAGATAGCCAATCATGTAATTTCACAAGGCACACTGAATTATCTGTAATTCATAATCTTTAATTTTTTCACCTTTATTTGCCAAATTTTCCCTCCCTCTCAACACATATTGAATGTATTTTAACACATCTAGTATTTGCCTGAATCTTGAATATTATACTATATATTGGCTTAATTATGATTCTGCCCAGGCATCAAGTTATTCAAATTAAAAGAACGAGCTTCAAATTAAATGCCATTACGAACACCATTTCTAATGTAAGTCTTCACCAACAACAGATTTATCATATATTACTCACCACATTGATTCTCGATGTCCTTGGATCCACTAGCACACACCAGTCTGAAGATCGGAGTTATCGGTAAACCGTTGACATTCATCAGTGGAGTAAGGATGGTGCGCCTGTAAATATAAATTAGTTGTAGTAGTTATCAGATCAGAGATTGAGTCACATAGAAATATTGTCAGTGAATTGAATCAATATGTTGCAGGGCAAACATTTCAACCATATGCGATACATCAACAATTCCATCATTTCTACACAGAAGAACGATAGAAAATTGCTGTGACATTAAAAGGTCACTTTGATATCAAGACATGAAATAGCCTGCTGCATTCAATATAAGACATTATAGGGTCGGTGGGCAGTCAGCCTCAGGGTTGTACCAACCTAAGTCTGGTACCACCCTGATCATTGATATGTTGGGTATTATTCAAACATTATAAACAAATTAAATTAATTAGATATACGTATTTTAATCTGTAATAAATCTAAATTTTCTCAAAACTGATTTTTTCTTGCCTGACATAGAGTCAGCTTGAAAGAACAACACCGGAAGCCTGGCAGTAACTAACCGGCAAGTACGTAACAGTAAGTACCTGGTACTGCTTGAGAATAACTTACGGTGGTACAAAGAGACCCATGAATGTGTTGGATTTTCCAATTCTGTCCATCTCAGCCCTGATCTTCTTCTTGAACTCAATGACCATTTCCTGGTGATTAGGGATCTGAGCATATGATTCATCTGTCTTCAGGGTAACTGTGAAAGTGCCCGCATTCTTATCACAATCAATCTTGGGATCTGTGACTAGGCTGCAGGACTGAAAAAAAAAGATATATTTGGTTCACATGGAATAGAGATTAGATTGAATAGAGATCGCTCAGTATGCTACCCCTGAGAAAAAGACAATTCAGCATGAAACACATTAATTTGGTTCTGTTGTCTGCATTTAAGACAATGGCAATACATAAACCAAAGGGTGCTTGGGGCTAGTACAATCAATCTAGAGGGCTCCTTCTCAGAAGGCTTCTGTAGGTCTCAAACCTATGAGTCGAGTGCCAACCAATTGCAACCGTTGGGGTTATCCCTCTATCCCGAAAAAGGAATGGGCTGACCCTTGACTGATGCAAGGCTTCTGTTCAAAATTATCGCTGTAGTGCTTTTTGGGATTACAAAAGTTACTCACATCAAACAAGAAGCAAAATACAGACTTGCTCTCAGAAAATTGATCCTTAATCATCCCAACAACTGCGTCCTGTGCGTCGGCCTGGTCTGAGGGACACGCTCCGGAATACTTAGATACAAAGCTGATCTCCGCCTCTTGAGGCTGGGTGGTTGCTAAAAGTAAACCCATCAAATAACTAAAATTAAAGACACACACATACTACCTCAGAAAATGAGATGTAGATTTTGTCCAATTCATCTAAGGAGTGAGAGGATTTCCACTCACTTTTTTTGCTTTGAAATTCTTTAGCTAACCAAGCTCCCTAAGATGGAGTTCTCAAGTTGCTTGTATCCTGCAGGTTTCATGCCTTTATGTGTAATACACTGATGTACATAGACTTGTCTGTCCATCGAAGGATAGACGGAAGCTCTCATTAATTTTGCACTAACATTACAATATAGTCAGGGTCTCATACTACAAGTTTGTATCAAAATATCAGACTGAGCTCACCATAACAATCAGGCATTGTGTTAGGGGCGGGAGTCCACTGTCCCTGCTGTGTACACTGGTATCTGTAGGATGTATTAGCTTGATGTGAGAAGAAAGCATATCCATCGTTACACTTTGGCTCACAAGTATTTCCAACATGCCAGTCATCGCAGTTGTTGTCGAAGTATCCATTCTTAGGAGGTTGTAGTGAGGCGCATTCATTGACTAAAAAATACAATCAATATGTTATAATCCTCTCTCGAGACTGCTAAATGAGGTGTAGCACAGGAACTGTCGAAGCTGTTACTCTTTTATATAGAGCAGTAGAATGGGGTTATCACTGAGATTTGTTCTATGGTTGCATAAACCAGTGTTAAATAAAGTGTTGACAGCATGAACTAATTCAAGTTGAAGGAAGTTATCTTAGAACTCAGTTTTATAACCTCGTGATTCATACTTAGACAGAGGTTGTCGCTTTGCTGGAGGCAGGTCACGCGTTTAGAAAAGAGAAAATGTTTGATAAGTTCGTAAAAAAACAGGAAATGAAGACAGAGTGTTGTGCTTACTTGTAATGTTGACGTAGAAGGTGCAGACAGCTTGGTTGTCACTGCCATCTCTAGCAAAGTAGTTGACGGTTCTGAGTCCCGGATTTCTGAATGTAGGAGGCTTATCATGAGTAATTGATGGTGACTGTCCAGAGTTGTCCGTAGCGTCAATCTGATAAAATATCGAAACTGTCAGTATGAAACAACAAGGGAATCATTTAAATAATATGACATAACTAGCCAGCCACGTCATAATTCAATCTTATGCATCAATTTAAGAGGTTTTATGGTCAGTTATTCGCTATAACAATTACTCAGATAAAGGAACCTGGATCCCCATGAGACATATTTGGAGGGCAGAAGAGGTGAAGGAGTATACATCTTTCTAAAGTTTTTAAGACTCACATTTTTTACGAAGTCTTCTAGCTGATAAGTACCTGGCCCTTTAGTAAACACTGTGTTGTTAGGACAGCCAAGAAATACTGGAGGTGTCTTATCTAAAAGTAGTACACATGTGATCAGGGTGAGAAAAATTGAACACAAGGAAATCATTGCATTAACAAATAGAGTGATGCCATCTGCTAACCACAGCGTTACAGAGCCACCAACATTGAGCTGGAAGATAACTACACATTGTCACATTTTGTATTTCTCTTGGTCTCTAGACAACATTTATATTTCGAGGATAATTACCTACCGATGACCTTGACCTTGAAAGAGCAACCAGCCTTGTTTCCGGCCTTATCACTATAGATATATCTTATCTGAGTCTGACCGACTCCAAGCATTCTCTCCTCAGAGCTAGGGCAGCCAATACAAGACAGGTCCGACACTGGATCTGTGGCGTCTATTACTACCGGCTGAAAAATCCAGATTGACATAAGTCAACATGTGGTTATGCCCAAATTTGTGAGCAATCAAAACTATGAGGAACCCTCGCAATCTTCTCCTTGTACTAATCATCATTCATGTACCTGAGTCGGTTTGGATGGTGTATCTTTACACCGCCTTACTGATTTGGAAATTTTTATTTTAAGTAAAAATGCATTGATCATCTATTATAATTCAGTATTGCAAATAATGTGCGAGCAAGAGCTGAGACAGCAGCATCATTTCTTGTCACTGGGTTAACCAGCATCAGAAAGAGTAATAGAATCTCAATGGGAGTGTAAACAATGGTCACAAAATTACTAATTTGATATGATTTTTCACTGTGACCGATATGTTCAATAATAACATTACCTTTTTCCAGGTGAATCTGACAGTATCAGAGTCAACAGGCAGCACTAGTGAAGCATCTGATGGGCAGGTTCTGATCTCTGGTCCTCTCTTATCTGATCAAACAAGAGATGATTAGCGTGGTTAGGTTTCATGGATTAATTCGGTGATCGGTTACATGAATGATTGCTGGAGAAAGTCATCTTTGGACTCTTTCTGAAGATAGCAGATAGATTCCAGTAATATGTTTTGCAATCTTCCAATGAACTGTGAAACTAGCCTTGTCAAACGGCCACAAAAAAGTAGCTGCGTGACAAGGCTAATGTTAAACAGTTACTGATACAAGCTATATTTAGTGTAGTCCCAAAAAATAATTTTTAAGTCTTAGCAAAATGATTGGGACAATTTGATGATTGATTCACGAATGTGTCATACCCATACCTGCACACTGTCCATCCTTAGCCTCAAATCCTCCCTTACAGAGACATGAGAAGGAGCCCTGCTTGTTCACACACTGCTCCTCACCAGCACATCTGTTAGGATCCTCACACTCATTTATATCTGAAGTAGAAAATGGGAAAATGGAGTAGTTGTATTTACTTGGATCTAATCTAATCTCTTTGTGTGAGCTTGGACAAAACTCTATTGGTGGCAGTGAATTATTGACTACCACATTGATCGGTCGAGGTTTACATTCCTGGTTAACATAAAGAAGCTCTGTGGTTATCTTAGGCACCAGCCAACTTGTAATATCTATCCAAATCGCTCTCACAATCCTATTTTGACTCAACCAACAAGAATCTATATTCCCCAATTTAAAAACTCGCTAATTTTCCAGAGTCCCAGTTTGAGCCATGTGTTTGGTTGGCACATTACTGTGATATCTATGATGGGTTCATAAGATTATCTATCAGAGATTTAGATAGCGATTTAAGTAAATAGTGATGACGTCTGTGACGGGACTATATAACTCATACATCGCATGTTGCCTAGATTAAAGATAAGATGAATAACTTTGCACACTATACATCCTCCCTCTGTGGCTTATTCTCAAGCTTAAGTGAGAATGCTTAAATTTTAGGAGTGATCAAAGGCAGGGATATTAGGCTGTGATCATGATCACATTACCACATGCCGAAGATGAAACAGTTATTGCCCAACTTGAAATTCGCCATTTGTCAGTTTGGCTTCAATATTGAAAAGCTCAAAATTGCATTTCAAATTCTTTTGATTGGATATTTAAGCTTTTAAGGGCAGTTGTATACGGAAACTGCGCACATATATGTGCACCAGATTAACAAGTTGTTTTTTTATTGTAACGGTTTCAAAAACACGTAATCTTGTGTTGCGGATGTTAAGACTTACCTTGACAGTGGGGTGGTACATAGTCATACCCTGTTTTCTCACAATGTACAGTTTTAGCTCCCATAAGTTTGAACCCTGCTGGACATGAGAATGTACAGTAGTCTCCGATCTTCATCACACCCTTATCTGCATGTCCATGTACACAAGTAGTTGTGCCGTACTGGATGTCATCTAATTCTTGACAGGTGTCCACTTCAATTCAAAATAGAGCAATGTTTGTTTAGTTTGGGCATCTGCAAAGACTTCTTTCCGAAAATATGTAATGAGACGATTCAGAATATATAAGAAATTGCCGACAAATTTGTACAGCGCAGAATGATGTGTGCATCAATTGTCGAATAGTGTAATTTTGTTTTTACAGGAATGCTTGTATTATTTATCATCCTAGAGATCTTGCCTTCGCTGGATGGCCGTCCCTAGTTTAATTTTTTGTGTCATTGTTACCCAAGTGAAGAACATGATGGTAATGATGGTAATTGTTGTTGTATACAGAGACTGGTACTTACATATACAAGTCCTGAGATCATTAGAGAGTCTGGCCCGTGGATCGTTACATTCACAGATGAATCCTCCGTCAGTGTTTCGGCATAGATCACTACATCCAGCAGTCCCCTCCTTACATTCATCTAAATCTGTAGTAATAGATTAACAGTGATATGGCAAAGTTAAATGCTGTCGAGTGAAAAAAGGGACTTCTGCTAAAATGATGACATGCCAAAATCATCTAGAAAATTGGTAACTCCAGGACCATATCAAGGAGTTTCCTTAAGATGAAAGTTCTGATATGCTGAAGACTGCCTGAATAGTTGCATTTAATTTACTTTTAAGTTAAGGCAGTGCCTAGCCAGTATAGTCAACATTGCTTTTCAGGAGAACACATTAATAATCAATCTCTAGAATCTTTAGCACTGATCTGAAATTGTTTGTAACACAGCATTGGAACATATTCAGACGCTCGGGTCAGCCGCCACTATCAAACTGACTCTCGTGATCTGACTGATAAACTATGCTATCATTACCACAAAGCAGGTGTCGTAAGGCTAAGTATGCATCTTGCGTGACTTTAATTTGTGCATATGCAAGAATAATGAGTTTAGTTTGGGTTCTGATAGCAAATTTGGTCAGGGATAATCAGATAGCCCCTGAATGAACTGCCAATCAAAATCAGCTAATAGCGACCAGAGAGGATAACTATTGTTAACAATTCCGCACGCATTGGGGAGCATGCCACCAGAGCAGGTAGCCAATCAGATGGCTTCGGAATTCCGAGACTCAATTTTGCAGAGATCAGCTCATGCCCAGAGCTGAGCATGCGCAGAATGCGCCACTATAAAACATAAGCTCCCGGTTTCAGACTATGAATTACTTACCATCACAAGATTTTCCATCTGCACTCAGTTTGTGAGTTGGATCACAGTAACAACTACCTGTTGTCGGGTTACAATGCTGAGAGCAACCAGCAGCTGCACATTTGTCACCAACTATAATATGAAAGTTGCAATTCTCAGTAAAGAGTTTTAGTGTGCATTGTGTTAAAGGAAGATACATTTCAACTTCAACAGATCAACTTTTGTTTTCTTGAATTTGACATTGACCATTTGATTGCAATCGTCTAGAATGTTGATACACTATATGGTATCAATGGTCTTTAAAATGAGAATATGGCATTAAAGTTAAAAGGTTAATGCTTTGGGAAGCAGAGGGTAGGCTCAGAGGATTCATAATTAACATACCTCTGCAGGAGTAGCCATTATCCATCAGATAATATCCTTTGTCACACTCACATGTGAACCAGCCTTTACCATCAGACTCACATGTGTGATCACAGCCATGGAAGCCAGCACATTCATCATAATCTAAAAATAATAGATAATTATCGATAATGAGCATAGTGAATTTTGGGTTGGTGCTTTTATTGCTTGACTCTGTGATGGATGAGAAAAATTTCAAATGATCACCGAACTTGGTCTAAATTACAATGTTCAGTCACTCACCACATCCAAAAGGATGGTAGCAACATATAAGGCCAATCCAGGCTAGGCCAAAATGTCTTCTCTCAGTATGTACGCAGGTCAAACTCAAGTAGCCAGTGGGATATCAACACACAACGTTCAACATTTGAGTGCTAAAGGCAAGCACTCCAACCAACTGTGCCATCTTCTACTACTCCTACTACCACTTCAAAGCTGACCGTCGGGCCATTCATATTTGCTTGAGTAATATGTTAATTGTATCAAAATGGATGTCATTGGATCATAAAGGTTTGCTCATAAGTTCAGCTGTTGGAATGAGTTATGATGATGTATGATACTCACCATAGCATGTTTTCTGGTCAGCGTTGAGAGCCCATCCCTTCGGACAATGACAGTAAAAGTTGTTCCTGTCAAGTTGAGTGCATCCATGAGTACATCCTGTGTTACCATTTTTACAATTCTTCAATTCTACAAATAACAACATTAATAATTCATTGAGCCGAGGCAAGGACTTTTTGGGGTCCCCATTAGCCTTGTCATGTGGCTAATTTTTTTGTTTTAGGGGGTAGCCTTGTATTTTTGTACATCGTATGAGAAGCTCTCTTCTATTTTGTAGGTCTCATCAACATGTCTTTGAGCTTTGACTTGTTCTTTGTTTCATAAGGCAAAGAGATTAACTTTAAACTTACCCACAACTAAAATAAATAAGAACGAATTTATTCCACTGAATCATGCACTAAGAATGTGAAAAGTATATGATATATATATTAGTACAAAGTAGAAGACACCTTTTCATACAATGGTCAAAAATACAAGATACTCCCCCTCCCCAAAAAAAGTAACCCCACAGCATTGCATGGAATCACGCTGGCATAATGAGGTGTTTCGAGTTCCCTCCTTAGACCTCCATTTTCTATAATTATGATTTGTGCCACATTTTTTATCATACATTTTATTTTTTCAGCTGGAGTGCCTGATAATAATCATTATTTTCAATTACAGCTCTTTGGGACTGACAGCCAACCAAATTGAAATGTTATGCAAAGAGGACTCACTGCACTTGGAGCCATCATTTGGGTCGACAGTGGAGTCTCCATGACAGCTGCATGTCACAGTCTTAGAGCTGTCATAACTACAGACCTGTTCACATCCTCCATTACCCCCTTGTGCTGCTAGACACGGATCCTCGACTACAACAAGTCATCAGATATACAAGTGTCTGAACATAAAGGGATCCTATTGGTCTGACTTTGGCAGCTTAAGGGCTGAAACTAAACCCTCATCGCTACCCTAGGGAAGAAAAGTTTAATTATGGGGTGACTCAATGTGAGCTTGCACGAGATTTTAGCTGATTGAGGTGGAAGCATTTATATAAGTTGGGCATGAATGAAGCTACCAACGAATTCAACTGTTTCAAATATTCCTTTCGCATAAAGGCTGGCCTTTTCCTTTTGCATATAATTTACACATATACGTATTATATGAATATATTATTTTGCTTGTGTGACAACAGGGTTACTTCAGATAAGGTGTACAATGAACAATGACATACAATAACCTTACTTGAGTAACACTAAGACATACTTACCGATGCAGTTTTTGCCGTTAGAAGCCAGTTTATAGCCTTTGCTACATTTACATCTAGGATAACTTCCATAGCCTTGGGTTTTTCTCACTACTTCGCATTCATTCTGGCATGTTCTAAGGAATGTGGTATCTGGCCAATCACATGTCTGATATCTTGTATCTCCTACAGAATTTGATATCATATCATATCATATCATGCAGAAAATATGGAAAGCGAGACAATTCATCCCCGTCCAAACTTAGCCTGAGCCAAACTTAGCCTGAGCCTGGGCTAAGTTTGGCTCGGGCTAACTTTGGCTCGGGCTAAGTTTGGCCCGAGCTAAGTTTGGCTCGGGCTAAGTTTTGCTCGGGCTAAGTTTGTCTCGGGCTAAGTTTTGCTCGGGCTAAGTTTGTCTCGGGCTAAGTTGGTGCGGATTCAAAATAAACATAATTGATTTTAATTATATAGTACATAGTATCAGTACAAGACAACGTAAGAACATAAAGGCATAAATGTCTCCAAAAAAAATTAGCTCAATTTACACCTTTTTACAGTTTGAAACAAAATCAGGCACACTTCAAGTTATACTTTGATACCATTTATTGTATGGTATATTGTATATTAGTCGTAAGTACTTACTGCTGCATGACTTCTTATCTGCATTGAGTTCGTTACGACCGTCCTTTTCTGGATACCATGACTGTCTACAAACACACACTGCCATATTTTTACGCTCTTTGAAGTCAAACTTCATAGAGCAGGTGGTTGTTGTACTATCACACTCTGATTTGTAATCATTTTTTGAGCTTCCCAACCAGGTATTACAGGGCCTCGGCTCTACAGAAGTAAAGAATTGATTTAGATAATTTGTTTTTTATAATTCTGATGAATGATAACGTAATGCAAAACAGAAACTAAAATATATTTGATAAATTTTTTTAATTATTTGCCAGAGATGTAACAATTCAGCGGTTTCAAACTCACGATTCAGTACAAATTCAGCTAGGACGCTTTTGATTCAATTCTAATTCAATTCATTAAATTCCAATGCAATGCACAGATTCATTTCAAGATTCAATTGAGTCACCATTGTTTCAACCCCATTCGATTCTAAAATTACAAAGTCATGCTCAACTACAATGGTCATAAAGGATGTAGTTACAAGCCTTCCAATTTGATGCCCAATGTAGTGGTTATCATCAATGGCCAACAAGTCGGAAATGTAAATCGATTCCTGAATCAGAAAATCTACTATCATTAAGCAGTTACACTTAATAGTATTGACTGGCACAGCTGGATTAAATTTTCTAAGACTTTTTCACAGGTTAGAAAATAAGTAGTACTGGAATATGTGGTCTTTCAAGATTACTTATGATTTATGTCACCCTCATTAAGGATAGCTTAAACATGTCTCTCATGAGGTCAGAATAAACTTACTGCAATCAGTTCCCTTTAGATAATATCTATCATCTGGACATGAGCAGACTGCTTTACCGTTCTTCACACTACAGTCATGACTACAGTGAGCTCTCTGACACAGAGTAGAGTCTGGTATCTCATCACCTCCTGCATCTACCCATTTCTCCGTTGTTGTCTTGTCTGAGTTGTCCCCACTTGTGACATCATCTGGCTTTTCAGTTGTAGTTGTTTTTGGGATTGTTTGGGAAGTTCTGCTGTTTGTCTTTCTTCTTTGAGCTTCAACTGCGGTGCCTGCAACCTGAAATAATTGAGCAGGACAGTGAGAGTAGATATAATTTTCAAAAAGCAAATTAGGAGGTTGTATTTATTTATTGAGGTGTATATGAACAATGTAACAAAATGGGTATCCTTGGTATGGAATACATGAATTCAAAATTTCATTGAAAGGCAGGGTGAGTAATTGGTTGAGTACAGTATTGTATAACCCTAGAGGAGTAAGTGTTAGTTAGAGCAAAAATCTCCCTCTCCAGAAAAAGTTTTCATAGGTTAAGCCTTAGTTTGTCTAGTTCTGGGGCGGCTTAACGTTAGCTTAGATAGCACTTAGTTCTGGCTAGCTGAGTTGAGAGAGTCCTAGTAAAGACGGTGAGTAATTGAACGATAGCATTAACTTTATCTATTCCAAGCATATACCAATCTGCGAATTTTTATTATTTCAGAAACTTTACTCCTTTAATTTAGATTTCTACTCACCAGCAGAGCCACACAAATAATTACGACCGCCCTCATCTTCGAATGAAGTCTGAATGCTGATAAATACGTTTTGCAACAAGGAAATAGTCTGTTGTTCCTTTGATTTGTCTAGGAAGGGCAAGAAAAGCCCTCAAACACTTGCGAAGGTTGATGGATATTAGCTTAAAGAGGTGTAACAAATCTCAAAGTGCAGTGAAAGTGCTAATCTAAGTATACAGTCATGGTTGTAGGGTGGTTCACCATGGAGCCCTAAGACTGCAGGCTGCAGCTTAGAAGGATTATAGCTATGCTTATCTTGTAAATATTGACAAATTTCAGTTGAAATCTGGAACAACAAACACGCCTTATCTCTTGTCTTAGCCCTTACCAAACTCTGATAAGTGGTGAGTGCATAACATGAAGAAGTGATGAGATTCATATCTTGTTAACACGACGTTTTTGAAACCAATGCACCTAAATGATGTATGGGTCCGAGAATAAAACAGTTAATTTTCTGAGATTCACTCACCTGATTGCTGCCTTTAAGCATTCATATAGAAAAATATTGTGCTCCTTGCTAATTTTTTGATGGCAATTATCCGGGATTGAGGAAATTTGTCATTGCAGCACAGATGCTTTCTATATTTAACTTAGTCTACACGGTCTCATTGAAATACTTGTAAATTATGTTTGGCCATTAATAACTATATTTTTTAATGATTAAATCTACTACCCGGTACAGAAATATTGAAAACTTACTTGAATGCATGAATAAAGTATCAAAAAAGGTTTTAAACTTTGGCGGTAGATTATCAAAAAGAATAGATGGGCAGACAGGTAAAATTAGCATCGAGAAGTCTACGATAGTTGGTAAAGTTAATGTTACTTTAGCAGATCACATCATTTGCCTACCTCTTACATCATCTTATCTAATCTAATCTCTTTGATGTATAAATCTCTCTCACAAAGAAAGACACGATTAAACCATGTGGGAGAGGCTGTGGCGCAATCATCTTCTTCGCCGGTTTGAATGGCTGCAATGATGGGATTTTCTGTATTAAGCATTACCTGATTGTGCATTCAAATCGGGATAAATCACACAATAAATTTTGGATTCAACTCCCAATGATAAAAGAGAGGATAACTGGCAAACTACTGTGGCCAGCTTTTATAATAACTGCAGCCAGGGAGTTTGGGACCTGCTGCAGTTAGCTGGTTGTCAACAACAAGGTAAATTGTGATTCATAAATGATCAACCAATGATCAATAGAGACTGCTATATGACAACTAACACAGTGAGATTTGGTAACAACCGATCCAATTTTCCACAACATCATGAAATTAATTGGTTGTTGTCATTGCGTTTCCATGTATAATCTCAGCTTAAACTGAGTTGTCACCTCTAGGCTCGCCCTAGAAAACTGCATCTGTACTCATATCATGGGCTGAGATCACGCTGTAACTTAAAAACGACTGACCTTCTGCTGGGAGTCGGGCCCAAGTCTTCAGATGTGCAGCCTTTGATGTTAACCTGTGGGTTCTCTGTAGTTGGGACTACTCAGCGCGAGCTGAATCTTCGAACTCCGTGCTATGCGGGACGCATTCTCATGGTTCGCACAGCCCAAAATGTGCTCAGTTCAACCTCAAGGAATTATCCAGTGATTACCTCTGATTCGACGAATGAGCATACCTTGTTACTCCAACAACACAAGCTATATATACAAGGAAAAGCTTCAGATTATCTCTGTATTATCCTCCAGCAAAGAATATTTTGCCTCCTCTGGTGTTATAAAAGCTACCAGAGCTTTTATCAATCTATCAATTAAGTGGGGGTTACTGAATATTATGCAGTATTAGTTTATCATCCTTTGGAAATAATCTAGTAACAATCTAAATTGAACATTATTTTTAACCTTCTGTTTTTATTTAGGCTCATTCATGACACCATGGGCAGACTTAATTTTGTATCATTTCAAAACCCCAAATAATTTGCAAGCCTTCCCGCTTCCTTCACATAATATGTTATGGCTCACGGTTTTCTTGGAAATGTATTAGCACTCATTTTTCCTCTCCCGTTTTGAAATCCTTACAACTTGCAACTCTCTCAAATATCTCTATGTATAACTGGTCGGTATAAACCGTTTTCCTGTACGCTACAATAGTTAAGAAGTTTTTGGTGAGGAAACTACAGTTGAATATACGAGTAGTTTTGCTCCAGGGTAGTGGAAGAATGTTTTGAACGCAAATAACCAACTCGTTTCTCTTCAAAATGTTTATGATTTTCAGGACCTTTGCTGAAGACAGTGTAAATCATTGAAAAGGTTTTCCTTCAGGATTGAATAAAAAGTGGAGAGATGGGCTATTCACCTTCCAAGGAACTTCTCCCTATTTCTGAGCACAGCTTTTCTTAGCATGTCTTGACAAGCTTTGTTATGACGGGAGCCCCCCCCCCCCCCCCCCCACCGAATAAAGTTGGTAAAGACAGGCTAAGATTTTCTATTTTCCAGATGATGTCGTGCGGGTTTTATTATCATTTCAACAACACAGTATGTTGTAATATGCTTTTGGTAATGGCTAAAAAGCCTTGGCAGTTACAGATATGCAGAATAAACTCTCTGATATGACACAAAGCAATACTTGGATGTATCCAGACTGGCTAACCTCAGTATAGTTTCTCCGAAGGTACTCAGAGCTTCCACAGATTGGAAGTCACTAATCTGGCAGTCATTTTGTTGTTCATCTATCATATATCTAGTTCAAGCTGCCAAACAACATAACACTTACTTTAGAGGGATAGGATTTTATTTCTGAAAAATTATTTACACTTTTTACAAGTATGGTTTGAGAATAAAACTAGGGTAAGAGAATATGTTCTTCTTAACATTTTGGTAAGGTTCTTTTATCACTTTTAGAGAAGAAAAAACAGAGCGCTAACTGGCTTGTGATTTAGTATATCTGTACCCTTGTCATGTAGAACTATAGAACTATTTAGGATAGAAAGTGTTCTATGAATTAGGACAGGGAACGTTTAAGTTCATGTATAATTGGCAAAGGGAGACTGTGGCCTGACCCACTAAGTCAGATTCAAACCTATTAGTAAATTCATAAGCTATGAGTTAAGAATACCCTCAGCTTTAGCGTCGTAGCTTTAAATAACCTGACAGTTAAACTTGTGTGAGCGTTCTTTATTAGTTGTCTGATTCCAGAGCTGATTGAGATGGGCCTGAGATCTCTAAGGCCAATTAAAGGTCATCACGCATCCTCAAACTGACCATCCTCTGCATCGTCCATATTTTCTGAAAGATAAATAGCAGAATGTTGATCATCTACAGATTATAATATAAATACTGACCAGCATCATGTCTGAGGTTCGCTCTGGCTAATACTCCTAAGATAACCCTATATCAATATTAGTACAATTATTTCAAACTTTTGGAATTCAATTTAATAAGCTGATTATTGAGAAAAAAGGGATAAAAATGGCATCAATTTAACTTAACAATTAATATGTTCTGATCTTGAGCATAGAAGATATCAATAAACGTAGCATCTATCAGGGTATCTTTTGCTGATATGGTTATAACAGTTCACCTGCCTAATTTTTATTTACAGTCAACTAATATTTCAGATTAAATCACACAGCCATAATATCAGATTCAACTTTTTCACACAAGGATAATCATACTGCCCCTTTGTTACCTGAACCTCTTACTCAGAACGAGAAGCATAGCTCTTATATATGTGGCGTGAGTTTACACCTAAGACTAACCTTGTTGGTCGGTATCGCCATTTTGTCCACCGTTTTGTTGAGCCGGCCCGTCACCGTTAGCTAACATCTGCTCCATCCGATGTAGATTATTTATACCCTGTGCTGATAACTCAGGTCCATCTCCGATCATACAGTCATGATCTCCGTAATAATCTGTATAATAAATATATAGTATATATCTATGTAATACATGTATATTTGTAACATATCGTGGGAATTGACACATGAACCGCATATCCCTTTGCAATCTACACTAAAACATCTATGAGGCCTTCAATTTTAAACATCAGAGACTTTCAAATCTCCATAGAAATTGCTATAATACTCTGTTGCAATACAACAAACTGGTCAGTAAAGGAGCAAGTCCATGATATTTAGTGATTCTTTATCCCTGCATTTCCTGTAATATTTACATATAAGGAATACTCCTGGATATAGTTGAGGGGTATTGGGGACACAAAGTATTCAGCTTTTACCACATACCATCATCAGAGTCGTCTTGTTCTGGATCAGGATGCAATTCTTGACAAGCACACATAGCTCTGTACATAACATCCACTGAAAGTATAAACAGAGATTGATAACTAAAATATCATCAATTACACATAGAACGAACCATAGTGATGTTGATAAAATCAGGTTCATAAAACTGAAAGTTTATAACGCCTACAATATGGAAATCCAAACCCAACTAATTGGGTGAGCACAATAGGAACAAATCAAAACAAATAATGTTATTGGTTGGATTTAAATTCAAGTGCCAGCATCACTTGATTTGAACAT
Organism: Membranipora membranacea; assembly: GCA_914767715.1. Lineage (NCBI taxonomy): Eukaryota > Metazoa > Bryozoa > Gymnolaemata > Cheilostomatida > Membraniporidae > Membranipora > Membranipora membranacea. Next base: position 23,639,799 of record OU612069.1, read on the forward strand.
GCTTGTTATAGGCCTATTGTACTGATAATTCTGAATACTCGTAAACATGAGACTATATGACATGTTAATATATGAGATGACATACAGTGCTCTTTTTGTGAGGGTATAAATCTGACTTCTGTAGATTGATTAGCTTCCTCGTCAGATTCTTCTCCATCTTCTATCATCCTATCCTCTGTTAATGAGAAACATGAAAGATAATCACAAAACATGGGGGAGATCACCGAAAGAGGATAATAATCCTTGAACGGGGGATAATCACAAAACATTGGGCGTGAACAGAAACCATAGGGGAGATCAAAAGATTTGGGAGAGAGTCAAATATACCCTCATATGGGGGATAATAATGAAACATGCGGGAGGATGAGGAGCTAGTAAAATTATAATCTAGAGATATATGGCAGCCCGCGGTCGATCTATACAATGAAGTTCGCTTGTTGGGAATAGTGAAAAACATCTCTCTGGTCAAATCATAGAGTGGTTTTAGAGTCTATACATGTTGGTTATTCATGAGTTTTAGCAACCAGGTCTTTTAAAATTAAATATGACACTGAGTGACTAGCCATCATTTAGTGTATGTAAGGGAAAGTAATGCAAGTTGCAGACCGGGAGTCAGATAGGAGCAGATATTTATTCACTTACCCAGCGCTATGTCCAGCATCATGTAGAGACATTCATGAGGAAAAGCTGCTGTATCTCGGGACACAGCATGTATGGATATGTTAGGATACGCCAGTTTGAATCCTGATCCCTCAGCACCAATCCATGTCACACAACTGAAAATAGCCAACAATTAACAATATAATAATTAATTGTATTAATATTATCAACAATTGCGCTATGTGGATAACCTGGTCATGATATTGAAACTATGTATAGTCACTGAGCATGGCTAACTACCACTAATCAAAATAAGAACTCTTTAGTCTATCTATAACACATATACATCACTATTATTTATATCCAATGCGTTGGTTTATAGAAATCGCTTAAATTATTATAGAAATTTGACTGATATTATCATTATTGTTAGAGTGAACACCCCTAAACATTCCTCTGAGATGTCTTTACACTTGGGATCATTCTATCTGTATTATTATACAGAGCATCACAGAGCAGTCGTGAGTCGAGCATTGTTGTTGCTCAATCAATCAACAATTCAACTTTTGTTGCGGCAAATCAAATTCAAACAAACAATGTATGTATAAATGGGCAGTCAGGGTTGGGGGGGTCAACCCACCTACTTCAGACAGCTTCATCCAAGCTAGGCTATCTAATCATCAATCAAAATTAGTCAACAAAATGATCATCATGTTGAATCTCAACTTGACCACTCCACTGACTATTATTATGCTCACTTCTCAGTGATGAAAATTGAACCATTTCCGTAGCTCTTGTCATCTATGTATGCCTCTGTCATAGGCTCCTGATGGACCACACCTTCCTCTGGAGCCTGATATGGGGTCAAAATCATTATTATAGCTCTAAAAACTTCTTTAAAGAATGTGGTTTCTCAGCTTGTCGATTTTCATTCACACACTCTCTCCCCAGTAGTATCACAATATCCTGTTGTGCACAGCTTCTACTCGAAATTTTAATGTCGAAATACTCGAATGGGGATTCTAGTTGTCATCAGCTGTTTCCTTTTTTTGTGATTATTGAATTTTGCTGAGCAGCAAGAAGGGGGAAGTTACCATTGCTTTCAGGGTTATCCATTGGTAGTATCTGATTGCAGAAAAGAAAAACCAGACCAGCTCATGCCAGTGAGGGTTCTGTAGAATGCAGTGTGATTTGTAATTAGTTATAAATTCTTGCAAACAACAGCTAAGGTAAGTTGTCTGCAGCTTCTAAAATAATAATTCTAACTCAACTGACAGTCACAGTACATCATACTTAGTATTTATAATTAATTTTCATTTATTTATTTATCATATGAGTGGACTGGAAGTTAAACTTACTTCAACCATAGACTTCCTTCTACTTTCAAAATCATGGGTTTTCTGTGTTTAGATAAATTAAAAGAAACTTCATATGAACAGCACCAGCATGCTGCTTCATGGGTGTTGATTGAGAGACATGAAGGTGAATATTCTGGGTGAACTTGTTAGCCACATAGCAGGGTAGAAGGGGCGTGGCTTGTTTGATTATGAGAGTAAAGACAACTCCCTATTTTCTATATATATATATTGACACAAATTAATGTTTGTAATTTCAGATGTTTCGATGTTGATGTAGGCACTACAAATGCACCAACTTCCGTTTTAGAAAAGTGTCATCAAATTCTTATACTCTCGACAGGGCCTAAAAACTGCGCAGATTTTCGAAAACACAAGTTTGTTAAACCCAGATATCTCAGTTTCTATTCCTCCTACAGCCTTGAAATTTTTTCAGGATATAGATCTGAAGCATGCGCACCCAGCGCAATTGTTAGAAAACCATGGAAAACCCTAGAAAACTAAAGTAGGCAAGACTGAAATTTAGTGTCAAACTGCTGCCTGAATTTTCACAGAAAAACTCCATTTTCACTTCCAACATACAATTATCTGATAAGATTGAAGGTTTCTGATTCTGATGGTGTGTACTTTATTTGGTTTAGCTCTGAAGAAGTGCTTGTACTCTCTGTTTTAAAATCTCATGTTTCAGTTGCTAGTTAGAATACTCAAGATGAAACAACATGGCCACTCTATTGATATGGCCTCTGTGATTGGTCTAACTTTCAAAATTAGACCAATCACAGTAGGTCATACTAAACTCTGCTAAATATCTCAACAGAACATGGCCTAAGTGAAGCGATGATTTTTGTTGTTTTGTTGCTGATGGTTTTTTTAATGTAAATGACACATGTATCCTCATACCATTCATCACTGAGTATGGTAAGGCCATAACTGTCTGTGTTGGTACAAAATGAGAGCATGATGGACAAAGTTTGCACACTATTTCATCATTTATATGTACTCAAGTGATGTCCTCTCTTATTTCATATAAGATTGAACATCAACTTGCATAGTAGTTGGCCCACCTCAGATTGGTTTTGCACAGTTACTACTACAGATGGTGGTGTCAACTGTGTGTGATTGAAGTACCAATTAAGCTGTACATAAACCTATTTCACTAGTGATATCAGGGAGTGATCACCAAAATTTTACTGGGATATCTTAGCTAGATTCAGTGCAGACCAATTTGATGAACAACTATTTTCACTTGCATTGCAAGCACCTGTTGTTAGTATTTGGATATGCTTGCTTAGGCTGGTTGACACTTCTTCTCTAGCAGATCGTAATCCATAACATAGTTGAGCTTTTGCATGTAATGAACATGTTTTAAGTTGGTAAAGCATGGGTGTCAACAATTTTGCTCATGACGCTGTAATCAGGGTATGAAGGGAGTTCTTTTTCTTGTGATAAACAAGTTGAGTCAGTTGTAGGCCAAGGCGCAAGGGTCGCTGTTGTAATTCTATTGGTATGGTTTCGTCTCATAATCAATGTGAGAGAAATGTATAAATATCTAGTTTTGCAATGTTTATTATATATATAATTGGCGGACATGTAAATCCCGGCATGTTAAAAAAGCTAATGCCAACTTAGGGATTGAGTTCGAAACAGTGTTGAAAATCTAGAACTTCAGAGAGTGCCTACAGTCCTAAACATAGTCCTAAGGCTTAAAAAGAGGTGTCAAAAAATGTAGTGCAATGCTCAAGAGATTTAGTAAGCTGAGAGTATCTGTTAGTTGGCTGTTATCATTATCAACGAGTAGTGAGGAGCATTGTATTAGTGAGGTTCAAGGTAGCTGTTAGTCGTTCTTTCTTGACCCCGACCAGTGTCTAGATCTTTCTGAGAAACATCTATATCAAATCAAACTATAAACATGAGCATATATATATATTACTGTATAGCTTTAAAAAAACAGAGTTTGCTTCACCGCTTAACAAAATATCGCATTTTAATACATAAATTTTGGCATAATGTTTGATGGAATGGGTTACACATGTTTGAATATATGCGGCCAGGGAAGATGGAACATGGATACTTCAGGTATCAACTAGACTCTAGAATTTACAATATTTGATCCCAGGCAGTAGCAAAAATGAGTGTGTGTAATGTTGTGCAGTCATAGCGCAACGTTACACACACTATTTTTTGCTTCTGCCTGGGATCAAATATTGTAAATTCTAGATGATATTTTTGGCTGCTAAAATGAAATTTGATTTTGGATTTGCTTGCCTCATATTGCTCCCAGAGCAAATTTGAAAACATATTTGGAAAATTCACACCCATGTGGTTCCAACCATGTATTTATTTTCATGATTGGAACATTTTGAAAAAATCCTTTGTAGTGCCTAGTTGATGTGTCGATGTAGGTATTGTTGCAAAGCTTAGAATAACTGACAATTCCTCATAGAGACCTAAATCAAAGGGCAGTCGGTGTTTGCTAAAGTCACCAGGATCTAAAATATATACATCAGTTTGTTCCTTCTGTGGTGGAGGGATATCCCTCTGCGACCACAGAGGGAACAAACTTGTTCTACAATACTTATATTCAAATATGTTAAATGCGAACTCTTAGTTGAATATATCTGCAGCTATTTGCTCCCATCATTCAACAGCAGTGGTGTCTCATTGATAACCTCAATATTTGTGACAGCACCATCGAACAGTTACATTGTAATCTATTATTAAATGCAAGTAAGGTAGCACTTGCCGCAACTTAAATAAAAACATATCGAGGCTGCAAAATGCAAAGAATATTCAGCATCCTCTGAGAACATGTTTGTGCAGTTTTAAAAGAGGCTACTAGGATGATTAGTAAGGTACTAACCAAAATTCAGCTCACTAAGTGATGTTTTCATTTGCTTCGTCGAGTTGTTATTTGTGATATAAAGTCTAACACTAGCTTGAATGTTGGAATTAAGCAAATGTTTAAGTGAAGTTTGAAGTTTGTTTATTGCCTTATTTCTAATATCCATCCTGTAATTGGTTGATAGCATCGAAAGTACGGCACATAAGTAACACAAAATAAAAGGAGTCTGAGCTGCATTAGTTGAAAAATCGTAATAGCATTCAAAAAGGTGTTTTCTCTCTTGGTGGTTCTACATTGGATGGCTGGTATTTATCTATCTTTGCTCTTCAAGCATATTTTCTGTTTGTATTTTATTTTAATGCGAGAGTTCAGGGGGTGTGGTGATCTTAGCTGGCTATTTTAGTGAAGTGTCAGAGGCATACATCAGATAAGCTAAGCATATAGAGAGTATTTGTAGTATTAGTAAGGCACTACATCTATAAAATACATCTAATATAACCATGTGCTTTCACAATGTCTGTATACAAATAAGTAAATGATTGAAACAAGAGTATCAGGCCACGCCTCTTCTACCCTGCTATGTGGCTAACAAGTTCTTCCGAATATTCTAACCCTAGGACTGCCGCATTTCCTGACTTTGGGCTTGGTGTGGGTAGGTGGTGGGGGTGGGAAGGATGGAAGCTCACTGTGTTTCTCATTAAACTGATCAATTTATTGACACAAATTTTAACAGCTCAAGTTTTTTCACAATTCCCATACTACAAACTATTACCCCTAGGGGAGAAGAGAGAACAACTCTAGCATATATTTAGCCCTATTCTGCACGCATTTGAATGCGCTAGAGTTGTTTTCTCTTCTCCCCTAGGGGTAATAGTTTGTAGTATGGGGATTGTGAAAAATCTTGAGCTGTTAAAATTTATGGCAATAAATTGATCAGTTTAATGAGAAACACAGTGAGCTTCCCACCCCCTACCCATACCAAGCCCAAAGTCAGGAAATGCGGAAGTCCTATGGTTCTAATCTAATATTATTCTCATTCTGTAGTCTACTGTAGTGTAGGAAGTACATGTAGGTAGGGAGCATCTTTTGAGTAAAAATCATTTCACACATTAATCAGCAGCCTATCCGACAAGGGAAGGTTACCGCTCAACTGCCATTCAATGTATGCATGTATGTATATGTAATGGTAATGTTTCTGGCGCAATATTCCACTAGGAGTTCTGCAACATAAGTCAATGGTAATGTAGACCTATGTCCCTTTTACCAAATGTTGCTTGGTCCGGATATCTTTGTTTAGCCAACACATGGTCCTAACACTCAACCAAATATGCTTTTCGATATCTGGTTTCTGCAAATGAAAATGAATGAAATTCATTTACTTTTTGGGTTGAGGCCAGACACATATAGTCCTAGGGTTGATCGATTTTGATTGCAAGGTTGAAATGCACTTCTAGTGCCACCATACCTCAGACATCAAATCCAAGACAGTAAATCAAGATTAGTAAGTTAGGAGTGGTGCATTATCTTTAACCTCACTGTAAGAGAGTCAGGCAAGCCTTTAACTAAATAATGCAGATGGTTCCGCAAGAAAAACTCTAATGATTTACAGAACCACTGAATAGAAAAAGGAATTCCGCCATCTTACTGTTCAACTCGGTTGGCTAGCAAAGGAAGACTTTGCAGTGATGAATGTATTATGTCTTATATCTGAGATATAAGGTAGAGAATGGTATGAGACCATACTTGCTAGATAAGATTATAGATTAAGATACATTAGATTAAGATAGATTAAGATAAGATTATAGATGATAGATAAGGCATTATCCTCCAGAAAATGGCAATGGTCCAACCATAAGAATGTAGCACAAAAATAGCTTTAATAGGCAAAGTACTTATATTTGGCGGGTGCTCATATAATTGATTGCTTCACCTGTCACTGCTGCCAGCCTAATCAAAGTTGAAGGCGCTGACAGGCTAACAATTACCCAAATATGCCATCATATCGGAGTTATATTTGACTTGTTGTTTTTGTCGCATAGTAGAATAACAACCACCCACATGAATAATATAATGAATGCAGACAGACTCACATACTTAAAATCAATTACTCATCACTATTGACAATGACACCGAGTATGTATTTATACCAGTGGTGATTGTCTTTAGTGAACATTTCCTTCATCATCAGTGAATTATAGTGGAAGGCCATTCCCACTGGAGTATGTATTTTCGCCAACAGCGATATCATATTCCGATGGGAACATATCAAAAGGTACTGACACTGTGAAGACATAATTAGCATACTTTTCTTGGTCATTCTGGAGTGCACAGCAGGGAGAAAGCGTGCACCTCGTGTCAAATTTTTGCACAAATTGATTGTTTAGATGATTTCTAAGAAGATATTAATTTGGATGCATCTCTAGTAGATTTCAGTGTGAGTCTCCCATCTATCATCGCAAGTGTTTCAACTTAATTTTCTTCGAAAGAAATTAAATATGGTCAAAACTCAACAGTGTAGCAGTGTCATACAGGTTTTTAGCATACTTTTCTTGGTCATTCTGGACCGCACAGCAGGAGAAAGCATACATCTTGTGGATGTGGAAACACTAATGATTAATGATTGCTTACATGATTTCTAAGAAGATATTAATTTGGATGCATCTCTAGTAGATTTCAGTGTGAGTCTCCCATCTATCATCGCAAGTGTTTCAACTTAATTTTCTTCGAAAGAAATTAAATATGGTCAAAACTCAACAGTGTAGCAGTGTCATACTGGTTTTTAGCATACTTTTCTTGGTCATTCTGGACCGCACAGCAGGAGAAAGCATGCACCTTGTGGATGTGGAAACACTAATGATTAATGATTGGTTACATGATTTCTAAGAAGATATTAATTTGGCTGCATCTCTAACAGATTTCAGTGTCAGTCCCAAGTTTATCATCTCAAGTGTTTCAACTAAATTTTCCTGTACCTGGGAACTGGAATGCTTGATTACTTTTTCTGCCATTCAGCCATAAGTTCATAATTAAGTTTGGACCCACTATGACCTTGATAATTGAATAATAAGCTGATTAGCAGTTCATTATTCTCAGGTCAGTGGGTAATTACAAATAGTTCAGCATTATTCCGCAGAGTAATCCTTATTCTATCATTATTCATATGAGCCAGAGAGATAACACTGCACATGGTATCACAGGGTAAGGATCAGGCTGTGGTTGCCCTAGTCATGAACACATAACCAAGGTCATGTCAGCGACCGATTTAATCGTTCTACATATTCTCTTCATAAGTTAAAACAAAACGTGTTATGATTTACTGATCAAGTTTCTATATTTATAATGAGAGCAGGTTATATTCCCTCAGGGTGACGGTGTTGTGTGGGAATGGGATGAGATGTTGTGTGTACTTTTAGTCATCATGTGTATATAGAGGGACAATAATCGCTGTCGACAGGAGGCAGCGTGATGCGGTATTTTTTAGATAGTTTTATACTCATCATTATTTAGCAATCATCAATATTATTGATTGTGGTGGTGATTTGATTATTATTGATTGTGATTGATTTAGCAATCAATCATCATTATTTAGCAATCACTGTACACTCTTGCTTTAGGCATCGGGCGGTAGGATATATCTATGGTGTTACGTTCAAATACAGCCTGTATATACGGCACTCCTACACTACCCCAGTGCAGGCTGCTCTAAGCTCAGACTTTGGAAGTGCACTAGACAGTGAGACAGCAGTGCAGCAGTAGGACAGTATCACCACAGACAGCAGTGAGCGACTAGTGACAGTATGTCACTACAGGTGCCACTGCCGGAATCTTACTGGGATGGATTCGTCAAGGTTTGTTTTATTACTCTCATTATGCTGCCTCTAATGTCATAGATTGGAAAAATAGTTCTACAGCTTTGATTTTTAGTAACGGCTGCTTGAAATAGGGCCCTGCAAAATAGAAGGCTAGTTTACTCAATCAAGCTCCCCCCCCCCCCACTAGCTCGCTTAAATTAGTGCTAGCTAACATTGAGACAAACTAGCTTTACTAAACTGTAGTTGTAATTTACTCCCCTAAAGTATAGTTAACTCTAAATACTGTACCCACTATTATTGTCTGCATCATGCCCTTGGTTAACAGTTTGGCTATGTTAAACACATACACCATATAATATCTCATATGCTTATGGTTTTCAATATTGAGATGACTTTGTCATTACTATTTGGAGTTGACAATCTTACTAACATCATTCATGTCTGCTATGGCACAGTATAGACAGTTTTCTGAGCTCTGATTTAGGCCTCAATTTTGAGTTGTCCTCTCTCCAGCTTGGGACTTTTAACCCACGCCGCATAGGAAAAACGTGCTGAAAAGAGGGTTATCTTGAAAACCGCTTATAATGGTATAAAAATTATTTTTGATTCAGAATCTGCAACATTGAAAACTCATATGAACATAGTTTGGGAAATAATTATAGTATTTGGATAGTCAATTATAGCATTTTCCTCCTGTTTTGCGGACAATTTGGCAAAATCTTTCATGAGTTTCGGCACCAAAATAAAGATTTATCAACATGCAAGCCTCCAATGGATTGGAAACCCTGTCTCACTGGGTTTTCAATGGTGCAGACTCTGAATCAATAACCATTTTTATCCTTACATTAGCGGTTTTCGATATAACCCTCTTTCAGCAGGTTTTTCCTATGCGGCGTGGGTTAAAAGTACCAAACTGGAGAGAGGACAACTCCGAGTTGAGGCATAAATAAGAGCTCAGAAAACTGTCTATTTGCTCAAATTTGAATCGACTGTAATCAGCAAATAGTCCTCCATCCCAGCCCTAGTGAAAATTGTTTATAGCAATGCATCTGTGACTCCACCTTGCTAATTATTGATAAGTTTAATTACTGTAATGACACGCTCCTGTCTGACTATATAGGATCTGTTTGAGGTAATAACCTGTCTAGACTAGTCTTATTTATGCTTTTGTCCTACCCAGAGCGGATTCACCAGATGGTGTGACCAGATGGTGTGACCATTGTAGTGCTCCCTATTATAGTAATACTGTATTGAGTCAAATTTTGTCAATAGAAATAATATGGGTTAATCACAAATAAATGTCCCTGCTAGGCAAACTACAATGCTATCCATCACACCAATGGTGTTTGGTTTTAGCTTGGTGTAGGCTGTTCAGTTGGCAAGGTAGTTGTCGAACTAAATTTTTGTTTGTCATGATGACTTGTCCTGAATGCAGTTTATTGGCATGACATGCTCATAAATTGCATTGGTACGTATTGTTGGTATGTACTGTTGGTATGGTGTACAATGAGAATATTGTATACAATAGAGGAGTAAATACAAGCTAGAGCCTAGATTAGCTAGTCAGGGTAGTAAGGGTGAGTTTATGCTAGTTAGCGCTAAGGAATGATGATGAGCTAGTTATAGTAACTTCGGCTATTCCAAATGTTTAAAACGGCCAATTTTCCCCCTAAGATTCCATGCTCCTCTGCTGTGCTTACCCTCATTAGGTCTGCAGGTTTCACTGTTTATAGTTATGCTCACTGTTATACATACAGTAGGAGTTATTCCTTCACATTATTATTTTTTGTAATACAGGGAGTGAATTTCTCCATCCCCGGTACGGGCGGAGCTGAGTGCGTGGCGTTTATCCCCGACTGGCAGAAGGCTTGTGAGACTCTGTTCGCTCTCGCTGTCAGCTTCTGCTTTACTTACGCCGGCTGGAGGAAGGTCAAGGTCGATACTAAACCTCAACAGTACGGTGAGTCATAGGGTCAGGTAGTCATTACACAGGGCACACTGATGACGTGATATACTATTGCATGTATATCTCTGATCTATAGAGTAACATCGCAAGGAATTTGGTGTGACGACCCGAGTTCAATTTCATTAATTAGGGGAGAGAACATGTTAGGTATTCGTACTGAATTGACTGTAGCGATCAGAGATACACATGATAATAGTGTGGTGTCAGTGTGTACACAGGGAGCTGTTTCGGTGGGGAACCGCTTCATCCATGATTTCTTTATCCCTAGGCCTACATAGGATTATGCCTCGTTGGTGAGGCAGCCAATGTGTTGGATTTAAGTAAGATGAATTGTAACCATCTCTATAGTAGTCTGAGCCTCCCAGACTCTTGCCCCCCCCCCCGTCTAATGTCACCCCCCCCTGTCTACACCCTTTGTGATGATGGTGATGGTATGGAGGCATCAAACACATTCCATGCAGTTTCATAAATCTGAGAACTGCAGGAGAATGCAAGGAGTAACATTGCTAGATATTTGTGGTAGAAATTTATTAGACATCTGGTGATTAGAGAGTGGTTTGTAGAAATGACGGTATGATGATTGAAATGTGTTGGTCATCACTTACATGACATAATGCAAGACATAATTTCAGTGCATCTTCTGTATAGATGCAACCAGTGACAGCTTAATTAGGGAACAGGGCGATAATCTCTGCTGGGATTGTTGTTCTGCCTTTGACTAGTTAACAATTGATCAAAACCCATCACGAGGCACTGAGCAAGTTAATCAGAGCTCATCAGCCTTCTCACATTGATCAAATAGATCAACAGTCAAAACATGAAATTAGTAGTTTACCGACAGTTGACTGACTTGAGATACTGAATGCTTTTCGCAAGCAGCCCGCTTTTAAACCCTAATATTAAAGCCACTTGAAGTGTGCTGATGTCTTAAATTTGTGTGATCCAGCAATAGCATCTTTATTTTTCACCTATCCTCTCATGATGTGATGCTTAGTAGGGGTCAAGTCCTGTGTTCTGTTGGGATTTTATCTCAATCTGTCCGTACGGTTAATGGCCTGCAATAACTCAAACTAGCCAGGGACTAGAGAATTCAAATACGAAACTTTCATGATTATTACATTTATGTAATAGTACGTAATTTGTGGTCTTGGTTAGTGGATGTGATATCGATGACTAGTTCGATATCAGTTGTTGTATTATACAAACATCAACGATAAGTGATTGAGTGAGATTAGCTAGACTGAAACGAATTTTCTCGAGAAATGCAGAATATTGCAGAACCCTGGTTAGACTAGTGTGCCCAGTTTGGTCATCTGTGTGGTCCCCTTCATGGTGAATGTCAGAAGGGCCTCATCAAGTGTGCAGAAGGGCCTCCCACCAAACGATACAAACTGAATACCAACCATCTATAAGATGAGCTAAAAGTTTTGGGGTCCCACTAGATATTGAATTCACTCAGTAGTAAGCTTTCAGGTTAAACCGTCTTTGAGCAGATTAGTTTTTATTTCCTACATCCTACATACCCCACTCTTTGCAGCATACATCCTTGTTACTTCCTGCCGGCCTAAGTTGTCATACTGTAGCCCTGTTCACACGGTCACGTGGCCGTGTGAACAGGGCTAGTCATACTGTGATTGAGCTCCGTGTTTTCTCATTGTAGAAGATGAGCGGATATCTCCCTACAGACAGCTACTATTGGTAGCCTTAGTTCTGACATTCGGAGTAGAAGTCGGGTATAAACTATCTACTAGCTCTGTCATATGGCTAGCTAATCCCTGTCATATTCTAACTATGGTTCAGGTAGGCTATAGTTCAACTTCGATTGTCCTCCTTGTTTTAATTGCGCACCAGCTACTGAATAGAAAATAATACTCATAATGAAATTTGTCCCAGAAGAAATACGGACAGAGTTTTAATTTCTCTTCTGTTTATCACTTGAATGCTTTGGTTCGGGAAGATTGGAGCGGAAGTAGATCAATTTTGATCCAATTTGCCGGCCGTCCGATCATTCTCATCCTACTGGTGAGCCGGCCGTCCGATCATTCTCATCCTACTGGTGAGCCGGCCGTCCGTCCGATCATTCTCATCCTACTGGTGAGCCGGCCGTCCGTCCGATCATTCTCATCCTACTGGTGAGCCGGCCGTCCGATCATTCTCATCCTACTGGTGAGCCGGCCGTCCGATCATTCTCATCCTACTGGTGAGCCGGCCGTCCGATCATTCTCATCCTACTGGTGAGCCGGCCGTCCGATCATTCTCATCCTACTGGTGAGCCGGCCGTCCGATCATTCTCATCCTACTGGTGAGCCGGCCGTCCGATCATTCACATCCTACTGGTGAGCTGGCCGTCCGATCATTCTCATCCTACTGGTGAGCCGGCCGTCCGATCATTCTCATCCTACTGGTGAGCCGGCCGTCCGACCATTCTCATCCTACTGGTGAGCCGGCCGTCCGATCATTCTCATCCTACTGGTGAGCCGGCCGTCCGATCATTCTCATCCTACTGGTGAGCCGGCCGTCCGATCATTCTCATCCTACTGGTGAGCCGGCCGTCCGATCATTCTCATCCTACTGGTGAGCCGGCCGTCCGTCCGATCATTCTCATCCTACTGGTGAGCCGGCCGTCCGTCCGATCATTCTCATCCTACTGGTGAGCCGGCCGTCCGTCCGATCATTCTCATCCTACTGGTGAGCCGGCCGTCCGATCATTCTCATCCTACTGGTGAGCCGGCCGTCCGACCATTCTCATCCTACTGGTGAGCCGGCCGTCCGATCATTCTCATCCTACTGGTGAGCTGGCCGTCCGATCATTCTCATCCTACTGGTGAGCCGGCCGTCCGATCATTCTCATCCTACTGGTGAGCCGGCCGTCCGATCATTCTCATCCTACTGGTGAGCCGGCCGTCCGATCATTCTCATCCCACTGGTGAGCCGGCCGTCCGATCATTCTCATCCTACTGGTGAGCCGGCCGTCCGACCATTCTCATCCTACTGGTGAGCTGGCCGTCCGATCATTCTCATCCTACTGGTGAGCCGGCCGTCCGATCATTCTCATCCTACTGGTGAGCCGGCCGTCTGATCATTCTCATCCTACTGGTGAGCTGGCCGTCCGATCATTCTCATCCTACTGGTGAGCCGGCCGTCCGACCATTCTCATCCTACTGGTGAGCTGGCCGTCCGATCATTCTCATCCTACTGGTGAGCCGGCCGTCCGATCATTCTCATCCTACTGGTGAGCCGGACGTCAGACCATTCTCATCCTACTGGTGAGCCGGCCGTCCGATCATTCTCATCCTAATGGTGAGCCGGCCGTCTGATCATTCTCATCCTACTGGTGAGCTGGCCGTCCGATCATTCTCATCCTACTGGTGAGCCGGCCGTCCGATCATTCTCATCCTACTGGTGAGCCGGCCGTCCGATCATTCTCATCCTACTGGTGAGCCGGCCGTCCGATCATTCTCATCCTACTGGTGAGCCGGCTGTCCGATCATTCACATCCTACTGGTGAGCCGACCGTCCGATCATTCTCATCCTACTGGTGAGCTGGCCGTCCGATCATTCTCATCCTACTGGTGAGCCGACCGCCCGATCATTCTCATCCTACTGGTGAGCCGGCCGGCCGTCCGATCATTCTCATCCTACTGGTGACGGCGGCTCAAAATCTAAATGCAGGAAAATTGGATCATGCTTGATCTAGAGTGGGAGAGACTGCGTATCAATCATATCATTTCGGGATGGGAATTTTTCCTTGATGAGACTTTGACCCCCCCAATGCTTTTTATCTGGCCCTCTAAATTTTTGGCTTGTACATCAATTGTTTCCTTTGATGTGATTTGTTATGGTGTGATAATTTTAATCAGGTCTGCAAACAATTGTACTTTCAACCTTGTACATTGGATAGTAAACATTATATGAGTTGATTGGTTTTTATCAAATAAGTCCAACAATGAATCACCCTACCATATACCATTTTATGGCATGTTCAGTTTCTAATTACTAATCAAGCCCAATGTTGAAAATGTGCTAACATTTGTTTTTTGACAACACATTATTCTTGGTCAGTTGGTGGGCCACTGTGTAGGCTGTAAGCAATCCTCCCCCTCCATTCCATGCAAAGGGAAGTGCATTCAAGGTCTTGCCTTTCTTATCTTTCTTTATGATCTATGATGGTACCTCTGTTACTGAGTGCATTCGTTTCGAAACTGTTTGTGACTGTACCATAAATGCCAACATTCAAACTGAAATCCTCAGAAAGTGAAGCCCGAGTTTTATGAAATATTGATAATAGACTTATCGTAAATGAGCTGAATGAAATTGTTATGAAGGGTAGCCTGGGAAACCTGGGTATCTGACTGAGACTGAGAAAGCTATTTGTAACTTTTAATGGCATCATATACACGTTAATTTGTGAGAAATCTTACTTTTTTGTAGATAATACTGTTAGCAGCCCCGCCACGTAAGTGGGTGACAGTCGTGTTTCGTATCATGATGCACTCAATGCATGGAGCAGTGGTGGCCTTACTCCTACCTGTCACTAATACAAGAATGGTGAGTGTCACAACGTAGTACGGCTGTCAGAGATTTATAACTTTGTGTAGAGCCACACTATGTGAGTCGGAACCTGCTGGCGTTCGTTCATAGGGATAAAAGGGGCCTATTTGCTTTACATACACCTTGTGAATATCACTACGCCCCACAAAATTCAGGCACAGTATCCATAACAAAATGGTTATCACCCTCGTGCTGACCGATGATCAGTAAAGCCATATCATATGATACTCTAGAGATCAGTTACTACCTAGCTTTAAAATGATAACCACACTGGAAAAACCTGCTTCTCAATGAAATAAATTACTTCCTCTGTAGTAATTATATTTCCCTCATCATGTGATGTGTGTATGTGAGAGAAAACAACACCCCTTTTTGGCTCTGAGATTACCATTTATGTGTTTTGTGATGAAATCACCTGTCAACCACACTCCTTTAGATGATGAATTCCCAGCAAATGCAAACATCTGTGGCCTAGCAAAAAATGTGATTGGTATACTGTGCAAAATGTAATATAATGGTCACCCTATAAAAAAGTGGTGTTTACTTTCTCACTCACATACACATCGCCAACAATTAGTCAACAGGTTCTGCCTCATAATTTAACCTAGATTTAGTTTGAGAAACTTTAGAACCAGGTGATCAGAAAACTATATTCAATTGAAGTTTGTTTGAGTAAGCACAACATTTTACAGAGTAAATTCGCTGGTAGTGAGTTGCCCTTCCTTGATAGGTTAGGCGAGTAACTCTGACTGAATGCATTATACTGAATTTTACATTATGCTTTTCATTCAATGCTCATGGTTTCGCCTTGCACCGAAATTTGAGAACCCAGGGCTTTCAGTTAACACACATAGGCAGCTTGAGTAAATCCCAGTGCCAACCAGCTGAAACATTCATTGAAATTTGAAATCAGACTTGCCGTTCACAGTCATACCACACTGAGTGATTTGTTTTCTCTTGGTTAAGTTCACATATTCAGTGAGGCAGGCTCAATTTGGCCCTCTGCTGATTGGATATCTCAAGCCATCGGGCTCCTGGTGTTACCTTGAGATAGAGGTAAGATTTGTGTCCTCCCCTTCATCATGTCTGATCTATACGGCTATGTCAGCGCGTCCACTGTGCTCAGCGCGCCCACTGTGGTCAGCGCGTCCACTGTGGACAGCGCGTCCACTGTGGTCAGTGCGTCCACTGTGGTCAGCGCGTCCACTGTGGTCAGCGCGTCCACTGTGCTCAGTGCGTCTTCTGTTCGCAGCGCGTCCACTGTGGGTACAGAATTATAGACATGATCTAGTAAGAATGCTCATCCACCGATCCTATAGAATGTGCGAATGGCTTCTCAAAGGATGTAGATGAAATCTTCTAAAAAAATGTATTTCATAGCTTAAGAATATTTAAATAGCAGCTTGCAGATCTGACTGATTAAGTGTGAGCAACACGATTATGTTGCAGTGAATTTTGGTACTATGTGCGACCTAGATGGAGTGTTTTCCAATGTGTCTGCATTTTGATTTGGTTCCGCTGGCATATGGAGGGGGAGCAACTCCAAATACAGACAAACTGGATCAAACTCGTTCCATATGTACCCTAAAGAGTGCTCAATTCCTAATCAACGCATAGTTTGTTCTCAGGATTTCCACATCCTTCAAAATAAATTGAACACCACCACTTGCTCTTGACCCAAATGAGATTGTGCAACAGGAATGTGACATGGCTGGTCATAAGCTCTTCAAGAAATGTCCAACTTTTAGAGAAACTTTCTTGAAACATCAAGTTGAGGGATGGAATTTATTCTTCATACATGTGCCTACACAAGCAAGTTTAGACATATTAACTGTACAGCAAGCTTGTCCTCGGTTCTGTTATATATCAGTTAGTTACGGGATACAGGCTGATAGCCTAGATAGCAGGATAGCCTAGAAGCAAAATTTGATGAGTTGAAATGCAATTTAGCTTTATATTAGTAATACACAGCAAAGTTATTTCATCATACAGCTGTCATTCAAATAGAAGCAGAGATAAGATGAACTTAAATCTCCGGCGCTGTTATAGGAATATGGGAGGGACAAGTTGTGTAAAAGCGCTGACTAGCTCCATAAATCAGACTGTATGACATTGTGTCAGTCCTCAGAGTGTGCTATGCTGCCTCTAAGTGCATGAAAGCGTAGTGCTATCAATAACAGTCATATCATAGCAAAGATAAACCGCCTGCATGCTCTGAGAACTGATACACTAAGGCCTGCGGAATATCTCTCTCTTTCTAACACAGGGTTAATGGGAAAAAAGTATCCAAACTATGTCAAAAAAGCACAGTCAAAATCACTACATTACATTTCTCATCATGTTTCACATTATTTAATTATATATAATGTTTTAGTATGCTTGGTAAATGCTGGACTTTTCACCATTTCTCTGTGGCACTTTAATTCAAACACAAGTGTACTAATGCTGACTAGAGAAAAGCGCTCTGGTAGGCTAAGATCGGCTTTGCGCTTAACGGCAGTTTTTTTCCTCTAAAACTCTGCTGGAATTCCAGCAGCTTGGTTCATGCTCTTGGTGGTAGTAATTTGAACTTTCAGACTGAATTTCTCATAACCGATTATGATGTTACACATGAAGGGAGGTGCGTTTCATTATATGTGGCAGGTTGTGGTAACTCTAATACTCTTTTACTCACTCTTAGATATATTCTGGGTTCTTGAGTTTTGGTGCACTGAAGGCTTGTTATATACTGCCTGTTTGAAGCTCAGGTCACATGATCAGGTCACGTCATCAGGCACTTCTTTCAGCTCTGCATGTTTATCTAGAATTTCGTCGGGATAGTATGTCATATATGTGTCACCCTTACAGCTACATCTCAAATATTGTATGATGAACATAAATTGATCTTCTATGTGAATGGCATCAGAGAGCCAAGATTATCGCAAAACATTGATAGTTTCAGTTGTATGTGGTGTAGCTGTTTTGATCGTTTACCTTATGGCCAACTCGAGCGCTGCTCAATTCCCCCAATCAAACCAATTGAGGCACTCAAGCTATCTAAGCTGCTTGGATTCCTTGGCCTTTACCCTTACCCACTGCTCCATTGATATACCAGTGGTGGTTAATGTAGCTCAGCAGATATCACTGTTATAATGGCATTACTATATTGTTGTTATCTTTTAGTTGCCTTTTGAAGTAGTAGTATACTGGGTACAGCACATACTGATAGTCTCAATACCTTTCTTCTTATTATATCAAAGAGGTAACTATATTATCATATGAGACAGTGAAAGTGAAGGCCTCTGATCTGACTGTTACTGCCATAAACATATTTCTATGTTTATGGTTGTACTGCATATGGTCTATACCTAGATCAAATTTGATTCTCTTTGCCTTCATTCAGGGTCGTTTCTATTCCAATGGTGAAGCGCTGCGGCCTTGAAGAGGGAGCCACTCCAAATGCATGCAAATTGAATCAAACTTGATTTAGTCTCTACCCAAATGAGAAATGATTTTTTCTCACCAATTTTTACCCTTGACTGCTGAGGTTTTGAAAAACAATCATATTGCAGCTTTGTATAGGAGGATTTGATGTAATGATGCTTTATAATATTGGGATTGCCTTCTCATTGATGTTAAGCAGACAACTCCAAGATAGCAAAACATGTCATTGGCTCACTCCTAAACACCCTGACTAATGCAGTAGACCAGTTTATCAGCTCATACCTGTCACTGTCTTTTCCTGTTGAAGTTAAGCTTTTAACCGCTCACATGCCTATAAATTGTGCCTTTCCTTTATAGGTCCTTATGTTGTGGAGCCTCTGAAAAACTGGTGGTGGGCGATAATGACTCTCGGTATTCTCTATTTTATATACTGGATACCTGTTCAGGGTCTGTGTATCGTAAGTATAATATGTACTACTAAAGTTATATTATTATGTTATAATATTATTACAATATATATTATATCATTATATATTGAGTCATCTCAACAGTTAAACTATGTACCGGTTGACTGGAACTGCATGGGAACTGTAAAGATAGCTATAATAATAATCTATTATCATACTTGCCTTTTACTGCATATACTTTTAAACTCCCATACAAAGCTAAAGAAACAGCATATTGCCATCATTCTATTGTGACTACACTATATTTTGCATAATCCATGAGGATGTAATGAATTAAGTTTTGTGTAAAGACGATCACCCATATGATATTTTTCGGCGTTTTGAGTTGCCCCCTCTACTGACATGCCGAGGGGGCAACTCAAACATGGCAAAATGGATCAAACTTGATCTACACTTGACAAATGAGCTGACCAGTGACTGTTTGTATTTACCAGCTCACAGAAGTAAACCTGAATAATATGGTGTGTCCAGCTATCTCCGATCCGTTCTACGGTAGAGGATATCGTCTCTGGGCTATGGGGCATTGTGGTATATGTATCCTCGGATTCGGCAAACTATACACATTCATCTCACTGAACATACTAAACAAAATCAGTCCTGAGCATCGCCGCGCCTCACTTAATGGCACGACATCACCACCAGCGAGTAACGGTCACCTTGCTACCAAACGGGACTAATCATATATATATATATATCATAGTCACTAAATATAACTGTAGGTAATTATGAGATAATATTATGCAAGCAAGGAAAAATCAACTATTACCTACGCACAACAACAAGATGAACAGCTTTAAAATACTACATAGAGTCAGTATATCTGATGCAATGATAACAATGTCTAGATCTCAGTCTGAATACAAAGACTAGTATGTGGTTTATCTTAGTCTGAGTACTTAGATTAGATGATAGGAGGTATAGTTTGTGCGATAGTCTTTCGAATCTCAAAACTTAGCTTGCTTGAATCTGGGTGAGTGTGAAGTTTTGCTACCAAGTAAAGATAAAACTGTGCCAAAATCACCCAGAGTTAGATAGGAATAGTAATTATTGAGACCAGCGCTTGATTTCAGCCACAAATATATAAACCATTTGCACCCCATGTTTCCCCCACCGTTATTCCAGAGTAAGCTATTTTTCCGCCGTTGTTTTTATGTTCCTTTTCAACACTAAAATATTCTCCACCTAGTCCAAACATGTTATAGACTGAGTCTGGGTTACTGAGGACCTAAACATACCCAAACAATATTCATGTGTTTGGTTGTTTTTGTGGTTTATTTGTAAACTAAATTATCTATGAATTATATTATGCAATACAATGTTTAATTTAGTTTATAGACTACCCGATCTCCTTTCAATCAACCAACATAAGATTAGCATAATACTAGATGCTTTCCACCCTCTGCAGTAGTTTATGTCTGACTCATGGTATTACATTATCAATTAGCAAAGGACAGCTTCTTGTCTCACATCGTGTATATGTAGCAGTTTTTCTTATTAATATCAAGCTTTGATGTGTTGTTATGTACAGCCTGATGTTTTGTTTTGATCTGTTGGGTGCTCTTGCCAAGCCTATTGACCCCTATCCTGTTACAGGTTTCTGTGATTTTGTGGATTTTCTCCTTGGAAGGAGCCTTGAATTGAACAATGAACTTATCATCACCTTTTTCCCCAGACCAGATATATAAAGGACATCATGTTTTGTGCTAGATCCAGTATAACTTTACTTAAATTAGAGCATCTTTTTGTAGAGTTATCTTTCCTTTGTTTATAGCTGACCCAGCTAATGCATTTCTGTTGTGCACGATACCATTTATTTCTTCTGATGTAAATTATTAACAGCTTTACTTGTATGACCAATGTCTACCAACACAGTAGTTGGGATATTTTTTCTCCCACACTTTTTATGATGTGTCCTCTGGTATTAATTACATAGAAATGGTGTTAAAATTATGCAAGAATAAACCAGAATTATGCACATAAAAAACTCCACTCGAAATACAGTATGCATGTCAGATTTGGTGTATTAGTGATCTCTGGGATGGTAGAAATATTGCAATTAATTTTTTGGAGTTGCCTCCTCTTCGGTCAGATGAGACGATGTGTGCATGAAAGCTTTTGAGCTCGTTTCCATATCCTTTGTTATGCTGAATTCCAACAAGATGTGAATATGCTCGGCCAGGAATCCTTTAAAATCTCCGCTGCACACTTATTATGGCATTACATGAAAGGTTGCAAAAATTGCCTCTAACTGAACTAAATATTATGCTGTGGAGTATGTAACAAACTGACTGGAACTGACAGTGCAACCCTCCCAGGTGTCATTGGAGAGTGGTATATGTACACGGTATATTGTATTGAAGATCGGATTTGTCCTCACCTGATCAAAGAGAAGACAACTATTCAACAAAAGCTTTCCATCTTCTCATTTGCAAGTGTACATTATTTCCTCCAAACAAAAGTGAACAATAGACACAATATCGGGTGTAGTTGGTACACCTCCTGTAATCAACCAAATTAGGAACCAGGATTAGGCTTTCGGTTTGAGCTACTGGAGGACTGAGTGATGAAACAACAATCACTATCAGGCTAGTAGTTCAGTGGTTTCAATCCAATCCATACATCAGTGATCTGGGGAGCTATGGTTGGGTAATGACATTGAAACCCATACATATGAGATCTTTGTACCAACAGCATACATAAAAGTACTTAAACCCTATTTGTAAAGTCACAGTGAGTTGAAAAATATTCCATATCCATGTAGTTGTCCACACACACACACTCATACTGCCATGATAGTAGTGATTGCCTTGACTCTTGTGACTGGATTGGTCTCAACTCACTTATTGAAGCCTTTGCTTTGATACTCTATTAGGCTAGGCTGGCATACCACCTAGAGCTCACTCAATCCCACCTAACTACTATAAGCTTTTTAGACGGCTACTAAGTATGACCAGAGTGGAGTAGGTTGAAAGAACATGGATTACAAAATTAACCCAGTAGAGTAGTCATACAAATTGCCCATTAGTAGTGCCATGAAAATCAAACTGTATTTGTCTTGTGTTAGATGATCTGGGCGTATTGAATTGACCTGCCTGGCAATGGCTAAAGACTGTCTCACAACAAGTCTTATGACCTTCATGCGACCGCCACCAGCGACCAGTTTAGGTGTCCTTTTAGAGCTGGTAAATAATTTCAATTATAGGCCTACTGTCGAATCAATTGAACTCATGTGGAATATGGTGGTTACAAACCATCAATTAAGTTGGTGTGCATCTGTCTACGTCCCGCAAGAAGAACCCTATGGATTATAATCAATTTCATGTACCACTAAACCAGGATTTGTAGGCAATATGCTTGGGACGCGACTATGTTTGGTTGGTAAACAGATGAACACCACGCCTAGACAGTCCATTAGAGAATTCTTAATTCCCAACCCCCCCCCCCCCCCATCCACTCCTCCTTACAGTGAGCATCTGCTTGACACTCACAGGGGACCATCAACCATTCGTCTTAGTAATAAACATAGGTAGTGGTTTTTCGAAATGTGAACACAGAGTAAGAAACCCTTAGGCCTATTCATATGGTTTAATCATTTTTCATTGCAACCGTTCACATTCCCTAGATGTAGCGTGTACAGAGAACAAGGGAAAGGTTGCTGCATTAACGGCGCCTGCTTGAACTCATAGAGGAGTTAGGATGACGTCGCTATCCAGACTGAGTTTCATGCTCAGTCATGTTAAGTGGTAAGTAAGCTAAAAATCTGTCTATAAGCACCTTATGATTATGGGTTTTATTATTTTGCCTGTTGTCAGTTACTGTGGTATTGTTATAGAAAAGCAATGAGTAAGGCAACCTCGCACAGTGTGTCTTCCGGCTTTGTACATGCTTCCGCGGTTGGCGTCTTGACTTAAGCCCCTTTTCACATTAACCTTATGATATGATAATATGTAGGATGGGATGTTTCCGCTGCTTGAGACAGATAAAGCTGAGTAGCACACCTTTCAGACCTGGAGTAAGAAGGGGATTATTGTTATCAGCTATAGCCATGAGGATGAGTAAATCTACTCAGACTGCGGATTGTAAAGTGCTGACATCACCTGTAGTCGTACATGTGAGCATAGAGAGATCATTGAGTGTTTGGTAGTGAGTAGATCAAGTTTGCCTGCATTCCAGTTGCTCCCCTTCTACCGGCATGTCCAGTGGAGAGGGAGCAACTACGAAAGCAGGCACATTGACCAAACTTGTTCTAGGTATAGAAGGGTTTATTAGCTCGGTCCATGTAGATAATAATTCCTTTTTCTTTACACATATCTAGTCGCTTCCCATGCATCTGTGGGCAAAATAGCTCCAGCAGCACAAACTGAACATGAGTTCACAGGTTGAACCTACCCTAGAAGAGTAAATGTTAGCTTGAGTTAAGCTTAGCTTATTTTTTGAATGGCTCAACTTTTCCTTCTGTGAATATTTTACTCCTCTAGGGTAATAGGAAGCGTAAAATTTGATTATTTTACAGGGCATGAAAATATGGTCAGGAGTAAAATTGTTCACACCAATGAAACAGGAAAGAACACTCAGCGCCATTTAAAAACTATGGACAGCATGCTTTAATTGATTAACAAATGAATATTTATTATATATATTTATTGTACAATTCTATTTAGACTGCTATGTGGTATTTTTAGGAGGCTGTGCAGACGAGTCAAATGCTGAGGAAACTACAAATGGCTATTATACAGGCTGTTGTCTTTTTCGTCAGACTAGCACGATACATACTTCTCATCACTCCAGTTATTCTCACTTTACCTGCTCTGTATATGGGTAACAGGCCTCGGACTATGTGGTACTGGTTAGCTCTCAAATTGACAGGTGAGTCGGGTAGAGTCAGTTGAGGTGACTACTAAGCTATCAGGGTGCGGTGAGACTTTCATTGGTTTATTTGTGTACAGGGTAATCATGAGTATAGGCTAGTTGTCTAAGTATCTGATACATCTTAAGCCATACATAAAATGATTGCGAAATAATCAGGTCTAATTGGTATCATGTGGTACTATTTAAGTTCCCTCTTGTCTCAACTTTGAGTGGAAATCAGTTGAAACTAGGTCACAGGCTGTTAATGAACCTTAAAGCAGTATTCTCATTTATACTGAGAACTGTAGAATGATACCTAGAACCTGATTATTTCACAATCACTGCTCTGTAAATGAACCCAAATTAATCTGAAAAGCATCCAACTTAATGTTAAGCCTCTTGCACCTAGCTGGCTTCTGAGCTCACATAAAACAAGTTGTTATTTGCATGGGGAAGCACCTTCCGTCTCCTGGCCTTTTGTGATGATGAAGATTTTTGTATTTTACAGAACAATGTGGTGCTGCAGCTCTGAAGTTAGCTCAGTGGTCGAGCACCAGACCAGACCTATTCTCTGTAGAGTTCTGTGAGACTTTCTCTAAGTTACAGAGACATGTCGATCCTCACAGCTTCTCTTATACTAAATACAAACTGAGACAATACTTCGGTAAACACTGGAGGAAGGCTATCAAACATCTACAAGAGAAACCTATAGGCTCTGGTTGTGTCGCTCAGGTAAGATGCCAAATAATGTTGCACAATGCGGTGATGGTCTGTATGACATCTTATTCATTGAAATATGAGTAATACTGAAACCGGATAGCCAGGGTGGAGTCTTTCAAATAAAAACAGCCAAAATCGCAATCTAATCGCTTACTCAGTGAGTCAGCGATTCCTGCTAGGCTCTCACTTTCGAATCCCTCAATCATTGATCGAACAATATACATACTGAGTGGGAGGTACAGGAGTGATTTTGTCTAATTGAAAGACCAAGTGAGTGATAATTTTGAGCGATATGATAGTGATAACTTGCCTTAGTAAAGTATCCCTCTTTCTAATTGGAAGACCCTCTGGCTTGATAATCTCAGAGGGATGGGCAGGATAAAAATCCTTATGGGATTGTCGGTCTATTTGAAGACTGTGCACTCCGAAAGCAGCTGTAAAATAGCCATGAAGATGCGAATGAGACAGATTTTTCATGTTCATTCTGTTATATCAATATTTGAGAAACAAGACACGCTCTGTCCTTCATTCATACATTATTTTGCTTCTGTATCATCAGGTACACAAAGCATATCTGGACTTGGGTAATATCGATGAGACAACTGCTGAAGCCATAAGAGAAGATCTCGACAACGCATCTGATGATCTCAACTGGTTCGATGGTATGTTTTATAAGATAAACACTAACTATAATAGAAGATTATAGAGTTATAGACTATAGTCCCTGTTCTCTATATTAAGCAGACTGTCAAGTCTTTTCAACTGTGCTAAAATATAACAACTTCAGCTGTGGATAGTCAAGATAGATGTTGTGTTGATTAAGCATTGAGAGTTTTTTGCTTTGAATCCTTTGGGAGTTATATGCACATAATTATTGAAGGGCAACTCCAAACTATCATAACCTTTTTATATAAACAGTATTATATATATATATATATTGACATTCGCATACAAAGCATGTTGAAAATTACTTTTTACCATCATCATGTTCCATATTTCACATTCCCCTCAAATTGTTTCATTAAGTCCTCAAATGCTCTCACCTTGGTTGATATTGTCACGTCGTGTATTTCAGCGTTTGAAGTATTAGGCTTCCACCACCAGGACCTGAGCTCAGACGACGATCAGAGACTTCCATACCCGGATTATGACCCAACACAAGGTCTGTCTGACTGTGGGTCTGTCTGTATCAGTAAATGTTTTTAAAATCTCATTCGTGGAGTAACCATGCAAATTTAGACAATGACCTTGCACCAACTCACTTCTTTGTATCATGTTTCTTTGTTTGTTAATTGGCATGGTTATTAATTTTTGTAAACAGTACTCATTCTCTGAGTCAAAGGTACTTTACACTTTGGTACAGTTGTACTTTGTTAGGGGCAGCGCAGAAAAAAGCACATTTTGCAGCTCATTAAGCCTATCGACTTGCTCACATGACTTGACTGTTTTCATCATAATACTTAACATTATCTGACTATTACACAGATGATAGTCTGATACCGATAGCCATAAAAGTTTTACATCCAGGAGTTAGACAGGAAATAACCAGTGATCTCAGTATACTCAATAACCTCGCCTGGTTAGGGGAGGCGCTGATACCCCCTCTACGTTATCTCAATCTGGTTGAATGTGTGCGAGAGTTCTCCTTCACTATGAAACAACAGGTGAGTTTTGACTGTTTCAAGGTGAGCGGGTAATCTTACCATCCGGCGAAATTCTCAACCTCAATATATATAATCAATATATTGCCCACTGGCCATGTTTTCCCTCAAAAACAAGCACATGTCGCTCAGGGCTCAGTGTGCTAGTTCGATGTTGGAGTGAGGCTGACACTTAGACCCAACTTGTTGCCTTGTTGGTTATTTGTTGTAGCTTTGTTGTAGACTAGTTTTTTGCTTTTGTAATGTATGTAACATACTATTTGAAATCACATAAATGTGAAGAACATTATTGTCGTACTCCAATTATGACATTTCCCTTCATATGATTACAGATAGATCTACGGTTAGAAGCTGATAACTTTGCGACTTTTACTGATTTGTTCTCAGACGATTCTAACATTCGCTTTCCTCGTCCTATTCAGCCTTACATATGGAGTGAAATGATTGTTCAATCACTGGAGGTATGTTCACTGTCCTTCAGATAATATCACTGACTGATGCGAATATCTGAACATAATATACTGTTGAAACGCCATACCCTATTCCATGTCATAAAATGAATGATTTTCTGAATTTGTGAAAATATATGAAGCTTTAATCAATGCGTTAGAACAGATTGTACACTTTTGAGCAAAATGATTTAAGTTGTTCCATTAAATTCCTCTTCAGATGACATACAAACCAACTTTCATCAATAAAACATGTATATCACTATGACCTAAACCAGCGAAAGCAGCTATTTTTTGTGGCAATTTAACAAATCGCCAAACATGCTGTGCCAAAGACCGTTGGCCTTTTTTGGCCACAGAAATTTTGAAGTTCTCACATATGAAGCCGCTTTTATTAACCATGATGTTTCTAATTTTAGGGTTCTTTTGAGGAATTTTTTTATGCATTTTGCGCCTAAATTTCAGCAAAAATCAAATTTGCACGATGTAACGTTCTATTGGCATTTCCTGTGTTCACCATGGTTATTTAAAGCAGCTTTATATTCTTTGTAGCCAATGTGATTGACTGTCGATAGAGAAGCATTTCATATCTTTTGATTAATTTCAGGAAGGAATCCCAATCTCAAAGTTCCAAAAGGCTCACATTGAGGCTGAACCCGGAGATGCCCAATCAGAGAGCAGTTATGACATCACTGCTGATCCCGCTATGAGAGAACGACTCGCTGACATGGGTCTCAACATGCTCTTCAAAATGGTAAATTGGTTTATTTGGTGCAAAACTATGAATCCACATTTTATTTTTGGATGTTGGTTTTGATCGGCATGCTCAGAACAGTAAATGCCAGGAAGTTAAGTTATCGTGCAGAATGTGTTTGTTTTAATACTAGACTTTTTTGCTGAATTTTTATCAATATATGTTATATTTGTTTATATTTTATTAAACAGTCACTCACAAAACGATGATTTTATCATGAAAATTATTATTGATACAACATACAGTACATTTGTGGGTTAAAATTGCAAGTTTGTCTCTGTCCGAAGACTGAGAAATATAGGTGCCATAAGGGCGCGGCCGACATATTCGGCGCCAAGATGGTCTCAGTTTGCAGGTAGGTCGGAGCACACCTGGGGTGTCAATTGAGCCCAGTGGTCAGTAGACTGCAGTGGGATTCAAACCCGGGACCTCCAACGCTTGCGCGTCAGAGGGCAGGCGCTCTAACCAACTGAGCTACCTATTGATCATTTTACTAGTAATGTGTGTTTTCCCTAATTCTTTGATCCCATTCTAATAAATGCATAAATCATCGGCGGTGGTTTTCCAGCTAATGAACTACAAAACAATCCAAACTAGGACACATAGTAATTACAAAGTAATAAGTGACCAAAAGTACTTTTATTCTGACTTCAGATATTTGAGTATAATTTTGTACACGCTGATCTACATCCAGGGAATATCTCAGTACAAGTAGCCTCAGGACCTGTCAATGAGGTGAGTGATAATTTGATTGACAAGGAGCCTCTGTGTAGACTCGTACCACAGCATGAAACCGCGGCTTATAAACATGGAAATCTTACACTATAATATACATTGTCATTATATGGTCTCAGTATGTATAGTAAAGCGTTTGATTAAATTTATTGGACCAGCAGTAACCAGACGTTTTTGAAGATGACGGTCATACTGCTTGTGTAATCTTCCACAGATAATTTGTACTCCACCTCCGACCTGTACTTGTCTTACAGAACCGGTAATTTATGGTAACTACAATATCCACATTAATTGGTTTCTGATAACATTTCCGCTTTTTTCACTTTCTGTTTGTGTGGGAGAAAAGTAAACTTGTTCAATGTGTGTTGTATCAAGACAGTAGCATTTGCACTTCTGGCTTTGCTAGGATTTCTCACCAGTCTGGTGGTTGGTTACTGTATGGTACATTTAAAGGTCTTAAACTTTGGCCGTGTCATACTCTCAATTAGTTTGATATATGTATCAAACTGATGGGGATTCGTTAATGATTGTATGTTGACAAAGCGCCGCCAAGCACGCTGATCTTCACATTGAGGATCTGAGGCTACTGTCAGTCTATGTGTGGTTATAATTGTGACGTCCCACACATCACTGAGGTTCCAGCCGATCAATTTGTCGTAGCCTTCAAAGCATTGTGGGTAATCTATAGAGTAGAACAATTTTTACTGCTTTTTATCATCTTATTGTCAACATCACGTTTCCAACTCTTCTCTATAAATGCTCTACCTGAATGACAATGGAACCAATTGGATTCTTTGTATCATTGATGACAAAAACAGACTAAGATCAGCTCATCTATAAGTACTGCTCACCCAAAACTTTGTCATTAGACCTGTGCAGGTAATTCATATTTTGTGCCTCCAATTAGAAGATAATTATAGTAGTTAAATGTTACTCTCATCGTTTTAGGATCAGAAAGTTGAGATGGTAGATTTGTTTGACTCGACAATGATTACTGTAGTACCCAGAGGAAACCCACTGACTTTGGTACTGTATGATTGTGGACTTGTGACATCACTAGCGAGTCACAAACAGAAATCCATGACTGATGTATTCACTGCCATTGTACTAGCTGATGTAAGTATTTAATAGATAGTTTCGTTTTAATAGAGTAGGCTGAGTTTAACATGAAAAACCCTCTTAAATGTGATGAATAATCAAAAGGTTAAAACGATGATGAGTATTGTTCCCAAACACATGTTCTACTCCGAAGACCAGCATACACATTTATCTGGTCCGCAATAACAAGCGTAAATATTCTGCATGTGTTATTGTTATTGGATATTACAAAAGAAAAATAATACCCATAATTCCTTTTTGTTGTCCACTTTGTTTGCAGCAATTAATGATTCCCGCTCTTCTATTTTCCAAGACAAAAGTTGAAAGATTTTTAATCAGAATTTATGAAACATGATACCTTTGTCTTACCATCATGTATTTTTCTTTCTCTACGCTGCAGGGTCACAGGGTCGGTGAGTTATTTATAGAACACGCTGTTATCAGCCCTTCTACTAACAAAGAAGAATTTATAACAGAGATGTCTCAGCTTATAAACAACTACACAACAAAATCTACGCTCAATCTCAATAATGTGAGTCTCTCCAACATACATAGTCAGACTGAAATCAAATTTATAGCGCAGCAAAGTTAGAGAAGTTACAGCCGCTGTAAAATTTGATGGGAAAATTTAGAAAAATTAGAGCAAAAATGTGTAGAACACCAAGACCGTTTTTGAATGAGTTGGAGGGGGGATGATCAAAGGTTATTTTATTCTTCAATCTTTGAAGCACAGATGCAGCTTCCTCAACTAAACTGTAAGCTTCACCAGAAAGTCTCAGGTCAATCAGATCGATTTAGAAGATAAAGTACGCCTAACATAGTCCCTTAGTGCTTTACTCGCGCACAAGCAGGCACTAAACTTACCGAGGCAGGAATTTTATAATAAAAAACCCAGAAATAAACTTGTATACAAAATGTACTAATGATGCAACTCATAGGAGCCAATTAACACTTGAGCGTAGTAATTAGAAAAGGAAATAGAAATTTTCTATAAATTTCACTCATTGTGATTTCCAGGGAAAGGTGATCCCTACAAACCTATTAATTACTATCATATTTT
This sequence comes from Membranipora membranacea, assembly GCA_914767715.1. Classification (NCBI taxonomy): domain Eukaryota; kingdom Metazoa; phylum Bryozoa; class Gymnolaemata; order Cheilostomatida; family Membraniporidae; genus Membranipora; species Membranipora membranacea. The sequence continues at coordinate 23,670,140 of OU612069.1, forward strand.
AAAATTCTCCAAAATACTCATGAATCACGAGGTGCGAAATCTGGATTAAGGGAGTTGTAATTTAGCTTCCATATCATTGCAACATTACAGCTCATACTCATTTTATGAAAATAGCATTCTAATTAGGAAAGGCATTAGATAGGTTTGGATATTTGTAATTGAAGATAGTTATTTCACAGGGGATTTTCCGATAGTTATTGCCAGTGAGCTCATCTCATGTGGGAAGATTAACATGTTTGAACCCTTTTTCTTCCTAGAGTTGTCGTTACATAGATACATTCACCTTATTTGACCGCAAAATTGAAACATCAACTTATTTAATCAGCCAATTTGACTCGACCGCCAATTTGAAAACTTTAAAACATTTAATTATTGTACCAGCTTTGTTTTATGTTGACAGGTGAAAGTTGGCGAGCTGTTTGGAGATTTCTTCAGCCTCCTGAGTACTCACAGAGTAAAACTAGACAGTAGTTTTGTTAATATTATGATAGCAGTAGTTATGGTGGAAGGTTTGGGTCGAAGTCTGAACCCTGATATGGATATTCTACAAACTCTCAGGAAATATCTTATTAAATTGTGAAGGTTCTACTGGTGTCGAAGGATCCAAAGGACACCTGTTTCCGACCAGAGACCTGCTGAAAATATCCTCTCCTCAGGAAATATCTATTTATACATGCTATGAGGGTTCTGTGATTTGAAGGAAAGCTGTTTCGGAACACAGAGAACTTAAAATATTCTCAGTTTGCTTTGAAATCTTTGTTGCAATTTTATACTTTTGTTCTTGCGATGCTTCCAATCCATACGAAGGTTTGGTTTATTTTCCGACTCAATCAAGCAAACGAAAGTAATATTGTTAAATACGAGATGAATTTGGGACAGCTGTAACCATATTTCCACATATCCTCTATGAGTCATTTATTCCGACCTTTCCTTGACCTGAAAATTCTCATGCTGTGTGTAAACTGTTGCCATACCCTCTGAAATTGGGATATTCCCCTTGGAAATTTATTTCAAATTGTCAGGAATTAATGTTTTCAAATTTACGAAGTGTGCTATTGAGCCATCAGTATTCATTTTGTGGCAAAGGTGCCAAAGATTGATGTTCTCTATTTTCTCGGTTATGTTATATCGTACATTGTAGCCTACTATCATAGCCTTTCATGACAAGGCTAGTGCTATCTATCATTGAATCTTTATTTTACGGGTGCAGATGAAAGCCATTTATGATGATTGATAGAATGTGATATTAATTAGACACATCAAATTATAAAGGGGAAACCCCTTCAGCTCATAAATTTGTTGAATAAAATCCCAAAATTCACAGTTTGCGCATAACATTTTGTTAATTTATTTCGGTTACATCCAACAAGATGTTGCAAGAGACTTTTAACAAGCATTCTATCGCGTGAAAGTGAGTTAGTACGCTTTGGTTCCCAATAGATCTGTTGCTGGAATTCCCAGTTTTATGTGCCCATAAGATAAAAACACGGGAGAAAATATGGACTGACTCATAGTTGTGCCCTCAAATCTGTAGGTATCTGATGAGTATAAATATGGGACGCCGCACAAGCCTAGAATCATATTCAATCTGGAGAGCAGCGATTAATCTGCACATCAATCTTAGAAGATTTTCTGTTGTAAATACAATTTACAAACTGATAAGAACTATTGCAGAATGTTTATCTGTAAAACTTCGTTCTTTTCTCTATTGGTAAGTGTCTAAAGTCGCTTATTTTTTGTGACCATGTTTTCAATTGAGAAGTGATTCTTTGCATGTACTGATAATTATGTCGGCAGGTAAAATTATTCTTGGCATGACACGAGGGGGCAGGCAGCGCTATTTCGTTGGGACCAAGAAGTGGGATTCAATGCTTCTTTCTTGTTTTCGACAATAAGGCTTTTACTATATAATTGAAATAAAAACTGACTGAAGTAATATGATAAAACCCATTATTGTAAGGCAATGTAACGTCAAACTATCAATCAACTTGTGTCAATTTAATTTTTATTTATGATTATTCAGGTAGCAGTTTTACAGATCTTGAGTTATAATAAGACTGGGGCCCAGTCTACCTCTTCAACATGTTATAGACTGAGAACCTTCAATCATCACATCCTCAAACTCTCTACCACAAACAGACAGATAAGAGCACATGATGGCTGCTCCTCCACATCGTCTGCACAGGAAGGTCAGGGTCATTTATTATTACGATACACCAAACTGATGACGTGATATACTATTACAGACTATAGATGATATATATATATCCATAGTTTAAGCGCTTAAACTAATATATCCATAGTCTCGGATACTGTTGCATGTATATCTCTGATCAAATAAACGTGAATTTATTCACTTAGCATGAGTACCATTAAAGGGCTTTTTTGGTGATGACCCGACACAAGTTTCATTTATTAGGGGCAGGAACATGTTAGGTGCTCACGCTAATCTGACTGTAACAATCAGAGATTCGCAAACTTATAGTGTAGTCTCGATATCAGTGGACGATATACTATAAACTAGAAGAGTTCAAGTTTTGATATTTCAACGACTATTTCTCCTAGAATGCCTATTTATGATGTATTGTTATGGTAATTTTTTTTCCACTCATGACAGAGTTTTCATTTTCTAATTTATTCATAAAAAACAAGGCTTGCGGTGAAAAGAATGCTATTAATGGGGGGCACAACTCTAATGATAGTTAAATTTTATTGGTTTTTTAATATTTTATCATTCACCATTTGTCTCATCACAATGTTTGTTTTCACAAAGCCAGATGAGCCCTACTGATAAACAACAGTTATTTATAATTAATCTTATATCAATAAGTCCACTAGAGGCCTCTAATTACATTCACATACATAAACGATTAAGGTATAGTAAGGCCCAAAAAATTTTGCCCTATATGGTTCTTCTTCACGCAATAGTTCCAAATTACCTATCCAACCATATATATAATTCACCGATGCCTTTAAGTGGTAGGTATTTTTAAAATGACATGGCAAATTTAATTCCAACAATTAACCTGATACTTCCTGACATTTGTAGACTTTGTACTGAAGCCTCTTGACTCGTTAGACTATTCTATTAACCCGAGTATAGAGCCTGGATTTGTACACCTGTGGCAGGTACTCTCTCCTTCTCTCAGATCGTCCGACTCTCTACACTACCTCTCCTCTGTATGTGGAGATCATCTCATCGCTAAACCCCTGGTGAGCACACAGGCCTTGAGTTTTAACTCAATTAAAAAGCTGAAGATGCTATGAAAATCTCCCCTTCTAACTCCTATTAACTAAGATCGGCAGTTCGCTCCCTCTGCCCACTAAAGAGGGCACCTACAACAAACCGCAATCACATACATTCCCTTTAAACAAAAACAATAACTCTCTCCCAAATATTTGTACTTGACTCCTTGTCGTGAGAGGGGTGTTCCGGGCTCGTCTCAACACTTGACCTATATCCACAGTCTAGTCTGAGAAGTTCACCCTTAATGTCTCTGGTTGAGACTCACATGTGGTCTGGTCTACTGCAAGAAGAATGTATAACGCTTCCAGCTTTTGATGAAAACTTTTCTCTTTTCTACAACTGAATCATCATTTAAAAGAATGATGAGCATTTGGCACGAAAGAGAAACCAGGTTGCTCGGATTATTACTATTTTAGATTCTGGTTCCCTCACTAAATAGGGTAAAGAGGGTACTGTATCCTCTCTATAAAAATTTACTATTTTTCGGCAAGATAGATGAAAGCTGCACAGGGCAAATAAATTCGTAAAATCATTAATATTTTCGGAAACACTATTTAAGTCTGGAAATGCTACAACAAATAATGCTGACCTGTTTTGTTGTAGTTGGCCAGTTATTTTGATTACATTCTGAATGTGATCACTTATTGGGTGCCGGTAAGATTTAGTCCAATATTGGGCCGACTTTGGTTGTACCTAACTGTCTCTTACTAACGTAACTTGTGAGTTATGATGTAGTTCTATGCCTTGACTGACTAGACTCGCTGCTCTCAGACATTGTCATTATATTCCTTATAGCAATGATGTTGTAGTTCAATACTGTTTCTGTCTTGCTGCTCATATCTATCTCTTGAAGTGTCCAAGACCTGCCTTTGTTGCTTCTAACTTAGTAATCCTCTGCTTGCCTTACATTCTGTACTGCGTTGTGTTCTAAACTGTCAGAGATAATGTAATCTACTGTGTCAACTTCTTGATGTATATACGAGTGTTTCCTATTTGTTTTGGCTGGCCATGCTATTCTTAAACAAAACTAAGGTGCATTGTGGGATCGGGTGAAAATAAGGTAAATAATGGCTCAGCTAGAGCCCAAGGTGATTGGTCTCTTTCCTCGCTGCCCAGTATGGGCATGTGGTATAAGGTAATGAATGGTTTATTTTGCAGGGCAGCGGTAGACAGAAGATACCTTATGATGGACATTTCTCAAGAATTAATACTCAAGACCCTAAAATATTCAGGTGGGTCAATCTCGCAACATCTGTGTCAGAACAAAACTATATATTGCCACTCTTCCCACATTATGTAATCGTACTTGGTATTGAGTAGACTATTTCTCTGTTTTAAGTTCTCTGGTTGATTTTACTGTGGAAAAATATTTTAATGTACACTAACCGTATACACCATATATATTTACCATATTTTTCTCAGTATCAAATTTGTGAAATGAGGTATCTGTAATTGTGGTGTGCAGGCAGGGAGGTTGCAGGGTTGCCGAACCTGTCCCACACTATGCTATCCCGAAGCCATGTCAATTCAGTTTGCCTAATCGGCGCTCTACTGATTTCATTATTATAAGACATATAAATAATATGTATACAATGTTAATGGCGCAGACCATCAAAACAAATTAGGTCAATTTATATGTATATTCATTACTAGATATGAGATGTATGGTACTCCTGTAACTAGATGTTATGTGGAAGTTTCCAGAGGCGGTCAAGTTAAAACAGCTCGATATCGTCAAACACCTCGACAAGATTTACAGGGAATCCCCGTACACAACGCTAAAGTTGACTTCTATCTAGAGGTAGGGTTTATATGCTCATATTGTAGTGTTGCTAGTGTGTCTGCTAGCAATCCACCATGTTAGTGACCCAGACAATCAGATTTAGTATGTGGCATAATCTTTTGTTTATGAATTGGCGGGCGATCGGAGACAGATAAATATGTTCAAAAGTTTCTACTGGATGATATTTGATGCCATCTAATTGAAGAAATAATAAATATCAGGTAAATTATGAGACCATTATACAGCTCAATATTCATATTATATATTATGGACTTTATTAAACGCCGATCAATGCAAGAAGCAAATAAAACCATGTGAAAACAACAACATAAAAGAAACAATAAGAAGTCATTGATGTATTTAGGTATTTATATGTTGATAATTGGAAACTGTGACACAGTCAACAGGAAAGCTCACGACCCAATTTTTATGATGTAGGTTAAATGGAACAAGAACCGGCTTCATTACATTCAATGCACTTCATATTTTCCCTTACCTTTTTGTAGATATCAGCCTGCCCATGAACATGAGCAAATTAGATTCTACTAGTCCACGAGGATACACTATTTACATGGTTGACAATATTTGGATATTTTGAAACCTTCGAAATTTCTAGAGACAATATCTTTCTTATTTACCAATTATTTCAGATGTACAGCGCATTCGAACATTCATATGACAGATTGTCATTTAATTGTTTAAGTCATATTATTTTGCATCAGTCATTATTTTATCATACAGAACCGACATCTTTTTTTATAGACTTTCTTTAAATCTATATTTCTTGTTATACCAGTTTCCAATGATAAAGAATAAACACTCAACACTATAATAAAACATGAAATTATAATTACCTATTAAAAAGACACATTTTATTTATCTCCACAGTGTATAATTTGCTTTGACATACAAGCGGTCTTAACCTGATTACATTCTAAGGTTTCGTAAATATCATTAAAGATAATTGTTCATACAGTCAGATCAACAGCTGTCCTATCAATAGGTGGACCAGTGTATACAAGGCTTAGATCAGGCTTACAGAGCCACTATAGACCTCAGACTAGCAGCTATACAACAGCACATTTAAGCTTAGAATGTTCCTGTTGTTTCCTAATGCTGCAAAAAATAATAGTACAAGGTCTTCTGCATGTCAACCTTGAGCTAAAAATAGTATCTCAGGAAGAGTTAAAGGAAACAGTAGCCTTTAATTTCCTCAAAACTCAAGGATTGTTCCTTTTTATCACAAATGAACATCGCCTGATCAGGATGTCAATATGACACTTTAGCTTCCTTCATCTACATATACATAAGAATTATCTTACATAGGTTTCAACTATATCAAAGCTTCTGTGTTTTGTGTAATTTATCTATTTTTGAATGCTCTTCCCAAACTGGTTTCCAGTGTCATTATCTTTATCTGGGTTATATTGATATTACAATTGGGTCTGCTTAAACTGAATGTTGAGTCAGAATACTAACAAATCACTTCTTTTGATTCTCCATAGAAGTGAAGAGGACTTATTATGATCTTGCATATCCCTCCAAAGGTCTCGAGCAAGAGCAATGTTGGCCCTGCTTGACCTTGGTATATTTTCTCTGCAAGGTCAGCGCTGTATGTGAGATTATCACCTTATTTTGTAAACCAACCACTAGTTCTTCTGTCAGGGAGTCTTAGCTTAGATATACCATCACAACCATCAAACAGTCTAGGTCTTTGACAATGAGAGGGAGTGCAATAATAATAAACTGAATAAAGCTGCGTTTACATTAGGCCGTCTCCGTCAGCTGGCCACCAACTCAAGACTGAGCAGTCTTTAACCCCAAGTCTGAGCCAGAGTCTGAGACTGGTATGTGTTTACATAGCACCGGCTTAGCCAATGTCAGTCTCAGAGTTATGTAAACAATGAGATAGATATCAAATGGGGTCGCTGGTATTTACTGCAAGGCTTGATAGATTTACTGCGGATCAGCAAGTTCAAGGACTTGATAGGGTATGATTCCAGATATGCTGGTGACCTTGCAAATGATGAATAAAATCATCATTGTTGATTTCTTTCACCAGATTTTTCACCAGGTTTTTGTCAACTATCTGTAAATGTCAGCCATCACTAGGCTTCACAAGATACGATACAATACAATATATAAAACTGTAGTAGTACAAATTGGTAGGAGTGTTTTTGGTAGTAGTTTATAAATTGCCTCGATAAATTGATTAAATGATGATTAATGATTGATTAAATGTGAGTGATAGAACAAAGGGCAGTATTGTGATCGCTAAATTAGGAATTTGTGTTAAGGCTGGCAGTCTTGAGACTGCAAAACGAGCACTGCTCGAATTGCCAGACACCGTCTTAAAAGCCGGTCAGGCAAGGTCAGTCAACCGTTTTTGTTTATTCACACTACACAGTCTCAGCCTCCGGCTTAGTAATTTGTCGGTCAGACTCAAGACTGGGCCAAAAGACGGCCTAATGTAAACGCAGCTTAAGACACTCAAAGAATATTTGTTACCCGATGCTTATATAGACCGTATTGTGCTAAAAATGTGTCCGGAAAATGGCTATCTGCCACACTTCTCTCTAAAAAGGCCAACCGCTTGTGCCAATTACCTATCCGCCAGTGCTAACTGGCCATCCACCTCGCCTGGTATCAATCTTGAAGGGTGACTGTCAAGAACATATCCGGATGGCTATTTAGCAAACTATTGATTGCCAAATACCAATCCGGATGGCTGTTTAGCAACTCTTGATTGCCAAATACCTATCCGGATGGGCTTTGAGCAGTAATAATATTGCTGCTCCAAGCCCATCCGGATGGCCATTTAGCAACTCTTGATTGCCAAATACCCATCCGGATTGCCATTTAGCAACTCTTGATTGCCAAATACCCATCCGGGTGGGCTTGGAGCAGTGATATTTGCTGTAACCACCCCATCCGGATGGGTTTTTTGCCTGGATGATGAGTGACCACAACCCATCCTTCTCTGTTACGAACCCATCCCCCTCTGTCAAATAGGTGTCCGGACGCGTTTTATGCAACCGGATGCCTATTTGGCATCTGGCGGTTGTCCCAGTGCCAATCGGATACCTATCGGACAACCAACGGATGCCGCTCGGACAACTGGTTGTCCGAGCGGCATCCAGATGAGTTCTTAGCGCAGCAGGCCGTGTCTGCATATGATGTTCACTTGATGCATTTCCTTATCAATAATTTGTTGTCTACAGATTCATCTATAGGTGTTGTTCAAAACAGTTGAAGTTCAAACTAAGATGGGCAGTAAATCATACACAAATTTTTTTATAGAGGTGAATTAGGAATAATAACCCAGAAAAACGCAGTAGTGGCTCAAATGGATGAATTTGAGTTAATAATTATTAAATGATTTACCATTCCATGTTGTCTAGGACCTCAACATCACACTACTACATACATATACCACATACTAAGATCCAGAGGCTGGAGAAAAACCCATCGATGGACCTTTATTGAGCATAGTCATAGTTTCTGATCTCATTTTTAGATCAATACTCTGGCGTGATAAACACTTTTTTGTGGTTGTGTTCATCCTTTGAGACTGTGAGCTGGACGAGACAGGTTTGTAAATCTTTCTGGCATCGGCTTATAAAGGTCTGTGATTAGGGAGTTAGCTATCGTCAGCAGATTTATTATTCAAATTCGGAAGAAGGGACGATCATGAAACCTAGATGTAAACATCTAGATTTGATTTAATTTGAGTTCTTGATTGACCATCTTAGAGCTAGAATCAAATCGACGACAAATCAGCACGGACCTGGCTTTATCCAATCATCACGCACCTAGCTTATTTAACCAATAGACGAGTATATGAACAGTGGCAGATCCTCCGATAGACCACTCTTCTGTTAAAATCTTAGTGGTCATGTCTTCTTCAGCTGCAGTCAGCTTTGTCACTGTGGTAACAGTAGTGCTCTGCATGTTCTCTCTGAATGTTGAGAAAGTCTCCAGCCTTCCTGTCGACGATCTCTATAGTGATATTATCAACAACTTTGATGGTGAGATATTGATATTTTCAAGTCAATGAAGTAGTCAGGGATGAATTGCATGTGTATGTTGCTGTTGAGCTTTTGATAACAAGAATTAGCAAATGTTTTGTAATAAAATAATTCATTCTAACAACCTCAAGGCAAGTACCAACCTATATTTAGGTTTTATCAGCAAATTTTGCAGCAAGATTTCAATTTGCTGCGTAGCTCAAAGTTTTTTCTCCATAAAACAATACAAATACATAATTATAATCTGACAAGGCGGTATTGTACTCCAAGCCAGCTAGTCACTGTGGTCTATATCTGTTGGTTTAGGATAGATTTTCATTATTGTATTTTTTTCCGGTAGTTTATCTAGGCCACATTTTTCTTTAGAGAAACAAAGATGCGAAAAATTAAAAGAAAGATCTTCCAATATAAGAACCTGATTATTATGAACAAGAACTAGAAAGAAATCAAGGAGAGATATACTGAATACGTCTTCAGTCCTTAGCAAGCTATTGCATTGTTGTTTTTGTGGTTTAATTTACTTACTTGGAAGAACATCGTTGAGATGAGAGTTAATGACAATAAAAGTACTAAAAATAGCTAAATATCTGATATGGAATTTTTTGTAGATATATCTGTGATTGTTATTTTGCAGTGTCTTCAAGCTCATTGATCCATGGATCAGAGAATCTCCCTCTGGAGAGATACAGAGAAAGGAATAATATACTCCATGATCTGATCCGCAAAGAATGTCCGTCGGCTGAAATTGGGTCAAGAAGAAAGAAAAATGACGATTTTGACCTTGAGATCGAGGCGACCTATCTGGAGGTAGAGAAGCTTCTCTATGAGAGGATGATCAGAGTTCTTGTTGCATGTAGATCTGTAAATTCGCTCATTATCCCAACTAAAGCGAGCTTCGAAACAACTACCACACCAACGTATACCGAAGACCCAACTACGAGCACCTACCAGACAACCCCTAACAGCACCAGCACTGAGTCTACAGACCCGTGTGTCTATGCCGTGAATTTTGATGAGTCCTGGAGACGAGACTGTAGCGGCAGTCGACTCAAACCGATTGATGGAAACTTCAACTGCGACACCAAAACCATACTTGAAGAGGAAATCACCTGGTTCCGTTTCAGTGGAGCTGCTGGCAACCGGCTGAGGGACACGTGCCCACCAAGCTACAGCTGTGGAACTCGCGCAGGATTCTGGTCTAACGCTACAATGCCCACTTCTCTAGGGGAGACAAAGGATATAAGTGTGTATGCTTCCTGGTCAGGTGAATGTGATTACGGCACCCTGCAGGTTAAAGTAATGAGATGTAGCCTGAGAGCTCATGATTATGTGTATCTGTACGAGGGGGGAAGGTGGTGTGATGGTGGATTCTGTGGAATGGACTAATAATCACATCACAGATTCCGGCCAATCACATGACCTATCCTGTCACCTGACTTTAAACCTGTCACATGACCTATCTTGTCACATGACCTATCTTGTCACATGACCTAACCTGTCACTTGAGAGTCCTATTTTGTCTCCTAATTGTCTTACAGCTATCCATATAACATAAGTTTTTTTCTTGGCCAGCCTCCTTTCTTAATGACTTGATGACATTTAAATTTCTTCTTCTTCTTCAAGGCAAGCACTTAAAAATGATTATTGTTTTCAACTTTCTGACTTTCTTGAACCTAGTGTATTGTTTAAATTTAATAAAACATTGAACATCAATTGCACATCATTGCCTCTGTTCCATTGATATATGCTCTGTTAGATATATATATATCGCACACAAACTCAACTGAGTTTCTCTTGGTGTCATGATTTGTAATAAACAATCCGCTTAAAGTGTGTGAAAGATTATTGCCTGCTGTTGATTCTTGAATATCCCAATAGCCAGATAAACAATTGAAATAACAATTATTGGGACCACTCAACATTTGATTGTATGAGTGATCATTAGTGATAATTAGATCATAACTGTGCAAAGAGTAATAATATAAACATAAATATGTTTGTTACACAAATCTGATTTATCCAGAGTGTGGTACACCTGATGGTAACATCCTTATGGATGTAATTTGAACCGCTGCGACAAGTTTAGCAGAAATGAAACCAAAAAGACTATAGTACTGGAAAAAGAGAGGAGATATTAGCTGTTTAGTAGGATTACAAAGGACCGTGCGATATATTGCTGCTACTTAGGTTATCCATAGGTTTGTAATAGAAAATGTCCTGTCGAAAATGGTGGCTGTGATGCTACAGTAAAATTCAATGAGATCCGTGGAATGATCTTGGGGGCTTCCAATGTGATGGCTCTGATTTGTGGGTGGGGTGATCTCCCCTGCCAACCAATCAGTGCCAAAACATTACGCACACTACTGCATCCTCATATCTTACTCAGTTAGAGGATTTTGACGAACCTTGTGACCCATTTAGCCGCCCAAGTCTTCTGTTTTTCTTGAAAGAAAGACAATAACAAATATTTGCGAAGGCATTTAAATGCCAATAAGAGGTGATATAAAATACCGCTAGGGGGTTTGTGTTTTCTTCAAGAGGCATTTGTACTGGATAGTGACATGATTAATTGCATCAATAATTTTGGTATAATAGGCTAGAAGGAGATTCTACTGTTTTCACCTAGACAGACAATGATAGAGAAGGATAATTCATTTGTAGGAGACATCTGTCATTGTGAAATCAAATATGCATTCCCAGTTCATATCAGTTTGCGCTTTGACAGTCAACTTTCCTTTATTGTGACTTATTTTTACACAAACTAATGGATGCTGTGAAACAGGATACACACAAGATACTAAATTTGATACCTCCAATAAATGTGCTAACATACCATGATCAGTCCAGAACAGTTCATTTATCCTAAACTGAGAACTAAATCTGATAATGAGGTGCGTGAGGCACAGAAAAAGGCGAACAAGTAGAACTTGCCATGATAATGCACTAACACATTGGTAAGAAAAGATTTATTTCGACAATAAATTTTTATTTATTGTTCTCATAATGATTTATACCAATAAACCACTTAGCAATTACACATTCATCACAAAATCGCTCACTGTAAACTTATTTGAAATTCCTTTCACTACGCACCGGTCTCATCTGAATTGGCAAAGGTTAATAAGCTATAATGAAAGTTTTTGATTTCAGCATATTAGTGAAAATATCATTACGTTTTCAATAAAATAAATGTTTTTTTGGATTCCAAGCTATTGGCAAGGTTCTTAAAATTAAGGCTAAAAATAAAATAGATGCCTTACCTGCAATAAATGAATCACAGTCCAAGTATGTAATAGAACCCTTGTAAAAAAAATCCGACTTGTCATCAACTAAGTCTTGTCAATAGGGCTTTCAAAGGTAGGATTCCCATGTCTTTCTTTAAACATGAATTGACATTGAAATCAAACATAATCATTGATAGCTGTCACTTTCAAATAATTCATATTGAAAACAGTAGGGTCGAATTTTTCTTAAACTCAAATATAAGGGCGTTATAGATGTTCAGTTTCTGGTTCGGGTTGAGGACAGAGCATGGCTGTTATGTTTATTGTTAGTATGCAGAGAATTAACATAACAAAATCAAACATCAACATCTGAACACTGTTATAACCGCCTACAAGCATCACATGTCCTTCTATTTTTAGTAAAAGATAATCGGCCACACGCATCATTAATGTTGTACTTATAAATGTTGCAATAAATGCTATAAATGTTGCTGCACATGTTGTATTAGACTCCCATACAATTCTCCTCACAGTTGAGAACAGTAAGCCGATTACAGTGAGTCTCACTAGGCTCCCCCATCTACTCCATCTCCACATATCTGCATACCCCATTGTCTGTCTCTGTTCCTCCTGCTCTGAATTTGGTATCATAAGACTGCTGATGAAATCACTCCGGAACTGTTCTCACGAAGCTGAAGAAAGAAAGAACAACTGTTGTCCCTCTTTGTTGTTTCAGAGGTAAAATGTAAAGTGATTGATTGAGCCGCTGCCACTGTTCTTTTGACATGAAGCTGCCTTACTTTAGATTGGTTGAAACCTTTCAACTTATACCTTATTGGTGCAGGGTGCCGGTTGATTTGCCTATTCGATCAGAGCTGATCCCCCAGCCTGACAGATCTGTTTTCCGTCATCCGAAACGACAAGCATTATTGGTCTGAAACTGAAAGAAATTTTATATCTGTTGCTTGACCAACCTGGAAAGTTAGCTGACATGAGTTTTTGACGATGTAAGTTTGATCGTATTTATGATGATAGCCCTCACATGTAACATGGATATTGTGCAGCAAAAGGCCTTTTTCTCTTAGCTTCTCAGCTCTGCAGGCCCACTGTATATAAAGAGAGATTGTTTTGGTTTCCTTGGCGATTTATCTAGGGTCTATTTGTAATTGTGACAAAGGCACAAAAACACTGAAAAAAATATAGGCCTACCTTTCCTTAGTATATGGTAACTATTTTTTTAATAATGAACAATGGGGCTGTTATAACATATATGACTATAACAAAATATATATAATAAAATATAACAAATTGTTCTGTTTTCTATGGTTGACAGCTACCTCACTCAAACTATATCCAGCACTATTGGCAAATCACACACAAAACAGGGACGGTTAAAGAGGCAAGCAGATCATCCCCTTCTATATTATTCCCAGCAGATCACCCCCCCCTCCCTCCCTTTCAGGTCATCTTGAGTAGAACATTCCAAAAGGACCTTAATAGGCAGCAGAAGGCGAAATGACAAAAACAACAACGCTTTTAATTTGCAACACATTGATTATTTGTGAATGTGTTAATTGTGGTCCTCAATGAAGTAAAGAAAAACAATCATTATAAACAATTACTTTAACACGTAGCACACAGTGTCCATATGAATACTGTGAAATGGACCTGTAATCTGAAACATGGCACATTAAAAATCAGCAGGATAATTAAACTCAGATTCAACTAACAAAATTATCGATAAAATATGTTTTTTTACTGAAATTAGCAATCAGTGTCAGTTTATTTAAAACTGTCATGGCGATAGAAAATGCTAAAAATGATATGATGTTTGATTAGCAGGTATTGATTATTATTATATAATATGTACCGCTAAGTTGGGTTAACGTAGGAGTGTGGGGTATTTCATCTTGATATATCCATGAGCAGGGTAAGTCTGATATAAGTGCATAAATATTAAACAAGCCCTCTCAATGTCAAACCTCTCATTGATGTACTGCTGTGACAATGTCATAAGGGATGAAACAATACAGCAAGTTGTGAAATGGGAATAAACCATGGGATCACGCTGTGAGGCACCAATAGATTTAATTGTAGTGTAATATGTAGCCAAGATTTCAAGGTTTGTGTAGAAGCTTGGATAGGATAAAACATTTCCCATAATAGTTACTGACAAACGCCTCCTACCTATCAGCCACAAAAGAAACCCCTTGAATGCTTTCGAGGGAAGAGTAGGGGCGTGCGTTCCATAGTTTCTCATAGTAAAAAAGATTATGAATTTCAAATAAAAACAACAGCTACTCAGTTATGCATAACAAGTATCAACACTGTGTTGATCAGTTTTGGGTGGTTGGTGATCGACAGAAGTCTCAGGGCTCAGCCTTAGAGATAAATCAGTGACATCACAAGGTAGTCACAGGAAACTAAGACTGTTTAGTTATTACATTGCCAAGGATCACATTGTATACTTTTCTCCATCAATGCTCCATCTGAATAACCTTTAAATGGTTTCCTAGGTTCCCAAGATTGGGATTCAGTCCAACAATTTGGATTTATCTACTCACAACAACAAACCAAAACCCATCAGCCAATAAAAACAAGACGAAAACTAAAGCAGATGGGTCTATTCAAAAATGCACAATAATCATACATGAATAAATAACATCACCGAAGCAATATCCAACACAACCGATTATACAGACAAGGCCCTATATTGGCCTGAATCCAAGGCTATAGGTCCCCTCACTACAAAAACAGGCCTCCACTCTGACTTAAATCAGCTCATCTATAAGTACTATGAGTCTATGAGTAATCCAAAACTGTCTAATTATATAATGGCTTGTGCCTCTAAGATAATTTTATTAGTTTGGTGTTACTATCATTGTTTTAGGATCAGAAAGTTGAGATGGTAGATTTATTTGACTCGACAATGATTACTGTAGTACCCAGATAAAACCCACTGACTTTGGTACTGTATGATTGTGGACTTGTGACATCATAATAATAAATTGTGTAAATGCATGTTCTCCTCCAAAGTCCAGCATACAAATTTATCTGTTCCACGATAGTGCATATCGAGCAAGAAGGTTCTGCAGGTACTATTGTTTTTGTATCACATGAGAAAAATATTTCCCATAATTCCATGTTGTTGTCCGCGCTGTTCGTAGCAAATATTACCCTCTCCGCTCATCTATTTACCAAGACAAATTTTGTAGGTCTGAATTTATGGATCATGAGACTTTTGTATTTCTATCATGTTTTGTTTTCTTCTTTACACCACAGGGTCAGAGGGTAGGAGAGTTATTTATAGAGCACGCTGTCATCAGCCCTTCTACCAACAAAGGATAATTTATAACGGAGATGTCTAAACTTACAAACAAGAAAGTTCAGATTAATGAGAGCACAAATGAGTTGATCACCAAAAACGTTTTTTTGGTTGAGTTGGAGGGGAGGGGAGATGATCAAAGCTTTTTTAATCTTTGATCTTTGAAGTACAGATGCAGCTTACCAAACTCAACTCAACTGTACGTATCAATCAATCAGATTTATCCAAAGGGTATAATCCACCTAATTTAGTCCCTCAGTGCTTTACTCATACACAAGCAGGTACTAAACTGATCAAAGAAGGAATTTTACCAAAAAACACCCACACATAGAGACTGTATAAAAATTGTACTAATGATGTAACTCATAGCGGCCAATTAGCACAATATGCTGATCAATTAGGAAAGGAATTTGAAGTGTTTTGTCTATGTATTATACCAATTGAGATTTCTCCGAAAGGAAATCCCCACAAATCAAACCACAAACCAATACTATCGCTCATATTAAAATAACTGAAAAACACATGATTCCAAAATACTGGATTAAGCGTGTTGCAGTTAGGCTCCCTTTCTTTGTAACATACAGCTCACACTCAGCCATTTTATGATAATGAAATATCAATTAGGAAAGGCATAAGATAAAGCCGCTAAATTAAAACATCAAATTATTGTATCAACGTTCAATGTTTCCATATGTCAATTGTAAATATGATGTATCTAACATAAAAAATAATAAAGTCATTTTTGTATTATATTCAATTTCTAGATGCCAATAAATTTGCAGTTTTCAATTTCATCGGCATTAATATAATGTCTCGGTCTTGTTTTTTTTGCTGCCCCTTCTCACCAAAGTCTGACAATTCGCCATCACTAGATCAACTATATTTTATGTTGACAGGTAAAAGTTGGCGAGCTGTTTGTAGATTTCTTCAGCCTCCTGAGTACTCACAGAGTAAAACTAGACAGTAGTTTTGTTAATATTATGATAGCAGTAGTTATGGTGGAAGGTTTGGGTCGAAGTCTGAACCCCGATATGGATATTCTACAAACTCTCAGGAAATATCTAATTAAACTATGAATGTTCTACGGGTGTTGAAGGATCCAAAGGAACTGGTTTCTGATCACGAAATATCCTCTCAGGAAATATATATTCAAGCTATGAGGTTCTGCAGTTTGAAGGAAAGCTGTGTCTGACTAGAGAGAACTGGAAATATCCTCAGTTATATGAGAGGTAGAAAACTAAACTTTTCAGTTTGCTTTGACATTTTTGTTGCAATTTTATTTTTCTGTGCTTGCGATGCTTCCAATCTATACGAAGGTTTGGTTTATTTTCCCACTCAATCAAGCAAACGAAAGTAATATTGTTAAATACGAGATGAATTTGGGACAGCTGTAACCATATTTCCACATATCTTCTATGAGTCATTTATTCCGACATTTCCTTGACCTGAAAATTATCATTCTGTGTGTCAACTGTTGCCAAATGCTATAAAATTGGGAGAATCCCCACTAAAAATTTATTTTAATTGTCAGGAATTAATGTTTTTAATTTTACGAACTGTTCTATTGAGCGATCAGTATTCATTTTGTGCCAAAGGCTTTGATTGACGCTCTATTTTCTCAGTGATGTTTTAATGTACATCGTGCTATCAATCATTGAATCTTTATTTTACAGTGCAGATGAGAGCCATTTATAATGATTGATAGAATGTGATATTAATTAGTCGCATCAAATTATAAAGGGGAACCCCCTTCAGCTCATAATGTATGGAATAAAATCCCAAAATTCACAGTTTGCACATAGTTTTGTTAATTCATTTTCATCACATCCAACAAGATGTTGCAAGAGTATTTTAACAAGCATTCCATCGTCTAAAAATGACTTTGTATGATTTGCTTCCATAAAGGTCTGCTGCTGGAATTTCCAGTTTTGTGTTTCCACTGAATGAAATTTTGTCTAAGTTAAAACACAGGAGAAATTGCCACTGACTCATGTTAATACTCATCAAATCTGTCGGGATCTGATGAGTATAAAAATCGGGCGCTGTATGACCTTCGAATCATACTCGATCTGGAGGGCACTGATTGTCTACACACTCACACATTCAATTTTAGAAGATTTACTGTTGTGAATTAAAATTTACAGGCTGATAGGGAATACCAGAATGTTTATGTGTAATCTGTTATTTCTTTCTCTGTTGGTAAGTTTCGCTGATTTGTTGTGATCATATTTTAAATTTACAAATTACCAGTAATTATCTGCACATTCTGATATTCATGTCGGCAGGTGAATTTATCCTTGACATGACCCAAAGGGGCCAGCAGGGCTATTTACTTGAGTGCCAGAAGTGTAATTCAACACTTCCGACTCGTTTCTGACTGACAATACCGTTTTCATTATTCTGAGAATAAAGAAACCTCTCCCATTATTTCATTTGTTTCCATTTTTATCATATCATATTATCTATTATAGTATCATCTCAACACAGCATCTTTAACAATGATATGATATGATATGATATGATATGATATGATATGATATGATATGATATGATATGATATGATATGATATGATATGATATGATATGATATGATATGATATGATATGATATGATATGATATGATATGATATGATATGATATGATATGATATGATATGATATGATATGATATGATATGATATGATATGATATGATATGATATGATATAGAACAACTTTTTATCGGTTTTTCTAATTTAAGACATTATTTATCACCTAGGGATAGGGATAGAGTTTATTACAGTCTCTGAAAAGAGGATCATGGCGTGTCGACAAAGCAAAAAGTTGAGCCAATGTAAAATTACCGATGATACATAGATACATAGCCTACTGTAACAACGACTTATGATAGTCTGTGAAATTTATGAATACTGTCCAAGCATCACATAGGTAGCCTGTATAATGGATTAATGATCAGAAATCATAATTATAGGGCAATGTAAAATGAAACTATCAATAAACTTAAGTTAATTTGATTTTTTTTTATATGATTATTCAGGTAGCAGTTTTACAGATCTTGAGTTATAAGGGGACTGAGGCCCAGTCTACCTCCTCGACATGTTATAGACTGAGAACCTTCAATCATCACATCCTCAAACTCTCTACCACAAACAGACAGATAAGTGCACATGATGGCTGCTCCTCCACATCGTCTGCACAGGAAGGTCAGGGTCATTTATTATTACGATATACTCTTAATGGGAAGAGTTCAAGATTTGATATTTCAATTACTATTTTTCCTAGAATGCCTATTTATGATCAATTGATACGGCAATTATTGTTGACTCATGACAGAATTTGCATTTTTTAATTAATTCATAAAAAACCAGGCTTCCGCTGACAATTCCACAGAAATGTTCTCCGATATAGCTTCTCTTTACGCAATAGTTTCAAATTACCTCTCCAACCATATATATAATTCCCGATGCCTTTATGTGGTAGGTTTATTTTAAAATGACCTGGCAAAGCTGTCCATCATTTTAATCTGACTCATACCTTTCGACATTTTGTAGACTTTGCACTGAAGCGTCTCGACTCATTAGACTATTCTATTAACCCGAGTATAGAGCCTGGATTTGTACATCTGTGGCAGGTTCTCTCTCCATCTCTTAGATCGTCAGACTCTCTACATTACCTATCCTCTGTATGTGGAGATCATCTCATCGCTAAACCTCTGGTGAGTTAACGACTCTTTATTTTTTCTTCTATACGCTAATTTTTATTTGACGAGCCCCCTTAAGTGCAGGTAGCTTTCGTGGGTTATTTACTCTATACCGTTGCCCGCCGTTGCTAGCTACCATTTTTTGAAGAGGTAGAGGGGGTTTATATACCGCTTGCGAGCACGCAGTAGACCAAACAGACCTTCCTAGGATGAATGGCTCGTTAGTGCCAAATCAGAAATGAAATCCGGTTCTGGGACTCGAACCTGTTTACACTTCTTTAAAATTTGACAGCGCAATAAAAATCTCCCCACCTATCAATTGCAGTAGGCAGTCTATTTCTTCCGACCTCCGAAGGGGGTACTAGATCACCTGCAGTGAACCACAATCCTGTCCTTGACTAACCTTCGCCCAACAAATTCAAGCCTCGGACATGGTGCGAAAAGTGTCCCAAACGTGTCTCACCCCCTGAGCTCAACCTATGGTCTAGTATGAGGAGAAACTAATTTCATGTCCCTGGTTGAGGCTCATATTGCAAGCTCCGGGTTTTTATAGTGTATCTCATCATTGTGTCTTAATTTGGGCTTATGTTGTCTGGTCTACTGCAAGAATTATAAATAATGCTTCCAACCACTGATTAATATTCATGGATTGGGGGATATCTGACCCTGAACAAGCATATGGCAATTTATGTATGATTGCTGCAAACAATTTCTCATCTTTGATGGTCCAAAAATTTACTAATTGTGACCCCTTGTAAACATTTGTCAAATAGCTTGTCTGAGTTTTGAAAGGTCGTTGTCGTTACTGGGATGTCAGTTAAGACTGCCAGAATTTTAGCTAGATCTAACTGCTAATAGCTAACTGACAGAAACAATTTGCATTAGAAATTAAGATTCTACTTTACGTCACTGATTTAACAGCCAGTCTTGTGCCTCTTATGTTAAGGTAATGTCAAAGACCGATCCGAATATCAACATATCATATATCTTTGGAAAGCTGCCGAGCTACTGAAAATGAATAGCTGAACAAAAACTTGATTCGATGACGTTGCGTCATTTAAGGGAGAAAATGAGGCACAAAACGCTCTTTTTGTCAAATTAATTGCAAGAAATTCCAAATCAGGCGGAATGTTTACTTAGAGATTGCGTTCATCGTAAAATTTGATTTTCTTTGATATATGACTAGTCTAAATTGACTTTTTACGTCACGCCATACAACGTATTTTTTTTGTGAAGCCGTGAAAATATGTGAAATTTCAATCATTAATTCACAACAGATCATAGGCTCGACTCAAAATTAATTATGATTTTCTCTTAGAGTACTCTTCAAATGTCATACACATTGACTTTCAAAAAATTAGCTTCCATATTGCAATGACAGTAGACTCTCGAATACGGCCTATATTTTCACCACCTTTGCATAACGCCAAACATGCTGTCCAAATAACCATTATTGTGAACAAACAAAGTTTTTTTGAAAGTTCTCACATACGAAGCCGCTTTCATTAACCATGGTGCACACAAGAAGTGCCAACATAATTTTTCATTGCATCTTCATTTTTCCTGAATTTAACGCAAAAGAAAAAACAAAAAACAGCTATTTTTAGGGACTTTTGAGGTCTTCTTAGGGACTTTTGAGGTGTTTTTTTGCTAATGGATGATGACCTTTCACGTTTGCGAAAGCTACAGCAAATAATCTGGATTCATCTTGTTGTAGTTGACCAGTTATTTTGATTACATTCTGAATGTGATTACATATTGGGTGCCGGTAAGATTTAGTCTGAATATGGCAATCTATAGCGCGGTTGTTCATTGTGTGCTCTTTACTAATATATCTCATGGTTAGAACAAGTTTGTTCCCTCTGAGGTAGCGGAGGGGTATCGAGCCACCCGCCTTGGTACCCAACTTTTTCCCTCTGCCCCCACAGAGGGAAAAAACTTGTTTTACCTCATGGTCTGGTCTTAGTTGAATGCTTTGACTGTCTGTATCTTGCTCCTCATAGTTAACACCCCTTCTAATATGCCGCGTTTATGCTTTTAGTCTGGAAATCATCTGCTCACCTTACTGTCTAATGTTTCAGAGATTTTGTGATAAAACATTGTGCTAACTTGATAATCTCTGTACTTGTGTTTTCTGTTTGTATGGCTTGCTGTGATGCTTCTTATAAAATAGCTCAAGCGCATCGTGAGGTGGGGTTTGGCAAACAGTAATAAAAGTTCAGGCAAGAACCTAAATTGATTTAAATCTTTCCACACTGCCTCGAGTTGGGACATAAAGAAAATAAATCAATTCACTTTGCAGGGCAGCGGTAGACAGAAGATACCTTATGATGGACATTTCTCAAGAATTAATACTCAAGACCCTAAAATATTCAGGTGGGGCTAATTTCTGTAACACATGTCACACTATCTCAGATAACTACATGAACACTCATATCACACAATGTTATCCATAGCATCCTGTATTGAGAAAACTTTCTCTCTTATTAATCATCAGGTCACTTTTACTGTCGAAAAATATTTCAACGTACACTTACCTCATCAACCATATCATCATCAAATTTGTGTTGCATAATAATACAGTATCTGTAATTGTGGTTTGCAGCAGTGCCCACACTGCACCACCCTGTGCCGCTTGGAAGCTTTGTCACTGCAAAGTTTCCTTATTGGTATCAGTCTGATTTTATAATGGTACGAAATCCGACAAACAGCCAGACCAAGAAAGCAAATGAGTTAAGTCTATGTAATTATTAACAGATATGAGATGTATGGTACACCGGCAACCAGATGTTATGTGGAAGTAGCTCGAGGCGGTCAAGTTAAGACAGCTCAATATCGTCAAACACCTCGACAAGATTTACAGGGGATCCCCGTACATAACGCCAAGGTTGACTTCTATCTAGAGGTAGGTGCTGTACATGCTAGACATTGTGGTGTGTGTGCTTACTATCCACAACTGTTAGTAACCCCGTAAACCAAATTTGGTATGTGGCATCATATTTTATTTATGAAATAGCGAGCGATGAGAGAAAGATTAATATGTTCAACAATCTTTACTGGATGATATTTGATGCCATCTAATTTAGGGAAAGTGTATCATGTAAATTACAAAACCAATATAGCTCAACGTACAGATATGTTAATAAGTGAAGCTGTGAGACAGTCATCTGTAGAGCTGATTTTGATAATTGGAGATAAAATGGAACAATTACCATCTTCATAACTTTGTATGCAATTCAGATTCCCTTTAATTTTTGTAGATCACAGCCTGCCCATGAACCGACATAATTTTCGGACCTTGTCAAAGCCTTGAGATTTCTAGAGACAGCATTCTTCTTATGATCACTTACTTCAGATCTAAGACGCATTTGACCAGTGAAAACATCATTTGTCATATATATACTGTGTATAACTTTGCATCAAATGGACATCCTTATCAAAAATCACATACATCTTTTTATAGACTTTAATTTAATTCCTTGATTCTCAAGATGCTTACCTTTATTTCCCCCTGAGACTAAACACGTTTATTTTTAGTATTGTAGTTCTTCTATCTGATTATTAAACATTATAACTAAGAGACTGTCGGTGTGTTATCATCGGGACTAAATATGAATGTAATAGTTATATATAGTGTATATATATAATAAAACATATAACCAAATATTAAAATCACAGTAAATGTTTTACCACATTGGATAATTTGCTCTGACATACAACATGGTCTTAACCTGATTGCATATTTAGGTTTCGTATATATCAATCAGGATAATTGTTCATACAGACAGATAAAAATAATCACTGGCAGCTATACAACAGCTGATTTAAACTTAGTATTTTCATGTTGCCGTTCCTGTTGCTTCCTAATGCTGCAAAAAAGGGAATAATACAACGTCCTCTACATGTTAACCTTGAGCTATAAATAATATTTCGGGAAGAGTTAAAGGAAACAGTAGCCTTGAATTTCCTCAAAACTCAAGGATTGTTCCTATTTATCTCTATCGCCTGATCACGGTGTCAATATGACACCTGAGCTTCCTTTATCTACAAGTTATCTTACATAAGTGTCATCTATATCAAAGCTTCTGTGTTTTGTGAAATTTATCTATTTTTGAAAGTTCTTCCCCAACGGGTTTCCTGTGTCATTATCTTTATTTGGGTTATATTGACATTATTACTATTGGGTCTGCTAAAACTGAATGTTGAGTCAGCTTACAATCACAAATCACTTGTTTGGATTCTCAAAGAAGTGAAGAGGACGTAATATGATCTTGCATATACCCTCAAAGGTTTCAAGCAAGAGTAAAGTTGGCCCCGTTTGAACTTGGTATATTTTCTCTGCATGGTCAGCGCGGATATACACCTTATTTGGCAAACCATCCATTAGTCAGAGAGTCTTAGCTTATATATACCAACCGAACCAACTAGCAGTCTAGGTGTTTGACAATGAGAGGGGATGCAATAATAATGCGTTGGAGGTCCTGGGTTCGAATCCCGCTGCAGTCTACTGACTACTGGGCTCATATGACGCCCCAGGTGTGCTCCGACCTGCCTGCAAACTGAGAGCAACTTGGCGCCGAATACGGCGGCCGCGCCCTTAAGGCACTGATATTTCTCAGTCCTTGGATGGAGACAACACTTGCGATTTTAACCCACATTTAACCCACAATAAGACACTCAATGAATATTTGTTATCCAATGCTTATATAGGCCGTGTGTGCCTCTGATGTTCACTTGATGCCTTTCCTTATCAATAATTTGTTGTCTACAGATTCATCCATAGGTGTTGTTCAAAACAGCTGAAGTTTACACTAAGATGGACAGGAACTCATGCACAACCTTTTTGACAAAGGTGAATTAGGAATAATAACCCAGAAAAACGCAGTAGTCGCTCAAATGAATTTGAGCTAAAAATTATTAACTAAATGAACCATTCCATTTTATCTACAACCTCAGCATCACACTACTGCATACATATACCACATACTAAAAATGAGGGGGTGGTAGCAAAACCCACTGATAGAGTTTTATTGAGCATAGTTTTACTTTCTCATTTATAGATCAATACTCTGGCGTGATAAACATTTTTTTGTGGTTGTGTTCATTCTTTGAGACTGTGAGCTGGAGGAGACAGGTCATACCAACATGTGAATTGTCAGTACATCTCTTGCCTACAGGTCTGTAAATCTGTCTGGCATCAGCTTATGAAGGTCTGAGGCCAGGAAGTTAACTATTGACAACAGATTTATCCACAAAACTTCAGTTTTGTGTTTATGATAAACGTATGTGTATACAAAAACCCAATCCAGTGCCTCGTGACACTTTTTCAAAACGTGTTTTTGAAAACAATAGAAAAAACGGCTGAATCACAGTCATGTGTTCTACCACATGCTATTTATATTTTTTTGTCTGATTTATGCCATAAAAGCTTGAAATTAATTAAAAAATTAAAAAACAGCTTACTTTACCCATATATCTCCAACATACATCAGTGATTGGCTAGTGGCTAGTGGTTAGTGTGCTCGACCACAGTGCAAGTGGCCCAGGTTCAATTCCCGGTTCAATTCCCGGTTCAATTCCCGGTTGAGCAAATAGCGCAAAGGGGTGAATCAAGGAGTAAAATAATATATTTTTACATATACCATAATTGTAACATGCTTGTGATACGCGAGAGGCCCGAGCCAGAATCCCGGTGAAGACAGAATTTTTTTACATTTATAATCTCTTTCACTACTTGGTGGTTTATACCACAATTATAACATGTTTGTCGCGCGAGAGGCTCAAGTTCAAATCCCGGTGAAGACAGATTTTGTTTTTTACATATCATCTCTTTCACTACTTGGTGGTTTATACCACAATTATAACATATTTGTTGCGCGAGAGGCCCGAGTTCAAATCCCAGTGAAGACAGATTTTTTTACATTTATCATCTCTTTTACTACTTGGTGGTTTGTACCACAATTATAACATGTTTGCTGCGCTATGTTCTATGGCTGTACTCACTGAAAATAATTGAAGGGGGAGTTCTGCCACCTAATAGGTCAACGATACTCAGGTTGCCTTCCTCATAGGTTGCATGGTAAGGACAGCCATTTTAGTTTGCACTTGTAATGACATCGCCAATTGGCCATCCATCGTAAACTCAATTGACAACCTGAGTGTTTATCATCCACACCCCTGAAGTTTTGAGGCATTTATGATCGCTGCATTTCTAGTAATTTTAAACCAGAAGAAGGGATGACCTTGAATACCAGATCTAGATTTCTAGATTTGATTTAGGGGAGGGATATAGACAAGGTTGTAACCCTATTTATCTGGCAAGACAAATGGGAGGAGGGAATGGCTCTGGGTTTTAACTATCTGTGCAAGATAGCAGGGAGGATAACTGAAATGGAATTCAGGTCAATGGTTGCAGATGTGCAATGGGGGTTTTCACTTAGCCTCTACCTACGACCCAAGGGAGGCTACAGTCTAACAACAAAGTACAAGCAAGGCAACATTATGTCAAGGCAGGAGGTAGTATGGCACTTTATTGGTTACTGTTGACAAAGTGCAAACTGAGTTGAATCTACTCGTGTTCAGTTATTAAAAGCATATTTTGTCATATGATACTGGCTGATGAAATTCCGTAGATGGGTTTGTAAAAGTTAAAATTAGAAAGGTTACCAAAATGATGAGATGGGAAGACAATTAACATGACACATGAATTTAAGTTAAATTATATATTGAATGTCCAGCTGTGGTGGAAAATCCACTACACCGTAGTACACAACGCAATCTGGTATTGTCGGGAAATTCTATCTTGTCAGGATAGCCAGCATGGGCTTGGCTTTAATAATTCCCGATATCCAACTTGTTCGGATGAACGCGTAAAGCCTAACGGCAACCTGCCAGTCGAAAAGTCTGTTTAAATCAAGGCTACCAGCCAGGCATAAAAATGTGTGGTTTATCAACTGTACTATGATTTTATTGTGTACTAACTATCTAACTAAAACTAACAGAGTTACAAATATTTAATGTATAAATCAGTAAAAATGATCAGTGCGTTTAGTCTCGTCCGCTAGCAAACAAGTGTCAAGTTGTAAGAGGGAAGAGTGTAAGCTTGCTAAAAATAGTTACAGTCGTAGCATTAATAAAGGATTATTATAACAGACAAAACATGTGTAGGAATAGAATGTATGATTAGAATGTATGAATAGAATGTGTCCTCAGTGCTTAATATATATAACAGTCAAAGACTGAACTTCCCCACACTATATCAATGAATGTTTTGGATTCCTTGACAATTTATCTAGGGTCCATTTGTAATTGTGACAAAGGCACAAAAAATAATGAAAAAAATGTAGGCCTACCTATCCACATTATATGGTAACTATTTTTTTCTGTCAATAATGAACAAGGGGGCTGTTATAACATATATAACTATAACAAAATATATATAATATAATATAGCTATAATAAAATATATATAATATGATATAGCTATAACAAAATGTTTTTTTTCTGTGGTTGACAGCTAACTCACTTAAACTATACCCAGCACTATTGGCAAATCACACACAAAACAGGGACGATTAATGAGGCAAGTAGATCATCCCCTTCTATATTATTTCCAGCAGATCACCCTCCCCCTCCACCTCCCCTGCAGGTCATCCCGAGTAGAACATTCTAAATAGGACCACCAGGAGGCAAAATGACAAAATCAACGATTCTTTTATTTTTCAAAGCATTGATTACTTGTAAATGTGTTAATTATGGACTTCAATGAAGTAAAACAATCATTATCGATAATTACTTAAACACATAGCACTCAGTGTTCATATGACTACTGTGAAATGGATCTGAAATATGGCACATTGAAAATCAGCAGGAAAATTGAATTCTGATTCAGATAACCAAATTATCAATAAAATATGATTTTTTTACTGAAAATAGCAATTAGAATCAGTTTTTTTAAAACTGTCATAATGACCACTTAAAGCTTCAGTTATTGGTCATGATTATACATTGTACCGCTAAGACGGATTAACATAGGCTGGTGGGGTAAATTATTATGATATATCCAGAGGAAAGGTAAGTCTGAAAATAGATGCATTATCCCTCTCAGTATCAAACCTCCCATCGATTTGACTTGAGGTACTACTGTGACAATGTCATAAGGGATGAAACAATACAGCATGTTGTGAAAAGGGAATAAAACATGAGATCACGCTGTGAGGAACCAATAGATTTAATTGTAATGTAATATGTAGCCAAGATTTCAAGGTTCGCGCAGAAGCTTGGATAGGATAAAAAAATTCCCATAATCGTTACTGACAAACGCCTCCTGCCTAACATTCAAAAAAGAAACCCCTTGGATGCTATTGAGGGAAGACTAAGGGTTGTTTGTTCCATAGTTTCTCATATTTAAAAGATTTCATGTTTCGAAGAAAATCAAAAGCTATTCTGCCGATCAGTTTTGGGTGGTTGGTGACCGACAGCAGTCTCAGCGCCCGCCTTAGAGAGAAATCTGTGACATCACAAGGTGCTCCTGTGAAACTGAGGCAGCTCGGTTATTACATTGCCCAGGTTCTCATTAGTTATTCCTTGAGTGTGTCTGGGGTGTAGAGTAGAGCCCGTTATGTGATAAGATCCAATACTCTCTCAGCCTCCTCAGTATTACCCATCTTCTGATAAGTTTGAGACATACTGATAAGTACATCAGCTGTGTTGATTCCTAGTCTCTGTCTCATCTCCAGACTAGTCTTATAGTTATCTAAACAACAGAGACAAAAATCAAATTAGAGAGAAGCTGCATGGTTATATCATTAGCGTGATGTCATTATCAACCACAACCATGATAAGTATGATGTATGGATAAGCTATTAAAACACAGGTAGTAGAAATTGCATTGGAGGGAACCTTGCTATTTTGGTCCGTATGTTATGTGATGGTAAGGTGACTTACCCAAAGACTGTGTGTAGTTTTTCATTTTACGGTAAGTATTTCCCAGATTGTGATGGCATGATGCCAAATCTGTAGCTGCTTCCAAGTTTGAGTCAGCCAGCTGTAGACAAAGAAATACTGACGTCATATATCTAATTAGGTGGGAATATGGAACCTACAGAGAACCATCACTGAGTGCCAAAATCAAGGTCTGAGACTTAGGACCCAGACTAAGGACACGGACCAAGAACCCGAACTAAGGTCTACACTTTAGGTTTAAGATTGAAAAACAAGTTACAGTGGCCAGGGAATCAAACACTTGAATGTTACTAGAACACAGGCTATCTAACATACAGCAAATACCACTTCTTGGATTGTCTATTTAAGAAGCATTCACAATTACCACATTTAGAATATCGATGGCCTTGACATAATGCTCTTCGGCTTTATCCACTTGTTTCTGGCTCTGATACATAATACCGATGTTATTATGTGCTCCGGCTATATCGATCTGAAACACAGAAGTGAACATCGCTGTCATATCGTATGGTCATTATTTTGTAAGTATGCAAAAGTACGATTGATTCAACGAGGAACGCTCCTGAAGACTTGCACACACTACGGCAATGGGTTTACATCTGGTACTATGGATACTTGTACAGAAAACTTTCATACCAATTCGTGTACTTTTGACTTGTTTTGGTACTCGAGAGGCACTCTTTTGTAGATGGATGTGTATGGGTTACCTCCCTACTGTGTGGGAAGTAGTAGGCTGTAGAATGAATAATCTCTGAATTTTCCGTTTAGGTCATAATTTTCTAATCGATACCAAATTAGTTTATGAAGTGATACACTGCAAGATTCTGACTGGTCATTAGAGACTTAAGAGTTTTTGTAAATATATCAGTTTTTCATCTAGACACAAATACTGTCTTGTCACTGCCTGTCAAACTATTAATTGAGCGACTCTCCTGACTGACAGTATAGGCCTATAAACATACCTTAGCTTTGATATCAGAAGGGTCTTCCTGGGATTGCATAATAGCTAACTGTAGAGCCATCTGTAGATTCTCCTCTGCTTTATCATACCTCTGTAATAAACAATAAATAATGGTATAGCAATTAGTGATGGCAACAAGACTTGGACTTGTCTCCTCGGGACAGTATCTCGTCCCGTCGAGACAGACAACTCTTATTACAGGTCGGGACTACTCGCATTGGAAATGGTAGTAGCTGGTCAAAACATTGCCTCCACCCAGACTTGAACCACTGACCTAGTGATCAGCAGTTATTATATGATTGTTATTATATGATGTCAGATGAAATTCAGACTATAATATAATGGAAAGATAGTTTTTAGTCATGCTTTTGCTGCAATTATTAAACGGAAATGTTATCTGATTGGCTGTCAGATTTGATTGATTGGCTGTCTGTTTTGATTGATAAGTCAAGGCCATCTCTATGTAAACAACTTCCGTTAAAAAGATGGAATGGATGATCAATGTGGAGCTTTCTCATTGATTTGGACCTGGGGCAAGAGGGAGAAGGGATACAATGACTAATTGGGTATCAAATTGTATAAATATCAGGAGATAGTTGAGCCTAAGCATATCCAGCAGCTTAATCACTGGACTGGTTGGTATGATAAACAAGAAGAAACAGCTTCTCCTTGGTTTAACTATTTAGTTATCACTACTATAGTATAGGCCTATGGTTTAGATTGGCTGAGGAGGATTACGGTAGGATTACACCCACAAATCATGAGTACGAATTTGGGCCATGACAATCATGTGTGGCAGGCTGATATTCGTACGAAATTTAATTTGCAAGAATTAGTGGAAATTTGCACGAGCGTGTGGCCTTCTATAATTCAATAAATACTTGACAGAATTTGATGAAACTTGGTCTCAACATAGTTCCTTATTGCTATAGATGATAAGTTACAACTTGAATCAAATGTACTATAAGCTGATTGCACTAGTGATAGTGAATGAATGTCCACCATTCTTTTAATTTGTGATATCTGAAGAATGTTTTATCGGCATCGATATATGTCTCGGTCTCGTCCCGGTCTCGTCCCGAATTTTCTTGCTGTCTCGGTCTCGTCCCGTCTCGCCAAAATCTGACATTTTGCCATCACTAATAGCAATTTATCGTACACAACAAGTTATCGGAAAAGGAATGAATTTTAAAATAATATACATTGAGTAAATCTAGTGTTGATCTGGCCACAGCGGTCAAGTCGGTATAAGCCCTTTACTCCCAGCCTCAACTTCAGTTTGATATCAATTATTGTATCTTAATTTTCTAAGGGTTTGGATTTTAGAGCTCTATGCCCAAATGAAGTTGGAATAGTACACTAAATACGGTGTGAGCTGGACTCAGAGAACTTGTATGCTGCCCTCACACTTCCTGTGAAGGAGTTACCTCACCTACATCAATCGAGTGCCTGTCTATATGACGCTAAAACTCACCTCCATCGTCTCGTACGCATTACCCAGATTGTTACAGACTGCCTGCAGCTCCTTCCAGTTACCTGCCTTATTCTCTAATAAAGCCTTAGCTTCCTCATAGTTCTTAGTAGAGTTTGAGGAATCACCGACTGCCTCATAATTCTGCCCAAGTGACCTGTAGAGACTGACTATAGAGTCTGTATGTTGCTCTGTTAAAGATACAAAACAAAGCCTAAGTTTTCTGTCTAAACTTTTAAAGTTTCTAAAGTTTGTTTACTAACATTTCAAGTTATGGGAGTGACATTACCTTGGGAATTTAGTAAGCCTGTCTAAAATTTGGTTTCAACATTACAAACTGTATGCAACACTGCAGTTTGAAATGGTCAGCAAGTCAGGTACATGTAATCACACCAGTTACCAAGTCACATCACCAACCATATCTAGACATGATCAGCTCAAATTTGACTGAATTGTTTACCCACAATCCCCTACTCACCTACACCACCGAGTGATAAGTACATCTGTAGACACTGCTGCTGATATTTGATAGCCTCTCTACAGTTAGTGACCCCTCCGATACGCTGCAGTAAGTCTCCATAGTTAAACAGAGAGATAGCATTGTGTAGAGAGGATCCTCCACTGGTAACTTCAGAGTGTAATCTCACCGCATGCTTAATGTGCTCCTACAGTAAGCATGTAAGTAGATGTTGAGCGTGAGGGGCCTTAGTCGTGTAATAAATACCCGACTATGTGCTCAATGTCATGGCCGCATCTTCATCTCACTTAAGGACAACTTGAAAGTCTCAAAAACTACAATGTGGTGAGCACACAGTAGAGGTTGTTAAATGGATTCTACTTATTGCATCAGGCTATGTACTGTCAATACTTTCTGAACAGCTATCAGTATGATTTCATCAGTTGTGTCTTGCATTGATGGAAACTTAGTGAGATATTAGTTAGAATGTGAGTGAATGAGTCCGCTGTAACTCTTACAAAACCTATAGTTGATATTTAAATCTAGGATACCTGCTCACCTCGGCTTTGTTGTACTGTTGCAGAACTTTATATGAGTTGCTGAGATTGTTGTGACATTTAGCCAGCTTACTTTTAGTCTCTGTACAATCCTGTATAGCAGATGATAGAGCTGTTATCTCATGTATCGCCTACAAATAAAAGGTATCCCTATTAAGCCTGTTACCTACACCATAACATAAAATGTGTACGCTGTGTGCCAGCATGTGCTGTCTGATAGAAATATCCTCAAGCGCTTATACAATATCTGCTTTCATAAATGATGTCTCCCTAAAAAATTACAGTACTCTGTTCTCTTGACAGCAATAAATGATGAACGATGAAGTTAGTTGGATATTTCAATCTACAGGTTCCACGCATTTTTAAATTTGTTATGTGGGAGTTCGAGTAAAACGATATCGAGTTCCTAACATAACACATACACTGTCCAAACAGCTGATTTCTTTTTATACTCAGTAAGTTCATAATTTGCATGTTCCCACTGAGTTAGACAGTGTTATCACTGAGTTAGACAGTGTTATCACTGAGTTAGACAGTGTTATCACTGAGTTAGACAGTGTTATCACTGAGTTAGACAGTGTTATCACTGAGTTAGACAGTGTTATCACTGAGTTAGACAGTGTTATCACTGAGTTAGACAGTGTTATCACTGAGTTAGACAGTGTTATCACTACTTACAGCTTCATATTGTTTGATGGCCTCTTTATTATTTCCCTGTCTCTGATATCTGAGAGCTTGTGAAATATTCTCATCAGCTACTACAGAAGCTGCACCTGTAACATATCATTGATAGTAACAACTTTCACTGTCCTTAGATGACAAACACTGCATGCCTATATGGGCAACTACACTATACATAAACAACTTAAACCGCAAATTGTAAATGTTATAACATACTACAGCGTGGTCATAAATTTTATTGAGGTCAAATCGGAAAAGTAAATTGGTCTGAATTGTCACAGCACAGCTCCACTAAAACCAGACATCTAAAATTCAGAATTCCTGATAATCAAGACCCAGAATGCAAGCATTTCAGCCACCATTAAGTCACTTAATCAGACTTTGCTTAATTACAGCAAAATCTGGATATTATAATTGAGTGGAGTGCGCTGTAATAACCCGTAGATTAATGACTTACCTTTAACGATGACATTATTAGTCTCAGCAGGTGGAGCTGACTGCACAGCTGACCTTACAGACTCATATATTCTCTCATGTCTCAAAGCCTCTGTCTCATTCTACAGATAAGTACAGAATCGCTAGTAACATTAATGGTGATATATAGGTATATAATCGCTATTAACATTGAAAGTCATTCATAATTATACTTCTTATACTAATAATCAGCAGCACGGTGAAATCTTAGATAATCACTTCCATACCAGAAAGTGTTTTCCCGATGACATCGTCCAAGTTTTAGTAACCTTTACGTCTGGACGCTTTCCACGGTAATACTAATTGAAAAATCAATTCTCTGAAAAGCCTGTAGCTGCACACTTTGCATTCCTGACAATTTTTTGTCTTGGATTTCCAGAAGAAATTGGCAATTTCGACTCTTCGGCCTCGGCATCATCCGGGCATATATGTACCTTTACAGTTTGGTGTGGTCTTTACTAAAAAGCCTCAATCAACATAGATCATAGACTTCCTCTGCCACTGTCTCTTCTAAGTCAGTCATTTTGTATATCAAGAAAAAGTGCGAAAAACACTTTGCAGGAAAATGTATCATGGTACAACAAATTCCAGTGTTCGCTGTGTAATATGCATCTGGCATACTTGTGAAAGTGAAAAGGGCCAAACAGAGGTAGTGTAAAAGGATCGGCAGGATGAAACGTGTTGAGAAAGTTAGCCTCCCTGCAGTGATGCTCGCCACTCCCAATGTATAAGATTAAAATAAATTGCATTACAATGAGGTTACATACCCCGAGTTGTGTATAGAGTCTCGCTAAGGTCTGATGAGATGCACTTCTGTTGATATCACCCTCAAGATCGGGATTATTGTGCTGTCGTATAGAGACAGCTAACTCAAGCTCTGCAGCAGCCTCTGAGAGCAAGTCAAGGTCCAGATATACATCCGCTAGGCTAGCATGCACCTGAAATGTGTTATCAAAAACACTTATCGATGTAAAAAATTGCTTATCTGTAAGGATTATGTAATGTGTTGCCTTTGTAACTCAACACAAAAATAGTTTTTTTTATTTTAAATTTGCTACTATTATATGCATTAGATATGTGCTGTAGACATACCGTATATTTATAAGTAGAGGCAAGGTTTAATCACGAGTACACATTCAATCAAAATTGTCATCTTTTGTTTGTCAATGCCCAATATTAGGTTGAGAAAAACAACATCTTGGGCTGATACTAGTATCAATATAAAGTGAAAATAACTAGTTTTGGAATTTAAACTCCAATAAACAGTCAAATCTGGAGGAGCTTCAATCAAAATAGCCAGCACTATTATCTGATGACTTGCTCTTGCGGCCCGAGACAGCACAACAGATCAGCCGCACACTTACCTTCGCTTTAGATTCTTTCTTTTCATCACCAAACATATTAGACATCATTTCTCGGGCTATCTCGAGGTGTTCTCTAGCTTTGCTCAGGTTACCCTCTAATCTGTATGAGTTGCCCACATTGTTGTGCATCTGCGGCAGTCGCTAATATATAAAAACACTCGGATTACAATGATATAATGTCATAGGAGTTTATAAATATCAGCTGAGGTTTATCAGAACGAGCTACCAGATATATCGAGCAATCATGGTTACAAGGTCTCAGATTAAATTAGACTCATCAGATTGCTAATCAACGCAAAATCAAATGGTCATACAGCCTGAGTGGTCTTTGACTAGGATATAAATGTTGTTCTTCTTGACAGCCACACTGATCATGTAGTCAAAATCAATATATGGGGTGGGGACATATCGATGTCAATGTAATGGATCTCACATAGCACTGTGGTCGTATCATTATCCTCGCGAGCAAAAAGGCGCCTAACATTTACATAATTAGATTTTGCCCAATTGGATAACTTTAGGGTACTGTAAGCCTACGAGATTCACAAGTGTCAGTTTGCACACTCGAACAAACCGACAATCATCCTTCTTCTGGAGCAAAACTAACCATAAAAAAGGTTGGTTATTAAAGACTAAAGATTTTGGAGGCATAAACCAAAGCGAACTCCCTAGAACCTTAGGCACCCATCGGCAACACTCACCTCTGGAGGGACATTCGTAGAGGTTGTTAGTATCTGTATAGCCAGCTCATAATATTCTATAGCCTTAGTCTCCAGGTCCTCATAACCATAACACTGTGCAAGGGTATCATAAGCGTCCCAGTAAAACTCAGGATTAGATTCATGAGTCTCTCCCATAGCTCTATGTACTGATAATTCCTGCTCAAGGTTCTCTATAGCTTTGTGGTAATTCTCTTCTTTTACATAGAACTAGAATGTGAAGAGAAAAGTTGAGAGACCTACCTCAACCAACAAAACAAAATGGCACTTATACAGCGGCGACTCAAATCTAGGTACTTCAACCATGTTTTGGGGTCAATTTACACTTGGTTTGAGTCTGTTTGCCTGCATTCCGAATTGCAGATCAACCCTCTCATCAGTGAGAGAAGAGCAAATCTGAAGGCAGGCAAACTATGGTTTACTACGTGGCCAAATTCTAGAACAAATATTGTAATCGATTGCTGATCGCCTAAACCAAACTATTAATACATATGTAACCTACTCTGTAATACAAGCATGAGTTGTGCCTACACCAATGAAATAAACCTATAGCGCATGGTATAGATTATTCTGTTAGACATGCTGTGGAGCTACGGAGGTGCTACACAGGCCTATTCCTTGCAATGACAATACATTATGTGTTTGGTTCACCTACATATTGTTATACTTGAGTAATACAGGCTGCCTCTAGTATTTCAACTGATACAATTTTGAGAAATACAGCAATGATGTTCGACAATTTAAAAAAAAAAATACACCACCTTACAGCAGTTATACTGCTACAATAACAACCACATATTTATTTACTTTTTGTCTCCTTACCTTGCCGATTTTTCTGTATGTCTTTGCCACTTCTATATGATCATTACCTCTGACTCTGATTCTATAATAATTAACAATTAAATTGTATTTACAGCAATACACTCAGATGGAATGTCTTGGATTTACCCATAGTACACTCATTTAAAGGAATATACCCTGTCTTGTCGTTTCCTTCATACCGCAAAACTCACATTAATTTCAGCCCCCCCCCCCCCATTAAAAATATCACACAGCATACTGTATGGAATGTTCTCATCCTTTGAGCGTCACCAAGGGTGCAATCTGCCAGGTATAATCAAAGTTGTACTAAGGACAGCAAGAATAATCAATCACCTGTTCTCTTGAGAGTATAGTATCACCAACCCCCAATCCCTCCGCATTCATGATGTTACATTCATAAATTTATCACTTTTGAGCATACTTGCCAAGTCTCCCTATTTAGGTGGGACCCTCCAGATTTCAACATTCTGCCCACTTCCCACTTTTTTGTAATTCTCACTATTTCCTCAAGATTTGAAAGAAAACAGCCCTGTCGAAATTTTTAAAAGTAACTATCCAAGCGCTTGTTGATGTGTTACTGGTAAGGTTTTTGCACACAAAATTAAAATGAATTGCGCTTTTCAATAATGTTAACGAATTTAGCCCTTTCTAGCAGCTAGAATTGCTCTCAGAGCATCAGCGGCCGGGGCTCCATCCCGGACACCATTAGGGTCACACTGCTTCAAAACCCCCAGGTGGATCGCTCGGGTGCTTCGTACCGGCAAAGAACGGCGACGCGGTGCAGTATCGTGGTAAATTGGAATCTCCCACTTTTTAATTTAGATTACTTGGCAACTATGCTTTTGAGTGATATCACTAGTTTGGTAAATGAAGTGATACTAGCTCATCCAGCATTCAGAGCATACAGGCTGCAGGTCACAACTATCACTCATATTTCATACAATCTTGTATTGTGTTGGTAAGTAAATTATAAATAAAGTATGTTCTGAACAGTTATGACCTTTGAACTCAAGCAGAATACAGCGAAGTGTAGACTGTATAATATGATATAATATAATAAGATATAAGTTAATATTAAGTTAATGATATAGTATAATACTTACTCATAGGACAAGGCGGTCTCGAGAAAGGGGAGAGCCTCTTTGTATTTACCAGCGTTCTCCTTCAGGTTAGCTCTCGCCAAATACAGATTAAATTTGTTCTTTGCATCCTATAAGATAATAATGCAATCTTTATCTGAGTCATCAAAGTTAGAGTCACCTCAAAGATAGTTGGTAATTCTCATGTGCGGTATACCCTTACCCTTTTGGAAAGAGACGTTTTTGTGAGTTGAGTTGGTTTTTTATAAATTAAGTAAATTTTCTATTTAGTACTGCACTTAGATCAACTAAATTAATGATAAAGTATGAAGTACAAGACAAAGTAATTACTGTAGCGAAAGTGCACATGACCAGTATAATTCAGGAAAAGTCCATCAGCTGAACGATGAAACCGAAACAAATTTGGATGTGGAGAGTTATGTCCCTTTTATACAAGAGAAAAAACGACAATAGACAGTTTAACCTCTCAATCAATCAATCAATAAATCACTCAATCAATGCCGCAGATATCATAGATATATGTACAATTGATCGAACCAAAACAGGTAATAATATTACCTGTTTTGGTATTATGTATTATGTATTCTAAGGAAGGGCATAACGTCACCCTGTGTCAGGGGACACACTTTACTAACCTCCTCACTGACTGCGCTATCTGCTGCTGCAGAAGGCCTGATGGGTGATGATCTGCGAGGGGGTGACCTGCTCGCTCCTGTTATCGTCCCTGTTTGTGCTCTGGGTGCCTGCAGGGTCATGTCGGACAATGAGTAAGAGGAAGGTTTACTCTCTGACTCTGAGGAGTTACCCAAACTTTCTGTATCTGGGCTGTGTGGTGTTTGGAGGCCTTGGGGTAAGCTATCCGCCCCTTTCAGTATATCCATCTGTGCAACCTCTGGCATAGAAGCCTGTAACACATTTAAAACAGTGAAATACCCGCACTGAAAACAAAAATGGAAATGGTAGTGATATTATCAGGTGAAGTCAAGTCAGATTTAGAGCGTGTAGACCATAGACAGATTGTTTTGTCTATGGTGTAGACTGTAGACCATAGACAGTTTGCTTTGTCTATGGTATAGACCATAGACAGTTTGTTTTCTCTATGGTGTAGACTGTAGACTGTATTGAACAGGCTTGTAAATTTTTTCTGACAATTGCAGGAGACAAACTTTCTAAAAAAGGTAATCAAATTTATTTCTCAAAGGATTCTAGAAAAATAGCAGATACTGGAATATTTTAAAGTTAGTATTTGATATCTATGGTCAGAAAAGCCCCTCCCCCACAGCTCACTCTTAGATGAGATAAACTCCCTTACCTTAGCAAGAATGTCGGGCATTTCAAAATTTTATCTCAGCAGATTACAACTTGGTATGAATGTCAGAGGCAGAGTAGTGTTTTATGTAAAAATTGCCAATTCGAATAAACATTTCCTTTAGAAGTAAAGTTAGTGATACTTTCATTACAGAGGAGTACAATTTTAGCTAGAGTTTAGATAGTTTAGAGGTAACTTGACCGTCAGCTGGCACGCTAGCTGAGGTGGAGGTCTATAAATGAATGGAGTAATTGTTAGCTAGCCTTAAACTTAGCTATGCCGCACTCTTCCTCCTGTGATGACTTTACTCCTCCAGTTTGATTATATAATATACAAATCACTTTTTATTTCATGTCCCACCATCATTTTTATGAGAAATATAATAAATGTCCTGATAATTGACCTGATAAATCAAGTATCCAACATTAACAATCTCACAGCATCCTGTGAGATGAGTCAATAGTTTTTATTATGCTCGATGTATCAAGGTAGATTTCTTATATTCATGGATCGTTTAACACAAGTATTTTCTGATTTATGTGAGTAAGGTTATGCTTAAGTAAAAATGTTATTAGTGAACAGTGAATTATACCCTAGCTCATAGAGACGTACACGCTCCGTCTTTGTCACGGATTCAGTTTCTATAATCACAATGAAGTCTGGAAGTTTTGGTAACATAATCATTATTTATCAATGTGTTCTTCTGTGGAAGTATCCAGGAGCAGAAGCACATGTCACAGATCCAAACGGGAAAATCCTCAACTTCAATTATGGAAAAAGTGATGGATGTAAGTCTCTAATCTTATGGAAAGCATGGCAAAATTGAATAATTTGACAGTTACAGCTTTTGTATTGACTCCAAACTTGTGTTGGTATCAAGATTTGACAATCAAAGACAAATCATGGGTGTATGTCTTGTTTGTCTGTCCTTTGGGTGAGTTCAATAGTTTGACTCAAATATCTAACAAACTTCTTATTGGGAGACTAGAGAAGTTGTAGAGAAGTTGTAACCAAAGAGCCGAGTTCATGAAATGAACTGAATTGCGTTATATGAACTGATGTATAGCATTAATTTATGGAACACACAAGTTCAACTTCTGCCTCTTGGTTTCCAGGGCTAGTAGGTTGGTAAGAAAGGCAGTAATGGTCAGTTGCATTTACTGGAGGAAACTACATTGTGTGTCTTATTCTGGTCCTAACCTCTTTCCTCACTTAGAAAGTTATCCTTCTTTAAGTCAAGTCCTCATTGTGGAGAGAGTTATCCCCTCCAGAGAACAGGCGCTAGGATTCATGGTACTCAAGCTGGGCCCTACACTCTTGCCTGACATAATTCAGGCTATTATTTACATTGATGAGGCGAAGGAGTCCTTTTTACTGCACGTGGTATTTTTTGGTTTATTCCGCAAGGACCTGGCTAGGATGAATGGTCTGCCAGTATAAATCAAGAATGACTGCCGATGCTGGGAATTTACCTTGCACCTCACAGATCACAAGCCCTTACACTTAGCCATCAGACCACTCCTGACTCCCATATACTTCTCCTTTTTTCAGCCATGAAGACAGATGAAATAGTAGCAGTGGATTATATAACTTGGATGAAGTTCTCCCGACGTGGTATGACTAAATACAGACGGGGTGGCTCTCAGCCCCAAATAATGTGTGCGTGCCACCCTGAGCAGCTTGAGCTGATCCCAGAGACTATACACTGTGAGCGCATAACCTACATAGCTCATAACGGGTATCAGGTAGGTTAAAAATTTATAATATATTTATAGACCAAGTTTGGTCAAATCGCATGCATTCGAAGTTGCTCCCCTCCACTGGTCATATGCCTGTATCTTGCAGTGTCAACAGTGGAAGGAGCGCAAACTAGATCAGAAATTGCATGACCACCCATGAAATACTTCATAATTATTACCCAAGATGATCAGTCTAAAGATCAGTAATGCAAAACCATGGACAGAAAATTACAGATTACAGATTACACACTGTCCGTTTGTATATGGGATATTACCAAGCTCTTCATTTATATAATAATCTTTTCTGTCTGTCTGTCAGTGTTGACAATGACTAGCACCATGGCTCAGAGAGTGTTTCAAAGTGGCAACTAGCTTTTCAGTTAATTAGAGCCACTGAACAACCACTTACAGACAGTGTGAAGCATACCTGCCATCTAGGCAGCAGCTGCAGTGACTGGTGACAGCATCCTCATTCATGGAGTATTACCATACATGAGGGTTCTTTTGTCGTCATACACAAATTTGATATATAAACACTTCATTGTAGTGGATTTGCCCATCTGAGGAGCTGGCAGAACAGGGTGTAGAGATGTGGGCTATACAAGTGGATTGCGAGGGCTATCACTCTGAATACGACCCTGATTACATTGTGAAAGACTCATGTCAACTAACATTCAGGGTATGGAAGAGTGCATTCAGCAAGTCAACTATAATAAGATTTTCCATGAAAATCAGAATCAACATTGGGCCACACTCAATTAGAATCTCAGGTGGTTTTGGATTCTGCACCAAGAAATCCAAAGACTTTTGAGACTTTTGCTCCGGAAGAAACTTTTTGGCTCGAATTTGAGGGCTGACCTGACCACACACTGCACTACAGGTAGGATTTGATCGAGCTGTGAAATGTTCCTATCCTGCATTCTAGCATTAATTTCATCTCACATAACTCATCAAAGGTTATATTATAGTTCTGAGCACGTGGCTCTGTGGAGGAAACATCTTGGCTCAATCCTAGTTTAAGCGCTCAAACGGTGGCGGGATGCTGGTAGAGGCATTTCATTATCAACCATTTTCTCCCCTCCGTTTAAGAACATACCCATAAAGTGCTGGAGTAATGTCCACCTTCTTTGTGGCGAGACGACTAATAAATTGCTGGCTAGACAACGCCTGCCCAAAAACAGTACACTGTAGTAAACCATAATTCCTCAACCTCAAATTTTTGAAGGAATTAGGCTGAAAAATATATTGAAATTTCGAGTCAAACTCGAGCAATCCTGGGAACTTGTCAGCATATTGGTATGGTGGATATGAAACAATATGTCTTGATTGCCTAAACATAACTGTCCATTAGCTTGCTCAGAACCTTTTTTCTCTTGTATATGACCAGTCTTTTTATCTAGCTCAATCTAAATTTTACGAAATATTTGGAGT
This sequence comes from Membranipora membranacea, assembly GCA_914767715.1. Taxonomy (NCBI): domain Eukaryota; kingdom Metazoa; phylum Bryozoa; class Gymnolaemata; order Cheilostomatida; family Membraniporidae; genus Membranipora; species Membranipora membranacea. The sequence goes on from OU612069.1 coordinate 23,711,494, forward strand.
TGTCTCCTTTATTTCTGGGCCATTACTCCCACATTGGGGTAAGTACTTAAACGGAGGGGAGAAATTGGTTGATAATAAATTGCCTCTACCAGCATCCCTACACCGTTTGAGCGCTTAAACTAGGATTGAGCCAAAATGTTTCACCCACTGAACCATGTGCTCAGAACTATAATACAACCTTTGATGAGTTATGTGAGATGAAATCAATGCTAGAATGCAGATATAGACATTCCACAGCGCGATCAAATCCTGCCTGTAGTGCAGTTTGCGGTCTGGTCGTCCCTCAATTTCTTGGGGTAAGTACTTAAGCGGAGGGGAGAAAGTGGTTGATAATAAAATGCCTCTACCAGCATCCCTACACCGTTTGAGCGCTTAAACTAGCTCAATCCTAGTGTAAAGCTTTCACCTTTTGCCTTGTGTACCAATATTGATGACACTCAGACACTGTGCTAGCTCTTAAACATAGTTTAATGATAACTCTTTTTTAGAACTATTGAGAAGTTTTAGGTGCTGAGGTTGTTTATTGTATCATCCACCACACTTTCCAGGGAGATCTAAGGAGAATTAGCAAAGCAATGCATTGTGGGAATTACTGTAGCAAACTTGAGAAAACAATATGTAATACTAAAGCATAAAACCTTTTATATACAATCAATTCTATCGTTCGTTAGCTTAAAGAGAAGGAAGTGAGGAACAGACAGCTGTGGAGGTGGACGATGCGTAAAGACTATATAAATGCCGCAGTCATGTACCTCGTGACATACTATATATCCAATATCATAGGACTGATGAATGGCATCTTTCCACCATCGGTATTACACCTTATAGGTGCCATACTCATATTTAATATTCTGAGATATTTTACACTAGCTCTGGAGGGATATCTGGTGCTTGCCGATGGTGGGTATGACAGCGATCAGATGTGGAAGTTTGATTCTGTTATGTTTATTTTTGTCATTGCAACACTGATAAGAATGCTTACTGGTGAGTGATGCACATTCATCACACCTGACTTTTGCCTATTAGTAGGTCTGATAAAAATTTTAATTGATAAAACTTACCTCACTCTTGATTGGTTAAACTGACCTTACTTTTGATTGGTTAAAACTTACCTTAATCTTGATTGGTTAATCTGACCTTACTCTGTATTGGTTAAACTGACCTGACTTTGTGCCAGTGATTTGTCGTTACCATACTCAAGGCCGTCTCCTGAGATACGACTTCTCAAAGGTTTAATATTTGTACCATTCTCTTGATCGTAGCCTACAGACGCTACGGAAGTAGTACTCTCTACCTACAACAATGAATATAGTATGTCATATCTTATATATCTAATACATTATATAGGCATTTTTTACGCTATATTTCTGTCTTCCATCAGTGCAACCTCTGCCATAGACACCTGTAATATTGCACTATCACACTTTTGCACTATTGTACTATTACACTATTGTTCTATTGCACTATTACACTTGTTTATACTCGATAACACTTCATTACCACAAATAGCAGATTAATTTGTCAACTTGACTACACAGCTTTAGTTTCATCATCAAAAGAATCACTTAGGATTCTCACAAAAAATGATCAGTTGATGGATAATAAACATTACATGATATATATATATATATAGTTGCTTTATATTTGATCAGAGATTTTAAAAATTATTCAAAATCTATTATTGATCTTTGGATATTAAAACAAAAAAGTGGAATCGAGAGTGACTTTTAAACATTATGATAGAAAATGAGCGGACACTTCGATCGGAGTTCGGTTCGAGTGGATAGTGGTATGGGCAGGTCTAGGCGGGCGGATCTCCGAGGGGGTGCTGCAGGAGTATAGCGATGGGCTAGCTGGTGGAGACAATATTCAGGGCTGCCCATGATGCGATTGATGTAACTCTTGCTGGTGTCTTCGAGTAGAGTGAGAATGGGCACTATTTCGGCTGTTTGAGCGCGTTCATCGTAGTCTCGGCTGCTTGGGTCCATGATATGTATTTATTATGGACTGAGAGCTGTAACATGCCTGAGCAATATTTTTTTCTCAACTTTATTTATTATATTCAGTGGTTTTGCGAGGCTCCAAAGCATGCGCAGGGCAAATTTATCTCCGATCACTGTGAGAGCTATTATAGTGAACATTATTATGATGTGTATCTCTGACCGTTATAGTCAATTTAATATCAATACCCACATTTACCCGCCCCTAATTAATCAGATTGAACACGGGTCGTCATACCGAATTTATTGTGATCGTACTCATACTTAATGAATTAATTCACTCTCTATCGATCAGAGATATACATGCAATAATATATCATGTGATCAGTGTGAGCACTGAGAGTGCGCTAATCAGTTATTATCCTCTCTTTCTGTAGTACCGAGGGAAGGTGAGTAAGTATGAAACTCTGTGGAGATGGAGCAGATGGACAACTTGGAAGAAACTTTCACTCTTATATACTTTATCTGACCAGTTAACGAGAATAGGACAGAGTGCGACGGACACAGGGATAGGAGAAATCATATGTAATATGATCATCACGTATATTCTTTTCTTTTCTTCACAAAGTCTAAATTTACATCTGGTGAACACCAATGGCATCAGCAGTGATGAGACGTGGTTGTTTGATTGTGTTATGATCAATTTGGTCACTGTGGTAATGATCAGAGGTTTCAGAATATATATGAGGTGAACTAACCTGGATAGCCGTATCTGATATCGATGATGTCACCAGCTGTCTGTCTGTACCGTACTCTGTGCCATCATGTGACATCAGGCTTTTTAATGCACCAAGTTTCATAACATTTTCCTCATAACGGCCTTCAGCTGCTGATGACTCACTACTCTGTATCTATATTACATATATACATATATTATATCGAATCTAAACATCATAAATATATTGATTGATTTATTTTCTTTGCTGCAAAAATTTGTAGCAGAATGCATGCATTACTAGTCAATAAAAATAAAAAAACTACTCTCAAAGAAAGAGATTGGCAAAAACAAATTGTGGCAAAAATGAAGCAGAAAAGATTATTCTTGATCACATGACATGCATATATCAACATCACAGCCATCACCATATACTGTCCTCATCTGAATCTTTTAGTTGTTGTTTGTAGAACTTGAGGGAGGGGCGATAGCAGAGAGCCCTCTTACATTTTTAAGTTAAAGTAGCAGACAACCACAAAAGTTACATTTTGATATTTAAATGCGTGATGATGTGCTCCTTATAAGTTTGCATGTTATTATAAAAAATATGGGGTTAAGGGGCTGCTGACAGCCCTGTGGTGCGGAACCACAGCTTATACCCAGGATTTTCATCACTGAGTATGTTGCCCATCTTTCAGGCAAATTTCAAGTGAATTCATATTTAGTGGTTCCAGGGTTGAATGTTACCGTAGGCCCTGGCCAATTTTCTGCCTATGAATGATTGGCTACGTAGGGCCTAGATTTCGAGTCAATTATGTGCATATATAAAACATACAATAGCATGACATCACTATCTGACAGGAAAGAACGATTGGTAGAATTCACTAGTCAGTTCATTCGTACCGACCTAGCAATGTTACCAACTGTGACTAACCTTGTCCACAGACTCTCCTATACACAGCCCAGCATCTATTGTTTTCATCAAATCCTCCCATTCTTGAATCTGAATAATAACAACGTACAAACAAGTATTCTATTATGCAATCAGAAGTACAGAGAAGAAGTAATTGGATTTCCCATCATTAAACCATCCAGATGTCTTAGTCACAACAGCCAAATGTGATCCTAAATGTGGGAACTGTTAGTAGGGTGGCTTCATTAGTTGGATTGGGTTTCTGTTCACAAGCCAAGCTTCATCAATAAAGGTACACGCCAGTGTTAGTATTTGTCATACACTGCTATTTTTTGCTGCTGCTGCTGCAGTTAGAGACCAACCAAAGTTTGAAGATTATAAAACCAGTTTAGCTTAGAATCTTTCACAAGGATAAGTATTTGTAATTAGCAGCTCTCCTATGAGTAACAAATTTTACTCACTATTATAATACTTGAAATATTAGGATGACTCTGAACCCCTTAACATGACTTGCCCACTCACAGAACAAGACCATATTTCTAAACTCTTGCTAACTCATACTAACAAAATAAACCTGGGATTTAGTTCATTGCTTATACCGGTACCATTGGAATGATTTTTGATCATACTGTTAAAATACATTTGATTTCTATTCTACATAATCAGAATGTTTAGGACAAAGACGATGATTTCGTGTGAAATTGAGCTTCAATGCATTCCTTCTAGAAAAGACTGACTGATATTCTATCATTGATTGCTTGTTCCGAACAACTAATCGACTTACAGCATATGAGAAGCATAAACTTGTTCTTACCTCTGGCATTTGAGAAACGGTTAAAGCAGCCATATCATCCATTTTCACAGGAAGTGATGTCACGACTAAAAAACTGAGAAGGTTAATCCTTTCTTGCAATTAATTATCACCAAAAAGGCAAGAGTAAGCTAAGCTGACATAAGAATTTTAAATGCATGCTAAGATCATGTCGGAGATAAAAAAGGAAGTGCCGCTTTAGCGGTCACAGGCGCTGTTTGCTCTGATCATGCCGATGGATCCTATAACATGCCACATACTGAAGAGCTCACAGCATGAAATATGTGGCATTGAGGCTATTGTTGCGCTAATTTGGTATTAGTTTAGAAGTGGGTTGGGTCCCACCTTGGTACGTAACAAACCACAGTAGTCCGTGTGCTACAGAATCATTCACACCCTGATTGTCCTCAATTGGCTTGTCCAAATGTTTCTAATATTTACTTCAGAAAGCATTTGATTTCTCACTCATGACTCTAATTATATGAGATAGGATACATAATAGGAATCCCTATGTTCATCGCTTGTTTGATGGCTGTGATGTGCAGCATGATTACAGTCATTTGTTCCCTTTTGTTGAACTTATTAACCTCGACTACCTGCATATTTAAATTTATAAACTGTATAGCATTGTCATTGAGAGAATGAATCACATTGCTTGCAAGAACAAAAACGATATGCAGTGATAGTCCTTTCCATGTACATAACTGCCAACATACTTTTAGATGGTAGGGTCAATATCATGGATCTGTTCTGTGCGGTTTGGAAGTCTCTTAGGTCTCCAGTCAAGCGGGAATAAAGCCATGACCTTGCAGCTTGAATTACTTAAGATTGACAGCAAAACTGAGGCATTCTTAGTCCCTTTAAAGTAAGACAAATCACAGCACAATTCAAACGCACACTTGCCACAACACAAGTGACGGTTACAAAGAGGTTAAGGATAGACATCTAGGTTCACACCAATTCCAGTTCAATACTTTATTGATTGCATCCAACTGCACTATAGAAATGTGAGTACAGGAAAGCATGCACCTTTTACAATAAAATGGTTCACTCCACTCCAGTAACTATACATTGACCTAAATGGTAGTACCACTGTTTAAAAATGACATCTAAAGATTTGAGTGACTCCGATGGTTTCTATTTCAACCAACTTACTGTTCACTGAATGATAGCATACTGTTAAGATGACTCAGACATTGGAAAATTGTGACACCTATGAGGAAAACCAGTAAACTTGGATTCTGGGAAACACATTAGAGTGGAAATTCCAAAACTCCATTACATATGACCAATCAAAACTACTCTAACAAAACTGGCCAATAGAATTTTCTGAATTAACAATGATCTCATAATGAATTATTTGATTTATTCTGATCATCTTCAATATAATTATGAAGAGATCAGAGGTCGGATTTATAAATCCTGTTTATAGTTTCCATAGGCTCTATTTCTATGATAGTTTCTCTTTACTCAGCAAGATTTAGTAGCACTCAACAGTCATTCCTCAGTGGCTTTTCATAGTTTGGTTGGATGACAGATTACACATGTTGTATATAGAAATTAGTGAGGGGTAGTATAAGTAGCAAGTCACCACTGTACCTGTGAAGGAAGTTGAGCCCCTGTTTTCGCTTACCAAGTGTCAGGGTGTCATGGGAACAGTAGAGTAGTCAGGATTTATTAATTTTAAGACTAATAAAAAGAAAATAGGGTTGGCACTAACTTTTCAATGACCAAACCCGAGTTGCTGTTAGTCAAGGTATCCCTGTGACTCTGTGACCTGATACACATTGGCAAGATTTAGATAGCTGCCTAGACCATCATCAGAGCTCATCAAAGTGAGTATCAGTATACCAATGTTTAGTTTTCCATGTTTCTTAGTATTAAATTAATGACTATCATCCACAGGTCTACTCCAAAGTCCCAGGTTTTGGAGTAAACCTGTGCTATCATCTGTATTTGAATTGTTGGCAGTTTGTTGGCTGCATAAAGGGTAAAGGGTTGTCTGTCTCAGTTCCGGACTTATCGAGAATGTGAACTCTTACTACTGGCAGTCTAATTGTAACAACCCAAAGTAGTTCACGTCAAATCTGATATGATAATTAACCTCTATGCGATTGACTGCTGGAACATAAGCCATGGCTCGAACATGCCTGGTACAACATTTGGTAAAGTTTGTTTAGTTTTCTCCATAATACTTAACTTACACATCACTAGTGCTCCCTTTTAATTGCAGATATGGTTACTCGTCATAGCTGTTAGCCTTGACAACATTATGTGACAGTTTTCTGGAGCAACAATTTTGCAGTAACTACATATTGACCCTTTTCCTGATCCGACGGCTCGCATCCTAACAAAAGATGGTTACAGAAAACCCAACCGGTAGTAAGGTAATTGGGGATATTAGCCCCTATGATTGTGTTTTTTGAAACAAACAAACAAGTTGACCAATTGGAGTGCTACATTCTGTTGGCATGAATTATTTGTCTTTGTGTCATAGTTGCCATACTTTTCCCTCCTCTCCTGATACGAGTGACATTGAATAACGACTGAACCAAACGTTTTGTGTTTGTTATCTGTCAATTTTAAGCCTGTTTGAGGTCGGCCATTGCTTCCTACCAACTTGCTGTGCTGCCATAACTAGAAGCAATTACATTCTAATTAGGCCCTGAAGTGGGTAGATAGTTTTACTTTATCTCACATTAGGCTTTTATTTCTATATTTACAGATGCTGTCACCACAGCAGGCATCTCAGATAGAGACTGGCAACTGTGAGTTTTCACTAAGACTATCAACATCCAGTATGAATTACTATAGTTGACACCTAAGTCTGTAACATTAAGAGGCACAGACGAGTCGTCCTCTTTGGGTGAACTAATTTTTCTTGGCGTAAGGAATGTGAATTTGTCCACATATATCAATGACGCTTTCTCTGTGGAGGGTAATCATGGTGTCCATCTGTAGTTAGGGAACATGAGAACCTTCATCTCTGATATACTATGAGATAAATTCTGATGTATCACATGCTATATCTCTGATGTTACAGCCATGGAGAGTACTCGCTCCCCTCTAAACTCCAGAGCACCAGCAAGCCATATGAGCTCAATATCAGAAAATAACGCTGCTAATACCGCTCATCAAAGTAAGATTTCTATGATCTGGCTCTACTTCATTCTGTCGTCTGGGACAATAATGTAGTTGAAATATTTGCTATGTTTCATAATTGATCACTTGCCACGCTGACATCAAAACTACACTATGTTAATGTGTATCACATTAGAGTCAATTTAGTATGAGTACTTCACTTATACGCGCTCCTAATTAGTAAAGTTGAACCCGGGTTATCCCACCAAGTTTCTTGTAATGCACTCATGCTACATGAATTAATTCACTCTCCTTTAATCAGAGATACACTTGAACAGCGTTTCACTTGCTGTAATGTGAAATACAAATAATGTGTTAGCGAGAGGATATGTCCTGTTCTTTCCCAAAAATTATTTGTCTACTCTAGTATTGAGACCTGACGTATAATGCCTGTGAAAAGGGGGTGATGTCCTAAACTCCCTGTTTTGAATATGATGCATTTTTGAATGAGGAGTTTTGCTCACATATTGAAGATCTATTTCATATATTATTTACCTTCAGGTGGGAACAAGACAAGTGTTTTCTATTATTGCTATTTTAGCTCCAACACCAAGTATAAACCTAGCTGTATCAACAGAACCAACATCCCACAATACAGCTTCTGCAAACACACCTCCATCAAGGCCCCCAACTAATCACATGTCAGTTGCTGGTGTACGTAATCAAAATCCAACACAGATTGGGTATCCATCAGGACCTTCGAGTTCATGTAAGTATGCTTGTTTAGACTTTACATTGATATGTGAAGAAAAAAAATAAATTCTCTTGGCTTCCTGTCATCACACAATCAAATAGAAGAGTGGATTGATGGTTTTCCTCACAAATGTGATGTTCAGTGTTATATCATTTTTAAACACTCACAAATCATTAACAGTGATGTCACCTCATTGCATAGTGAGAATAGTCTCGCTGTCATATTTAGTGTGTTCAGTTCAGGATGCGAATGCAGAGTGCTGTAATCACGAAAATACAAACATTCCAAATAACTGATCTGACATATCCTTCAGCTCTATGGCAGCTTGTGACCTAATCAGAGTCTTTCTAAGCATTATGAATTTCCAAAGTGTCGCGCACGTTGATGACAGTTATATCAACCTTGATATTTACAGTGACAACAGACGCAAATCAACCACAGGAATACCCGAGTACACCTGAAAACTCCAGAAATGTGACCACAGACAGTCACACTGGTAAGGTTTTGTAAATCTTCTTGTGGGTCAGCATGCTTTTTATTATCCTTTGTTATGATGATGATCCGTGATGAACATCTACATTCTGGGCGTACTGCTGCGCATCTACATTCTGGGCGTACTGCTGCACATCTACATTCTGGGCGTACTGCTGCACATTTAACAAAGTATAAATTATATTCTGTATGAGGTATGCAAGAGGTAGGACTAATATTGTAATTGTTGGTTTCATGAGACACGTAACTACCCTTAGTGTTCCCAAAGAGTTATATCAAGACTGACCTTGTCACCAGGTAGACTGAATGGGTTATCCATGTTTAGAAGTTTTTTACCAAACCTTTGGATTCAATTTTGTTAGCAACAGCAGTTCCTTCAGAAGATGTCAGACAACGAGGAGATGGAGGCGAGCATTCTATTGATGATATTCTCGGAACTATGCCAGAGGTAGGAATGGTTCAAACTAAATTTGTACAGAAATTTGATCATTGACTTACACGTTTGCAATTTTGAGTCTTTCTTCTGGGAGTGAGTGGGGTTAGCCGTCCTTGATGAATTACTTGTGTTAATGCGTTGGTAGATTGTAATTGATAGATTGTAAGCGTCCAATCAGATCCTTCCCTATAGGAGAAACATGTTTGATTAAATTTAGAAACTTGGCCAAAGAGGAAATGCTGAGTTTGCAGGTTCCGCTATCACCAAAGTTTGCTGTGGTCAATCAAAGTAAGCTGTCAATGAGAATTTGGCCCCTATCCTATGTTCAAAATATGTGATAATGATGGAATTAATTGTTAATTATTGGTATTATTTACCTTCGATTAAATAAAGATGATTTTTTTTCAGGTTCAGAGTTCGATCAATGAGCTTGATCATATGATGGCTCAGTGGGATGACCCTGGGCGATATCTCACATTTGCTGCGCCTAATCAAATCACCGCCCCAGATAAGGTATAGTAAATATATAATATATAATATAATCTTTATTTCTAACCGTTGGTGACTTACTTGACTTATGTTGCAGAACTCCTAGTGGAATATTGCGCCAGAATCGCCTTCTCCTTTCCCTTCCATCTTTCTCGATCTCTAGCCATCTCGCTAGCCTCCGCCCACGACTTGATGTTGTGTACCTTCATCTGTTTGAGCGCCGTTCTTCGCCAAGTCTGATTGGGTCGCCCTCTCCTTCGGGTGCCTTCAGGGGCCCATCCGAGACTGGTGTGAGGGAGAGATTCCTTCCTCCTTAGGCTGTGTCCTAGGTATCTCCATCTTCTAACTTCAATGTGCTGAGAGACTGGTTTCTGCTTGCTGCGTTCACATACTTCCAAGTTGGAAGTTTTGGACCACCAATATATTTTCAATATCCGACGGCAGCAGTTCATGTGAAATACCTCCAGTTTGTCCATATCCACTTTCGTCATTCGCCATGTTTCACATCCATAGAGGAGCACAGACACCACGTTCGAGTTGTAGAGTTTGAACTTGAGATGGTTGCTCATACTTCTTGATCTCCACACCTTGTTCAGTCTGTAAAAGGCCGTAGTTGCAGACATCTGCTGCTGCACCACCAGACGCATCAATTTTCGCACCAAGATACAAAAAGTTATCTACAAACTCGAGTGACTTGTTGCTGACTGTGAAATTGTTGTTAGATGCAGGGCCCATTCCATCTCGATGAATCCTCAAAACTTTCGTCTTTTGTTCATTGATGTGCAATCCCGCTTTACTCGCTGTTGTTATGAGCTTGTCTGTAACTGTTTGCATCCCTCCATGTGTTGTAGAAAATAGCGCGACATCGTCTGCATAAGCGAGATAATTCAGCTTGGTTGTAAGATTCCATCGGAGTCCAGTTCGATGTGTCGCTTGTACTTGCTTCATTATGAAGTCTGTAGCCATGATAAATAACAGAGGTGAGATTACGCAGCCCTGTCTAACTCCTGATTTTACTTCGAAGTAATCGTCCTCTGCTCCGCCTTGCATTTTACACGCATACCCGGTGTAGAACGCCCGTGTCAGAGTGATGAGTTTATCAGGGATACCATAAAACTTCATCACTTTCCACATGCTCTCCCGATGAATGCTGTCAAAAGCTTTCCTGAAATCAATAAAATTGACGTACAGGGGCATCCTCCATTCTTCACATTGTTCTATGATGTTCCTCAGTGTAAATATGTGGTCTGTACAACTTCTTCCGCTGCGAAAACCTGCTTGCTCTTCATCTAGACTTCTGTTCTCCTCTAGGGCTCCGGCAATTCGGTGATGTAAAATCTTCAGAAATATTTTACTGATATACGGTAGTAGAGTAATACCCCTCCAATTTGTTGTCTTACTCAGGTCTCCTTTCTTGGGCAGTTTGATGATCACGCCGCGCCTCCAGTCTTTGGGATGTCTTCTTCTCTCCATATACCCGAGAACAATGTCTCGAGTTCTGCTGCGCATGAGCTACTGTTACAGCGTAAAAACTCTGCAGGTAGCTCATCAATTCCTGGCGCTTTACCATTGCGCGAGGCTTTGATAATCTCTTCAATCTCCGAAAGACTAGGTGGATCATCATCTATCTCCAAATCCGTACCTGTGCTGGGTATATCCAAGGGGTCCTTAGGCTCTGCCTGATTAAGAACTTCTCGAAAGTGCGCTGTCCAGATCTTTGCTTGTTCTTTGGGGTCAACAACTATTTGACCATTCTTGTCCTTGAGTCTAGCAGTTGATTTCCGCCTCGTTCCGCTCAGCTCAGCTCAGATGGTTTAAAGTGTTGTCAGCATTCCCCTCTGTTCTGTTCGAAGTTTTCTACACATAATTCAGTGTCCATGACTTATTAGAGTTGCCCTGATGTTCAGCATGCACACAGTAGTTACAAAATAGTGAATAATTAATAAACAATGTTCACTAAAAGTCCAGTCAAGTCAAGTAACCTGCTCTGTACTCTTAAGTCACAACTGCTACTAAAACCGGAAAATATCAGCTGTGTAAGTCAGCAGCTCATGATGTCCGACTTGTACGGCTACCATGATAACCGTCTATTGTTATAATGTGAGTTCAGTAGTGGAACAGGAGATTTGAAGAAAGAATAACTATGTCTTCTTGTCTTCATTGTCTTATACTTTCTAACATCACAATGGTATGTTGTCAATGAATGTTTTTCTTGTCTGGTAGGCTGGAGAGCTGATGGAGAATATAGATGCGGGCGGTATGAGCAACTCACTGGCAGAATCATCAGGTTCTCAGTCTATGTATAACATATTACCATCTAAATCTGATAATCTAGCGTATGCTACTGCTCCTGATCGCAGCCTTCCACAACAGAGGCCTGTGCCTAAGCCCCGCCCCCGTAAGAATGCACCATCATCACTCGCTGCCTCACAGGAGCCTGTTAATGTATCTCCAAACGCTCAACCACAGTCAGTGACAGGTAGCGTTCCGGTTGTGTCGGCAACTACAGATAATCAAATAGTAGATAGTGGAGGAGCTCGTCCTAAAACTACTGTGAGTATGATCTAATGTAGATGGGTATGTGTTGTGATGTAATGTGTTGAAACAATGTAGGGTTCCAGTGGTGCTTGATTATCTGTGTAGGTATTGGTATTTGACATCAAGAAGATGAAGTCTTGATAGAGTATTGTATTTAAGCACTTCAAAACTGTACAATTATTTTTAGGAGTATGTATCTGCTTTATAATGACAAATCAGCTGAACCGAACGTCAGTTCACCTCCTGCTGTATTTATATAAAATAACTAATTGGAAAACCTTACGTACATCACTTCATTACATACCTTGTGAATTCATTTATCGCTGTAAGCAGCCTGTCCTGCCGGCTGCGTCCACCCCTGCTCTACATCCTGAGAGGACGACTCGAGCTGTTGCGAAACCAATGAGGATGAATGAAGAATATTACAGACCGGGCATGAATTCGCTCAGTTCCCCAAACTCTGCCCCTGTACTCAGGCTGAGACCGGAGAATAACAGACCCCGAAGAGATTATTCTCAGCCTCTTAATCTTACAGAGAATGTTACAGCTCAGGATCGAGCTCTCAGTGAGCAGGTATAATATAACAATCTCTCCCTACAGAATTTCCTAATCATTGGATTATATACGCATATTACACAACACAGCTGTAGTAGTATTTCTAGGGTTTCGGAGATGGCTGTTCTCCAAGAATTTTTGTTCTTTTCAGAATTGATAACTAACCATGTTGCTGCATTTGCATATTTTGGTTTGCAAAAATTAGTCTCATGCGACAAATTTGCTAAAAATACATCTTACATTGTCTCTTACTTTATTTGCTGAGATGACTATCAGCTACATCAGACCACTTTGTTTTTCCTGGTGTTGGAATGATAATATTTCATACGCTTGACTTTCACTTCAGGAAGCCATGGCAAAGTTCAAAGTTCACGTCCAAAAAGCCAAGCTGAAGGAAGGAAAGGGCTTCACAAATCAAGCCATAGAACAATTCAAGGAAGCTTTGAAATATGAGTGAGTCATGCCATCTGTTATATCAGTATTATAGTAATAAGACAATACCTAAGTTTTCTCTTATGGGGAAGAATGAAATCCTAAAACTCCTGAAGTTCTTTTTCCCATATGCCAAGAATTATTGCAGCAAAATCGGATTTGAGTATCTAATAATGAATTGATATAAATCCTTTCATGAAAAGCCATAATTTCATTTGACCTAAATTCGTGATGAATTCCCATAAAAAGTTTGAGTGATAACTATGACATTTTGCTCTTAGTGGACATTCTAAGACTCTCTTCATTCCCTGTAGACTATTTGCTTCCCTAAAGCCATATGGGTATCCAGCGTGATTCAAACTAGAGTTTTCCTCATTATTCTATATGTGATATAATATTACAGGCAGCTAGCTAAAGGAGGAGTCCATGAGGACGTCGCGCGGACTTGTGGTCTCATTGGTCGAGTAAGTCTCAACTTTAACTCTTTCCTCATAGTCCCTACCTAAAGATAGAGCCAATCAATCATTGAACCTGAAGACAAATAGATTCATTCTTCAAACTTGTGAGAAACAGCCTCAAACAAGCCACCTCATCTATATTTAAATGACACAGCTGGTATGTTTCCTAACATCAGATAGCCATATATCATCAGCTGTAGTAAAACATTCTACTTCCTGTCTTTATTTAAATTGTGTTGACTGTTTGAAGCTTGAGCCTTGCGCCTAAGAGTTCTTCTACCCTGATGTTGAATGCTTTAACATTCTTTCACTGTATTTTGTAGATGTGTTCCAAGCAGGGACGAGACCGAGAGGCTGTAGATTATTTAGGTAAGGAGTTAGAGATATATCGTAACCTCCGTCTGAGTGAGGAGTACTTCGCTGATAAGTACTGGATGACCTACGACGCTCTGGCTCAGGCTTATAGTGGTCTGCATATGAGAGATAAGGAGATTGAGAACTATACTCAGGCTATAGAGATCATCATGAAATACGTCACTGTACCACCCGCGGTGAGTCAGATGTTAGGTACTATGGTTATAAAAATAATCATGAGAAATTTCACTGTAGCACCCGCAGTAAGTATAATATTTGGTACTAAGGCTATAGACACTATCATGAAATACGTCACTGTTCCACCCGCGGTGAGTGAGATGTTAGGTACTCAGGCTATAGAGATAATTATGAGATATATCATTGTACCACCCGTAGTGAGTGAGATGTTAGGTACTAAGACTATAGAGATAATTATGATATATATATATATATATATATTCGTACTACCACCAATGAGTTAGGTACTAAAACTAAACCTACAATCATGATATAATTCTTTATTTATTCATTTATCCACTTCATTCGCTGATCAAGGATTGAAGGAATGCGCATATGAGACTATGTGGTACATCAAGTAGTCAAGCTTCTGTATAATAAAGAGAAAAAATAACGTTTAACAGTCAATTTTATGGGGAAAAAATTTTTTTTCAGGATAATATTTTATACTATAGTAGTGATATGGAAATACAACAGTGTATACAAATACAGTACCAGCCCCGGCCAGGTCACGTCATTATGTCAAACTTATATATTAGTCATTCATCCTAAACATTGCCAGCCCTGAACATTTATCAATAATATCATTTTACTGTAACATAATGTTTTTATTTTGTAATACAGAGACTTCCACACATGCACAACAACATTGGTAATGCCTACAGATCTAATAAGGATCTAAATAAAGCCCGAGAACACATAGAGCAGGCAAAGGAAATGATGATGATTATGCATGGAGCTGAACCTGTGGAAGAGATGGCTAAGGTATTTATACTATTAGAAGTGTAGCTTTTGTCCTGATCAGCCGAACAGGGAACTTCCAACAGGTCTAGTAGCCTACCAAATGGGGTTACTCTTTAAATTAAAATCAGAAGAAGATTGCTCAGCTTTTTGTTTTGCAAATACTTCAAAAGAATTGATGTTATTTTCTCTGCTTCTGCAACGTGGAATGTAAATGTAGTTAACTGCAAAGGATAGATGTTTACACCAGAGATTCATAACGGCACTTACCAATTACCCTATAGGAGTTTAGTTTTCGCGGCATTTAGGATTCGCTTTTCGCGTTTTTGCCTAAGTAGCGAAATTTTATGATAGCGGAAATTACTTCCTAAGCAATAAAAACCACTCAGTTTCATAAACAATGTACAATTATACAGGAATACACCTTACCTACGCATGGAAGGCAGTGTGGTGTAGCGGTCTAAGTGTCTGCCCATGGAAGGTTATGCCCTGGGTTCGAATCCCAGCTTGGCACTTTTTTTTTAATTTTCGCTAGTAAGCCTACTAGCGAAATTTAGTGTTTCTTAAATTAAACTCACTCACCATAGTAAAGAAATTAAACTCTAGCTAAATTAAACTCCTATAGGGTATATCCTCTCTACAATGCATAATAAGAATCTTACTGTTACTGTACTCATAATAGTAATAATGAACTCATAAATGTATCATGTAACGTACTACTGTAGGTTCATTCTAGTCTGGGAGATGTATACCGTGACCTACAGCTCATACCTCAGGCTATTGCGGAGTTAGAGAGATGCCTACAGATCAGAGAGATGTGTCAGCAGGGACCGGAGGGGGGCGTACTGAGAGGCCCGACCCATGATGCTCTTGCCTCACTCTATGATCAACAAGGGGTAATATGCTCATTTCTTTCATAGTCGGTTTTTAGACTCAAATTTCCTCAGCACCCACTCTTGCTGATCATTGTTAAGTTGACAATGCTGACTTTTTTTATAATTGTGACTTAACTCCATTATCTAACTGGGTTTTAGATTAAGTTTGGTATGTGGAAATGAAGCTGTGTTATTTTGGACTGGGAAATTATGCAGATTTGTCTTAATTTAGATCAGTTTTCCAATTAACAACCTTTTCTTTTGTCAAAAAACTAGAGTCATTTGTTGCCTATAAATATACGCCTTCAAATAGGTTGTGTATAAATTATTAATAGTATAGAATACGTAAATTCAGAACATCTGATATCTTCTCCCTTTAGAATGAGAATATGGCAAAGTATCACAGAGAAACTAAACAGGCCGGAGTAGAGAATCTGTTAATGGCTGATCCGGAACAAACACAGCAGATGGTTAAAAATCTACAAGGTTAGTCTCAAATTATGATAAGAGCCAGACTTATTACCCAACATTATCTCACAATCAGATAATTTATAACATAAAAAATAACATAAACAAAAAAATAAAATACATTAAAATAACAACATTCGTGGTGTTCCAGTCAAACTTTGAAATTATGCTAAATTGACTCATTTCTCTCCCAACTCCTCTTATAAGGGAGGGCGGGACACCCTCCCTGATCTTATCTTGTTCTTGAAACCAATATTTTATAAGTTATCCTCTCATTGAAATTAAAAGGACAACTCCAAGTAATCTGGTACTAAGGTTGTCATTATAAACACCTAGTTAATATATTATCAATGAGTAGAAAAAAGATCCCTTTTACTCCTTAATATTACAATGGTATATTGCACTTTGGTTTTCAGAATCACTTTAAACGTGTGGCCATTTCTTTTGATAATGATTGAAATTCCCTCTAAGGGTAAATCAGGGCACGAAACATTGATCTATAAGTACATTCGTGTACAATTAAATCTGATTCTGAAGTCCTTGAAAAGTTTTTTTCGATAGTAGAAATATGGCCAAAACCGAAATGCAAAAAAAAATTATATACTTGACTCTGCTCATCTTCAAAGTGGTGTTTGAGTGATCCACTGTCTGAATTTATACTTTCAAGCAAGAGAAGCACCGATTGGTTGTATTTACCGGACACCACTTTGAGCCGCAATCCAATGGCTACTCATACTATAATTATATCGAACATGGTTTTGATGTGTACGGATCCAGAGTTTAGTCACTTCATTCATTTTAGAATCACCATATTTACATTAAACAAACTGTAAAGACTAGGTCATATTTATCTCTTTGTTTATTTTTAGATATGGTTAGAGGAAGTGAGCAGCAGGGAATGCTGGGTAAATTAGCGGCTGGTCTGACTGCCAATGAAGATATACAAAGAGCACAACAATATCAGGCTGAAGATGACAGTCTAAAAGCTATAGAATGTTATCAGAAGGTAAGAGACTAAGAGGGGGACGAGTATGAGACTCGGGGGGGGGGGTGTGGAGACCTGTCAGCTATATGTGGTCTCTCATCATAACATGTGCCTTTCCCCTAACCATAGAACCGCAGGACGGAGGTACCACACATCCAGTCATAGTGTCAACATGAATATTAACTCACATGAGCGAGGAATCGTCATTTAGACATGTTATTACTGTTTTATTATCATATTCAGGCGATAGATTACGTGAATAGTCTACCTCAGGATGTGGGAGTACCCGAGGAGTTCTATAACACATTAGCCTTGTGCCATAATAATATGGGTAATGCCTACAGGAAGATAGCCCGAGTCGCTGAGGCAGAGGTAAGGTATTAGAATGAGTGGGTTGCCTTGACCAGGAAGGTCTTTCAATTAGATTGAGCAATACTTTACTAAAGCAACATATCACTATCAAATCCTTCAAAATTATCCCTCACTTGGCCTTTCAATTAGACAAATTCGTTCCCAAATTGCTCAATCCGGATGTATGTAGTTCCATCAGTGAGTGAGCAATAAGATTGCGATTTTGGCTACTTGTTATTGAAAGACCTCCGAGTATAGCTTTTGTCTTTTGAAAATCATCGCAACATCGGTATGAGATTTTGTGCTTGTTATGACCTTATAAGTATTTTTCCAGATGATTTGAAATTAATTGCTGACAGTGAGAAGTATAGGGAAATCAGGCAACACAAGACTCTTACTTAGCTCCACTTATTGTTTAGTTAAGAGAGCTGCAAATAGAGCGATCATACATAAAGCATACTTTATTACCTATAACTGACTATCGCCTACTGACTCTAATATATGCGCTCATACCATACTCCTCCTCAAAAGATATCTAGCAAAATTGTCCAAGTGACGATGATAGGAATAGAATGATATCATTTGCAAGTAAATCGGTCAACACTAGTATCATGAAATTAATGATATCATATATTGAATATATGCGATCATCTTTACATATTCATAACTGTGCATTTATACTACTGACAGAGTCATCTGAGACAAGCCTTAGAGATCAGAGAGAAGTTATACGGTGATGAGGTCAATGATGAGACGGCCTCCACTCTGTTTAATCTCGGACATCTGCTACAAGGGATCGGGGGACGTGTTAATACTACTAACGCTATCAAATATCACGAAGAATGTCTCAAAATGTATCATCAGCTCAGCCCAGGTTAGTAATTGGTCATTACAACAATTTATGCTGTTCTGAAAGGGCACTAAAAACCGCCGCTGGTCACTGTTGTTGTAAGACATATGCCATGTGCTGTATGGGATATGTCTTACAGCACACAGTACTGTAAAACATGTCCAATACAGCACCTGCCACATGTCTCACAACACCCCGGTGTTGGATTGATCTAAATACCTAAAATATATCCTAGCACACAACTCTACTGTGTTTTTACCAAAAACAATGGCTATTGCCCATACAGAACTGGACTTTTTTCCGTTATGTTGACTAAACAAGCAGCTCATTTAAATAAAAACAATCACGGAATCAGATTGAGTAAAACTGAATGGGTACGCGGGTGAAAGCTTAATCAGACAGCTGCATTTGGATCTCATAGTGAAGGCACTACTTTGTTTATTTAGTGTATTTGGTATCCGGCGATCAAAGTTGATAAAATTGAATGCTTACGTCAACTAAACCTTAAATCTGCATATCTGATATGAATGCACTTGAGTACCTGCCTTTTTGAAAAAACTGAAGTTTTGTGGATAATATGATTTATTCAGATACTTATATCACTTGACGGGTCTAGCTTGGTGGATTTCATTTCTTTTCTTGCTGTTCCTTGATGCTCAGTAAATTTGTCCCTCCAGAAGAGCAAAAGTTAGCTAGAGTGCAATTGAGCTAGTAAGATGGTGGCCTAATGTTAGCTAGCCCTAAATTCTGTCTAGTTTAGGTGAGAGTCCCATTCTGCGCATGCTCAGCTCTGGGCATGAGCTGATCTCTGCAAAATTGAGTCTCGGAATTCCGAAGCCATCTGATTGGCTACCTGCTCTGGTGACATACTCCCCAAATCGTGCCGATTTGTTATTGATAGTTATCCTGTCTTGTCATTATTAGCTGATTTTGATTGACAGTTTATGCAGGGGGTATCCAATTTTCCCTTTCCAAAGTTGAAATCAGAACCCAAACTAAACTCATTGTTCTTGCACATGCGCAAATTCAAGTCACGCATGATGCATACTTAGCCTTACGAAACCTGCTTTGTGGTAATGATAGCCTAGTTTATCAGTGATCTACATGCCCAGTCAGATCACGAGAGTCAGTATGTGAGAGTCCACCAGAGGCTATAGTCTCTGAGTCCACTATATAAGGTAAGGCATTGAGTAAATGCCTGCTAGCTTTGAATTAAGATATTTCAAATGTGTTCCTTATGGCAATCACTTGCTCATATATATATATATATTATTATTATTATGTTATATTATGCATATATAAATATACTATTATGTTATATGTATATTTTTATTATTATTATATTTTATATATATGTATATTATTATTATGTTATATTTATTTGCAGAAGCCAATCAGAAGTGGATAATAAGTTTACACAGATCGCTGGGTGAGGCTTATGAGGCTAACGGTAACTCTCGTAAATCTATAGAAAATTATCAGATGGCTAAAGACATACTGGTTAGGATCGGAGATATGGACGGACTCAGAGCTGTCTGTAATAATATGGGAAACTCGTACGAGACCATCGGTGTAAGTTTATATATCACACATGCCTCACCACTGCATTGCATTCAATACCATCGTCTTTGGTGATGACTGAATGAAATGAACCAAATCTCAAATCGACCATCGGTGTAATGTAAGTTTGTATACCTAATACCCTGGAGAGGTAAAGTAAAGCAAAAGGGAAAATTTTCTATGTCACACCTGCTTGAAATAGCTAAATTTAAAGCAAGCTAACATTTAATCATCTTTTTTATATATTGCCTCCTACCTCAGCCAGCTAAAATCTAGCGCGAGCCAACGTGAAGTCACCCCAAACCAGCTTAATTAAACTTTAGCACTGCGAGTCAATGTCAAATATTTGGGAGGTTTCAACTGTGAAAATAACTTTAAGACATGATCACCAATACAATATTAAAAAGTTTTAAAAAGCGATATATCACAATAAGTGCACTCCTCTCGGGTATACATATTACAATATGATATAGCTTAGAGACACCCATGTCATATGAGGATTTTTCAGTTATAAGATAGGAGATGGTTTCGATGCCAGACACCATAGGTTAAACCCTCCCTACAGTAGCCTGTCTTGAAAGGTTCTTTCAAACTAAGCTAATCATGCAAGACAGGCTATCCCGACAGCTGCTCACAGCCTTGACCCAATTACTAACACATGTGCCTTCTGTAGCTTACTAAAGCAGTAAAACTTTCAGCATCTTTGGCCAAGGTTTATTTTTCATAAACATATAAATACTCATTTTAGTATTTAGTATTATATGTTTAAAATATTTTTAAGCCATTGCATTCATGTGTGATTTTACTCTGTGGCACTCATGGCTGTTATTAGTGTTACATATTTCTCTCTATTCAGGACTTCGATCGAGCGGAAGAGAATATAGAGCAGGCTTTAAATATGGCCATAGTATTGGCTTCTGAGAGTCCGGAGGATATCAGTATACAGGTATTTATACACAACTGTATATAGGTATATATATACATGCATATGCATATACAGTAATATATATATATAAATATAAATATGCGTATATATAGGTTTTTTTTACCAACATTACTGTAGTTGGTAACTTTGAGTGTCAGTTTAGAATTTTACATACTGTGCGTTCAACTAAACCAAACAGCTTTGTTTCCACTCCACGGTTCGTTATAAGACCTCTCAAAACGTAGTCAGAACATCAGGATCCCAATACAATCTAGTATAACGCATTAGGGAGGAAATTAAATTTAACTTCCATGTAACACAATATTGCATAGCGTCATCCTCGTGTCTGTCGCAATCTAGTGGCTGAATCACCGGATTGGAACAGGTGTATGTAATGTTAAAATTCCCAACATGGCTGTCTGTTGTATTTAGCGGATACATATTTCTATTAAAGACCTTTTGCTAATGTAAAGTCTTTATACTTCTTTTGATTATAGAATCATATTGCCGCCGGATATAATAACCTGGGTATTTTATACCAAGGACAAGGAAGGTATAAACTATCACTGGATAACCTGCTCAAAAGTTTAGAAATCAGAGAAAAGGTAAGAAATTTGGTTAAACGGCTTTGTTAAAAAATGTAGCTGTGTGTACACATTGTTTTCTGTTGGCCCTACAAGAGCCCGTCCTTGGACACTCTACTGGATTGGGGCGGGGGAGAGGATGGGGGCGAGGGTACATCTCTAGTATGAAACTGAATTCATTGACTTTGGTCAAAATTGTGTTAGTAGCATGAATTACTTTGGTAACAGAAGGCCACAGACACATGTGTCCACCTTAGCAACATAGTTAATTAATTGATAACTCCATTTTTAATTGTTGACCCTGGTGCCAGAGTGTAATTGCAGACTTTCCGGCTTTAAATTGTGTACATATCTGGCTTTATATTTTCTCAATCTTTGTTATATAAACATATCTTCATATCATATGCATATTGCTTTATATCCTATAGTTTTGGCTTTATAAAAATATCTTACTTAACATTTTGGTATATAAACACATCATTTACGACTCAGGAGTTTGATCATTTTTTTGTTTTAGTATAAAGAAGAGAGTTACGAGGCTGCACAGGATGCCCCCTCAAGCTACCATAATATTGGTAACACTTATGCTAAGATGGACAAGTTTCCTGAGGCTATCGGTGAGTAAGATGCAGCTCGCAGCTTCAATAATGATGTCTCGCTTATGTTAATGATTGTGCAAATGTGATTATGAACTTGAATTGTGTTATAAGTATATTCGGATTTTTTCATTTTTTTTAGTTAATACTTTATTATATTATAAAGTATAATATAGAATATTATATATTAATACCTTATAATATTATATGATTTAATTTTATATTATATGTAGTTTTTGTAATAAATTACATAATGTATTTATTACTACAATGTTTTATTATAATATGATATTGTTGTATTATGATACAGATTATTATAAGAGAGAGTTGGAGTGTCGGCGTATGATGGGAGAGGACACAACTAACGTCAGGGTCACTCTGTCTCATGTATATCAGACCATGGGGGATAACTCCAACGCTGAACTAATACTCGAGGAAAATTAATACTTCTTATGCTTCAATTCTGATGTACAAACTAGAGGCGTAGCTTATTATATAACAGCTAGTGATACCCTGAACTGTTTGCCTTGTCACGTGGCCGCGGTTTTTTGGTTTTTTTAGTTTTAAACCAAACCAAAAAACCTGGCTGCATGACAAGGCTACTGAACACTAGCTGTAACTGTACTGGTGTCACACGTCTTTGAAAAGACAGGAGGGTTTTTCACAGTCAGCTTGAGGACTTAGAGTCGTACAAGCTGTGTTTACAGTAAAGAAGGATCTAACTTGGCCAAGCCTCTCCCCTCACAATCATATCATTGAGGTCTCGCATTTGGATATGCTCGACACTAGCAGTCATAATTATATTAGATCTGGCTGATCATCCCCCCTCTCTCATCCTAATAACATTTTTATTTTACTTCCTTCACTTACTCTACAATTGGACGAATCACTAAGTGCAGCCTCGCACACTCAGCCAAGACACACTGATCTTGACAATCCAGCTATACGCCACCTTATTCAGCACTGACACACCATCGAGACATCATTATGATATGCGTATGTATGTGCGTTACGTAAATGTGATAGCGATGTATATTTTTGTACTGATTAACTGGGTTTATACTCTTGACCAATCATACGGCTTTTGTTACCGTCTATGTGCCATACGGGATTTACAACTGTTTTATATTTTATATGTCATTGTCGCAAGGTCACAGGTCATTTCTGACTTGAGTTCTATGACTGGATCATCATAATAAATATCATTTTAAAAAGAAAACATGTCTGATATACAAACAGTTCAGTACAGTTTAACCACAGACAGCAGGTCACTGACAGTTGATTTGATGAGTTGCAGTCTTGTGTGTGTGTGGTTGGTGTTTGTTGTGGTGAAGATGGGAAGCTTGCATGAACCAAGTTATCGCGGCTGTGGAGCTTCTGTACCCGCCAATTACGTTGCTCAGATGAGTCACTTCTCTCTCATTGGTCAGAATATTAACTTCTGACCAATGAGAGAGAAGTGACTCATCTGAGCAACGTAATTGGCGGGTACAGAAGCTCCACAGCCGCGATAACTTGGTTCATGCAAGCTTCCCATCTTCACCACAACAAACACAAACCACACACACACACAAGGCTGCAACTCATCAAATCAACTGTCAGTGACCTGCTGTCTGTGGTTTAACATTGAGTTTAGTACCAGAGCGTTCAATCTCCGCAATCCGAGTTATAGTTGCCTCTATGCCTGGACGATTTTCAATGATCCCTGAACTGCTCATTGGAATCCCGATTCCCTGAAAAGTCTACAGCTGCACACGTCGCAAGTCTGACAATTTTCTGCCAGCAAAGAACTCAGCATTCTAAGATTTCGACCAAATTTGGTGGAGTTCCAAAACCATCCAGGCACCTAAAGTCAACAGCGTTTGATACCTCAAAAAATAGCCCTTGAGTTCAGCCTGTTGAACTGCTGTAATTATTTACTAGGATTCATCCATCTTCCTTGAAAATATGTACAGAGCAATGTAGGGTGATATCTGCTTTTATCTATATGACTCACTTGACCTTCAGACACAGCACATTCTATACATTAACCACACTTGAGATAAATTCTTGTGCAACACTACAGGCCCATAGTTCTAGGGGGGGGGGGGGGGCAGGGATGCTCTGCCTCCCCTAGAGTGCTTAATAGAGTTGACTAAAAATGCTATAATTGAATATTCCATGTCAGAATCAGCTCATTTGGGACTCCCATTTACTTTTAATATGCCTTAAATTGCTCAGGGATGAACTTACTGTTGATGCTTTGGACTCGCCTCAAACTTTTGCCTCCCCTACCATTTTTTTGAAACTACAGCCCTACACTACAATTGTCACATCTAACAACATCACATCTAACCATTCTCCCTGATCTAACTGAGTATCTTCTAAAATTCTTGGAATAGTTGCTAAAACTGACAAGAGAATTGATCATTATGAAGACCAAAGATTATAAATACTGTCATTGTGAAGACTGTGTTTGGCAATTGCATGTTATTAATAGGGCGGGCTTCTGGCTCATACGGCTTTGAAAAACAAGTTGTTGTTGCCAGAAAATGCACACAGTTTAGATAGATGTGAATGCATGCTCAACAAATCAAGGCAATTGTAACTCTATGATGTATGTATGGCACCTTGAAAAGTCATTCTGCTGTAAATATTCAGAAATATTGACATGACATGCATACTTGCCAACCTGTACGCATAAAGCGTTTGTAAACGCTTATTTGACACTAATTGAGTTTTAAACGCAAAACGCTAGTTGTACTCATTTATGGTTTTCCAAACGCCTGTTCATCTAATTAGGCAATCAAAAACGCATCTTTTATCTTTAGTGTTTACTTGGCTGTCATGGTTAAATAATAGACTAAAAATCTGGTATTGGCTGCAGAAAACCATGATGTTGATTTACAGTTGACTTTTTACCTGTCCAAGTTTTGCATGAGCCAAATTGCAACTTTTCTTCAATGAGACACAACATAACTAGTAATCCATTGTAGAATATGGTGGTTCTGCCAACTTCAACTTTTCTTTAATCAGAGTAACAAAGTTGTCTACCTCCTTGTTGGGGTGAGATAACTCAGATCTCCTGCCCCAGTGTTTCAAGGGCAAACCAGGGAGGATGGGCAAACAGGGTTTCAAATAGCCTGTCTTGTCCAGACAGGCTAGGTTACAAACAATTTCTCATTTATTATTAGCAGATTGCACCTTACAACGCAAAGGGAAAAAGACTAATGTTGAGTGATCTGCACTCCTACGCTACTAAGGACTACTTACTGTGATAATACAATTTCCGCGCGTAGCGCGAAAATTTTTTTGGGGCGTTTTCTGGTCATTTGAGGCACCCTGGAGTTTTGTACTCATTTTTAAGCATTTTGCAAATTTTTGTACTCATTTTGGAAAAATTAGGTTGGCAAGTCTGGACATGTTATGAAATAAATGGTATGACAAATGCCTCGATCACAGCTTGGGTAGAATATATCATTGATGGCTTCGGTTTTTTAGGTGTTCCTCAACTTTACTTTTGTTTTTGACTGCTGAGCATCTAAAGCAGAGAAGTTTAGCATAAAATCTAAGATTCAGTCCACTAATGAAGGGATTTTCAGGATTATCATGTTTGAATTTTTTGCAAATACCCTGATCAACTTCTTTATAGCATACAGGACACAGTCTTACGTTCCCTGTTCATGCCTGTCAGTGGCTCTGTGAAGACCTGCGAACAGGGGAATGTTCTCCAATTAAAACTTTTTAATGATGATTTCCAATTCATTTATCTTCACATTATTTGAGCACGAGGTAAAACTGTGACCTTTGACCTCTTCAGAAACAGCGCACAACATACAGGTCTTCAGCTAGAAACCATGAGTCAAGCGCTGTTTCGAGGCCTTCTCTAGTACAACCTCCTCATGGCCGGTCCCAGCAGCATGAAGCCACTCCTGTGTGTTGATGGGCATCTTAATCAATCTTATCGAGCCCTCAGTGCATATTGTCAGTTTCGGTATTTTGACATAATCGGCTTGCGTTTTCGCTGTTGCGCAACCAGGGAGGCTGCAAAATCTTCATTGTTTCAGTGCAACAATATCCGCCCATCACTCTCATACTTGTACTCTTAGCCAAACAAGTGCAAGGAGGTTTGCTTTCCATCAGCTCATCGGCGCAAAGTCGCTATTGTCAAGGCACCCGCCCCTCGTGCCATAGTCAATAACTCAAATTCACCACATTGAGCATCGTACAGCTCATACACAAGTCAGAGAGTTGACTTGTTTGTGCTACAGCCATCATATTAAGGAACATATAATGAGATTTCTGAACAATTATAACCATCAGGTTACTATTGCACCAATTCAAAATGACATTTAAATCTTCTGATTGAAATTTAAATGTCATTCATGATCACATTTAGAACTGATGAATTATCTTCAGTTACCAGCAGATGGGAGGTTACGTATTTTCAACCACCCGTTATATTGCATGTTCCTTGATGCCACTGTTGAGATTATTCAAGGTTTTGTGTGGATCAACCTATACTGGTGATAACCACCAGAAAGGGGTGGAGCCTAATTTTCAACGCATTTGCAAGAATTATATACGCCATCAAGGCAAGTGGAAGGTCTCATTATTTATAGTCAGTGGAACCAGAGACTATAGATATAGAGACCTTCCACTTGCCATGATAACGTATATAACCGATGCGAACACATTGAAAATTAGGCTCCGCCCCTTTCTGGTGGTAATTGCTTGGAGGTAAGCGTACCCAGTGCTATGAATTTACTATCAAAAATTGACAAGGTGAATGATTTAGCTGTTTATTTTATAAGTACATTCACACAAAACTCTCAATAATATCAACTGGGACAAATGAAATCTAAGATGTGCGACTTTTATATAAAATATAGGCATCAAGGAAACAAAATACTTGGTAGATGACCTTTTGGTAATGTAGCCCCCATATGTATAGAAAATTGAATATTCAATGTGAAAATAGTTAAATGTGAACAAGCACTGATGTTATATTCTCCAGTTCCGGTGACTGAATTGAATTCAATAGTTAGGTCAGCACAGAAACTTTCTATAGCATAGGTCTGAGAAAAGTATCATCCTCAAAAAGTCTAAGTTTTCCCGTTTTAAGTCAGCATACTGCTGATTGTTGCCTGAAGATATGTGCTTTGAACTGCTCTGAATCTGTCTATGAAGCCCAAACAAGTTTTCAAGGCGATTTGTAAAAATAAGCTTTCCATAGCCTCAACCATCCCACAATAACTTTGAGGCAGAGAGGGAGGTCTTCTATCTCTCAATGCAGTAAATTCTATACATTTGTCAGCATTGAATTGTCAGTATGAATCTGCTGACGATGCACTTTACTCTGATGCCATTCTTACTTCAGTTTTGAATGTGTGTGTATGGTTGGTACTAGTCACCATGATTAAATTTTGTTATATTAATCTTAGAGCATATATTAACAAACAAAAAGAAGCCCTCTTCCTCTTGTCCTCACACATGAAAACTTTGTCCGTGAAACTCATTACAACAGCTAACCTATGGCAGGCCATCATTACATCGCAGTGGGCAACAATGATGGATTATACTGCACAGCCCCCTTACTTTCTTACAAAAATACAGGCCTGTATAATATAAATCTCTGGCTAAGAATGCAACAACAAGTTGATAGTGACTTTGTTGCTGTCTGATCTGGTTTTGTCATCAAGATTGTGGTTATCTTGCCTCAAATAACTCAGGTGAAAAACCTGAAATTTTATTGAGAAAGCCATTGCTGTCTAAG
This sequence comes from Membranipora membranacea, assembly GCA_914767715.1. Classification (NCBI taxonomy): domain Eukaryota; kingdom Metazoa; phylum Bryozoa; class Gymnolaemata; order Cheilostomatida; family Membraniporidae; genus Membranipora; species Membranipora membranacea. The sequence goes on from OU612069.1 coordinate 23,739,389, forward strand.
GCAGCAGCGCTTACTATACAACCAGAAGTGGGCGTGACCGTTAAATAACGCTGATTGGCTATTCGCATTTTATGCGCAAGTGGAAGGTCTCTATATCTATAGTCTCTGGTGGAACTACTACGGACAGAGCTAATTGGAATATGATATGAGAATGGTTGACCAACTTCTTCAACCTTGGCAAAGGGCTATCAAGACTAAAAACCCTGATATCACAGAATTTAAGACGTTACTCAGTCGTAGGTGCAGGGGTGAAGAGAGTGAACAGTTTTATCATGCAGTAATTGGTATGGTTGAGAACAGGCCACCATTGGATAAATGGCTTTACAATCATCTCATGGATTTAACAGGTGACCCTCAACCTTCTGAGGGAGGTACTTCAAGGAGAGGTATATGGATAAAGGCTTCGACATTCAGACAAGCTGAGGAGGTGTTGACCAAAGGGCTAGAAGGCGAAGAAAAGTCTTTTGTTGTTGATGGAAAAAATCTATCTCCCCGAGAGCCTGAAGATGAATTAGCTGTGACTGTGAGATGCGCCATTGAGTTTTGGTTTATAACAAAACTTGTCCACTGGTCTAATCCTGGCATAAAAAGAGCACTTGTTGACATACTATTTCAGCAATACACAGATCCTAATCTTGGATTGGATGGACAGTCTAGACTAGATGTATTAAGAGATGGCGACTATGATGACCCAGTCGATTGGCTTCTAGAGTTCAGAGACTTTGGTAACAGACTTAAAGACCACCTCGATGACACCAAGCACTATAAGAAATTCAACGAAGTTTATATGTCAAAATCTATGATACGATGATATGATAGTTCAGCCCATTCTCTTCACGGTATATCATACCAAGATATGGCCTCAAGTCCAGAGGTTACGGATTTTATGTTAGTGGAGCTCCATACGGCGATGATGCTAAAAGTGTCATGCTTGTGGATGATGACTTCAATTATGTCAAAGAGTCGTTTGACAGAGCAGGACTGTGGTCAGAAAACGCTGAAGATCTGTACACGCAAGTGTCTCCAAAGGACGACTGGAATATCGAACATTTGAATGAATCTATCTCAACTTGCCTTCAGGCAATTACAAGAAACTGCTCCTTTTTAGTTTTTGCGCTAAATTTGCATGGCAATAATGGTAAAATTTACAGTACAGAGGTAAGTTGCGTAGCCTATGCAGCACCCTAAATGTAAAACCTCAAATCTTAAAGTTCATTCATCTCTAGGGCCAATATATATAAACCATAAGAGGCTTTATTACTTGTCTTCCCATTGAATATTAAGAAAAATATTGAGGTCATAAAGAAGTAAAAGTCTTTTCAAATAAGCAAAGTTATCAGTAAATCTTTCTCCATCTCTTGTTTGAATTATATAACCCATGCATGACATTGACAAGTTGGCTTGGCTCTATATCTGGGGATGCATCACTTTGCGGACTGGGTATGTCTAGGAGACTACCGCAGGCGGCCCGGGGCAACACCCTGGCCGCTGAAGCTCTTAAAACGTTTAATATTTTGTGGTTTTATTAATTATTTTGAGTTAACTGTAATTTGCCAAATTTATTATAATAGGTTATTCTAGACCTCATGACAGCGAACTGAGCAAAATAAAACTTCTAAAAGCACTTAGGTGCAAAAGTGGGGTGGTTATAGGGTCCTCTAGTCTCATTCAATTACACTTTAATTAGAACACAGATCATATAAAATTCACGACACATTTTTAGAAGAATCCAGATGATGATCAGAGCGTCAATGAACTCTTGAAAGTACTGAGTATCGATGGGCTGAAGGGGATACCCAAGGTATTTAGCCTCTTCAAGTCGCCCTTGTCAGGCAACCACTTGGTTTATAAAACACAGCAGTTACCTGACAAGACCTGTATAAGTGATACATCGCTTACAGCGACAGTTCTTGATACTTGGATACCAGCACATTGCGATCGATCGTCATGCCAGAGGAAAATCGATTTAAGAGCTGAAATTTGAGGCTAAACAATCGGTGTGACAAAAAATGAAAGGTCAAATCATTAAATTGATCAAGCAGATGACTATACTGTTTAACTTCTCAATTTTTACTTTCATCAAAAACCCTTGTTGTAAATTGATAAAATAATGTGACTTTAGCCTATCAGGTAGTGGTGATTCAAGCATGTCAGACCGCTAAGGAGTATGTGCCTAAAGATCTCATCAGAGAAGATCTTAAGAAAGACCCAGATCTAGCCGACATCTTTCTGGTAATGACTGCAAAACCAGGAAAACCATATGACTCAAAGCCTCATTTAAATTTCACAAAGTTTTTCTCAGAGGCAATGGCTATAGTTGATGGTGAAACTGGGATTGATTTAGTTATGGAAACAGCGGAAGCAGCCGAATATTGTGCGAGGCACAGAGAGAACATGGACGGCCGACCAACAAGAAGTAAATCGGAAACAGAAGCTCATATAAAAGCACCAATAGAAGGAGCTGTTGCTGAAGAGACTCGTAAGAGGAAAAGCAAAAATTCACTCCCTAGAACTAATAAGGGAGCAAAAGCCATGGGCCAGACTAATGTTATGTCGTCTGACAAAGAGATCATCCCTCAACCGTCTCAGTTACCAGCTGATGACTTTAAAAGGGAATGTGATGACCTGGTCCAATGGCATTGGCATTGGAAAAGTTCTGGGATGTGATGAATTTACGCCTCTTTCTATATTAGCTGATTCTAGCCGAGTTTACCATCAGTGTAGTTCAGTAGGAATTGTTCATTATTATTATTATTTACATTTTCTCTAACACATTCGTACTAAAAGGAGAGACTCATTATATTAGTTGTGTCATAAATGCATTTTCATAGAGTTTATAAAATCACTTGGACAACAAATATTCTGCCGTCAATGTTTTTGAACTGCATTTCATAAATTTTTTGCTTTCTTCGAGTGTTCGAATGAGAAATGTTTCTCATGGTGCTATAACAAGATGAATTATACAAAAAAGCTATTTAGTAATCACAAATTATTTTTTCAGCATAAACCGTGATGGATCGAAACATCATCCGATATCCTGTCATTGTCCTGGTACTAAGGAGCGCATCAGATGCTTGATAAGTTTCAGCCATCTGTTTTTGAAGCTAACATCTGAGCAGGTTGGGATATATGGACAGTGCACCTCACCTGTCACATCTTTTTTTAACTTTAATTCATTTTACATACTTTAATTTCATTTACATACTTTTTAAAATACATTTTATTTATTTCACATGACATTTTACAGTTTACAACCATAGGTTTGTCAGCTATTTAGTTGCCCCCTCAGGGCCGCATCCTCCCTCCCTCCATGATTTGAAGGAGGTGATGAAACCCTGATGAAACCAGGAGGAAGGGATGAAACAAAGAAATAATATTATAAAGTGGGATTTATCTGCCCTCTTTATCTGATCAGACACCTCCTTCGATTTCTGCATTTCAAGCGCTTTTTAAATAAATTAGGACTTTTCAAATTTATTTGATAATCCTGTAAATTACAATATATTGTGTAATAGATAGCATTGGTGTTATCAATGATTCGCAGCCCACATGCCAGGTTTTATATTTTTAGTTACAGAGTTTGAAAGGTTTTATAGGTTCAGCAGCTTTTGGTCAAGGTCAGTTTTTTCCTCTTAGTTTTTACTTAATGCATTTGAAGATGAAACAACATCACAGAAGCTGCTGAATGCAGAGTAATATCAAACTCAATATCTGATTGATCGAGTTATAAAAATCTGGACTGAACACTGCAAATAAAATTGCTACTTTGCAATTAAATGGCAAAGTCACATCACATTAAAAACTACTTGTCAGCTAGCATCTTGTGAGACAACTCATCCATTTGATAAGTTGGATATTGCAGATTCTCACCAAAGATGGGAGAATTGAAGATAATCAATCACATAACTAAATTGAATACTTGATTACAAGGTTGATTAAAATCAGATGTCTTATCACACCCCACAGCCCCAGCCCGAAGCATGGGCGGCCAAATTTTAGAGCCTTAGTGGCAAGGCTGCAATATCTGCGCCAGGTTGTTCTCTGTTTGCAAAAGGGTTGGAGCACACTTGGGGGCTAACCAAACAACAGTAGTCGATGGACTACAGTGGGGTTCTAACCCACGACCTTCAACATTTGCATGCTAGAGGACCGGCACTCTAAAACAAACTGGGTCATCAAAATAACTTTTGTTTGGGGGGAAACAAAAAAGTATGTAGATGGGAGTTGGGAGATAGTGAAGTGCAGCGACATGAGTGCCTACTAGAGACCACAGTATACAGATATAGTAGCTCTGAGTAATCAGGACATATCACAGCAGCTGTCGCCTCAAGCTACTGGGTACTTAAATAAGATAACAGAGATATCACCTCATAGTTTTATGCAGTGAATATTTATATATAGAACATAAACTTTGAGAGAGTATAGGATGATAAGCCATGCATATCATCAGAGAGTGAAGAAAGTTATTTAAGATAATAACATCATTGGAAGCCAAACCTAAATAAAAAGAAAGATGATATTTCGCGACAAGCGCATTTCAGTCGTCATAGTATATCTTCGACCAAAATAATGACTGGACTTAGAAAACAACTAACTATTATTCAACTGAGACCAAATTATCATTATAGAAAGTCTACATAGACTTTGAGATGAGCTTATAGTTACATAGTAAGGTAAATGTTGCCTTGTAATGCAGTGACAAGTGCCTTGAGTGACAAGGCTAAGGTCGATTCGTAGTTCTGGGTAGGCTGTAGGCTGTAGGCTATAGGCTATAAGCCAGTGTCCCTTACCAAAAAGTGAATATACTTGTGGCCAATTATGAAATGTCTATAAGATTTATCAGCAGTGGGATAAGTGACAGTTAAACGGTAAATCTACTGTAGGAATTTATCAATAGACGTAGCATTCTAACACAACGGCTACGCCATAGACATGAAGAAACCAGCTACACTCTTGCATATTGTCATCACGCAATGACCCAACATGTGCACAATTTGAATACATAAATGCCCTGCAACTCTTAGTGTGAGCTCAGCGTTTGTTTAGTGTGAGGCACTTATGTAGAAAGCTAACTAAGGTGCTGTGACATCCCCTAGTGTCACAACTGTGGTTGACATATACAGAGAGGATACGGAGTGGTAGGGATACCCCCCTTACATAATGTTTCTAAGTTTGAGAGCTGAGGCCAGTAAGAAATGTCTGTAAAACTTTGTGCCACTGAGTAGGGTTATGAATATAAGACGGGTGTCCAGCATTAGCTAATACCTCCAAGGTACTACCAGGTATAGCCTGAAGTTTCTCTAATCCTGATTCTGCTATACCGTCAGGTTTATCCCCCTTCACTATCATTGTAGGAATCTACAAGACAGAAACTCAAGCTAAATATTGTCATAATCAAAAGCGTATGTCGGCGGAGTTAGAGATTTGTATCAATGGAGAATATGGGCGGAGTCAGAGATCTGTATCAATGGAGAATATGGGCGGAGTTAGGGATCTGTATCAATGGAGAATATGGGCGGAGTCAGGGATCTGTATCAATGGAGAATATGGGCGGAGTCAGGGATCTGTAACAATGGAGAATATGGGCGGAGTCAGATATCTGTATCAATGGAGAATATGGGCGGAGTCAGAGATCTGAATTGATTGATGGAATTTCAAAATAATCTTTATATATGGAGGAAAAAACTGGTCGGGGAGTAATTGCATTTTGTTGTTTCATGAATTTTGAAACAGGCCTATGTGTGCCGCCATTAGTGCCTTTCATGGTATACTTATTACAGTACAAGACTGCTGAAAAATGCAATATTTATGAACGACGCCATACTCAACCATACAAAGCATGATCTGCTCACAGATCAACTATAATAACCATATAATATAATATAAATACTCTAGACTGGAAACTATTGGCTATTTGATACAGGCTCAGTGTCTTCTCTAATTCATTGACGCGACGTCACTGCGCTATTCACTTTTTCTCTGTAGTGCATAGGTCAGAATAGGAGTTATCTCCACATAAATGCAATGTGTGAATAAAAGACCTTCTTATTTCTAAATATGACCACTACAACTGGGTAAAACCAATGAATTTTACAGAATATGTACTAATGAAGTATATAATGTGATCAGTATCCCGTGCCATCAAATATTGTGTGTGCCATAACAACGTATGCTATAGCATGTTTCTGGTCTTAACATTTGTATGAAAAATGGTGGGTCAACTTTTCAAAGTTCAAGGTTTTGCCCAGAATTTTACCTAATAAGCTGCATCTGATCTTTCCAGCTGTCAGGCGTGTTAACGAAAGATGGGAAACACTAATGGTCCTTGAGTAAGGTCCGATTTCAAATGTATTTTTGTCAACTAAATGCTTAAAAGCTCAGAACACTTAGTCTTTGTTCTTCATGGTTCTTGCTCGGAATTTTAGTGCGGTGAACTAAAAAAAACCATCTCAGCAGCCATCACAAGTAGATATAAACTGTAGATACAACACAAGCAAGTCACCTTGACCGCTGTGTAGCAGTGTATGGCACATCAGATTATTTGATCTTTACCGGTGATATCTATAACACTAGTTTGATCCCTCGGACGATGGTGCTGGTGGAGGGATATTTAAAAAGCTGTGTATCAAATCAGTTTGTACCCATAAATAGTCTATATTGAGCCAAGATCTACCAAGTTGTCCAGGGACCTAAGTCTGCAACATGAGTGCGGCTTCGTCTGATTTAAGTTTTTTAAGGTAGGAAAGGCGGAAGATTTTTCTTCTGTCTACGACTTCCTAATGTATTAAACAGAGCCCACAGAGAGCCATTAGATTCCAGCTGCTGGTACTCAGAATTTGCAATTCGCACCCTATACCCCAATCTACAATACCCTATGGGATGAAAATATTCACTGATTTAAATTTAACGACCTGGCCAAGAATAGGAAAACTTAATAGTGAATCATTAATGAATATCGATTGTTGTAAATCCACAATGTATAATAACATTGGTAACTTTGCAAACACCTTATAATTTGATTAGGGAAGTAATATTTTGGATATTTTTGTGAATATTTATTATGCGAAATTTAAATTTTAATAAAAGTGTTCATGCTGTGGGGTAATCTCATAAACATATAAATACTTTAGACTGGAAACTACTGGTTAATTGAAGCATGAACATGGTCCTCCCTAATTTAGTGCATTCCTCATGACTCCCAGCTGCTTCTCAGAAAGATCAAAATAACTAAATCAACCGAAGGCAAGCTTCAACTAGATTCAAACATAAACTTATAGAGAAATCTAGATTACTCTTTAAGTTTACGGATTCAATTGACTCAAAGATCAAGCCTGAGCTATCGAAACCTGTCACAGCAATGAACTAAACCTCTTTAGTTCATTGGTCACAGATAGTGTGAAGTATATCGGTAAGTGAGCATAACTCTTGAAAAAACAGTGCAAATGCTGCAATGTTACAAGATCTTAGTACCTTTGAAGATCTTAGCTTTTCAACTTATTATATCTACAAAAATGCTGAGTCTTGATGATCTAGAATGAAAATTGTCCCAGTTTCTAAATGTTTGTTTTTTGGATTGGAAAACAAAGGCGTGATATAATGAAAACATTATATAGTAACATATCAATTAGCCAGTTGTACACATAAATAAATTTTTAAATAGATTAAATATAGTATTAATTACTCAATGCGTACACGATCCTTTTTCTGATAGGAGGTAGAGGATGTGGCCGGCTTGCCCGGCTGCACAGTCTTTCAAAGATTATGTTGTGCTGAGCATGGAAGCAGCGTTGTGAAGGAAAAAATCGATAGCTATGTAAGGATCCGAGCTCAACATGAGGCCAATTTGAAAACGGATGCAAACACTCTTATTCGGTCCAAAATGACCTGCCTCTCTATATTCAGCCATGTCTGATAAGATAAATCTCGGTAAATATACAGCCACTAAACTATCGATTGATTTGGCCAGTCTGAGCCACTTTTATTTTCTCTACAGCATGCACATTAAACTCAATCTTTATGTGATTGATTGGGCCAGTCTGGGACATTTTTTGAATTGATAAGAATCTTGCTTATTTTTGAAGGTCTTTAACTTAACAAAAGTTTTTCTTTGGATTGATTGGGCCAGTTTGGGCTGCATTTAAATCATCCATGATAATAGTTCAATTTCTTATCTCTGTCAAATATTATATTCATGTCCTGTCGCCAGCCAGCGGATTACTGCCACAAGGTGAGTTAAATTGTGGTATTTTATCAAATCTTATTTCCTGTGCGATGAAGAGACCTGTTGTTCTACCAGTTAATTTTCTTCAAAAATAAAGTCTCAAGAGGAAAACCCACCAAATGTTGGGGAAACACTAGTCATCCAGGTCATATGTGAGATTATAAACCCTCAACGCTATTGAAAGATTCTTCTGCTTATAATTTGTTGATTTTTACACAGATTGATACATGTGTATCACGGAGGGATGTGTAGGATTACCATGTCAATCTAAGACCAAAATTTCTAGCTTATGCTAGTTTAAAATGTCAGTAAGATTGATCCAGAAGTAGCTAATATCCAACAATAATATCATACAAAATCACTGAAACGATATGAAAAGCAAAGACTCAGTGTTCTGAGCTCAGATTTTAAGCCTTTAGTTGACAAAATACATTTGAAATTAAACCATACTCAAGGATCATCAGTATTATCCATCTTACGGTTACATGTCTGACAGTTGGAAAGATCAGATGTAGTTGATTAAGTGAAAATGCTGAGCCAAACCTTAAATTTACAATAGTCAATGCACCATTTTTCATACAAATTCTTCAGGCCAGAAGTAGTTTAAGTGCTCAAACGGTGCAAGATGCTGGTAGAGGCAATTCATTATCAACCACTGAAATGCCTCTACCAGCATCTTGCACCGTTTGAGCACTTAAACTAGGCCAGAAGCAGCTATAATGTAAGTTGTTATTGCACGGACAATATTTGCTTGCACGATATACTGATGATCACATTTTATACTTTATTATTATATGTTCTATAAAATTCATTGGGTGTACCAAGTTTTAGTGGTCATATTTAGAAATAACAGGGTGTTTTATTCCTACATTACATGTATGGGGACGTAACTCCTATTCTGCCCTTAGCGCTACAGTGAAAAAGTGAATAGCGCAGTGACGTTGTGTCACTGAATTAGAGAAGACTCTCTAAGCCAGTAGTTTCCAGTCTAGAGTACTTACCGTAATCCCTCACCTATAGATCGGACTTATAAGTGAAGGCGGCTATAAGAGAGTAGCATATAGACGCGACTATCATTTGAAGCATTTTTATATATAGATTGGACCAAAACCTATTACAGTCTCCGAAGCTGAATAGCTCAGTGGTAGAGTGTACGACTTGTAAACATGGAGTTGTGAGTTCGAAACCCACTGAGGGCAGTTTTTCTCCCAAAACTACTTAATTCATTTGTAGTGAGTGTAGTGGGTGTCTTGCTGTGGGGTGTCTTGTAACTGGAACATTTAAATTTTTTCTGAGGGGGGTGATTCACTTATAAGTCCGGTGACTTATAGGTGAGGGATTACGGTATATGTTTATGATAATAACAATGCTAATTTGCTGATCATTCTCAGTGATTATGAACGGGCCCAAAAATTAAATCATCTGTCCAAATAATCACCAGCTCACTATATACTTAGCGACTGTGTGTTAATCACTAGCACTACACTATAAATTGGATGCTGAGGAACCTGTGAATAGAGATGGCAAGCTGATTAGGTGAGCAAAAGTGACCCCCAAACTTTAAGAGAAGACTGATTGTGCGTCTATAGAAAACATCTATCTGTGAGTTTGTTTGTATATATCTTACCTTTAGTTCCTTAAAGTGATCGACAGTATATTGCTGGGGTAAAACTGGTGCGATGGGAATATAACCTGCTATCTTATCATGATTGTGTGACTCCAGGATATAGGGGGTGGAGTAACTACCCGAAGCTGATGGGCTTACTATGACCACAGAGCTGAGGTCAAGTGCCTCTATTGCTTTCTGTATAAGAACACCTTTTTCCTCCCCAACACCAAACACTGTAACAGAAATAACACTTATACAAATCACGGCATTCTTTGTACATTTAGCATTGCAAAGTATTATCAATGCTTTCATTGTGCCTGTTTAAATTTTTCAACCAATCATACAGGTGCGAAATATTAAGATGGTCGATTCAGTGCCGGTGCTCAAGTTATGGGTGTATTAGGTGGCTCGGTTACACAAAGCCTTGGGTTTGATTTGGCTTGTAACTGTGCTCTACTGCTCAAACCGAGCACGACACATTCACAGTAGGTTAGCTAACTGTCCTTGCGAGTATGGTGTTCAGTAAGAAATATTACTTTGTCATCTGATATCGACATGTCCTACCTTTGTCATTATCTGAGTAGTAAAGATTAAGGGCTATAGCTCTGTACCCCCACTCCTTTAACTTAGCCAGAGTTCCAATTTTCAGCCAGTCCTGAGCACTGAATGCTGCTCCGTGTAGCAAAACTATAACAGGCTTTTTACTGTCAGGAGTTAGCTGCTCAACCTCAAGATATTCCAACTGCTTCCCCTGCAATACATAACGTAGTCAGCTTTGAAAGGTGACATCTATCCTAATACAGGGGAGTAAACTCCTCTACAAGATCAATGAGCTGAGAGCTGGAGGTGTTGTAGTTTAAGCCTAGATTACTTGCCTTTTACCGAACAAGAAGCAGATTCTACGTGACATGCAATATGGCAGTAATTATTAAATACATACTAATAAAAGTTCTGGTTTGTCCTTATAATGAAAGAGGCGCCTGATTAGCTAATTGATCACATACTGAGGCCGAAATATCTTTAGTGCTGCTAATTCAGATTTCTCTTCACAAAAAAACAAAACAACTTTTTTTTTATGTAAGTGAGAGCATCTCACCTTCTCAAACATAGGTTGACACATAGTTATATAGACATATAGACATATAGATATCATTGTAAAAAGTCTTACCAGTTTATTACCATCAATATCTGTTAGGCTGCTGATCTGCTTCAAGGTCAGCTTTAGCTCCTAGAGATAGAAATAAACAACGATTAATAACTCAGTTACTAGCAGCAATGCTCTGTGTGTAATCATATATAGGCTTTGCAAGTGATTATGTAATCATTAGGTGGCCATATGGTAAGTATATTTAATCATGCACATTTTCGTTTGTTGTGATTCTGTGATATTCAAGTTCTCTACAGACGATTACACATATACAGAGATCACAGTAGACTAATTGGTAATTGGATTTGCCTCCAGACAGTCTTCTTGACTCAAGCTGTTTGCTTATAAGGTCTGAGATTGGCTCCTTGGTGTTTGTTAGCAATTTTGGTCTTATGAACACAGGTCTACTCCAAAACCTGGGATTTTGGCAATGTTTGACTGCCCCCCTTGAGGGGCAGTCAAACCAAGGAGTCTTTTACTCCTTGGTCAAACATTGCCAAAATCCCAGGTTTTGGAGTAGACCTGTGCTTATGAATGAGAGAGCCATGGATACTAACTAGGCTATGTGATTGGGCAAAAGCCTCCTCTTCTCTTAATTAATTGATTAAAAAAAGATCTAACATATCAACAACAACTACTTACCATAGTTTCTTCAGTAGAACCTGCAGCAGTTTCTTTATTTGGATCTTGCCCTTCAGTCGGGTCCTTAACAACAACATTTACACTGCTGCTCGGTATATACTCCTGACCATAATGTTTATAAAGTAGTATCAAACCAACACCAAGTGCTACAGCTGCAAATATTCTACCAAATTTGATCTCTATTCCACTGATTGAGACCATAGTTATCAGTTTGTTATCTCGATGAGGAAGTTGCCCTAGATGTATGTAAAATGTGAGGTGAGGTCAGCTGATCACTTTACCAGTCCAATGACATTGTATTCTGTGAAAAGTCAATGTTTTAATTATCAGAGTGGGAAAGAAAAACTCTGATGTGCATAATATTATTTTTTTCTTTTGAGATAACCTAGTTTCTTTTGAAACAAATTAAGAAAGGATATAGGGGCATTTGAGGTACACCCACAATTCCATAGGTTAGGTGTTGCCTATGGACACCGGAAGTGACAAGGATAACCTGTGTTCTATAACAGAGAAAATAATTTTTGTGAAGGGTCAATCAATAACTGATGTAAAGTTTTCAAGACTAAAATTTTGGACAAAGAGGCTATCTGCTGGAACCAAACCTGAGATTATTATGAAGACAATAATCAAGAATTTCTTCTTCTGTGTACAGCCAACTTGCTCGGCGTTGTTGGTAGCTTGTGGCTTGCAAGCATTCCCCATTCTGTCTTTTTTGAAAACCTCTGTGAAAACTTTGTTTTAATGCATCAGTCCTTAGGATTGGCAAGCATAACACTCAGCCAACTTTGCCTGCACTGCAGTGTGTGAAAAAAATACAGTAGGTAGGTAGTCAAGTCCTGAAACAACTTTGAAGACATCATCAATTCATTCATTGTTGATTGTTGAGTCAATTCCCTTCAGTCAAAATCAGAGTGTTCCTGGCTGACTGATTGACCAAGGAGTTAGAGGGACTGACTGGGCCATGTTTGCTTCTTGCAATTAGTTACCTGAGGCTGATTTTCATTGCAGAATAAGTCTAGATATGTATGGGCAGTATAGTTATACTATAGTAGCCAGTTGCATGAGAAATCAAAGTAATGGGTTTGTTAGTGCAGCCCATGCTGCGTGCTGAGACAACTTTTAGGTACTTAGTCCAATTCATCAGTCAGGTGTTGTGAGAGGTGTGGCAGGTGCTGTATGGGACATGTCTCTAGCACTCATATGGCCCCTTCCGCACCAAAAACAATGTTGTATATGCCTTGAGTGCTGTAAGACAGTCCCATACAGCACCGGCAACACATCTAACATCACTTAGCAATGGTTTTTAGTTAGTGCCCATTTAGAACAGGTTAAATGGTCTATTTATATCCGATCGATTCTGTTTTTGATGTTGTGAGATGATCTTAGGCCTTCAGACTGCCTTTACGGAGACTGTCTCGCAATATCTAATGAATGCTTGCAGTGTCTAAAAACCACCTCACAGGAGTTAGACATAATTATATCCTAATAAGCGGGTGGGAATGTAGCATGTATAGGAACCATACTTGTTTCTGAACCCCTCTAGTTGCATGTGTGGTTCTGGTTTTAATATTCAACACCGTCATTTTGAAAGATAATTTCTTCTGTGACTAGGAGTTGATCGCCACTCTTGTAGCTGACGGTTCAGGCACAGTCCATGGAGAAAAAAGGGATAGAATGGAGGTGACAAACATTCATGCATAACAACCTGTGATTGGGATTAAAAGGGAACCTTGAGGTTTACTGGTATAAAAATGACCTTCAGGTTGTCTGTTTTATTATAAATTGAAGTTATTTATAATACAAAAAAAGCTGAACGGATCCATGCTTGATAAGTAAGAATGTTTACCTCCTATGGGTCAATTTGAGGTATTTCAGTCATTGTCCCTCTAGTAGAAATTCTAGCAATTGGATTTACTTCTGCTAATTGTTGGTAACTTTCACCTGATTTAAAAGTCCCGACCTTATCATACTCTGTGTTGTTTTCATACTCCTCTTTGTCAGATCGTGATGTGAAAGCTGTGTATTCAGTTTTATGGTATGTAAATTCGGATCCTTCGGAACCGTCTGCGCTTTCTTCCTCAGCTGTGAAAAATGAGTCTCCACTTGTTGACGCTTTTATCGTTGTTGTATCTGCTGATTTCACACCCATCTCTGGTGGGTTGTAACAAAGAATCTCCTTAGTTGTTGAGAAAGGAGCGTAGGCAAAGAAGAATTCCTCATTGTCTACTTGTTGTCTGCCGAGGGAACAAAGTAGCCAACCATCCTCATGCACTCCAATTGCTTCTATCACTCTTTTGGTGTTGTCCATTATCATTTTTCGGCTTCTCTTCGTGATGTATCCTGCTTTGCCTCGGATAAAAGGGTTGATGATCACTCTGATGTGCAGTGAGTCCTTCTCTATAGCACAGTCAGGACTTAACCCCTTCTTTCCTCGCTGTCTTATCATCAGATCACCTTTTGTATGTACCAGACCCTCCGCCTCCTCTCGCAGACGCTGTATAGTGTCAGAACCAATCTCTCTCTTCTCTGCTGAAAGCTTTAGTTCTCCTCTGAAATCCTGCAATAATGAATTGATGTTTGTAATTGTTATATTAGGTCTCTAGTTGATGTACTTATGTATGTGAAATATGATGGAATTAATACGCTTGGGTGGATTTATAGATCTGCTATTTGTCCTCTATGAAGCAACAATTTTTACTCTAGCTTTGTATGAACTCAGTATATTAGGGTCTTATCCGCAACTTGTCCGCCCGATACAAGACAGATGATGTTTGGACAAAGATTGACTTCATGTAATTGAAAAAAAAAGTATCCCTCCAGGTCCGCAGGCAGACAAATATTGGATTTTTCTATCGCTTAAACCATTGGTTGTAGAACTTGATCTCAACAACTAATTTCGCACAACACTGTTGAGCATTCTTTATTTCATGAGATTTTTACTACATAGTGTTGTCTTCCAAAATGGGCATTCATCAACAAAGCGTTGGCAATTTCACCTTTCGAACACAATAAAAGCTGTCGATTGGTACTTATCATTATCTTATCATGTTGGAAATGTACAGCTATTTGAATAGATGCAAGCCGACCTAACAGGATCAACTCATGTATGATAGTCGCTAGCTGAATACAAACCCAATTATAGATGCTATCATAGTCCTCATCGTCCGAGTCTTCACTATCCGGTAGTTCTGGAAGTTCTCTTTGGCTCCACATTTCTAAATAAAAATCCTCTGGTTCTGATTTTGCTTCAGGAGGAGGTGCTAGGATTGCTGGTCCTACAGATTTCCTATGAAAAAAGGTGCTTAACTTTTGCCTTATTCGACCCAAGGTCGATACGGTAGGCGCCTGGGATACATTGTTTGCTGACTGATTTTCATCAACTGGAGTTGGCAAGTCAGATGTTGGCTTGTCCTGGCCTGGACTCTCCAAGTTTGCTGCATTGTCTTGGTGCCGTTCTTTTCTTTCAACTGGTAACTGTACTAGTTCATTCCAGACGGGAGATTGGGCAGCTGGTGTATTGCGTAACGCACTTAGAACTTCGTAATCTGACTCATCGAGGAGCTCATTACAAAGTGATTTACTATGGAGTTTAGCTGTGGGCCGCTTGCCTTGCCTTTTTGTTATCCTGTCGAGCTGTTTTTGTTTAATTTCTTCAATATGAGGATTTGGATGATTTCGGAGGACAGGTGTTGCTTCGTCAGGATGGTTAACGGGTTGATAGTAATACTCATACTGACTTTCATCTGTGTCTCTCACTGCTACTGTCTCGCTTTTACATCTATGCACTTCATCTAGAAAATTTATGTTATTATCATGAGTGTTTGATTGTGTAGAGAGCTTACTACCTGTGGAATGAATATTGTTTCACATTTTGCATATCTTCTCTTCTTCCGCTTACCATATAAAGTCAATATTTCATGAATTTAATTTACTGCAGTAGATTTTGATTAATAATAACTTGAGATTTTTTTCACATGGGTTAGCTTTGGCAACTTCACTACCATTGATCATGTGTTCTGAATATTACGTGGATACTTTTCTCACCACTTTCAATGTCGCGTACGCTGCTAGATGCTCTTATCCCTGGACGTATTCTCTCATTGCCATGTGACTTTCTTTTACATACACCCTTACTACATTTCAAGCAATTCATGCTGCTAACTTGATTATCACGAGTTGCTTATGTAAAACAGAGGGCAAACCATTGTTTACGAAAAGAACTGCAGTATGGATTTCTTCGCGATTTCTATATACGTTACAAGCTTAGCTCAACATTAATAGACAGTTTTCTGAGCTCTGATTTATGCCTCAATTCGGAGTTGTCCTCTCTCCAGTTTGATTCTTTTAACCCACACCGCATATGAAAAACCTGCTGAAAGAGGGTTATTTTGAAAACCGCTTATGATAGGATAAAAATTATTTTTGATTCAGAGTCTGCACCGTTGAAAACCCTGTGAGACATTGTTTTCAAATCATTTGAGGCTTAAATGTTGATAAATCTTAATTTTAGTGACGATACTCATGAAAATTTCTGCCGAATTGTCCACGAAACAGGCAGAAAATGTTATAATTGACTATCCAATTTCTAAATTTATTTCCCAAACTATGTCCATATGAGTTTTCAATGTTGCAGATTCTGAATCAAAAATAATTTTTATCCTATTATAGGCGGTTTTCAAGATAACCCTCATTTCAGCACGTTTTTCCTATGCGGCGAGGGTTGAAAAGTATCAAACTGGAGAGAGGACAACTCCGAAATGAGGCCTAAATCAGAGCTCAGAAAACTGTCTAATGGTTACAATCTCAAAAGTTAAAAAGTTAAAATTAGCTAACCATCATGTACTGAGCGGGTTTGGGAGTAGATTCATCAGAAAGTGGTCATCTTGCACCACCAACCACGCCACATGCGGCCACATGCACGCCTGCTACCACGCCATATTCCATGCATGCTACAACGCCTGGCACAACGCTGCCTTTGTTGTGTCAGGCGTTGTACCTTTTGTTGTGTACAACTTCACCTACCACTGTATATGCAACGCTGGACTGCATTCTGGCGTTGCTTGGCGTTGCTGGGCGTTGTGGGTACCACTGATGATGTCTCACGCACCTGGGCGCGCCTGAGTTCTGCTGATTAACTGACAAAGACCCCCAAAGTAAACTTTTTTCAGTTTGCTTTTCAACAGCACGCAGTGGGTAGAAATTCCAAGTTAAAATGTCAAGGTCAATTAAGTGTGCTGTTTATAAGAAGACAACTCCAGGTTAAAATGTCAAGGTCAATTAAGTGTGCTGTTTATAAGAAGACAACTCCAAACTATCTGTACATCCTATTCCACAGATATAACTAATAGTGTGGTTCCAGTATTCTTTTACTGATTATTTTGTGCCAGCTGCTCACACAAGCTAGTTTTATCAAGTAGTATGCCTTGTAGTATGTTTTACCACTCTCTTTATGCTTATATGCTATCATTACAGCAATTGTCTCTTCATCTTTTGTGACGGATTGTTCCCGATGTTTGCGAGATTATTATGTTTGATAAAGTGATAAATACAGCAATAGATCTTTTTGGAAATACACACAGACTGTTGCATCACTCAGTATGTCTTCAAAACTATACAAAGTGTGATAAAAATATATAGGTTACCGGACTAAGTATACACTGAAACTGAAATATACACGGACTGCTGCGTCAAACAGCCAAGAGATATTATGTGATAGTTAAATTAGCTAACGCCAAAATCAGTCATACTCCACACAATAGCCCCCAAGGGCCCCCAAACATCGTACTGGGGGCATGTGATACATTAGCTTAGTACATATTAACTCCCAATTTGATATGTTTTGAATCTGTTGCCACCTGTTTGTGTTCAACTTCATTCATAAAGGTAATATGAAATGATTATTTGTCATGTTGCATAAATGCCTTCTGACGTTGTGAAATGATTTAAACTGATGTGACGATATGTGAACTATACATTATTGAAGTTACCACTAGCTTGGTTAGTGGTTGTTGAGCATGAACGATTCTGTCACCAATGATCAGAGACAATAGCAGTAGTGATAGCATATAAGCAAAAAGAGAGTGGTATAATTTAAGGTATACTCCTTGATAAAACCAGTAAAAGAAACTGCAAATGCACTCCATTAGTTAAATCTGTGGATCAAGAACATAGGATGTACAGATAGTTTGGAGTTGTCTTCTTATAAACAGCACACTTAATCGACCTTGACATTTTAACCTGGAATTTCCACCAACTGCGTGCTGGTGAAAAGCAAACTGAAAAAAAGTTTACTTTTGGGGTCTTTGTCAGTTAATCAGCAGAACTCAGGCGTGCCCAGGTGCGTGAGACATCATCGGTGGTACCCACAACGCCCAGCAACGCCAAGCAACGCCAGTATGCAGTCCAGCGTTGCATATGCAGTGGTAGGTGAAGTTGTACACAACAAAAGGTACAACGCCTGACACAACAAAGGCAGCGTTGTGCCAGGCGTTGTAGCATGCATGGAATATGGCGTGGTAGCAGGCGTGCATGTGGCGCGGTTGGTGGTGCAAGATGACCACTTTCCGATTCATCAACAATACTGATTATAAGTCCAGTCAGATTTTACAAGCTTTTATCATTGTATGCAATAGCTAATATTGCTACTTAATTTTCACTTCTAAACCGAAGTTTTTTCATTAATTAAAGCCATGTTATTTCTTCTTGCAAACTGCCAATGCCTCCCTGTCTGTCTAACCTCTTATCTCCTCAGATTTATTTCTGAGATCCGGGACCAATCTGTTGGATCTAATACTTTATACTTTCACAAGCTTCCTACGATTGATCCGGAATCCGATGCAGGTCCCGAGCCCCACACAGATCAATTTTATCTAACCCAATACTGACAATATGTTTCACATAATTCAAACCCCACACAGACATAAATTCAATCAAGTCTCGATGAAAAAATTTTTATTGGTTCTACAAACTAGAGTTCTGTTATACAGTTATTATTTTTATTATAACACTCTGTTTGCTAAATCTTCATATACTGTTCTCTTCATCTCTAATTTGTCATATGTATTTTCTCCGTGAGCTGGAACCTGTGGTACGAGCTGCTGGTATGCTCCACCTCCTGTCAACAGATAAATCACACATCAAAAGAACATAGTCTCTAAACCTGATAGGAGGTGTAACATTTAATGGTCAGCTAAAAGCGATGTTCTCACAGACCAAATCTGACGAGTCCTATTAGTACCTGCTGCTTTTCATTTATCTCATGTTGTGTTAGAATACATGACCAGAGGTCTGACTAACCAGTTGGGTCCATTTTGCGACTGCTATGAGCTGTATTGGTGGTATGAAAGTGATTAGAAGGGCACTGTTAGCACCAATTCCCCTCAGTTCAAAGTTATAATATGTTGTTGGATCTATAGGGATCATTTGGGGGAAAAAGTTGTTGTAATCGATCTCGCGGCAGTTGAATTGGCTGGAAATTCATAATTTTAACCAATTTTATTGATCATTAATAGTTAACCCACCTGTGCCCGGTATTCGACTCCTAACTTTCTCTTTGCCTTTCCTCTTGCTCGCTAAAGCTGATAGATATACACTGTAGTCATCTTCTGCTGGCTTTTTTGGGTCTCCTATGTAAGAAAGATCCCGATCTTGTGAACCGCAATATTCTACTATGCAACATGATCTATCCTGTTGCCATTAGAATACCATTTTTCTTGCAATCAACCAGGCATGATGTCAAAATCAGTTTGAGTCACATTTGCAGTTTCAGTTTTCAGTTTCAGTACTTGTCTATTTGAGATGACACAGTTTCTTTGGTCAAAACACTACCCCTTTATACCGCAGGTATGCTAATATAAAAACAAGCTATGGTCTGGACTGAGGTAGCATATTAGCTTTGTAATGTGGACCTACCTTGAGGTTTTTTGGAGGATTTCTGTGCCTGATCAAGAATCAATTTGAGTTTGTTAGCCCATTCACTATATTGCGTATCTGTCTCTACCTTGTCCAGCTCAGCTAGCATCGCATTCATCTCATCTGAAACACATTAATCACTATTGATTGATCTCATATAAGCGTGCTGATACTGAATCTTGAGGTAGATGTCATTGACAAGAGACCCTATATGGATAACTTTTGATATGAAGATGAGCAAGCTTTGACAAGGAACTGCAGAACTCTTCTACAACTTCGGGCACTGGTATTTTGAATCTTGTCTGGATAACCTAACTGTTCAATCAAGATCTGGTGGATTACGGCAGAATAGGTGTCGTTGAGATGGTACTACTCTTATGTGGTATCTAACATTTGAAAACATGCAAACTATTTGCTGGTACTGGTATCGAAATTGAGCTGCAATTGACCTTTTTTGAGGCTCTTGGCATTCATAAGAGTCTGCGCTGCCAATTTTCGGTTCTCAGCTCTCTGCTGCAACAACAGCTTCATTTGTTGTTCGATTGCCTTCTACAATCATCCAGAATGACATAAATTTAAGGCACTTTTGCTCAACGACGATATAAATTGATGATAGTTTTGGTTGTAGAAGCAAGATCCATAGCCAGGCTTCCATTAGTAAAGGTTATCACTTTATTCAGGAGATAAACACCCTCCTAATGATGCGAGCAGTGCTAGGTTGTTTTACTGTCAGTGGCGACACAAGCTCATATTTAAGCCTCTTTTGAGGGACCCGTATTTTACTTACCTGTTGATTAATCGACTGCTTGGATTCCTTCTTATCAGCTGAAAATAGACACAGTACAGTTAGGATGGGTGGTACAAAAGCTTCTCTGACTGGCGACAAAATCTACCCTGACTACATCAAAACCTACCCTGACTGGCGTAAGAAGAATTTTCTTGTTTTTGGTGTGTAGAGGTTGTTTTGTCAAGTCATGGACAAAGATTTTATCTCAAGGCTTGGTAGTAATTGTCCACATATTGTTTACTTCATCCATAAACATTAGCCACAAAAGAATCCTATACTATGGAAAGTGTGTGGATTATTGTGTCTCATAGTTCCAGACATTTAAATTTGAGACAAACAATGACTAACACTTTGGATGATTGCAGTACTCAATAACAACTTTAAGACTTGTAGGCTTCTTTCACCTGTTACATTTTGCCATTGGTCATGTACTTGACAACATTCCGGTTAAAAGCTCACAACTGCCAATACAAAAAAACACATTACCAGATTCATAAGCCTCATGCGTAGAATTTGGGTTTGACTCTAGGCTTTTTGTTTTTTACCCTGATAAGCTTACATACGTGGTATTTGTGGCACAGTCAGCCCAGTTTGTTGTTTGCGTTGTTGCTGAGCCTGCTGTGGTGATCGAGGTTTCGGAACTGGTTTCTGTCCTACTGGAGGATAGTCATAGTCTTTACCTGGTTCTACTACAGGACAACATCCCATCATATCACTCACTCAGTTGTCTAGTACTTTTCTAGTCTACTAAAAGGTTTGTAGGCTTACTGGGTATGCTTGTTGCCCTACATAGTAGTAGCCGGATGAGTCTATGTAGAAGGAAATCTTTATCCCAAGGTTGTAAGTATCCAAAGAGCGGTTTTTTGTGAAGGCTGGAGTCCTCCTGTGTGTATCCACTGGTGATTGTTTTTCTGGTGATTATTGTGCTCCAGAAAACGTATGACAGTTGTTACTGTAATTTCTGATTTACTCACTCTCACTGCTTTAAAATTACCGACATAGGCATCAAGTGTAACAATATAGTGAAGTCATGTCGTAAACAGTGATTACTTGGTGATAATACTGGTTAGGGTGCATAGGGCTTGGTATAACCATTTTCTGGCATTGGAAGAAAAATAGGAATGCATCTTTGCTGCGGGCTAGAAATATTTTTGCTGGCATGTGATGTTCACACTCAGAACACAACCTGTTGACAAGGGTTATCTGGCCTCCTGTTTTATAACAGGTATCCGCGAACTAACAATTTTGTACCAAAACCTTGGAAACAGTCATCCCGTCTTCATTATATCGACCCAGAAATTGGTTGAAAGCTCAAAATAAAGCCAAGAGTTTGTCATGCTATAAATGTCATTACCCAGGGATGTACATCAGCTGATGGTCATCTTAACATCAGTCGAACACAATGCCAATCAACTTTCCCCCCCTTACTCCCCCAACTACAAAATTATACTCTTGCCTGTCTGCCTGTTATAACGGAATGACTGGTAGGATAATTGACACCAACAATCAAGCTGCCCAATTATAAACTCATTACTTATTGTTGTAGACTTTGAATATTTACTGGGATATTTGAGCTGACCAGAAGATGGCCTCAGCGCCCAGCCCACAGACTCCCTCTGGAGGGGGAGGAGGGAAACTGGAGAGTCTATCGAAAGAAGATCTTATCAAGTTTTCTAAACGCCAGACTATGTTACTCAGCAAAGCTAAAGAGAAGATTAATGGTACGCCTATGAAGTTTAACTGTTTGGTTGCTGTCCTGTGCAAAGAGTCCAAATGGATGTGTAGTTGCTAAAATTTAAATGATAATCATCAATCTTGTTTCCTAGAATATAAATCATAACTTCGGTATAATCACATGTCTTCCCTGTGACATCATTAAAAGTGAACATTTTGATTGTACAGAATTAAAGAAGACACAGGCTGATGTTCCCTCAGCAGGAGTAGATATGGAATCTGTACAAAGAGAGAAAACAGAACTGGAGCTGAGAGTCAAACAGCTCACCGATGAGAAGGAGATATTAACCTCTGATCTAGGTAACTATGCGATATATACATACTGTCTGCCTGTTTCTTGTAGTGTACATCTTGTTCATAGTGACTTCATAATGCAGAGAATGAGAGTTACTTTTCCTTATGGGAGGCTCTTTTTCCACCCTCAATAGTTCAATACTTCAAGTAGAGCATTCAACTTTTTACCATGTGAATTTGACATAACTTTATCATAATTAAAGCTGCCTAACTATAACATGCATTGGTCTTTGGGTAGTATTTAAGTTGATCCAAACTTGGCAACCTCATCTTCTGCGAGAACATGTAGAGCATATTTTGAATAGAAAACAGGATCTGTTTAGTCTGTTGGACGGATGCATGTATGCCAGACCAACAAACAAGTATCACTCAGCAAACTCTTCATCTTGTCCAGGGAGCTCCCACTTATCTCACACCTTTATCAGATATAAGAATCTAACTTAGACAAGGAGATTGATAACCTATACTGGACAGCGGTTCCCACTTCCCTGTAGGCCACCATGTTTTTCAACGTTTCCACTTGATCTCTTTGTATTAGATGATTTGAGGGAGCAGCTGAGTCATGTTAAGTCACGCTTCAGTGATTGTGAGGGTGAGAGACTGGAGGCTGTAGCTTTTTACCAGTCCCTGCAGTCACAGCTAGAGGGCGCCTTATCTAATAATCAGGTCATACAAACCCAGCTAGATGAGAAAACTGAGCTGGTGAATAATATTGGGCAGCAGTGCGATCAACTCAAGTCTCAGAACAGGGTATGTTGTTCTCTTCTGTTGTAAGGTTTTTGCCTTGGCCTCCACCATCTTTCTATATGTGGTAGAATGTATCCCTGAGGCCTGCTGCCCTCAATAACCGTCAAGCTATCTATATCCCTAACAAAATGTATTCTTTCTCCACAAAAATAGTTGGCAGTTGTGGTAGGATGAAATCTTGTACATTTACTATATTTGCATTTTACCGTTAGATGATTGCACATGTACCATGGTGATTAGTTTAGTAATACAAATACAACGAGAACTCATAGAATTATTTTTTTTTTATACTCCCTATACCATCTCAGTGCCTGATGATCAGTTTGTTTGTTTTATTGTGATCAGGTGTTAGACGAAGAGAATGAATGTCTGAAGATGCAGCACAGCAGTACATTGGAGAGTGTTAAAGCTATACAGTCTGAGTACCAGACCACGCAGTCTGAGTACCAGGCTGTGAAAACAGAGCTGGATAAAATATCAGAAGAGAAGACAAGTCTTACTGAGAAACATGAGGTGAGTATATGATGTAAGGCAAACCTCTCAGTCAACAACATTACAGTGATAGACAGTTTTCTGAGGTCTAATTTGAGGAGTTGTCCTCTCTCCAGTTTGGTACTTTTAAACAATGCCGCATAGGAAAAACGTGTTGAAAGAGGGTTATTTTGAAAACCGCTCATGTAAGGATAAAAATGGTTTCGATTCAGAATCTGCACCATAAGAATCCCTGTGAGGCAGGGTTTCCACATCGTTGGGGGCGTGAAAGTGGAGAAATCTTAATTTTAGTGACGAAATTCATGATGAATTCCATGAAATTGGTCCGCAAAACTGGCAGAAATTGATATAATTGATTATCCGAGTACCAAAATTATTTCCCAAACTATGTCCCTATCAGTTTTCAATGGTGCAGTTTCTGAATCAAAAATCATTTTTATCGTAACATAAGCGGTTTTCAAGATAACCCTCTTTTCAGCACGTTTTTCCTATGCGCCATTGGTTAAAAGTACCAAACTGGAGAGAGCCCAAATCAGAGCTCAGAAAACTGTCTGTATCTTTCCGTATCACCGCAAATCTTGTACCGTGAATCACTGATTCATGGATCACTGCGATTCGTAGTCTTATCACCTGGAATCTCAGCTCCTCTCTGTGATAGTTTGCTTATTTTTCTACAATAGCTAAATGTGAAGTCCTCCACACAGACACATCAAAATTCCACCACGCAGCCTCAAGAGAGTCTGAGTATACTCTCGTGACATTTCAGGCCCTCATCGAAATATGAAGACTACTAGCTAAATGTGCACATAGTTTTGGGCACTGTATGTATATGTATGAGTTGCTATTTTAGACCACCTGCACTGAGCTGAAAGAGTCTAACAGATTGAAGGATAAGCTGATAGTGAACTTTAAAGCTTTGAAGCAGAAGTATGTGGAGACAAAGAAAGAATTAGAAGAGCTGAGACCTTCTCTGGATCAGTCGTCTGATTCGAGTCTGAACACGTCTACAGTGTCTACTGGTGATACTCTATAATAATATCCTTCTGTTCACTGTTAACTTCATCAAAATAACCAAACTATTCTGGGAGTCTTTCAATTAGAATGAGCGATGCAAATTATCACTATCACATGGCTCACAATGATCGCTCACTTGGTCTTTCACATAGACATCGTCGTTCCCCAATGGCTCACTCAAAATTTATATAGTTAAATCAACGAGTGAGCGATTGGTGAACGAGGCCCTAGCATGTCCCGCTCACAGAAGATCTGAAAGCTAATATCGATTTTTTTATTGAAAGAGCCCTGTGTACATTATTGAATGGCCTTTGCCTGGCCAACTGAAATAAAATATGTAGGCAGTTACTTTATAGTAGGGATTTGCCTATGGTTCAACTGGCTGCCATTTGTGGAACAAATGTCTTTCTGTAGTATGAGCTTAACCAATGGTTTGATTCAGATCTTATTGGATACAGGGTGGAATCTTGCCTGACCTGACCATCTGACTTAGTATTGGCCAGTATAACCTTCTTGATAATATCTGACCGGAACCAGATTTAGATGAAGATTGTTGGCTCCACCCTATATATTTGCTCGTAGTTAATGATTGCGTTGTGCTATATTTTGTTTTAACCTGCTGTAGATGAGCTTCAGACTAAGTTAGATAATCTACAGACTGAGCTTGAAGAGAAGACGAATCTACTCGCTAAAACACAATCTGACCTTGACCAGGTAACGGAGTGTGTTAATCAGACTAAAGATGAGTTATCCAGTACAACAGAGCTGCTTAATCAGACTAAGGTCGAATCAGAGAATGTTAGTATATCTGTGTATCTGTAACAAATAATGTTTACCGATAACTGACTCAATTTAATTGTATCTTGATCAACAAATTACAATAACCACAAGCAAACACTCAGGATGCCAAGCATCGCATGTTTGGCCTCTTTAACTCAATTTGATGGAGACAGTTAATGTCATGATAATCATAGACTGTTATATGGTTACTTCTTTTCTTCAAGCTGTTTAATTTAGTACATAAGTAGTTCTAAGTAGTATTGTATTAACCAGCCAGGGTGAATACTTTGTCAGTAAATTGCATTTTGTCATGAATATTGATCCTTCATGACCAGAAAATGGAAATACCAAACTTCTGATGCCATAATGTCTATAGTTTATCCTTTTAGACTCGACTTGAGGCTGGGAGTAAGATGAGTACACTGGAATCTGAGATCGAGTCATTACGAGTCGCTAATAACTCATTAAATGAGGAACTCGCTCAGCTTAACATCGCACAAGTTCCCTCAGGGTCGGACGATCAGGTAATATTATTACACTTTGTCTGCTTAGGTTTGTTTGAGAACCAACAGTTGTTAGGAGACGGACATAGATTGTCAAACATGACCAGGTTAATATTATATCTAAGGTGTCTTCCTGGTATCTGCTACGTAAAATCATAGCATACTAACATTCTGAAGAAAGGACTTTGGTCAATGGCTGCGCTCACTATGATTCACAAAATTGCTGGATTATATTAGTAGATATTAGCAGAATATTACCCTAGAGCCCATAGATGCCTCTAATTGGTATCAACTTATTACATCGCATACTTTGACTATAATTTGGATTTGCCCACTCTCTGAAGGATACAAGATTGAGAGGGCAACTCTTAATTAAATGAAAAACCCATACTAAAAAGATTAGACATCCCAATAATTTTACACACATAGGGTCTGATTAGTAGTAGGAGTGACATAGCTACAGAAGGTCAGAAGTTGTTGAGGTTATTAAATTATTCACTGTTGGGTTACTCTGCTCTGGTTAGTTGTGTAACGTTAGGTTTTGTTTTATTTATTGTCCCAGTTTTATTTGACGATATCAGAATATTTTTCTTCTTATGGCCCTTGATAAAGACCATGATGTGTGTAAATGTAGTTTATCAAGTTAACTGCCAGTTCCTGGAAATATGATACGCTATTAGTCTGGTAAAAGTCCTGTCTTATTCTGTGTTCACCAACAGTTATGTTAAAAACCATTAAATTTGGTTCTTCGATTAAGGTGTTGTATAGTCTGTCTTTCTCTACAGCAGGAAGATGGTAAAGAAAGGGGCGCTGTAGAGGAGGAGGTGAAAGCCCGTTATGAGACACATATTCTCGAGCTGAAGGAGGAAATACAAAAGCTCAATGCTGACAACAAACAAATCATGGACAAGAATGAGGTCTGACTATGACATTATGCGACATTATGCTTTCTTTTGTACTGTAAAGAATGTGTGATAAATTGGTTAAATAATGATGGTCGAATTTCAGTTGTTAAGCTTCAACTTCGTAAGCTAATATCCAAACGTGGGTAGAGTAGCATCAAGACAACTAAGCCAGATTAAAAGTTGTTTGTCAACCTAGTGATTACAGAAGAGCCAATTTTTCCTGGATGTGATTATTTTGCATATAACTCATATTTAATCTAGAGTGAGTATAAGGTATTATTTTATATAGGTATGATTATGAATAATGTCACAATATTTACAGACTGAGGTGAAATCTTTATCTGATGAGCTAACACAAGTCAAGGAATCATACACTCAGTCCCAGCAGAGAGTAGAGGAGCTAGTGTTAGGGCTGGGTAAAGAGTCTGCCCTCATTGCCACTCAATACGAATCGCAGATCTCAGACTATGAACTGGAGAAGGAACAACTACTCAAAGAAGCAACAAAGTTGAGAACTGAGGTAAGTTCTACCGTCACGGTGGTCTCTACTTCCTCTTCCACTGTATCAGAAGGGAGAGCAAGACTTTCCAAGATGTAACTTCTTTGCAGATTTGAGATCTGCTGGACATTTTTCTGTGGAAGATGGAGTTTCTTGCCTCTGTATAAATTGACTGCCGAAGTGTTTAAGAGCAGATTAAACTATTCACAATATCTCAGTGCGCACAGTTGCAGTTTAGACCATCAATCAAGCTAATACATACTTTTTTGTCTTATTCACAGTTGACTGCTGCACAGGAGCAACTTCAGAATGTGACATCAGCCCAAACACCTCAAACAGAACAGGTCCAGGAAGAGGTTATTGCACCAGTAGAGACTGAGGCAGTGACTAGTGCTGTCGGCCAATCAGCAGCTGAGAAAGACTCTCAGTCAGCCAATGAAACAGAAGCAGAAACACCATATAGCCAATCAGAGGTCAGCAACAACCCCAATTTGCCCAATCAGATGATCCCAGCTGATGCAGATAAGGATGCCTTACTTAACAGTGTATATGATGACCTACAGCAGGCTAAGGCTGAGCTTGAGCAGGAGAGACAACTCAACACCTCTCTGAGAGATATGCTCAAGACTGTATCAGACACAGTCAGACAACTAGAGCAGGATAACAAGTCACTGAGAACCCAGTCCGCTCAAGTCGCTGAGTCCGCTCAAGTAGCTGAGTCTGCTCAAGTCGAGCCGGGTCCTACAGAGACGGGTACGCGGAGTAGGACGCGACGTAAGAGACAAGGTGGAGAGGATAACTCTCAGGCTACATCAGGAGCAGGAGATCAGCTGGCGAGGATTAAAGGGTTAGAAGAGAAAATGATGGAAAAAGATGAGGAGCTTTCTAAAATAAAATCTAAAACTGCCGAATGTGAGTATTATATGTACACAGTTTGTATTCTAGTGTTATATACAGATTTATGTACACACTGTGTAAGCCAGTGTTAAGTGTGTGTGTACCTATCATATACATATAAATACTTTGTTTATTTATATGTACATATCAATAAGCTGTTAATATTCAGCATTATGGCATCTCCTTCCAAATATCTCCCTGATTGTGCACCGGTGTGCCCGTAAGACTGATAAACTTGCTTTTATTCATGCCTTATTCTCTGCTGATCACCACATTTTGTTTTTTTTGTAGTGGTAGACTATGCCTCTAAACTGAAGGCTAAATGTCAGATGTTACTAGAGTCTATACAGGAGAGGGACGAGGCTATTAATCGTCTAGAGACGAGGCTACTTAATGAGGCCAGGGGGTCCAGAAATCTCGAGCAGCATTTCCAGGTTTGTTAGCACAACAGTACACCATTCATTTTTTTTAACTTGATAATCATCTCTTTTATTTTCTTTGAGGTTTTCGATTTTTGCTGTATCAGAACTCTTTGCTTCATTTCATAATAAGGTTGAATATGGTTCAGCCTTGTAAAGAATCAGCCTTGACCTATAATATGCAGCAGAGATCGAACTTTAAAGAAACAAATTAATTTAAAAGCTTTTCTGTTTATTCTGGTTAGATCACATAGCCCCTATTTTGTTCACAAGATTCACAAGAATTCAATATTAATACGTTATCTTGCACTTCCTTCATTGATCTGATCATCATCTAGTCTGAGAAAATGTTTCTTGAAGGAAGCCCAACGCTACTAAAAAGCCTTCACCAAAGCCGAGCCGAATTGGAACTAACTTGATCTAATCATTAATATCATATGACCCTCTTATGTGTGTGATATATTATAACCAGGAGTCTGAGAACATGCTGAATGAGCAGCTAGCTCACTTCCATGAGCAGAGAGATGAGATGATAGAACAGGTGAGAGCTTACGCTGCTTCTATAGAGACACTGAGGAACCAGATGTTACCAATCAAAGAGAGAGAAAAACAGGCATCTAAACTCATGTATAAGGGTCTCTGCTTCCTCGCTGGTATGTATAATCACTCAACTAGGGACCTCCACACACCCTCATTCTCATTACTATTAATATAATAACTCAAATGTGAAAAACCCTCCATCTTCTCCTTTTTTCTACTGGAACTCTGGAGATCAAGTTTATTTGTTACTTTTCACTTAATTAATGTACTGAAAGAATAAGTGTGCAGTGTGAAATTCATTTTCATTCATACTTTTTGCTTTACCTGGTGTGCTTGTTTTTGCATAACATTATCAACATTCTTAGTAGGATAATAGGACCATATCCATGACTGGTACAGATGGCTGCTCAGAATTATGAAATGAATACAATGGACAAAAAGAAAATCTGTATTAGTAATTAAATTATATAATCAGTAACATGATTGAGAAATTGGAAATTCAAACTAGCCCATAGATGTTAATCTGAACTTTAGTAACCAAATGATGACAGTCAACACTGGTGTTGCATTCAATTACGAATCCGAATTAAGTATTTATTGTTCCTTTTGTTTAGATGAGGACCCGGATGAGAATGAGATAGAGAATGGTAACGCTCACGAGCTCGCTAAGATGCTCATAGATATGGCCTGTAGGTACAGAGGGCAGGCAGATAAGCTCACAGCTGACCACGAGAAGGTGCACTCAGCTCATATCATGCAGAGACGAGCCATACTTACCTGGAGAGCTCGGTATGACGCTGAGGTGCAGCACAGGAAGGCAGCAGACGAGCATGTGGAGGTGTTAGAGGCAGCCATCAGAGAGGCTGGGGGAGAGCCGGCCAAGCGTGAAGAGAAGGAGGAGCAGGAGCGGCCGTTTACTGACGAGGAGCTGGACGCGAAGGCGCGAGAAGCGGACGAGACCGATAGAGAGCAGGCGTATGAGAAGATCCGAGATCAGAGCGAGGAAATACGCAGACTGAAGATCAAGCTGAGGATGGAGCAGGCTGAGACAGCGAGTCACGGTGTGCAGTGTGAGGTGAGGGCCGATACAGGATCAGAGGAGACACAGACCGAGGTGTGGGAGCCAGATCAGTACCAGTGTGAAATAAACACGCTCAACGCGGAGGTGGGACGACTCAGAGCAGAGGTGGAGGCGTGTCGAGAATCACTACAGGAATACGAGCGGCTACAGATAACACATCAACAGCAGTCTGAGCAGCTGACTACAGCCACAGATAGTCTGGAGATACAGACTACACAAGTAACGGAGAAAGAGCGAGAGATTAGGAGACTGAATAATCAGAACCGTCAGCTCCAGGAGCAGTACGACTCTCAGTCTGAGAATCTGGTGGATCTGAAGATAAAACTTAGCCGGGATCAGGTGCAAGAGGAGTTTGGTGTGATGGTGGAGATGCCACCAGAGAGATGGCAGGCGTTACTCAACACTTGCGTCAACGAGCTGCAGTCATACAAGAAACAGAAAGCTGATATGAGAGCGAGGATCCTGGAGTTAGAGAAGCAGACTGGTGAGGAGGGTAAGCCACAGCTTACACAGATGGATAAGAAGCCTCTGAGCGCTGAGCTGTCTGAGCAGTGTAAGGAGGGAGCTGAGAGAATCGCTCAGCTCGAGGAGGAGCTACTGCTGGCTTATACTACAATCACTAAGTTAGAGACTAAGAGGGATGAGGTCGCAACGAAATATCAGGATGTTATGACTAGGTGTCAAGAGCTACAGTCAAGTTTGGATCCAAAGATTAAGGAACTGTCTGAAAAGAAGGCGACGGAGGATGTCGGAGACGGTAGTGATGAAAACAAAGGAAAAGTTGAGAAAGATGCAGAACAGACAGAGACTGACGCTGTTGCGGAACCTGTTGACAAGCCTTCAGAAGCAGAAGTCAACTCCCAGCAAGAAGACAAGATGGAGCCCACAAGTGACAACAATGAGAGGATAAATCAGTTACAGGCTGAGTTAGAGGACCTGAGGGGCGTTACAGATGAGCTGAGACAGGCAGCTGCAGCACAGACAGAAAGTAACGAGGAGTTATCCACTCGTCTCAGAGATGCTCAGCAGGCCCTGGAGGAGCAGCAAGGGGAGGTAACCCGACTGCGAGGAGAGCTAGAGACAATGACAGAGGAGAGAAACAGCTTCAAGTCTCAGTTTAAGGATGAGAGAGATAAGACGTCAGCTCTTAGTATCGTACTAGTTGGTATGAAGGCTGATACTGTTGCTCAGGCCAATAAACTCCAAACCATTGCCGGAGAGCTCGCAGCCTCAAGGCTAGATAAGAGAGAAGAACTTATGTTCCAGATTAACAGGCTGAATAACCAGCTGGATGAGTCTAGAAAGAAGCTCACTAAGGAGTCAGAGAAAGTGGAGAAGCTCGAGTCGGAGTTATCTCAGAAGTCTGAAGAGGTGACAACTCAGCAGCAGAGGATCGAGGAGCTGAGTACAGAACAGACTACTCTGAACAACAGAGTGGGCTTCTTAGAGGCTCAAGTCAATGACATGACTGAGGAGAACTCATCCCTACTCAGTCAGAAATCAGAACTTGAGTCAGAGAAGAATGACTTGGTTACCAGAGTGCAGGACTTAGATATGTTACACAAAACTGACTCTAGTCAACAGGAGGAACTCGGTGCATTCGCTGAGTCACTTAGGAAAGAAACTAAAGAAGCTAACGAAAGGGCTCTACAATCGGAGGCTGAGGCTAAAACCTTATCTACTAAACTGAAACAAGTCGAGGAGGAACATAATAAAACTAGAGAAGAATTTGATGCCGTCCAATCTGAGTTTGCAAAACTTCAGGAGTCTATGCAAAAAAATAACACAGAATGTGAGGAGTTATCAAAAGAGCTGATTGATTACAAGCAGAAGCACGATGAGTACCAGACCCTCCTGTCTTCAAGAGAGGAGGAAGCGAACAAGATGAGTACTGAGATGCAAGCTATGACCAAAGAAGTGGAAAATTTGAGGCAGCAATTGGATGGATCTGCTGATCTCTGTAAAGCAAAAATACAAGAGGTAGAGAATCTGCAAGGTGAAATTGATGTGAGAGAAACCGAAATAGCAGAGCATTTGGCTAGCGCAGAACTGAAAGAGAATGAAACACGATTACTTTCTGAACAGATTGACACTCTGAGGAGTGAATCAGAAAGCCAGATGGGTACTTCATCTTCTTTGCATGATGAATTAAAGGAAATCAATAACCAACTTACAGCAGATTTAGAGGCACTTAAGAGTGAGAATGCAGAGCAGTTGGCAACATTCCAGAGAGAATTGATTGCTCAAGCTGAGAAAATAAAAATCCAGGCTACACAGTCAGAGGAGCTTCAAGCTGAAGTTGACAGACTCACCAGCCAATCAGAGAATCATGTGCAAGCCCTGGAAAATATGAGTGGCCAATCAGAAACTGAGAAAGCAGAAATAACT
The DNA here is from genome assembly GCA_914767715.1 of Membranipora membranacea. NCBI lineage: Eukaryota > Metazoa > Bryozoa > Gymnolaemata > Cheilostomatida > Membraniporidae > Membranipora > Membranipora membranacea. The sequence goes on from OU612069.1 coordinate 23,771,999, forward strand.
AGGCTTCTTAGCCAATCAGAGGATTATGTGCAAGACATAGAGAAGCTGAGCAGCCAATCAGAAACTCAGAAAGCAGAAATTACGAGGCTCATCGACCAATCAGTGACACAGCAGAGTGAGATTGACAGATTGAGCACTCAGAATACAGAACTACAGAGAGATATAGAGAACACCAGAAGAGAAGTTATGGAGAGTAGTATGACTAGTCAAAGCAGTGCTGTCTCTGAGGTGAGTCATGCGCTCTGTATCGCAATACATTAAATTATATAGATACACTGATGCTGTTCTTATACGTAACATCGATGCATAACAATGGTTTTCGTACTACATCAGCACAGCCTCAATTGTTCCCCTTACGCTTGTGACAAAGTGACTTGTTGTGTTATTCACTATACCATCAGTTGCTTGATATAGATATCATTATATGAGTTGCCCTACTCTGTGATGCTCTACACTTGTAAAATACTTTATTTACTCTCATTATCGTAACAGGAGGCAGCTGCTGAGATGAGTTCTAAGGCTAAGGAGATGGAGGATAGGGCTAACAAGTTTAAACTCTTGGCTCTCAAAGCTAAGAAGGAGCTCACTGACAGCAGAGCTACAGTAAGTTATCCACACTCATAAACTTACTCACTGCGGCCATCAGGAGCAACACTTAATATACTCTGGGTCTCTGGGTCTCTGGGTCTCTGGGTCTCTGGGCAGGAGTTAGACGCTATTTGCCAAAGCCTTATTGCACTGATGGCTGCTGTTGACTTTTGGTAATCATTAAATCAACAATTATGTGGCTGATACGCTACAGACAGCTATGATTGTTGAATTCAGCGGCTTTGTCACTCCTATTCAGTGATCAATCGTTTTTGTGATGGGTCTGCTATCATAATTGGCTTCTTTATCTATTTTTTTATGCTCACTCAATAACATCATCTGTGCTCACTTTGATCTTACACCACTTATGGATGTGATGTGCGTACAATATGTACGTATGTGGTGTAGGTAGGTTTTCGATGTACATGGAGGTGTACAAAGATAGTATACTTTCATAATAAATATAATGACACAACTAATAAACAAGCAGCTGTGATATGCTGTGTTAAGATTTTATGCTGGTACCAATTAACCGCTGTTGCCTGACTGATGATGATGTTACCTTGAATAGTGGGCCGTAGGGTGTAAAATGAGGTCGCTTGCTTACGGGAGTTTCAGTGTGTAGGTTGTTACCTGTCGGGATTGCTGGTCTAGTTACTGAGCCCTTGAGCTGCTATATATTTTGGGCCTCATAAAAGAGAACTTCATTCATCTTTGCGGATTAAAGACGAAGAGTTCAAACTGTTACATTTTGTTATTGTTATATATCTGCTAACATTAAACTACTGAGCTTTGTTCGTAGTTACTAACGCTGAATGGTATACTTTGGTAGGTTGAGAAGTTGAAGACGGAGTTAGCTGAAAAAAGTAGAGTTAGTGACAGCATGCAGACTGTAGTCAATAATTACCAGGTAAGATCTAGTGTTATACTCTAAATGAGTACAACATTTGAAGGCGGAATAGTGAAATATATGGCTAACCCACAACAAGGCATCTCTCACTCAATGCTCACAATAACTCATCCTCATTACTTTATCCAAACATACCTTAGCTAGTGTTATATTAGCTAGTGTTATATTAGCTAGTGTTATATTAGCTAGCGTTATATTAGCTAGCGTTATATTAGCTAGCGTTATATTAGCTAGCGTTATATTAGCTAGTGTTATATTAGCTAGTGTTATATTAGCTAGTGTTATACTCTAAAGGAGTAAAGCATGGGAAAGAGGAAAAGTTGGCCATTTTTTCACAGGCCTGGAATGGTGAAATTTATGGTTAACTAACAGTTACACAGCCTCATTTTTTTTACAAACTCATACCTTACCTAGTGTTATTCGGTGCTAGCTAACATTTAGTTGCCCCAAAACTAGCTATTATAAATTCATTTTTTATGCTTGTGAGCAGACTTTCATTCATTTTGAGGTCAACAAGATGAAGTGAAAATTGGTAAAATTTGTTTTCTTGGAAAGCTAGAAATTCCTCATGATCAAGATATAACAGCTATTTTACTTGTATTGGGCGCATGGTGATTTTCAGGGTCACAAAATGGTAATTCTTTTTACAGCATCTGCAGACAGACTTTGACAGATTGCAGGATGACCTTGACACAGAGAGGTCGAATGTCACGACCTTACAAGGTCAGGTGGAGTCAGAGCAGACGACTTCCTCTCAGATACAAAGCAGACTGACCGAGGTTATAGAGGAGAAGGAAACTGTGTCTCATACTAACAGTCAGCTTCTCGCTAAGGTCAAGGTGAGTCCGTCACTGACCAATGACACTGCGTCACGTCAATCTTATGATAAAATATTGCATGTACATCTCTTTTGCCACAATATCTTGGAATTTAGTGAGAGCATGCTAAGTCATATTTTGCAATTAGGGGTGGGACATGTTATGTACTCAGATTTGAATGACTCCATGGATCAGAGATACATATGCTAATAGTTTAATCTCTGTACAGACACACACTGTAGATGTGTATGTCAGTCCCTGCAGCATAGGTATCAAATTTATGGGTATATATAGGTATATCATCACCTTGGGCTATGCGAGAGTTGCTCTTCTTGATGTGCTGATGTGCTGTGCTAGTCTTGGTCAAAAGATTTTCCTACGGTCAGAATTACTCACTAATGTCATGTCAGTCATTTTCTCACTATGGCTGAGGTGAGATGTCACCGCAGATTCTTCAGAGAAATCTCCTGAGAGATGATAGAGTTACATTAATATTACTGGCATGTTGGTGTAATCACTGGAAACATTACTCCCCCCCCCCCCCCCGCCACGTTACTCCCCGCCACGTTAATCAACCGTGTGTGATCTGTATATATCACTATTAAATCCCAGGTTATTGGAACATTCTAAGCCAGATAAAATCCTCTGGTGGTTATGATTTTCTATCATGCCTTTGAGCGGTGATAATAATAATCAAAGCATTTAAACCAGATATGGGTACCATAAATGCTTCCGATTTGATTCTAATCATGGATCAAAACACCCACAGATGTGATCAAAACACCCTCAGATGGCTAGTGTTAACCTGATAAATGTTGTCCTGGAAGGATGATGGCTGCGGTCGTCCGGAGGGTTGATGTGGTTTATGTTGTCCTTGGGTTATATGTAGGATCTCCTTTACGGATACCGGGTACTCACCTTTCGATTGGGGCGGTTAGTGTCCCGATTCTAGAACAGGGTGTGCACCCAAACAGACCGGTTGGTGTTTGCACGTACACAGACCAATACCAGATCAAAGTGTTTTTATCAGGGTACTAGCGAACCGTAAATAGTAAACCTCCGACCTCATAAAACGACAAACATTAAAATATTCAGAGTGGACACCTGAAGGCCCACCTGTCTGTTTGGATGTACACTTGGAAATTTAATCTGACTTACAGAGCGCTAATTGTCCAGATCAAAGTATTGTTATGAGGGTACTAGTGGACCACAAAGAGTAACCCTCCGTCCACATAAAACCACAAACACTAAAGGCTTGAGGTGTTTTATATTTGACACTCATATTTATGTTTCAGTCATTTGAGAGTCAGCATGCTGAGCTGAAAGCTTCTATGATGTCTTTAGAGAAGGAGTGTGACAGCAAACAATTGGAGATCAATGAGGTCAATAAGAGCCTCACTAAGGTTCGTTGGACTTAGGCGTAAATTCTTTCGTTGTTACAATTTTGCAGAAAACTTGTGCAACCTCAGAACTCAACCTCAGAACTATTTTCATTATCGTGCTAGCATGAGATCTCTATGTATAGCTGGTCAACCGGCTTTTTTCTGAAAAATCTTGACACAGGGGAAATACGGGCATATCGATCCTTCCTCCTCTTGATTCTATGTGGATGCATTTGCATTTTTTATCTATTTATGATTAAACTCAAAAACAATTATTATTATCATCATTATGATATTTATAGCCTGTAATACTTATACTTCCACAAAATATGTTATTAGATGTCGGATCAAATGAAGACCAATGAGCTCTCTCATAAATCACTGGAAGATAAACTGAGAGGGAAAATAAACGAGTTAGAGGTCAAAGTCCATGAAGCGAGAGATGAGTTAGAACAAGCCCACAAGGTGAGATATATACATGAACATCTGTATGATTCGTGATAGAATATGCATATTTTTAGCTAAGGCTAAGGGAAGGCGCTGTCCTGTAATTGATTATTGGTGGTTGTGGTGCACTCAGGAAGGGTATCCGGGCCGCAATCGCTCTTGTGCTGCAAAACAACTCTCTGGATCATGTTGCTAGCTCTTTTAAAAGTAGCTCTTCAACCCCACATAGATAAAATGATCCAAGCACCACCCTAGTTAGTTTTTCTCATGTAATTCACAGGATGCACATCTGAACTATGAAATACTTTGTCAATATGTTCATATATAAATACCAGCATTTTCTTTTGGTCGGAGCTAATCAACATCAAAGTACTTGTATGTTTATTTCTGAAATATAAAAAAAATCTTGTTCTTTGGACATTTTTTTACCTGTAAATAACAGTCTTTGGACTGGTCGATAAATTTGTACTGGTGTGTATTTCCATCCAGTCTGTTATATCATAGACTGTGAGTGGGGACTTTTATGTTACCTTACACATGTTTATGATATGTATAATGTGACTGATTGACTCATCTTTATATTATATTACAGACTGTGAGTAAGAGTAGCCTGATGGATTTAGAGATAGCAGATTTTGAGAGGACAGTATCACAGCTTCAGTCACATGTCAGAGACAGAGATGATACTATAACTAATCTAACACAAGAACTCAAACATCAACAAGAGAAATGTACCTCCCTCGAGTCTGAGATGGGTTAGTATAGTCTAAGATTGATTAATCTGATTTTTTTTCATTTTGATTTTCCTTTGGCACTATGCAGACAAAATTTTGATAAGAAATTATCCAATTGCCAATAAGAATGATCAAACAACAACATATAATTGCTTGCTTCACTCTGTGTGTATGTTCTGTGGGAAAATGAAAGCAGATTTAGAAGCACTGAAGAGTCAGAATGCAGAGCTCTTTGACACATACCAGTCTAAGTTCAAGGGTGCAGAGAGAAAAATGAGAACAATAAAGTAAACCAACCTTTTGAGCTGACCGAATTGGCCAGTCTTGAGGAATGCTTTTATTTCGAATGCCTGCCATGGACTTCATGTACCGTATGTAATATTAAGTCTGAGACGCTAACTTTAGTTAGTTCAGATATCTTGTTTCCATCACTGAGTGGAGAATCAATATATAATGCCCATCTGTATTTGCTTTTCAAACTACCCAGTTTTTTGTATTACAGCAACAGCAGACGAGCAGAGGAAATCTGCAGAGAGTAGATATGATAATCTGCAGCAGACTTTGAATAAGACGAAGTCAGAGTTGGACGAGTCTAGACAGATGGAGAGTGAGAGTAAGACTACTGATCTGGCTGTGAGAGGAGAACTGGAGTCTCTCAGGCAACAACATGAATATCTCAAGGTACATAAGACTCCAATGTTATCAACTGTACTTAAAATTACTCTGTATGTGCTACCTTAAAAGTGAATAAGAACATCTGTCACAAGTACTCTGTGGTATTGGAGCCGGTATGAAAGTTAGGGTAATACCTAGGTTGAGCAGGATCTCAACAATAATGAGTACTTTACAAATCACTTGGGCTATGCTGTCAAATCATTATATTGAAGAGGTGAGCTTAATGGAATGATGACAGTCGATTCGGTGATTGATACTTGAATTGTGATCGTTTTTGAATGAAGTCCAATTATTCTGGCCCATCCAATACTGACAAATATCTTATCAGTCATATAGAGATACCATCAAGCGGGGGCCAACTTTACAGTTGTATCGCCGATGTGGAGCTTGATGTCTCCCATAATTATTTACATTTCAGTGTTATAATATAACCTCTTTACTGTCTCCTGTTATAGTTGGAGATGTCAGAGTTATCCTCACACAAGCTGACAGCTGAAGATAAGCTGAGATCATCGAGTGATTCTCAGCAGAGAGTAATCAGATCTATGGAGAATAAACAGAGGGCGCTGAACTCTGACCTAGAAACCTCTAAACATGAGCTGACAACTCTACAAGAGGAGTATGATAATTATAAGGTGAGTCAAGGAAAGGTTAGGGGTGAAGGGAGAGGGAGGGGGAGAGGTCAGGGGGTGAAGGGAGAGGGAGGGGGCGGAAGGAGAGGGAGAGGGGGTCAACAAGTGATGCTTGAATAAACATTAATGAGGCTGCTGCAGTCATAACCAACCACACAGATTTCGGTTTTGCAATTTTTCGTCTGGTATGGCATGCAATACTTCACAGTGTTATAAACTATTTATTTATTGAGGTTTACTAAAAAATTTTCCAATAGTGATAAAAAAGTACCTTGTTGACCTCAAAGAATTCACATAGAGCAAAAAAATCATTGAAATGTCAGTAACAGAATTGGTGGTGATTTGCCCTTTCTAGTAATATTATCCCTGAACATATATTTATTTATTCCGGGCAAAGTAACAGCTGTCCCCCTCCTTTCATTGTATTTGTAGGTTCGGGTGCACAGTGTACTCAAACAGCAGCAGACCCGAGCGTCAGTAGAGGCTGCTCTCGAAAGTGAGAAGGTAGAAAAAGAGCATCTACAACAAGTACTGGACCAGGTCAAGGTCAAACTACAGGAGACTACGTGAGTACTGATCACAATATGATACAATGATTTGTGTAGCCCACTGAATAAAATTCTTCTCAAGGAACGGAAATAACAAACATATCCTTATACAGTTTGGACACTCAACAGAGGGATCTGGGATTGATCTGATTGGCTGTCCCTACTAGCTTAATAATATATAGCCTAGGAAATAGTCTTGTTCACAAAATTGGTAACAGTGAAAAAATGCCTTCAGTCATACTGACTCTCGTGATCTGACTGGGCATGTAGATCACTGATAAACTAGCTAGGCTACTTAGATTTGCACATGTGCAAGAACACTGAGTTAAGTTTGGGTTCTGATTGCAATTTTGGTCTGGGGAAATGGGATATCCCCTGCATAAACTGCTAGTAAAATTTGGCTATTAATGACAATAGAAGATAACTCTTTCTAACAATTCTGCACGCATTTGGGAGTGTGCCACCGGAACAGGTAGCCAATCAGATGGCTTCGGAATTCCGAGACTCAATTTTGCAGAGATCAGCTCATGCCCAGAGCTGAGCATGCGCAGAATGGCCTTCAGTAGCTATATTACTGCTACTAGGGCCTGGCTATTTTCGCAAGTCCTCTGTCTAAGTAAAGCTAATTATGCTTTTCCAGATATAAAGTTTGAAGTTTGTTTATTGCCTAAATTCTAATATCTATCCTGTGATAGGTTGATAGCATCGAATGTACAGCACATACATGGAAAAATAATAATAAAAGGAGTCTGAGCTGCATTAGTTAAAAAATCGCATATAAAATTCAAAAAAGGTATTTTGTCTTTTGGTTGTTCTACACTTGGATGGCCTATATTTATCTATTTTTGCTCTACGAGCAGATGTTCTGTTTGTGTTTATTTTAATACGAGAGTTCAAGGGGTGATTATCGTTGTCAGCTATTCTAGTGAAATGTTCACTGCAAGTGGTGTGCAGGAATGTTGTGATGGGTGGCAGTGCTAGATGGTCCAGCCTCTGCTCGTAGTTGTCAGAGAATGGCAGCACAATATGGAGTTCAGTGGTTGAAACCTTTAATAACTTATTAATTTCAGGTCCGCCACAAAAAGTTATAACTAGTCAACCAAGGGATTATTGCGGGCTACATTCAATGATTATTCTTGTAATCTAATATTGTGTGATATCTTTCCTATAATGGAAGCAAAACCAGTTTAATTGATATTTTCTCACCTCTTTTAATGAAAAGAAACACACGACCTAAGAGTTAGTGTATCTCAATTCATTTGGTTACATCCATAGACTTGGTAATAAACCCGCAACTAAAGGCCTCGGTGCCTCAACGCCATATAGTTCCCTGTGTAGGTTACACCTCAGTTCTCACATTGTGACCGTTTATATCATGTGAGTATATGTTGTATATTTGTAGGGATCGTCTGCAGGCCTCTCTATCGGAGAATGGACTACTACAGGATGAGATAGATAAGCTATCACTTAGACTAAACAAACAGAACACAGACTACAACAACAAGGAGTCTGTACTCAGACAGAGAATAGATCAGTTAATGCTAGAAAACTCTGTCATATCTTCAGAGCATAACTCAGCTATCAGCCAGATGTCTCAACATACGGAGATCATGACGCAAACATTCAAACAGCAGGTAAAATATAGTGATAACAATCGTCTTACTTTGAAGAGATACATCTTTGGCTTATCTAGTGACTAGTAACTATCATATTGTGTATTCTTTTGTGGATAAGAGTTTATCGGGGACGGGGTAGGGAGGTGTCTGAATTCACATTTCCGTGATGTTTTTAAGGTACACAAATTTTTTAATTTCATCGTACGGCGAATGACAACAATTAGAGTTTTGTTTTTTTTTCATTCTGCCTTGAGGGCCTAGGCCCTATATGTATATATTAGGAACCAGCTTACATATACTAGATACATAATTGTGCTAGAATGAGACGGTTCTTGAATCAAAATATTTTGTTAGCTTTGTAATCGTAATGTGGCGCAATTTGCTGTTTCATATTAGCATTGGATAAATATGAGTGGTGAGTGGGCTGACAATGATGGTGTTAGAAAGCCTTATAGGCTTTAGGTAGTGTATTAAATACTAATTCCAGTATGCTGACATATGGTTGAAAAGACAGCTTAGAAGATAAAAGTATTTTACTGGAAACTATTAGGCAGACACTTGATATTCACTGCCGTGTTACCTGGCTCCCCTCTCAACACTCACAAACACTGACTCATGTTAAAATAGCTATAATAGTTTTAACAAAGGATAGCATAGATAATTACTGGTCTGATGGATTTAATAGCAAAGAGACAAAATATAATGGTATAAACATTAGAGTATTTGCATCAACTAAAACTGTCCCAATACAATAATCCGATCCACAACATCACACTACACTATCTAATATCCATATTGACTTGATTCCTTTTTTCTTCAGATGCAGACGAGTCAGTCAGAACATGAGTCACACATAAACAGCCTCAACTTGAAAATAGATCGTCAGATAGACGAGAAAAACTCTCTTATAGTGGAGGTTCAAAACTTACGTCAGCAGGTCTCCGGCAGCACCAAATCGTCTACTGATCAGGTACCCTAGATATTTTATCATATTTAATCATTTATATGATTTACTGGAGGCCTAAATTTTGAGGGCACTCAGTATATTTATAGAATTGAAATCAATGCATTACGGGGTAAAATAGTATTGATGCTAGGGAAGGTCCGTGCTACAAAAGAGCCAGCAAAGTATTATTGTCTATTAGAGCTGCAAGCCTGCCGCTATTGCTAATCCTGATAAAAGTATTTTAATAATGATTTGCAAAGGTATTTCGCTTTTTTACTTTTTCACACAGGAAAATATGACTCAGGTTGGACCGTCATGAATGTTTAAATCTTTCTTATTAATCTTTTCGGGTCTTAAAGACCCACTTTAGATCTCTTAATTTCGCCAGCTTCTATATCTGCAAACCAATTCATGATGCAATATTCATTTAGATCAGTGAAAGAGGGAGTTCATTGTTTAGATTAATGTGAGCGAGGAGTTGACTCATTAATGTGAGGGAAGGGGATGCTGATGCTTATACAATGACTTTTTCGCTTTTTCTCTCATACTCAAATAAAGCTTCTCACCTTCTAATACTATTATCAATACAGCACTCAGCTGGTCTCATCAAGCTTTAGTTATAACAAACTCTCCTAACTCCGAACTAGCAATTTACATCAACTCTAATAATGATGGTTGACATTTGAATGAAAGCTTATTCTATTTGTAATAGTTCGAGAAGTTAGAGAGGTGATCAATATGGGGTTTGTCACATTATTTCATGCTCACATATTTGTTTCTCTGTTTTAGCTGAAATCATCAAAACAGCACCGCAGACAAACCTCATCACCAAACCTAGCCTCAGCTCCTGATGCCAAATATATTACCAGAGAGTCAGGGGAGGGTATGGAGCACCCTCAACCAGTGAAGGTGACTACAGGCATGCCACAGGTATAGTATAGTGAAGCTTCATTGATGGACTTACGCTTTTCCCTTTCAGATATTAATCTAATGCTCGGTTCACATTGTCCCAGATGACACTAGGAGGCCATCCCAGATGCTTATCCCAGTCACATTATAACATTCATCCAAGATAGCCATCCCAGATAGCCATCCCAGTCAATGTGAACCAGAAGATGACACAATCCCAGACTGTCTGGGTCCGTCTGGGATAGCATCGGGAAAGTTTTACGCTTACAAACTTTCCCGATGCTATCCCAGACGAACCCAGACAGTCTGGGATTGTGTCATCTTCTGGTTCACATTGACTGGGATGGCTATCTGGGATGAAAGTTATAATGTGACTGGGATAAGCATCTGGGATGGCATCCTAATGTCATCTGGGACAATGTGAACCAAGCATTAGATATAGCAAATGATTAGGAAATTTTAAACCTCTTTAAACCTCTGGTCAACCAGGGTCAACTGAATGCTGAATTCAGCTGAAAGCTGAATTTATAAATCAAGCCTAATATTGCTTTTCTCAACAATAATTTTGTAAATTCAGAAAAACATCGTTGAGATGAGAATTTGGGTCGATATAAGTGATAACAAAATGTCAAATGCCATGGGGCCGCCACGAACTCATTGATTAATATTCAACAGTATCAATACAGTTGACTGTATCTTTTGTTGAGTAAGCTAGCACATTGCTGATTTTCTCCTAATCTGATTGCAGCAGAGCCCGTCCAGCTCCTCGGCTCCCGGCTCTAACACTCTTGTAGGTCTGGAGGCTCTCCTCTCTCCACACTCACAGGATGATGATAACATGTCAGTGATCAGTGACACAACGTCACAGCGTGACTCAACGTCACAACAGACCGCACAGGAAGTAGATAAGCTGAAAACGAGGCTGCAGTTATCAGAGAAACAGGCCGAGCATCTCAGAGAGGTATGAGCGGTGCTATCAGTAGGGTTAGATAAGTACTCTATCAGTTGTTAGTTCATGTCTGCGCAGATATGCAGCTGCCTTGACCCACTTGCAACAGTCGGCAAGACACTAGTTATTTAAACTGTTATTTAGTGAGATGCTATATGAGATATTTTACAGATGTAGATGTAGTTTTATTAGTGTCATAAGCAGAACAACCAGGCTTTGGGACAGTTTATTTCCCACAAGCATTCGATTTGTAAACTTGCCATTCTTATTTTATATTACAGTTATATTGTATATAACAGTTACTCAATGAACGAATTTTATTACAGTTACTGAATGACAGCGAGGCTACTTGTCTGAGATATAACGAACAGGTCAAGATACTAAAACAGGAGATCAGAAGATTAGAATCTAATCAACAAAGAGAAAACTCTATATCTAATATGGAATATCTCAAAAATATTGTATATAAGGTAATATAGTATATATCATAATGGAATTGTTTAGGATGCAACACCATACACAAAGTAACATATATGAAAAATCCAAAGACCATGCAGAGTTTATTATGTCAGTCATCTTCAACATTCTAGCCTGGTATTTACCTTGGATTCTCACATATATACCGGTATTTTCACCCTCAGTGTTTTTTCACTATAACACTTGGTTGTAGTTTTTAAGTTTGGAAGCGGGAGATGAGAGAACACGCCTACTTCCTGTTTTGCACACAATGCTGAAATTTACGGACGATGAGTTATCCAAACTTCGAATGTTAGCTGCTGCCGCAGGTTAGTGTGTAATATCAGGGTGTTGTGTGCAGGCTGGCTGGCAGGCTGGTATACTGTGTATGTGTAGGTCGGTACACTGTGTGTGAACTGGTTCCTTGTATATCCTGCTTACTCATTGGTCTGTATCAGTTAACAGGTTCAAACTCTGCTCAGGTTGATTGTATTGTAGTAGAATTGCATGGTCAGCATGGAATAAGGTAGATAATAAAATGCTAGTCACGTGGCTTCTCGTAAGTAGCCACATGACAAGGCTAATAAAATGCTACTATCATCAACCTGGTAAAGTTTTCGCACTAATACTAATGCTGTATAATAAACAGTCACAGCATGAATACTTGTATGTAATATGGAGATATATCTCATTGTTGTCGTGCTGTTGCTCACTGATCTTTAATATCACGATTATATGTTATGTAGGTACAGAGGAGGCTGCAGGAGGAGGACAATCACAAGGATCCTGGTCTGGTTATCTACACAGATGGACTGGGTTCTCATCTTAGTATTAACTTACTACTCCGGACAGAGTATAGAGATAACCTCTCACTTCATAATATGAACTATAGACAGATGAATCATGCCTTCAGTTCTATAACTGTCACCGTATGATGGAAGGATATGGTTTGTCATCATAATCACACCAAAATGACGGCTAGTAACGGCAAAACAACAATGAAATTTTTTCCTTATTATATAAGGGCATGTTATGGTTAGGGGGAGCATCTTGCATTTCACCATTTCATTCTCGCACAGTCAAACAAATTGTATCAATGATATCCATTAGAATGCTTGGTTTTATTATTTTGAGATAGTAACGGCCGTATTTGGAGTTATCTCTATGCACTAAATGGTAATATATTATATTATTATCATGTTATATACTGCCTTCACTTACATTCCCTTGGGTGGTGATGTGTTTCATTTTCTATTTTAATGTAATCTTTCTCGGTTAGTACCGTATCCATCTGGTCACTATTTATGGTTGTTGGTCATGTGATCTCATGTTTAAGATTTATCTCCCCCGAGTTTCTGACAAAATTCCTCTCATTTTCTGTGCAATCATTTAATTTTCCTGCCAATTTTCTATCGTATTTGATTTGGAAGCTTACGTTTATCGCTCTGCAAGCTTTGATAAAGAATTAATGTTATGGTGAAGAGGTTAATTTAACAAGCTTTTAGAAACTGGATCTGAACATGACACTGGTGGGGTAGCTCCGATAAATGACATAATATAATAAATGATAATATAAAACTGTTGCCTACTGTTATTTATTACAAAGATGAAGGTCACAGTTACGCCAATAAATGAGCATGGCAGATAGATCCCTAGTAATTTATGCCGATCTTGAGCTGATACTAGTATGCCCTATTTACTAAGGCAAATTAAACTAAGACTAGGTAGTAGCTGCGTGACAAAGCTTCCTGACCACTACTATGGCCGTAGCTTCACATTTTAGCCATGATTCTAGAACAACCCTACAAGTGGCCTCAATCAAAATAAATTATAAATGTGGCAAAGTTTACCCATAAGTTATTTCATAGGTTTCAATGGTAATCAAAGTGAATTCGAAGCACAGATTTAGCATCTTGGAGTCAAACTACTAGGGCTTGATTCTTATGTGGATATTTAGAGAAGAATCAGTTCTAGGGAGAATAGAGTCATGGTGTGCGAAAATGTAGAGGTGTGGAAAATATTTAGGCCTCAGGGGCTTGAAAAGCTCAGAACTCCAGACTGCCCATAGTATTATGAGTCATGAACCATATATGGTGAAATAAAAAAGTCACTTCAAAATATTCAGGTATAGTCTATAAATGGATGGCTAAAAAATACAGTATGTCATTCCGTGTTCCTCCGGTTAAATTTTCACCATTTATAAATAGGATGATTTTACATATTATGTGGACAGAGGAGAGCGTTATAATGTTTGCAGAGAAAAAGCTGGAGGATAATACAAAGATGATCTAAAGCTTTCCCTTGTAAACTCTTCATAATAGCTTCACGTATAGCTTCCTATTGGCTAGCAGTGCATAGCTGCTGTAGCTTGAATGGTAACCAGTTCTCATAATTCAGCCGGGCGACGAACAGTTATGTTGACAAGCTAGTACACTTTGAGTACAGATTTTATTCTACTCAGTTATATTATCAAGTTGAGGATTATTGGCCTTGAGTGAAGAGCTTGACCTGTTTTACTGGTGATTGATCTAAATATATATGTGCTCTACTCTTCTTGTGGTTGTAACTGGTAAGTTATCGATGGAGAAATTCTAGATCGCGTACATCTTACTATCTACTTTGTCAAGAGGTTTTGGATTGCAAATGTTTACTTGATCCAAAAAGTGTATTGTTATAAGACTGACAGTTTAAATTGATGTGAAATTGACTTTGGAAAGGTTTGTTTAAAAGGCTGGATTCAATTAAATCCATTGTGTTAATAGCAACAGTTTACCAGTAATTGGTATGGAAATAATTGCAATAAATGGTGAGCTTCATTTTGCCCCTTTTATTTTAGACAAGCTGCTGACTGTGATGACTGTCCCATAACAGCGTTACGTCAATAACACTCCAGATCATCTAATGAGGAAGCAGAGAAATTGATCAACTGGATAATTTAGCATTAGACGATAAACACTCTTATTTTGCCAAGGACACATATATTTGGTGAGTTGATGCACAACGTTCCAAAAACCACAATGTTATCAAGCACAACTGTTAGGATATGCTGTATTGTGTAAGGGGAGAATCTATAAATTAATGTAAAAACATTTACCGCCATGTTTAAGGATATACAGCCTCGTAGCATCCAACAGGTCAACAGGTATTTTCATGCCTAAATATTACATTGAATTTTTTGAAGCGGAGAATCCTATTGTCGAAAGCAATTCAATGCTGTTAAGTTTAGAGCGGAAGCATGTGCCATTTATCATCTCTCTTTCTCTTGTGTCAAAGAAGCCCTAGTGAAGTGGAGAGTGGTTCATGAACCTCTGCTGACTTTGCACTTCAGCTACCTTGGTATATATAGTGCCATTCACTTGAATACCTGTGTGTTGTGTAATGATATATGTACTACTGTATGTTATATTTATCATGGTGATTACCATTTTAACCCTTTGCTTTGTTATAGGTTTGTTTAGTTCATATCAATGAAGAATGAATGAGTTCCCAAGTATACACTTTGTTGTCCTACTACAAAGAGTTCCATGATATGGTATGGATGATGACACAAGGAGCGCTGCCAATATAAAAAGGTGAGGGTAATTTTCTTACCCCAACTATCCACCCACTAACTGAAAAAGTGAACCAATTTTAAAGAACTGCCAACTGTAGTGTGAAAATCAACAGCTTATTATTTACCTTATTCAATGCTTTCAGTGAGAATGTAGAAAGGACAGAATATTAATTGCCTGATGAATACAGAATTATAGTAATAAATGTCGTGTTTGAATCTACCCTTGTATTTTCAGATATGCTCTTTAATGGCCAATTGAAGTGACTACCGAACGCCTGCTGCCCTTTTGTGCCGACTGGGACAGTAATAGCATGATGTCATTATCACCCGGAGGCCCAGAACACACTAAATAATGAGAAAGCAGAACATATAAATAACTAGAAGTCTTGTCTCTTATTTGGCCAAGGAATCACAACTTTGGTGAGTTAATATCGCATAACCTTCCAATAACTGCCATGTCTACCAGGTAGGGCATGTTGTGCTCAAACAGGGGAGACTTGGTACCTCAGAATAAATTGCAATTTTAATTGCAAAATTTTCGATTCCCAGTGACATACAACCAAGTAGCATCTACCACGACCTGCCTGTAGGCTCCCTGTATTTTTCTTATGTTGACAATCCTGTTGCCAAAAGCAATTCAATACAATCATTTTCCCTTCAAAATGTACCAAAGTACTATGTACCAATAGAAGCTGATAGTGGTTGAAGAACCTTGGCTGTTCTGCACCCAAGCTGCCTTGAATATTATATATTCATTTATGTAATGATGACTACCTTTTAAACCCTGTACTCTGTTTTGTTCATTACAGAACAACCTGGATAATCCCCACACAGTCCAAATGAGGTGAACACAAATACGATATGCACAGGTATACAAACAGCCCTAAGCACCTGGTAAAAATATGGATTAACCTTCAATCTAACGAGGTGAGAGTTGTGTTCTTCCCTCAACATGTCAGCTCTGCCATGAGACGAATGATTAATATAATAGTAGTTTTTAAAATCATCCATATCCAGCATAACAAAAAATAAGCTTTTCTGAGTTTGCAACTTGTCGATTGGGCGAAATACAATACAATATTTGTCCTCATTTCAGGATAGAAAGAGCAGTCATTCAAGATTCCAAGTTTGCTTTTGGCGACATTTTCAGTGTTAGCTCCCGGTGCTTTCTCAGGGAAACACCTGTTAACAGCGAAGAAGAAACTGACATATCAACACATGAGATTCCTCCATTTGTTCTCTACAGTCTCTATAACACACCTGCGCTGGTAAGACATCAATGCATAAAAATGTTTTAGATGAGAGCATTTTAGTAAAGAGTATACTTGCAGGATTCTATCTGCAAGATCTCCAAAACTTTTTGCAGCCAACCGAGCTAAGTTTGAAGCCCAAATATATTTTTGTGGCTTTCCATTATCATGGTTCTACAATGGAATACAATGAAATCTCTTTGCATCCATTTGAGCGCTTTTTAAACTAATTCTGCTATTCGATAATCATTGTCACTTATTTTGTAGCTTATTGATGATAGCTAATAGCCTAATAGCTGCCTAATCTGTTTCTACAAACAGCGCACTGAATGCAGTTGGAAAACTGAAAACTTGAGACTAATAGCTGGAGCTGTTTTACTGGTGTTAAATCTCCATATATCTGCTTTTGATTCTTCAGGTGCGTAACGGTAAATTATCTGTGAAGAAGTTCTTAATAGGATAAGTTTCTCAAACTGCAAAGGAAATTATCGACAGGTTTTTGTTTGTGTGGAATCACATTATAAGGGTGATCGATCAAAGTTGGCTTAAATTCACCGATTTCTGCACTGCCTCTGTTTAATCAATTGTTGAAGCCATGAATATGGGGTTTTCTAATTTACTGCCTATATTTTTAGATAAACTGTTAAATTGCTGTTTACAATGACCAATGTGCAGCTGCTGTAATTAGCAATGACTGTAACGGTAACAGAGAACCAGGACACGCATGACATGATTGTGGAAGCCGACAAACTAATAAACTAGAAAACTGAGCGTTAGATGAAACTCACTATCATTTCGATAAAGAAACACTGGTGAGTTGATATAATTTCCAACAACACGACTGTTATAGGACATGCTGTGTTGTATACGGGAAATGTTAATATTGTATAAATGTCTATTATGACGATTACCATTTTAACACCTGACCTTGATTTATTCTTTCCATAGAATGGTATTGATGACGTCAAGCGTATTGTGGGGCTAAATTTCTGAAGAGTCTCACAGTCACGGTCCTAACAAGCACAACCAGTACGCTATGGACAACCTGACAACAATTGTTACAGGGTAACAGGACATTCCAGGACAAATGATTGATGCATATACTAATTCTGAAAATCAACCTTATTCACTATCACCATTACAAAATACAAAGAGTTAAAGAGTTAACCCCGAAACATTTTGCAGTCAATCAAGCTAAATTATCATTGTTCAACAATGGAATCTAACAAAATCTTCTTGCATCCATATGAGTCAACCAGTGTCTAGTTTGAATCTGCTACTGGAATAGTCATTATAGCTAAATTTTGTAGCCTATGGGATATAGCTGATAGCCTAATAGCTAAGCCTCTTGTATAGCTGCTAGCTGTTTTAACATACAGTGAAGTAATCTCCTTGGCTTCATTTTTGATGCTAGTAAGAAATGAAAATTATCTTATCGAAAGGTTTTCGTCCAACATATCCATTGCTATTAAAAAATTCAAATTGTGTGGTACCACGTTATAAATTTGTTTTATCAAGGTTGACTTCAGTTTATCGGTTTCTGCTGTTGCCCCAATTTTTCTAAATTGAAGGCAACAATAATAGTGAGTTTGAACTTTTCTCTCACATTTTAGATCAGCTGTTAAATGGCATGGCAGTTAAAAGGACCAATGAACGCCTGAAGCTCTTAGTTATGACTGTTACGATAACATCATGGTGTCGAGGACTCTCCGAGAACCAGGACACACTTTAGAATGCGGACCCGAGAATTGCCTAAACTTGAAAACTGAGAAAATTGGACAAAATCGACTATTATTTGGATAAACAAAGACTGGTGAGTTGATATCGCATCACCTTTCAAGGACCACAATGCCCAAATTCTTCACTCAGAAAAAGATGAGGTGGATTATCTTGTCAGACCAAGAATGCAAAGAGGGTCCCAACAAAGAGAACAACATAGCAGAGGCTGCACAGATGCTGCCATCGACTGGATACACCCTTGAGACATCCGAGGTACATGCCATGAAATTTTTCTTGCTCGTTGTTCAGAACACAAATGGTCCTGTTATCCACATTCGTAGAACTGTTGGGTTGTCTAGGACTTCACCAGTGGGAAAATATGTGCTAGATAAACATTGGCTGATAATTTGCCGTGCTCGATCGGCTCAAGATCAAGACCTAAAGCCCGGTTGTCCAACATATCAGTTTTAATACCTGCCGGATTGAAATATAAACCCCACCATCGATGTATTGTCATTCTGACCTAAAATTCCAGGCTAAAACGACCGTACCCTTCCCCACTCCAGAATATCAGCATGTCGGTCCTGATTGGCTAGCCACCATGTATGAGCAAAAACTCAATGGTATACATGCCGATGAAATGGGACTTTGCGAGACTATACAAACCATCGCTCTATTGGCGCATGTTGCTTGCGATCACGGTGGGTTGTAGCAGTCGCAACAATATTTTACCTTATTACCAAATTACCAAATTGTAATCCTAAGAACTTTGAGTTTATCCCTGTTCACGCAGCATGATGACGGTACAGTCATGAGTGCTTTATTTAAAGCAACGGAAAATAAAATATTAAGAATAGAATAAAACACATCTTTCTTTCTCTTACGACAAGAAAGAAAATGGAGAGTGTTTGGTGAACACCTGCTGATTTTGCACCCCAGCTGACTTGACGCTAATATTTATTTTCAATTTACCATTTTAACCCCTGGCCTTGTTTTAGTTCGATTCTGTCCCGAAGGATGAAGAATTTTCCCAAGTATCGATGGCGAACAAGCAATATCCAGTCAAATAGTAAGCAAATTGAAGAGAACCAGTGCTTTATGCACACACGCCCAGGCAGCCCAGACTACCTGATATCAGTATGGATGACACAAGAAGACCTGCTTATATAACAATGTTAGAGTTGTGTTCTTCCCTCTTTTACTGGGCTCTGACCAGCAAAAATTGTTCCAGTTGAGCCAGGGAGAATGGAATCCATTCCATTCTCCCTGGTTGAGCCAACTTGTAAATTGGAAATTACACTAGTTTTTATAATCAAAATTATTCGGCATTACAAAAAAAATTTTGATACTAGTACGGTATCAACATGCTGCTCCGAGTAAAAAACTTAATCACAGATATCGGCCCTCTAAACTTATCAGAGGAATTTTCCCGATATAGGTCAAGTCTCATGGTTGGTTTCAGTCGATGGGGATGGCTGAAATCCAAACTAAATCTCTGCTATTATTCCTTGTTTCAGGAGAGAAAGAGCAGTTCAATCAAGATTCTAAGTCGGTTTTTGGGAAGTTCAGTGTAAGCTCCCAGAAATAAGACTTTCTCAGGGGTACATTATTACATGTTAACAGTGGGGAAGAGAACAACATATCATCACTTTAGAATCCTCCATCTCTGCAGTCTCTATATCTCTCTGCGCTGGTGAGACATCAATGTACAAAAGTCTTTAAGATAGGAACATTTTAGTTAAGAGAATATACGCAGAATTCTATCTGCAAGATATGTAACCCAAAAAATACGAAAACAATTTTCCTTAATTTGTGAACCCCAAAACAGTTTGCAGTCAAGTTTGAAGCCCAAACAAGTGTTTGTGGCTTTCCATTATCATTGTTCAACAATAGAACGTAACAAAATCTCTTTGCATCCATCTAAGCCAACCAGTGTCAGTAGTTTCCGTTGCTTGATTCTGCTTTCGGATAACCATTGCCACTAATTTTGTAGCTTGTGGATGCTAGGTAATAGTCTAATAGCTACTTGACATAAAACTGTATAGCTGCTTTCTGATTTTTCCTACAGTGAGCTTAACAAAGCTGGATGTATTTGATGGTCTGACTAACAATTCCTAGGCTCTTCGCACTGAATGTAGCCGGATAATTTGTCGAAGCCTGGAGACAAATAGCTGGACCTGGTTTACTGTGTATCTGGGTATATCTACATTCGATTCTTCAAGCATTGCGGTAAGTTATCTATGAATAAATTATTGATGGGAAAAGCTCCTAAGACTGCATTGGAAATTATTGACAGATTTCCGTTTCAATATATCCGTTGTTATTAAGATTAAAAAATTTGTTGGATCTCAGTTTTCTCAATTGCTAAAGCCTTATCATTTACCACTTATATTTTCAGATAAGCTGTTAAATGACTGTTTAACATGACCAATAAACACCTTGCTGGATAGCCATGAGGACATTTGTACTAGAAAAGGCCTCCGTGACTGACTATAGTTGTGTTTTGCAATGGTATGACCATTACTACATGTTCTATCTATTACAATAATTACCGTTTTAGCCACTTTCTATATTTTAGGATTATTAAGTTCGTGTCAACAAAGAATGAATGAGTTTCGAAGTAAATTTACAATGTCGTCCTAACAAAGTTTACCTGTACAGACATGTGTAGATGACACAACAGGAGCTGTCAATATAACAAGGTGAGAGCAGTGATCTTTTACAGTGATTCACCTATTACCTGAAAAAGTGAACAACGTTAACGAACTGCCAACTGTAGCACGACAACCAACAGCTTGTTATTTATCTCATTCATCGTAGATAATGACTGTCTACTACATACCTCATCTATAACACCGTCTATTACTATATCCTTATATGAATGTTCACTTTCTGTGAAATTAAGTTACAAAATGTTTTGGTTGGCTTCTATCAGTTACTTTCTCAATAACTACAGTTTTCTCAATGGCCCATGGCAGTAATTACAGTAAAACAAATATCAAATTAATTGAATTACCCCTCATATTGTCAGATAGCTGTTTTATCCCCCAATCTAGTCGACCAATGAACACCTACTGCTTTTTATGATGACTGTTACTGTAACAGCATGATGTCAAGGACACTCGGAGAAGCAGGACACACCATAGATTGAGAGAGAAGAGAATTCAATTGACTTGAATATTGGACCTTGGACAAAAGAAGCAAACAAGCAAAACATGAAACTGGTGAGTTGTGCATCACCTTCAAAGGCCATATTACCCTAAAAAAACTACAGTTAGGACGTTCTGTGTTGCACCTAGGAATGAGCACCTGAAAATTGGCAAAGAAAAGTTTTGTTCCATTATATGCGGCCATGTAGCATCCAATACAAGGCAATCGGTTTAAATATTGGTTTTTAGCCGTTACTTGCCTAAACTTAAACACAACTTGCGCATTCTTTTAGGTTCCTGAGCTCCATGAATGAATGAGCACGGGTATCAATGGCCATCAAGAGTATTATGGGACTAAATATCCTGAAAAAAATCACCTCACAGTCCCAAGAAGGAGAACCATTACGTTGTGCACAGGTATACATGCAGCAAAAAAACCCTGGTATCAATATGGATTAACCTCCAATACAACAAGGTGAGCGTTGTGTTCTTCCCTTTACAACTTTGCTCCTCGCTGCAAAAGATTTTTGCAGTTGAGCCAATTTGTTAAAAAGATTTAACAGCGCAATTAAGAGAAATCTAAGCTAGCTCCGAAATTCTTCCTCCATCTGTGTTTGATTCTTGACTCCGGTTCAAAATGAGCCATGTTGTTCTTTGTTTCAGGATAGAAAAAGCAGTTCAATCAAGATTTCATCTCGGTTATCAGAGAACGTTCAGTGTTAGCTTCTTGAAATGGGACTGTGTTCTTGCACTTTCTCAGAGATACATTGTAACATGTTGACAGCGAGGAAGAAACCATGATATTAACACTTCAGATTCATCCATCTGTACTCTGCAATCTCTATAACACATCTGAACTGGTGAGATGTCAATGCATAAAATAGTCTTTTAAAAAAATAGGATATCTATCTGAAGGACCTCTAAACCAAAGATGACAGGAACTAATTGGCTTTAAAATTCATTTTGACCTGTTTTTGTTAACATCAAAACTGTTTGCAGCTAGCCAAGCTTTGCTGGATTGCCCATACAAGATTTCAACAATTAATTAAACACAGCAAAACCTCCTTGCATCCATATGAGCGACCAGTGTCATTAGTTACCTGTGTTTGATTCTGCTATTGGAAAATAATTGTCATTAATTTTATAGCTTATGACAGATAGCTAAAAGTCTATTAGCTCCTTGATTTTGCATATAGTGAGCTGAACAGAGCCGGAAGTACTTGATTGTTTGATTTACAATTTCTAGGCTGTTCTCGCTGAATACAGCTGGATAATTTGTCGAAATGCGGAGACTTATTTGTTGAACCTGTTTTACTGGTGGTAGATCTCGATATGATATCTGCTTACAGTTATTCATGTGTTGTGGTAAGTTATCTATGAGGAAATTCATAATAGGACAAGTTTTTCAAACTGTAGTGGAAATTGTCGACACTTTTGCGTTCAACATTTCCATTGTTGATCAAATATTTAACTTTTGTGGAACCACGTTATAAATCATGCAGCCATGTAGCATCAAATACAGATGGCCTGCAGGCTCCCGATAATATTTTCAGCTCCTTTTTAGCTCCAATATGAACTGATAACAAACTTGGCTGGTATGATATATGCTCTACAAGTCAATTTGAATAATGACATATTAGTTTTCAGTCCATCAACTCCTACAAGAGCTACAAAGTCGGAACTGATCAATGAAGTAGAGGATGAAACCCCAATGAACACAGAATCTTTTATCGAACCAAGCTAAATATGTAAGATTGTAATTGTTTATTATACTATATCCCCCAGACTTGGTACCCTTACCCCTAATTTTACTTTACTTTACAGGTAGATTTCAACACAATTTTAAGTACATAAACACCCCTTGAATAATTTTAACAGGAAGCTCAAGTTATGCAGTGAGTCGCTGAATTTTGGAAAAGTGGTTTATGGACTACAAAGAGGGTGCCTAAAGTGCAAGAACCTGTCCGTACAATCTTCTAGAAGAAATGCAGTGCTTGGCAGCAGACTTTGCCTGGGAGAGGAAATGGAAACAAAGCAGATTGTCGGAAGGTAATAATTTATGATCTACTCCTCACCATTTTCATTCTTTCAGTGGTAAACCAATCAATAATTGACAGTTGCCCAGTTGAAGTTCATGGAGACTGTGATTTAAAGTTTAATTCTGCTTCAGCTGATGAATAGCCCTTTTGCTCTATGAGTCTACCAAGGAAACTTCAACTGATTAGCTCATTTTTGTTAGCTCCCGTTAAATTGCTACCACTGTTGAATATTTGTTTCACTATTATCAGATATCCAAAAAGATAATTGGGTATCATCAAGACAGAATGGATGATGAACAGAGCTCTCGGCTGGTCTTGCTTGAACCGCTGCCGATACATCTGGTGCAGCTCTACTGGTAGACTCGTCTGCACCGCAATGGAAGGTGAATATAAATTAAATGGACATTTGGATACTTCAATTGGTAATATCATGTCCCAATTGCAACCAGTTTGTGCTTGGTTGTAGTAAATTTGGTAGAATAATGTCTCCGGTTGTCAAATGTATGCGATTTAATATTTGTATCATCGAAAATTTGCGCTACAATTAGACTATAGTATGTATGTATGTATGTATGTATTAGTATGTATGTATGTATGTATTAGTATGTATGTATTAGTGTATTAGTGTGTGTGTATTAGTGTATTAGTGTGTGTGTATTAGTGTGTGTGTATTAGTGTATTAGTGTGTATGTATGTATTAGTGTATTAGTGTGTGTGTATTAGTGTGTGTGTATTAGTGTATTAGTGTGTATGTATGTATTAGTGTCTTAGTAATCAAAGTAAAAGAAGAGGAGCTTTATTAACCAGACCAGGTTAATAACACTTTTCTACTACTCGGTCATGAAATTGTTATTTATCTCACTATATTATAGCTCTCACTAACAACAAGCAGGGGATTTCTCGTAGTCTAGGATCAAAGTCAACTTCGTTGGTTGTATGTGCCTGTCGCATGGACCCCACTAGTAGTACATATCAGAATCCATGCATAAAACATTGTGGAAACTGTGATAATCTTAAATGGTGATGGTATTTTAGTGGTGCTATTAGCGCATTTCACATGTTGCTATTTACTCCTCTCATTCTTGATCATTTTTTGGTTGGTAGAATGACACAGATGCAGAGTTGGCAGCTCTGCAAGCTGAGAGCGAGATGCCTTTGAAAGACCTTTTAGTCTCATACCCTAGGGAGTTCTTGATCAGCCCGGAGCAGTAAATAGCAACTCGTCAACTGCCAGTGTTTCTGATGATGGTGAAATGAGTGAGATACGATTATAATATACGGTGTCTGGTGCGCTTGTCACCCATTTGGCATGCTTTACAAAGCCAAGAGCAACTAAATGATGATTATTTCCATAGAGCGCAGGAGCATGTACTTTTTATATCATGCTTTCTGCTAAATTGTGGATAGATTAACTGGTGCCTTTACCCATATGTCTTAGGCTAAAAATTTGGCATAAGGGATAAGGAGCGCACTGTACATTTCTTAATACTTAACATTGACTTAACCAGACTTAACATTGAAGTCCAAAGATAACAATCGGTGTGGACAACACGGTTTTTCTTTGGAGTAAATGATGCGAAAACAAAGATTCGAAAAATGAGTTAAATGACCTAAAAAATGAGGGTGAAAACAAGACATCCTGATTTATATGATTGCTTATAACGTCATCTCTACCTTTCTTGCTGAGGTATTTGTGATCCATAACTTATACCCCAGGTTTTTCAATTTTGTAGGGGAAATGAGAGTTGAAGAGTTCGCAACTAAGTACTGTGCAGCATATGCTAGTGACTTTGAGCCTGACACACCCAGCTCTACAGAGGTAGATAGTGATTTTGGAGAGGATTTATCTGAACCACCTTAACAAGGTGAAGACAATATTATTACTGAATGAAAATATTTGGCGGCATTTAAATAATACCTTGGGAAATGAGCTGCATTATGATTTTTGTAAGTACTTGTGATGATCACCCATCCCGACAATGTTTAATTGTGATAATATGTAATCATCCTGATATTTTCAACCCAAGACCCATCATATCTACATTTGAGAATGACTGTAATACCAGTTGAGAATGCTGCAGCTCCGGGCCCTCGGCTACAACCGACTGCAGGTATAAAAAAGTCCTAGTCCCTGTCAAATAACCAGGGGCAGATTGCATTTGAGCTGGTGTCAAAATGGGTCCCTTGACCATTATGCATAGATGAAGTCATACGCCCGTATAGACAAGTCTGATCATTAGGCAATGCCTCTGAAAGCTTATGAGCACGACCATTTCATTTTCATAGTTTCAACTCCAGTTCGTACTTACTCCTCCACTTGAATTTTTAGTCATTTTTCTTGTAGGAGTGAAAGTTTGCATCCAAACTACCTGGCATGGAGCCTGGTCTATCAGCCTATGCTGCCCATTGATCTGGTAAATTATGAACTTCTCGAAAGCTCATTGAAATTGTGGATCGGTCAGTTGACCCCCAGACTCGTCCCCCTCAAACAAAACTCAGGCCATATGATATCAGATCACCAAGTCAGACGCAAATCAATGCTGGTTCTACAGCCCAGGTTGTGTGGCAAGCAGGCAGGACTGTCTCAGGTACATCAAGTATAATGAAACCAACTGTACCAAAAGCATGGTGACTGATAATGGCGGAGTTGTACGGACTGTAAGCTGCATATTTTAACTGGTTATGTCTATGATTGTTGCCATCTTACTGACAAAACCAAACCTTCAGAGATATTACTGGAGATTACTGAGACCGAGATCTTCAACATATATAACATATATTGTTGGCTTCTGTCAGAGTGCGCTACTCATACGTGCAATATCTTGTATTATGATTATGACATACCGCCCCAGGCTGAGTGATTGTGAGGATTAGGATTAATGAGCCAAGATAACTCATAGTACACAAGTAGTTTGGTTTACACATTGCATTGTGACATTTCTTCTGTTTACAGATTTGTGATCGTTACCGAAACGAGTGATACAGTATGATTGTGGTAAGCATTGGCTGCAATCGTGTTTAGCTCTTGCTAGAGTTTTACTGCTATAAGCCAATAGCTTGTTTCAATAGCAGGCTGCTTTTATGATGTTTCATACTTCACGTTCTACTGAAAAAGCTTTGTGGAACCTTTTAAATGCTGAACAGACCGAATATTTCTTAGCCCAACAATAAAATGGCATTTAGTTCGCGTTAATTCACAACTTTCTTTTTCTTTTATTTAGAAAAGCTTGACATAGATGACTAGAATGCTTGATGTGTTGAAAGCTTTTCTGAATTACTATGGTCACAGGTATGTTATACCAAACAGAAATGGTCACAGGTATGTAACATGCATGCGAATTTAAATGCTGAGTACATAATATATCCAAGATAGTCAAATTACCGAGGTCAATTTTCGGGCATTGGTGCCAAGTCCTTGATGAAGTAAAATTGGTTGCTCCACCCTGCATAGCATTATTGCTGTTTGCGGGATCAAAAATACCAAACAGTAAATATGTGAAACCAAAAATACTGCAAACATCTATCATGACTTGTTCATTTTACATTTTCAGGTACCTCAGACTTGATAGTACAACCAAGTTGAAGATGAGGCAGTATTTGATGGACAGATTCAATGCTGACAGCGAGATGTTTGTGGTGATACTTTCCACTTGTAGTGGAGGTGTAGGAACTATATTTACAAGAGCTGATACTGTGATTTTCTATGACTCGGACTGGAATCCTACCATGGATTCTTTGGCTCAGGATAGATGTAACAGAATTGGTCAAACCAGGGATGTCCACATTTACAGGTATGGTAAGTTAACATGAAATCCGGCTGGCTTGTTTGCCAAAATTGAAATATAATGTAGTAAATATGCTCATGCTAGAACCCATCAGTGGATTCCTTGTGCACAGCCATGTTGGCTGCATAAAGGCATAACAGGGGATACAATACATGTGAAAAGTAATAGTACTAGTGAAGGATATCTGAGATGCCCTGAGATTTAATTTCAATTTGATTTCAACCACAAGACATTTGTGTTACAGGCTGGTATGTGGGAAAACTGTGGAGGAGAATATTTTGAAAAAAGCCAATCAGAAATAGATGCCAGGTGGCGCTGCCATTGAAGGAGGGAACTTTACCACTGCTTTGGTACAACAGGTGGGTGATACATACATGTTTGGTCATGGTATCCAAGATAGTCAAATTACTGACGTCATGTTCTAACATGGGTGCCAAATTCTTGGTAAAGTAAAACGGGATGCTCCACCCTGTATAGCTATTGCTGGTTGTGGGACTAAAGACTTCAAAATGTTTGGTGACCTTTTTTGGGTAACGAGTAGTGTTAACGAATTATTGTAATCTTACACTTTTTGCAACAGGGAACAATAGCAGACTTGTTTGCTGAACGAAGTTGGTTGAACACACTTGCTGAAAGAAAGCAGGTACTTTCAGTTGCCTCAAAGCAACAGTCTAACCACTGTACCTGCCAACTGCCGAAGTACTGTGGAGCACATGCTAGCGACTTTCGGTTGTCCGACACAACCAGCTCTACAGAGGTGGATAACGATGATGGAGAGGATGAGGACCAGGAAACCAGTAGTGAGGAAAATAATTTATCCGAACCACTCCAACAACGTGAGGACAATATGTACCAAATAAAAATATGTGGCGGCATTAAAACAATACTTTTTGTAAGTGCTTGTGATGATCACTTACCCATGGACTCTGATAAGGTAGATATTTTACAGATGAGACTGATCCAGTTCGTGCTATAGGTTGTAACTTAGCACATGTTCTTGGTGAAACTGGCTCTCATTGCATTGAAATCTTCCAATATCCAGGTGCTGAACAAGAAAAGATTGGCATGGAGTATTTACTTTAATCCAGAAAAAGATAAAGTTGATATCTTGTTATACCAAGTAGGCGAAGAGGGTCTGTACGAAGATAACTGATATAGCAGCGGCTGTTCAAATGCTGCAACCAACCTGATACACACACGAAACAACCAAGGTATGCGCCATCACATCTTTCTTGTTCATTGTTCAGAACACAAATGATCCTGTTATGCACATTTGCACCAGTGGGAAAATATATTCTAGATAAGCATTAGCTGATAATTTGCTGTGCTTGATCAGTCCAAGAACAAGGATTCAAAGCCCAGTTGGCCAACATTGCAGTTTTAATACCTGTTGAATTGAAAATGTATATCTCACCTTCAAACTATAGTCATTCTGAACTAAAATTTCAGTTTAAGACGACCGTACCATTCCTACTCTAGCATACTTTCAGAGGATATCAACATGTCAGTCTTGATTGGCGAGCAACCATGTATTAGAGAAAACTGAATGTATACTTGCTGATGCAATGGGACTTGGCAAAACTATACAAACCATCGCTTGCGATCACGGTGAGTTGTAGCAGTTGCAACAATCTGTCAGGAACCAGATGCATCTTATTGCTGATTTACCAAATTGTAATCCATAGAAGTTTATTCCTGTTAACAGGGCATGGTGACGAGTATAGTCATCAGTGCCTTATCCAAAGCAAGGGAAGATAAATGATTTGAAATAAAACACATGCATGTGCTTTTGCGCATGGGTGCACCTGATCCAAATCACACCTTGGCTGAATTTTCATTGCTGCAGATAATTTTGATTAGTACCATTTTAACCCCTGACTATGTTTTAGGTTTATTCATTCCACCACAACAAAGAATGACCTCCCAAGTATTAATGGCAATTGAGCATACTATTATTACTATTATCGGGCAAAATATCGCAAGAGAGACAATATTTCGTTCCATTGAAGCCGATTGAGAAACCATTAAAACGACACTTGAGATCTGTTCTCTTCAGTCTAAATTACCTACGCCAGTGAGAAATCAATGCTTCAGTCTTGAGTAATTTAGATAACAGTATATTTGCGGGATTCTGTCTACAAGATTACTAGCCTAAAAATTATCGGGAATATTAAATAGTTGTTTGTACCTGTTTTGTTTAGCCTGAAATGGTTTGAAGTCAACCTAGCCGCGGTAAAGGCTCAAACAAGATACATGTATTGTGGCTCATCGTTATCTAGATTTTAGCAATAGAATGCAACAAAATCCCGTTGCATCCGTTTTAAGCCTTTAATAACAATTCAAAAGGTGCTTACAGTTTCAATTGTTTTATTCTGCAATTGATAACTATTGTAGCTATTGTAACTGATTTTGTAGATTATGGATACATGGTGCAGCTTCCATCAACCTTGCATGACATAGCTGCCCACTGATGTTAGACGCGTATAGAAGTGACAAAGTCGAAACCGTTGGATCAAAGATTGGATGGTTCAACTTGCAAGTCCTAGTATACCAAGGTGAGACATTTTAACAGTTTCAAGTTTAACAGTATTATGTTTTTACCCAGACTTATAATTAAACCTCATGATGTCATGAATTAACATAAGATATCTCATGTTGTCACAGTTATCACCAAGTTAATCCCATCAGAGGAATGTTACCAATGTAGGTCTGATTGTCATCGTTAGTCTCTGCTGATGGGGATGGCTAAATTCCAAAACTAATCCTTGTTATTATTCCTTGTTTCAGGATGTAGAGAGCAGCTTAATAAAGATTATAAATCGCCTTTCCGAGAATATGTTAGCTCTCAGAAATGAGATTTGTGCTTTATCCGAGATACATCATAACCAGTTATCAGTGAGGAAGAAACTGATATATGAACACATGAGATTCCTCCTCTCAAACTCTTTATCTGGCCTACGCTGGTAAGAGTAAGACATCATGTGTCAAGGTCTTGAGCATTTTAGATAAGATTATATCCGCAGTATTCTATATTGTAAGACCTCCAACCCAAAAAATACAAGAACTGTTTTCCATAATAATTTATACGACCTGTTTTGTTAACCCTAAAGCAGCTAGCAGTCAACCAAGCTAAGTTATTTTCTAGATTATGTGTTAATGCATTTAACATTGTATAGCAGCTTTCTGATTTTATCCACAGCGAGCGAAACATAGCCAAAAGTGTTCGATTGTTTGACTTTAAAATTTGTAGGCTAGATAATTGGCGCTTGTATCAGCTCACTAATTGCGTACAGTCGCTCCCTAGTCTAGAAAAAGAGAATATTACAACAGATGAGAAAGATAAGTCAAAGAGGTAGGACGGTATCGTATCTTTCTTAGCTATTACAATGCTTTTTAAGCTTGCTTTATACCATTTTTGTGCTTTAGCAGAAGACTACATATCACAAATTGATTTTTTAGCCATTTACACATAATGATACGATGAAGCAAACAGAAAAGTGAGATGACAGTTGCGGAGAAGTTATAGATATATGACACCCTCTGTGTATACGGGAGAAATGTAATTTTGATTGTTGAGAAAAGCTTGGACTAAAAGGAACACAGAGGAGCGACTTGTATAAATTACCCCATGTCATCAACCTAACACAGAATGATGTAAGTAACTCTCATATCCTACAAACGGTAATTCAGTAATACAAAAATATCACATTCATTATCTGCACAACGACCTGAGGATAAAATATGTTGCCTTCCAGATTAACAAAATTGGCTGTCGGCTGTCCATTTACCGCACTGCAGTTGTATAATGGCTGTTATGTAATGAATATGTTTAGCCCTATTTATACATAATGTAACTGCCACACTTTGGCTGATGTGAGTGTAATGGCTAGTAATTGTAAAGGTCAGGCTTCTAAAACAATAACCAATAATTGCCATTAGAAATTGGATTGAGTGGCCTTTTGTTGCAGGCTGAGTACTACTGTGTTTTCATACTACTGTAGGTACGGTGCTGTTGGTACACAATAAAAAACTTCCCAAGCCAGAGGTTATGATAAACCACACTCACTGTTACCGTCGTTCTGTAAGTATAGATAATGCTATAATACATTAAAACTATCACGCATACTACTCATATATATAAATATAGATACTAATTTCAAATCTAAAATAAACTTTTTGTTTGGTCGATCGGACATCATTGGATGGGAACTTCTATGGTTCACCCTGGATTAAGGCTGAAAGTGGTTGAAGAGTGGCACTAATGAATTGATAACCTAGTCGTCGCTATAAAACCTCTTCCTAAGCACGCACTGCGGTGCAGTCATCGTCTACGTTAACGGACAGTCATATTATTAGTAGTAATAATCGACTTAGCTCTCTTCTTAGCTCTTCTTAGCTCTCTCCTTCCATTTTATAGACTATAAATACCCTGCAGAAAGATATCAAAGTGTGTTGCAGCTTTCATCAGAGAAGGTGAAACAAAAAAATAATTAAAACCAACGGACAAAAAGGATGTCAGCAACTCCAGGTACAGTTAATTCTTGAGCAATAATTGATTGGCTAAGACGCTTATTAAACTGCGAGTCACATTCACCAAAGGCATAAAGGCATAAGTCTTTTCTGCTAATGAAAATAAGGCGATGATAATATACTTTCTAATAGCATTCAACATATTTTTGTTACATTATGAAATAAACGAGGCCATAAGTGGCACCTTGATGATACCTTGGTTTCTGTTTTAAGATTTTTAAGGTGTAATTTTGTGTTGTGAGTATCCACACTATGACAATATAGTGCAATGCCTAGAAAGACGTTTGGTTACTGATGAGTATCACAGTGTTAAGAAGTATCATCATTGTCTTCAGCTAAAAATGGAAACTCAAAGTTTGATCGTGCAGGTTTCATGAGCAGTATAAGGCATCAAAGCCTTTTACCATCTCATCAAGCATCCAGTGCAATCTAAATTCACTAGATTTATATCTCTGCATTTAGGAAAACTCACTTCTCTGCTTTATTCTGTATGCAATCAGCAGATCGCTTTTTGTCATGTCCACATACCTTCAGGTACATTTGTAAATTCCCGAGTTCATTTGCCCGTTAATGATTTTCCTGGCCCCTGCATTCACAAATCAACACGTCATACCTTATCTCAGCGATGCCGGATATTTATTCGCCTCATGCCTAGAACACTCTCAATTGTCAATAATTCAATCCTCTAACTTTTATTTAAACTTGCCTTAATTCGCTTCTCTTGCCGACACTTACTTCACATCACCAACACTTGCTTTCGCGTGTCCCCTAACTTCCACTTATAGCCACTTGCTTTGTCCTGTCTACACTTGCTTCCCTACTGCCTACATTTTTCCCGCTTCAATTTTCCACACCTTTCCACACCAAACTTACCAACACTTGTCTTCTCCACCACATGCTTTGTCTAGGCTACACGAACTTCCATTGACCATCACCTACTTCTGCTTGTCCACACTTACTAATTATCACTTACTTCACTGTGCTTGCTTTAACTTGTCCAAAGTTACATTAAATAACTTCCACTCGCCTGAGCTTACATCCGGTTACAAACGCTTATCCTTACACACTTCCCTTGTTCAAACTTGCCTCCTTACTTAGCCTTCATTGCTTCACTTACCTACGCTTGGTTCCACTTGCTTCAGCTTGCTCACATTTACTCTACCTTGCCTCCACTTACTTCCGCTTGCCACTGCACACTCTCACTTGCTAACGCTTGCTGCCGCTTGCTGCCTGCTTACTCTCACTTGCCTATGCTTGCTTCCGCTTGTCACTGCTTACTCTCACTTGCCTACGCTTGCTTCCGCTTGTCCCTGCTTACACTCACTTGTTTACGCTTGCTTCCGCTTGTCACTGCTTACTCTCACATGCCTACGCTTGCTTCCGCTTGTCCCTGCTTACTCTCACTTGCCAAAGCTTGCTTCCGCTTGTCACTGCTTACTCTCACTTGCCTACGCTTGCTTCCGCTTGTCCCTGCTTACTCTCACTTGCCTACGCTTGCTTCCGCTTGTCACTGCTTACTCTCACTTGCCTACGCTTGTTTCTGCTTGTCACTGCTTACTCTCACTTGCTAACGCTTGCTTCCGCTTGTGACTGGTTACTCTCACTTGTCTACGCATGCTTCTACTTGTCCCTGCTTACTCTCACTTGCCTACATTTACTCTCACTCGCCTATGTTTGCTTCCGCTTGTCCCTGCTTACTCTCACTTGCCTACGCTTACTTCAGCTTGTCACTGCTTACTCTCACTTGCTTACACTTGCATCTGCTTGTCACTGCTTCCTCTCACTTGCCTACGCTTGCTTCCGCTTGTCACTGCTTGCTCTCACTTGCCTACACTTGCTTCCGCTTGAGCCTGCTTACTCTCACTTGCCTACACTTACTTCAGCTTGTCCCTGCTTACTCTCACTTGCCTATGCTTACTTCAGCTTGTCACTGCCTACTCTCACTTGCCTATGTTTGCTTCCGCTTGTCACTGCTTACTCTCACTTACCTACGCTTACTTCAGCTTGTCACTGCACTTGCCTATGTTTGCTTCCGCTTGTCACTGCTTACTCTCACTTGCCTACGCGTGTTTCCGCTTGTCCCTGCTTACTCTCACTTGCCTACGCTTACTTTAGCTTGTCACTGCTTACTCTAACTTGCCTATGTTTGCTTCCGCTTGTCACTGCTCACTCTCACTTGCCTACGCTTACTTCACCTTGTCCCTGCTTACTCTCACTTGCCTATGCTTACTTCAGCTTGTCACTGCACTTGCCAATGTTTGCTTCCGCTAGTCACTGCCTACTCTCACTTGCCTATGTTTGCTTCCGCTTGTCACTGCTTACTCTCACTTACCTACGCTTACTTCAGCTTGTCACTGCACTTGCCAATGTTTGCTTCCGCTAGTCACTGCCTACTCTCACTTGCCTATGTTTGCTTCCGCTTGTCACTGCTCACTCTCACTTGCCTACGCTTACTTCACCTTGTCCCTGCTTACTCTCACTTGCCTATGCTTACTTCAGCTTGTCACTGCACTTGCCAATGTTTGCTTCCGCTAGTCACTGCCTACTCTCACTTGCCTATGTTTGCTTCCGCTTGTCACTGCTTACTCTCACTTACCTACGCTTACTTCAGCTTGTCACTGCACTTGCCAATGTTTGCTTCCGCTAGTCACTGCCTACTCTCACTTGCCTATGTTTGCTTCCGCTTGTCACTGCTTACTCTCACTTGCCTACGCTTACTTCCACTTGTCACTGCTTACTCTCACTTGCCTACGCTTGCTTCCGCTTGCTCACGCTTACTCTCGCTTGCCTACGCTTGCTTCCGCTTGTCCCTGCTTACTCTCACTTGCCTACGCTTACTTCCGCATGTCACTGCTTACTCTCGCTTGCCTACGCTTGCTTTCGCTTGTCCCTGCTTACTCTCACTTGCCTACGCTTACTTCCGCATGTCACTGCTTACTCTCGCTTGCCTACGCTTGCTTTCGCTTGTCCCTGCTTACTCTCACTTGCCTACGCTTACTTCTGCATGTCACTGCTTACTCTCACTTGCCTACGTTTGCTTCCGATTGTCACTGCTTACTCTCACTTGCCTACGCTTGCTTCCGCTTGTCACTGCTTACTCTCACTTGCTTACACTTGCATCCGCTTGTCACTGCTTGCTCTCACTTGCCTACGCTTGCTTCCACTTGTCACTGCTTACTCTCACTTGCCTACGCTTGCTTCCGCTCGCTCACGCTTACTCTCGCTTGCCTACGCTTGCTTCCGCTTGTCCCTGCTTACTCTCACTTGCCTACGCTTACTTCCGCATGTCACTGCTTAGCTCTCACTTGCCTACGTTTGCTTCCGATTATCACTGCTTACTCTCACTTGCCTACGCTTGCTTCCGCTTGTCACTGCTTACTCTCACTTGCTTACACTTGCATCCGCTTGTCACTGCTTGCTCTCACTTGCCTACGGGTGCTTCCGCTTGTCACTGCTTGCTCTCACTCTCCTACGCTTGCTTCCGCTTGTCCCTGCTTACTCTCACTTGCCTACACTTGTTTCCGCATGTCATTGCTTACTCTCACTTGCCTACGTTTGCTTCCGATTGTCACTACTTACTCTCACTTGCCTACGCTTGCTTCTGCTTGTCACTGCTTACTCTCACTTGCTTACACTTGCATCCGCTTGTCACTGCTTGCTCTCACTTGCCTACGCTTGCTTCCGCTTGTCACTGCTTACTCTGACTTGCCTACGCTTGCTTCCGCTTGTTCACGCTTGCCTACGCTTGTTTCCGCATGTCATTGCTTACTCTCACTTGCCTACGTTTGCTTCCGATTGTCACTACTTACTCTCACTTGCCTACGCTTGCTTCTGCTTGTCACTGCTTACTCTCACTTGCTTACACTTGCATCCGCCTGTCACTGCTTGCTCTCACTTGCCTACGCTTGCTTCCGCTTGTCACTGGTTACTCTGACTTGCCTACGCTTGCTTCCGCTTGTTCACGCTTGCCTACGCTTGCTTCCGCTTGTCCCTGCTGACTCTTGCTTGCCTACGCTTGCTTCCGCTCGCTTCCGCTCGCTTCCGCTTGCAAGTGGGGGCAAGTGGGGGCAAAAGTGGGGGCAAGTGGGGGCAAAAGTGGGGGCAAGTGGGGGCAAGTGGGGGCAAGTGGGGGCAAGTGGGGGCAAGTGGGGGCAAGTGGGGGCAAGTGGGGGCAAGTGGGGGCAAGTGGGGGCAAGTGGGGGCAAGTGGGGGCAAGTGGGGGCAAGTGGGGGCAAGTGGGGGCAAGTGGGGGCAAGTGGGGGCAAGTGGGGGCAAGTGGGGGCAAGTGGGGGCAAGTGGGGGCAAGTGGGGGCAAGTGGGGGCAAGTGGGGGCAAGTGGGGGCAAGTGGGGGCAAGTGGGGGCAAGTGGGGGCAAGTGGGGGCAAGTGGGGGCAAGTGGGGGCAAGTGGGGGCAAGTGGGGGCAAGTGGGGGCAAGTGGGGGCAAGTGGGGGCAAGTGGGGGCAAGTGGGGGCAAGTGGGGGCAAGTGGGGGCAAGTGGGGGCAAGTGGGGGCAAGTGGGGGCAAGTGGGGGCAAGTGGGGGCAAGTGGGGGCAAGTGGGGGCAAGTGGGGGCAAGTGGGGGCAAGTGGGGGCAAGTGTTCCCCCGACTCGAATCTGGGCATTTAAAAGTATTGGGGGCAAGTGTTCCCCCGACTCGAATCTGGGCATTTAAAAGTATTGGGGGCAAGTGTTCCCCCGACTCGAATCTGGGCATTTAAAAGTATTGGGGGCAAGTGTTCCCCCGACTCGAATCTGGGCATTTAAAAGTATTGGGGGCAAGTGTTCCCCCGACTCGAATCTGGGCATTTAAAAGTATTGGGGGCAAGTGTTCCCCCGACTCGAATCTGGGCATTTAAAAGTATTGGGGGCAAGTGTTCCCCCGACTCGAATCTGGGCATTTAAAAGTATTGGGGGCAAGTGTTCCCCCGACTCGAATCTGGGCATTTAAAAGTAGTGGGGGCAAGTGTTCCCCCGACTCGAATCTGGGCATTTAAAAGTATTGGGGGCAAGTGTTCCCCCGACTCGAATCTGGGCATTTAAAAGTATTGGGGGCAAGTGTTCCCCCGACTCGAATCTGGGCATTTAAAAGTATTGGGGGCAAGTGTTCCCCCGACTCGAATCTGGGCATTTAAAAGTATTGGGGGCAAGTGTTCCCCCGACTCGAATCTGGGCATTTAAAAGTATTGGGGGCAAGTGTTCCCCCGACTCGAATCTGGGCATTTAAAAGTATTGGGGGCAAGTGTTCCCCCGACTCGAATCTGGGCATTTAAAAGTATTGGGGGCAAGTGTTCCCCCGACTCGAATCTGGGCATTTAAAAGTATTGGGGGCAAGTGTTCCCCCGACTCGAATCTGGGCATTTAAAAGTATTGGGGGCAAGTGTTCCCCCGACTCGAATCTGGGCATTTAAAAGTATTGGGGGCAAGTGTTCCCCCGACTCGAATCTGGGCATTTAAAAGTATTGGGGGCAAGTGTTCCCCCGACTCGAATCTGGGCATTTAAAAGTATTGGGGGCAAGTGTTCCCCCGACTCGAATCTGGGCATTTAAAAGTATTGGGGGCAAGTGTTCCCCCGACTCGAATCTGGGCATTTAAAAGTATTGGGGGCAAGTGTTCCCCCGACTCGAATCTGGGCATTTAAAAGTATTGGGGGCAAGTGTTCCCCCGACTCGAATCTGGGCATTTAAAAGTATTGGGGGCAAGTGTTCCCCCGACTCGAATCTGGGCATTTAAAAGTATTGGGGGCAAGTGTTCCCCCGACTCGAATCTGGGCATTTAAAAGTATTGGGGGCAAGTGTTCCCCCGACTCGAATCTGGGCATTTAAAAGTATTGGGGGCAAGTGTTCCCCCGACTCGAATCTGGGCATTTAAAAGTATTGGGGGCAAGTGTTCCCCCGACTCGAATCTGGGCATTTAAAAGTATTGGGGGCAAGTGTTCCCCCGACTCGAATCTGGGCATTTAAAAGTATTGGGGGCAAGTGTTCCCCCGACTCGAATCTGGGCATTTAAAAGTATTGGGGGCAAGTGTTCCCCCGACTCGAATCTGGGCATTTAAAAGTATTGGGGGCAAGTGTTCCCCCGACTCGAATCTGGGCATTTAAAAGTATTGGGGGCAAGTGTTCCCCCGACTCGAATCTGGGCATTTAAAAGTATTGGGGGCAAGTGTTCCCCCGACTCGAATCTGGGCATTTAAAAGTATTGGGGGCAAGTGTTCCCCCGACTCGAATCTGGGCATTTAAAAGTATTGGGGGCAAGTGTTCCCCCGACTCGAATCTGGGCATTTAAAAGTATTGGGGGCAAGTGTTCCCCCGACTCGAATCTGGGCATTTAAAAGTATTGGGGGCAAGTGTTCCCCCGACTCGAATCTGGGCATTTAAAAGTATTGGGGGCAAGTGTTCCCCCGACTCGAATCTGGGCATTTAAAAGTATTGGGGGCAAGTGTTCCCCCGACTCGAATCTGGGCCACGCTGCGGAGCGCTGGGGCACTCCTCGCGCGTTGAGCTTCCCCCGACTCGAATCTGGGCCACGCTGCGGAGCGCTGGGGCACTCCTCGCGCGTTGAGCTTCCCCCGACTCGAATCTGGGCCACGCTGCGGAGCGCTGGGGCACTCCTCGCGCGTTGAGCTTCCCCCGACTCGAATCTGGGCCACGCTGCGGAGCGCTGGGGCACTCCTCGCGCGTTGAGCTTCCCCCGACTCGAATCTGGGCCACGCTGCGGAGCGCTGGGGCACTCCTCGCGCGTTGAGCTTCCCCCGACTCGAATCTGGGCCACGCTGCGGAGCGCTGGGGCACTCCTCGCGCGTTGAGCTTCCCCCGACTCGAATCTGGGCCACGCTGCGGAGCGCTGGGGCACTCCTCGCGCGTTGAGCTTCCCCCGACTCGAATCTGGGCCACGCTGCGGAGCGCTGGGGCACTCCTCGCGCGTTGAGCTTCCCCCGACTCGAATCTGGGCCACGCTGCGGAGCGCTGGGGCACTCCTCGCGCGTTGAGCTTCCCCCGACTCGAATCTGGGCCGCGCTGCGGAGCGCTGGGGCACTCCTCGCGCGTTGAGCTTCCCCCGACTCGAATCTGGGCCGCGCTGCGGAGCGCTGGGGCACTCCTCGCGCGTTGAGCTTCCCCCGACTCGAATCTGGGCCGCGCTGCGGAGCGCTGGGGCACTCCTCGCGCGTTGAGCTTCCCCCGACTCGAATCTGGGCCGCGCTGCGGAGCGCTGGGGCACTCCTCGCGCGTTGAGCTTCCCCCGACTCGAATCTGGGCCGCGCTGCGGAGCGCTGGGGCACTCCTCGCGCGTTGAGCTTCCCCCGACTCGAATCTGGGCCGCGCTGCGGAGCGCTGGGGCACTCCTCGCGCGTTGAGCTTCCCCCGACTCGAATCTGGGCCGCGCTGCGGAGCGCTGGGGCACTCCTCGCGCGTTGAGCTTCCCCCGACTCGAATCTGGGCCGCGCTGCGGAGCGCTGGGGCACTCCTCGCGCGTTGAGCTTCCCCCGACTCGAATCTGGGCCGCGCTGCGGAGCGCTGGGGCACTCCTCGCGCGTTGAGCTTCCCCCGACTCGAATCTGGGCCGCGCTGCGGAGCGCTGGGGCACTCCTCGCGCGTTGAGCTTCCCCCGACTCGAATCTGGGCCGCGCTGCGGAGCGCTGGGGCACTCCTCGCGCGTTGAGCTTCCCCCGACTCGAATCTGGGCCGCGCTGCGGAGCGCTGGGGCACTCCTCGCGCGTTGAGCTTCCCCCGACTCGAATCTGGGCCGCGCTGCGGAGCGCTGGGGCACTCCTCGCGCGTTGAGCTTCCCCCGACTCGAATCTGGGCCGCGCTGCGGAGCGCTGGGGCACTCCTCGCGCGTTGAGCTTCCCCCGACTCGAATCTGGGCCGCGCTGCGGAGCGCTGGGGCACTCCTCGCGCGTTGAGCTTCCCCCGACTCGAATCTGGGCCGCGCTGCGGAGCGCTGGGGCACTCCTCGCGCGTTGAGCTTCCCCCGACTCGAATCTGGGCCGCGCTGCGGAGCGCTGGGGCACTCCTCGCGCGTTGAGCTTCCCCCGACTCGAATCTGGGCCGCGCTGCGGAGCGCTGGGGCACTCCTCGCGCGTTGAGCTTCCCCCGACTCGAATCTGGGCCGCGCTGCGGAGCGCTGGGGCACTCCTCGCGCGTTGAGCTTCCCCCGACTCGAATCTGGGCCGCGCTGCGGAGCGCTGGGGCACTCCTCGCGCGTTGAGCTTCCCCCGACTCGAATCTGGGCCGCGCTGCGGAGCGCTGGGGCACTCCTCGCGCGTTGAGCTTCCCCCGACTCGAATCTGGGCCGCGCTGCGGAGCGCTGGGGCACTCCTCGCGCGTTGAGCTTCCCCCGACTCGAATCTGGGCCGCGCTGCGGAGCGCTGGGGCACTCCTCGCGCGTTGAGCTTCCCCCGACTCGAATCTGGGCCGCGCTGCGGAGCGCTGGGGCACTCCTCGCGCGTTGAGCTTCCCCCGACTCGAATCTGGGCCGCGCTGCGGAGCGCTGGGGCACTCCTCGCGCGTTGAGCTTCCCCCGACTCGAATCTGGGCCGCGCTGCGGAGCGCTGGGGCACTCCTCGCGCGTTGAGCTTCCCCCGACTCGAATCTGGGCCGCGCTGCGGAGCGCTGGGGCACTCCTCGCGCGTTGAGCTTCCCCCGACTCGAATCTGGGCCGCGCTGCGGAGCGCTGGGGCACTCCTCGCGCGTTGAGCTTCCCCCGACTCGAATCTGGGCCGCGCTGCGGAGCGCTGGGGCACTCCTCGCGCGTTGAGCTTCCCCCGACTCGAATCTGGGCCGCGCTGCGGAGCGCTGGGGCACTCCTCGCGCGTTGAGCTTCCCCCGACTCGAATCTGGGCCGCGCTGCGGAGCGCTGGGGCACTCCTCGCGCGTTGAGCTTCCCCCGACTCGAATCTGGGCCGCGCTGCGGAGCGCTGGGGCACTCCTCGCGCGTTCAGCTTCCCCCGACTCGAATCTGGGCCGCGCTGCGGAGCGCTGGGGCACTCCTCGCGCGTTCAGCTTCCCCCGACTCGAATCTGGGCCGCGCTGCGGAGCGCTGGGGCACTCCTCGCGCGTTCAGCTTCCCCCGACTCGAATCTGGGCCGCGCTGCGGAGCGCTGGGGCACTCCTCGCGCGTTCAGCTTCCCCCGACTCGAATCTGGGCCGCGCTGCGGAGCGCTGGGGCACTCCTCGCGCGTTCAGCTTCCCCCGACTCGAATCTGGGCCGCGCTGCGGAGCGCTGGGGCACTCCTCGCGCGTTCAGCTTCCCCCGACTCGAATCTGGGCCGCGCTGCGGAGCGCTGGGGCACTCCTCGCGCGTTCAGCTTCCCCCGACTCGAATCTGGGCCGCGCTGCGGAGCGCTGGGGCACTCCTCGCGCGTTCAGCTTCCCCCGACTCGAATCTGGGCCGCGCTGCGGAGCGCTGGGGCACTCCTCGCGCGTTCAGCTTCCCCCGACTCGAATCTGGGCCGCGCTGCGGAGCGCTGGGGCACTCCTCGCGCGTTCAGCTTCCCCCGACTCGAATCTGGGCCGCGCTGCGGAGCGCTGGGGCACTCCTCGCGCGTTCAGCTTCCCCCGACTCGAATCTGGGCCGCGCTGCGGAGCGCTGGGGCACTCCTCGCGCGTTCAGCTTCCCCCGACTCGAATCTGGGCCGCGCTGCGGAGCGCTGGGGCACTCCTCGCGCGTTCAGCTTCCCCCGACTCGAATCTGGGCCGCGCTGCGGAGCGCTGGGGCACTCCTCGCGCGTTCAGCTTCCCCCGACTCGAATCTGGGCCGCGCTGCGGAGCGCTGGGGCACTCCTCGCGCGTTCAGCTTCCCCCGACTCGAATCTGGGCCGCGCTGCGGAGCGCTGGGGCACTCCTCGCGCGTTCAGCTTCCCCCGACTCGAATCTGGGCCGCGCTGCGGAGCGCTGGGGCACTCCTCGCGCGTTCAGCTTCCCCCGACTCGAATCTGGGCCGCGCTGCGGAGCGCTGGGGCACTCCTCGCGCGTTCAGCTTCCCCCGACTCGAATCTGGGCCACGCTGCGGAGCGCTGGGGCACTCCTCGCGCGTTCAGCTTCCCCCGACTCGAATCTGGGCCACGCTGCGGAGCGCTGGGGCACTCCTCGCGCGTTCAGCTTCCCCCGACTCGAATCTGGGCCACGCTGCGGAGCGCTGGGGCACTCCTCGCGCGTTCAGCTTCCCCCGACTCGAATCTGGGCCACGCTGCGGAGCGCTGGGGCACTCCTCGCGCGTTCAGCTTCCCCCGACTCGAATCTGGGCCACGCTGCGGAGCGCTGGGGCACTCCTCGCGCGTTCAGCTTCCCCCGACTCGAATCTGGGCCACGCTGCGGAGCGCTGGGGCACTCCTCGCGCGTTCAGCTTCCCCCGACTCGAATCTGGGCCACGCTGCGGAGCGCTGGGGCACTCCTCGCGCGTTCAGCTTCCCCCGACTCGAATCTGGGCCACGCTGCGGAGCGCTGGGGCACTCCTCGCGCGTTCAGCTTCCCCCGACTCGAATCTGGGCCACGCTGCGGAGCGCTGGGGCACTCCTCGCGCGTTCAGCTTCCCCCGACTCGAATCTGGGCCACGCTGCGGAGCGCTGGGGCACTCCTCGCGCGTTCAGCTTCCCCCGACTCGAATCTGGGCCACGCTGCGGAGCGCTGGGGCACTCCTCGCGCGTTCAGCTTCCCCCGACTCGAATCTGGGCCACGCTGCGGAGCGCTGGGGCACTCCTCGCGCGTTCAGCTTCCCCCGACTCGAATCTGGGCCACGCTGCGGAGCGCTGGGGCACTCCTCGCGCGTTCAGCTTCCCCCGACTCGAATCTGGGCCACGCT
This sequence comes from Membranipora membranacea, assembly GCA_914767715.1. Lineage (NCBI taxonomy): Eukaryota > Metazoa > Bryozoa > Gymnolaemata > Cheilostomatida > Membraniporidae > Membranipora > Membranipora membranacea. Next base: position 23,814,431 of record OU612069.1, read on the forward strand.
GCGGAGCGCTGGGGCACTCCTCGCGCGTTCAGCTTCCCCCGACTCGAATCTGGGCCACGCTGCGGAGCGCTGGGGCACTCCTCGCGCGTTCAGCTTCCCCCGACTCGAATCTGGGCCACGCTGCGGAGCGCTGGGGCACTCCTCGCGCGTTCAGCTTCCCCCGACTCGAATCTGGGCCACGCTGCGGAGCGCTGGGGCACTCCTCGCGCGTTCAGCTTCCCCCGACTCGAATCTGGGCCACGCTGCGGAGCGCTGGGGCACTCCTCGCGCGTTCAGCTTCCCCCGACTCGAATCTGGGCCACGCTGCGGAGCGCTGGGCACTCCTCGCGCGTTCAGCTTCCCCCGACTCGAATCTGTGCTGGTCTGAGACAAATGACCATGAATTGTGCTGAGATGGTACATAAAGCAGCATTATATGAAGGTTATATATCACTTCTCTCAAATATGTCTGATAATTCTCAAAAGCAGCTGCTGGAGATGGCATGTGCTGTGCGTACATGGTGAATAGCACAGGGCTTAGAACACATCCCTGTGGGCGGCCTATAGATGTTGGTAGTAATGACGACAACGATCTTTAGTGATGAACCGCTGAGATCTTCCTGTAAGAAAGCTGTAGATGGTGTTTATAATGTTATCATCGAGTTGAGCCTTCACGAGCGCATCGACCAGTATTTGTGGATCAAGGGTATTAAATGCGCTCGTGAAGTCAATAAAGAGGCAGCGTGCATATTTTTTTGCACCGGTATCAAGATAAGCAGAGACGATGTCAATGAGGTAAGCCACTGCATCCTCAGTCGATCGCTGAGACTGGTATGCGACTTGGGAACTGTCATGCAATCTAGGTTTGACAAATCTGAGCGGCAAGCAATCAAATGTCTTAGCGATTACTGATGTCAGTGTCACTTGGCGGTAGTCATTGACCTCTGCTGTACTGGTGGATTTCGGTAAGGGCTTGATGTGGGGAATTTTCCATACAGATGGAACTTCACCTTGCATTACAATCTAATTGACGAGTCCGCACAGTGGTTGACCCAGCGCATAAGCCATAACATTCAGTAACTTTCTCAGAATACAGTCTGGCCCTGTGCTTTTGTTACATTTCACTCTCCTTAGGGCAGTAGTTACCTCCTCATCATCAAAAGTCTGAGCATTGTCTTCTGATGCAGCTGTTATGTTATGAGGTTTATAGTTCAATAATACATCTAAAGCTGAAAATTGTAAGACTTCATGTGTTTCAATTCTTATCACATGATTTCCAATCTGTTTACTTCAAATGCGATTCAACGCAACAACGCATGTCTTTTAACAAGCTATATTTATATTTAATGATTCCATGCCTGCTCAATTTAATGCTCCTAGCCTTCATAGTTGAGTTTGATTTCACTTAACATTGACACTTTGAAAACTGCTGATGTAAATGTATGCAAAAGACAAGATTTAAAACTATTTCCTTTTAGGGTGGTTTAGCCGAAAGAGTAGGCTGTTGTAGCCTCCCGGTGACACAAATGGTAATTTTGCATTGTTCCTGTTGACAGCACCTTTACTGAGTTGCCACGGGTGTGGTGTCAGGGTAGTGCTGGGATTAAATTAGAATTTTCATATAAATTAATCAGTTCTCGAGTCTCGGTTGAGTGTACTACTGATGATGTACTGGCTGTTAAATGCATGACTTCGACTCTAGATTAAGTTTACTACTGATGATCTACTGCCATAGTTGTTGAATATTGTGTGATACGTGGTCGGATGCTAATCGCAAGGTGGTTCAACTTAGCCCAGCTAAGATTTATATCAGTATGCAAGAAGGTTTAGATGTAAATAATAATTACCAGAGAGATAGATGTCGAGTGAGTCTGTCAGTATGTCCAGGTGAGAGTATGAATGGCATGGATTAAATACCAATGGTGTATGATAAGTGTGTAACCTTGTTAGGTCAGATAAGTGAGCTAGTTAGTTGTAATGGCCAGTTGACCATCTGTATGTATGCTCGATATATGTAGTGGAATACCACCAGTCATGGGTTTTCCCGGCGAAGCCGATGGCATCCCAGAATGCCAGTCAGGGTTTTCTGACTATGTGTCAGCGACAGCCCAGAACTGTGATACGTGGTTGGAAGCAATCGCAAGGTGGTTCAACTTAGCCCAGCTAAGATTTATATCAGTATGCAAGAAGGTTGATATGTAAATAATAGTTACCAGAGAGATAGATGTCGAGTGTGTCTGTCAGTATGTCCAGGTGAGAGTATGAATAGAATGGATTGGATACCAATGGTGTGTGATAAGTGTGTAACCTTGTTAGGTCAAGTAAGTGGGCTAGTTAGTTGTGATGGCCAGTTGACCATCTGTATGTATGCTCGATATATGTATTGGAATACCACCAGTCATGGGTTTTCCCGGCTAAGCCGATGGCATCCCAGAATGCCAGTCAGGGTTTTCTGACTATGTGTCAGCGACAGCCCAGAACGCGCCAGTTCCCAGAGCTATGCCAATGTTTTGACCCCACCTTTTCCAAGTTACAACTTAAATAGTGTGCTATTGTGCTTGCTGGAGGAGATAATGACTGGAATAAATACAGTTGAGAATAGCATACAGTAATTATGATGATGACTCAGTAGCTATCAATGCAGAAAGCCTTAGTTGAGTGTGATAATATTTTAATTACTACAGGTTGCGTGTAAAAGTATCTCATATTGTTAATTATGTCTGACATTGTGGTATCCTTATGGACTATGGTAGACAAGTCTTCTGGCTAGTTATCTGCTCCCTGCTATAGAGTGACAAAGCTTCACCATCAGAGCCAATTAAACATTTCAAGATTTTATGCCAGTACATTATTTACTAACTTAATAGGCATAAGTTTTCTGTATCCCAAGATCACAAGAAATTACAGCAAAACTATGGGAATGAGAATATTCATATTAGCGGGAGTTGCCTGACACTTTTCATACACTGGTCAATAATTTATGAGCCAATCAGCGTGCGCAAAAACTTTAACTGGCTAATCATAACAATACTATGATACCACAGCTGCCCAAATATAAATTATTTTAACAAAAAAATATTTCCTCTGACTTCCTTATCGGCTAATCCTTGAAACAACTGTCTAAAGTGCCTCATACTGCCATCACTTCTATAACAGAGGAATACGGTAAATGAAGCAACAGCTCTCTTATATTTAGATATTAAGGGTATATTCTGAAATAGAACTGTAAGAGTAAGTAAACTTATTCTCTGCATGCAACCATTACAAAACTCACCAGTCCAGTTTTAAAAGGTACATAACATTAATTCCAAAAGAAATCAAAGGTTAAGGTGTATTGACATCAATCTGAGTCTTTGTTCTTGGTGTGAGTCTATGCATTAGTCCCTGAAATGTCTCTAGACTGCCTCACAGCATCCCAAGACAGTCTCACAACGTATCTAGACTGCCAATCACTGTAAGGTTAACACATAGGTATATATACAATAAGTACTCTTAGATTAAATTAGTGCGCACATGAGTGAGTACTAGATACCCAACTACACACCATGGAATCCTTGTAAGAGGCCATCCTTGTCTATCCTGTGCAGAGTTGCCGCACACCGCAGGCTCGAGGCCATAGGCATCTGGAGTTACAAGCATGCATAGTTTGCCCATGTCCAGTATCAACCGCCCCCTTTCCCCTTCGGGAAGGGGGGGAAAGGAGGTGGTGACTCCAGATGCTTGTAACTCCAGATGCTTTTAACTCCAGATGCCTATGCTCGAGGCCCCCGAGTTAACTCAAGGAGTTAGAGTCCCTCTTACTCCTTGAGTTAACCCAGCTGGGTTTACACCAATTGCATGCAAATGAATCAAATTTGAGCTACGCATCCCCAAACAGTATGTTATTACCAGCTATTATTTTATTATTGTAGATAGGACCGGATGACTTTCTCACATTTGATCACATTCTCTATGGATGAAGGTAACTTAGAGTAAGTAGTAATTTTGATTTCATCATAAGAATTGGGCATTTAAGGAATAGTCATGACCTCTGCCAGGTAAAGAGACTAAAATTACTTGATGCAATCTATTTTGGAGGTCCTTGAAAATTGGGGATATGGAAACCTTCCGTTTTATTAGTCAAATATGTTAGCAAGCTAACCTGTTTCAACAAATTTCAAAATACTTAAAATAATGCCAATTTTCATGCTTTTTTCATACCGCTATCTCCATTTATTTCTAAAACAAGTCCATGAGAAGGAAATTACTCCATAATCCCATAATTATGACTGACTGACTCATGGAAAGACATGTGACAGCATGGAAAGACATGCTGACAAGCTGGAAAGACAGCTAAACCTACTACAAGGGGTCCCAGCAATGGGCCATGTAAGGCCAATAACCCTAACACGTAAGCTGTGTTTCATAGGGTGGCAATGGTGGATTGGAATGTGCTGTGGGATGGGAGAACACAACTCCGAGTAGTGAATAGCGGGCTATCTAATTAGCGCCATCGACCCATTATTTTTTGGGGATGGTGAGATCACTGCCAGGCGATTAGTGCCGCAGGAGTTGTGGGTTCGAGTCCCACTGGGGGAGCTTTCATTGTTGATTGTTCCAGCCCCAGCACCCTCGGGTGTATACCTCTCCAATTATGAAAAAACACTATTGGCAATAATTTTCGAACCTCTTAGGGCCAACAACTGCAGTGGTATAGTTATTCAACAGCTATCTTATGGAGAGGAGGGGGTCGAGCCTTCCTGACTGCGGGATCGGCTGGCGGGGGTTTTGAGTGAGGGTGTTGGGTAGGTGGCATCGGTTGTTTTGGTTCCCCTTGTTATCTGGGCAAACCTGGGTGGTCTCATTTTCCTGCCCTCTAGTTCTGGCTGTCTTGCGTAGACTAACAGACCACACCGTTGCATTATTATAGTTTTTTTTATTAATTATCATTTAGTTATTGCAGAAACCTAATACAAAATAAAGAAGCTTAGAGGTAGGATGTGAATGTAGGCCATAAGCAGCAACTGGGCAGGAGTAACTTAGTTATTTACTGCTCTTGTATCAGCTGTTGACTTCACTAGACTTATTTCTATCTTTTAGACACCTGCAGAGTCTGATAGGACCAAACAACAAGGCTAAAATAAATCTTATCAGTGAATACGACCCTGAGGGAGAAGTTGTCACCCCTGATTGCTATTATGTGAGTACTCTCTGATACAGATGATGTTTGTAATTCCCAGACTGTAACGCTGTCACAAACATGCACTACACCATGGGTGATCTACATTTTCCTCCTTGGTTTTTATTCAGATTATGTACAAATAGAAGAATTATGCTATAAAATTTCTTATCATTCCATCACTTTTTTTGAGTGAGCACAAGATGTACAGTACCTGCTGTCCTGTCTGTTCAACAATAGATTTTTACAGCTCATCATTAGGGATTTGAGAGCTGATCAAACTCAAGTAATTGGCAAAATCTAAAAATTCCACAGAATTTTTCAGCTGCCGAGTCTGAAATCGATAAATGGGCATCAAAATTATGTCCCAATGAGGTTTCAGCAGTGCTGATTCCGAATCAAATAGAGCTTGTTTCCAACAATCAATAGTTTACAAGATAGAAGAGAGGCCAACTCCGAAAATATGCACAATACCAAGCTCAGAAAACTATCTATTGTAATTAATGTTTACCAACGCCCCAAAATTTCCCACTATCTTCATTTGTTGGTTATCTTTAATTGCTAATTGCCACTGAAACTAGAACTTTACACATCAGCTAGGATATATATATAATTGTGTTTAAAAGATTTATGTAAGCAATAATGTACAAACAGGAAAGATAGCAATATAGGTCTGGGGTATTCAGTTGTTGGTATGATGTGTTATAAATAATTGTCCTATGATTATCCACTCTGCGCATGTGCTCTGAGATGTTGAAGCATACGTTCGTCTCTGCAGCAAAGGGCTTGAATTATTTTACCTAATCTGATTACCTTGTTTGGCAAAACAATGATAACCCAGATGTTGGTGATATTTGGGCCTGCATGGAACACTGGCTTTTCAATATGTTAAGCTTGACCTCTTGGAGTTGCCTTTCCTGATGGAAGGCAGCGCCACCATCTCTGTGCTGCACAGATAGACTATGTCACAAGGCAGGCAGAGTAATGATTATCAGCAAGCATATATCACGGCATTGCGATACACACAGTGCGTCGTTACGCAGGTACTGAAACCGTGATGTCATGCGTGTTGTAGAAACAATCTGCCCAGTTATACGCATTATTTGATTGAGTAAACTTCACAAATTTCTTGATCAAACCGAAAACTGCTATTGTTCTATACTGTATTATTTCTGTAACTTACCTGTATATTATCTAATCACCATGCCTTCCAATGATGGTAAGTTTTTGCAACTATAATGATACTATAGCTATCTTCAAACTGCAGCCCAACAACTTGAATGTTATTTCAATGACAATCCATTCCACTGCTGCATTGATCTGAAGTCAGTTACAATTAACACCCCGCTGAACTGTGAATAAATAGATGATTCGGGCACAACACTATCCTTCTCTGATATATGAATAGTTCCCCAGACTAACAACCTGTTCTCAGGGAGACTATTACTGTGTTTCCTCGATCTCATAAACTCAGATAGGATTTATGTGACTGTACTTAAATCCCAAGGATAAGGCGTGCATATCAAGCTAAAGAGATTTATGTTATAACATTGTTTCTTGTTATCAGGTAAGAGTTCTGTGTCTGCCCTCAGACCTCGGGGTTATGAGGCTCATATCCACAGAATGAGAGCGCTAAGAGGGAAACCAGAAATCAGGCTCAACAAGAACCAACAGATGTAAGTGTTTAGAATCAACAGATGTAAGTGTTTAGATGTAAGTGTTTAGATGTAAGTGTTTAGATGTAAGTGTTTAGATGTAAGTGTTTAGATGTAAGTGTTTAGATGTGAGTGTTTAGATGTAAGTGTTTAGATGTAAGTGTTTAGATGTAAGTGTTTAGATGTAAGTGTTTAGATGTAAGTGTTTAGATGTGAGTGTTTAGATGTAAGTGTTTAGATGTAAATGTTTAGATGTAAGTGTTTAGATGTAAGTGTTTAGATGTAAATGTTTAGATGTAAGTGTTTAGATGTAAGTGTTTAGAAATGATTCTCGCTATTTACCTACAACTTACCCTTCATTGGTCAAGCAGCGACTTGTTTTTGTTTTTTTCTAAAACAAAAACACAAAGTGCCTGTTTTGCAAGGCTACACATAGTTCTCCTTACCATCATTACTTTAACCTTTAGTTGTTGCTTGCTGTTATCCTATAATCAAGTTATCCTATAATCAGTGATAACTTTGTTATTTCTATGATCTCTATCTATGTGATTGTTTCAGCAGCAAGTCTGTTGTTAGCACAGTGAAACTTCATTCTCCTGCTGTTGCTCCAAGGAAAGCATCTGTCTCCCCTTATTGTGTTCAGAAACCAACCACCTCAACGCCAAAGAAATTAGCTACTTTGCCAAAAATTGGTAAGTGGTGTAACATAGGCCCGGGAGGAAACTAATTTTTTATTTCAATCAATAATTTACATGTACAATGATATGCTTTTGTGATCACCGTAGCAGTATAGGTGTTAGCTGAAGATAAGTGTACCAAGTTTGGAGCTGACTTGATATTAGCTAGCTGAGAGAGAAATCTGTATAATATAAAGAGGGTGATTTAATGTTAGCTAGCCCTAAACTCAGCTGTTTACTAATTCATGATGGATCAATTACCTCATAACATTGTCTTAACAATTTCTAAATAATTGTTTCAGGTAACGGTGCTCTGCCTGTTTGTGAGGCTAAGAAACATATTTTACCCGGTACTCTGACCAGAACAAGAGTTGAGTGCAAAGGAGGGAAGAGAAAAGAAAATGCTGCTGCGGTAGATATCGTTGGTAACGGGTGAGTCAAGTACATGTACAGTCAGCTTTATGAAAAATTGAGTGTACTATAGCTCCAACTTCCTGTCTGCTGGCTTCACAGATCTTGAGCAGCTGGACAATATTTGACACTAATTTTCAATAACAGCTGACTCCTTGTAACTGATAAGGACAATATCTACAATTGAGACAAAACAGGGAGGGGGAACAAACACTGCCATGATATTAAATATCAAATCTTTTAGAAGTTGTCTGCTCATTACAAGTAGGTGGACAACTCAATTCCTTCTGCTTGAAGGACAATCTGCAATGTTTATTTTGGTAATATTTACTTCTTTGTTTTAGGAGAAACCACTCCAAGCCTGTTGTCAAGCTACATCAGTCAGCAGCTGCTATTAGGAGTGTAACTTCACCACCTCTCTGCTCTGTTAAACGGATTTGTCCTGAGTCAGCCAGGTCTGGTTTTGCTAAAAGCCATCTGAAGAACAATGGTGAGTCAGATTGCGACTTTTATGTTCTTCTTTTCCAATTGCCAAAGTATTGTTCACTCTCAATAATAATAAGTGTGGGAGGGGGTGGTTTTCTGTGACATTACTTGCAGTACCAGTATCAACAAAATATTCGAATATTTCAGGTACCAACAAGTCATTTGCCAGCCCTCAGGAAGGCAAGGAGCAGAGAAAACGTCAGAGAAAAGACAGCAGCTTGAGAGGCTCCGGAGATAGACAGAGTGTCCCTACACTCAGCAAGTGAGACATTTCAAACTTCAAAATATCTCACAACAATTCCTTTTCGTCGGTCTTGAAAAGCTAAGGTTATTTCATATCCATTTTCACTGCGTACCCATATAAGCTTGCAAAAGCTAGCGTGGCAAAGCCAGCAGTTTAAGACAACTTTCAGGTGCTCGGAATTACTGCACACCAATTACAGTCCACTTAAGCCTGTTGTCTTGTGGAAAACATACATATGATAATCTGTCTCTCAGATAGTTCATGTCAGTCTTTCCGTTTCCATTGATATCGACATTGAGTATCAAAGTTCAAGAGCGTTCATGAATAAACGACAGTAACAGGTTATATCGTTCACAATAGGGTTCCAGGGAGTAAATACAGCAGCAGAGCCAGCCGAAATGTATCAGGCAGTACTTGTGTCAGCAGAAGTCCTTGTTCCTCTGATCTGTCAGTGGGTAATCATCTCCCTTCTTATCAGGAGACAGATGTAGATGAGTTGCCACCTCAGTCAAAACGATTATTGCAGTAAGTAAGATGAAAGTAGAAAGACCATCACACATGGATTTATCAGTACTCTTTAAGGGATTTATATCATGTTCAGGTACTTCTAAGAGTTATTTGCCCTTTGTTTCAGAGCTGACAACACCTTAATTCAAGGAAATGAAAATCAACAGGATGCTAATGTACAAGAAGAGGCGGTGAAGTTTATCATAGAAAGTCATTATAACAAAACTGTAGCAGTTTTAATTTTTTTTTTAGGGAGCTGTGCCGACAAGTAAAGAGGAGGTTGGAGTTATCCCTTAGAAATCAGCTGAGCTCTGTTACTATAAAAATTGATTTATCGCATCCTGCAAGTGTGAGAACTGTTACAGATTCTGCTGAGTTGCTCTCCTCAGATAGAGGTCAGCCTCTAAGTTGTATCATCTACAATTACGCAAACTTTATTAACTCGTATATGACTTTTATTTCTTAATTCCCTGCAATTCCTCTCTCGAGAAAATCAAATATGCTTTAGGTAGTAAATTATTTGATGCTGTCCAATAATCAATTGCTTATGTTATGATAGCTGTGATGCATATGTGATGCTGTAGCTTGGCTGCATATCAAACAAGGAACAACTAAAACCTGTTACTCTACTTGAATTTTACTGATTCCTGAAATCACAAATCAAGACTTATAATAATTACTAACTAATAATAACTTTTTTCAGACCAAAGGAAAACACAGTGTGTGTCTGTACCAAAAATGCTATCAACTGTAAAGACACCGTGAGTATAAAAAGTCAAGAAAGAGATTAAGTGCTTGATCCAAGGCTCTTGGTTAACAGATAATATCAAGCCTTATCTCTTCCAATATCCATCCATCCGGCCATGGACATCCTTTCATGACTTTGCTTTGTATGTCTTAGATGTCCGTAAAAAATGTGTGCCAGTTACTTATATCTGGTCCCATTGAAGAGCTCCACTGACAGGCCAATTTGTAGCAACTGGATCTCCTTAAACCTTAAAGACGAATCAAAATTTTGTTTGTTTGCAGGAGAGTATACAGCAGGACCTTATCGGAGGAATACAGAGAGCTGTCGGTATACACTGATTATGGTTCATCCTCCCTATCCAATGAAACTGCCTATCACAGTGAAACTGACACCGATGATTTTGTGTTAGTATTCAGAATATTCGTAATTCATCAAATTCATAAGGTTTATACCTTACCAGTGAGATGATCTCCCAAATCAAACTCCGATGTGATGAAAAAAATGTGTTGAAATCAAACAAAGGTGGAAAGTGGTAACTCAGATCAAAATCACACGATTAGACATTGTCATATGGTTTGATACAGTTCTGCATTCAGTTAACACCTTTCCTGTACATTGCCAGGACCCCTGTTGCACCGCTGGAATGGGTCAGGGGTCGTGGCTCACACTGGGCTACTTTCTTGATGGATTGGTTCATTACCAAAGACACCTCAGTGTAACTACATCCGTAAAAAAGCAGCTACACCAACACAAATCAAACATAGGCCACCAGTCAGGTACATAGATGAAACTTTCTTTAAGTTTTGAACTTCTTATAAAACGGCGCATTCTGTGACTTACTTTTTTTTTATCCTCTTATAGTCCTCTTTATCCTGATATTGGGGAGAGAGAGGCTATGACACCAATAACTCCGCAGAAATCAGGTATGATAGGAAAAAGGAGATTCCGCATAAGATTTCATTATTTTCCTAGATATTTGCCTTAGTTCGCCTTATATCATCTTATGGTCAAAAGGTGTTCCATCTCGAGGGTAACCGATGTCTATATTGTCGCTGTCTTAGCACAATATCCGTCACCGAACAAACTTCACCATCCAGATGTAAGCATCATCATATCACTTTTTCCAGGGCCCTCAGCTGATCCCTGCAGTTACGCTTCAGATTTCTGCAGTGATGATGACCCAGGCACACAGTATAACAACTTCTCCTCACCCTCTTCAAAATTCTGTCCTGTCCCTCAAGGTAAGGTTGCTAAATCATATAATATAATCATGTGATTATTGAGATCATTGTTATGTTGCCGGTGAAAGACTGTAGAAGGGATTGTTTTGTTTCGTTTCCACGTTTCATGGAATTCCCATCGGTGAAACATCAGAAGGTGACTTATCACCATTCATATAAGATATAACAGTTTATTTCAGTTTTTGTATTGGAATGGTTTAAAATCTTGTGATGAAAAACAATATATCTGATCTATATATCCGAATCCGTTTATCAATACAACGCGCTGCATATCTTTCAGAATGTGATGTATCTGTCAAGTATGGCCATAGCCAAACAACAAGACTGCCTATGATTCATTCTACCTCTACATCTAAATTCCCCTCCAATTCGTCTGTCAAAAAGGTTTGTTACATGAACCAAATATGGCCATATTCTAGATGAATCTAAGGTGTATAAATATATGCATATCAAAAGAATTTGGAGTTTGAATAGAGACATTGATATAAATTACAGCTGTAATATTGTTTCATTTGCAGAGAATTGGTAAATTATGTGCCGATACTGCAAGTTTTGTACTTATATCCACATTTCTTGTCCTGAGCTGTAAGAGGCCACAAATTTTGATAGCTTTGAAGAATATAAAACTTGATCTGTATTTCACATTATGAATTTTAGATTTAAGGTTTATAGAGCTATTTTTTTACTAGAAGCAACCTACCTTAATCATATTTCTCCTTTCGTAGGCATCAAAAATCCCTGTAAGAAAGAATGAAACAGCAAACTCTGAAATAAAAAATAGAAGGTGAGTCATCACACATATTTTTATCACGTCATAAATAATGTGTTGGTCAGAACATAAACACCATTTCCTTTTTCGATTCTTCAATTCACCCTGTATATTCTTCTTTTGGCGTATGTGTCAAATCATTATTTTACTTTTCTAATTAAGGTTTGTTCCACATCCGCCATCAACGAAGAAACCTGCCACTGCCAACAAGGTAAGGGTCCATTTATGCAAAGGTCACATCTGTATTAAAATTGCTTAACATCGATGAGATTGAGTAATGATACCAAGCTTGGCATTAGACTATACTTGAATATACTTGATATCTGTTTTAGATGATATTTCCAAATTTTTGAATCGTCTTAAAGTATATTATCTTGATTTTCAGAGATCGCTCCCTGCATTAAGAAGGGTGAAGTCTGACACACCAGAACTGAATTGATGTTTGGGTCTGTATGGTTCTACAGGTAATTTAATACATACTATTTACTTTAGGAGCATCAGATGCAAGTTAAAAAAATTTCATCGCTGCATGCTGCATTGTACACTGGCATCAACTGTTATGATTTTATTGTTGAAAAGACATATATAATTGAAGATCGTGATACAGAGCAAAAAGGAAGAATGTTTTGGACGGAAGGATGCACCTCCTGTTACAACTCTGGTTCGATCTTTGCAGTCCTGAGTAGTCAGTTGGCCAACTTAAGCATCTATACTTTCTTGTAGTATTAAGGAGAGGTTTCTTAACTCTTGTCTAACTCTCCTTGTCTGCCTTCCATCAACAAAAATTATTCTAAGAACTCACCAATGATGCTCTGTCCACTCAGCCCTATACCAGAGCATCCAATCATTGGTGATTTTCATGTTCATAATCTATGACTTAATTCCGCTCCCTCCTTATTTTGCTTAGCTAGCAATACAAGATAAGATTTCTTGTTTATTTTTCTTGTTCCTTTTTTTATGAAAAGGGCTCCGCATGTTTTTTTTCTTCGAATGCAGCCTTTGTAGCCTCTAATAATGATTAATTCAGTGGCATTACTGTTTGTGTGTGTGTGTGTGAAGCTGTGTATTTGAGGTTAGTGCTGTCTCATTCAGTTGTCTCCTCTAGAAACAGTGTATATTCTCCCTCTCACTCCTGAACTGATTTTGAGTCTTTTGAGTCTTTGCTCCATTCACGTGTCCCTGTTCCAATCAGATCAAGGGAAGGTCACCCCTTATATCCTGTCCCCTCTATTGTTCTTCTTAGTCTCTATGGGCGCTATTGGCTCTATATCTCTTTGATGTAACTTCTTGATCATCCTTGCTGCACTTCTGATCGATCGACTTTTGAACTGGGATCTGATTGATTTATGGCAAATCTCAAGCTTTTTTTTCTCTTTTTAGCCTTTTCAATTACTGCTTGATTTGTATAAGTGGTCCTTACAATTTTTTTTTCAGAGAGAAAAAGCCAGTAAACACAAAAAAGCTCACCATTACATTGCATACTGTGAAAGTATCCATTTTTTACTCAAACGATGCTCATTACCCTCTTGAGATAAGAGTGAAATATTCGCATACCAGTATCCAATAATGCCTCTCCGCATCATAATTCCCTGGCCTTTGCTCACCCTCAACTCGTGACCTTCCCGTGGTTCCCTTTCTAACTTGGCCTTTTGCCGCTATGTTCGATTTGCCAACCCCTGTCTATGAATTCTCTTGTTGTGACTTTGCCCCTACGGTAAACAGGGAGTTTGTTCCTCATTTTCAATCCAAAAGTTCCTTGTCTTACTCTGGTGGAGCTCCAAAACTAGCTATGAGCAAACAAACTTCTTTAGCAACTCGCATTGTCTGTGTTTTCATAGCCAAAACTTCAATCCACTCGGAATAGATGTATAATGATAAGGCTTAGTTTGAAATCCAATAGGTCTGTTTTTGTTCCGCTGACATACCCGGAAGGTGATTTCTGCTTCCTTTTATTTTGGAAGGATTTGCGAACATTTTCTACAATTCTATCATATCTTGTCTAGTTTAATACATCCCCATTTGATTGAGATGACTAAGACCAGAAAATTGTCAACCTACTAAGTTAGCATCTCTGCCAGCTGTGTTTGCTTTATCCAACAAAGTGATCATCAGGTCTAGTCGGTCCTGTGCTGTTTGCAGTTTATCTTTCACATGTTTTTGGGACGCTCCTTTAATGTCAGAACTAACTCCTTGTTATGGGTTGATAGTCTTCTTGAATGAACCCTTTTATGCAGTATCACTGAACAGACTTGTGGCTTTCAATGCTCTGAAGTTCTGACCTGTCCTACATGTTTTTTTTCTGAACTTGTCAGTTTCATTCATATGTATGTTACCGGTTTATACTCTCCATCCTCTTGATCTTTTAATAACACTGCTCACAGTGAGCGACCTCTAGCATCTGTATTAACATGGTGTCTCAGACCTTTTTTCAATTTTTTTTCTCAGTGGTAGCAGGACTGGTTGTATATTGCCTGTTTGACTTTCACATATGCACCTATTCCTTTCCTCTTAGCATCACTTTATATCCCTGTATCAATGGGCTAACCCTGTCCAAGATCAAGATCATTGCCGGAAGGCGCATAATGATCATCAAATATCTTGAATGCTTGCACACAAATTTCACATATCTACACTGCAACTGTCCTCCTTCACATCAAATATCATGCTTCCAAATGTATTCACAATGAGAGTATAGTGTATGGTACTCACCAGTTCTGTAGCCCTTTGGCCCACTATAGTATCTCTAGCCCAGCTTGGTCTCTCTGTGGCTCCTTGTCACCCTCTTGGCTCTTGCGCATCCCGGAAGTCCCCCTTCCTCTATCCTGCAGGTGGTCACTGTCTAAAGCTCCTTGACCTTGGTTCTTATATCTCGGACTACACTACATCTCCCTTTCTCTATCCATTCCTTCCTTTATCCGCTATTGTTTCACTTCTTAAACTCCTTCTCTATCTCTATCATATTCTCCTTCCCTATCGGTATCTCATCCTCCTTCACTATCCACTATTTAATGTTCAAATGTAATCCCTCCACACGTAGACATTACATCTGATGTCTGCACACCTCATTGGAGGTTCCTCTTCTCTATCTCTCTCGTTTCCTCTCTGTCCTTCCACTCTATCCTCGTCTCTCCTCCTCGGCTCGTCCTCTATCTCTCCAGTCTCGCTCTCTTCGGTCCCGTTGTTGTCCTTCCTGTCTCTCTGCATCCCTGCGACGTTCTCTCACTTTATCTTCCTCTATAGCTCTCTCTCTCTCCTAGCCTCGTCCAACTCTCTCCTGTACCTTTCCTCGTTCTCTCTCAACTCTCTTGCCAACTGTTTCTATAATCTCCCCTTGATCTCTTCCTCTCTTTCCTGTCTCTCTCTCTCCTGGCAGCTCTCCTCTTCCTATAATTCTCCTCCCTCTCTAATCATTCCATTGCCTCCTCATGGTTCTCTGGTCCGTCTCCAGCAATCACTCTTCTATCATCCAGGTCCACTAGTATATCTAGCGCCTCCTCCTGCCTGGCTTCTCGCTCTTGTCCCGGTCTCCTTACTATCCTGTCTCTCAAATCCATCCTTCTCCTTCTATTGTCAATCCATTCCTGTAATACTGCCGACATCTCTATTGCCAGCTCTCTGCTCGGGTGCGCTTCATCCTGTAAACGGTGTGAGTTAAAGAACGCTGCCCCGTTTTGGGCCCTTCCTATTACGTTCTTGGTCATTGCAGGTGTCCCCTCATCTTTGTTCGCGTTTAGGTCGCAGATCTTTCTGTTTATCCTGAGCACTATCTCCCATTGTCTATCAACCATAGATTTTACTGGGTACATGGGGCATAGCACAACCCCCGGCAACGCCGATACATAGTCCAGGTCCCTCTCGTACATGCGATTAGCGGCCCCACTGCCGTCAAGCCCCCTCTCTCAAATATATCGGGGATGCCCGACACTATTAGCTTGATCCCTTCTCTGTTCTCTATTTCCCCTTTCATCCGGTGTTGCGTCGCCCCTCTTCTGCATATCTTTGCCCCTCTATCTCCATATATTCCACGATATTATTTCCTATGATGGTAACCGGTTCCATGTTCTATCTGTGTCTATCTCTATCCCGATCTATTCCACAATACCCCTATCTCTATCTATTCTTTATCGACAACAGGAAACGGTCGTTAATCATATATAGTCTGGGTCTTGTTTCTTTTGCCGCACTCTCCCAGACTCTCTCGCCCCTACTATTGGTTTCTTACCTTGTCTATTCTCACCCGCCGGGGTCTCAGCTACTTTATTAGTCGTATCCTTAGCTCCCTCGGTCCTTGTTTTGCTCACTTGTAGCTCTGCCTCTCTCGTCCTTTTTCTTAGGTGTGCCCTTGACCTTCTCAGCAGTTTACCTTGGACCCCCACCCAATAGCTATCTGGCTCCTCAGCTCTATACCTGATTGTCCCCGGTTTACTAGTATCCTTGTGATCTCTTTTCACCCATACCCTATCACCGTCAGCCAGATCCTCTATTACTTTGGCTCGGTGGCCTCTGTCGTAGTCCCTTTTGTACCTTTCCTTCAGTTCCCTATCCCTCTCCGCGAAGTAACAGCTATTCTTCCCATCCTTGCCTGAGAATGGAATCTCGTTTCTCAGCCTCCTACCCATCATCAGTTCATCCGGGCGGTAGATGCTTTCTAGAGGCGTTGTTCTGTATCCTAGAAGTGCCTTCGACTTTTCCTTTTCTTTTCTTCATACTGTCTTCATTGTCTCTATTCCTCTTTCTGCCATACTGTTACTCTGGTGATAGTATGGGCTGCTGGTCTGGTACTCAATTGCAAATTCCTCCATCAGTGCCTTCCATTCTTTAGAAATGTAACAGGGCCCATTATCTGATAGAATCACCTTTGGAGCCCCGTAGCGAGCTATTAACGGACGGAACTTCGGCACTAGATGATCTCCTGTCTGGCTTCTCATCTCTGCAACTTCTATCCACCTCGAGAAATAGTCTATAAACAAAGCGTACCAATGGCCTTCGAATTCAAATAAATCCGTCCCTATCACTTCCCATGCTGTCTCCGGTAACTCACTCGGTTTCATTGTTTTGTGCTGCATTCTCTGAAACTTTATACACGTGTTGCAGTTCTCTACCATCTCCTTGATCTCCCTGTTTATGGCCGGCCACCATACTGATTCTCTGGCGCGTCTGGTTGTCTTCACAATTCCCTGGTGTCCACTATGTAACTTTGTGAGGATTCCCGCTCTCAGCTCTAAAATAATATATATCCTGGAGTTCAACATCACTAATCCTTCCACTATACTCAAATTATCTATGTTCGCTCTTACTCTCCTCCCTTCTGCTGATAGCCTCTCCGGCCAGTCTCCCCCTATTCTTCTAACTATATCTTGATTATCCGCGTCCATCTCTCCTGCTTTCCCTACCACTTCAAGATTTACGTCTGATATGGCATTTATGTATGTCCTTGCATGCCTTTCCACTCTCTGTATCTTCACCCTTTCCTTCCCATCTGGGGGTCTTGACAGAAGATCGGCTACAAACATCCCCTCTCCTGGGGTATGAAAGACCCTATACTGGTACCGCATCAGTCTCATCTTTTACCTCTGGACTCTCAAAGGCAAATCCGATAAGTCCCTACTGCCTAACAGCGGGATTAAAGGCTTGTGGTCTGTCTCTATCTCAAACGTTCTCCCAACTAGCTAGAAATCGAACTTTTCACAGGCCCTTGTAATTGCCAATGCCTCCTTCTCTATCTGGCCGTACCTACGCTCTGTCTCTGTCATCTTTCTTGAAGCGTATACTACCGGCTGCCATTCTCCAAACTGATTTTCCTGCATTAATGCTGCCCCTGATGAGTGGGCGCTCGCATCAGCCGTAACTCTATGCCTCCTTCCATAGTCAAACAGAGCCAGTACCGGCGATTTGGCGATCGCTTCCCTAACCTTGTCGAAGCTCTCCTGCTGCCTATATGTCCAGCACCAGTCATTCTTGGCCCGCACCAGTTCACGCAATGGGACCTCTAACTCTGAGAGCAATGGGCTGAATCTCCCTAGGTAATTCACCATAGCCAGAAACCGTTTCAACTCCTTCAAATCCTGAGGCGCCGGCATCTCCTTGATCGCGCTCTCTTTTTCCGGATCCACCCTTATGCCCTCACTACTCAATAAATGGCCCAAAAATTTTACCTCATTCACCGAAAATTCACATTTATCTTTATTCAAAGTTAGACCTGAACTCTCTAACTTATTAAACACCTCTTCCAACCTTTTGTTGTGCTCCTCCTTCGTGCTACCCACTACCAAAATATCATCCATCATGTATACTACCCCCTTACTATCGCCGTGAATCTTATACATTTGACGTTGAAAAAATTCTGGAGCAGCCGATATTCCGAAGGGCATCTTGCAGTATTGGTACCGACCGAAAGGCGTATAATGAATGTCGTGTATTCCCTGGAAGCCTGCTCTTGCCTGATTTGCCGGAATCCTGATTTAGCATCCATCTTACTAAAGAACTTGCTCCCTTCTAGTGATGCTAATGTATCATCAAGTCTCGGCAGTGGAAAATGTTCTCTCTGGACACTCTTGTTCAGCTGGGTCAGATCAACGCACAACCTCACCTGCCGTTCAACTTTGGCGCTACTACCATGCCCGAGCACCATGTGGTCGGGTACTCCACCTTTTCTATAACTCCTAATTTCTCCATTCTCTCCAGTTCACACATTGTTGCTTCTCTAAGTCCTATCGGTACTCTTCTTGGATCACACAGGCATAATTGAACTGCGTCGTCTTTGAGATATCCTAAATACATCTGGCAACACCCCTAGTTTTCCGAACAATTTAGGATGTCTACTCCGTACCTCATCTATTACCAAACGGAGAGTCTTCACTAAACTTAGTTTCCTTACTTCCGGCTTTCCTATCAAGTTATTCCTAGGTCCCTTCATCACGTACACTGTACTAGGCACTTGCACTTGCCCCCACGCTGAAACTATGTCTATCTTCATTTTTCCTACTACGTCTAGCAGGCTCCCATTGGCGCCAGAAAATGTCCTCTCCGTTTTTGCTACCTTGCCTCCAAATCGCTCTGCGGTTGTTGCTGTTATAACTGACACTTCCGCTCCTGTGTCCACCATGAACCTAACCGTTTTCCTATCACACCTCAAATCTATTTGAAAGTCTTTATCCACTCCTATCTTGCTCTTTAACTGTCACAAAGACTATTCCGAATCACTCGAGTATCCGCTTATGGCATTAACCTGCCCCTTGCTATTTTGCTGCTGCCCACTTCCTCTGTCTTTTGACTTTGGGCATCCTCTGGCAAACTGGGGTCCCCCGCATTCGTAACATTTGCCAAATCTTGGGCTTTTCTTTTTCTTGTAAGCACTGGGGCATTCCCTCATCAGGTGTTTTTGGCTATTGCATATGAAGCAGCCCCTGCCTATTCCTCTATTTGGGCCCCCTCCCTCTTCCTCGGAATCCACCTCAGCTTCTATATGATATGGACTAACCAAGGCCGTCGCCACAGGTGAAAAATGAATCCACATGATGTTAAAAAATGATGTTTGTAAAAATATTGATTTAAAGGCGCCAGGGTAGAAAGGCATAATTAATGTAATGTGATGCTATTGAAATCATCGCCTGGAGTTATCCGGTTCACCTGCAAAATCACTTTTTTAACATGTCTAAAATTCCAATTTCTGTTCAGCCATAATAATCTCTTTCGCAAATCTCTGGGATTGGCAGTTCAATAAGAGCATAGTTTATCACAAATGAAATCAAATACCCACAACAAATACCACACATTATTCTCATGCAAAAGTTTGATGTTATCTTTATTATTCATCTCAGTTGGGGGTGTTAAGTGTTGATATTCTATAGCAGTGGCGTATATTAGCAATTACGGACCACGGATTTCCGTAAATCAAAATCCGTGATTACTGTGTGCAAACCAGGCTGAATAGCTCAGTGTCGATTGCCTGGTAATCACTGTTTATTAAGAATGTTGTTGGTTCGAATCCCAACGATGTCAGGTTTTTTTTCAAATGGGTGCTTTATAACTGGCGCATTTTTACTTTTTTCCAAGGGGGGTGTCTTATAAGTGAGGAATTACGGTACATACAGGGTTTGACTTTTGACCTTGAGCTGGACAAGCCAATCAAAAGCCCGGTGTATTGACACACACCCACACCCTCCCCGCCACACCTACGGCGTGTGGATCGGGCTGCGCGAGTGGAATTTTTTAGAATATACGCCCCTGTTCTATAACGCTTAGAAATCATTGTTTGATCATTGATTTAGAAATGACTTGAATAGGCAGCGCAGTGAGAGTATTACTATACAGTGAGTGCAGTGAGAGGCATTATTAGTATAGGCAGTGCAATAATCGAATCGAGGCGCCAGGGTAGAAAGGCATAATTAATGTAATGTCATGCTATTGAAATCATTGCCTGGATTTATCCGGTTCACCTGCAAAATCACCTTTTTAACATGTCTAAAATTCTAATTTCTATTTAGCCATAATAATCTCTTGGGATCTCTGGGATCATTGTTTGATCATTGATTTTGAAATGACTTGAATAGGCAGTGCAGTGAGAGTATTATTACAGTGAGTGCAGTGAGGGGCATTATTAGTATAGGCAGTGCAGTATTATTATAATCAGGAGCAGATAACCTTGCTTAGTAGGTTTCATGATTGAAATCAGGGGCAGATAACCTTAATTTGTACTTTTTTGTGTTATTAGACTAAGGTGCAGATAACCTTGATTAATAAGTTTTTGTGTTATTAAATTCAGGGGCAGATAACCTTACTTAATAAGTTTTTGTGTTACACGAAAATCTTCCCATTATTTACATAGCTTATCCCAACTACAATCTAATACTGGATCATTCATTAATAATATGGCATAAATTATTGTAAGGCAACATTTAGCATTGTTTATATATTATTCATCTCTGCCAACGAGCAAAATCTGAGTTTTTAGCTTACATTCTAAAATCCCCTGAGTAGCCTGAGTTGAACCCAAAAATCTGAGTAACTCGGGCTAAACCTGCGTGGTTGAGAGCCCTGTCGAGAACAATGGGGAGTAAACTGATCTCATGCTGGAGCCATACTAATAGATGGTAAATACATCAATATTTGAGTGTTGGCTATGTGTTGTCAGTCCAGAAAAGTTCTTTCTGCAATCGCCAATGGCAAGAAAATAGAGTATAAAAGCAGAAGCATCTACAACCAATTATATCTGTTGCTGGGAAATGGGGATATCTGGCTCCCTCTGGCATACCTATCAAAGACAGGTGATGTCAGAGGATATTGGGTAACAATAAAGTTGCCCATTGGCAACCTCTACAGAAGGTTGCTGGCTAAACCTTGCCGGCTGGGAGGATTGATTGATGAATTAAAAAATATAAATAAGTAAGAGCTCCACTTCATTATCCCTTACAAAAGTACCACTGGATGACGTGTTTAACCGCGTAATTATTGAAGCAAGCAATCAACAACCAATCAGCATAGAGGATCGTCCAGATCACTCGGGCAAAAGACCAACAAGTTCGATGTCCACTTAACACGAGTAATCACTCGTGCAGATCCACCGATTAACCACTCGTGACCCCAAATCCATGTAAAAATCGTCTCGTGTAGCTACAACTTAAAGGTTATTTTTTGAGAACCTGTGTAATGCTTTTATATAATATAGTCATTATTTGTGTTAATCTTTTTAGATTCACGGTAGTAATCTCAGTAAAGCTCATCAATAAAGGTTATACATTGATTGACAATAGTCTGTGTTACGTCAGTAAAATCCCAAGTCACAAAATCCACTAAACTGAAAGCCTAAGGATAGGGAATCGTGAAGCATAGTGCAAAACATCAATATTACAAGGATACAGGCTGATTTAAACTTTGGAGCTACAACAAGGAAGGGGAATGCTATTGTTATTCCCTCTATTTCAATTCTACATTACTTAGACACAATGTCATAATAAGGGTAATTGTTGACTGAGATTGTGATGGCATCGAGGGAAATTAAGATAGAAACAAAATGAGGGAAATTATACAGGCGGATTATGCTGACCCACTTAATGGGATAAAAATTGACTGCAAGTATATATATTTTAATAATTATTATATTATATAATATAATAAATATATCATTAAAATAAGGAGAAACAATTATATTCCAGATGTGAATTTTTAATATTATATGAATCCATCTAAAATTATTCATTGCAGAAAATAAATTTGGAACAAAATATATGTATTTAATGTTATTGCAATACAAAACAATTCTATACTTAAGGCCATGCTACATGGGCCGATGTTTTGCATCTTACAAACAACCTGTGCTCGATGCTAACATCGTAACATGTGCTAAACTTGCAGATGCAGCCAACGTTGTGGTCGACTGATTATATATCCCAGTATGGCCATTTAACAACCATGACTCATTATTAACCAATCACAGACAATAATAGTCCATATACTTTTTGTGCGTTACTGCTATAAACCCATCAGCCAATGAAAAGAGAGGATCAACCGACTAAGTCGACTGAAACACCAACAGACCGGTGTTGCCTATAGATGCATACGATGCACATCGTTGAGCGCAGGTTGATCCCATCGTAGCCTATGTCGATGCTAATAGATGCCAAACATCGGCCTGTATAGCAGGCCCTTACAGGTAATGTCAAAGACCAATCCGAATATCAACATATCATAATATACCGTTGGAAAGCTGCCGAGCTACTGAAAATGATTACCTGAACAAAAACTTGATTCATTTTAGGGAGGAAATGAGGCAGAAAACGCTGTTTTTGTCAATGCAGATGGAGGAGTCAAATCAATTGCAAGAAATTTCAAAACAGGTGGAATGTATACTTTAAGATTGCGTTCATTGTAAAATTTGATTTTCTTTGATATATTATGACTAGTCTAAACTGACTTTTTACGTCACGCCATACAACGCATTTTTTTTGATGCTGTGAAAATATGTGAATTTTCAATCGTTAATTCTGAACAGATTATAAACTCGAAACAAAATTAATTATGATTTTTTCTTAGTTTACACTTCAAATGTCATACACATTGTCTTTCAACAAATTAGCTTGCATAATGCAATAAACAGTAGACTCTCGGATACAGCTAATATTTTCGCCACCTTTGCATAACGTCAAACATGTTGTCCAAATGACCATTGTTGTGGCCAAATGAAGTTTTTTTGAAAGTTCTCACATACGAAGCCGCTTTCATTAACCATGGTGCACACAGGAAATGTTAACACAATTTTTCATTGCATCCTCATTTTTCTTGAATTAAACGCAAAATAATGCCCAAAAACACCTCAAAAGTCCCAAGAAATAGCTGTTTTTGGCAATAACTTATGGGCTGTGTCTAAAGGTCATACGAGTCATATAGAAGAATAACAAATATCTCTATACATTTATCTTCTCTATACATATTTAGAACAGCGCTTTATCATAGCTTCTATTCCAAAGGACTGTGGATGAATCCTTAAACTTGAAGTAAATAATGGGCTGACTGATATCGAGGCTTTTTTGTTTGGTATCAAATTTTGACTTTAGGTGCCTGCATGGTTTTGGAACTCCACCAAATTTGGTCAAAATCTTAGAATGCTGAGTTCTTTGCTGGCAGCAAATTGTCAGGCTTGCGACGTGTGCAGCTGTAGACTTTTCAGGGAATCGGGATTCCAATAAGCAGTGCACTGAAAATCGTCCAGGCATAGAGGCAACTATAACTCGGATTGCGAAGATTGAACGCTCTGGTACTAAACTCAATGTTAAACTGTACTGAACTGTTTGTATATCGGACATGTTTTCTTTTTAAAATGATATTTATTATGATGATCCAGTCATAGAACTCCAGTCAGAAATAACCTGTGACCTTGCGACAATGACATAAAAAATATAAAACAGTTGTAAATCCTGTATGGCACATAGACGGTAACACAAGCCGTATGATTGGTCGAGAGTATAAACCCAGTTAATCAGTACAAAAATATACATCGCTATCACATTTACGTAACGCACATACATACGCATATCATAATGATGTCTCGATGGTGTGTCAGTGCTGAATAAGGTGGCGTATAGCTGGATTGTCAAGATCAGTGTGTTTTGGCTGAGTGTGCGAGGCTGCACTTAGTGATTCGTCCCATCGTAGAGTAAGTGAAGGAAGTAAAATAAAAATGTTATTAGGATGAGAGAGGGGGATGATCAGCCAGATCTAATATAATTATGACTGCTAGTGTCCAGCATATCCAAATGCGAGACCTCGAATGATAAGCTTGTGAGGGGAGAGGCTTGGCCAAGTTAGCCAAGTTCCTTATATACTGTTAACACAGCTTGTATGTTTCCAAGTCCTCAAGCTGACTGTGAAAAACCCTCCTGTCTTTTCAAAGACGTGTGACACCAGTACAGTTACAGCTAGTGTTCAGTAGCCTTGTCATGCAGCCAGGTTTATTGGTTTGGTTTAAAACTAAAAAAACCAAAAAACCGCGGCCACGTGACAAGGCAAACAGTTCAGGGTATCACTAGCTGTTATATAATGAGCCGAAGGAGATACGCCTCTAGTTTGTACATCAGAATTGAACCATAAGAAGTATTAATTTTCCTCGAGTATTAGTTCGGCGTTGGAGTTATCCCCCATGGTCTGATATACATGAGACAGTGTGACCCTGACGTTAGTTGTGTCCTCTCCCATCATACGCCGACACTCCAACTCTCTCTTATAATAATCTGTATCATAATACAACAATATCATATTATAATAAAACATTGTAGTAATAAGTACATTATATAATTTATTACAAAAACTACATATTATAATATAAAATTAAATCATATAATATCATAAGGTATTAATATATAATATTCTATATTATACTTTATAATATAATAAAGTATTAACTAAAAAAAATGAAAAAATCCGAATATACTTATAACACAAATTCAATTTCATAATCACATTTGCACAATCATTAACATAAGCGTGACATCATTTATGAAGCTGCGAGCTGCATCTTACTCACCGATAGCCTCAGGAAACTTGTCCATCTTAGCATAAGTGTTACCAATATTATGGTAGCTTGAGGGGGCATCCTGTGCAGCCTCGTAGCTCTCTTCTTTATACTAAAACAAAAAAATGGTCAAACTCCTGAGTCGTAAATGATGTGTTTATATACCAAAATGTTAAGTAAGATATTTTTATAAAGCCAAAACTATAGGATATAAAGCAATATTCATATGATATGAAGATATGTTTATATAACAAAGATCAAGAAAATATAAAGCCAGATATGTACACAATTTAAAGGCGGGAAAATCTGCAGTTACACTCTGGCACCAGGGTCAACAATTAAAAATGGAGTTTAAGACTCATTCAGTGTTGCCCAGTACGTTTCCTATGAACTTTGTACATTTCTGTAGTGGCAGTGTTACAAAGATGTCAAATATACCTGAATACATTGTAAGGGGGGGGGGGGGGTTAAACAGATGACACCGTGAAATTGTATTTGTTTAACGTTTTAACATATCAATTAATTAACTATGTTGCTAAGGTGGACACATGTGTCTGTGGCCTTCTGTTACCAAAGTAATTCATGCTACTAACACAATTTTGACCAAAGTCAATGAATTCAGTTTCATACTAGAGATGTACCCTCACCCCCATCCTCTCCCCCGCCCCAATCCAGTAGAGTGTTCAAGGACGGGCTCTTGTAGGGCCAACAGAAAACAATGTGCACAGCTACATTTTTTAACAAAGCTGTTTAACCAAATTTCTTACCTTTTCTCTGATTTCTAAACTTTTGAGCAGGTTATCCAGTGATAGTTTGTACCTTCCTTGTCCCTGGTATAAAATACCCAGGTTATTATATCCGGCGGCAATATGATTCTATAATCAAAAGAAGTATAAAGACTTTACATGAGCAAAAGGTCTTTAATAGAAATATGTATCCGCTAAATACAACAGACAGCCATGTTTGGAATATTAACATTACATACACCTGTTCCGATCCGGTGATTCAGCCACTAGATTGCGACAGACACGAGGATGACGCTATGCAAGATTGCGTTACATGGAAGTTAAATTTAATTTCCTCCCTAACGTGTTATACTAGATTGTATTGGGATCCTGATGTTCTGACTATGTTTTGAGAGGTCTTATAACAAACCGTGGAGTGGAAACAAAGCTGTTTGGTTTAGTTGAACGCACAGTATATAAAATTCTAAACTGACACTCAAAGTTACCAACTGCAGTAATGTTGAAGAGGCTATTTAGGTAAAAAAAACCTATATATACGGATATATATATATATATATGTGTATTACTGTATATACATATGTATTTATATACGTATATACACTTGTGTATAAATACCTGTATACTGATATCCTCCGGACTCTCAGAAGCCAATACTATGGCCATATTTAGAGCCTGCTCTATATTCTCTTCCGCTCGATCGAAGTCCTGAATAGAGAGAAATATGTTACACTAATAACAGCCATGAGTGCCACAGAGTAAAATCACACATGAATGCAATGGCTTAAAAGTATTTTAAACATATAATACTAAATACTAAAATGAGTATTTATATTTTTATGAAAAATAAACCTTGGCCTAAGATGCTGAAAGGTGATTGTGTTGGTGCTGTTGTATTGGTGATCATGTCTTAAAGTTATTTTCACAGTTGAAACCTCCCAAATATTTGACATTGAGTCGCAGTGCTAAAGTTTAATTAAGCTGGTTTGGGGTGACTTTACGTTGGCTCGCGCTAGATTTTAGCTGGCTGAGGTAGGAGGCAATATATAAAAAAGATGATTAAATGTTAGCTTGCTTTAAATTTAGCTATTTCAAGCAGGTGTGACATAGAAAATTTTCCCTCTTGCTTTACTTTACCTCTCCAGGGTATTAGGTATACAAACTTACTTTACACCGATGATCGATTTGAGATTTGGTTTATTTCATTCAGTCTTCACCAAAGACGATGGTATTGAATGCAATGCAGTGGTGCGGCATGTGTGATATATAAACTTACACCGATGGTCTCGTACGAGTTTCCCATATTATTACAGACAGCTCTGAGTCCGTCCATATCTCCGATCCTAACCAGTATATCTTTAGCCATCTGATAATTTTCTATAGATTTACGAGAGTTACCGTTAGCCTCATAAGCCTCACCCAGCGATCTGTGTAAACTTATTATCCATTTTTAATTGGCTTCTGCAAAAAAATATAACATAAAAATAATATATATATATATCATAATAAAAATATACATATAACATAATAGTATATTTATAATATGCATAATATAACATAATAATAATAATATATATATATATAATATAACATAATAATAATAATAATAATAATAATAATATATATATGAGCAAGTGATTGCCATAAGGAACACATTTGAAATATCTTAATTCAAAGCTAGTAGGCATTTACTCAGCCTCTTTACTTTATATAGTGGACTCGGAGACGGACTCTCACCTAAACTAGACAGAATTTAGCACTAGCTAACATTAGACCACCATATTACTAGCTCAAATGCACTCTTGCTAACATTCACTCTTCTGGAGGGACAAATTTACTGAGCATCAAGAAACAGGAAGAAAAGAAATGAAATCCACCAAGCTAGACCCGTCAAGTGATATAAGTGTCTGCGTAAATCGTATTATTTGTTTATGATTTGTTTATGATAAATGCATGTGTATATGTAAACCCATAAACAGTGCCTCATATCACTTTTTCAAAAATGCAGGTACTCAAGCATTCAATTTTATCAACTTTGATCGCCGGATACCAGATACACTAAATAAACAAAGTAGTGCATTCACTATGAGATCCAAATGCAGCTGTCTGATTAAGCTTTCACCCGCGTACCCATTCAGTTTTACTCAATCTGATTCCGTGATTGTTTTTATTCAAATGAGCTGCTTGTTTAGTCAACATAACAGAAAAAAGTCCAGTTCTGTATGGGCAATAGCCATTTTTTTGGGTAAAAACATAGAAGAGTTGTGTGCTAGGACATATTTTAGGTATTTAGATCAATCCAACACCCCGATGTTGTGAGACATGTGGCAGGTGTTGTATTGGACATGTTTTACAGTACTCATGCCGCCCCTACAGCCCAAGCAACAATGCTTTATAGGCCTGAGTGCTGTAAGACATCTCCCATACAGCACATGGCATATGTCTTACAACAACAGTGACCAGCGGCGGTTTTTAGTGCCCTTTCAGAACAGCATGAATTGTTGTAATGACCAATTACTCACCTGGGCTGAGCTGATGATACATTTTGAGACATTCCTCGTGATATTTGATAGCGTTAGTAGTATTAACACGTCCCCCGATCCCTTGTAGCAGATGTCCGAGATTAAACAGAGTGGAGGCCGTCTCATCATTGACCTCATCACCGTATAACTTCTCTCTGATCTCTAAGGCTTGTCTCAGATGACTCTGTCAGTAGTATAAATGCACAGTTATGAATATGTAAAGATGATCGCATATATTTAATATATGATATTATTAATTTCTTGATACTAGTGTTGACCGATTTACTTGCAAATGATATCATTCTATTCCTATCATCGTCACTTGGACAATTTTGCTAGATATCTTTTGAAGAGGAGTATGGTATGAGCGCATATATTAGAGTCAGTAGGCGATAGTCAGTTATAGGTAATAAAGTATGCTTTATGTATGATCGCTCTCTTAATTAAACAATAAGTGGAGCTAAGTAAGAGTCTTGTGTTGCCTGATTTCCCTATACTTCTCACTGTCAGCAATTAATTTTAAATCATCTCGAAAAAATAATACTAATCATAACAAGCACAAAATCTCATATCGATGTTGCGATGATTTTCAAAAGACAAAAGCTATACTCGGAGGTCTTTCAATAACAAGTAGCCAAAATCGCAATCTTATTGCTCACTCACTGATGGAACTACATACATCCGGATTAAGCAATTTGGGAACGAATTTGTCTAATTGAAAGGCCAAGTGAGGGATAATTTTGAAGGATTTGATAGTGATATGTTGCTTTAGTAAAGTATTGCTCAATCTAATTGAAAGACCTTCCTGGTCAAGGCAACCCACTCATTCTAATACCTTACCTCTGCCTCAGCGACTCGGGCTATCTTTCTGTAGGCATTACCCATATTATTATGACACAAGGCTAATGTGTTATAAAACTCCTCAGGTACTCCCACATCCTGAGGTAGACTATTCACGTAATCTATCGCCTGAATATGATAATACAACAGTAATACCATGTCTAAATGACGATTCCTCGCTCATGTGAGTTAATATTCATGTTGATACCATGACTGGATGTGTGGTACCTCAAAAAATGCTTTCTGAATCCTGTTCCGTTCTGCGGTTCTATGGTTAGGGGAAAGGCACATGTTATGATCAGAGACATATAGCTGACAGGTCACCACACCCCTCCACCCCCCGAGTCTCATACTCGTCCCCCTCTTAGTCTCTTACCTTCTGATAACATTCTATAGCTTTTAGACTGTCATCTTCAGCCTGATATTGTTGTGCTCTTTGTATATCTTCATTGGCAGTCAGACCAGCCGCTAATTTACCCAGCATTCCCTGCTGCTCACTTCCTCTAACCATACCTACAAATAAACAAAGAGATAAATATGACCTAGTCTTTACAGCTTGTTTAATGTAAATATGGTGATTCTAATAAGAATGAAGTGACTAAACTCTGGATCCATACACATCAAAACCATGTTTGATATAATTATAGTTTGAGTAGCCATTGGATCGGGGCTCAAAGTGGTGTCCGGTAAATACAACCAATCGGTGCTCCTCTTGCTTGAAAATATAAATTCAGACAGTGGATCACTCAAACACCACTTTGAAGATGAGCAGAGTCAAGTATATAAAAAAATTTTTTGCATATCGGTTTTGGCCATATTTCTACTATCGAAAAAAACTTTTCAAGGACTTCAGAATCAGATTTAATTGTACACGAATGTACTTATAGATCAATGTTTCGTGCCCTGATTTACCCTTAGAGGGAATTTCAATCATTATCAAAAGAAATGGCCACACGTTTAAAGTGATTCTGAAAACCAAAGTGCAATATACCATTGTAATATTAAGGAGTAAAAGGGATCTTTTTTCTACTCATTGATAATAATTATATTAACTAGGTGTTTATAATGACAACCTTAGTACCAGATTACTTGGAGTTGTCCTTTTAATTTCAATGAGAGGATAACTTATAAAATATTGGTTTCAAGAACAAGATAAGATCAGGGAGGGTGTCCCGCCCTCCCTTATAAGAGGAGTTGGGAGAGAAATGAGTCAATTTAGCATAATTTCAAAGTTTGACTGGAAAACCACGAATTTTGTTATTTTAATGTATTTTATTTTTTGTTTATGTTATTTTTTATGTTATAAATTATCTGATTGTGAGATAATGTTGGGTAATAAGTCTGGCTCTTATCATAATTTGAGACTAACCTTGTAGATTTTTAACCAGCTGCTGTTTTTGTTCCGGATCAGCCATTAACAGATTCTCTACTCCGGCCTGTTTAGTTTCTCTGTGATACTTTGCCATATTCTCATTCTAAAGGGAGAAGATATCAGATGTTCTGAATTTATTCTATACTATTAATAATTTATACACAATCTATTTGAAGGCGTATATTTATAGGCAACAAATGACTCTAGTTTTTTGACAAAAGAAAAGGTTGTTAATTGGAAAACTGATCTAAATTAAGACAAATCTGCATAATTTCCCAGTCCAAAATAACACAGCTTCATCTCCGCATACCAAACTTAATCTAAAACCCAGTTAGATAATGGAGTTAAGTCACAATTATAAAAAAAGTCAGCATTGTCAACTTAACAATGATCAGCAAGAGTGGGTGCTGAGGAAATTTGAGTCTAAAAACCGACTATGAAAGAAATGAGCATATTACCCCTTGTTGATCATAGAGTGAGGCAAGAGCATCATGGGTCGGGCCTCTCAGTACGCCCCCCTCCGGTCCCTGCTGACACATCTCTCGGATCTGTAGGCATCTCTCTAACTCCGCAATAGCCTGAGGTATAAGCTGTAGGTCACGGTATACATCTCCCAGACTAGAATGAACCTACAGTAGTACGTTACATGATACATTTATGAGCTCATTATTACTATTATGAGTACAGTAACAGTAAGATTCTTATTATGCATTGTAGAGAGTTTATACCCTATAGGAGTTTAATTTAGCTAGAGTTTAATTTCTCTACTATGGTGAGTGAGTTTAATTTAAGAAACACTAAATTTCGCTAGTAGGCTTACTAGCGAAAATTAAAAAAAAAGGTCCAAGCTGGGATTCGAACCCAGGGCATAACCTTCCATGGGCAGACACTTAGACCACTACACCACACTGCCTTCCATGCATAGGTAAGGTGTATTCCTGTATAATTGTACATTGTTTATGAAACTGAGTGGTGTTTATTGCTTAGGAAGTAATTTCCGCTATCATAAAATTTCGCTACTTAAGCAAAAACGCGAAAAGCGAATCCTAAATGCCGCGAAAACTAAACTCCTATAGGGTAATTGGTAAGTGCCGTTATGAATCTCTGGTGTAAACATCTATCCTTTGCAGTTAACTACATTTACATTCCACGTTGCAGAAGCAGAGAAAATAACATCAATTCTGTTGAAGTATTTGCAAAACAAAAAGCTGAGCAATCTTCTTCTGATTTTAATTTAAAGAATAACCCCATTTGGTAGGCTACTAGACCTGTTGGAAGTTCCCTGTTCGGCTGATCAGGACAAAAGCTACACTTCTAATAGTATAAATACCTTAGCCATCTCTTCCACAGGTTCAGCTCGATGCATAATCATCATCATTTCCTTTGCCTGCTCTATGTGTTCTCGGGCTTTATTTAGATCCTTATTAGATCTGTAGGCATTACCAATGTTGTTGTGCATGTGTGGAAGTCTCTGTATAACAAAATAAAAACATTATGTTACAGTAAATGATATTATTGATAAATGTTCAGGGCTGGCAATGTTTGGGATGAAGGACTAATATATAATTTGACATAATGATATGACCTGGTCGGGGCTGGTACTGTATTTGTATACACTGTTGTATTTCCATATCACTACTATAGTATAAAATATTATCCTGAAAAAAAATTTTTTCCCCATAAACACTGCAAGCATTCATTAGATATTGCGAGACAGTCTCCGTAAAGGCAGTCTGAAGGCCAGAGATCATCTCACAACATCAAAAACAGAATTGATCGGATATAAATAGACCATTTAACCTGTTCTAAATGGGCACTAACTAAAAACCATTGCTAAGTGATGTTAGATGTGTTGCCGGTGCTGTATGGGACTGTCTTACAGCACTCAAGGCATATACAACATTGTTATTGGTGCGGAAGGGGCCATATGAGTGCTAAAGACATGTCCCATACAGCACCTGCCACACCTCTCACAACACCTGACTGATGAATTGGACTAAGTACCTAAAATTTGTCTCAGCACGCAGCATGGGCTGCACTAACAAACCCATTACTTTGATTTCTCATGCAACTGGCTACTATAACTATACTGCCCATACATATCTAGACTTATTCTGCAATGAAAATCAGCCTCAGGTAACTAATTGCAAGAAGCAAACATGGCCCAGTCAGTCCCTCTAACTCCTTGGTCAATCAGCCAGCCAGGAACACTCTGATTTTGACTGAAGGGAATTGACTCAACAATCAACAATGAATGTATTGATGATGTCTTCAAAGTTGTTTCAGGACTTGACTACCTACCTACTGTATTTTTTTCACACTGCAGGCAAAGTTGGCTGAGTGTTATGCTTGCCAATCCTAAGGACTGATGCATTAAGACAAAGTTTTCACAGAGGTTTTCAAAAAAGACAGAATGGGGAATGCTTGCAAGCCACAAGCTACCAACAACGCCGAGCAAGTTGGCTGTACACAGAAGAAGAAATTCTTGATTATTGTCTTCATAATAATCTCAGGTTTGGTTCCAGCAGATAGCCTCTTTGTCCAAAATTTAAGTCTTGAAAACTTTACATCAGTTATTGATTGACCCTTCACAAAAATTATTTTCTCTGTTATAGAACACAGGTTATCCTTGTCACTTCCGGTGTCCATAGGCAACACCTAACCTATGGAATTGTGGGGATAGGGTGAGTCTATAGGTCCAACACCTCTATTTATTTCCCCATTGCTTTACATGCAAATTATGTTGACTTCTCACCTCCAAAAGCCTGCTTCAGCTTCTTTCAATTCTTTAACCAGACCACTCAAAACGATGGTCTGCTTCTGCTCTGACATACTTGAGAGTATTGAAAGAAAAACGGTTGTCAAATTTTTTTGGCGCTCAATCAAACGGAGCAAGTGCATTTTTTACAGGTTTTCCAGCCAATTTTGCCTCAACTGACTTGTCTGCATAAAGCGCCCCAAATTGATTTTGCTAAAATTATTTAAAACCTCAAATCACCAAAATTTCAATTGCAAATACAACAGGCAACATTTTCATGCCTCAATATTACTGACTGCAGTACTATCAACTTGCCTGGGTCCTGATTTGTCTTCAGCATACTAGTCATTTTATTTTGGAGGATGGGTGCAACAAGTTGACCTTCACCCAATTACAGGTGTATTACCTAATAGTGACCGGACTGACGGTAACGGGTCTTCAAAGTTGGTCACATAAGACCTCTGTTGGTACGCTAGCATGTCGCGAAGTTCGGAGGCGATCCATCCATAGCGTGACTGGCCACGGCCATTTGACCATAAGACCGTTGCCCTCAAAACTCACCTTGTCAGGCTTTGCTCCCTTATTGGTCTCTAAAATGGCATCTTGCTTTGGTCGCAGCTTACAGATATACAATGTTCATGACCATCATCAGCAAAGTCTGCAGCCACGGCTCAGGTTGTCTACAGACATAAGACAGAAGAGATGTTAAGCTAAAGTATGACGTATACATGTCATTTGGAAGAAACTTTTCCTTGTCAAGCGGGGAGATAACCTCAAATAATGACCCATTGACTGAAGATATAGTTGTTTATTGAGTAATGGGGTGGGGTTTTGACCTTCAGAAATGCATTCAATGAGACACTCATTAATTCAACACACTTAAATCTAGTTAGAGTCTTATAAAGAAGAAGAGAGAACAAGTCCGGACTTGCCCGACAGGTGCAAATTCATGTGCTGTAAGCACCAGACGAAGTGTTTTATGAGGTTAAGATATAGTATAGTCATATTGATTGAGGATTGGGGTGTGATATTGGGGTTTGGGGTTGGCAGCCTGAGGTATGCGAGCCAAATTTGGGGTTTTGGGGTCAGCTTTTGGGGTTTAGGGGTCAGGTTCGGGGTCAATATTTGGGGTTTGCAGTTCGCAGTTTGGGGTTTGCAGCCTACACTCTGGGGTTCACGGCCTACTTTCTGGGGTTTGGGGGTCATAAACGAGGGTTTGGTGTTTAGAAGTCAGTTTTTGGGGTTTGGGGGTCGGTTTTTGGGGTTTGGGGGTCATTTTTTGGGGTTTGAGGGTCAATATTTGGGGTTTGCTGTTCGCACTTTGGGGTTTGCAGCTCACAGTTTGGGGATTGCAGCATGAATGAAGTTTTGGGTTTGCAGCTCACATTTTGGGGTTTGTAGCTCGAAGTTTTGGGTTAACAGCTGGCAGTATGGGGTTTTTGGGGTCAAGAGCGGATTCAGGGGTCAACAGTTGATGGCATGTTGCTCAACTAACCCAGCACTCTTTTCCAACACATATCTTCTTAGTACCAATATTATTATGTTAACCTAGTTCATACAGGACAAGCCACCAGCCCAGCCCCCCCCCCCCCTCCTGCCCAACATTTTCATGCCTCAATATTACTGACTGCAGTACTATCAACTTGCCTGGGTCCTGATTTGTCTTCAGCATACTAGTCATTTTATTTTGGAGGATGGGTGCAACAAGTTGACCTTCACCCAATTACAGGTGTATTACCATAGGCCCGCGAAGTTTTGGTATGTGACCAATTTAAAAAAAGTGGACTCGTTGATTTATTCAAAATCTCCATTTTGAATTTTGCAAGAAAGTATATAATCCAAGTCTCTCTATCCCTTTAATGACATGGAAATCTTGGTTAATCTGCTCATAGTAGCTGTGGTACGGGAAATCTCGAAAGGGTGGAACACCTGGCCGTTACCTGGCTAGGGTTTGGTTCTCAGGCTAACGGTATCTAGCTAAACAAACTCACCATGAATGAGCCGAGAGAGGATAATTCCTGGGTAGAGAATTCCTGGATAGCTATCTTCAGCCTAGAGAGGGTCGTACTGGTGGCAAAGCCAACCTAGCAGAGCTGTTTCCTGAGGGTCGTACTGGTGGCAAAGCCAACCTAGCAGAGCTGTTTACTGAGGGTCGTACTGGTGGCAAAGCCAACCTAGCAGAGCTGTTTACTGAGGGTCGTACTGGTGGCAAAGCCAACCTAGCAGAGCTGTTTACTGAGGGTCGTACTGGTGGCAAAGCCAACCTAGCAGAGCTGGTGTCTCGAGTAGCTTACAAGCGGAGCTTGTAGCGGGTGCATTTCTATCTGATAGTATACGTTGCGAAGCGGGATGTACCCTGACCTTGCCCTCTGAGCAGATTAAGCGGGACGCACCCGGAACCTGGACTGTGTAGCCTTAGCTATAGGAGGTGTATTGACTTTATATTCAGACCGGACACTGAAACGCACTTGCTGGGAGTAATATTGGAAATGCGATAGACTGTCTGCGATAATACTGTAAGACGGTGCAGCCGTCTTAATATTGAGTTCCATGTCGATAATTGCTAAGATTAAATGTGTATAGAATATATATTTATGATGTCCGTGAGATTGCTTCTGCAATAAATATATATATGTTGAAGCCGTCTACATGATATTGATAATATAATATGTTCCAGTTTAAATCAGGGTAGATAACCCTTTTCACATCTGAATGACTCTGTTTGACTTTGAATATTCTATATTTAGAATATTCAAAATTAGTAGGCATGATACATCCATTATTAGCAGACAGCAAGAGTTGTCCCCTCCATAATGCGTGTTACTGGGCTCGCTATATTATTTATAGCCTCAAAACTACCTCAGTAGCCAAGAAAGATATACTCTGGTATCAGTGATATAAAGGTCAAGAATGATGAGCATATGGAGCTATGGTACTGTATAAATTAAGATATATCTTTCTCTTCTCACTTCTGTGATTCTATATTATTATTATCTTATTATTCTTCAATGAATGATGATGATTGTATGATGTAGGCTAGTGACAGTGTTGATGGATGGATAGACAACCACAGAAATGAGTGCCTGGAGTGACCAAAGGACTGGATGATGGGGTTCTGCCCCTATATCCTTTCTTAATTTGTTTCAAAAGAAACTAGGTTATCTCAAAAGAAAAAAATAATATTATTTTATGCACATCAGACTCCAGAGTTTTTCTTTCCCACTCTGGTAATTAAAACATTGGACTGGTAAAGTGATCAGCTGACCTCACATTTTACATCATACATGACAAGTTGGTAGACCCAAAAATCAGGAGGTCTCCGCGGACAAACTTCCAACCCAGAATACCACTCTGCGTCCTGCAGTGCTGGTGCAATTCAGCCCGCGTTTTTCGTATTTCTAAGCCAAAACTTGAGCTTACATAATATTAATTTCGTCGTTGTACCTGATTTTACATACAAGCAGTAATGGTAATAAGCAATTACATAGGTGTATGCACTGTTGAGGTAGGAAAAAATAGTTTCCATTGCAAAAGCACCTTACAAAATGTTCTTGGTAAAGGAAGCTGAAAAAAGGGAGGAAAAAGGGAGATAGGGAGGGGATGGAAAAAGACCCTAAAAACTGGGAGCCTCCCTACCAAAAAGGGAGACTTGTCAGGTATGTTACATACATCTAGGGCAACTTCCTCATCGAGATAACAAACTGATAACTATGGTCTCAATCAGTGGAATAGAGATCAAATTTGGGTAGGTACGAAAAACCGAACCACGAACTCACGAACTACGAACCCTCTAAAAACCGAACTCAGGATTATCCTCTCCTGCTTAAATCAATTTGCTCAAAGTTTAAATTTTCAGTAGCCAATGAAATGTCATGTTTTTGATAAGTGACCAATAATATAACAGACATCAAACTTTGACTTTTAATAGAGCTCATTGCATCCTAACTAGGGGCACTAGCTCAAGGTCACTTGATGAAAAATTATGGAGAGCAAGATGGCACAGTTTGGTACACACCAAGTAGATGTCATTGTCAAATTAGTCATCATGAATCCAAATGAACTTTTGCATTGGAGAGAGGAATGGTTTGACTATATATATATATTCCTGCAAGTTTGAAAATGATGGAAGTATGTGGAGCTACTACAGAAGGCTGTAATGGAGGACACACCACACTTATTTATTAGAAATGGTCACAGTTTAGTAAATTGGAGCCCCTTTGACTCGTCACAGGAGGAGCAGAAGGCTGCCTCATGAATCATCACCTCTCAACAGAGTTAACAAGTATGTACTATGGGTGTTGGCCTATCTTGAAATATTGTTTTGAAAGTTCATGGCTGTTCTTTGGTTTCAAACAAAGCATGAGGGGGAAAGTAGGACCTCTAATATACATTAAAATTCTTCTTTAAAAAATTGATCTTATTTACTATATATATAACTATAACTGTTAACTGTTAGGTCTTACATACAGCATTTTGTGCTACTCTAAGAGATATCAGATCAGTGTTGCCTCTCTGAAATTTACATTAGCTTGATCAGGCTTCATCATCTATGAAATGATCCTACTAGTATGAAAGTGGTTAGGCAAATACTATATATTAACTGCATATTCTGTAATAACTAACATAAGAAATCTTGTGTTTGTAGATATCCATGCGGGCCCTTACTCATTACAACCTCAGCTATTGATTTCTCTGACTCGTACCACAGAATACAAAATTATTTTGGTCCGATGGTCAGACTAACATGCTGTAGTATAGCTGTGTAACGAAGTCAGGTTCAAGCTGTGGTGGGCCGGACTAAACTGATAATGATAATATCCTAGTCTTCTGAAACGGCCTCGTGTAAAACAACTACATAGTAATTAAGCTGCAAGTTGGGTCAGGTATGTACCAAAATTAATTGGTGTATTATTCATTTTATCCCAGTCGAGCATGATTGATAATGTAATGTGGTGTGAGCTTCACCAGTCACCATCTAGCCATAAAAAAAGCAAATAATATTAACCGGCAATGAAGAAACGGGGAGCTTGCCTCATGCTGCCCTAAAGCTATGAGTAGAGCGCAGTGAGCAAAAAGTGAGTTTTAGATTTTAACTGATAATATCATGACATATGATATCAAACACTTCTCTTTGAATTTGAATGTGATATTTTCTGTTTTTTTAGTTACGCAGTACCAGAAGTCACAGCACAATCCTAGTGATAGCTGTTATGCAACAGTGATGGCTTGATAGTTAGCTTACTGTCATTAACAACGTACATTGCCACTACGATTGGATAGGAACTGCTTTATGTCCCCGATGGTCTACCATCACACGTGTATTCACAGCCATGAATGCTCACACTTCAGTATTAATCCACCTGAGCCATTACTATTCTCTCAGGCCTTTTTTTCTGCCTCTCATTTTGCCGCTTTTTCAGGCACCATAATATACAAATAAGTTTATTGAATACACGTGTAAACACCATCAACAGTCTCTTCTCTGAACCATTACCTTCATTTGAATGCGCATATAATATGTTATCTGATTGGATCACCTTATCACTCAAACAGTGCAATGATCACATAAACAGAGTATTTGCAAGCATCATTTAGTAAGTAAAAGCATCACTGCGTGCATTTGTGCATAATCACTCAATTATCAAGGATCAGTCGCACCACCATGGTACTAATCACTAAGTTTGAACTTGGTGGCTCCCAGCTCTCCGGATCCTCTGTCTCAATCTGGAAATCGTTCAGGCCATGATCTAGCCTGGTGTCTCTTCTAGAACAAAATCCCCTTCTTTGTTCAGTCGGGGACAAACTCCCTGCTCCCCTCCCTGTTCCCTTCCCACTCTCCCTGCTCATATGTCCCAAACTCTCTGCTGGGATTGGAGTTGTCCTCTAACATTTACCAAAGTGCAAGAGAGGATAACTGTTCATCAAAGTTGTGACTTTTTGTTACAAAGAACATCATTGGCCGAAATTATGTTATCAGACACATTGAAGGTTCGGTTTTTTAAATGTTCGCAGCTTGTGAGTTCGTGGTTCGGTTTTTCGTACCTACCGATCAAATTTGGTAGAATATTTGCAGCTATAGCACTTGGTGTTGGTTTGATACTACTTTATAAACATTATGGTCAGGAGTATATACCGAGCAGCAGTGTAAATGTTGTTGTAAAGGACCCGACTGAAGAAGGGCAAGATCCAAATAAAGAAACTGCTGCAGGTTCTACTGAAGAAACTATGGTAAGGAGCCAATCTCAGACCTTATAAGCAAACAGCTTGAGTGAACAAGACTGTCTGGAGGCAAATCCAATTACCAATTAGTCTACTGTGATCTCTGTATACGTGTAATCGTCTGTAGAGAACTTGAATATCACAGAATCACAACAAACGAAAATGTGCATGATTAAATATACTTACCATATGGCCACCTAATGATTACATAATCACTTGCAAAGCCTATATATTATTACACACAGAGCATTGCTGCTAGTAACTGAGTTATGAATCGTTGTTTATTTCTATCTCTAGGAGCTAAAGCTGACCTTGAAGCAGATCAGCAGCCTAACAGATATTGATGGTAATAAACTGGTAAGACTTTTTACAATGATATCTACGTCTATGATATCTATATTGCTATATGACCTCTATGACTATGATATATATATATATATGTCTATATAACTATGTGTCAACCTATGTTTGAGAAGGTGAGATGCTCTCACTTAAATAAAAAAAAAGTTGTTTTGTTTTTTTTTGTGAAGAGAAATCTTAATTAGCTGCACTAAAGATATTTCGGCCTCAGTATGTGATCAATTAGCTAATCAGGCGCCTCTTTCATTATAAGGACAAACCAGAACTTTTATTAGTATGTATTTAGTGATTAGCCTACTGCCATATTGCATGTCACGTAGAAGCTGCTTCTTGTTCGGTAAAAGGCAAGTAATTTAGGCTCATCGGCTTAAACTACAACACCTTCAGCTCTCAGCTCATTGATCTTGTAGAGGAGTTTACTCCCCTGTATTAGGATAGATGTCACCTTTCAACGCTGACTACGTTATGTATTGAAGGGGAAGCAGTTAGAATATCTTGAGGTTGAGCAGCTAACTCCTGACAGTAAAAAGCCTGTTATAGTTTTGCTACACGGAGCAGCATTCAATGCTCAGAGCTGGCTGAAAATTGGAACTCTGGCTAAGTTAAAGGAGTGGGGGTACAGAGCTATAGCCCTTAATCTCTACTACTCAGATAATGACAGAGGTAGGACATGTCGATATCAGATGACAAAGTAATATTTCTTACTGAACACCATACTCGCAAGGACAGTTAGCTAACCTACTGTGAATGTGTCATGCTCGGTTTGAGCAGTAGAGCACAGTTACAAGCCAAATCAAACCCAAGGCTTTGTGTAACCGAGCCACCTAATACACCCATAACTTGAGCACCGGCACTGAATCGACCATCTTAATATTTCGCACCTGTATGATTGGTTGAAAAATTTAAACAGGCACAACGAAAGCATTGATAATACTTTGCAATGCTAAATGTACAAAGAATGCCGTGATTTGTATAAGTGTTATTTCTGTTACAGTGTTTGGTGTTGGGGAGGAAAAAGGTGTTCTTATACAGAAAGCAATAGAGGCACTTGACCTCAGCTCTGTGGTCATAGTAAGCCCATCAGCTTCAGGTATTTACTCCACCCCCTATATCCTGGAGTCACACAATCATGATAAGATAGCAGGCTATATTCCTATCGCACCAGTTTTACCCCCGCAATATACTGTCGATCACTTTAAGGAACTAAAGGTAAGATATATATACAAACAAACTGACAGATAGATGTTTTCTATTGACGCACAATCAGTCTTCTCTTAAAGTTTGGGGGTCGCTTTTGCTCACCTAATCAGCTGGCCATCTCTATTCACAGGTTCCTCAGCATTCAATTTATAGTGTAGTGCTAGTGATTAACACACAGTCGCTAAGTATATAGTGAGCTGGTGATTATTTGGACAGATGATTTAATTTTTGGGCCCATTCATAATCACGGAGAATGATCAGCAAATTAGCATTGTTATTATCATAAACATATAAGTACTCTAGACTGGAAACTACTGGCTTAGAGCGTCTTCTCTAATTCAGTGACACAACGTCACTGCGCTATTCACTTTTTCACTGTAGCGCATAGGGCAGAATAGGAGTTATGTCCCCATACATGTGTGTAGGAATAAAACACCCTGTTATTTCTAAATATGACCACTAAAACTTGGTACACCCAATGAATTTTATAGAACATATAGTAATAAAGTATAAAATGTGATCATCAGTATATCGTGCAAGCAAATATTGTCCGTGCAATAACAACTTACATTATAGCTGCTTCTGGCCTAGTTTAAGTGCTCAAACGGTGCAAGATGCTGGTAGAGGCATTTCAGTGGTTGATAATGAAATGCCTCTACCAGCATCTTGCACCGTTTGAGCACTTAAACTACTTCTGGCCTGAAGAATTTGTATGAAAAATGATGCATTGACTATTGTAAATTTAAGGTTTTGCTCAGCATTTTCACTTAATCAACTACATCTGATCTTTCCAACTGTCAGACATGTAACCGTAAGATGGATAATACTGATGATCCTTGAGTATGGTTTAATTTCAAATGTATTTTGTCAACTAAAGGCTTAAAATCTGAGCTCAGAACACTGAGTCTCTGCTTTTCATATCGTTTCAGTGATTTTGTATGATATTATTGTTGGATATTAGCTACTTCTGGATCAACCTTACTGACATTTTAAACTAGCATAAGCTAGAAATTTTAGTCTTAGATTGACATGGTAATCCTACACATCCCTCCGTGATACACATGTATCAATCTGTGTAAAAATCAACAAATTATAAGCAGAAGAATCTTTCAATAGCGTTGAGGGTTTATAATCTCACATATGACCTGGGTGTCTAGTGTTCCCCCAACATTTGGTGGGTGTTCCTCTTGAGACTTTATTTTTGAAGAAAATTAACTGGTAGAACAACAGGTCTCATCATCGCACAGGAAATAAGATTTGATAAAATACCACAATTTAACTCACCTTGTGGGAGTAATCCGCTGGCTGGCGACAGGACATGAATATAATATTTGACAGAGATAAGAAATTGAACTATTATCATGGATGATTTAAATGCAGCCCAAACTGGCCCAATCAATCCAAAGAAAAACTTTTGTTAAGTTAAAGACCTTCAAAAATAAGCAAGATTCTTATCAATTCAAAAAATGTCCCAGACTGACCCAATCAATCACATAAAGATTGAGTTTAATGTGCATGCTGTAGAGAAAATAAAAGTGGCTCAGACTGGCCAAATCAATCGATAGTTTAGTGGCTGTATATTTACCGAGATTTATCTTATCAGACATGGCTGAATATAGGGAGGCAGGTCATTTTGGACCGAATTAGAGTGTTTGCATCCGTTTTCAAATTGGCCTCATGTTGAGCGCGGATCCTTACATAGCGATCGATTATTTCCTTCACAACGCTGCTTCCATGCTCAGCACAACATAATCTTTGAAAGACTGTGCAGCCGGGTAAGCCGGCCACATCCTCTACCTCCTATCAGAGAAAGGATCGTGTACGCATTGAGTAATTAATACTATATTTAATCTATTTAAAAATGTATTTATGTGTACAACTGGCTAATTGATATGTTACTATATAATGTTTTCATTATATCACGCCTTTGTTTTCCAATCCAAAAAACAAACATTTAGAAACTGGGCCAATTTTCATTCTAGATCATCAAGACTCAGCATTTTTGTAGATATAATAAGTTGAAAAGCTAAGATCTTCAAAGGTACTAAGATCTTGTAACATTGCAGCATTTGCACTGTTTTTTCAAGAGTTATGCTCACTTACCGATATACTTCACACTATCTGTGACCAATGAACTAAAGAGGTTTAGTTCATTGCTGTGACAGGTTTCGATAGCTCAGGCTTGATCTTTGAGTCAATTGAATCCGTAAACTTAAAGAGTAATCTAGATTTCTCTATAAGTTTATGTTTGAATCTAGTTGAAGCTTGCCTTCGGTTGATTTAGTTATTTTGATCTTTCTGAGAAGCAGCTGGGAGTCATGAGGAATGCACTAAATTAGGGAGGACCATGTTCATGCTTCAATTAACCAGTAGTTTCCAGTGTAAAGTATTTATATGTTTATGAGATTACCCCACAGCATGAAAACTTTTATTAAAATTTAAATTTCGCATAATAAATATTCACAAAAATATCCAAAATATTACTTCCCTAATCAAATTATAAGGTGTTTGCAAAGTTACCAATGTTATTATACATTGTGGATTTACAACAATCGATATTCATTAATGATTCACTATTAAGTTTTCCTATTCTTGGCCAGGTCGTTAAATTTAAATCAGTGAATATTTTCATCCCATAGGGTATTGTAGATTGGGGTATAGGGTGCGAATTGCAAATTCTGAGTACCAGCAGCTGGAATCTAATGGCTCTCTGTGGGCTCTGTTTAATACATTAGGAAGTCGTAGACAGAAGAAAAATCTTCCGCCTTTCCTACCTTAAAAAACTTAAATCAGACGAAGCCGCACTCATGTTGCAGACTTAGGTCCCTGGACAACTTGGTAGATCTTGGCTCAATATAGACTATTTATAGGTACAAACTGATTTGATACACAGCTTTTTAAATATCCCTCCACCAGCACCATCGTCCGAGGGATCAAACTAGTGTTATAGATATCACCGGTAAAGATCAAATAATCTGATGTGCCATACACTGCTACACAGCGGTCAAGGTGACTTGCTTGTGTTGTATCTACAGTTTATATCTACTTGTGATGGCTGCTGAGATGGTTTTTTTTAGTTCACCGCACTAAAATTCCGAGCAAGAACCATGAAGAACAAAGACTAAGTGTTCTGAGCTTTTAAGCATTTAGTTGACAAAAATACATTTGAAATCGGACCTTACTCAAGGACCATTAGTGTTTCCCATCTTTCGTTAACACGCCTGACAGCTGGAAAGATCAGATGCAGCTTATTAGGTAAAATTCTGGGCAAAACCTTGAACTTTGAAAAGTTGACGCACCATTTTTCATACAAATGTTAAGACCAGAAACATGCTATAGCATACGTTGTT
Organism: Membranipora membranacea; assembly: GCA_914767715.1. Lineage (NCBI taxonomy): Eukaryota > Metazoa > Bryozoa > Gymnolaemata > Cheilostomatida > Membraniporidae > Membranipora > Membranipora membranacea. The sequence goes on from OU612069.1 coordinate 23,858,676, forward strand.
ATGGCACACACAATATTTGATGGCACGGGATACTGATCACATTATATACTTCATTAGTACATATTCTGTAAAATTCATTGGTTTTACCCAGTTGTAGTGGTCATATTTAGAAATAAGAAGGTCTTTTATTCACACATTGCATTTATGTGGAGATAACTCCTATTCTGACCTATGCACTACAGAGAAAAAGTGAATAGCGCAGTGACGTCGCGTCAATGAATTAGAGAAGACACTGAGCCTGTATCAAATAGCCAATAGTTTCCAGTCTAGAGTATTTATATTATATTATATGGTTATTATAGTTGATCTGTGAGCAGATCATGCTTTGTATGGTTGAGTATGGCGTCGTTCATAAATATTGCATTTTTCAGCAGTCTTGTACTGTAATAAGTATACCATGAAAGGCACTAATGGCAGCACACATAGGCCTGTTTCAAAATTCATGAAACAACAAAATGCAATTACTCCCCTACCAGTTTTTTCCTCCATATATAAAGATTATTTCGAAATTCCATCAATCAATTCAGATCTCTGACTCCGCCCATATTCTCCATTGATACAGATATCTGACTCCGCCCATATTCTCCATTGATACAGATCCCTGACTCCGCCCATATTCTCCATTGATACAGATCCCTGACTCCGCCCATATTCTCCATTGATACAGATCCCTAACTCCGCCCATATTCTCCATTGATACAGATCTCTGACTCCGCCCATATTCTCCATTGATACAAATCTCTAACTCCGCCGACATACGCTTTTGATTATGACAATATTTAGCTTGAGTTTCTGTCTTGTAGATTCCTACAATGATAGTGAAGGGGGATAAACCTGACGGTATAGCAGAATCAGGATTAGAGAAACTTCAGGCTATACCTGGTAGTACCTTGGAGGTATTAGCTAATGCTGGACACCCGTCTTATATTGATAACCCTACTCAGTGGCACAAAGTTTTACAAACATTTCTTACTGGCCTCAGCTCTCAAACTTAGAAACATTATGTAAGGGGGTATCCCTACCACTCCGTATCCTCTCTGTATATGTCAACCACAGTTGTGACACTAGGGGATGTCACAGCACCTTAGTTAGCTTTCTACATAAGTGCCTCACACTAAACAAACGCTGAGCTCACACTAAGAGTTGCAGGGCATTTATGTATTCAAATTGTGCACATGTTGGGTCATTGTGTGATGACAATATGCAAGAGTGTAGCTGGTTTCTTCATGTCTATGGCGTAGCCGTTGTGTTAGAATGCTACGTCTATTGATAAATTCCTACAGTAGATTTACCGTTTAACTGTCACTTATCCCACTGCTGATAAATCTTATAGACATTTCATAATTGGCCACAAGTATATTCACTTTTTGGTAAGGGACACTGGCTTATAGCCTATAGCCTACAGCCTACAGCCTACCCAGAACTACGAATCGACCTTAGCCTTGTCACTCAAGGCACTTGTCACTGCATTACAAGGCAACATTTACCTTACTATGTAACTATAAGCTCATCTCAAAGTCTATGTAGACTTTCTATAATGATAATTTGGTCTCAGTTGAATAATAGTTAGTTATTTTCTAAGTCCAGTCATTATTTTGGTCGAAGATATACTATGACGACTGAAATGCGCTTGTCGCGAAATATCATCTTTCTTTTTATTTAGGTTTGGCTTCCAATGATGTTATTATCTTAAATAACTTTCTTCACTCTCTGATGATATGCATGGCTTATCATCCTATACTCTCTCAAAGTTTATGTTCTATAAATAAATATTCACTGCATAAAACTATGAGGTGATATCTCTGTTATCTTATTTAAGTACCCAGTAGCTTGAGGCGACAGCTGCTGTGAAAAGTCCTGATTACTCAGAGCTACTATATCTATATACTGTGGTCTCTAGTAGGCACTCATGTCGCTACACTTCACTATCTCCCAACTCCCATCTACATACTTTTTTGTTTCCCCCCAAACAAAAGTTATTTTGATGACCCAGTTTGTTTTAGAATGCCGGTCCTCTAGCATGCAAATGTTGAAGGTCGTGGGTTAGAACCCCACTGTAGTCCATCGACTACTGTTGTTTGGTTAGCCCCCAAGTGTGCTCCGACCCTTTTGCAAACAGAGAACAACCTGGCGCAGATATTGCGGCCTTGCAACTAAGGCTCTAAAATTTGGCCGCCCATGCTTCGGGCTGGGGCTGTGGCATGTGATAAGACATCTGATTTTAATCAACCTCGTAATCGAGTATTCAATTTAGTGATGTGATTAATTAACTTCAATTCTCCCATCTTTGGTCAGAATCTGCAATATCCAACTTATCAAATGGATTAGTTTGTCTCACAAGATGCTAGCTGACGAAGTAGTTTTTAATGTGATGTGACTTCGCCATTTAATTGCAAAGTAGCAATTTGATTTGCAGTGTTCAGTCCAGATTTGTATAACTCGATCAATCAGATATTGAGTTTGATATTACTCTGCATTCAGCAGCTTCTGTGATGTTGTTTCATCTTCAAATGCATTAAGTAAAAACTAAGAGGAAAAACTCAAACTCTGTAAATAAAAATATAAAACCTGGCATGTGGGCTGCGAATCATTGATAACACCAATGCTATCTATAACGCAATATAATGTAGTTACGTCACCAACAATTGCCAATGCTACATAGTATCCTGTCTAGGTTTTTTACTGTGGCTAGTCATAGAATGGTCTTTTTAATTGGTCTTTAGACTTGTTTCTGTGGAAACCCAGACAATACTAAAGTGATACAGATATGAGATACGAATGTAGTTGGATGCCCATCATGGCACCGCTGTATCTGGACCAGGAAAAGAAAATGTCCTCATCAGTTTTGCGGTATTTTCAGTGTAGTCACAGCAACATACTTTTTATTTACAGGATTATCAAATAAATTCGAAGTCCCAATTTATTTTAAAACCGTTTGAAATGCAGAAATTGGAAGGAGTTGTCTGTTCAGATAAAGAGGGCAGATAATTCGTACTTTATAATATTACTTCTTTGTTTCATCACTCCCTGCTGACAATCTTTTTCACCCCTGATTACTCCTTGAAATCATGGAGGGGGGAGGATGCGGCCCTGAGGGGCAACTAAATAGCTGACAAACCTATGGTTGTAAACTGTAAAATTTCATGTGAAATAAAATGTATTTTAAAATGTATGTAAAATAAAATAAAATGTATCTTATGTCGCATATTCGACCCACTTGGGGCCGAATACCCGAGCAGAACAGACACCACTATTTCATTCATTTTGCTCATGTTTATTTTGTATGGAGCTAACTTCTTCTTGTTGAGGAAGAAAGCAACTCCATACAAAAAGTGTTTTGTTTACCTAATCAAATTTATCCACAACATTGTTTTTTAGAATTTTGTTACAAGTAGGTATTAATTCAATTTACTAATGACTCATAGTTGAGATGTCTTTTCGACATTAAAATCAATTTTTATTCTTGAATAATAAACTAAGTTAGATACCAGAAAAGCAATCTATACTATACCAGAAAAAACATGCTCCAAGGGCTCTCCAACCAGAACTGACCCGCCTTGATGTTCCCCCGGTTTTTATATGCACAGGGGTTCACCACGGCAGGTGCGCATGGCCAAAAAACCGGAGATTGCATTTGCCAATCCTCTTGACAAAAGCGGAGATTTGATTTAGATTTTGTTTCTGATAAAAAGGTTTTAATTATCTATATCATTTAAATGTTTGCGTTTGAAACCTCCAAAAACACCTAGGTTGGGCTTTAATTTATGTCTAATAAAAAGGTTTTAATTATATATATTATTCAAATGTCAGCGTTTAATCCCCTCCAAAAAGGCGGAGGTTGGACTTTAATTATATACATTATTTTGAAGTGGTTGACGTCATCTGGTATCACCTGGCTCCATTCTTTTTATCTGAAATCTCCTGAGCTGTGAGAACTTGAGATCTCACAGCTTCTGCCCTCCCTTTTTATTGACTATCCTGAGTCATTCGAGAAAGCTGTGAGGTTATCTCACACTTACATGAATTAAAGTTAAAAATAAGAACAGATGTTAGCTTCAAAAACAGGTTGCTGAAACTTATCAAGCATCTGATGCGCTCCTTAGTACATACCAGGACAAACACAGGATATCAGATGATGTTTCGATCCATATTCCATCACGGTTTATGCTGATTCCTAAATAGCTTTTTTTTTATAATTCATCATTGTTATAACACAATGAGAAACATTTCTCATTCGAACACGCTAAGAAAGCAAAAATATTACAGGCAGAGTATTTGTTGTCCAAGTGATTTTATAAATTCTATATGAAAGTTCATGACACAACTAATATAATGAGTGTCTCCTTTTAGTGCGATAGTGTTAAAAGAAAGGTAATAATGATAATAATACTGAATTCTCCTAGTGAACTACACTTTTGATGAACTCAGAGTCAACTAATAAAGAAAGAGGAGTTATTCATCAAATCCCAAAACTGTTAGCTTATTGTTCATTTTGTCTTAAAGTTCTTAAACTTCTTGTCAAAGGTTACATACCATTGGATCAGGTCATCATTTTGAAAGTCACCAGCTGGTAACCGAGACGGTTGAGGGATGATCTCTTTGTGAGACGACATAACGTTAGTCTGGCCCATGGCTTTTGCTCCCTTATTAGTTCTAGGTAATGTGTTTTTGTCTTTCCTCTTACGAGTCTCTTTAGCAACAGCTCCTTCTATTGGTGCTTTTATATGAGCTTCTGTTTCCGATCGCCTTCTTGTTGGTCGGCCGTCCATGTTCTCTCTTTGCCTTGCACGAAGTTCGGCTGCTTCCGCTGTTTCCATAACTAGATCAATCCCAGTTTCACCATCAACTATAGCCATTGCCTTTGAGAAAAACTTTGTGAAATTTAAATGAGGCTTTAAGTCATAGGGTTTTCCTGGTTTTGCAGTCATTACCAGAAAGATGTCGGCTAGATCTGGGTCTTTCTTAAGATCTTCTCTGATGAGATCTTTAGGCACATACTCCTTAGCGGTCTGACATGCTTGAATCACCACTACCTGAAAGATGAAAGTCACATTATTTTATCAATTTACAACAAGGGTTTTTGATGAAAGAAGAAATTGAGAAGTTAAACAATATAGTCATCTGCTTGATCAATTTAATGATTTGACCTTTCATTTTTTGTCACACCGATTGTTTAGCCTCGTATTTCAGCTCATCGATTTTCCTCTGGCATGACAATCGCAATGTGCTGGTATCCAAGTATCAAGAACTGTCGCTGTATGCGATGTATCACTTATACAGGTCTTGTCAGGTAACTGCTGTGTTTTATAAACCAAGTGGTTGCCTGACAAGGGCGACTTGAAGAGGCTAAAAACCTCAAATACCTTGGGTATCCCCTTCAGCCCATCGATACTCAGTACTTTCAAGAGTTCATTGACGCTCTGATTATCATCTGGATTCTTCTAAAAATGTGTCGTGAATTTTATATTATCTGTGTTCTAATTAAAGTGTAATTGAATGAGACTAGAGGGCCCTATAACCACCCCACTTTTGCACCTAAGTGCTTTTGGAAGTTTTATTTTGCTCAGTTCGCTGTCATGAGGTTTAGAATAACCTATTATAACAAATTTGGCAAATTACAGTTAACTCAAAATAATTAATAAAACCACAAAATATCAAACGTTTTAAGAGCTTCAGCGGCCAGGGTGTTGCCCCGGGCCGCCTGCGGTAGTCCTTCAGGGTTGTCCTAGACATACCCAGTCCGCAAAGTGATGCATCCCCAGATATAGAGCCCAGCCAACTTGTCAATGTCATGCATGGGTTATATAATTCAAACAAGAGATGGAGAAAGATTTACTGATAACTTTGCTTATTTGAAAAGACTTTTTCTTCTTTATGACCTCAATATTTTTCTTAATATTCAATGGGAAGACAAGTAATAAAGCCTCATATATGGTTTATATATATTGGCCCTAGAGATGAATGAACTTTAAGATTTGAGGTTTTACATTTAGGGTGCTGCATAGGCTACGCAACTTACCTGTGGACTGTAAATTTTACCATTATCGCCATGCAAATTTAGCGCAAAAACTAAAAAGGAGCAGTTTCCTGTAATTGCCTGAAGGCAAGTTGAGATAGATTCATTCAACTTTTCGATATCCTCCTTTGGAGACACTTGCGTGTACAGATCTTCAGCGTTTTCTGACCACAGTCCTGCTCTGTCAAACGACCCTTTGACATAATTGAAGTCATCATCCACAAGCATGACACTTTTAGCATCATCGCCGTATGGAGCTCCATTAGCTATTGTTTCCTCTACTAACCCAACGTGATAGTAACCTACACAGTCAATCGATAACTGTTCGTCCTCTCCTATCGGTTTTCTTTGATCCTCCTCTACTCTATCTATTTCGGGCTTTACTATCCTACTACTTTCACTGTTGGATATAATGTTTGCTGCAGCTTTTGCCGACTCGAACCGCAAGCACTCTGATTTGACCTTATCCACATCTAGACTTGTCAACTCTCTCCTCTAATTTCTGTTCTATGGCCAGATATCTATGTCTTGTTGCTACTATGTTTTCCTTTTCTTGAAAATGTGCCGAAAACTCCCCTTTCAACTCATCATACTGCATTTTCGACACATCCACATTCTAGATATCGAATATGTCCATTCCTATTTCCCCCGTACTGTCCAACAACAATGCTGCCTTCCTCTGTTCAACCTCAAACTTCCTCTGGTACTCTTTACATTTTTCCCTTGTAGTGCTGTTCTTAAGCCCTGCTCCTATAACTGCTATTTCAAATCGTCTGATAAATCTATTCCAACCCTCTAACTCTGCCTCATGTTCTACTATAAACTTAGGTGTACTCACTCCTCTTCGAAACTTACTATCCATCCTACAGGATAGTCACGCTCAACAATATCAAATTATGTCAACAAACTTCTCTTGTGACGTCACTATCTTCTCTATCTCTCTAACTTGTCAACAACCACTATAACTCACTAAACTGGCACTTGTCCCTCTCTCCCTTTTACTTCTGACACCATATAGTGTATGTTACTCACCAGTTCTGTAGCCCTTTGGCCCTCTATAGTATGTCTAGCTCAGCTTGGTCTATCTGTGGCTCCTTGTCACCCTCCTGGCTCTTGCGCATCCCGGAGGTCCCCCTTCCTTTATCCTGCAGGTAGTCACTGTCTAAAGCTCCTTGACCCATGGTTCTTATATCTCGGACTACACTACAGTGCACACTATGTGTTACATGCTAATGCCCTCCCACCACACTGCACAGACCTGACCACAGCCCACAGCTGTCCTTCTTTCTTCTTCAAACCAAAACATTATGATACATTTCTGTCTGCCATAATAATAAGCATTGCATCAACTGGTTGGAGAAGAAGAATGCTGATTGGTTAACTATTGGTCAGATCGTTCCAACCACTGTCTATGAATTCTCTTGTTGTGACTTTGCCCAAACGCTAAACAGAGAGTTTGTTCCTCATTTTCAATCCAAAAGTTCCTTGTCTTACTCTGGTGGAGCTCCAAAACTAGCTATGAGCAAACAAACTTCTTTAGCAACTCGCATTGTCTGTGTTTTCATAGCCACTCGGAATAGATGTAGAATGCTAAGGCTTAGTTTGAAATCCAATAGGTCTGTTTTTGGTTCGCTGACATACTCGGAAGGTCATTTCTGCATCCTTCTTTTTTGGAAGGATTTGCGAACATTTTATACAATTCTATCATATCTTGTCTAGTTTAACACATTCCCATTTGATTGTGATGACTAAGACCGAACCTACTAAGTTAGCATCTCTACCGGCTGTGTTTGCTTATCCAACAAAGAGATCATCAGGTCTAGTCGGTCCTGTGCTGTTTGCAGTTTAGCTTTCACATATTTTTGCGACGCTCCTTTGAAGTCAGAACTAACTCCTTGTCATCGGTTTATAGTCTTCATGAATGAACCCTTTTATGCAGTATCACTGAACAGACTTGTGGCTTTCAATGCTATGAAGTTCTGACCTGTCCTACATGTTTTTTTTATGAACTTGTCAGTTTCATTCATGTGTATGTTACCGGTTTATATTCTCCATCCTCTTGATCTTTTAATAATAGTTGAACATGCTTCTTAATACTTTGAATCAGAATAAGGTTATCGCTGGGAATCTGAAATAATATATCAAACCTGAATCTATGGTGCACAATTATGCAAATACCACCAGAGTGTTCCCATTTCATTGCTCTCATACCTTTGATATGCTAATCATATCCCTGAGGTTTTACTGTAGACACTGACTTCCTACATGACAGTCAAATAAAGATTTACTATTGTTTTCTTATTGGATTTTGTGATCGCTTCATGTTTATTAGATTTCAGCAACCACCTTGGTATATCAGTTACACACATACTGGGAAGGTTCCGGTGTTATCCTGATTGATTGGAAGTGCTGAGTTTATAAATGAATCAAATGTTCTAGTAGCAGCTCCTGCTGGGAAGACCATTACAAATATTCTATAAAATTTCAAATGCAAGTTTGTGTCAGAGGTTATCCAGTAAAAGGTGTTACTAAATATGGCAGAAGGTAGAGTCCCCTGAAAGCTCGTAGGGATATTTAATTACTAATATAACTTTATTAAAACCATCTCAAATAAGATACTCATCAAACAAATTAAGCTGTTGGGGAGAAAAGTGCGATTGTTGTAAGATGCAAAGCCAAATGAAATCTTATGCAGAATCTCCTTTTTCCTATCATACCTGATTTCTGAGGAATTATTGGTGTCATGGCATCTTTGAACTCCTTCTCAATCAAATTGGTAGCCTCTCTCTCCCCAATATCAGGATAAAGAGGACTATAAGAGGATAAAAAAAGTAAGTCACAGAATGTGCCGTTTTATAAGAAGTTCAAAACTTAAAGAAAGTTTCCACTACGTACCTGACTGGTGGCCTATGTGTGATTTGTGTTGGTGTAGCTGTTTTTTTTATGGATGTAGTTACACTGAGGTGTCTTTGGAGCAATAATAAACAGACGCACATTGACTCAGTTCCTCACTTTGGTCTGAAATAAGTTGATACTGAGCATGATAAACAAAATCCGTCAGGAGAAAGCTAGAGTAGTTTATACTTGTGATAAATCGTCACCATTGGATTGAGAAGATGAATTATATTCACTTTATACTGACAGATCTTCATATTTGTCAGATAGAGTCACGCTGTATACTTTCCTGTCATCATATATATCTATATTATAAGACAATATATTTATGTAATCTCTCTGCTTTGATATCGCATAAGATGTTTGACTTATTTGGTGGTTTCAAAGCACTTCAATGACCGCAGTAATATTGAGCATGTTAACCAACAATTTTTCTCAATGGAAACGGAAGCCCTTAATAGCCACTCCCATATTAATTTTGTAATAATTTCTTTTGATCCTCATAAAATTAAATAAAGACAATTTGAGCTGTCTTGGCCAATGCTTTTGAGTTCTGAGTTAACCCCTGGCAGGAACTGCTCTCTTACACAATGAATCAATTTCTAAATTGTGAGGTTGCTCCATTGGACACTAAGTGATTATGATTTACCCCTCCAAGACCTCAATGGGCAAACTTGTTGATTTCTTTGTTGGATGCAAAGACGGAATATTTGGTGTGTTCGATGTTGTCGCTGACCAAAGCACCAAACTCCTTGATGTATATTATAGATGTTAAGGTAGTGGCACCTATAGTCTTATTGTATGCCCTCTGTATCACTTTCATCTTCCTTACATGTAAAGTTTTCTCTGAAGTCCTCATGAACCAGTATTTATACATCAAATAGGTTATCCTTTAGCAGTGTTCATTTGAATGCACTACAAAATCGGCACTTCAAGAGATTCTCTGACTCACCTTCTCACCACCGGTATAGACCTATGTGTGCCCAAAGCTGTATACAATTTTTTTTCACTGAAACTCATAATAGCTGGTACTTATCAAAAATGTGTTTGCATTGTTGTTTGTGAGGTTTGTTTTGCTGGCTTGTGGTAGCTTTTCTCACTTACTTTCTCTTCTTGTGTACACCAAGGGTCAGCTTGCTCTAAAAGGCTATATGTTTCACAATTTATGTTTAAATATCAATGTGGGAATGCTGCATATTAGCTTTAAAAATGTGATATGAAACAGATTTTTCATTAACAGCAATGCAGTCCTTCCAAAAACGTCTCAAATTTGTCAAGCATGTGTGCAAGACTAACTTTTTTCAAGGAGCGTATAGCTTAGTTGTTTAGATCCATTCAAACCACAAATTTATGTACAATTTCTCAACAACATTACAAAATAAAGTACTGTTATGCTGTAGTATGTTGGATAGGCCCTGGGGACCTTTTTCTGGGAGTCTGTCTTCAAACATGTCCCAAGACACCTATGAGACTTGTATAACAAAAGGCCTTGTGTTTGGTGAACAAAGGAGTACAATGGCAGGCAAATTTTGCTTGTCTGAATGCATGTTGGGATGTGCGTGATCAACAGTTTGGGGACCTGTCTTGTCACCTCAGTACTCCACTTTTGATACCCTCATTTGTGGGTATACACCACCCACCCGCTGCTACAATATGTAGGAACCACTGGCAATGGGTATTTCACAACCGTACTTTATTTCGTAATGAAGAAAAAATGTTAAATAATGAATGAATCAAGCTGAAGTATTAGGTGAAAATATTTATGTTTCTGCTTGTTCAAGCTGATAACAATTTTATATGGGTAAATTGCCTCCTCTGTTTCTTTTAACCATTCAGGTGGGCCAGTTTCCATCGACCATCTGGATGCCTTGAAGGAGGTATACGTTATTATCACGACATATTTACTTGTATTACTCTCCTAAGTCAAGGGGGAACGTTTTCGAGCATGAGCTACATTTAGTCTAACATTAATGACATACATTCAATGTTAAGATGCAAGTCTGTTTGATCCGTCTCCTATCAGTTCTCCTGGTCTCGGAGTGGCTCCCTCTACGAGCTAATTCTGTATCCTGTTTTCTTTTGTGTTGTAGAGTAGATATCATGATAAGAGAACCTTAAAGTATAGTCTCAATTAATTTGACGGCGTTTTTATCCTCAATATCAGGTCAGACAGGAATGCTGTTTTTATGGTTCTTCATTATAGTCATCACTACAGCAATCTGGAGTACGGCTGATACATGGATTGTCTGTTTTTCCTACAAATGCTGCATGATTTAGCTGAGGGCCTATCTTGACATCTGAATGGTGAAGTTATTGCTATAGAAGCTGTTATATCAAGTTTGTTTCACTGCCAGTAAAACTTAACCCAAAATATAGTCATAGCATTGGATTCAACTGTTCTGTTCTTTGAGTTTCAAAATATTTCAACTTTTGAATCAGATACTGACACAACAAAACAGCAAATATATATACACTGAATACCCTTTTAAATTTAAATGAACACTCTTTGGCATCACATGAATTGAGTTAAGCACAAATAACCTACAACTTTTGAGATGCAAGTATCTAATAAAATTATGCAGACAGTTAAGAAATAATCTTTGAGTAGAACTCTCATTGACTTTCTCTTATATCTTTCTGTTGAGATGTTGACGAGTCATTCGAGTCTTGGCACCTTTAACACTTTCATGTCTGGCCGCTTATCCTATTGTCTACCCCTGGTGACTGGCGATTTTGGTGTTTTCTGATCATAATTTTTGAGTTGATTATCTATCACAACTACACAATGCATTATACTATTAGAAAGCTCAAAATCTGCTGTTTATTTTGATACCAAATTAATTGGTATGAATGGTTCCAAAAACCAGCAACTGACTACTACCAGTGAGTGACTGAGTGAGTGGGCCTACCACAAATCAACACATGCACCAGCTAGGGATTTCTTATCACCTCTTGCTACTCACTCGCCTTCATCATCATCTGAGTCATCCATATCAAGCTCACTGTCAGAGTCATGTATAATTTCATCAATATTGTTGGCTATATCATCCTCAAACTGACTTTGACTTGACTGCCAGCCATTCCCATCACCTATTTCAATTTCTTTTTCAAAAATAGCCACTCTGACATAGCCTGCTGTGTTTGATCATTACTACCCTTCTGATAGAGTTATTGAGAAAATTCAAAGTGCATCATAGAGCCAAGGCTATGGCCAAAGTTCGTGCGGCGTGATTATATTCGATGTCAGGCATGAAAGTGCTAAGTTTATCCTATCAAATCAATAGCGTCTTTCTCCTCAAAATCAGAATATAGTGGATTTGAAAAATGAAAAATAACAAAATGATAAAATAGAATAACATATAAACAATGGTATGTCAGAAAAATAGATATCTGATATCGGTAGACAAATTTATGATAACTAACTTCCAGGGGCAAGTTGAGCACAGATTACCTGTCTGTAATTTTAATATTCAAGTATCGAAAAACCTGACCCAATATGCCAAGTTCTTAAACAAGCCTCTCATATCAAACCTGATCTTTGAGTGGCAGATTGGTGTCCTCAACTTCTGATGTCTCCCTCTTTGCGTTGTAGAGGAGAATTCAAAATATGCCTCTCTATGAACTCAATGTAATTTTCCTCATTATCAATGTAAAGTGGACAAGAATCAAGCAGTTTTATATCATATGTCATACCATGTATTGCAAATAATGGGTCAGAGTTGTGACCAGATTTTATAAAGATGATATCAGCTGTGGGAAAGCAATATATATTTTATATTAATTTGATAAGCTAATGTTGGAATCAGAGAAAGTCAAAATACAAATGCAAATGGCTTTTAGTCAGTACAAGCTTATATTTAAAATGGAACATTGATGTTTGAGCATGTTCGTAATAATCATGGTAAATTTTGACTGCCACTATGAAAGGATACAAAACTCTGAGAGCTATTATTCTACTCACGATGACTCTACTCTTGATATTATTTAACGTGCAAATCAACTCATTTCCTCTCCTCGGTCGGAAAATAATAATTGTGTGTGAGCATGATAAAAAATCTGTCGATCAGGAGTTACGATATATTGACTTGTGATAGATAGATGGAAGATAAACCAGAATCACTATATACGGACGTTACTTTATCACCACATAGGCTTGTCTATCTCTATACTTCTAAAAAAGCATCGCTATCAGCTGCAGGGTTACCATGATAAGCAGTTTCAGATAAATCGTCAGAAGATAAACCACTATCGCTGTATACTGACAGATCTTCATACTCCTCAGATAAAGTCACGCTGTAGACTTTCCTGCATTCATAAATATCTATAAAATAATATATTAGATAATGACATCCATATTCTTCGATATCTCATTAGAAGTTTGACTTATTTTAAAGTGCTTGCAAAAGCACTTCAATGACCACAGTTGAGCATGTTAACCAATACTTATCCTCAATGAGAACCGAAAGCTCTATCATAGGCGCAGTTTCAACACAGAATCATATAAATAGCCCCACTCATATTTATTTAGTAATAAATTATGAAAAAAATATAAAAAATGATAAACAAATTATTGAGAGGCAACAACAGTCAAGTGTATTTTGTATTGATAGTTAAATTTAGTAAAATGATGATGCATTGGCTAACCCAAATTCTTCGAAAGATGATGTGTTTTCTATGTATTACACAGACAATAAAGTGGTTTCATATATGTTTATTTATATTGAATTGAAAGATTTTTTGAGGTTTAAGATTTTTGAATGAATCATCCGATACCCAAGGCCGCATAATTGCAATATATAGATCATAACTCAATGAAAATCAGAAAATACAAATAGATACTGCAAAATTAAAACTCGCAATGTTCACAACACATTTGAAGGCATGTTGTTTATAGTACTTTTTGTGTTTCGCTGGAAATCCTGTTTTTGGTAACATCAGATGCACTGCAACCTTTAGTGTGAATCACTTGGGTGAAACTTTAGACTCCTTCCACTTGTGTTGATAGTTTTTCATTTGGGTTGCCAGACTGAAAAAAATAAAAACATTAATTGTCAAAAAAAGTACATGGAAAGTCGGTTGATCACATCCAAATATTTATCTCATTGCATATCACGCCGGGTAGCGATATAAGGCAGAATATTGGCCAATTAAGAAAGATGTTTCAATTAAATATTGCTAATAAATAAAGTTCAATGTTAATGGGATTTGGCATAATTCCCTTAGTCTCATAAGCGCTGTTGATGTGAAGCACATTAAGTCATGGTACATGTTAAATTGCTGTGTGACTTCCATACCTTTAATAGGTCAACCTAGAGTTAACGATATAATGGCAGCATTTCACCAGACATTTATATTGACCAAGTCTTATAGCCAAGAAGTGTTGCAATGAAAATTAATTATAATAAAATAATAAAAGACCCAAAGGAAATCATTAAAATACAACAAATACATCACTATACAAATTATATGACTATACTAGATCAACAGTTGTTCAATAATTTATTAGCATAATTTTTATTCTCAAAGAATGTTTTACAATATTAGCCCTGAAAAGAACAATAAAAGAAAAAAAAAACATTAATAGTAGATTGACAGAAAAACTTTTATCATGTTATCTGGAAAAATAACGTTGGAAGAATGAATTTTGAATAAACTTTCGGCCTTAGTGGCACTGTAAAAGAAACAAATCATTTGAAACATACTGATTATGATAAATATGAATGCCATAAATAAGATGACAAAAAATGAACTGATTGTAAAATATCAATGACATTTTGGTGTTGAGATAACCGTTACACAAATGAAGAAATGTGATAAATTGTTTCACTTTTTTACAAAGTAAGTGACATGTTCTTCACTCACTTTCAAGTCAACTCATCATTGATCTCAAAGTCCAACAATCTTGTCTCTCCCCCACATAGCAACCCCGCCCCACCACAAGTCAAGGAAAAGGAGTCGCAAACACGGTCTTGAACATTATACAAATGGAAATGTGACTTCTTCATATTTAAAACCATTCGATTTGTAACACACCATCTATTTATCAATTGTAGGTCTAAGTTTGTATTGTGGTGTAACTTTTCAACATCTCTATCATGACTAAGAAACATAGTATCATCAGCATATGCGTAACTAACAGCTGAAAGTGGTAGTTTATGCAGGTCCTTGAGAAATATCAGAAAAGTTTTGTGGCAACTATAGAGCCCTGTGGGACACCTATGTTAATGGAAAGTGAAGAGGACTCTTCACGGTTGCCATCGGACACTCAAAAAAGAACTAAGGATTTTTAAAGCTCCATCTTTTACTCCAACTTTTTCCAGTTTCAAAGTTAATGTTGCGATCTAAACAATTGCATGCCTTGCTGAAATCAATGAAATCCATAGCTACAGATTCATTATTCATTTATGTTCCATGCAATCTGAAACAACTTCTGTACCACATTGTTGCATGAAAATGCTTTCCTAAATCCGCATCGATATGGGTGTAGAAAATCAAGCTCAGATCAGTCAGATGCTTTTCAAAAAGCTTAGATAGAATGGGTAATACACAAATGGGTCTTTTGATTGGATTGCTAATTTTTGTCTCCCCCCCCCTTAAATATGGGGGTGACTCAAGCAAATTCCCAAGCTGAAGGAAATTTCCCTTCATGTAATATCCTATTGAACATGTCAGTAAGGACTGTGACAATGGAAGGTATTGTGGATTCAACATCCGTACTGATATATCGTCCAGTCCTGTCGATTTAAAATTGGGTATGTCCCCAAAATATTTAACAATATCATGAGAGGTGAATTTCGGGAAGGTTGCTATCTTTATTGATGATATATCCTCACACAATTCAGTCTGAGGTATGGAAGATCTGTACTGATACGTATGTTCATTCGCATTAGAAGTGAAGTGTGCATTGAGTTCACTAGCTGACAGATCGGAGGAATTCAACTGTTTAACGCCGGATTTATTATTGAGGGCGTTCCAAACTGATTTAGTGTCTCCAGGTTTGGAGTTTTGAACAATTTTTTCAATGCATTTACGTTTTTTCATTTGTATCAAATTAGTAACAAGATTCCGTTGTTTCTTATACGCTTCCCAATCTCTTCCATCTGGAGCTTCTTTCTCAATTTGATATGGTTTTGGACATCACGATCTAACCAATCTGTAAGAGTGACAGATTTGACACATCAGGTTTCAATAGCTACCACTTCAGATATAATATGGTTAAATTTCCGGTTGAATTCAAAGACCATAGTGTCGGCATCCTCTGCTCGTTTTAGTTCATCCCAAATGAGTGTGGAAAATTTATCAGTTATGTTTTCTAGGGTAAATTTTTAGCAGTCACGGTATTGGATTTTATGCACTTACTTTTCTCTTTTTACACCGATTTTCCTGACTGCATATGCCAAGTAGTGGTCACTCGTAGATCAATCTAAACATCCAGAACAGACATTGTTGTCTTTCCGATTGGTGTAAATAAATGGTCTATGAGAGTAGATGTCAAAGAGGTATATCTATTAACTGAGATAATGAAAGGGGGTTAAAGTTCTTGTTTTTCCAAACTATATACTGCTTAGAATCATTCAGATTAATGTAGAAGTCACCTAGGATAATAACTTCATCACAATTTGTATAACATTCCTCGACATATTCACTAAACCACAAGACCCAACTCGCACTGGAGTCCGGTGGGCCATATTTTAAAGAAACAAGATATGGCTTTGATACTTTTGGTTAAACTTTTATAAGAAGGCTGTCTTCTCCCAACTGATTTGGTGAAAACATTATTTTATGATTTGCAGATTTGTGCATGTAACACAGAAGTCCCCAACCTCCCCTTTGAACTCTATCACTCCTTAAAAAAACTATAATGGGGTATCTCATATTACGTTTCACCATATCTATCTCCAAGGAATGTTTCTGATAAACATAACATTTTAAAATTGTTTTTAGCCAAAAGAATTCTAACCTGGTCAATTTTAGATGTCAATCCTCTAATGTTAAGAATGGCTATACAAAAACTGCTCTTGAGATCCATCATCTTACTGGTTCAGCATGGCAAAATAGGTGAACAGAGGGTAGACTGACCTCTGTTTCAATCGATTTCTTAAAAAGTTCTTGTGTGGAAAAAGCAATTTTAAGAGCTCTCAATTTTTAACCATTTTCAAAAAAATTTCTCAACCTTTGCTTGGACATCCATTTCAATGATGTCTGAGAATATGTGAGTGTCACATTCTGTCAGAGGAACACCTTTGACTATCACAGTATTTACTTTATTTTCCTCTGGGTTGATTGATTCTCTACATGTTGATTCGCCAAACAAATCTGCTTTCCAGTTATCACTGATTGTTCTTGCAATGTTGCATGATCGTAGCTTGACCATAATTTTAGGATTTGCTGAGACGAAGTCTTATGTGTGTACTAGTTCAACTATCAATGGTCCTTAATTCTGGTTGATGACTTATCTGACTTTGTCTTGACTGAAGATCTGATAGAACTTACCTTCAGGCTTGATGGCTTCAGGCTGATTCTTTAACATACATAGAGGAAGGTTATCTCAATAAATTACTCTGATGGTTTAATGGAAGCCCCCTCGTTACCAGATAAAAATTAATTGACATTAGTTTGTGGTATTATTTTCCCCACCTTCCCAGTCTACTTTAAAAAAATTAAAATCGCAAGTGTTGTTTCCGTCCGTTAAGGGCGCAGCCGCCATATTCGGTGCCAAGTTGCTCTCAGTTTGCAGGCAGGTCAGAGCACACCTGGGGCGTCATATGGGCCCAGTAGTCAGTAGACCGCAGCGGGATTCGAACCCAGGACATCCAACGCTTGCACGTTAATGGGTGGGCACTCTAACCAACTGAGCTACCTGCTACTCCTTGTCACCATGCTGCTCCTAGTGTGAGGTAAACCATGAAAAAACTTGGCTGATTCCTCAGAATGAGTTGGTTATCTACTTTTTGCTGGAAATATTGCTCAAATCATGTATGGAGGTAAAGGAAACATCAAATGCTACCACCTCAGGTACGGAATATGGCTTGATTTCAAGCTATCAATGCATCATTATAAATAATATTTGAGTATAGTATCAGAGGCAATTATATTATTTTACTCAATCTTACCAGTCAAAAATGTATCAAGCAATCGAGAGAAGTATTGTTGAAATCAGTAGTCATATGAACCAAACATAAGTTTTTAATAGGATGTGAAACATTGGAATCGCGAAAAAAAAGGCAATGTCCAGTGCTCGAAAACTCACCGAATACATAGCTTTGGCTTAGACCATGAAGTATTCTATAGTGGATAAATAAAAGGCAAGTTCTGAAATCGAAAAGATGTAATTCTATACATATATGCCCCTTTGATTTCAGGTGTATTGGAATATCTATTCATTATTCACACTCTATTCCTGATGGAGACATAAGGATGTATTTGTATACCATTATCTGCATAGTTTTCCCATCAAAATTATTCAAAACATAACAAGATTTAGTTCGTGCTCAATAATGCCAGGTGAATCCAAATAACGAAATACTTTTAACTTTTCATTCGATGAAAATGTTTTACAAAATCAGCCTTCCAAGAAAACAAAAAGGGGAAAAAAACCAAAAACTTTCAATGAAGATGACGAAAAAGATGATCAGAAAAATTGAGTTTGAATGATTTATAATTGATTATTGAACGTAAAATACGGAATATTGTTAAAAGTAGACGCTATGATATTGTCTAAAAAGTTATTTGAAGTTGGGTGTAGCTTGAACATGTCTCTCAGATTGAAATTGCGCGAAAAGTTTAAATTTTCTAAGAAAAGTTTTCGACATTTGTTGTTCATCAATTGATGTCCAGTAATGCTTGTAAAATATATGTTGAGCACTGGCAAAGGTAAAAGGTGTAACAACCTTGATAATTCATTAGTTGGTACCAGGTGATTAGGGATCTTTTGTATATTACATATCCACCTGAAGGCTCTCTTCTGGAGTAAAAATAAGTCCTTTAGTATATAGTTTGGTGATAGATTGTAGTAAATATGGATACCACTTATAAGTTTCAAAGTGAGATATATTGTGTTCAGTGTATCAGGATCGTTACAGAAATCATAGCTAACTGTTTGCTGTATAAATCTCTGTATTAATCTCTGCTGTCAATTAGTCACCAGTTTGAACATGAATTATAAAAACCAGTAAGCTTTGCTCAGCGTGGTCATCTTCTGAATTTCAACAAAACCAAACACCAAACACCAACACCAAACACAATGCCTGAAGGGAGTTTGCACACCAATACAGATATGAAATGATGTGACTCTCAGGGTACCGTCAACTTATTAATGTCCCTCGGTAACAGGCGTCTTATCTTTTCTTGTTCTCATTGTATACTATTCTGTTTTATGCAACCAACAATGCAAAAAGGGACTACATTACTAGGCAAATATAATAGATTAATATTTTAATTATCTAAATGAAGTGGCTCAATGCTTAGCAGTGCAACTCAGAAATACAATATCTCAACACAAAATGCTGCCACTGCAAACTGTGTTATATTTTAATTCTGTATAGCTGAGGCTCCCTGCACATAAAGCTGTCTTCAATTTCTTCAGAGAAAATAGAGCAATCTTCAATTTTAAAATTCTCATCTCCAGACTTAATTCTTCAAAACAACTGGACCGTGGTGTTATCTACTCATTTCTGCTTAGAATGACCCATGTGCTTGAGTTTTGGTTTTGTTTTGATAGACTGATGAGCTAAAGTTTGTTATTGTTTGGAGTTGTTTGTCCAAAACACGTCATCTGAGTAACTAACTCCAAATTGTTGGACTGAATTCAAGTCGAAAATCTTTTATTGAATTTTCATTTGAACTGACTAAATCTTTTCTTCAACTTTAAAACACTCAATCTTCAATCTTCAGTAAAATAGGCGGGGAGCCCTCTCATTCTTCAATTCTTTTTTTGAAGTAAGACTACACACAAGTATTGGTAGGTGTATACCAGAAATTTCCCTTAGTCTACGAAAGGATGCTGTGCACTTTGCAAGCAAATTATATGCTTACCTGAATTTGTTAATCAATAGAAATTCCAAGAAAATAATTATGTCATAATTATACATAATTCATAAAACAGCAGTACGGAAACTGCTATTACATCTCACAGCTACCGAGACCATTTGACCCAAATTAATATGATAGATGTATTAAGGTTCCATTTTCTTTAATTTTATTGATACATCAAAATTATTAAAAACAATCAACATAGAAACTATTTTTTGCAGACGATTAAAATTTACATACGATAAATATGATTTTCAGACATAAAGGATGAGGAAGGTTTGATTCGGACGCAGTCATCTTATCACTCAGTTGATGAGTGTACCACAAACTGCACAAAAGTTTCACCTCTAAAGACAGATAATGAGACAAACCCATGGACTGAGATTCGCTTCCCCTCAGATCACTTTGTCTGTGATGTATCACTACTCATACTCAACACTACCATTCCCATTGGTGAGTGATATTGCTTGTATCATTATGACGGCTAAAATATGGTTGAGATCAAAAGGTTCAGTCACTTGCCGCATCGCCAAGAATGGGCGTAGATATAGAGGGTAGTTTGAGACCTTAGTATCTAAGCCAATTTTTCTTAGTTGACCCCAGGTCTGAACACAGTTTGGATTCCAACACTCCCTAGTAGTCAGTGGTAGGAATTGCACCAACAGCGTTTAACACTTGCACACTGCACTCTAGCGCTTTAGCCAACTGCGATTCCCCCTACTCCTATATGTATAGCTACCTAATGTAATGCTAGTTAGTGGTCACTGAGGAATGATGTGCTCTTAAACCTCTCTCTAACTACATTAGCTTTAGATTTAATTTTTATGCGCAATTTTTACTGATGAATTCACTCTAAACTCTAAATTACACACCATAATTTAAGGGTCATCATCTAATTAGCTTTACATGGGACACTACACAAATTTATCCTGGCTACGGGTGTTGTAAGAGATGTTACAGGTGCTCTATGGGCTACTGTGGCTACTGTCCATACTGATTTGGAATTTATTTGTAATAGAGCTTATGTGTGGATATTGTTGCCTGGGTTCAAATTGCTGTGCCTTCGAGAATTTGAATACTGTCTTCTCTACAACCATCAAATTGTAGCTTGTTTCTTGTGGCTCAGGCCACTTTCATTTTCTTGTCTACCTAATCGTGGTTAGTAATAAAATACATGTGCTACAGACCTAGTAGCATCACAGTATAAGCAACCTGTTATTCACATCTGAGATAAGCTCTTGCCACTGCAAGAATGATACTTGCACACACAACACAAAAAATTCTGATAATCAATTCAATTTTCTGCTGCCCCTGTTTCGGAATTTTCCTGGCAGGTGAAAATAAATGATGATAATTTCTATCCTCATGCCGCTGCAAATGTGGCGGGCAACGTGATGCTGTTTGCATACATTGAAAGCTTATATATCCATTGAGGGCATTCAGCAAATAAATCATTGATCGATATATTGTGCTATTGGTATTCTCACTAGGAAAACTTCCAATAATGATCATGAATGCAAGAGCCGAATAGTTGGCTTTATAATTGAATGAATTTAAAGTCCTTAATAATCTCTTGAATCATTTTTCCGCAGATGATATTTATTGTTGGTGTTAATTGCGTCGCTCAGTCATTCACTGACATCGTAGCAAACAGCTTCGATGAGTTTGCACTGGTGTCACAACATAAAATCAAGTAGAGGAAGGTTGATTTAAAGTTGTTGAGTAGCACGGTTGAGCAGACCAAGAGCGTTATACGTAAATTCAAGAGGTAGTATTGTAATTCTCATCTTAAAACTTTTCAGGTCTCAAATTAACAAATTTTGTAGTCTTGTGTCAAAGAATAGAGCAATAATGACATGGAATTTCTTCCTCCAGCAAATCTGAGTGATATTTTTACCATGTGGCCACGTCAGAGATGAAAATAATGCTGATGCATTTGCTGCATTTTTAAAGCTTATCTTGATGACATTGTGTCCAAGTTTAAGCTCTTTATAACCCACCACTGATGATTTGCAGGCAGATGCTGCTTTTGCCTCGTCTGATGAGTGTACTGAGTTGTCTCCTCATGATAACCGCAAGCTAATATAGGGTAAATGACCAAACTTATACGATTTGACCCTAATTCCAGGCATACGAAAATCATATATTTTGGTGCCCATTTAAAACCCTACAGCCATATGTGAAATATTATCAGCTGTAGCAGGTATGGATATGACTATATGTAAAATGAATGATAGGATTCATTGAGGTTAACCTCCTCCACCACTAAATTTTGAATAGTGAATAAGTCAAAGTTGGTTAACATTATCTCAAGTGCCATTACTGCTACTTTAATGTCCCTGAATATCAGGAGCTGATTAAAGTGACAGGGCAAGTAAACAGGCCACTTGACTGTCTTTTATTTGAATATTTCAGATACTTGTATTTGTATGTTCAGTGTGATGTATCATTTTAACATCCGGTCACTGTGATTATTTCAAATTCTGCTTTATGATTAGTTCATTTCCATTCACAAACCTTAGCTATGACTATCGACTAAATATTTAATGATTCCAATCTCTTAAGGATATTAGAGATCAATGGTCATAGCAATTGAATTTTCATACTGGAAATTGAAATCATAGATCATCTAGACATTAACTCCTTGATCTAGAATGAGACAAATCTCAATTAGCCCAGTGCTATTGTCTTTATGAACAAAGTTTTTTGATTCCTCAGTGAGTCTCGTCCAATTAATCATTATTTTAAATTTTGCAATAATAATAAAAGCGAAAAATGTAGATTAAACGTAGAATGACATGGAGGTGTTGCTAGGATGGTAGCTTTTTTTTCTAAAAATAAAGTGATGAACTTAGGAGTTCTAATAATAATCATAGGTTTTCACAGCCACACACCTCTGACACGGATTTTTTCTCTTTCCAAATGCTGCAAAAAGAGTGTTTCAGAAGCATATCTCTCAAATACGAGATATGCCAAGACAAATACAGCACATAATAACACCCAACAATGTGATTGGCTACCTGAGTGACTGCTTTCTGAGCTCTGAAAATATGTAAAAGCAAACTGACAATCAACCATATTTGTCGTTTATTTGATTGAAAATGAATTGAAATAATTTGCAATAAAGGATTTGCAGTATTGACTCCAGTACAGACCAATTTATAACTCAACATTTATAAGTTTTGGCTCGCAGTGTATTAATTAAGGAATTAAAAATGACAAATTTGTAAAAACAAAATATTACTAATCACTCAGCACATGTGAAATCAAGAAAGCAGGGAATTGAGTTATATCAAGACTGAGCCTTGCTGTAACATAGTTAACCAGTCTTCTTGCGCTTCAAATATCCCATGACTTTATGCCTTCAAGGCCTTCGGAAATAATTCTGGAGAAAGAATTAAGCAATTTATAAAAAGCAAAAACGATCGGAGATGCCTGTTGCAGGATGTGCAGGTTAAAATGGTACAAACGATATTATGATATTTGATTTACTGTGGTTGTGGTAGTATTACCATCAGAGGTTTCAAATACGCAGTGTTGTAAAGTGTTGTGTTGTACGAAATGTAAAAATATGTATGCATTTGTTTATTAAGCAATAGCTATATTGGATGTTACCAAGATAATACAACCTATCCTGACTTAGATGGATCATATTTATGGGATTTCCGTAATGAGATAGATGTCTGTGCTGCTCACTTTGTCCCAGAGGGTCTGTTACTTTTTACATTCAAAGTAAAGTTATAATCATCTTGTCATCTTCAGGGGTATGGTTAATGTGATCTGAAGATATTGAAGCTTAAAATTGAGGAGTTCAATTTCGAGTAAGAATTTCACGAGTGAGATCCGAAACCTTATATTACAGGTTTTGTTTACACGGGACTTCAGGGATCGTTTCACTGTTACTGTGGTAATGACTATGGTAGATACGGAGCTGTTCATGAGACTACCTGCGGCGATGCCTGCATCGGAAACCCAAGCCAGATCTGTGGTGGTTCTGATGTAAGCTCAGTATGGAAGTTATATAGTAAGTTTTTAGATTGAGTTAGTTTTGAGTTGATGACCTTCAAACACCTGCGGATCTTATAGCTAATTGGGTATAGTTATGTGATGTTTGAGATTAACATTAGCAGCAGGTGCCCAGATATTCAGGACTATAAAAGGAAGCTTTATCCTCTGTCAGTCATTCAGAGTTGGTGTTGCATTGCAGGTAATAATAGGAGCTAGCAACCTGTGATAACCTAGGAGCAAGGTCGGTAAATACTATTTACAATCATTCCTGGTACTCATCATTCAGGGAATACGAGGCTTAATATTTGACATCTCAAATTGAATTTTTAAAATATATTTGTTCAGTCTGTCTCCATGGTTTTAAAAGCTACTATTTCCCCATGAAGAAGTCCTCTTGTTTTTTAAAGAAAGAGCTCTTGAAGCAAAGAAACATTAAAAAAAAGTTATAATTTTGGGTGCAAATCCTAAGTTTTCAAAAACCAGAAACATTAATCTAGCCACTTCAATCTAACAATACCAGAGTACTTTTATGAGATAGTACCTTGGAAAGGGAAAACGTTGAGTTTGATAACTAAGCACAACATCAGATAAGTACTTTGAATGGAAGTGCAGAGTTTGCCAGGGCGAACCTACATTTGCTATTCATTATATGTAACAACAAAATGTTTCCATATCAGTATTGCTCACTTCCGGCTTTGGTTCAGGACCGAAAATGTATGCTGGAGATTATATTTTTATCTTTCTTTGAAACTGGAAATTCTTTTAATTTTAATTCTGCCGTCATATCTCCCTTACGCCTTTTCTGCTGACCTTAGAAAGGGTATCCTGAATGACCTTAGAATCACGTTTGAAATAAATCTGTACTTATTTGCTTGTAGATGGTACTCAAAACTATTGTTCTATGTTTGCTGATCTGCTCTGCATTCATGATAAGTGAGTTGTTTTGAATGGAATCATAAAATCAAGCACACTATTTTACTATTGTAACAAGTAATAAGCTCAAGAAATGCTATCAAAAACCACACTGATATTTGATAAGAGGATACTTACAAGCATGAGCCACACTTTTGAGGCATGGAATTTTGCATATTGCAGGTTTTCTGGGTTGATGTATATCCTAAACATTCAATGATTGTCTTAGATGTCTGCTCAGCCTGCACATGCAATGCTTTTGGGAATACATATGAAGTTAACTCAGACACAATGTGCACAACTTTTCAACAGGAAACTTTTCAACTGGCATATCCTCCTGGGACAACCTTTGATGTCAATATATGTGTATGTAATTTTGTGTCAAGAGTGACATGCCCAGCAGGCTGTGGAATTCAAACAACAACAACACCGACAACAACCACACCAACAACAACAACACCTACAACAACCACTTCAACTACAACAAACAAACAAACTCTAGATTATAAGATTATAATTAAATTGATGTTTATGTGATTAATATTTTAGATAATCAGATTATTTTGCAATCTTTTTGCAAAATAAATCGACATATTATTTTGATGATCATATCTACCTATAATAATAATAATAATATGAACTTTTTTATGAACTTTATTAAACCGATCAGTGCAGAGAAGCAACTATTATCATGTTTTACAACGTTTTAAAAACAATGACAAAGAGACAAGGTAGCGAACAATGAATGAAGGATGCTACATGCCTATACACAAAAATGAAAAATTAGTCAGTTGGTCAGGATTTAAAAAGTAAATAATGTGAAGTTAAAAATATTTATATAATAGACTTCTAGCTAAGAGCGATGTTCGGCTTGTTGGTGGGTCGCTTTTGATGATATCTGCCTGTGGTGATAATAGGCAGGTACGAATGTAGCGGATGGCATACATTGCTACACAGCTTCTCGATATCTGAGGCATGTGATGTGAAGGTTGACACATAGCCCATTTAAGTTGAAGTGCGCTAGCCGATCATCATAATCGTCAAGAGCAGGATGAATGAGTCTTAAGCAAAGCTTTTGGTGGCGCTCAAGCTTTTTCTTTTCTTTGTCGCAGAGGAATGGATACCAACTCGGTGCTGCACAGCTTAGTATTGGTACAACATGAGCCTTGTAAAATAGTAACAAACTCTGTGCCCTTACACCGGCTTTCTTCAGACGAGTTATGGCATGTACCGCCCTCTTGATTTCTCAATTACTTTTTCCACATGCGATGAAAATTTCATGTGGCTGTCGTTTGTCACACCCAGTAAAGTTACTATTAGTTTATCCTCTATATCGATGTTATTGATGTTGATAGGCGTTGTGCTTATGGTTTTCTGGAGAGTGAATGAGCAAGTCATTGATGTACTAGTGTTCAGCAGCATCGAATTTGTTTCACACCAGCTTGCAGCGAAGCTAGCGGCCATCTGCAATGGATTGTCTGAAATAATGATGTTTGCATTTCATGATGTGGAATTTAAAGTGATGGCATCAGCTTTCTTCACTACATTATATGGTTGTGTCATCTGCATATTTGATATGCTCTATTGCTGGGTTGAGGTCGTATACGAAAGCATTCCACCAAGGTGGGCCCAGTATAGTTCCTTGGGACACTCCAATGCGGCATGGTTAGTAGTCTGATAGATGGTTTTGGAATTTTACACATTGTCGTCGGTTGGAGAAAAAACTCGGAACTATTCCCACCAGATAGGGTTGAAGGTTCAGGTCCAGCAGTTTTCTTACCACTAAGTCGGGCTTTTTCGGTCAAACGCTTTACTGAAATTCAGTAATAGGGATTGTACAGCTAGCATGTCACGATTGTCAAGATCTTTCACTATGTCAGCTGAGAACTTTACCAGTGCGTCTGTTGTACCAATATTCTTGGTATATGCAAACTGATGGTGTAGTACTGGAAGCACTAGTTTGATGCGGGATGACAGTATACTCTCAGTGATTTTTCCGATGTGGAAAAGCAAGGATATTGGACGTAACTCTTTGAAAGTCTTAGGTGATTTGACCTTGTTTAGCGGCGATACCTCAGCCTGTTTCCAGTAGTCTGGAAATTCACCAGTATGAATAACTTTGTTGATGATATGAGCTATCGGTTCGCTTAGCACTTGGGAGTTATTACGAGATATCCAGCTTGGGTAGTCATAGGAGTTTGTTGCTTTGTGTGTATTTATTTTTGACAGATGGTGGTATACCTCCAATGGTGTTATTTCAGGTATGTCTATGTGGCTGGCAGGCAAACTAGGAAAATTGTGAGTTGCATTATCATGCAGATAATAGGTGTTGAATTGATCAACGAAATCAGGAATTGTGAGCCATTGGGCATTCATACACACTAAAGGGGCATTCATAGAGTTCGCCTGTTTCTCTCCAGTCAATTCTTTGATGTTATGCCACCATCGCTTACTCCCGTGAAGTGTGTTATTGATTTTATCATTTGTTCTGTTGGGAGCCGCTGCTTTAGTTGTGATGAGAGTTGTTTAGACAGAAACTTCCATACTGGGTTCTTTTTTCGGTAGGCTCTGATTTTCGCATGTCTTAGCTTTCTGATCAGCGGTGATGTCAGCACAGGTTTGTTGCGAGGCACCCTGATACGCTTCAGCAGGCAATGTTTCTCAAACACTGATTTGACCTTGAGTTGAAATCTTTCCACTTGAGTGCGAACTGAGTCACATGCGTAAACATCCGACCGGTCCGCAGAAGACAACTCCTCGCTGATTTTTATCCTACTTGATGGAGTGATATCAGGTTTGTCAATGGTTACATAATTTGACAGTCTCGCTCGCATAGAAGATTGGACTCTGATGGCACAGTGGTCATTACAGAGGATTGGAGGAAGTTTGATACAACCTAAGTTGACATATTCTTCTACATCAGTGAATATCATGTCCAAATGGGCATCACCGCGAGTGGGAAAATCAACAATCTGAGATATGGTAGCAGCGTTGTTATGTCTGCTGTGCAAAGATCGTTAAAGTCACCACACACGAAAAGTTTAGCATCTGGGTATGACTGTAGAGGCACTGGCGATTATATGATCAGTGGTATCATCTTTCAGCGACTGTGTTAGCCCAGGAGGATGGTATACGAGAGAGAATATGATGGGATGGTAGCCAGTCTGTTTGTACATAAACCAGTATACAGATACATGTGTGGTCTTCAATTCTGATAGTTTTTGGGTTGACAAATGATCCTTGTCATATATGGCTACACCACGTTCATTTCTTTTACCAGCCCTATTACATGTATGCAAAGCAAAACCATCAATATTATATAACTTTGCTTTATTGCCGTTCAACCAGGACTCTGTGAGCATAATGATATCGTACCTGTGCGCTATCCATTTCAACTCATTAAACATTTCATCATTTAATGATCTCATGTTGTGTAGATATATATTTGGCAATACTGCTTTCTCTTGAGTTGGTGTGATTTTTGCCTGTGGTATTGGGACAGGGTTATTAGGTACAGCTTTATTGTGCCTTCCATTGTTGTATATAGATGGGTTATCTGCTTCACGACTCAGAATTACTGGTTCCTTGTCGGAATGGTAACAACCCAGCTGTTATTTGTTGTCATACGCTTCACGACTCAAGACTTTTGGTCCCTTGTCGGAATAGTTACAACACAGCTGATTTTTGTTGTTATTGAATGGCTTTCTTGCTGTAATAAGTGTTGGTATAAAATTGGTCACTACCACCTTATTGAGAACAGAAGCTCTATTGATAGATTTAGTAATTGGCTTTAGATAATAAACGTGGCATGCATTCTTTTAAACTATCAAGTCGTTTCAGATAGTAAATCCATTTCACAGCATTGCATTGTATACGTTCTGGATTGATTTTCAGATATAAATTGTATGTGAACCAGACCTGACTAGCGTATGCTAGAAGGGGTTTTACTATAGTATGATATGCTACTAGCGTAAGCTTCTTTTAATCATACCAAGATTTCGGTTTTATTTAGCCACTAAATTTGTAATGTGTGTCTTCCATTTCATAGAGGAGCCCATTTGCATCCCAAGGTATCTTAAAGTGTTAGAAGTTGGTATTGGCTTGTCATAGAGATTGACCGTCATGTCAAGCTCATATTTGCCTACATGAAAATGGACCTATTTTTTCGGTGTTGAACACCATTCCCCAATTTTTAGACCAGTCACTGACAGTGTTGACCGAAATTCTTAGCTTGGACTACACTCTGGCTAGAGAGCGCTTACTTGTTAGTGTTTTTTATCCTCTCCCATCTGTCTTAGCACTCTCATCGCCACTCAAACAATCTTAGATTTGAGCCCCCTTCAGTCAACTGCTGCTGGGTTTTGTTGGAGAGTGATGTTCGCTGTGTCGTCCCAATTCATGGCCATTGAGACAACATGAACACCTTGTTAAGTTGGGTGGAAGGGATATGACATTGTGCAATAGCACTTTTAACAATGAGAGTATGTTGATTGTCAGCATTTGATGCAGTTATCCCATTACATAGTTTCACTTTCCATCAGTAACTTCCATCAATGAACTAAACCTCCTCTCAACTTGATTGTTTCTAGTCAATAATTACTATATATTGCTCATGCTATGGATTTGTCCCACCAACTCCTGAAGGAAGACAACTCATATTAAGACACATTCGCTTCTTTCATGAGTTTTCCAGGACGCATTGTAAGTTGTCACAACATTAGAATCCCCAATGGAAAATACGTTCTTTAGACACACCCACTCTAAATGTTGTCGAAAAAGGAACATTCCCAGCAGGCATGGCTTAGCCAGCAACCTTTTGAAGAGGCTGCCAATGGGCAGCTTTTTTGTTGGCCAATATCCTCTGACATCACCTGTCTTTGATATGTATGACAGAGGGAGCCACATATCCCCATTCCCCAGCAACAGATAAAAGTGGTTTAAGATACTTCTGCTTTTATACTTTATTTTCTTGCCGTTGGCAGTGGCAAAAATAACTTTTCTGGACTGACAAAGCATAGCCAATTGTAATGGATTCACCATCTATTAGTACGGCTCCAGCATTAGAACAGTTTTTTCCTCACTGTTTTCAATGGTACACAGAAAACTAGGCTGAGTGTAAAAATGGTTGTCAATGCGGGGTCCATGTGATTCGCAGACAAAAGTAGCATTTATCTCCCCTAGCCAATTGATTCTTTTCGAAAATTCTCTACTCCCAGACATCGAACAACCAACTAAGAAATCAGTATCCCTATTTAATTACTGTGAACCAGTATATCACATCTAAGAAATTTACAATAGGTAAATATGTGGCGATCCCAATTTTCACTTAGTATTAAAAATACCCTCTAAAATTTTACACTTGATATCTTGAGAATTTTAGGCCGCAGTGCAGTTTCTTTAATATTATACAATCACCTACAAGACTACACAAACTTGATCTGTTACATTATTTTCTCATCAATAACACTAAGTGCAAAGCTTCCTCATGTGCCGTTCGAACTTATATGTTAGGATCATTAATATGAATTCATATCAATGGTTAGGATATGTTAGCTGACATATTGCCTATTGTTGGGTGCATTCATGCCAAAATTGCATGGCAGAGGTTGCTTATCATTAACAGTCACACAACCAGACAATGACTTGTTAGCCAACAAAATAAATGAGCAAGAGAATTGGAACTGAATTTAGGACAGTGACATCCTTGAACAAGCCTTCGCTCTCATTGAAATTACGTAGCAAAAAATTGGCAGCACAGACTTCATACTCTAAGCAGACAAGCATGACCTTGGACGAAAAAAGAATTATACAATTTATTAAAGAAGCCTGATGGACTCCACGAAAATTTATGATCAATCTTATGACAAAAAACTTGAAAGAACTTATAAAACCATAGGAATTTGGCAACAGAGTGTAGCAAAATTGCAAATTCTGAATTTTATCGGGAGACATTTGAAACAAAAAGTTTTTACCCTAACAAAAATGGGAGTTTGTCAGCATAGTTTTGAACATAGAAGTTTATCACGATGATACACCTGGCTGTTTGAAATTTGACCAAAAACAAACATAAACAAACATGAAATTGCTGAGAAAGTGGATAACCTTGTATACCAAAGTAGGCAGCAATCATGCTGCCGAACTTCCTATTAAATGACATTTCTGAGTATTCACATAACCTCACCATCTCTCCTTTTTGCATCCACAAGATTTCAATAAAGCTTTTAAAAGAAAACAGTACTGCCGTTGCTCATATTTTGACATTTATGATCGATTCAATAGTAAACATTTAGTCTTCCCTGGCTCTCAAAAAATTGCTTGTGTGCACCTATTACAAAAAAAAGAAGACAAGTCTCTATTGAATAGCTAGCTTCCCATCTCAATTCTGACTGCCACCTAAAAAATAATCGAATAGTTTTGGCAGCTCAACTTGGACTTTTCTTGGAGACAAACCAAATTTTCTGCTATAGTCAATAGACAACAAACAACAATATCATACATACCTCGTGGGTGAGGAAGCAATAGCGCCGTCTTGTCTTCCAGGAAGGTTGGCGTCTGTTCTGTGGAGGTCTATTGTTAAATGTCAGTGCTTGGGTGTGCAGAAGTTCCAAGTTAATCGGATTGGCATCACATAGGTCCCAAATAAATGACAATACCGCTGCACTATTCTTTTAGTTGTCAATTTATGTTTGAATTTCGACTTTGCCTGGATACAGGAACCGAAAAAGATAAATATGTGTGGCTCAATTTGCTTAGCCAAGTAATACCATTTTAGGAGTCAAACAAATTAAAAAATGCCAAAAAAATCCTAAGATAGCATCCTGCATGTAATGACATTATTAACATCACATCAGACATATTTTTTATGACCACGATCAACTTTTTATCAATAAAATAGTACCAAAAACTTAATAAAAATTTCTCATTTTTGCAGGAAAGATGAAAGGTTAATATTCCAGAATTGGTTTGTCATCTGATCTGGTTAATTCAAACATCAGTTGTCTAGTAAGATTCAGGAATTAAATGACTGATTTCCAGTATGTCTGTAGAAGACTTTTTTTTTAAATTTAAAATTGACAGCGTTCAGCCTGAAGATTGAATAACAATTCTGGTATTTTTCTAAATTTGTTAACACAATCAAATTCGACTGACGTATTTATTTGTGTTAGTGGTGATTCTCAATCAAATTTGTTCATGTGACGCTCATAGATATCATGTCTTATGAGACTGAAGCAAGGAGTCACTCAGGAAACATACCATAGACTATCATTTTAGGTGACGGCTGCCACACTGAATGTGTGAAACATTATTAGGGCAGGTCTAATCGATAGTTAAGATATTATCTCGGTGTTAACTGTGACAACTCAAGTTCTATCCGACACTTTTAACACTTGAGATCTATATTTCTTACTGCCGAGCCCCAAACAGGCAGTTGGTTATTACTGATCTTCCAGTTCGGGCAGGGTCTGAGTCAAACTTGATAATTCATAAAATTTCAGTTATTTCTTCTGTGAGTTTTGCTAGGTTTAATTTGGCTGAGCTGTCTTTTGTCCCCTCTCTGTGAGTTAGATAAAAATAAATTAACTCTCTCCTCCGGAGTTACACATGCCAATATCCATTAACTGTGACACACAGTCCACTGTTGCTGATACAAAAAATTATGAAATATTAGTCTTTTGTGTTACCTTACATCATTCAACATGCCTAAGTATTATATCGTATTATATAAGTATTATATCGTATTATATAAGTATTATATAAGTATTATATCGTATTATATAAGTATTAAATCATATTATATTATATTTCCTGGCTCTGATTTGTTTGGACCCCTACCTAACAGAGTCCATAAATTGCTCACTAAATTTAAATACAATAGTAATTTTAAGCTAGCTGTTACGCATTTTGAAATGTATTTCCTACACACAATATACTGCTTGTATATACAGAGGAACTTTGTATTGTTTTTGCTTCATTTTTTTGCACAGATGTTTTCAATGTTTTGTTCAAGACAAAAAATCCTTTGCGCTCCAACAACCCCACCTGCAGCTGACTTGACTTCACAATCTATTACAGCCTATCAGCTCAGTTAGACATCCCAGTTTTGGCGGCAGCATCATGTGACGGCAAGAATCCCAATTCTGATAAATCAACATGAGGAATAATAGAGCAATATCAATTGACCAATAACAGCTTAGCTTGAATTCGCGACATTTGATTTTTGTTTTATTTGCTTTTCAACACAAAAAATGAAATAAAAACTAGGGATTCGATTTTCAATTTTTTTCTGGAAGCACCAAACAAATAAAAATTCCTGTTCTAATTTTTTGACATACAGTACTAACAATGACAAAGAAAAATCTATTTGCTAATATTCTTTTTTATCATGAAAAATTGGAGTATTGAATAAGTATGTATTGCAACTTTTGCTTTTTAACAGTTAAAAAATCAAGAATCAAAAATTGATTTGTTTTTATCTTCTCAATTTTTTTCTCGAATGCTAAAACAGAAAATGTCTATTTTTGGTTTTTAGCATTGGTGCGAGAAAATGGAAAACAAACAATACTAAGTCCCTTTATAATAGACATAGACCACAATTAATTGGCAGAGGCATAGAAGAACGTGCCCAATTGTTGGAATCTTATGCAAATGTTTAGTTTTGCTGCCGCTATCTCGATGGCTCAATGATGACGGCCTTCATTGAAACAGTTGCTAATTTGAAGTAAATTTGATTCCTGCTCAGAAGGGATGAAGTCAAAGTTTAAATTAAAAGAAAATTCAAATGAATCGGTTAACATATAGTGTATTTTTTTCTTTTTCTCCATCGGTAAGATTCACTATACACAATAACTTTACACTGATAAAAGAGATGACAGACATGTACCAAACATACTCAGACAATTAATGATTCAACTCTCAGTCTCAAATTGTATGAAACTAAGAAAAGATTATATAAGTAGGACTGTAAACTTTTCAGTAACACTGTATAGTGTATACAAGCAAATATGTAATCTGCACCCTTACCAATAGTAAGTGCATGCTGATCAATTAAGACATCCAATTAGACAATTAATTAATCACAGCAATCAATTAAAACAAAAAAATTACTACAACTCATAACTCTTTTACTAATGGAGATACACACAGCCACCAGACTTACTCATTTTTTAAACAACTACTATCAAAGCGTTTTAAATCTTGTTAATTATATTACTAGCGTATTTTTTTCTTTTTCTCTCCACTTTTCTTAATTTTCAAGTTATTTGTACTGTCACTGCATGAAATACAATCATGAAGATGATTGTAGATTGGCAATAAAAGTACATCCGCACTTCCGTGATGGTGGGTTGATTCTGGACATCATCATCTGGCTTCATCGAGTTACATCATGATTGTTACACATATTTTTCCTACTTTTTTCATGTGGGTTTATTGCTGGAGAGAAAATTAAGAATACTTATATATAGACTGAGCGCAATTGAGTGAAATAAAGGCAAAAGAATCAAATCAATATGTAGATATTTGCAATAGAAATATCTAAAATGCAAAGGGGCAGTCTGATAGCCTGCGGCTAGAGTGTAGACAGTCCTTCTGTAAAGCCTGAAGGTCAAATACAAGAAACACCAGCATAAGGGTGTGTTAACACATACGCACAATGCAACATCAGTCTGTTCTATATACCAATGAGTCAACATATACCTCATAAACCTGGAAATACCAGGATATTGCATTATGGGATATTATCTTATTTAGTTGTAGCATACTGCATGAGAATAGTCTACTGCTGTTTAACTTTGAAGGACTCCTGGTGGGAATTGAGTATATCGTCTGATAGGGGCAGCTCCAATGAACTTGTCTCCACAGGTGTGGGGCACCAAGTCCTTAGAAAGAGGCTTCAATCGTTTCTCAATCTATGACTCAAGAGAGTTAGGCGATGTCCAAGCAAACCTAAAAACATGTATAACTAGCGTCATGCACGCTGCTCAAAAGTCACAAAGAATTTGCGGTGTCCAACTAAACACCCTGTTCATCATTCTGAGTGGAGCCAGTGGGAAATTGATGCCACTACAACCTCCCCTGTTGTCAATGGGGAAACAGCATACCAGCGCCTAATGTTAAACAACATCAAAAAAAGTCTTGACCAAGCATTCAACTGCTTAGTAAGAAAACCTCCAAGGATCAGTGGTTCAAATTTTAGGAATAGCCTAGTGTTGTGACCTCAAAAAACCAATGGCCACATTACAAGGTCAGTTCAACAATACATATTGGTATTAATTTTATCAGTTGATATAGTTTAAGTGCTTAAACGGTGCAAGATGCTGGTAGAGGCATTTCATTATCAACCATTATCAACCATTATCAACCATTATCAACCACAGTGGTTGATAATGAAATGCCTCTACCAGCATCTTGCACCGTTTAAGCACTTAAACTACAGTTGATACTGTGATTTCATTGACTAGACTTAGATCTGGCATTTTGAGAGGGTGCGAAAATACAGGACTGCCAGTCATGACCAAGAAAAAATTAACTCTTTAACATGATGGTTTTATTGCAAGGGTCAGGAACCAGCCTCAATATTATATAAATATCTCTTGTAATCTGTTGACCCACTTGATCATATATTCTGTCAGAGGAATTTATTGGCTAAAAAATGCAGAAAAATTATGTTTGTCATCATGACTATCGGTAAAATAACAGACAACACTACAATACCCTCATGAAAAATACTATCAAATTTGGGAATAACCTAGTGGCCACATTACAGGGGCATTTCAACAATACATCTTTGTATTAAATTAATAAGTTTAGACTGTGATTTCATTGGCTAGACTGAGTTCTGGCATTTTAAGAGAGTGTCAAAATACATCATTGCCAGTCGTGACCGAGAAGAAATTGTCCCATTAAAATGATGGTTTAATTGCAGGGATCAGGAGCCAGCGGCAATATTATCTCTTGTAATTTGTTGACCCACTTAATCATATTCTGTCAGAGGAATTCATTGGCCAAAAAATCCAAAAAAATTATGTTGGTCATCATGACTATCGGTAAAATAACAGATAACACTACGATACCCTCTATGAAAAACACGATCAAAATAGAAATAACCTATTGTTGTGACCACAACAAAACCAATGGCCATGCTAAAAGGTTATTTCAGCAATACATATCGGTTAATAACAGCTGAGACTGTGAGTTCTGGCGTATTGAATGAGTGCCAAATTTCAGGATTGACAGAGAAGACCACGAAAACAATTGCCTCTATAATAGGATAGTTTATTTGTTGCCTGAAATCTGTTGACCTGCTGTATCTGGATATTTAGACAAAGGACTTCATCGGTCATGATGATAAGCAAAATTCCTCTGTATTTTTTGGCAAACAAAGTCCTCTGTCTGAGAAGAGGTAAACACCTGGGGGGAGGGGGCTGGAACAATCAACCTTTGAAAGACAGAGGACTTGATTGACAAAAAAGGTGCAGAGAAATTTTGCTTGTCATCATGAATATCGGTAAAATAAGTGATGTCCACTCATGGAAAGACTATCAATTTTTCCAGTGAGAGAAGGTGATCGCAAACTATTCAATCTATATTCATTACAAAATTTTGTATTACAAGTGAGTCAGGTGTTTGAATTGATAGGTGTGACATTGGGAAGTAAATATTATCATATATTTATTTATATGAGCAAGCTACTTATCCATGAGATGAGGGATACAAGAGCAGTTCAATGAAGGTCAGGGTATCATCCAAAAAATCTCGATTGAACATTAATAACATTACACAAGTATCCAGAAGGCTTTACCTGAAAGTATTATGTGTGAACTCCTGACTAGTATATCATAATTTTGATTGATTGGTTATTTTATTAGTATTTAACCGTAATCAGAGTGTAATCTAGTGTCATGTGTACGCCATGGACATGGATAGGATTATAGAATTTTGTATTACACCAAATTATTCTACACTCCCTCATTACTTGAATTATTTTGTAACAAGTTTTTTCCAGTGCATTACACCTTAGACGCTTTGGCTCAGGTGAAAGGCAACTTTAGCTTATACTAACAGTTACTACCACTATTCGATGAGGAATTCTCGTGTTGAGCCTTTTATTCTACACATCCACATCAGTGAGAAACAAAAGTTTCCATTTCATTGCATCTCTAGTTCAGTTAAACAATCATTTCACTAAGTCTCACCATATTTTGAAGGGTTTCCAGATATGTACCTCAAAACACTGAAGTGATTTTCATGTGTCTATGGGTGGATGGGAACGTCCCGTGAATAACAATCCTTTCATAGGTCTTAACTGCCTTGCCCAATAACCGACAGTATGATACTCACTTTCTTGGAGAGTTGAGATTTATCCCATGTCATACAATAGTACAGATGTTTTATTATCTGACAGATAGCAATCAGCCGTAGTCTCTGTAGCAGGACAATATTCACCATAAACACGCTTGCAGTGTCTATCAGGAAATAATAACTGTTGCGCACCAAGTCCTTTCTAGGAAGAAGTCGAATTCTAAACAAGATTAAAGCGTGTCCGACGAAGTGGAAGCACTCAAAAAATAAGAAGACATTCATAAGGGCTGTCCACAGTGAAGTGGTAGTCATTGTGTTGATACTTGGTGCAGCTGTTCCATCCAAAATAGAAAGTACCAAGTTCCAAAACGGCGATTGGATTTTGATTTTTGTCTGATAAAAAGGTTTAATTATACATTATTATATGACAGCGATTGAACCTCCCAAAAAAGCGGAGATGGGATGTCTGATAGCTGACATTAATTTAATTACGCCTAATACATAACAGGTTTTGTCAAAAGATAAAACTGAGATTGGTCTCTGATTTGAAGTGGTTGACGCTGTCTGTTATCACTTGCTCTTATCTTCTTGGTTTTATTCTCTCTATGTGAAATCTCCTGAGCCTGAGCTGTGAGAACTTGAGATCTCACACAAATATAACCTATAACTTATAACCTATTTGATTAACTGATGTTTTAAGTTCTTTGACGACTAACTGTCCTAGATATACTAGTGCTCTTACTCTACTCTACTGACACAATGGAGTCAATAGAATAGACTTTTAAGTAGGTCCTATTGTGTATGGACCGAGCTAGATTGGGGGAGGGGGAGGGACTGAGGGAGACTGCAATGAAAAGGAATGTAAGTGGAAATAATTGCAATCTCATGATAAAAATAAAGTTTATCTAGAAACTCAATACGACCGATGTTGAATTGCTAAAAGGTACCCATAATACTAACAGGGTAGCTTAGTATTCTTAGTATTTTTTGCACTTTTTTCTCCTACCAAGGAGTACTTCTTGCTCCTACTCCAGTAGAATTGTGAACTGTCAGAAATAAATGATAGCATGTTTGTTATTTGATGCAGTCCTTTCCACAGTCATTTTTATCTCACAGCAAAGGAGATATATGATCAGACGATAAGGAAATGTGAGGGATGTTTCGACCCAAACCCCCCCACTTGTAGTGATAATCTAGAATGAACCTGTATAATTGCAAACCTTGATATTCCAAAGACTTGTGTAGGGCATTCGCGAATCAAACTTTACATTTTGAATGATGGTGGGTAAAAGTGCTGCATGCGATAACTTTATAATTCATCTTGTTGCATGCAGTGGCCTGTATGATTTTTTGAACGGACTTGCTCTCATGGAGTTGTTGTTCTTTCAATTTGATGGTTGATGACAAGCTACAGAAGCCAAATCTGATGCAAAGCTGTTGTCCTGTGTCAATTCGGAAATTCACCTGCTCAGGAAAAGGAGTACACTCATGAGTCACAATAAAATACTGTGTGTACTAGCCAGCTCAGGCATCAAACTATACAATTTACATTTTTAGGTCTCAATTTTCGACAATGGTTAGGTAATAGGTATGGTTATCGGAAATAACTGCTTCTTTGGCAAGCACGTTACATGGTGTTCCGCAATGCAATTTATTGAGAGGTGAAAACATGTCCTGATCTCTTCGGGAATTCAAGCTTAATGTTGCATTGTGTATACTGTCAACGCGTCATTACAACTATCAGCATTGTTTAACAATCTTTTAGCTTTAAATCTTGTATGTAACCCTTGAAGTCCTGTCTGCTTACATTACAGTGAGCAACTAAACTGGGCTGATAGCCTGGTATCTACAGGTTGAAACACTTTCAGCGCTGATCTTGTCAATTACATACAAAGTTTTCCATAACTTTTGCACAGCCAGATCATGACATTGTATTTGAGCATGCAGCAAGTCAGGATGTCAAGATGCTTTGGAATTACAAAAATTGGTATCTCATCATGATGTTCACGTATACTGATTCAGAAACTTGCTAAATCAAATCTAAATTCCTACCATGGTAAAGTAATCAAGCAACCAGTGATTCTTAACCTCTGCTGACTGTATCAAACCCCTCAGCTTGTTATTATCAAACTCAGATTAGTGATTATATTGGGGTATGTTGTAGTGCAGCAGCTGACGATGACTAGCTTCTAGGCTCACGCTCATAATCAAAATCTGAAAGTTGTGTCAATTAACTTGAAGATTTCTGTTTGGCAGAGCGAATTATGATTTTGAGTCGGCGAAACTTGCCAATCTATAAATACTTCATACTATGTTCTTTCTCTCAATCACCTGTTTTACTGCTGGGTTAGAAATTACGAGAGGTTGAGGTAACCAATGCTAAAATCCTCAATTTTTTCAATCTCATTACAAATTCTACAAATGGATAATATATACTATTATTGGCAACCAAGGTCATCTCACTTGGAATGTTTTGCACTCACACCCAAATCAACTATTATCCATTAGCTCTCTAACTTTTCAGCAGTGTTCTGTATCGACCTGATGGTGGTCTAACGTGAAGAGAGGGTTGTCAGTTCCCGTCGCAAACATACGGAGGATGCGTGATTTCATGCGCCGATTATATATAGTGTCCATATCATCAAAGGTACAGTCCCCCAGTCTACCTGCTAGCTTAATAACATGATTGATGATTTTTGTGCTGGTCTTAGACATGACCATGAATTGTGCTGAGATGGTACATAAAGCAGCATTCTATGAAGGTTATATATCATTTCTCTCGAATAGGTCTGTAATTCTCAAAAGCAGCTGCTGGAGATGGCATGTGCTGTGCGTACATGGTAAATATCACAGGGCTTAGGACACATCCCTGTGGGCTGCCTATAGATGTTGGTAGTGATGACGGCATACGATCTTTAGAGATGAACCGCTGAGATCTTCCTATAAGAAAGCTGTAGATGGCGTTTATAATGTTATCATCGAGTTGAGCATTCACGAGCCCATCGACCAGTATTCGTGGGTCAAGGGTGTTAAATGCGCTCGTGAAGTCAATAAATAGGCAGCGTGCATATTTTTTGGCACCGGTATCAAGATGATCAGAGATGATGTCAATGAGGTAAGCCACTGCATCCTCAGTCGATCGCTGAGACTGGTAAGCGAATTGGGAACTGTCATGCAATCTAGGTTTGACAAATCTGAGCGGCAAGCAATCAAATGTCTTAGCGATTACTGATGTCAGTGCCACTTGGCGGTAGTCATCGACCTCTGCTGCACTGGTGGATTTTGGTAAGGGCTTGATGTGGGGAATTTTCCATACAGATGGAAATTCACCTTACATTACAATCTAATTGACGAGCCCGCACAGTGGTTGACCCAGCGCATATACCCAAACATTCAGTAACTTTCTAAGAATACAGTCAGGCCCTGTGCTTTTGGTACATTTCACTCTCCTTAGGGCAGTAGTTACCTCCTCATCATCGAAAGTCTGAGCATTGTCTGCTGATGCAGCTGTTATGTTATGAGGTTTGTAGTTCAATAATGAATCTAAAACTGAAAATTGTAAGAGTACATGTGTTTCAATTCTTATCACATGATTTCCAATCTGTTTACTTCAAATGCAATTCAACGCAACAACGCATGTCTTTTAACAAGCTATATTTATATTTAATGATTCTATGCTATGCTCAATTTAATGCTCCTAGTCTTCATAGTTGAGTTTGATTTCACTTAACATTGACACATTGAAAACTGCTGAAGTA
Organism: Membranipora membranacea; assembly: GCA_914767715.1. Taxonomy (NCBI): domain Eukaryota; kingdom Metazoa; phylum Bryozoa; class Gymnolaemata; order Cheilostomatida; family Membraniporidae; genus Membranipora; species Membranipora membranacea. Next base: position 23,899,596 of record OU612069.1, read on the forward strand.
TTTGTATGCAAAAACAAGATTTAAAACTATTTCCTTTTAGGGTGGATTAGCCGAAAGAGTAGGCTGGTGTAGTCTCCCGGTGACTCAAATGGTAATTTTGCATTGTTCCTGTTGACAGCACCTTTACTGATTTGTCACGGGTGTGGTGTCAGGGTGGTGCTGGGATTAAATTAGAATTTTCATTTAAATCAATCAGTTCTCGAGTCTAGGTTAAGTGTACTACTGATGATGTACTGGCTGTTAAATGCATGACTTCGACTCTAGATTAAGTTTACTACTGACGATCTACTGCCATAGTTGTTGAATATTGTTAATCATGTCTGACATTGTGGTATCCTTATTGACTATGGTGGACAAGTCTTCTGGCTAGTTATCTGCTCCCTGACATAGAGTGACAAAGCTTCACCATCAGAGCCAATTAAACATTTAAAGTTTGTATACCAGTACATCACTTACTAACTTAATAAGCATAAGTTTTTTGTATCCCAAGATCACAATTGAAGAAATTACAGCAAAACTATGGGAATGAGAATATTCACATTAGCGGGAGTTGCCTGACACTCTTCATACACTGGTCAGTAATTTCTCAGCCAATCAGCGTGCTCAAAAAACTTAACTGGCCAATCATAACAATACTATGATACCACAGCCAGAGCTAATATATCAATAGAGCTTCGAAACTGGGGCGTGGTCTGGGCGTGTACTATATTATGACCTGAAAAAATAGCACTGTACACTAACTAATGGCAAAAAATGACTCGCTTAGCAAATCTGGTGTATGTTATCTATAAAGACAATCTGATTCTAACTACAACAATGTGAGCAAGGAGTTGGATGAGTTGATGTGAGTGCAATGGTGTTTGTTTCAGATGACAAAGTTATTTAGGCAAGAAGTACATGCTAATACCATAGTAATAAGAAAGATGAAAAGTGAGGAGTTATTTTTGATTTATTAAGAGGGACTCTCACGGTGTAATTCCGTCACAACCAGTCTGCTGGAACAGGGAGGTTGGCAAGCACAACTTTCTGTAGTACAGTTGAATCAACTCCAGTTGTTTAGGCCTTGACCACTCGGGCATTCAACCACTGGACTTGCACCAAATACAGATGGCCTGTGGTTGGAAGCATAGTCTAGAGCTGCACATGACCAGAAAAGAAGACTATAAATTTTATTCCTTATTTCTCTCTAGGCACTCTGGATCTGTTGCAAATGAACTCGAGAATGCGGTGAGATATTCGGCTACCATAGAATTAATACAGATTTCCAATGATGATTTCGATGTACTGAACATCCGATACAGGTCTGAGGGATGGAACTCAAAAAACAAGTACAAGATGCCACATAGAATCTCCTACAGATTAGCGACTCAAGGTAGGAATTATTTCTTACAAAATGACAGACTAATAAAATATTTAAATGTTTTTATCGACATGCCAGGTTTTTCTTAGGCATGGAAATCCAACAAGCGCTTTAAAGTTATACAGGGGGGTCTTTCAATTAGAAACAGCCAAAATCACAATTTGATCGCTCACTCCCTGAGTGAGTGATACCTGCTAGGCTCTCACTTTCAGATTGCTCACTCACTTGATGGAACTATATACATTCAGAGTGAACGATTTGAGAGCGATTTTGTCTAATTGAAAGACCAAGTGAGAGATAATTTTGGAGCGATGTGATAGTGATAACTTGCTTTAGTAAAGGATCGCTCTCTAATTGAAAGACCCCCCTGATTAGAAATCTAAATCATAGCTTGAATACATATATCACAGTATTTCTCTGATGTTACAGTTCATCGAACACTGGCTAACTCAATTGGAGGACAAAGTAAATGGTGTCGACATCACGGATGCAGATAGGTCAAAATGTCCGCTTTGCATTCAGACAAGAATCAGCTGGAGAATCACTTGTAAGTACACTTTACAATGTGATGCAAAATCTGTGATATTGATCAAGATTGTGGAATTCAGGATCTACATAGAATGCCATTTTGCACATACTTCTTCTCACCTAGTCGGCTGTATCCTTAGCACATACTATATTAGGCTAAATTCAAGTCTAGCTCAACATCTTTACTTTATTATAGACTCCCACCTCAAATAACCAAGATTAAGTGTGAGCTATCATTACGTCATTATAATATTCCTACAGGTCACTCCTTCTTAGCGCTCACTAAGGAGTTTTTGACTGAGAAATCGGTTTGTCAAGATAGCTTGGAGCAGTACTTTGGTCACCAAAGAGCCAAAACTGGCAGTAACAATGCTCCAACTATGAGCGAGTTTCTAAATACAGCCAGGATACTGACAGTGACACAAGAGGCTGAATGTACTATATCCAAAGGGAACTACACTAAACTTTAAAAAGACACTATGGTGATCTCTGAAGAGCCAATGGAGAATGGAAGTTGACAAAGGAAATGAGTCATGAGTTTTTGTTAACCATTGTTGGGCTGAGAATGTAAAGTATTACATAGCAATAGTATTTGAATAAAATTGCAGAAGTAAAATTACATAAAAGAGACTTAGAAAAAATTAGATACAGATTTTCCTGAAACCACAAGATCAGTTTGATTCTTTTATTGTAAACTCTGTCTAAAAACTGACAGAAGGATTTTTTCTTCTTATTGCTGTCTATTTATTGTTTACATTTATTTATAAATGCCACACACCTCACTCTGGAAAACTTTTGCACTACCTTATGAAATAAATCAAAGGCTTCAGAACTTGGTATGTTACAATCTACTGTGAGCCTTGTCAGAGTGCAGTATAGAGTCCATGACAAGATCTCTTACGTTGCAATTACTGCTCACATTGGAAAGAGTGGCAGATGAAAGAGAATCAAGCGCAATGAATAATGTAGAAAGCTGGCTGATACATATGTAAGTGCACCACGACCTAGAGGCAAAGAATTTCCCCCTATTAGACTAGCGAGAGAGTTCCCCCTGAGGTAGAGTTGAGTTGAGGTACTGCTTGCTTGCTCAGGATATTTCTGTTGTGCAGCCTGCAAAATAGACATCTTATATTGGTTTGAGTAAGATTAAAGCCATTAATACACAAATTGGTTTTATCACAATAAGAACTTGTGGTTATGGAGACAAACTAAATTTTAACTTAAAGTAAGTTAAGTAAAGTTAAATGTTGCATAGCCGACCTCTGTGCTTCAATTCATAAATTAGCCCTTCAAAAGTATTGGGTTGATATTCCTAAGATCGTTTTGGGTTGTTGATGTGAAAAACTTACGGCTTGCAGCGGGTATAGTCTTCAGCCTCAAAATGTTGAGCGCAATATGCCTTCTACTGAGCATTCCATTCACGTATGTGTTGACTAGGTCTTGCCTCACGACAGCTTTTAACCAATTCAATCCCCTATAACATTCCAAAAATAGGTGTGAATAATCAGGGCCATTGAACATATTAACGTTGAGCAATGATTACACAGGCTGACTTGATGGATTGTAAATTTGTAGCATTTGCTCACTACAACCTATAACCTTCTGTAAGTTCATCAGAATCATCTCTAGTTGGTTTATTATTATTGTATAACTAGTAGGGTCAGTGCATTGCTGTAGTAACCTGAAATACATGGCCAAATATCATTCATTCCTATCTGTATCTATCAAACCCATTCTTATTGAAATACACAGACAAGGGGCAGGGCACTGTGACTGTCTGTAGACAGTTACCCCTCTGGTTGAGACAGGCTAAGAGAAAGAAAGCATGGGTCATATATGTCTTCAATAACCTTAAACAAAGGATACTAAAGCAATGATGAAATTTTGATATCTTGGAGAGCAAGTGCTACTCCTATCTAGGTAGATGCAATGTGATTTACCTGACTCTATCTTTTCTAGGTACTACAAACCATCTCCAAAACACCCGTCTGCTATTTTCTTTCTTCTAGTTTGAGTGCAGTGCAGCAGAAAATACTTGCTTTTGTGTGATTGGTTCATTAAACTCCAGTCACAGCTATTCTTATTATTACTACAATGGCTGTACAGTGCTATTTTTTTCAGGTGACACCTGATTGGTCAATTCTGAGCTGGCCCATATTCTGCCTGCCTATATATAGATAAAGGGACAGTAGAAGCTTAGGACTGCGTAAGCTTTGACCACAGCTGCCCAAATAGAAATTATTTTAACAAAAATATATTTCCACTGCTTCCTTATCGGCTAATCCTTCAATCTGCTGTCTAAGGTGCCTCATACTGCCATCACTTCAATGACAGAGGAATATGGTGAATGAAGCAGCAGCTCTCTTATATTTAGATATTAAGGGTATATTTTGAAATAGAACTGTAAGAGTAAGTAAAACTAATTCTCTGCATGCAACCATTACAAAACTTACCAGTCCAGTTTTAAAAGGTACATAACATTAATTCCAAAAGAAATCAAAGATTTAGGTGTATTGACATCAATCTGAGTCTTTGTTCTTGGTGTGAGTCTATGCATTAGTCCCTGAAATGTCTCTAGACTGCCTCACAGCATCCCAAGACAGTCTCACAACGTATCTAGACTGCCCATCACTGTAAGGTTAACACATAGATATATATACAATAAGTACACTTAGATGAAATTAGTGCGCACAAGAGTGAGTACTGGATACCCAACTAACACCATGGAATCCTTGTAAGAGGCCATCCTTGTCTATCCTGTGTAGAGTTGCCGCACACCGCAGGCTCGAGGCCATAGGCATCTGGAGTTACAAGCATGCATAGTTTGCCCATGTCCAATATCAACCACCCCCTTTCCCCTTCGGGAAGGGGGAAAGGGGGTGGTAACTCCAGAAGCTTGTGACTCCAGATGCCTCTTACTCCTTGAGTTAACCCAGCTGGGTTTACTCAGGTTCCTGGGACAGCCATCCACCTGGTGTTACTTCAAATTCTCAAGGAGTTTTACATCCCCTACCATACTACCTACCATACTACCTACCGAATTACGCTCTTATAATAACCAGCAGGTGCAACAACAGCTTCTCTTTTTGTTTGGATGGCGGAACCAATAGGAGCAATACACTTTGAACATGATAGAGATTGCACGTTTTAAACACTCACCCTGTCATATAATATTTACCAGAGGAGAGTTGTGCAGGACCTTGCTGAGTAGATGTTATCAAAGTGAGAATTTTTTGTGTCTCTAGTATTAAACAATAATATCACTGCCTTCATGAACTAAAATCAGGCTAATAGTCATTCAAATTGTGATTATGCCATCTTCACTGAATGATCTTTGCGAATTGTGATAATATATGCCTCTTGGTTTGATGGAGAAATAATCTCGGTAGATTGTTGTTGCGTGTGTATTACATTAAGACCATAGCCTACAAACAGAGCTGGTATGTACCATCGATTGAGGTTTGTCAAAGTGCACATGCGCCGTGTATGCTGCATTGATGATATAACATGTAAAACATTACAAATTATACATATTAGCTTTTCAAAATAACGTCATGCTTTATTAATCCGATTTGATCTGGATCTTATTGTATTTAGTGGACAGTTGACAGTGCTGGTCTATCTAGCTGGCATGCAGGTAAATCACCTGACCCTAGAGGTCAGACAGCCATCACTAAACGAGGACTGACTACTACTCATATCGGGAGTAATGTTAGTGATTACATAGAGACATGGGTTATAACAAATTATAGGATAGCTAAAAGGCTGAACTATGCTTCTGCTTGTGTATAGCATACAAGTTTTTTTTTCAATAACCGATAGTGCCATTTTCATAACACTTGTTCATCAAGAATCCCGACGTTCATATGACATGATGTTAGTTCTACCAGTTGCTTATTTCCTGGTCAAGTTATGTTCATAAGGATGTTTTATATCACTAAGTATCCACTCATTAGTTTATCACTGAGTTGTTGTTATCTCAAAGAGGTAATTAATCTTTGGAACAATATACACTAATATTTCAGTGGGAGGTAGTTTATGGCTTATGTAGATGGTGTAATATGGCCTAAGCATAAATTTCCTGGACATTAAATATCATTCAATCAATTCAGGCTGGTTATTTTTGCATGCATTGTAGAATTTGTATAAATCCAAACTCATGATTAGGTTGGTCAGGGAGTCCCAAACTCCCTGGGTTGATAAAGTTGATGAAGTCTATTCGCCTGTATTTGGAGTTGCGACTTCTCATGTTACAGGGGGAGTTACTCAAAATGCAGGCAAATGAATCAAATTTGAGCTACCCATCCGCAAACAGTATGTTATTATCAGCTATTATTTTATTATTGTATATAGGACCGGATGACTTTCTCATATTTGATCACATTCTCTGTATGGATGAAGGTAACTTAGAGTAAGTAGTAATTTTGATTTCATCATAAGAATTAGGCATTTAAGGAATAGTCATAACATCAGCCAGCTATAGTGACTAAAATTACTTGATGCAATCTATTTTGGAGGTTCTTGAAAATTGGGGATGTGGAAAGCTTCTGTTGTATTAGTCAAATATGTTAGCAAGCTAACCTGTTTCAACAAATTTCAAAATACTTAAAATAATGCCAAGTTTATGGCTTATGTAGATGGTGTAATATGGCCTAAGCATAAATTTCCTGGACATTAAATATCATTCAATCAATTCAGGCTGGTTATTTTTGCATGCATTGTAGAATTTGTATAAATCCAAACTCATGATTAGGTTGGTCAGGGAGTCCCAAACTCCCTGGGTTGATAAAGTTGATGAAGTCTATTCGCCTGTATTTGGAGTTGCGACTTCTCATGTTACAGGGGGAGTTACTCAAAATGCAGGCAAATGAATCAAATTTGAGCTACCCATCCGCAAACAGTATGTTATTATCAGTTATTATTTTATTATTGTATATAGGACCGGATGACTTTCTCATATTTGATCACATTCTCTGTATGGATGAAGGTAACTTAGAGTAAGTAGTAATTTTGATTTCATCATAAGAATTAGGCATTTAAGGAATAGTCATAACATCTGCCAGCTATAGTGACTAAAATTACTTGATGCAATCTATTTTGGAGGTTCTTGAAAATTGGGGATGTGGAAAGCTTCTGTTGTATTAGTCAAATATGTTAGCAAGCTAACCTGTTTCAACAAATTTCAAAATACTTAAAATAATGCCAATTTTCATGCTTTTTAAATACCGCTATCTCCATTTATTTCTAAAACAAGTCCATGAGAAGGAAATTACTCCATAATCCCATATTTATGAAAAAACACGATTGGCAAAATTTTCGAACCTCTTAGGGCCAACAACTGCAGTGGTACAGTTATTCAACAGCTATCTTATGGAGACGAGGGGGGTCGAGCCTTCCTGTCTGCGGGATAGGCTGGCGGGGCCTTTGAGTGAGTGTGCTTGGTAGGTGGCATCGGTTGTTTGGGTTCCCCTTGTTATCTGGGCAAACCTGGGTGGTCTCATTTTCCTGCCCTCTAGTTCTGGCTGTCTTGCGTAGACTAACAGACCACACCGCTGCATTATTTTAATTTTTTTATCAATTATCATTTAGTTATTGCAGAAACCTAATACAAAATAAAGAAGCTTATAGGTAGGATGTGAATGTAGGCCATAAGCAGCAACTGGGAGGAAGTAACTTAGCTATTTACCGCTCTTATATCAGCTGTTGACTTCACTAGACTGATTTCTATCTTTAAGACACCTGCAGAGTCTGATAGGACCAAACAACAAGGATAAAATAAATGTTATCGGTGAATACGACCCTGAGGGAGAAGTTGTCACCCCTGATTGCTTTTATGTGAGTACTCTCTGATACAGATGATGTTTGTAATTCCCAGACTGTAACTCTGTCACAAACATGCACTAGACCATGGGTGATCTACATTTTTGAAAGAAAGAGGCAATCTTTTGAACAGGCTTTACTCATATTCCACAACCAATTTTTAGATTGATTCAACTACTTGCATTCTGGGTTCCCTCTTACTCTACTTGTAAGGTGTTGGTTTGAAGAGGAGCAACACCTTATGCAGCCAGATTGGATCAATGTATTATATTTAGAGGCCTCCTTGGTTTTTATTCAGATAATATACAAATAGAAGAATTATGCTATAAAATTTCTTATCATTCCATCACTTTTTTTGAGTGAGCACAAGATGTACAGAACCTGCTGTCCTGTCTGTTCAACAATAGATACAATATTTTTACAGCTCATCATTAGGGATTTGAGAGCTGATCAAACTCAATTAATTGGCAAAATCTAAAAATTCCACGGAATTTTTCAGCTGCCGAGTCTAAAATCTATAAATGAGCATCAAAATTATGTCCCAATGAGGTTTCAGTGGTGCTGATTCCGAATCAAATAGAACTTGTTTCCTACAATCAACAGTTTACAAGATAGAAGAGAGGGCAACTCCGAAAATATGCACAATACCCAGCTCAGAAAACTATCTTTTGTAATTAATGTTTCCAACGCCCCAAAATTTCCCACTATCTTCATTTGTTGGTTACATTTAATTTTCAAATTGCCACTGAAACTAGAACTTTACACATTAGCTAGGATATATATATAATTGTGTTTAAAAGATTTATGTAAGCAATAATGTACAATCAGGAAAGATAGCAATATAGGTCTGGGGTATTCAGTTGTTGGTATGATGTGTAATAAATAATTGTCCTATGATTATCCTCTCTGCGCATGTGCTCTGAGATGTTGAAGCATACGTTCGTCTCGGCAGCAAAGGGCAAATTAATTTACCTAAACTGATTACTCTGTTTGGTAAAACAATGATAACCCAGATGTTGGTGATATTTGGGCCTGCATGGAACACTTGCTTTGCAATATGCTAAGCTTGACCTCTTGGATTTGCCTTTCCTGATGGAAGGCAGCGCCACCACCTCTGTGCTGCAGAGATAGACTATGTCACAAGGCAGGCAGAGTAATGATTATCAGCAAGCATATATCACGGCATTGCGATAGACACAGTGCGTCGTTACGCAGGTACTGAAACCGTGATGTCATGCGTATTGTAGAAACAATCTGCCCAGTTTAACGCATTATTTGATTGAGTGAACTTCACAAATTTCTTGATCAAACCTTAAACTGCTACTGTTCTATACTGCATTATTTCTGTAACTTACCTGTATATTATCTAATCACCATGCCTTCTAATGATGGTAAGTTTTTGCAACTATAATGATACTATAGCTATCTTCAAACTGCAGCCCAACAACTTGAATGTTATTTCAATGACAATCCATTCCACTGCATCGATCTGAAGTCAGCTACATCTAACACCTCGCTGAACTGTGAATAAATAGATGATTCGGGCACAACACTATCCTTCTCTGATATATGAATACTTCCCCAGACTAACAGCCTGTTCTCAGGGAGACTATTACTGTGTTTCCTTGATCTCGTAAACTCAGATAGGATTTATGTGACTGTACTTAAATCCCGAGGATAAGGCGTGCATATCAAGCTAAAGAAATTTATATTATAACATTGTTTCTTGTTATCAGGTAAGAGTTCTGTGTCTGCCCTCAGACCTCGGGGTTATGAGGCTCATATCCACAGAATGAGAGCGCTAAGAGGGAAACCAGAAATCAGGCTCGACAAGAAGCAACAGATGTAAGTGTTTAGAATCAACAGATGTAAGTGTTTAGATGTAAGTGTTTAGATGTAAGTGTTTAGATGTAAGTGTTTAGATGTAAGTGTTTAGATGTAAGTGTTTAGATGTAAGTGCTTAGATGTAAGTGTTTAGAAATGATTCTCGCTATTTACCTACAACTTACCCTTCATTGGTCAAGCAGCGACTTGTTTTTGTTTTTTTGTAAAACAAAAACACAAGGTGCCTGTTTTGCAAGGCTACACATAGTTCTCCTTACCATCATTACTTTAACCTTTAGTTGTTGCTTGCTGTTATCCTATAATCAAGTTATCCTATAATCAGTGATAACTTTGTTATTTCTATGATCTTTATCTATGTGATTGTTTCAGCAGCAAGTCTGTTGTCAGCACAGTGAAACTTCATTCTCCTGCTGTTGCTCCAAGGAAAGCATCTGTCTCCTCTTATTGTGTTCAGAAACCAACCATCTCACCGCCCAAGAAATTAGCTACTTTGCCAAAAATTGGTAAGTGGTGTAAGATAGGCCCGGGAGGAAACTAATTTTTATTTCAATCAATAATTTACATGTACAATTATATGCTGCTGTGATCACCCTAGCAGTATAGGTTTTAGCTGAAGATAAGTGTACCAAGTTTGGAGCTGACTTGATATTAGCTAGCTGAGAGAGAAATCTGTATAATATAAAGAGGGTGATTTAATGTCAGCTAGCCCTAAACTCAGCTGTTTACTAAGTGATGATGGATCAATTACCTCATAGTTGCTAAGTTAACAGCACTTTGCGATTTACTCCATGACGTATGCTCAACCTATGTGCTGAGAATCGTCAATAATCCAGAACATCTGCTGAGAAACCGCCTAAATAACAAAACCAACGTAAGACCACAGAGATCTGTAAGAAAGTGTCAAACTGATGTGTATATAAAACGGTCACGAACTGTGAAATGTAGCAAGGCAATCTTAAAAAACAAAGACTATCTAGCCTAGCAAGTTTAAATTGTTTCTGTTTTTACAATTTATTATTTATCATTTTCTCTCTCCAAGGGGGCTTTTTATCTCGATGTAAACATCTTTGGACAAAGAGTATAAATTAAACAAACAAACAAACAAAACAAACAAAACATTGTCTTAACAATTTCTAAATAATTGTTTCAGGTAACGGTGCTCTGCCTGTTTGTGAGGCTAAGAAACATATTTTACCCGGTACTCTGACAAGAACAAGAGTTGAGTGCAAAGGAGGGAAGAGAAAAGAAAATGCTGCTGCGATAGATATCGTTGGTAACGGGTGAGTCAAGTACATGTACAGTCAGCTTTATGAAAAATTGAGTCTACTATAGCTCCAACTTCCTGTCTGCTGGCTTCACAGATCTCGAGCAGGTGGACAATATTTGACACTAATTTTCAATAACAGCTGACTCCTTGTAACTGATAAGGACAATATCTACAATTGAGACAAACCAGGGAGGGTGAACAAACACTGCCATGATATTAAATATCAAATCTTTTAGAAGTTGTCTGCTCATAACAAGTAGGTGGACAACTCAATTCCTTCTGCTTGAAGACAATCTGCAATGTTTATTTTGGTAATATTTACTTCTTTGTTTTAGGAGAAACCACTCCAAGCCTGTTGTCAAGCTACATCAGTCAGCAGCTGCTATTAGGAGTGTAACTTCACTACCTCTCTGCTCTGTTAAACGGATTTCTCCTCAGTCAGCCAGGTCTGGTTTTACTAAAAGCCATCTGAAGAAGAATGGTGAGACAGATTGCGACTTTCATGTTCTTCTTTTCCAATTGCCAAAGTATTGTTCACTCACAATAATAATAGGTGTGGGAGGGGATGGTTTTCTGTGACATTACTTGCAGTACCAGTATCAACAAAATATTCGAATATTTCAGGTACCGAAAAGTCGTTTGCCAGCCCTCAGGAAGGCAAGGAGCAGAGAAAACGTCAGAGAAAAGACAGCAGCTTGAGAGGCACCGGAGATAGACAGAGTGTCCCTACACTCAGCAAGTGAGACATTTTAAAGTTAAAAATATCTCACAACAATTCCTTTTTGTCGGTCTTGGAAAGCTAAGTTTATTTCACATCCATTTTCACTGCGTACCCATATAAGCTTGCAAAAGCTAGCGTGGCAAAGCCATCAGTTTAAGACAACTTTCAGGTGCTCGGAATTACTGCACACCAATTACAGTCCACTTAAGCCTGTTGTCTTGTGGAAAACATACATATGATAATCCGTCTCTCAGATAGTTCATGTCAGTCTTTCCATTTCCATTGATATCGACGTTGAGTATCAAAGTTCAAGAGCGTTCATGAATAAACGACAGTAACAGGTTATATCGTTCACAATAGGGTTCCGGGGAGTAAATACAGCAGCAGAGCCAGCCGAAATGTATCAGGCAGTACTTGTGTCAGCAGAAGTCCTTGTTCCTCTGATCTGTCAGCGGGTAATCATCTCCCTTCTTATCAGGAGACAGATGTAGATGAGTTGCCACCAACGTCAAAACGATTATTGCAGTAAGTAAGATGAAAGTGGAAAGACAATCACACATGGATTTATCAGTGCTCTTTAAGGGATTTATATCATTTTCAGGTACTTCTATGAGTTATTTGCCCTTTGTTTCAGAGCTGACAACACCTTAATTCAAGGAAATGAAAATCAACAGAATGTACAAGAAGAGGCGGTGAAGTTTATCATAGAAAGTCATTAAAACAAAACTGTAGCAGCTTTAATTTTTATTTTCAGGGAGCTGTGCCGACAAGTAAAGAAGAGGTTGGAGTTATCCCTTAGAAATCAGCTGAGCTCTGTTACTATCAAAATTGATTTATCGCATCCGGCAAGCGTGAGAACTGTTACAGATTCTGCTTGGTCGCTCTCCTCAGATAAAGGTCAGCATCCAAGTTGTATCATCTACAATTACGCAAACTTTATTAACTCGTATATGACTTTTATTTCTTAATTCCCTGCAATTTCTCTCTTTAGAAAATCAAATACGGTTTAGGTAGTAAATTCTCTGATGCTGTCCAATAATGAATAGCATATGTTATGATAGCTGTGATGCATATGTGATGCTGTAGCTTGGCTGCACATCAAACAAGGAACAACTAAAACCTGTTACTCTACTTGAATTTTACTGATTCCTTAAATCACAAATCAAGACTTATAATAAGAACTAACTAATAATAACTTTTTTCAGACCGAGGGAAGACACAGTGTGTGTCTGTACCAAAAATGCTATCAACTATAAAGACACCGTGAGTATAAATAGTCAAGGAAGAGATTAAGTGCTTGATACAAGGCTCTTAGTTATCAGTTAATATCAAGCCTTATCTCTTCCAAAATCCATCCATCCGGCCATGGACATCCTTTCATGACTTTGCTTTGTATGTCTTTGATGTCCGTAAAAAATGTATGCCAGTTACCTATCTCAGGTCCCATTGAGGAGCTCTACTGAGAAGCCAATTTGTGGCAACTGGATCTCCTTAAACCTTAAAGACGAATCAAAATTTTGTTTGATTGCAGGAGAGTATACAGCAGGACCTTATCGGAGGAATACAGAGAGCTGTCGGTATACACCGATTATGGTTCATCCTCCCTATCCAATGAAACTGCTTATCACAGTGAACCTGACACCGATGCTTTTGTGTTAGTATTCAGAATATTCATAATTCATAAAATTCATAAAGTTTATACCTTACCAGTGAGGTGATCTCCCAAATCAATTTCCGATTTGATGAAAAAAATGTGTTGAAATCAAACAAAGATGGAAAGTGGCAACTCAGATCAAAATCACACGATTAGACATTGTTATATGGTGTGATACAGTTCTGTATTCAGTTAACACCTTTCCTGTGCATTGCCAGGACCCCTGTTGCACCGCTGGCATGGGTCAGGGGTCGTGGCTCACACTGGGCTACTTTCTTGATGGATTGGTTCATTACCAAAGCCACCTCGGTGTAACTACATCCATAAAAAAACAGCTACACCAACACAAATCACACATAGGCCACCAGTCAGGTACATAGTGGAAACTTTCTTTAAGTTTTGAACTTCTTATAAAACGGCGCATTCTGTTACTTACTTTTTTTTTATCCTCTTATAGTCCTCTTTATCCTGATATTGGGGAGAGAGAGGCTATGACACCAATAACTCCGCAGAAATCAGGTATGATAGGAAAAAGGAGATTCCGCATAAGATTTCATTATTTTCCTAGATATTTGCCTTAGTTCGCCTTATATCATCTTATGGTCAAAAGGTGTTCCATCTCGAGGGTAACCAATGTCTATATTGTCGCTGTCTTAGTACAATATCCGTCACCGAACAAACTTCACCATCCAGATGTAAGAGTCATTATATCATTTTTCCCAGGGCCCTCAGCTGATCCCTGCAGTTACGCTTCAGATTTCTGCAGTGATGATGACCCAGGCACACAGTATAACAACTTCTCCTCACCCTCTCCAAAATTCAGTCTTGTCCCTCAAGGTAAGGTTGCTAAATCATATAATATAATCATGTGATTATTGATATCATTGTTATGTTGCCGGTGAAAGACTGCAGAACGGCTTGTTTTACTTCGTTTCCACATTTCATGGAATTCCCATCTGTGAAACATCAGAAGGTGACTTATCACCATTCACATAAGATATAACAGTTTATTTTAGTTTTTGTATCGGAGTGGTTTAAAATCTTGTGCTGTAAAACAATTATATCTGATCTATATATCCGAATCCGTTTATCAGTACAACGCGCTGCATATCTTTCAGAATGTGATGTATCTGTCAAGTATGGCCATAACCAAACAACAAGACTGCCTATGATTCATTCTACCTCTAAATCTAAATTCCCCTCCAATTCGTCTGTCAAAAAGGTTTGTTACATGAACCAAATATGGCCATATTCTAGATGAATCTAAGGTGTATAAATATATGCATATCAAAAGAATTTGGAGTTTGAATAGAGACATTGATATAAATTACAGCTGTAATATTGTTTCATTTGCAGAGAATTGGTAAATTATGTGCCGATACTGCAAGTTTTGTACTTATATCCACATTTCTTGTCTTGAGCTGTAAGAGTCCACAAATTTTGATAGCTTTGAAGAATATAAAACTTGATTTGTATTTCACATTATGATTTTTAAATTTAAGGTTTACAGAGCTATTTTTTACCAGACGCAACTTACCTTAATCATATTTCACCTTTCGTAGGCATCAAACATCCCTGTAAGAAATAATGAAACAGCAAACTCTGAAATAAAAAATAGAAGGTGAGTCATCACACATAATTTTATCACGTCCATCACCATTTCCTATTTCGATTCTTCACTTCACCCTTTATATTCTTCTTTTGGCGTATGTGTCAAATCATTATTTTACTTTTCTAATTAAGGTTTGTTCCACATCCGCCATCGACGAAGAAACCTGCCACTGCCAACAAGGTAAGGGTCCATTTATGCAAAGGTCACATCTGTATTAAAATGGCTTAACATCGATGAGATGGAGTAATGATACCAAGCTTGGCATTAGACTATACTTGAATATACTTGATATCTGTTTTAGATGATATTTCCAAATTTTTGAATCGTCTTAAAGTACATTATCTTGATTTTCAGAGATTGCTCCCTGCATTAAGAAGGGTGAAGTCTGACACACCAGAACTGAATTGATGTTTGGGTCTGTATGGTTCTACAGGTAATTTAATACATATTACTATTTACTTTAGGAGCAGCAGGTGCAAGTTAAAAAATTTTCATCGTTGCGTGCTGCATTGTACACTGGCATCAACTGTTATGATTTTATTTTTGAAAAGACATATATAATTGAAGAATTCTCACCTTTTTTTGTCTTATTTATTGTAGATCGTGATACAGAGAAAAAAGGAAGAATGTTTTGGACGGTAGGATGCACCTCCTGTTACAACTCTGGTTCGATCTTAGCAGTCCTGAGTAGTCAGTTGGCCAACTTAAACATCTATACTTTCTTGTAGTATTAAGGAGAGGTTTTTCAACTCTTGTCTAACTCTCCTTTTCTGCCTTCCATCAACAAAAATTATTCTAAAAACTCACCAATGATGCTCTGTCCACTCAGCCCTATACCAGAGCATCCAATCATTGGCGATTTTCATGTTCATAATCTATGACTTAATTCCGTTCCTTCCTTATTTTGCTTAGCTAGCAATACAAGATAAGATTTCTTGTTTATTTTTCTTGTTGCTTTTTTTATGAGAAGGGCTCTGCATGTTTTCTTTCTTCGAATGTAGCCTTTGTAGCCTCTAATAATGATTAATTCAGTGGCATTACTGTTTGTGTGTGTGTGTGTGTGAAGCTGTGTATTTGAGGTTAGTGCTGTCTCATTCAGTTGTCTCCTCTAGAAACAGTGTATATTCTCCCTCTCACTCTTGAACTGATTTTGAGTCTTTTGAGTCTTTTGGGTCTTTGCTCCATTCACGTATCCCTGTTCCAATCATACTATGGGAAGGTCGCCCCTTATATCTTGTCCCCTCTATTGTTCTTCTTAGTCTCTATGGGCTCTATGGGCTCTATATCTCTTTGATGTAACCTCTTGATCATCCTTGCTGCACTTCTGATCGATCAACTTTTGAACTGGGATCTGATTGATTTATGGCAAAGCTCAAGCTCTTTTTTCCCTTTTTAGCCTTTTCAATTACTGCTTGATTTGTATAAGTGGTCCTTACAATTTTTTTTTCAGAGAGAAAAAGCACGGTAGGACTCCCAAAATACCATTTGACCTGTTGAGTTTCTCTAACTAATTCTGATATCCTCTCAACACAAAAAAAGCTCACCATTACATTGCATACTGTGAAAGTGTCCATTTTTTACTCAAACGATGCTCATTACCCTCTTGAGCGAAGAGTGAAATATTCGCATACCAGTATCCAATAATGCCTCTCCGCATCATAATTCCCTGGCCTTTGCTCACCCTCAACTCGTGACCTTCCCGTGGTTCCCTTTCTAACTTGGCCTTTTGCCGCTATGTTTGATTCGCCAACCCCTGTGTATGAATTCTCTTGTTGTGACTTTGCCCCAACGGTAAACAGGGAGTTTGTTCCTCATTTTCAATCCAAAAGTTCCTTGTCTTACTCTGGTGGAGCTCCAAAACTAGCTATGAGCAAACAAACTTCTTCAGCAACTCGCATTGTCTGTGTTTTCATAGCCAAAACTTCAATCCACTCAGAATAGATGTATAATGATAAGGCTTAGTTTGAAATCCAATAGGTCTGTTTTTGTTTCGCTGACATACCCGGAAGGTGATTTCTGCTTTCTTTTATTTTGGAAGGATTTGCGAACATTTTCTACAATTCTATCATATCTTGTCTAGTTTAATACATCCCCATTTGATTGAGATGACTAAGACCAGAAAATTGTCAACCTACTAAGTTAGCATCTCTGCCAGCTGTTTTTGCTTTATCCAGCAAAGTGATCATCAGGTCTAGTCGGTCCTGTGCTGTTTGCAGTTTATCTTTCACATATTTTTGGGACGCTCCTTTAAAGTCAGAACTAACTCCTTGTTATGGGTTGATAGTCTTCTTGAATGAACCCTTTTATGCAGTATCACTGAACAGACTTGTGGCTTTCAATGCTCTGAAGTTCTGACTTGTCCTACATCTTTTTTTTCTGAACTTGTCAGTTTCATTCATATGTATGTTACCGGTTTATATTCTCCATCCTCTTGATCTTTTAATAACACTGCTCACAGTGAGCGACTTCTAGCATCTGTATTAACATGGTGTCTCAGACCTTTTTTCAATTTTTTTTCTCAGTGGTAGCAGGACTGGTTGTCTATTGCCTGTTTGATTTTCACATATGCACCTATTCCTTTCCTCTTAGCATCACTTTATATCCCTGTATCAATGGGCTAACCCTGCCCAAGATCAAGATCATTGCCGGAAGGCGCATAATGATCATCGAATATCTTGAATGCTTGCACACAAATTTCACATATCTACACTGCAACTGTTCTCCTTCACATCAAATATCATGCTTCCAAATGTATTCACAATGAGAGTATAGTGTAAGGTACTCACCAGTTCTGTAGCCCTTTGGCCCTCTATAGTATGTCTAGCTCAGCTTGGTCTCTTTGTGGTTCCTTGTCACCCTCTTGGCTCTTGCGCATCCCGGAAGTCCCCCTTCCTCTATCCTGCAGGTGGTCACTGTCTAAAGCTCCTTGACCTTGGTTCTTATATCTCGGACTACACTACATCTCCCTTTCTCTATCCATTCCTTCCTTTTTCCGCTATTGTTTCACTTCTTAAACTCCTTCTCTATATCTATCATATTCTCCTTCCCTATCGGTATCTCATCCTCCTTCACTATCCACTATTTAATGTTCAAATGTAATCCCTCCACACGTAGACATTTCTTCTGATGTCTGCGCACCTCTTTGGAGGTTCCTCCTCTCTATCTCTCTCGTTTCCTCTCCGTCCTTCCACTCTCTCCTCGACTCTCCTCCTCGGTTCGTCCTCTCTCTCTCTCTCCAGTCTTGCTCTCTTCGGTCCCGTTGTTGTCCTTCCTGTCTCTCTGCATCCCTGCGATGTTCTCTCACTTGGTCTTCCTCTATATCTCCCTCTTTCTCCTAGCCTCGTCCAACTCTCTCCTGTACCTTTCCTCGTTCTCTCTCAGCTCTCTTGCCAACTGTCTCTATAATCTCCCCTTGATCTCTTCCTCTCTTTCCTGTCTCTCTCTCCTGGCAGCTCTCCTCTTCCTATAATTCTCCTCCCTCTCTAATCGTTCCATTGCCTCCTCATGGTTCTCCGGTCCGTTTCCAGCAATCACTCTTCTATCATCCAGGTCCACTAGTATATCTAGCGCCTCCTCCTGCCTGGCTTCTCGCTCTTGTCCCGGTCTCCTTACTATCCTGTCTCTCAAATCCATCCTCCTCCGTCTATTCTCAATCCATTCCTGTAATACTCCCGACATCTCTATTGCCAGCTCTCTGCTCGGGTGCGCTTCATCCTGTAAGCGGTGCGAGTTAATGAACGCTGCCCCGTTTTGGGCCCTTCCTATTACGTTCTTGGTCATTGCAGGTGTCCCCTCATCTTCGTTCACGTTTAGGTCGCAGATCTTTCTGTTTTTCCTGAGCACTATCTCCCATTGTCTATCAACCATCGATTTTACTGGGTACATGGGGCATAGCACAACCCCCGGCAACGCCGATACATAGTCCAGGTCCCTCTCGTATATGGCGATTAGCGGCCCCACTGCCGTCAAGCCCCCTCTCTCAAAGATATCGGGGATGCCCGACGCTATTAGCTTGATCCCTTCTCTGTTCTCTATTTCCCCTTTCATCCGGTGTTGCGTCGCCCCTCATCTTCATATCTTTCTCGCCCCCTCTATCTCCATATATTCCACGATATTATTTCCTATGATGGTAACCGGTTCCATGTTCTATCTGTCTCTATCTCTATCCCGATCTAACCCACAATACCCCTATCTCTATCTATTCTTTATCTACAACAGGAAACGGTCGTTAATCATATATAGTCCGGGTCTTGTTTCTTTTTCCGCACTCTCCCAGACTCTCTCGCCCCTACTATTGGTTTCTTACCTTGTCTATTCTCACCCGCCGGGGTCTCAGCTACTTTATTAGACGTATCCTTAGCTCCCTCGGTCCTTGTTTTGCTCACTTGTAGCTCTGCCTCTCTCGTCCTTTTTCTTAAGCTGTAGCTCCACGTAACGATGTAATCACAGGCCGATGGCATGTCTAGACATGCTAGGCCGATCTCACACTGCTACACAGGCCTATGAGTTAGTACACGATGGTTTAGTTAGTCATAGTGGGGTAATAAATCAGGTGCCTAGATTGACCAATTAACTCCCTCAGTTTAATCGATTGACCAATGATATTTAATGGGCGTGTTAACAAATGACCGGATTTGATGTCATATTAAATCCGGGTCTTTGTCACTTAGAATCTTCACCAAATAAAATTTCATTCTTCTGTAAAATTGATTTTCCTATGCTATACTATGGATGTCATGTCAGGACAGCTTCCATTTCCAAGTGATACAGCTATTACCTTCCATATTTTCACTACAGCACCACTCCTATCTTTGTAGTTATGGTCTTTTTTATCATAAATAGGAGGATGTGATTTAACTACAGATATTATCAACTCCTCCATTTTTGATAGCCTGTCACAATTTGATAGATGACATGTTTAACCGCGTAATTATTTAAGCAAGCAATCAACAACCAATCAGCATAGAGGATCGTCTAGATCACTCGGGCAAAATACCAACAGGTTCGATGTCCACTTAACACGAGTAATCACTCGTGCAGATCCACCGATTAACCACTCGTGACCCCAAATCGATGTAACAATCGTTACGTGGAGCTACAGCTTTAGGTGTGCCCTTGACCTTCTCAGCAGTTTACCTTGGACCTCCACCCAATAGCTATCTGGCTCCTCAGCTCTATACCTGATTGTCCCCGGTTTACTGGTATCCTTGTTATCTCTTTTCACCCATACCCTATCACCGTCAGCCAGATCCTCCATTACTTTGGCTCGGTGGCCTCTGTCGTAGTCCCTGTTCTACCTTTCCTTCAGTTCCCTATCCCTCTCCGCAAAGTAACACCTATTCTTCCCATCCTTGCCTAAGAATGGAATCTCGTTTCTCAGCCTCCTACCCATCATCAGTTCATCCGGGCGGTAGATGCTTACTAGAGGCGACTTTTCCTTTTCTTTTCTCCATACTGTCTTTATTGTCTCTATTCCTCTTTCTGCCATACCGTTACTCTGGTGATAGTATGGGCTGCTGGTCTGGTACTCAATTGCAAATTCCTCCATCAGTGCCTTCCATTCTTTAGAAATGTAACAGGGCCCATTATCTGATCTGATCACCTTTTGAGACCCGTAGCGAGCTATTAACGGACGGAACTTCCGCACTAGATGATCTCCTGTCTGGCTTCTCATCTCTGCCACTTCTATCCACCTCGAGAAATAGTCTATAAACAAAGCGTACCAATGGCCTTCGAATTCAAATAAATCCGTCCCTATCACTTCCCATGCTGTCTCCGGTAACTCACTCGGTTTCATTGTTTTGTGCTGCATTCTCTGAAACTTTATACACGTGTTGCAGTTCTCTACCATCTCCTTGATCTCCCTGTTTATGGCCGGCCACCATACTGATTCTCTGGCGCGTCTGGTTGTCTTCACAATTCCCTGGTGTCCACTATGTAACTTTGTGAGGATTCCCGCTCTCAGCTCTAAAAGAATATATATCCTCGAGTTCAACATCACTAATCCTTCCACTATACTCAAATTATCTATGTTCGCTCTTACTCTCCTCCCTTCTGCTGATAGCCTCTCCGGCCAGTCTCCCCCTATTCTTCTAACTATATCTTGATTATCCGCGTCCATCTCTCCTGCTTTCCCTACCACTTCCAGATTTACATCTGATATGGCATTTATGTATGTCCTTGCATGCCTTTCCACTCTCTGTATCTTCACCCTTTCCTTCCCATCTGGGGGTCTTGACAGAAGATCGGCTACAAACATCCCCTCTCCCGGGGTATGAAAGATCCTATACTGGTTCCGCATCAGTCTCATCTTGAACCTCTGGACTCTCAAAGGCAAATCCGATAAGTCCCTACTGCCTAACAGCGGGATTAAAGGCTTGTGGTCTGTCTCTATTTCAAACGTTCTCCCAACTAGCTAGAAATCGAACTTTTCACAGGCCCATGTAATTGCCAATGCCTCCTTCTCTATCTGGCCGTACCTATGCTCTGTCTCCGTCATCTTTCTTGAAGCGTATACTACCGGCTGCCATTCTCCAAACTGATTTTCCTGCATTAATGCTGCCCCTAATGAGTGGGCGCTCGCATCAGCCGTAACTCTATGCCTCCTTCCATAGTCAAACAGAGCCAGTACCGGCGATTTGACGATCGCTTCCCTAACCTTGTCGAAGCTCTCCTGCTGCCTATACGTCCAGCACCAGTCATTCTTGGCCCGCACCAGTCCAAGCAATGGGACCTCTAACTCTGAGAGCAATGGGCTGAATCTCTCTAGATAATTCACCATAGCCAGAAACCGTTTCAACTCCTTCAAATCCTGAGGCGCCGGCATCTCCTTGATCGCTCTCTCTTTTTCCGGGTCCACCCTTATGCCCTCACTACTCAATATATGGCCCAAAAATTTTAACTCCTTTACCGAAAATTCACATTTATCTTTATTCAAAGTTAGACCTGAACTCTTTCAACACCTCTCCAACCTGTTGTTGTGCTCCTCTTTCGTGCTCCCCACTACCAAAATATCATCCATCATAGTACATACTACCCCCTTACTATCGCCGTGAATCTTATACATTTGACGTTGAAAAAATTCTGGAGCAGCCGATATTCCGAAGGGCATCTTGCAGTATTGGTACCGACCGAAAGGCGTAATCAATGTCGTTTATTCCCTGGAAACCTCCTCTAGCCTGATTTTCCAGAATCCTGATTTAGCATCCATCTTACTAAAGAACTTGCTCCCTTCTAGTGATGCTAATGTATCTTCAAGTCTCGGCAGTGGAAAATGTTCTCTCTGGACACTCTTGTTCAGCTGGGTCAGATCAACGCACAACCTCACCCTGCCGTTCGACTTGGGCGCTACTACCATGCCCGAGCACCATATGGTCGGGTACTCCACCTTTTCTATAACTCCTAATTTCTCCATTCTCTCCACTTCACACTTTGTTGCTTCTCTAAGTCCTATCGGTACTCTTCTTGGAACACACAGGCATAATTGAACTGCGTCGTCTTTGAGATATCCTAAATACATCTGGCAACACCCCTAGTTTTCCGAGCAATTTAGGATGTCTACTCCGTACCCCATCTATTACCAAACGGACAGTCTTCACTAAACTTAGTTTCCTTACTTCCGGCTTTCCTATCAAGTTATTCCTAGCTCCCTTCATCAAGTACACTGTACTAGGCTCTTATTGCCCCCACGCTGAAACTATGTCTATCTTCATTTTTCCTACTACGTCTAGCAGGCTCCCATCGGCGCCAGTAAATATCCTCTCCGTTTTTGCTACCTTGCCTCCAAATCGCTCTGCGGTTGTTATAACTGACACTTCCGCTCCTGTGTCCACCAAGAACCTAACCGTTTTCCTATCACACCTCAAATCTATTTCAAAGTCTTTATCCACTCCTATCTTGCTCTTTAACTGTCACAAAGACTATTCCGAATCACTCGAGTATCCGCTTATGGCATTAACCTGCCCCTTGCTATTTTGCTGCTGCCCAATTCCTCTGTCTTTCGACTTTGGGCATTCCTGGCAAAGTGGGGTCCCCCTCATTCGTAACACTTGCCAAATCTTGGGCCTTTCTTTTTCTTGTAAGCACTGGGGCATATCCTCATCAGGTGGTTTTGGCTATTGCATAAGAAGCAGCCCCTGCCCATTCCTCTACTTGGGCCCCCTCTTCCTCGGAATCCACCTCGGCTTCTATAGCTATTGTTTCCTCTACTAAACCCACCGCGATAGTAACCTACACGGTCAATCGATAACTGTTCGTTCTCTCCTATCGGTTTTCTTTGATCCTCCTCTACTCTATCTATTTCGGGCTTTACTATCCTACTACTTTCACTGTTGGATATAATGTTTGCTGCAGCTTTTGCCGACTCGAACCGCAAGCACACTGATTTGACCTTATCCACATCTAGACTTGTCAACTCTCTCCTCTAATTTCTGTTCTATGGCCAGATATCTATGTCTTGTTGCTACTATCTTTTCCTTTTCTTGAAAATGTGCCGAAAACTCCCCTTTCAACTCGTCATACTGTATTTTCGACACATCCACATTCTAGGTATCGAATATGTCCATTCCTATTTCCCCCATACTGTCTAACAACAATGCTGCCTTCCTCTGTTCGACCTCAAACTTCCTCTGGTACTCTTTACTTTTTTCCCTTGTAGTGGCGCCCTCAGCATCGTTGCTGTTCTTAAGCCCTGCTCCTATAACTGCTATTTCAAATCGTCTGATAAATCTATTCCAACCCTCTAACTCTGCCCCATGTTCTACTATAAACTTAGGTGTACTCACTCCTCTTCCAAACTTACTATCCATCCTACAGATAGTCACGCTCAACAATATCAAATTATCTCAACAAACTTCTCTTGTGACGTCACTATCTTCTCTATCTCTCTAACTTGTCAACAACCACTATAACTCACTAAACTGGCACCTGTCCCTCTCTCCCTTTTACTTCTGACACCATATAGTGTATGTTACTCACCAGTTCTGTAGCCCTTTGGCCCTCTATAGTATGTCTAGCACAGCTTGGTCTCTCTGTGGCTCCTTGTCACCCTCTTGGCTCTTGCGCATCCCGGAAGTCCCCCTTCCTCTATCCTGCAGGTAGTCACTGTCTAAAGCTCCTTGACCCATGGCTCTTATATCTCGGACTACACTACAGTGCACACTATGTGTTACATTCTAATGCCCTCCCACCACACTGCACAGACCTGACCACAGCCCACAGCTGTCCTTCTTACTTCTTCAAAACAAAACATTATGATACACTTCTGTCTGCCATAATAATAAGCATTGCATTTACTGGTTGGAGAAGAAGAATGCTGATTGGTTAACTATTGGTCAGATCGTTTCCAACCCCTGTCTATGAATTCTCTTGTTGTGACTTTGCCCCATTGGTAAACAGGGAGTTTGTTCCTCATTTTCAATCCAAAAGTTCCTTGTCTTACTCTGGTGGAACTCCAAAACTAGCTATGAGCAAACAAACTTCTTTAGCAACTCGCATTGTCTGTGTTTTCATAGCCAAAACTTCAATCCACTCGGAATAGATGTAGAATGCTAAGGCTTAGTTTGAAATCCAATAGGTCTGTTTTTCTTTCGCTGACATACTCGGAAGGTCATTTCTGCATCCTTCTTTTTTGAAAGGATTTGCGAACATTTTCTACAATTCTATCATATCTTGTCTAGTTTAATACATCCCCATTTGATTGAGATGACTAAGACCGAACCTACTAAGTTAGCATCTCTACCGGCTGTGTTTGCTTTATCCAACAAAGAGATCATCAGGTCTAGTCGGTCCTGTGCTGTTTGCAGTTTATCTTTCACATATTTTTGCGACGCTCCTTTGAAGGCAGAACTAACTTCTTGTCATGGGTTTATAGTGTTCATGAATGAACCCTTTTATGCAGTATCACTGAACAGACTTGTGGCTTTCAATGCTATGAAGTTCTTCCTGTCCTACATGTTTTTTTCTGAACTTGTCAGTTTTATTCATGTGTATGTTACCGGTTTATATTCTCCATCCTCTTGATCTTTTAATAACACTGCTCACTGTGAGCGAACTCTAGCATCTGTATTAACATGGCGTCTCAGACCGTTTTTCAATTCTTTTTCTCAGTGGTGGCTGGACTGATTGCATACTTGCCTGTTTGACTTTCACATATGCTCCTATTCCTTTCCTCTTAGCATCACTTTATATCCCTGTATCAATGGGCTAACGCTGCCCAAGATCAGGATCATTGCCGGAAGGCGCATAATGATCATCAAATATCTTGAATGCTTGCACACAAATTTCACATATCTACACTGCAACTGTTCCCCTTCACATCAAATATCATGCTTCCAACTGTATTCACAATGGGAGTGCATCGATTCTTACAAGTATTTACCCCTGTCGCAAAAGAATAAACTCTGACATAACTACAAACAATTTTCTGCATAGCAATTGAATCGTGCATCGAACATAGTTGAACATGATTCTTAATACTTTGAATCAGAATAAGGTTATCGCTGGGAATCTGAAATAATATATCAAACCTGAATCTATGGTGCACAATTATGCAAATACCACCAGAGTGTTCCCATTTCATTGCTCTCATACCTTGAGGTTTTACCGTAGACACTGACTTCCTACACGACAGTCAAATAAAGATTTACTATTGTTTTCTTATCGGATTTTGTGATCGCTTCATGTTTACTAGATTTCAGCAACCACCTTGGTATATCAGTTATACACATACTGGGAAGGTTCCCGTGTTATCCTGAGTAATTGGAAGTGCTGAGTTTATAAATGAAGTTTGAGTCAGAGGTTATCCAGGAAGAGGTGCTACTAAATATGGCAGAAGGTAGAGGTAGTAGCATGAGTCCCCTGAAAGCTCGTAGGGATATTTAATTACTAATATAACTTAATTAAAACCATCTCAAATAAGATACTCATCAAACAAATTTAACTATTGTGGAGAAAGGTGCGATTGTTGTAAGATGCAGAGCCAAATGAAATCTTATGCAGAATCTCATTTTTCCTATCATACCTGATTTCTGAGGAGTTATTGGTGTCATGGCATCTTTGAACTCCTTCTCAATTAAATCGATAGCCTCTCTCTCCCCAATATCAGGATAAAGAGGACTAAAAGAGGATAAAAAAAAGTAAGTCATAGAATGTGCCGTTTTATAAGAAGTTCAAAACTTAAGAAAGTTTCCACTATGTACCTGACTGGTGGCCTATGTGTGATTTGTGTTGGTGTAGCTGTTTTTCTATGGATATAGTTACACTGAGGTGTCTTTGGTAATGAACCAATCCATCATGAAAGTAGCCCAGTGTGAGCCACGACCCCTGACCCATGCCAGCGGTGCAACAGGGGTCCTGGCAATGTACAGGAAAGGTGTTAACTGAATGCAGAACTGTATCATACCATATAACAATGTCTTATCGTGTGATTTTAATCTGAGTTGCCACTTTCCACCTTTGTTTGATTTCAACAGATTTCTTTCATCAGATCGGGATTTGATTAGGGAGATCACCTCACTGGTAAGGTATAAACTTTATGAATTTTAAGAATATGAATATTCCGAATACTAACACAAAAGCATCGGTGTCAGATTCACTGTGATAAGCAGTTTCATTGGATAGGGAGGATGAACCATAATCGGTGTATACGGACAGCTCTCTGTATTCCTCCGATAGGGTCCTACTGTATACTCTCATGCAACCAAACGATTCGATTCGTCTTTAAGGTTTAAGGAGATCCAGTTGGCATACATCTTTTACGGACATCAAAGACATACAAAGCAAAGTCATGAAAGGATGTAGTTACACTGAGGTGTCTTTGGAGCAATAATAAACACACGCACATTGACTCAGATCCTCTCTTTTGTCTGAAATAAGCTGATACTGAGCATGATAAACAAAATCCGTCAGGAGAAAGCTAGAGGAGTTTATACTTGTGATAAATCGTCACCATTGGATTGAGAAGATGAATTATATTCACTTTATACTGACAGATCTTCATATTCTTCAGATAGAGTCATGCTGTATACTTTCCTGTATATTTATGTAATCTCTCTGCTTTGATATCGCATAAGATGTTTGACTTATTTGGTGGTTTCAAAAGCACTTCAATGACCGCAGTAATATTGAGCATGTTAACCAACAATTCTTCTCAATGGAAACGGAAGCCCTTAATAGCCACTCCCATATTAATTTTGTAATAATCACTTTTGATCCTCATTAATAAAGACAATTTGAGCTGTCTTGGCCAATGCTTTCGAGTTCTGAGTTAACCCCTGGCAGGAACTGCTGTTTTACACAATGAATCAGTCTCTAAATTGTGAGGTTGCTCCGTTTGACACTAAGTGATTATGATTTACCCCTCCAACACCTCAATGGGCAAACTTGTTGATATCTTTGTTGGATGCAAAGACGGAATATTTGGTGTGTTCGATGTTGTTGCTGACCAAAGCACCAAACTCCTTGATGTATATTATAGATGTTAAGATAGTGGCACCTATAGTCTTATTGTATGCTCTCTGTATCACTTTCATCTTGCTTGCATTTAAAGTTTTCATTGAAATTCTCATGAGCCAGTATATTACATCACATAGGTTATCCTAAAGCATTTTGACAGTGTTCATTTGAATGCACTACAAAATCGGGACTTCAGGAGATTCTCTGACTCACCTTCTCGCCACTGGTACAGACCTATGAATCACATCTTTAACACTTAAAACACTTCATCCTATTTCGAATTATAGTAGTGTGCCGAAAGCTGTATAATCTCTTTTTTTCACTGAGACTCATGATAGCGGGTACTTATCCAAAATGTGTTTGCATTGTTGTTTGTGAGGTTTGTTTTGCTGGCTTGTGGCAGGTTTTCTCACTTACTTTCTCTTTGTGTGTACACCAAGGGTCAGCTTGCTCTAAAAGGCTGTACGTTTCACAATTTATGTTTCAATATCAATGTGGGAATGCTGCATATTAGCTTTAAAAATGTGATATAAAACAGATCTTTCATTAACATCAATGCAGTCCTTCCAAAAACGTCTCAAATTTGTCAAGCATGTGTGCAAGACTAACTTTTTTCAAGGAGCGTAAAAGCTAAGTTGTTTAGATCTATTCAAACCATGATTTTATGTACAATTTCTCAACAACATTACAAAATAAAGTACAGTTATGCTGTAGTATGTTGGATAGGCCCTGGGGACCTTTGTCTGGGAGTCTGTCTTCAAACATGTCCCAAAACACCTATCAGACTTGTATAACAAAAGGCCTTGTGTTTGGTGAACAAAGGAGTACAATGGCAGGCAAAGTTTGCTTGTCTGAATGCATGTTGGGATGTGCGTGATCAACAGTTTGGGGACCCGTCTTGTCACCTCAGTACTCCACTTTTGATACGCGCATTTGTGGGTATACACAACCCACCCGCTGCTACAATATGTAGGAACTACTGGCAAAGGGTATTTCACAACTGTACTTTATTTTGTAATGAAGAAAGAAATGTCAAATAATGAATGAATCAAGCTGAAGTATTAGGTGAAAAATATTCATGTTTCTGTTTGTTCAAGCTGGTAACAATTTTATATGGGTAAATTGCCTCCTCTGTTTCTTTTAAACATTCAGGTGGGCCAGTTTCCATCGACCATCTGGATACCTTAAAGGAGGAAGTTATTATCACAATATATTTACTTGTATTACTCTCCTAAATCGAGGGGGAACGCTTTCGAGCATGAGCTACATTTAGTCTAGCATTAATAACATACATTCAATGTTAAGATGCAAGTCTGTTTGACCAGTCTCCTATCAGTTCTCCTGGTCTTGGAGTGGTGCCCTCGATGAGCTAATTCTTTATCCTGTTTTCTTTTGTGAAGCAGAGTAGATATCGAGATAAGAGAATCTTTAAGTATAGTCTCAATTAATTTGACGACGTCTTTAGCCTCAATATCAGGTCAGACAGGAATTCTGTATTTATGGTACTTCATTATAATCATCACTACAGCAATCTTGAGTATAGCTGATACATGGTTTGTCTGCGGAGGGACTATCTTGACATCTGAATGGTGAAGTTATTGCTATGGAGCTGTTATATCAAGTTTGTTTCACTGCCAGTAAAACTTAACCCAAAATATAGTCATAGCATTGGATTCAACTGTTCTGTTCTTTCGGTTTCAAGATATTTCAACTTTTGAATCAGATACTGACACAACGAAACAGCAAATATATAAAAACTTTTAAATTTAAATGAACACTCTTTGGCATCACATGAATTGAGTTAAGCACAAATAACCTACAA
The DNA here is from genome assembly GCA_914767715.1 of Membranipora membranacea. Classification (NCBI taxonomy): domain Eukaryota; kingdom Metazoa; phylum Bryozoa; class Gymnolaemata; order Cheilostomatida; family Membraniporidae; genus Membranipora; species Membranipora membranacea. The sequence continues at coordinate 23,928,678 of OU612069.1, forward strand.
CTTTTGAGATGCAAGTATCTAATAAAATTATGCAGACAGTTAAGAAATAATCTTTAAGTAGAACTCTCATTGACTTTCTCTTATATCTTTTTGTTGAGATGTTGAAGAGTCATTCGAGTCTTGGCACCTTTAACACTTTCATGTCTGGCCGCTTATCCTATTATCTACCCCTGGTGACTGGGCGATTTTGGTGTTTTTTGATCATAACTTTGAGTTGATTATCTATCACAACTACACAATGCATTATACTATTAGAAAGCTCAAAATCTGCTGTTCATTTTGATACCAAATTTGGTATGAATGGTTCCAAAAACCAGCAACTGACTACTACCAGTGAGTGACTGAGTGAGTGGGCCTACCACAAATCAACACATGCAACAGCTAGGGATTTCTTATCACTTCTTGCCACTCACTCGCCTTCATCATCATCTGAGTCATCTATATCAAGCTCACTGTCAGAGTCATGTATAATTTCATCAATGTTATTGGCCATATCATCCTCAAACTGACTTTGACTTGACTGCCAGCCATTCCCATCACCTATTTCAATTTCTTTTTCAAAAATAGCCACTCTGACATAGCCTGCTGTTTTTGATCATTACTACCCTTCTGATAGAGGTATTGAGAAAATTCAAAGTGCATCATAGAGCCAAGGCTATGGCCGAAATTCGTGCGGCGTGATTATATTCGATGCCAGGCATGAAAGTGTTAAGTTTATCCTATCAAATCAATAGCGTCTTTCTCCTCAAAATCAGAATATAGTGGATTTGAAAATTGAAAAAAAACAAAATGATAAAATAGAATAACATATAAACAATGGTATGTCAGAAAAAAGGATATCTGATGTCGGTAGACAAATTTATGATAACTAACTTCCAGGGGCAAATTGAGCACAGATTACCTGTCTGTAATTTTGATATTCAAGTATCGAAAAAACTATATGACCCAATATGCCAAGTTCTTGAACAAGCCTCTCATGTCAAACCTGATCTTTGAGTGGCACATTGGTGTCCTCAACTTCTGACATCTCCCTCTTTGCGTTGTAGATGAGAATTCAAAATATGCCTCTCTATTAACTCAATGGAATTTTCCTCATAATCAAATTAAAGTGGACAAGAATCATGCAGTGGTAGTGAAACAATATCATATCACAGAAAAAGGGGTCAGAGTGATGTTGGGATCAGAGGAAGTCAAAATACAAATGCAAATGTTATTCAGTCCAAGCTTACATTTGAAATAGAACATTGGTGTTTGAGCATGTTCGTAATTATCACAGTAAATTCTGACTGCCACTATGATAGGATATGAAACTCAGAGAACTAATGTCCTACTCACGGTGACTTAACTCTTGATATCATATTAACTGCATTAACTTGCATATTAACTCAGTTCCCCTCCTCGGTAGAAAATAAGTTGTTACTGAGCATAATGAAAAAATCCTTCAATCAGGATTTTTGACTTGTGATAGATCCTCTTCATAAGATTGAGAATATTGACCGTAATCACTATATACGGACATTACTTTATCACAAAATAGGCCTGTCTATCTCCATACTTCTAAAAAAGCATCGCTGTCAGCTGCAGGGTTACCATGATAAGCAGTGTCATATAAATCGCCAGAAGATAAACCACTATCGCTGTATACTGACAGATCTTCATAATCCTCAGATAAAGTCATGCTGTAGACTTTCCTGTATTCATAAATATCTACAAAATAATATAATATAATATTATGAATTTTTGAGGCATTGGTGTCTCATTAGAAGTTTGACTTATTTCAAAGTGGTTTCAAAAGCACATCAATGACCTCAGTTGAGCATGTTAACCAGCGATTCCCCTGAATGTGAACTGGGAGCTCTATTATAGGAGCAGATTTAACACAGAATCATATAAATAGCCCCTCTCATACTTATTTAGTAATAAATTATGAAAAAAATATAAAAAATGATAATCAAATTATTGAGAGGCAACAACAGGCAAGTGTATATGTATAGATAGCTAAATTTAGTAAAATGATGATGCATTGGCTAACCCAAAAGATGATGTGTTTTCTATGTATTACACAGACAATAAAATGGTTTCATATATGTTTATTTATATTGAATTGAAAGACTTTTTGAGATTTTTGAATGAATCATCCGATACCTAAGGCCGCATAATTGCAATAGATAGATCATAACTCAATGAAAAACAGAAAATACAAATAGATACTGCAAAATTAAAACTTGCTATGTTCACAACATAATTGAAGGTATGTTGTTTATAGTGCTTGTGCTGTTTCGCTGGAAATCCTGTTTTTGGCAACATCAGATGCACTGCAACCTTTAGTGTGAATCACTTGGGTGAAACTTTCGACTCCTTCCACTTGTGTTGATAGTTTTTCTTTATGGTTGCCAGACTGAAAAAAATTGTCAAAAAAAGTACATGGAAAGTCGGTTGATCACATCCAACTATTTATCTCATTGCATATCACACCAGGTAGCGATATAAGGCAGAATGTTGGCCAATTAAAAAAGATGTTTCAATTAAATATTGCTAATGAAGAAAGTTCAATGTTAATGGGATTTGGCATAATTCCCTTGGTCTCATAAGCGCTGTTGATGTTAAGCACATTACAGTCATGGTACATGTTAAATTGCTGTGTGAGGTCCAGACCTTTAATAGGTCAACGTAGAGTTACAGATATAATGGCAGCATTTCACCATGTATTTATATTGACCAAGTCTAGACTTATAGCCAAGAAGAGTTGCAATGAAAAATAATTATAATAAAATAATAAATGACCCAAAGGAAATCATTAAAATACAACAAATACATCACTATACAAATTATATGACTATACTAGATCAAGAGTTTTTTTTCAATACTTTATTGGCATAATTTTTATTCTCAAAGAATGTTTTACAATATTAGCCATGAAAGAAAAAATAAAAGAAAAAAAAACATTAATAGTAGATTGACAGAAAAACTTTTATCATGTTATCTGGAAAAATAGCGCTGGAAGAATGCATTTTGAATAAACTGACGGCCTTAGTGGCACTGTAAAAGAAACAAATCATTTGAAACATACTTTGTAGACGGATTATGATAAATATGAAGGCCATAAATTAGATGACAAAAAATGAACTGATAGTAAAATATCAATGACATTTTGGTGTTGAGATAACCGTTACACAAATGAAGAAATGTGATAAATTGCTTCACTTTTTTACAAAAGTATGTGACATGTTTTTCACAAGTCAACTCATCATTGATCTCAAAGTCCAACAATCTTGTCTCTCTCCTACATAGCAACCCAGCCCACCACAAGCCAAGGAAAAGGAGTCGCAAACACGGTCATGAACATTATACAAATGGAAATGTGACTTCTTGATATTTAAAACCATTCCATTTGTAACACACCATCTATGAATCAATTGTAGGTCTAAGTTTGTATTATGTTGTAACTTTTCAACATCTCTATCATGACTAAGAAACATAGTGTCATCAGCATATGCGTAACTAACAGCTGAAAATGGTAGTTTGAGCAGGTCATTGATAAATATCAGAAAAGTGTGGCGGCAACTATAGAGCCCCGTGGGACACCTATGTTAATGGAAAGTGTAGAGGATTCTTCACGATTGCCATCGGACACTCAAAAAAGAACTAAGGATCTTTAAAGCTCCATCTCTTACTCCAACTTTTTCCAGTTTCAAAGTTAATGTTGCGATCTACACAATCGCATTCCTTGCTGAAATCAATGAAATCCATAGCTACAGATTCATTATTCATTTTACGTTCCATGCAATCTGAAACAATTTTCTGTACCACACTGTTGCATGAAAATACTTTCCTAAACCGCATTGATATGGGTGTAGAAAACCAAGCTCAGATCAGTCAGATGCTTTTCAAAAAGCTTAGATCGAATGGGTAATGGAGTCGAATGGAGTTGCTTGAGCATTAGTGTGTAGTGCCGGATCTGGTGAACTCATTCGATGTAGTTGCTGTTCAGTAGGTAGGGTTTTAGCTTTTCTTGAACCTGCTATCTTCCAGTTACTATGACTGGCATTACCACCGTTATTTTCCATAGAGTTAGATGACATTTGATCTGGTCCATTGGATGTAGTTGCCGGTGAACTTGGTGTTGGTGTGTTTTGATGTTAGATTCACGAAGGAATAATTCTGTGGAGCTGTCTACTGCTGCTTGCAACTGATGACCATTGTTGTGTTGTCTTAAGAGTTTGAGTTGGAAGATATGTTTGTTGAACGGTATTTTTGGAATTTGATGGACATTCCTTTGTACTAGGGCTCTCAGATAAAGCACGAGTAGTACATCCAATCTAACCTGCATGCTTTCCATTTTCTCCATCATAGCAGAAAGCATACCATGCAGATTTCTGCATGACACACATCCAGGACTCTTCCCACAATCTTTGTCTCTGGAATTGCTGGGAGCGTTGTTGACAAATGGAGCAGAAATCTCTATTGTCACAGAAAGAGAACACTGAGAAGACTATGGCAGTGAAACTGCAGACCCCCCTAGAGTACCTTCTGAGCTTTGTTGTTGTGATGTACTGCTGTTGTCATAGGTTTGTTTACTTTTAAGCGGTTTAAATTGCATTTGAGCATAAATAACAGACTTTTTTATTCAAATTGGCAATGGTTTCTGACTTAAATTCACTTACCAGCTTAGAGTAGTGACTAAAAAACACATCCTTATCTTTGATCGCATTCACCTGTGTTCTAGAGGTGGTATGGTAGAAGTTTGCAGTATCAAGGCGTTCATCTGATTTGTTCTGGTTTTCAACTGTGAAGACAGTGGCTGTTAAGTTTTTGCCCTTGTCTTCATTCACTTTTCTTCATAGAGATAATATTACTCCTGAATTGAAGATTGAAAGATTGCTCTGACAAGCTCAAATACAGCTGTGCTGCAGTCAACTGCAATTTGAATGTTTCCCGGATTACCTTTTATCAGACCTGGGTCCAAGTCATCGCAAGTCAAGTTATTGTCGATGTCAAGTCACATTTACACCAAGTCAAGTCAAGTCAATGTGTGTCTATTTTTTTCGCCGTCAAGTCATGATTTTTGTAAGTCAAGTCAAAGATTGGTGACTTACAAGTCATGGCAAAGTCACGCTCAATACCCGTGAAAATCAACCAGGAATTTATTTCAATCCTGGGTGACTCCAAATCGTGGAGGAGTTAGCTAGGTCCTCAGGAGTTGCTCTACTAATCGGGATTTGCTCCCCTCCCCACAAACGAAAGAAGGTATGGTTGTGTGCGCAATTCAGCATTGTTACTTCATTGTATATATGTACCTTTATTGTGTCAATGATGACAAATGATATGTTTCATGCTGTAAAAAGATGAGCTGTTGGAGGATAAATAAATAAACACAGACTAAGATTGATCACTATTTGTTAAGGACGGATAAAACGTTCTCTCTGAAAAGGTTTTTGCATCTGCCTGTTTGTAATGTCTCTAAGGTCATGAGAGGTTTGCCGATGGCAGTGGCTACTAGCCTCCATGACTCATTATGCATGTGACTCGAATAATATCGTTCGGCTGAATAAACCTGCACTATATTATCAGACTATATTAATATTGCATCATGGGATACATTTTTCATTTTACTGATTACAAGACAACAAGAGAAGACAACTAATATGTAAGGCAGGAACCCTGACTACTTACCCGTAGCTGAGAAGTTGGGTTTTCTGTTTTGGAGTTGGGGTTTCAGAGTTGGGGTTTCAGAGTTGGGGTTTCAGAGTTGGGGTTTCAGAGTTGGGGTTTCAGAGTTGGGGTTTCAGAGTTGGGGTTTCAGAGTTGGGGTTTCAGAGTTGGGGTTCTCAGTTATGATTATCCTTCCTATATCTCTTTCTACATTATGTTATAAAATTTCACACATTGACTTATGTTGACTTGACCGAAGTCAGGACAACTCCCAAGTCAAGTCAAAGTCAATTTTTCGTCAAGTCAAGTGTTGTCTATTTGTTTTCGACATCAAGTCAAGTCAAGTCATAATTTTGTTAAGTCAAGTCAAGTCGTGACTTTGACTTGACTTGAAGATGACTTGACTTACCATGACTTGGACCCAGGTCTGCCTTTTATGTTGACAAACTCATCAGCGGTAGTTGAGTCGATTTTCTTTTATAATGCCTTCAACTTGTTGAGCGAATAGGTAAAGATGTTTTCCTCAGCATAATACTCATCAGGATCATTTCTGGTAACGGTAGTGAAAATCACTCAGATTTTTGTCAATTTTTCTGGAGCTCAGATTTTTCTCAGCGTTTTTTTTCAGTCAAAAGAAAAGTTGGCCTGTTGCTAGTAAAATGCAAACATTTCATAAATATCTTACTTACTCAAGTTAAGTAATATTAGGCTTATTCTTTAACATACATAGAGGGAGGTTATCTCAATACATTACTCTGATGGTTTAATGGAAGCCCCCTCATTACCAGATAAAAATTAATTGACATTAGTTTGTGGTATTATTTTCCCTTCCTTCCAAGTCTACTTTAAAAAAGTTAAAATCGCAAGTGTTGTCTCCGTCCGAGGATTGAGAAATATCAGTGCCTTATGGGCCCGGACGCCGTATTTGGCACCAACTTGCTCTCAGTTTGCAGGCAGGTCGGAGCACACTTGGAGCGTCATATGAGCCCAGTAGTCAGTAGACCGCAGCGGGATTCGAACCCATGGCATCCAACGCTTGCGCGTAAAAGGGCAGGCGCTCTAACCAACTGAGCTACCTCCTAGTGTGAGGTAAACCATGAAAAAACTTGGCTGATTCCTCAGAATGAGTTGGTCATCTACTTTTTGCTGGAAATATTGCTCATATCATGTATGGAGGTAAAGGAAACGTCAAATGCTACAACCTCAGGTACGGAATATGGCTTGATTTCAAGCTCTCAATGCATCATTATAAATAATGTTTGAGTATAGCATCAGATGCAATTATATTATATAACTCAATCTTACCATTCAAAAATGTATCAAGCAATCGAGGCATACAGCTAGTAACTCTATCTATAGATTACCGGATTCACTGAGCTTTCAATATACCAGAAAGAGCTCATTTCTGTAATACAGTTGAAGGCTTTGCCAGTTTGATTACTTTTGGAATTAAAGGAATGTACCTTTTTTTTTTATTGGTCTCAGTGCATCGGATGTTCAGGCAAATTTAACTGCGCTCAAACTCACCATAATAAAAGTAGTTATGAAGAGAGAGAAACCCCTGGCTGTGTGTGATTCACATTGAGGGCTTCTTTTAGGAAATGTCTTGACTGGCATCAGTATTACAGGCCCGACCATAACCGCATAAGTTTCCAGATAACATTATAGTGTTTAGCACAGCATCCTGCTTGTGAAATATTTGGACAGCGATAAGGCCTGCTATCAGAGAAGCCCCAGGTTTCCCCAAATGATTTCTCCAAAGGGCTCTATGTGAATACTGAGAAAGAAAGACAGCACTGAGCAACTGCAACTGTTTTGACAAGCTTATTTACGTGTATATTTTTTCTGCATCTACCATCATCAGAAGATGTTCCTCTTGATGTGCAAAAAAATACAACCAAAATGAAATCTTGGGAATACAAACTCGAATTCAATGAAAACAAATGGTTTGACAATGCCAACTTAAATGTATGTATGTTGTTGTTGAATGGTGGTTGATGAACGCACATGGTGATGAAGGTTGTTGAAAGTTTTGTTGAAATCAGTAGTCATATGAAACAAACAGAAGTTTTTAGTAGGATGTGAAACATTGGTATCGCGAAACAAAAAGCATTGTCCAGTGCTCGAAAATTCACTGAATACATAGCTTTGGCTTAGACCATGAAGTATTCTATATAGGAAAAATAAAAGGCAAGTTATGAAATCGAAAAGATGTAATTCTATACATATATGCCCTGTTGAATTCAGGTGTATTGGAATGTCTATTCATTATTCACGCTCTATTCCTGATGGAGACATAAAGATGTATACCATATCTACATAGTTTTCCCATCAAAAGTATTTAAAACATAACAAGATTGAGTTTGTGCTCAATAATGCCAGGTGAAACCAAATGATGAAATACATATTTTTTTAAACTTTTCATTCGATGAGAATGTTTTACAAAATCAGCCTTCCAAGAAAACCAAAAAAAAGGGGAAAAAAACCAAAAACTTTCAATCAAGATGACGAAAAAGATTATCAGAAAAATTGAGTTTGAATGATTTATAATTGATTATTGAACGTAAAATATGGAATATTTTTAAATGTAGTGATATTTTCTAGAAAGTTATTTGAAGTTGGGTGTAGCTTGAACATGTATCTCAGATTGAAATTGCGCGAAAAATTAAAATGTTCTAACAAAAGTTTCGGACATTTCTTGTTCATCAATTGATGTCCAGTAATGCTAGTAAAATATATGTTGAGCACTGGCAAAGGTAAAAGGTGTAACAACCTTGATAATTCATTAGTTGGTACCAGGTGATTAGGGATCTTTTGTATATTACATATCAACCTGAAGGCTCTCTTCTGGAGTAAAAATAAGTCCTATAGTATATAGTTTGGTGATAGATTGTAGTAAATATGGATAGCACTTATAAGTTTCAAAGGGAGATATATTGTGTTCAGTGTATCAGGATCGTTACAGAAATCATAGCTAACTGTTTGCTGTATGAATCTCTGTATTAATCTCTATTGTCAATTAGTCACCAGTTTGAACATGAATTACAAAAACCAGTAAGCTTTGCTCAGCGTGGTCATCTTCTGAATTTCAACAAAACCAAACACCAAACATCAACACCAACACCAAACACAATGCCTGAAGGGAGTTTGCGCACCAATACAGATATGAAATGAAGTGACTCTCAGGGTACCATCAACTTATTAATGTCCCTCGGTAACAGGAATCTTATCTTTTCTTCTTCTCATTGTATACTATACTGTTTTATGCAACCAATAATGCAAAAAAGGGACCACATTACTAGGCAAATATAATAGATTAATATTTTAATTATTTAAATGAAGTGGCTCAATGCTTAGTAGTGCAACACAGAAATACAATATCTCAATACAAAATGCTGATGCAATATTAAACTAACGCTGCCACTGGAAAATGTGTTATATTTTAATTCTGTATAGCTGGGGCTCCCTGCACACAAAGCTGTCTTCAATTTCTTCAGATAAAATAGAGCAATCTTCAATTTTAAAATTCTCATCTCCAGACTTAATTCTTCAAAACAACTGGACCGTGGTGTTATCTACTCATTTCTGCTTAGGATGACCCATGTGCTTGAGTTTTGATTTTGTTTTGATAGGCTGATGATATAGAAACTATTTTTTGCCGACGATTAAAATTTACATACAAAAAATATGATTTTCAGACATAAAGGATGAGGAAGGTTTGATTCGGACGCAGTCATCTTATCACCCAGATGATGAGTGTACCACAAACTGCACAAAAGTTTCACCTCTAAAGACAGATAATGATACAAACCCATGGGCTGAGATTCGCTCCCCCTCAGATCACTTTGTCTGTGATGTATCACTACTCATACTCAACACTCATACTGGAAATTGAAATCATAGATCATCTAGACATTAACTCCTTGATCTAGAATGAGACAAATCTCAGTTAGTCCAGTGCTATTGTCTTTATGAACAAAGTTTTTTTATTCCTCAGTGAGTCTCGTCCAATTAATCATTATTTTAAATTTTGCAATAATAATAAAAGCAAAAAATGTAGATTTAACGTAGAATGACACGGAGGTGTTGCTAGGATGGTAGCTTTCTTTTCTAAAAATAAAGTGATGAACTTAGGATTTCTAATAATGATGATAGGTTTTCACAGCCACACACCTCTGACACGGATTTTTTCTCTTTCCAAATGCTGCAAAAAGAGTGTTTAAGAAGCATATCTCTCAAATACGAGATATGCCAAGACAAATACTACCTGAGTGACTGCTTTCTGAGCTCTGAAAATATGAAAAAGCAAACTGACAATCAACCATATTTGTCGTTTATTTGATTGCAAATGAATTGAAATAATTTGCAATAAAGGATTTGCAGTATTGACCCTCAACATTTATAAGTTTTGGCTTGCAGTGTATTATTTAAGGAATTAAAAATGACAAATTTGTAAAAACAAAATATTACTAATCACTCAGCACATGTGAAATCAAGAAAGCAGGGAATTGAGTTATTTATCAAGACTGAGCCTTGCTGTAACATAGTTAATCAGTCTTCTTGCGCTTCAAATATCCCATGACTTTATGCCTTCAAGGCTTCGGGAAATAATTCTGGAGAAAGAATTTAGTAATTTATAAAAAGGAAAAACGATCCCAGATGCCTGTTGCAGGATGTGCAGGTTTAAATGGTATAAACGATATTATGACATTTGATTTACTGTGGTTGTGGTAGTTTTACCAACGGAGGTTTCAAATACCCAGTGTTGTAACATGTTGTGTTGTACGAAATGTAAAAATATGTGTGCATTTGTTTATTAAGCAGATGGCTATATTGGATGTTACCAAGATAATACAACCTATCCTGACTTAGATGGATCATATTTGTGGGATTTCCGTAATGAGATAGATGTCTGTGCTGCTCACTGTGTCTCAGAAGGTCTGTTACTTTTTACATTCATCGTGCAATTCTTGAACATATTGCCAACCACAGAAGATGGTATAGTTATAATCATCTTGTCATCTTCAGACGTATGGTTAATGTGATCTGAAGATATTGACGCTTAAAATTGAGGAGTTCACTTTCGAGTAAGAATTTCACGAGTGAGATCCGAAACCTTATATTACAGGTTTCGTTTACATGGGACTTCAGGGATTCTTTCACTGTTACTGTGGTACTGAATATTGTAGATAGGGAGCTGTTCATGAGACTACCTGCCAAGCCAGATCTGTAGTGGTTTTGATGTAAGCTAAAGTTTGAAGTTTGAAGTTTGTTTATTGCCTAAATTCTAATATCCATCCTGTGATAGGTTGATAGCATCGAATGTACAGCACAACATAAAAATAAAATAATAAAAGTAGTCTGAGCTGCATTAGTTAAAAAATCGCATATAAAATTCAAAAAAGGTATTTTGTCTTTTGGTTGTTCTACACTTGGATGGCCTATATTTATCTATTTTTGCTCTACGAGCAGATGTTCTGTTTGTGTTTATTTTAATACGAGAGTTCAAGGGGTGATTATCGTTGTCAGCTATTCTAGTGAAATTTTCACTGCAAGTGGTGTGCAGGAATGTTGTGATGGGTGGCAGTGCTAGATGGTCCAGCCTCTGCTCGTAGTTGTCAGAGAATGGCAGCACAATCCGAGTAGCAGAGCGCTGGATCCTCTCGAGTCGTGTTTTATCGGTGTCTGATAGTAGATTATACCATGCAGGGCAGGCGTAGGAGATTATAAACTTAATGTTAGCTATATAGAAGGTTCTGAGGCCATCACTATCCATGCCCATGCGTTTTAGCAGTCTCATCAAGAATAATCATTGAGAGCATTTAGATATAATATAGTCAACATGATTGCTGAAAGTTAGTGTGTTGTCTATGAATACGCCTAAAAACTTGGTATGCTCAGAGGGAGAGATAAAGAGGTTATCATCTCCATAGGATATGCCAAGGTGCATAGCAGGTTTGTTTGTAAAAGCTACATTCAGTATCACAGTTTTGCTGGAATTCAATATCATGTTGTTTTGCTCTGACCAGGTGTTTGCTAACAGTATTGCATCAGATATGTTATCAGTGGATGGATCAACGAAAGGCTTATAAAAGGTTGTATCATCAGCATATTTGATACATTTTGTATCATAATCAAAAGATTTTAAGTCATCAACATAAATTAGCCAAAGGATTGGGCCCAGTTTGGGTCCTTGAGGGGCACCTACTTGAATGGGTTTGTAGTCAGAAAAATGATCACAGTATTTTACACATTGTTGTCTTGACTCCAAAAATCTTTCTACTAAGGCAATGACATTAGCGTTAAAACCAAGATGATTCATTTTATATATCAGTATGGGGTGCTGCATGCTATCGAAGGCTTTGGAAAAATCAAGGCATGCATTTTGTATTAGTTTCACATTAGTATTTGAGTCCAGAATGGATGTCCAGTCATCTATCAACTGCAGTATTGCATCGGTGGTACTGAGTTTCTGTTGGTAGGCATATTGATTAGCGTTAAAGTAGAAGACAACACTGGCACCAGTAAATACGTATCAAGATACAATAATCCTTCACCAGTAGGCAACATACTTAACAATAGATATGCAAAGTATAAGCTTTGGATCTGCACCACAGGGCAGTCATTAGCCCCTCCACCCCATGGCTGCATTAAACTGAATTAAGTTGAGAAGCTGTTATAATCTCAAAGATAATGCTGAATTGTTGTTATTAAAAGCAACAAGATTGTTCTTTTAGATGATTTTGTAACTGAGATGACTGTTTATATATTAAGATTGACACAACAAAAGAAAACTGCCTTGATTCGAGAAAAAAAATTATTTTGTACATCAATTTTTCCCAATAATATATTTATTTGTAGAGTACGGGTATTTGAGTTACTGAAACAAAATGGTGGAAGAGAGTCTGTAATTGAAATAATTAAAATTTCAAATTTAACATTTATTTATGACATTCAAATTTTGAAGGAGTGCATTATTACGCATCAAATATCAAAATAGTATAGTTTGCCGAGATCGAATAATAAGCTGATAGGCCGGTAATCCTTGTATGTAGATGGTGTTTTGTTTTTAGGGATTGGTACTACTTGCGCCTTTTTCCAAATATCAGGGAAAGAGTTGGTATCCAGGGCACAGTTAATAATGTTGTGTAGTGGAATGGCTATATCTTCTATGCCTTCCTTAGATATCCATGTGGGGAAGTCTTCATTTGATGTAGCTTTTGAAATATCCAGTTTTCTCATGAGGAGTTTGACTTCTCCTATACTTAGATGGTCTAGCTTGTTGGTGTTAGTAGTTACATATGCAGAGCTCGAGGTAGCTCGTATTCCCCCGACTTCTACATAGTAAGACTTGAGATTTTTACAGAAAGTGTGATTATATAGTTTGGTGTCGTCTATAATCACATGTGTTGATGATTGTTGTTGTTTAGTTTTAATTGTCAGCTTTTTTATAGTGTCCCACCAGGCTTTAGTGTTTTGGTTTTTGTTGAAGGTTTCCCGGACAAATTTTCTTTTGTTTTGTCTGAGGAGTCGTTGGCAGATAGTTCTCAGTAGTTTGTGCGATGGGCAGCCTTTAAGGTACGCCTCATTTTTGGCACAGATTACTTTGTCTAGTGTGTCACTCATCCAGGGAGGTTTGTCGACCCGGACTTTGGTGGTTTTTATAGGGCAGTAATTGTCAAGAATCTTAGATATAATTTAGTTCATTAAATGAACTTTGCTGTTTATATCCTGGGTATTTAGTCCTGAGGACCAAGACTGTTCAGCTAATCCCTTCAGAACCATAAGCTTGCGAGGGTGGGTGACAAGCCTCTTTTGTCTTTTGACATAGCGGCTTGGTAGATTCCCCTCTCCCCGCAGCAGGATGCGACAGTGGCCATTGTTGGCGATTGGGGCCAGTTTGTCACAGTATTTGTATGATGGTATGTCAGTCAGAATAAGATCTAACATGACATCTCCACGAGTGTTAAAATTAACTACATTTGATAGTTCAAATTGAGTAGCGAGTTCATCTATTGGCAGTCTGTTGAAATCACCACATATTAGGAGTTGTGCGTTCGCATGTCGTCTGGATAGTTTGAGGATGGTTGATTGGATATATTCTAGTGTTGTCTCTTGGTCTGCACCAGGGGGGTGATAAATGCTGCATACAATGTATGGCCTATGATGTCCTGGAAGTTATGGAAGTTATATAGTAAGTTTTTAGACTCTATTTGATTACTGATTACTGCATTCTCTTCAAAGCACAGTGACCTACTATGACTATGAGAAGAATCAGAACTCTTTGCTTTCTTCACAAGTTATGATGTATTGTAAGCCACATGAGGGTCAGTGTGTCGAATGAGGCGATGAGTGATTTCAGGATGTAGGTATCTAGTTTTCTTCTCGTCTCTCATTTCCTTAAAAAAACCATTGAAAAGCCAAGATGAAAAGCAAGGTCTTGTGTTAGCATGTCTTGTGTCTAACAGCCACATCATCAACTTTGCTATTACTCATTTGACAATCTTAGAATATTAGTTTGGTGCAAAATTATGCTTGAGGCTCATTGAAAACTTTACTGCTAGCCATGAGGATAAACAATAATTACCTTGTCCTTCTCTAAGGCCCCTTTACATTTCCTGGCAGCACCTGCGACTTTACATATACTGTAATATCAAAATTGAGAGTCAACACTATAGTTGAGAAGGGTACACAATATCTGTAACAATAATATGCACTCCATATTCCAAATATTGTGTTGACAGAGCGTTAAGAGATCTATCACATAGCTACTGATTAATTACTTGTGCCGGTTACGGCTTTTATTCTCATTCTTTGCACTAGTACAATTAAATATCTGCCATAAATTTGCTAGTATATATATCTTATGTTTTATTCTATATTCTTTATACATTCAGGAATAGCTCAACTAGTAGAGGCAATGGACTAGGTTCTAGTCTCTTGGGATTCCTGAGCTTGTGTCATAACATAGCAAGTATTGTATCAGTTAGATTCATATTTGAATAAATAGACCGTCACTGGTGTGTTTAGTTTCTATTAAAATAGTGACAGGCAAGATAATTCTGATCATTGTGCCCCTGTGCTGAGGCGCTATGTCAATTTTACTGAGAGTTCACGAAGGACACTTTGCAATCAATTGAAGTATGGGCAAACTTAGGGGATTTTTTTATTGTGATCTACTATGAAACAAGAAATAAGCAGCAGTACTCAAATCAAATTCGAATGATTAGTGTGAATTATTGTCCATTACTGAACAAGTTGCAGTACCCTCATTTTTAGGAATGAATAGTTTGGAAAAAATGATAGTTTTTTCAGATTATCTTGTGTTTAGAGGAGTCGGCTGCTCTTAGTTTGAGATGAGATAACTCTAATCTGAGGAACAATCAGTTCAACATTCAATATACTGCAGACTGCGGACCGATCCCTCCTACATTCAGGTCGAATTGAGTTGGAGTCTTTAGATGTTTTAATGTTTTCTTAAGAGGGCTGTGATTCCGATTATTTGCTTTGATCACCTGATGGGCTTCCAGGGTCTATACAGAAAGAAAACATATACTCAGTCTTTGTATGAAACTTTAATCACTCCGGAACACAATCATGAAAGAGACTGTTGAGTACAAAAAATCATGATATTATCTATTTATGGCTAATCTGATCTTTGTGGGACATGAGTCATTGTAATGTAGCCATTGCACATGCGGAGTAACCTGTGATATATGTGATTTTAGGGTACTGCACATGTGCAAAGCACACTTCACAAACAAGACGACAAAATGGCAGCCTCCATATTTTGATATTTTGAAATGAATGCCTTGCAAGATTTGTTGCCAATGAATCAGGCAACAGGGGAGGGAAAGTTGGTTATTCAGACAAACAATCTGCAAAAGTCGCCTTATCCTTTAGGGGAGGTTGCGATTCTGCTCCTCACAAAACTTTCGGGGACGACTTTCACTCATTGCTGGCCAACATATGAGGCATGATATCAATAGTGACGAGGAAAACTTTCAGAATGTTTTGGGTTTTGGCAGCAGCTTGTTCCAATGTTGTTTAATTTTTATGTAATTATCAGGAGTCCGTTTTTCTCTCACTGCCTGAGGATGAATTTTTCGCAACCAACAGAGAATTAGCTGAACCACACAGAATCAATCACATCCACACAATTATCAAATCATGACAAAATGCTTCATCTGCTTTGATTCAGATAGTATAGTATGGATATTATCTGAATCAAAACAGATCTAGCATCTTGCAACCATGAGTTTTTGTCATTGCACGTTATTCGCTCTGTTTTTGTCTTTGTTTATCAACTGCACTGATCCCTTTTTACATAAGAACATTTACATTCACCGTAAGAGAAAACAGGTATCATATCATACAGCTGCTGTAATTATCTGAGTTGAATCTCTTTGGATGATGAGGGTGAGAAAGAACCTAAAGAAATAAATTTTAAGTAAAGTCACCCCCAAAATCACAGAGCTAATTCAGGATAGATGCCTAGTCCTTCCGAGGGTAACATTTTACATAGTTTTGCAGAACTGTTTGAATAACGTCTCTCAGATGTGTCTTCCTGCAAGCTGTAAGGACAGTGCCCTAATGTGGCCCAATTGGCCAATTTACTTGTCTTTGCAACCTAGGTTCTCAAGCATGGATAATTTGCAACACTACTGTGCGAAGTTAACAAACATTGGATGGTTGAATTCATTTACGCAAAGTAGAGGTTTGACTAATGTTGTAGGAAAATGAGTCCGGTTTGAGATAATAACAATCACATTTGTAAAAAGGAAGACTTCGATTCATATCATTTCTAATACCCATCTAGCCAAATGAATTATTGGAAGCTGACTCACCAGCATCGCCTTGTCACATGGCTGAATACTGGGTGATCATTTTTTAGTGTGAATGCATCTCAGCTAAGCAAAACTCTAACAGTTAATGACATACTGTGCATGCTAAGACCATGTAAGGACCACTAATTCAGCTGATATCCCATCTTAGTTTGAACCCCTAGCATGTGATGAGGTTGATCAAATTCAAGCCCGAGGCGGTGTAAATTCAATTAAAATAATTGATTGTACTGAAAACATCACAGATTATTTGGCTGATTTAAGAGAAGCAATATTGTTGTCCATATTTGACCAACTTTCATAAAAAAACTGGAAGTCATCTCTTGGTGAAAACAAAATTATACCGAGTTTAGGTTGGTGTACTGGCACAAAGAGAAAACTGGCTGTGCAAACTAAATACTACCTTATAAATATATATCTAATATCTGATCATATTCTGTGAGTCTTCTGAAATTATGGCTGATCCAAATGGAGTAAGCCTACATTCCAAATCATAGATCAGTTATATTATGGTATATTCAACTGATTATAAACAACGGCCGATTTACGGGTTAGTGATTATTGACTAGCAGGATAAAAGAACCCCTGCTTGTATTTTGTACAATAATGCAAAAGAAGCCAAAGAGGTTAACCTTAATCCCACAAATTGCCAAGAGCGTGCTGATGCCAAATACAGGCCTAAGAGCTTTGACCATGTACATTTTGGTTTGTAGGCTTGCTTACTTGTAATTCATGTGACAGGTTTTTCACAACTGAACTTTATTTTGAGATTAAGATATTTTTGTTAATCATCTTTCTTGACCAGCTAGCCAAGCTGAATGAGAAGGAAAAAACTAGAGCAGGTATCTTACTAAGAATCTATTGGTTATTGTTTAGAACTATAATATAAACTCATGAAAGTACAATAGGAGCTAAAGTTTAATTATCTACAGAGGTGAAACAAATCAAAGCAAAAATGAAAGAAAATACAAAACTGTTTGATAAATTTGAAAACGCGATACTGTTGGATATATTCAGACAGTTTTCATTAGCATAACCAAGTTATTTGTTTGATGGAGTTGATGCTTGAAGCAAGATGCCTAATGTGAAGGCGATGCTCAAGATTAGAAAAATCAACAATAACAGTCTGTCCAGTACCTGTGCCACCATTTTCCATTCTCTTTGCGCTGTCTCCAGAAGCTCTTCTTGCTTCTTTGATTCTTCAAAGCGCCCAATAAAACGTTCGATCACAGCTAAACATGAACTTATACGCAGAAGAATAGAATTTTCATCAGGCTGTGATTCTCGTTTCTCAGTTGGTGTTGTTTCATTTCCAATTGGGCTTACTTTGCCGAGTACAAATATCCTGTGCCCGCTAGCAGCACTCTTCAAAGCAGTTTCAACCGAAGGAAGGATGTCATTTCTTTCACTGTTCTCCACGTCGGAGCTGATGCAAAGCAGAACAGAAATTCTACCAAAGCAGAGACGACGTAGCCATAACGGTACTCTCTTCACCTTATTCGATGACATGTGATGGAGGTTAATAGTAAGAACGGATAACCCTGTTGAAATGGTTACAATTAAGACAGCTCCAAAATAGTACATGACAACTAAGGGTGGTTCTGCAGCTGGAGACATCTGCTCGTTTAAAATCAGTAGAAAAACTGACAGAGAGAGTAAAACAGTCACACCAAGTCCAACTTTCTCTCCTGATTCTGGTGGTATGCAGAAACTTAGCATGGAAACCAAAGATATTAGGATACTTGGCAGCAACATGTTGAGGAGGAAGAAATACGGAATTCTCTTTATTACAATATTGTAGTGAATGAATACCTCTGGGAAATAAGAAGCTGTGTCGTTATATTCTACCACATTAGTCATGTCCTCTAGCTCAAACTCACTGTTTTCAATGTAAACGCTTCTGTAAAACGGCAGCATTGTGCTGATATTGAGCTCGTTAGCGTTGAAGCGGGAAGATTGAAAGGTTAATGAACAGTTCTGAGTGTCAAACGGAAATTTCCTTAAATTTATGGGGCAGGAGCTCCTATAATTCAGCGTTCGCATCCTTATAATTACGCCGTTAGGATGAGCATACACCCTGGTTGTTCTAGAACCTTTTATTGTTTTCTCTACATCGACTTCATCTCGTAATGCCATTTCTGGGTGCCATATGTCATCATCAGTGAAGTAAAGTTTAGTTATTCCCTCATAATCTGCTGGGTTCCAACTGAGCTCCATATCACACCACCTCTGGGACATCCAGTATATACCATCAAGGACTTGGTTCCTTTCATCAACGTCTATTATTTGAACCAACCCTACATCAAACACCAAGCTTAAAGTCTCATTGTTGATACCGTCTGGTTTTATCCTTTTGTCATAACCTTGGAGTAGATCTGTCATCAGTCTGGATGCATGCGCCTTCATGTTCCCCCTGCAGGCTGGTAGACTGACAAGCAATTGTAACAGAAAATGCCTCACAGCCAACATTGTTCCTCTTCCCTATGTGTTCCTTACAGGAGTTTGTAGAAGACCAGTTGTCAACTCAATTTGGTAGCCTGAGTTGTGATAACCACTGGTTGAATCACTGGCCATTTTACCTGAGCAATTCATTGATTGACAGCATATGCAAGGCCTGAGAGCTTGCTATCATCATTGATTAAAAACTTCAAAGCAGGAATCAACTTGGTAAAATTCCCTTCTACATTACTCAATGTTCAAGCTCCCTTGATTTCCTGCTGCTGTCACTTGTTCAATTATTTTTATTGATCGAAATGATATTTCAGGATGTGCCAGGCCTAAAATCCATTCCTGGTTGTAGTGCTAATCCTTCAAAATAGGAAGTATCTTTATTGGTTCATGCATTTACTGGAACTGTTATGGCTTTTTCACGGAAACAGTTTAATAGCGTTGCTGCCTATATCTTTGAAGATTGCTATCATATTAATATAATTACAAGTATAGCTGCTGATTCCTGTTGTGGCAACTCATCGATCAGTAAGGTTGGAAAAAATTCATAATTTCAAATAAAATCATGATTCAAGGGGTATTAAAGTGTAGATTTAGAAGATAGTATGTGTACCCATCCTTAGTAGTGTCACTTATATGCTTGAACCCAGCAGGGCCTATCACCCTGTATATTAAATGGCTCATGCAAGGTAAAAACTTGTTATTGCATCTGGGCACTGCTAACTTAGTTGCTGCCTTCCTTAGTACACATGTTGAGGTATGACCTTTTTAGCCAGTCAGCAATTTTTATCTCATTGGATGACATCCAAAATAAACATGACTATTGAAGGTGCATTTTACCATCAGTTGCCATTTAGGTCAGAAGAAGTTTTCAACAAGCCATCCATTAGCTAGCTGTGACATTTGTGTACTCAGAGGAAAATATAAGTATATAAGGAAAACTACATTGTAGACATCTACCTGCTATCTGGTGGGCAATAAGAACCAATGACCTGATAGTTTTTTTCCGATCCGTCTGTAATATGCCTTTATTATTCTAAATTATATCATTATTCACAAGGTAAAGCCAGCACCAATCTATCTATTTTCACTTGAGTATGGTTCTATGTCAGTGTTGTCACATACAATGCATGAAAAACACCTAGGTTCATGACTCAATATGTTCTCGAATGTATCACATTGCAGTGTCATGGTTTCCATGGTTCTAAAATTATTAATTGTTATACTCCCACCCCTCTCAACCCCTGTATAAATAACAGTGGTCTGTAATCTGTATGAAGAGTCACAAGTTACCGGTTGCCACCCCAACTACCATCTTGGGGCATACTAAATAGTGTTAGTGTTGCCTAGGGCATTTTCCCCAGGAGTAGTTAAGCGATAAAAAGACATAAACAACATTTGTGTCACCGTGTCAGAAGGCGAGGACATTTCGCATTTCAGCTATTCTTTTTTACTTCGAGTTTGAGAACTTATTTTTGATTTTAGTTTTCTAAATTTGAGAAAACCATCTACTAGAACCAATAAAATATGGTCTCTCAGAATCTCGAATCAGATTGTCTCAAAGATAAATAGAAGACCCCCCCATAATTGGCTTAAAGTCATCACTAGGAAACACAAAAATGGCAGCCGGCAGTGAAAGCTCAACTACTTTGCTTGTTGGAAGTGATGTTCTGGGGGTTATAAATGAGTATTTTGGCGATGGAACAAGTTAATATGCTAGTATCAGCCACCGTGAAGGTGATGAGATTGTATTTGAGCAAGCAGAAGAGTCTGATCATGGATTAGGAGAAGGAGGTGGCTCAGTTGGTTAGAGCGCCGTTCCCTTAGTATGCTAATGTTGAAGGTTGTGGGTTCGAATCCCACTGCAGTCAATATTCTAATTGGGATTGGATGGTTCCGGGTGTACTCCAGCCTGCCTGCAAACAGAGAGCTAACTGCGGCCTCGCCAATAAGGCAGTAATATTTTGCTGCCCATTCCTCAGGATGGGCGATTGATAAGACACCTGATTTTATTCAACCTTTTAATTTTCAATCAATTTATCCAAGCCCAACTGAATGATTTGGTAACAAATAGAAGATAGGAATATTCTTACATGAGGCAGAAGGAGATCTAGATTGGTCATTACAACCAGACGATCACAACTTGCGCAAGTGTTCTTGCAAGGAGAGCCCTAACAATACCAGATGTATTGCTCAATTTATTCCCAAGCAGATTTCCCGCTGCAGATTTTCCTCAGATGAGTTTGATACAAATGCCATGAGAATGGGTTACCGTGAAGACAGTCAGCATGTGTTTTCCAAAGAGTGAAGTGAAGGATTAGGATCTCCATATACCATAAGACACTTGAAGTAAGATAAGCTGTGAAGCAATACAGCTCACTACCAACGCTGTGACACCCTGACGAGTGAATCAATTTCTCCGACCCATGACTACTAACATGTTAAAACATAGCACCCCTTGATCATAGTAACACTAACAAAATATGATGTGTGTTTGTTCTAAATCAGCTTGTTCTGTAACTGCTAAACTAGAACATTGTTGCCGCCTTTGGGAGTCGCAAAGTCATCGAGACTAGAACTCACCAGTGTACATGCGTTGCCGTTCAGGCAGCACTAATTCTTATATGATCAAATGTTACAGAAAAATATGATACACATTCTGAAAGCTGACAATTTCCTGACCCATTAACACCTATTCTAATTTGTGTAATAAACTATCAGGTGTTCCTTGTTAGGTGGTAAACAAGTTGATGTCTTGATTGATAACAATGAAAACTTTGAAGCTCATTTTCTCAGCTAGGTCAAATGGTAGACTCTACCGACGGGATCTCAAACTTTTAGTTGTAATTTCAAATTTATTTGTGCTAGATTCATGACTCTTCGTTTTGTCGGAAACCTCATAATAACCTTTCACATCCTACTTATCCCAGCTTTCTGAGACTGCAACACATCTATTGATAATAACAGTAAACTGATCATAGCTCTGCAAGTGAGGAATATGTGATTATCAAAACTTTTCTGCAGGTTAAGTACTTTTGAAGTCATCAATAAATGTATAAAGATTGATCATGTGACATGCGGTTACAAAGATGCTCATTGACTCATAGCACAATAATGATGTTGTGTGACTACATAATGATGATTGTATTTTGATTAAATATAAGTCTTAGGCCTCATAATTTTAACATGAAAACATAGGTATATTATACCTTTCAGGGCCATAAAAATAAACATTTTATGATGATCAAGTAATCCCAAGTAGGGTGGCGGGGGGGGGGGGGGAAGAGTAGGGACATTTACTGTTATAAAGAGTTTCTTTCTAATCAGCCAAGTCATCGATGTAATGTGTCATTATATACTCAGATGAATGAGCACTTTGAGACTGCATGAAATATATCTGAAGCAGATGTCTTGAAAAAATATGTGGTCACATATTACAATAGAAAACCACAACATTACAATAGAGGCTAAAGCATGATTGTGAACAAGTGAAAGGCAAATTCTATGCTCAGTTGTTACAACAGTGTTACTTGGATAAAAATTAGATGATTATCAACTCGCTGTAAGGTAAATTCAGACGGTTATCAAAAGCTATCAATAGAGTCAATCGATTAACAGAGTTGACACTTGAATCAAAATTCCTAATGTGAAAAATATGCTGAAAATTAGGAAAATCACCAATAGTAGTCTGTCCAGTACCTGTGCCACAATACTCCATTCTCTTGGCGCAGTCTCCAGCAGCTCATTTTGTTTCTTAGATTCCTCATAGCGCCCAATAACACTGTTTATGAGAGCTATTCCTGCAGTGATATTTTGTAGCATGGATTGCTCATTAGGCAGCAATTCAAATTTCTCAATCAGTGTGGTTTCTTTTTCGATCGGGCCAACTTGAGAAACTCCAATTATTGTGTTTCTGCTAGAAAATTGCTCAGAAGCACCATCACCTGAGGTAAGGTTGTCAGTGTTCATATTGATCTCAACATCCGAACAGGTACAGAGTAGGAGAGAGAGTTTACCAAAGCAAAGGCGTTGTAGCCATATTGGTACTCTTCTCACCTTATTGGCTGACATGTGATGGAGGTTACTAGTAAGAACGGATAAGCCTGTTGAAATAGTTACAATTAGGACAGCTCCAAAGTAGTACATGACTACTAACAGTGGCTCTGCAGATGCAGACATTTGCTCGCTGAAAATCGGTTGAAAAACTGACAGGGAGAGTAAAACAGTCACACCTAGACCAACTTTCTCTCCTGATTCCGGTGGTATACAGAAACTTAGCATTGAAACAGAAGAAATAAGGAAGCTTGGTAGAAACATGTTGAGCATGAAGAAGAGAGGCCTTCTCTTCAATATGATATGGTAATGAACATACACGACTGGTAAATAATAACCTGTGTCGATATATTCAGCTACATCCTCGATGTCTTCCAACTCAAACTCACTATTATTGATGTATGCATTTCTGTTAATGCATGCGAGTGGTGAGATTGAGCTCGTTTGCCCAGAAACGGTAAGATTGAAATGTTAATGAGTAGTTCTTGGTATCGAATGGAAATTTCCTGAGATTCATCGAACATGAGCTTCTATAATTCACCACGCGGTTCCTTTTGACCAAACCATGATACCAAGCAACAACCTGTGTTGTTCCAGAACCTTTCAATGTTTTCTCCACATCTACTTCATTTCGCAATGCTATTTGTTGGGTGCCAAATATTGTCATCTGTGAAGTGAATCTTAGTTATTCCCTCATAATTTGCGGGTCCCATCTTAGTTGCATATCAAACAATTGTTGGTTCATCCAGTATATCCCATCAAGGACTTGGTTCTTCTCATCAACGTCTGTGATTTGTGTCAACCCTACATCGAGTGTCAAGCTTCAACTCTCATTATTGATACCGTCTGGTTTTACCCATTTGTCATAACCTTGTAGAAGATCTGTTCTCAGTTTAGATGCATTTGCCCTCAGGTTCCCCCTGCAGGCTGGTAAACTTGCAGCCAATAGCAAAAAAAAATACCTCACAGCCAACATGCCTAACGAACTATTTATGTCGACAAAATAAAGAGAATTGTCTCGTAATAAAAATAAGTTTCAAGCAGTCACTTGTTAACTCAATTTTGCGATTTGAGATGATGCAACTCACTGTCGGTTTCTTTCTACTCTATAGGCTTTTGATCTATTCATTTATTGATCATCATACTTGTATTTCAGGAGAGCCTAAAGTGGTAATAGATTAAAAACTTGAAAGCAGGAATCAACATGAATTTATCTGAAATAGTGTTTCTAAGTTTATCGGTAAGCTTCCCTCTAGACAAGGGTCTACCATTACAATTGTGAGCAGTAGGATTTATGTAAGTGACACCCAATGCTGCCTCTCTTCATGTCCTGCCTCTTTATTCCTATGTATTGCCACTCGTTCTCATTTATTTTATTGATTAGGACATGGCATTTATACTTTAGGATGTGCCTGGTCTAGAATCCAATTATGTTTGCAGTTTCAATCTTGGAAACAGGAAATGACTGAGTTTATTCATGGACTTAGTGAGATGATTATGGCCTACTACAGAAAACGGTAAAAGTGCCACTTTGATCACAAGAATAATTCTTCCTGTTATCGGAACTCATCGTTTGGATAGGTTAGAAATTGAGACGGATAATTATTATAAATACAATATAAAACAAGTGGCATTAAAGACTTAGTTTGAGGCTGCTCTTTTGTATCAGATCTTATTCTCCATATTTTATTCTATCAAGTGAGTGAATTCCAGCTCTATAATCCATATATTGAGGAAGTTATGGCCTCTCAAACTTCCAGGGTGATTGCCTTCAGTCGGCATTGGGAATAAGCGGATGTTTATGAGTTATTACACTAATAATCACACAGATAAGATGATGATCAAAATTCAGACCTAGGTGGGACTCGAACCCGGCTCTACATATCTTCAGGCACCGACGCTACCATCGCACCATTTGGTCCAGCTCTTTGAGACTGTAGACAATATAGCTTTAGCGGTAGTGGCGTTGCCTGCAAAGCCATTTGGACCTGGATTTGAGACCGTTACATCCCTGAACATTTTGATCATTAACCTATTTATTAGTGTATCGTAATAAGTATGATGGTTGTGACATACCATTGGGATTGCCAGCTGATTCTTACTGCCGTCACCAAGTTTGAGAGGCCATAACTTCCTCAATATTTTGATTCAAAAGCTGGAATTCTATCACATGATAGAATAAAATGTGGAGACTAAAATGTGATACAAAAGAGCAACCTCAAACTAAGTCTTTAAAATTCTAATACTTTCACAGTCAACATTTGGCTGGATGCTTGTGAAATGAAGCAGACCTAAAAGCGCATCTGACGAGTGCTCACTTCCAGTGAAGCTTTCTCTTGAGAGCCAGTAGGGGTCAAGGGATATAATTTGCAGGAAAGTCGGCCATATTCAATTCGTAATCAGATTGTGAATGGCAATTGATTTTATCAGTTTCTGCAAAAAAATTGTTGAGCCAGCCAGCCACAGCCCACATAGTTTCAGCACTCATTACAAATATCCCTCTCAAGATTGTGTGACAAGGAGTCACACAATCAATGTGATGATTTACTTGCTATCCGGCGCATATGTGCAACCTAAGCTCAAACAATGTTGTCTCCGGTCAGTTTGGCATAAGCTGTTTCATCTCCTGAGTTATTTTCAAAGTATATACATGGCCAAATGTGTCAGGATCACATCAGTGTCAGTCTCAGTCAGTTATTGTAATTACATTTCGCTATTCGCATGTTTCCGCGAAATCATTGCTGATTCATCAATCCAAGAATCAATGGCTATGTTTTGATCTGAGTAGTTGGATTTCAGACCAGTATATGACACATGAGTGTGGGGTTTATTTCCTGCTCTAATTGCTGCTGCTGTGGGCAAATTGTGGAACTTCATAATATATTGATTGTTACCAATGAATCTTATGATACATCCTAAGATAAAGTTTAAAATTACCAAATAGAGAATTACAGATAAAAGGAGAGATAATAACCAAGATATATTTATCGCAAGCATTTATTTATTTATGGGGTCATTTTCAAGAATATTGGTCCATACTTTTGTTTAAAAGGCACATGTCAGACAGGGGCACGCCTTTGTGTATGGGGCCAAGTCATTTACATTGACAGATGCTATTCTTTTTGTCTGGACCCATCATGCAGACAAGATTCAGCATTACCAAACCGGATATATGAAAGTAATGTGCTCTCAATCTTTCAAGGCATTGACATCGGAAACGATTGAGGGTAAAGATTGTACTGAAGTTATAATATAAAGTTGATTTACATTGGTATTGGAGACATTTTGTGTAAGAGGGCCTCACACAAAGGTTCATCAGATAGATTGATAGATAGTATTCCACTGCCTGATGTTACCAGACGATAACTAAACATTCCAATTGAAAAGTTTGAAGAATGAAAAAAAAAAAAAGTGTGTATTAAAAGTAAAGGACCAATTGCATTAAATTTTCACCAAAAACATGGAAAAATTGTGATGGTAACATGCCATGGTTTAATTTATGACTATATGAAGTATTTGAGAATCATCTGTGCAATGCTATCTAAGACTGATTGGTTGTTGAGTGGTAGTTGCATGTTAACGCTTTAGAGCTACTTATGATTTTTCTCCTCCAATCAAACCTGTCCAAGCCTGTGAGAGAAAAGAAGCATTCATTAGTTTTTAAAATGAGTGATGAGGGTGTTTACCTGCGGTGTATTTACAGGAATTATTTGGATTATCATTACCAACAATGGGTACTTAACAGACTGGTACTGTTAAAAGCAGGTAGGAATCGTATGTCAATGGGAAAGCGTAAGGTATTAAAGGGCAACCAAGGTTTCAAAAAACTTCTCATTGATGGCCATTGATTAATAGCAGATTTCACCTTCTTCATGGGGAAAAAGACAAAAATAATTCGGATGATTATTCAGCCAGAATTCTTGTGAAACATTTCTTCCATCAGGCACTCAAACTCAGCTAAAAGAGAATACCACATAGCAGTTTCCTGTTCCTGTTATTATTTAGCCTGTGCTCTATAATTATTACAGCAAAGTCTTGGAACCTCCCCTAGACTGAAGTGTTACCCAGCTTAGAGTCAGCAACTACTTTGAGTTTTGCATCGTGTAATGCACAAAGCTGATGCTGCCCAGCACATTATTTGCTACCCATTAATGCGAAACCTTGGTTGCCCTTTAAATTGAAGATACATTAGTTTATAAAATGAGTGATGAGGGAGTTTACCTGCGGTGTATTTACAGGAATTATTTGGATTATCATTACCAACAATGGGTACATAGCAGACTGGTACTGTTAAAAGCAGGTAGGAATCGTATGTCAATGGGAAAGCGTAAGTTATTAAATTGAAGACATGAGGTCAAAATTCAAAGCCATCTAAGCAATCATAGCAAGACATTTGTCTAGACCAGAAGCCTGACCCCACCACATTCTGTATTGGAGGTCTACACTACTGAATTCAAATATTAGGAGTAATGTTCCTTTGCATTTCAGTACTCCATTCCTGGGTGGGAATAAAAGAAAGATTTAATCCTATTGTTCATTAGAAATTGACACATTCAATGATTGTAAGATAAATGCTTAGCATACTCTCAGCCGCCTTGAATATCAATAACCAGTGAGCTAAAAAAGGTATTTTCACTAGCTTTGCCGATGAAATTAGAAATCACAGTCCATATCGAAATTAATTATTGAAATAAATCTTGTAATTGGAATGAACAATTGAGGAGTCATCAATTGTTGGTACTGAAATATTAAAAATTTGCTATACTATTATAATATAAAAAATTGTAAAACTTTCAACAGTCTTTTTTATGGCGTTGCAGTATTGTTAATAGAAATGGATTTGCCTTTCTGTTAGTGAAAGTTAATTGCTGCATGGAAACCCAATGAATATAAGAGCTTTTATTTTCCTATGACAACCTCTCAATCAGATCTGTGTTGCTGCCTTATCAATTTATTTTAGATCTAGCGAAGGTTGTGGTGGTGGTCGAGTGAAATTGCAAAACTCAGTTATCAAATTATCTCTTTACTCAGTTGTTTCTAGAGGCAGGTCTGCCCACATTGAGTAACCAAAACTTTAGTGAAGAATACCTGTATCACCAGAACATGGCCATCAATTGGGCAAAAACTATTGTATGTTTTCATGAATGTATTATTATGTAACATCACTAGCCATAGGCTGATGGTCAATGGTTCAAAGTAGTTCAACTACCCGCCATTTAGTAAACCTACTACGCCATCTTCTTAGGTCAGGAATGTCACAGCTGAACTTTGTTTTTAATGCAAGTCTATGATTACAGAAAAGTATGGACCGTGCTAGGGTGGGAAGAGATAATGACTTACGTTTGCTCTAACAGTATAACCTTCCAGTATCAGATCCTTCTCAGAATATCGAGCAGCAAATAGAGCTAATGGAGTAAGTCTCTATATCTCAGCGAGTACGTACGTATCAGAGAAAGTACAGAGGGTAAGTATGTGTGAGAGAAAGTACAGATGGTAAGTAAAGGTTAAGGAGAATTCTGCAGATAAGCACAGTTCAGATAATATACAGAGTGTCAGTGTCTGCAGGAAAAAATGAACAGCGTAAGTACCTGTCCTGATATCACTTACAAAAGGTTA
This sequence comes from Membranipora membranacea, assembly GCA_914767715.1. NCBI lineage: Eukaryota > Metazoa > Bryozoa > Gymnolaemata > Cheilostomatida > Membraniporidae > Membranipora > Membranipora membranacea. Next base: position 23,957,291 of record OU612069.1, read on the forward strand.
GCTTATTGTCTACATCTTTAATGTTTTTAAGTCATTTGGTAGCATTAAAAACACTAGGTCTAGAAAAGACTTATAAACGACCATGAATTTGACATGTGGACTATGTTGACAAGATTCAGGGCCTGGGTCTGAAATAGATACAGTATCAGTGTTTCCATGTTATCCGATGCTCTGGTATCGATATTCACTCCTAACAAATAAACTTACTTCATTTCTTTCATTGTCTCCCATGTGATTGGTCCTCCCTTATATAGGTCACAGATCTCAGTATGACATTTCTCCTGAACATCTAGATGATTGGCCAGGTGATACAAAGCCCAGAATACATCTGAGACAGAACAAGATTAAAATGTATTATGCATGGCGATCTGATCTCATTAAGAGTGTTTTTGTAAAAAGAAATACAAGATATAGACGAAATGGAATGACTCCAGATTTAGCATTCGGTAGTAATTAGTTTGTAAGACTGTACAATGGTTTGAGAGAGCACTTATTGATAAAAGAGACAATCAGGAAGGATCTCTAATCCTGTTTTCTCAGTGAAGAGGATCCTCAGGACAGGTTAAGATGGAGAAGTCAAATTGAGGATAGGTGATCAGGTATTGATAAAGAGACAATGATTTTGATAGGTTTATTGTCTCCCTACATTTCAAATAAATAGAAATCAACTTCCGATTAGGTGCTGTAGGGTTTGAGTAATACTCACAGAAACCTGAGGTGTGGGATCCCGCTATCAGATAAGTTATACAATCACTAAATAACTCATCTTCATTATCAAATTCATCCAGCAAATGGTCTAAATGAAGAAACAAAAGACTTGTGAATGTTATGAATTGATGAGACTCGACAACAAGTTTAGGCCGGAGTTTTCTTGGAAACGTAAGAGATCTATTGCTCGGAAATAATGTTTCAACTTGAAGTTGTCTACTGCTGTAAACAGAGAAGATAACAACATACATTCTATATCATATATTTCGGAGAGATTAGAAGGGACCTTTATACAACTACCAATATGAGTCTATTACCTTACACTGTCACTAAAAAAATAAGTAAGATGAAAATCAGTATTGATTACATGTGCATAAGCTTTAGGATTATGTTTAGATATGATTGTTGAAGAAACCAGATGTGATGACATATCAAAATTCTCTACCGGTTTTTTTTTTTGTAAGAGATCAGACCGCGATCATCATGGAACACATCAAATGGAATTCAAATCTATGTGCCCCTCATTGATCCATTTGAATCATGTCAAATTTTCTGGCAGAGTGATGGTACATTTGCTCAGTTCGACTGCTAATCAGTGACAGCCGATTGGTGTGAAAAAAAGTTTAGGTTTTGAGTGTCAGAGGAGTTTGTTCTTGCCTGTTGACGTTTTCGAGAATATAGCCTGTGATTGTTCAAATACCCTACTGACCTTATTATGTTTTCAAGTGGTTTAATAATTCGCGATTAGCGATGACAGAAACCGGAATACTTAAAACTAGCTAAATACACCTCAACAATGTCAAGAGGCTGAATAGCTCAGTGTGTAGAGCATCTGCCTTGTAATCACGGTGTGATAGGATGTTGCAGGACAAATTCCCGACAACCTCTGTTTTTTTAAATTAGAATACTACCACTACTGTAGAGGAGTTATCCTCTCAAATTCGGGGCCTGAGATCCGTGAATAATTAAGACGAGTGAAAAAGGTTGGAGTTGTGCCCTCTGCGAATTAGGAGCCCGCGAAATATTAAGGCCAGTAGGTACCATGGAATTTTAAGTCAAATTGATATTGATAGCATAGTCAGTGATTTGACAAGGAAGGCAGTGTGATACTAAAATTTTTAGCATCGGATTTTAGATTCACAATGCCTTTCTTGTTGAATAATGGGGTATTACGTAGAGCAGTCTCATAGTTGAATTCAACCAAGGGTGTAGATTTTATCCTGCAAGGGTTATGTTTTGAAAGAAAAGGGTTTTGTTAAGTTCAAATACCAAACCAATTAACACGAACCAGCACTGAAGGATTTTTCTCCGTCGCTACCCGCTTTTAGTGGACCATCAACCAAAAAATTCTCCAAAATCCAAAATACCTAAAAACAAAACACAGCACTAAATTTACTTACTTTATTGACAGATAGAAAAATTGAACTTTCTTTCGGACCCGCTTTAGTGGGATAGAAATTAGATCCAAAGGCCTTATTTCCCCTTCTCCATAGAGTCTGACAGACCTTATTATTGAAAGGTAAGTGATTTGTCACCCCAAAATAAAGATACCGAACTCTGGTAGGAACGACTGTGACACAAAAGCACAAACAGCTGAATTCTGTAATCAGAAATGTTCATATTCTACATAATTTACCTCCAGCGACAGTTCACAGTTGATAGGTAACGACTTGTCTTTAATGTTAAATTATACTAGCTAGGGAGTGAGGTATATCCGAGTATAACAAACATTTTCACACTTACATGGTCGTAGTCTCGGCGGAATTCATGAAGAGCCGCATCACTCTGAAAGTAATCACCAAAGGCGTAACGAGTTAGAGATTTCATCACACAGTCGTATGAGTGCTCTGATAGAGGAATTCTCTCCCCTGTCTCAGCATGAGTTCTCCATTCCTCACCAACCTATAAAATACAATAGTTAGGATACATAAGAGAGGGTCAACAAAGCCTGGCATCTATGTCAAAGATAAATTATGCATAGGTGTCCTGCATTGAATTGACAACCCTAAATATATCGAAGAACATGACATAGGAAATACCATCAGACTCTCTACGTTAGATTTTTCCAATAATTTTGGCAACTGCCCTTACCGAAATCTGCATTTTCTGAAATTGAAACCTATACATTAATTTTGTTATTTTACTACGACACTCACCTCTTGGAACATTGATAGTTTTTCTACCAGCTTTCCATGAGAGAAGTATCTGTCTGCCATTTTTCTCATTTTCTGTCCGTATTCTCCGTTTCTGAATTGTGTACTTCCTGGTCCGATCAGAGGCTCTAAGTTCTTAAACAGGTCCACTAGCAGTGAAAGATGTCAAAAAGAGTTGGTAGCCATTGTGGTTAATTACAGGGAAGGTTTCTTAATACCAAATGTGACCTTCATCAAACAATAGCCAATGTTTGACAGCAATAACATGACTAAGATTTGATTGGCCATGTTGAACGAAAGAAAGTTATTCCCCTGTTTGGTGTCCCAATGGCCTTGACAAATGTAAGGGTTAAACATATGGTTACATTCATTTTTAATTATTGACAAGTTTGGTCATTAGTGATAGAGTGATAGATGGAATGTTAAAATGTCATCATATTATGAGGAAACAGAAATTAAGCAAGTGAGGTAGTAATCATGGTTTGGTTAATGGGGCTGTATTTTTCGGGTGTGATTTTTATTGAAACTCTAACTTGGCTTCCATCTTTTAATACTGTTTTTGGTACACAGAATATGTAAATTTTGTATAGTGAACAACCGTTTCAGACTCAGCCCCCTGCATTGTTGAAAGTGACCTAATCCTCGACAAAATTCCAGGTAAAGAAGTTTAAATTGTGAAAATAAGCTTTAGATCACCAAAAATCCATATCCTATTGCTGAGCTTTCAATGGTGCAAACTGTCAATGAGACAGAATTTTATAATTCAACTGTCTCCCATGATGCCAGTGTTAAATACTTCATCAAAGAGATGACAACTTCGAGGTAGCAGTTATTAAAGCTGCCCTTTCTGATGTCTTAGCATCTGAAGCTGGCACACTTTACTAATATGGACAAAACAACATCTTCATTCAGAGCTTCAAGCTAAGGATGCAGTAAGGACCGGTTTCCTAACGTTCTTCGATATTTGAAAAAAATCCCCCACTAACGTTGTCTCTCATTTATCTATTATAGGCGGCCGGGCGAAGTGACATTTTCGGACAGGAAATTGCTGGCAAGTCATTAAAATTAAGTCGCCACATCTCCATTTTCCAAGCAATTTCACTCAATGGTAAAAACTACTGTGAGTTTATAGTCAAGGGTCACAATCACATCAGCATGATTGATGAGATGTCAGGATATAGAGGAGAATGTATGAAACTTAGGTTGTTGAACCCGGCCACAAATAATATCTACATGATAGCTACACCCACACAAATAAAACGGCTACATCAATCATCCATGGGGTATATATGACAAGTCAGATATAGATGGCTTTAACAAGGTAACATTTATGGGGAAATATGAATGACAGCTTGCTGTGGTTGCAAGGAAATCAAACCAGCAAAAAGGCATCCACACCAGATTTAGGTATGGAGTATCAAAAATAACAAAGAGAATAGACAGTTGATAAATATTGAGGTGGGGAGATGGTGAGTTCAATAGATAATTTCACCCTTTTACACTGAGACTCATAACAAATTTGTTTACCTGGTCTATCGAAGAGGTGGACGACCTGTTTGAGGAGCTTTGGAGAAGCTAGGCTCACTACTTGAATTTTACCGAGCCAGAATGAAGCTATGGATCCGAACTGTCTGTGTATATCTATTAGAAACTCTGTAGTACTACCTGATTCTGCTATATCCTGAATATTACCTTCACTGTAATATAAACATTATTCAAAGTATGTAAACATGATACATACAAAACTACACAGATTCACTGCTCTACTCTACTACTAGTGGTTGAAAATGTATTTTCAATGTCTTTCTTAGCAGCCATAGAGCCATCAAAAGAATTTGTATTTGATAGATTTTTGGTCAGTTTATAATATCAATTTGAACCTTAGGCCTACAAAGGAAATTGGTAAATATAACAACAACTATAACCGCAGTCCGGTCGCATTGAGACAAGACACCACACTGCTTGGGAGTATCACTTCAGGTATGAGATCTTGGTCTTACATACTCATCAGATCTCGGATTCAGTCCAGTTATTATCTTCTCCTGACTATCTGCTCTGTCTGTATCTTCTGTGACATTAAATCTCTACAATAATATAATACCACTGAATTAGATTCTTCTCTTAGAATGGAAATAGTATCATAGCGTTATACGGTTAGGACACTAAACACAGGGACCCATCTGACTGTTATCTGATTGGCTGTCCCTAGTAGCATGAATAATTAGCCTGAAAAATTGTCTTGTTTACAAAATTGCAAACAGTAATTATACCCCTACAGCGTCGATGATTAGGGCATTTCTAGATTGCTACTAGGGACTGGCTATTTTTGCGAGCCCTTTTTTTTGCAAAAGAAAGCTAATGATGCTATTCCAGATATGGAATTCAATGTATAATACTGAATAACAACAACCCTGTCCTTGATCTTACTTATTAGCAACAATGTGACTCAGGAATAAGTATTAGAGCGAAACGAGCCAGTGATCAAATCTATTGATTTCAACAACGCAGTACAGTGTTACCTCCAGTACTGATGTGTCCAGAAAATATTATTTCCAGAAAAAAACAGCTGTTATTTGTCCATCAAGTTTTTGAAATGCAACAATATTTACAGAGATATACGAGTTCCAATCGGTTTGGTAAAAAAGTTTGGGAAAAACCAAACAAATGCAATTTAATTCGGTAAGCACAGCCCATCAGGAAACATGAAGGATTTAAGGATGTATGATACCCTCACCTGGTAAAGCCATATTCCAACCAGCACAGCCAGTACTCCAACCAGGTAAGGCACTACAGCAGGCAACATTGTGGTTGAACATCTCCAAGTTGCGTATGGTTCACCTTAAAAATATTATGAAGAGCAACTCCAGATAATATTTGATATTAGCCAAAACTGTTATTGCATGGATGATAGTCTAAGAAGTTGTGGACTATGGCCTACCCTTAGGCTAGCCTTGCCAGAACTTCTCAGGGCACCAGTGAAAAGTGTAATTATAGACATGATAAGCTATATATGACTAGTGCTAGTACCTAGTACTGTTGAAGACTAGGTTGTATGCATATTTATGCACCCAAACCTTCTCTTGGCTACAGCTGCACACCACCCACATCTCAAAGCTACTAGCATATAATCATAAGGCATTTTTCTAGTATGCAAGTCAAGGACTTGAATACGGGAAAAATGCCAATACCGGGTCCCTCTGAATATGGGATGGAATCACATGAGCTACCAAGGTTGGATCAAAGATATTACAACACAAAAAGTGCAGCTGTATGGGCAGGGTCAGGAGCCACTTTCATGAAAAAGTCATAGTTGAGAGGGTGTCTATGCAGCCCATGTATCCCGCTAAGACATACTTTAGGTTCTCAGTCCAATGCAACACTCAACTCAACACTACAGCATACTATACAAAACATATAGCAATGTCGCAGAGCAGTGGCAGGATGCAGGGGTAAGGGCCCTGCAGCACCTGCAGGACTCTTGGTGTAAAACGAGTGCCATATGTATAGCCATGTGCCATGGTTGGATAGCTATGTCATCTTAAAACGCTAAGACTGCCATACAGCAGTCTTGCTACACCTTACAACACCCATTGCTTGCGCCTATTTCTGAACTGAATGAATTATGCTGTCTTTGGATCACAAGAGATGCTAATTATACTAATGATGTAATCTGAACGGTAGCCTAACAGGGATGCCCTCCAGATGAAAAGTATACCCTTATCTCAAAAGGTAAATGGAGCATTTGAGAAACGGCTAGCACAATTGTCAGTGACAATATCATTCAAAGTCTAGTCAGTAGTCGTCACTGTGAGGTGCTAGTCACCATCACTAAATCTAGTCTCACTCTAGCCGAGAGAGAGACTATCAGCAGTTATGGTGACCCTCACAGTGACTGTACTAGTGACTACAATGTACATGCATGGGCCCCTCCATTGGACTTACATGCCTTTACTTCATGGTCAATGTCCAGTATCAACCACTCAACAAGTTGGGTGCTTGGATGCTTAGGTGGTTGATACTGGGCATTAGCAAAGTAAAGGCATGTATGTTATGTTAGAAAGTCCCAGGGGTCCATGTGTACATGGCAGGTTTGCAGTAATTGTTATGCTGGAGCTAGACTTACTTATAATAACTTGCTGAGTAAAAGTACCTCAGAAGGTGCCTAGATTGCACTGACAAGTGATGATAAAACTGCATGGGACTTAAATGCATGTAACTCATACTCACAGGACGGCTGTTGTTACTACTGGTCCAGTCTTATTTGATCTCTGTATGACATATTTATTTCCAATCCTACAATTACAGGATCAACAAATTTATGCTTCATTCACTTTCAGTTTCAAACTGAAGTACCCAACAACTTTTGAGAGTGGGTGCGGCGAAATATGGGTTTTCCACTTGGGATTCCAATATTGAAACATAATCCCTTACTCTGATAAAAGTGTCAACATTTCAACTTGTCCTCTCTTCAGCTCTGGGGGCACAAATCCAAAACATAGACACAAAGCCTGTGCACAGTTATAATATATTATCTGTTATTGTCTAAAGTTACAAAAATAATGCTTATTTATTCATAAAATTTCAGTTTATTTCTTCTGTGAGCTTTGCTAGGTTTATTTTGGCTGAGCTGTCTTTTGTCCCCTCTCTGTGAGTTAGATGAAAGTAAATTAACTCTCTCCTCCGGAGTTACACCTGCCAATACTCATTACCTGTGACACACAGTCCACAGTTACTGATACAAAACATTATGAAAGATTAGTCTTTTGTGTTACCTTACATCATTCAACATGCCTAAGTATTATATCGTATTATATAAGTATTATATCGTATTATATAAGTATTATATCGTATTATATAAGTATTATATCGTATTATATTATTTTTCCTGGCTCTTATTTGTTTGCACCCCTACCTAACAGAGTCCATAAATTGCTCACTAAATTTAAATACAATAATAATTTTAAGCTAGCTGTTACGCATTTTGAAATGTATTTCCTACACACAACATACTGCTTGTATATATAGAGGAACTTTGTATTGTTTTTGTTTCATTATTTTGCACAGATGTTGAAAACTTCACTTGTTTTCCATATTTTGTTCAAGACAAAAAATCCTTTGCGCTCCAACAACCCCACCTGCAGCTGACTTGACTTGACAATCTATTACAGCGTATCAGCTGCTCAGTTAGACATCCCAGTTTTGGCGGCAGCATCATGTGACGGCAAGAATCCCAATCCCGATAAATCAACATGAGGAATAATATAGCAATATCAATTGGCCAATAACAGTTTAGCTTGAATTCGCGACATTTAATTTTTGTTTTATTTGCTTTTCAACACAAAAAATGAAATAAAAACTAGGGATTTGAATTTCAATTTTTGTTTGGAAGCAGCAAACGAATACAAATTCCTGTTCTAATTTTTTGACATACAGTATTAACAATGATAAAGAAAAATCTATTTGCTAAATTCTTTTTTATCTTGAAAAATTGGAGTATTGAATAAGTATGTATTGCAACTTTTGCTTTTTAACCGTTAAAAAATCAAGAATCAAAAATTGATTTGTTTTTATCTTCTGAATTTTTTTTTTTTCGAACGCTAAAACAGAAAATGTCTATTTTTGGTTTTTAGCATTGGTGCGAGAAAATGGAAAACAAACAATACTAAGACCCTTTATAATAGACATAGACCACATTTAATTGGTAGAGGCGTAGAAGAACGTGCCCAATTGTTGGAATCTTTTGCAAATGTTTAGTTTTGCTGCCGCTATCACGATGGCTCAATGATGACGGCCTTCATTGAAACAGTTGCTAATTTGAAGTAATATTGATTCTGATAATGACTTCCTGCTCAGAAGGGATTAAGTCAAAGTTTAAATTAAAAGAAAATTCAAATGAATCAGTTAACATATAGTGTATTTTTTTCTTTTTCTCCATCAGTTAGATTCACTACACACAATAACTTTACACTGAAAAAAGAGATGACAGACATGTACCAAACATACTGGGACAATTAATGATTCAACTCTAAGTCTCAAATTGTATGAAACTAATGCTGATCAATTAAGACATCCAATAAGACAATTAATTAATCACAGCAATCAATTAAAACAAAAAAAAATACTACAACTCATAACTCTTTTACTAATGGAGATACACACAGCCACCAGACTTACTATCACTACTATCCAAGCGTTTTAAATCTTGTTAATTATATTACTAGTGTATTTTTTTCTTTTTCTCTCCACATTTCTTAATTTTCAAGCTATTTGTACTGTCACTGCATGAAATACAATCATGAAGATGATTGTAGATTGGCAATAAAAGTACATCCGCACTTCCTTGATGGTGGGTTGATTCTGGACATGGGTGCTTCATCGAGTTACATCATGATTGTTACACATATTTTTTGCTACTTTTTTCATGTGGGTTTATTGCTGGAGAGAAAATTAATAATACTTATATATAGACTGAGCGCAATTGAGTGAAATAAAGGCAAAAAAATTAAATCAATATGTAGATAATTGCAATAGAAATATTTAAAATGCAAAGGGGCAGTCTGATAGCCTGCGGCTAGAGTGTAGACAGTCCTTCTGTAAAGCCTGAAGGTCAAATACAAGAAACACCAGCATAAGGGTGGATGGATGGATTTATTACTATCATAGACAGAAATTTGTCACAAAATACGTTGTTAATACTGACAAGAAAGAAAAACATGGAAAAATCATATCTCTGTTGTATAAAAAGTTTTTTAGAATAGTATATTATTAAGTGTATGTATGAGATGTCTTAAAAAGCTGTCTCTACCCCATGTACCCCATGTACCCCGATATTTAACGGTGCGGTAGCGACCTGAGCTCAGTGACTTATATGGATTTCGTAGTTCAATAGCTGCAGGAATTATCATCTCCTTGTTGGTATAAATATTTAAACCAGAGTTATTACCCCACAAATTTTATATACATATAGAAAGTCTTTTGTTCTGCTAAACAAAATCCACAAGAAATTTAGAAGAATAGAAACAAAAGACAGTGGATATTCTAGTTTGTATCAACTGGTTTGTCTGTTGATTGAAAGCCCAGCAGTTTTGAATTTGACGTGCTATACTAAAATTAAGTGTTGATGCTAATTCCATGTATGGCACTCAAATGATGCCACACAAACATATTGAAACATTGTGATTTTGAAATAGAATTCAATGCACACAAAATTTTGCTATACTGAACTATTACTAAGCAAAAGTAATGGAGAAATATTCATGCAGCAGCAGTGAATTTTTGTCAATTCTAACTTTAATAAGATCCGGAAATTAACAAGTGATATTATCAATACACACAATTACTGATCAATTAAATTTGATTTTGATTCTGCAAGGTTTTGGTAGCTTTGGTCTTAGCCTTGTATGGTATTTTTAAATCTGCCTATCGTATACCATGCTCACTGAGTTGGAACTTTATCGACAGAGGACTGGGGACTAGGAGGTATAAAGTTTCCTTAAACAAACTTGTCAAATTGATGATAATCTAGAGCAGCAGCATTTAACTCACGATGGCAGCATTAGAGCTGCAACAACTTAGTATCCGATAGTTTCCTCTACTCTTTTTTTCTCTATGATACTTTTAAATTTCTTGCCACAAGTTGGTATTACAGGTATGTGGGGTAGAGTCAATAGTGTATTCGTCGGAAGGCTTTTAGTAGGCTTGACCCTACCAATTTTCAGCGTGTCAATTTTGAAAATCCTCATGAAACCTCTTAAACTTTTAATAACCAGGCGCGCAGAGGGGCCATTGTGAGATTGGTTGGGATTATGAATGGATTAGGCTGGTTGATATGGTGTGGTTTGCCAATTCTTACATGTTTTGAGGTTAAGATGTCATCAATGAGTTTTAAACTGATATTTTTGACATAAGGTAGGCTATGGCCAGAAATGTGATATTGCCGCTGTCTGAATCATTTTCAAGCAAGTCTCAATTTAAGATGCCCGTCGAATGAAATAACACCCATGCATAATATTTGTTGCAGCAAATTCAAAATCATCAAGCAGCTCATGAATGAGCTCCGTAATTCGATAAATTTTCCATGGATTGTTTCTGCAGCAAGCCGATCGATAATTTTCCTTCCAAAATGGGCTGGAACACATTAAACTACCTCTATTCCTTAGATAGTTCCTCAATATCCTTCCCTGCGGGAAGACTTTCCAACGCATTTCCTGTACCCAGCCTGGTTTGCCTATACAAAATCCATGGATACAGCCCTGGGTAGAATAGGCAGAGCAGTGCAAGCCAATTACCATGATTTTTCCCTTGGACTGCCCTTAAACTACTGCTGCCACTCATACAAATTTGTGCTCATTGAATTCTGCATAGCTCCAAGATAATTAATTGAGACTTAAATCTCATAATTGTCACCTAATGGACAAATAATTTGCACAAACTGATCTTCAAAATCAGGGCATGAAATCTACGCACCAGCTTATGACGTGTACAGTGTGCACTAGTAAGACATAATTAGTTTCATACCCTAATTTTGACGATCAGTTTGTGCAAATTATTTGCTCATTAGGTGACAATGCTGAGATTGCAGCCTCATTTTATTAGTTTTGAGCTACACAGAATTCTATAAGCACACATTTGGCTGTGTGGCAGCAGTGGTTTAAAACAGGCTTGCATCATGAAATACCTGTGACACAGAATAAATGTCTTTCATATGTTTTTGCCTGCAATCTGAGCAAAAAGCTATAGCCAACGTCACTAGGCACTGATTTTCTTCATCCTTGATTTTGGTACACCAATCTACACATATTTAAAATTAATACCAATACAATGATGGTCTGAAATAACCAGGGAGGGTGGGATATACCCTCTGCCACCCTCCCTGAAATATCAAACTCCAGCAATTAAATTTGAGTCCATAATTGCAAACAATTTGATATTGTCTTCTACAATATACCTAGTCTACAGGAGCGAACTCTCACTGCAGGAGCCATTGAAAATTTTTGGCAATAACAGGATAATCTCATTCATTGAACCCACCATACACAGACCATTTATAAGAGATTTTATCAAGTAACATTACATAGCACACTTTAATGTGTAAATACCTAGAGATAATAATCAGCCTTCACTCTATTGTTTCTTGGGGGATTAGGCTTCACATCCATTGTAAACTCAATATCAATGAAACTATTTCAAAGAGACACCTATCCTTGTTTAGGTGAACAAACTCAGAGTAGTTTTCACAATAGATGTTTCAATAACAAACCCAGGTGAAATCACCAAGCAGGGTTTATGGTTATGGTTAATCATCACATTGGGCCTATTTGAAAAGCTGGCAATACACAGTACTCAAAACATGTGAAAAATACGTAATCAAGTGTTTACAGCTGAGAAGAAATGTGTTTCCCTGATCTGACAAAAGACTAGAGTCTAGAAGTTTTGAAATATTACAACATAACACAGTGGAATTGCTGTGTGTGCCCCTGTACAATGTAAAATGATACAATGCTTGGATGCTGCTTGAATTTGCTACTCTTTGACAGGGATTTCCGAGATCTTGTTACTATTGTCATTGCTAATAGTGTTGCTTGATGTGTAAATTTGCTGTAAGGTTATGATCTGGGCAAGCTCATAAGACATAAGACAAATTATCTTATAGGTATTAAAAAATGAAGAGTGTACTGTGGTCACATTAACCCCCATTCATGGGTACTGAAATGACTAAGGTAAAATATTGAATAAATCTGCCGGTCCCTGTTTTAGAATCCTAATATTCTCTGCCATGTGGAGGTTTCTAAAATTACTGGTTTTTCTATCATACCTAAGTAATTTTTATGTTCTGCTTTCAAAATTAAATAAGGGTTCCATCTTCATTTTAGGAACAATAATCTAAGTCAGCATTCGATGCTCATAATCTGTTATCATTTTAAGTAACGTCATGTTAGAAGACAAGACTACAGGTTCACATCAAACCTTCATTGTGATATTAATTTTGTAACATTGTATTGTGCTGAGTGTGAGGCCTCTATACGATTCAATACTTTTCATTGTTTCAAAATTTGGTAAACAAAGGAATCCTTTATATGCTGTGCCTCGTTCTATACAATACAGGATAAATGTACCATGTCAGCTTGCATCAAAAGTTTATATGAGAAAACTGAGAATAAATTTTAAGAAATGCTGCATTAAATGAAGGGAAATAGCGATAGAGTGATCCAAAATGATTCATATATTGATATCATCATAATGTGGTTAGCAAAAAAATTTGACGCTTCTAGCATATGTAGAAGTGCATTTTAATTGAGTCATCTGGTTAAAAGATAATTTTTTGCCAACAATTCATCATTTTTTATGAAATTCATGATTTTTTGCATTCATTTCGTGGATTAAATGGTAATTCAACCACCAAGCCTGCACAATAACTTTCAATCAATTTGTGATGGTTTCTGCATCAAATTTAAAAAATGTAGGGGGAGATAACGAGGAAACCATATAAGTCACTGAGAGGGGCATTTAGTTAGAAAGTCATTGATAAAGTGCTCTTCATCGTGTATGTACCGTAGCCCAAATGTCTTGATCTGGTTGGACACCAGAGCATCTATATCGGGGTGCTCAATCCCTAACTTGGCGGCATCTTTAAATATTTTGCGTAAGCACTTCTTGTCGCTTGCATGGATGCTTGTAAAAAGTATGGGGAGACAGTAAGTGATGAGGGATACAATAAAACTCTTGAATAACATATGAGAAAGGGGCTTTGAGCTATAGTATACAAAATTTTTCACAATATACATGCGTTGAGATGCAGTAGTCACTATGGATTGCACATGATCATGATAGCGGAGTTTATCGTCAACAGTAACACCAAGGTATTTTACTTTGGCACAAAAATCAACATCCGTGCCGTTAAGGATAAGAGTAGGGGTAATGGGCCTAACAAGCTGAGTAGAAAACATCATTTCTTGAGTCTTGGAGGTGTTTAACAATAGGTTTAAATCACAACATTGCTTTGAAATTCTACTAATCTCATCAAGATAGGCACTAAGATCTGATTGATTTGATATGCATCCAATTATACAGGTGTCGTCTGCGTATTTAATGACAGTTATATTGCTCAAGTCAGAGGTAATCCTATTGGTATATATTGAAAACAAAAGTGGAGATAAACAGCAACCCTGGGGAGTGCCAGTGTTGGTTATGATGGGTTTTGAGATATTGCCATCTACTATTGTTCTTTGGGTGCGATTCGTTAGGAAGCTGTATATCCATTCAGTGACATTGGAGTCGAGATGTGATAGTTGCGAGATTAAGTCTGGAACATGTATTGTGTTGAATGCAGAAGAAAAGTCAAGGAACAGACACCTGGCATAATTTGAAGCTTTCTTGTCAATGAGATCTGTGATGGTAGTAGTGAGGCATAAAAGAGCATCTTGAGTTGAGCGGTTTGCACGATAAGCAAACTGAAGGTGGTCCATAGCTGTATGAGTAATAATGTAATGTTTAACAAGTCTCTCCATCATTTTGCACAGGCAACTGGTGAGCGCTATTGGTCTGTATAGGGTGTGTTAACACATACCCACAATGCAACATCAGTCTTTTCTATACACCGATAATTCAACATATACCTGGAAATTCCAGGATATTGCATTATGGGATATTATCTTATTAAGTTGTAGAATACTGCATGAGAATAGACTACTGCTGTTTAACTTTGAAGGACTCCTGGTGGGAATTGAGTATATCGTCTGATATAGGGGCAGCTCCAATGAGCTTGTATCCACAGGTGTGGGGCACCGAGTCCTTAGAAAGAGGCTTCAATCGTTTCTCAATCTATGACTCAAGAGAGTTAGGCGATGTCCAAGCAAACCTGAAAACATGTATAACTAGCGTCATGCACACTCCTCAAAAGTCACAAAGAATTTTCGGTGTCCAACTAATCACCCTGTTCATCATTCTGAGTGGAGCCAGTGGGATATTGAGGCACTACAACCTCCCGTATTGTCAGTGGGGAAACAGCATACCAGCGCCTAATGTTAAACAACATCAAAAAAAATCTTGACCAAGTATTCAACTGCTAAGTAAGAAAACCTCCAAGGATCGGTGGTTCAAATTTTAGGAATAGCCTAGTGTTGTGACCTCAACAAAACCAATGGCCACATTACAAGGTCAGTTCAACAATACATATTGGTATTAACTTTATCAGCTGATACTGTGATTTCATTGACTAGACTTAGTTCTGGCATTTTGAGCGGGTGCGAAAATACAGGACTGCCAGTCATGACCAAGAAAAAATTAACTCTTTAACGTGATTGTTTTATTGCAAGGGTCAGGAACCAGCCTCAATATTATATAAATATCTCTTGTGATCTGTTGACCCACTTAATCATATATTCTGACAGAGGAATTTATTGGCTAAAAAATGCAGAGAAATTATGTTTGTCATCATGACTATCGGTAAAATAACAGACAACACTACGATACCCTCATGAAAAATACTATCAAATTTTGGAATAACGTAGTGTTGTGACCACAACAAAATCAATGGCCACATTGCAAGGGCATTTCAACAATACATCTCTGTATTAAATTAATAAGTTTAGACTGTGATTTCATTGGCTAGACTGAGCTCTGGCATTTTAAGAGAGTGTCAAAATACATCATTGCCAGTCGTGACCGAGAAAAAATTGTCCCATTAAAATGATGGTTTAATTGCAAGGATCAGGAGCCAGCCGCAATATTATCTCTTGTAATTTGTTGACCCACTTAATCATATATTCTGTCAGAGGAATTCTTTGGCCAAAAAATTCAGAAAAATTATATTTGCCATCATGACTATCGGTAAAATAACAGATAACACTTCAATACCTCCTATAAAAAACACGAACAAATTTGGAAATAACCTATTGTTGTGACCACAACAAAACCAATGGCCACGCTAAAAGGTTATTTCAGCAATACATATCGGTTAATAACAGCTGAGACTGTGAGTTCTGGCGTATTGAATGAGTGCCAAATTTCAGGATTGACAGAGAAGACCACGGAAACAATTGCCTCTTTAATAGGGTAGTTTAATTGTTGCCTGAAATCTGTTGACTTGCTCTATCTGGATATTTAGACAAAGGACTTCATCGGTCATGATGATAAGCAAAATTCCTCTGTATTTTTTGACAAACAAAGTCCTCTGTCTGAGGAGAGGTAAACACCTGGGGGGCTGGAACAATCAACCTTTGAAAGACAGAGGACTTGATTGACAAAAAAGTGCAGACAAATTTTGCTTGTCATCATGAATATCGGTAAAATAAGTGATGTCCACTCATGGAAAGACTATCAAATTTTCCTGTGAGAGAAGGTGATTGCAAACTATTCAATCTATATTCATTACATTCTTATAGATGTCTGCCAAAAAATGATAATGTCACCGGATAGTTCTAAACAAGAAAATTTTGTATTACAAGTTAATCAGGTGTTTGAATTGATAGGTGTGACATTGGGAAGTAAATATTATCATATATTTATATATATGAGCCAGCTACTTTTCCATGAGATAAGGGATACAAGAGGAGTTCAATGAAGGTCAGGATATCATCCAAAAACATCTCGATTGAACATCAATAACATTACACAAGCATCCAGACACATCCACAACTTGGGGCCAAATTTTGTTACAATTAGGTATTAATTCAATTAACTAATGACTCATAGTTGAGATGCCTTTTCGACATTAAAATCAATTTGTATTCTTGAATAATAAACTAAGTTAGACACCAGAAAAGCAATCTATACCATACCAGATAACATGCTCCAAGGGCTCTCCAACCAGAACTGTCCAGCCTTGATGTTCCCCCGGTTTTATATGCACCGGAGTTCAGCACTGTGGAGAGGCATGGCTAAAAAACCGGAGATTGCATTTGCCCGTTGATCACTTTAAATTTAAAAATAAAAATGCAATTAAACTGCATTTTGATTTTTGTCTGATAAAAAGGTTTAATTATACATTATTATATGACAGCGATTGAACCTCCCAAAAAAGCGGAGATGGGATGTCTGATAGCTGACTGTCATTTAATTACGCCTAATACACAACAGGTTTTGTCAAAAGATAAAACTGAGATTGGTCTCTGATTTGAAGTGGTTGACGCTGTCTGTTATCACTTGCTCCCATCTTCTTGGTTTTATTCTCTCCTGTGAAATCTCCTGAGCCTGAGCTGTGAGAACTTGAGATCTCACACAACTATAACCTGTAAATTATATCCTATTTAATTAACTGATGCTTTAAGTTCTTTGACAACTAACTGTCCTAGATATACTAGTACTCTTACTCTACTCTACTGACACAATGGAGTAAATAGAATAGACTTTTAAGTAGGTCCTATTGTGTATGGACCAAGCTTGATTGGGGGAGGGGGAGGGACTGAGGGAGACTGCAATGAAAAGGAATGTAAGTGGAAATAATTGCAATCTCATGATAAAAATAAAGTTTATCTAGTAACTCAATACGACCGATGTTGAATTGCTAAAAGGTACCCATAATACTAACAGGGTAGCTTAGTATTCTTAGTACTTTTTGTACTTTTTTCTCCTACCAAGGAGTACTTCTTGCTCCTACTCCAGTAGAATTGTGAACTGTCAGAAATAATTGATAGCATATTTGTTATTTGATGCAGTCCTTTCCACAGTCATGTTTTATCTCACAGCAAAGGAAATATATGATCAGACGATAAGGAAATGTGAGGGATGTTCCGACCCAAACCCCGACACTTGTAGTGATACTCTAGAATGAACCTGTATAATTGCAAACCTTGATATTCCAAAGACTTGTGTAGGGCATTCGAGAATCAAACTTTACATTTTGAATGATGGTGGGTAAAAGTGCTGCATTGCGATAACTTTATAATTCATCCTGTTGCATGCAGTGGCCTGTATGCACTTTTGAACGGACTTGCTCTCATGGAGTTGTTGTTCTTTCAATTTGATGGTTGATGACAAGCTACAGAAGCCAAATCTGATGCAAAGCTGTTGTCCTGTGTCAATTCGGAAATTCATCTGCTCAGGAAAAGGGGTACACTCATGAGTCACAATAAAATACTGTGTGTACTAGCCAGCTCAGGCATCAATCTATACAATTTACATTTTTGGGTCTCAATTTTCGACAATGGTTAGGTAATAGGTATGGTTATCGAAAATAACTGCTTCTTTGGCAAGCACGTTACATGGTGTTCCACAATGCAATTTATTGAGAAGTGAAAACATGTCCTGATCTCTTCGGGATTTCAAGCTTAATGTTGCATTGTGTATACTGTCAACGCGTCATTACAACTGTCAGCATGGTTTAACAATCTTTTAGCTTTAAATATTGTATGTAACCCTTGAAGTCCTGTCTGCTTACATAACAGTGAGCAACTAAACTGGGCTCATAGCCTGGTAGCTACGGGTTGAATCCCTTTCAGCGCTGATCTTGTCAATTCCATACAAAGTTTTCCATAACTGTTGCACAGCCAGATCATGACATTGTATTTGAGCATGCAGCAAGTCAGGATGTCAAGATGCTTTGGAATTACAAAACTTGATATCTCATCATGATGTTCACGTATACTGATTCAGAAACTTGCTAATTCAAATCTAAATTCCTACCATGGTAAAGTAATCAAGCAACCAGTGATCCTTAACCTCTGCTGACTGTATCAAACTCCTCAGCTTGTTATTATCAAACTCAGATTAGTGATTATTTTGGGGTATGTTGTAGTGCAGCAGCTGACGATGACTAGCTTCTAGGCTCACCCTCATAATCAAAATCTGAAAGTTGTGTCAATTAACTTGAAGATTTCTGTTTGGCAGAGCGAATTATGATTTTGAGTCGGCGAAACTTGCCAATCTATAAATACTTCATACTATGTTCTTTCTCTCAATCACCTGTTTTACTGCTGGGTTAGATATTACGAGAGGTTGAGTTCACCAATGCTAAAATCCTCAATTTTTTCAATCTCATTACAAATTCTACAAATGGATAATATATACTATTATTGGCAACCAAGGTCATGTCACTTGGAATGTTTTGCACTCACACCCAAATCAACTATTATCCATTAGCTCTCTAACTTTTCAGCAGTGTTCTGTATCGACCTGATGGTGGTCTAACGTGAAGAGAGGGTTGTCAGTTCCCATCGCAAACATACAGAGGGTGCGTGATTTCATGCACCGATTATTTATAGTGTCCATATCATCAAAGGTACAGTCCCCCAGTCTACCTGCTAGCTTATTAATATGATTGATGATCTTTGTGCTGGTTCTAGACATGACCATGAATTGTGCTGAGCAGCATTCTATGAAGGTTATATATCATTTCTCTCGAATAGGTCTGATAATTCTCAAAAGCAGCTGCTGGAGATGGCATGTGCTGTGCGTACATGGTAAATATCACAGGGCTTAGGACACATCCCTGTGGGCTGCCTGTAGATGTTGGTAGTGATGACGGCATACGATCTTTAGTGATGAACCGCTGAGATCTTCCTGTAAGAAAGCTGTAGATGGCTTTTATAATTTTATCATCGAGTTGAGCCTTCACGAGCCCATCGACCAGTATTCGTGGGTCAAGGGTGTTAAATGGGCTCGTGAAGTCAATAAATAGGCAGCGTGCGTATTTTTTGGCACTGGTATCAAGATGAGCAGAGATGATGTCAATGAGGTAAGCCACTGCATCCTCAGTCGATCGCTGAGACTGGTAAGCGAATTGGGAACTGTCATGCATTCTAGGTTTGACAAATCTGAGCGGCAAGCAATCAAAGGTCTTAGCGATTACTGATGTCAGTGCCACTTGGCGGTAGTCATTGACCTCTGCTGCACTGGTGGATTTTGGTAAGGGCTTGATGTGGGGAATTTTCCATACAGATGGAAATTCACCTTGCATTATAATCTAATTGACGAGCCCGCACAGTGGTTGACCCAGCACATAAACCCAAACATTCAGTAACTTTCTTAGAATACAGTCAGGCCCTGTGCTTTTGTTACATTTCACTCTCCTTAGGGCAGTAGTTACCTCCTCATCATCGAAAGTCTGAGCATTGTCTGCTGATGCAGCTGTTATGTTATGAGGTTTGTAGTTCAATAATAAATCTAAAACTGAAAATTGTAAGAGTACATGTGTTTCCATTCTTATCACATGAGTTCCAATCTGTTTACTTCAAATGCAATTCAACGCAACGACGCATGTCTTTTAACAAGCTATATTTATATTTAATGATTCTATGCTATGCTCAATTTAATGCTCCTAGTCTTCATAGTTGAGTTTGATTTCACTTAACATTGACACATTGAAAACTGCTGAAGTAAATGTATGCTAAAAACAATATTTAAAACTATTTCCTTTTAGGGTGGATTAGCCGAAAGAGTAGGCTGGTGTAGTCTCCCGGTGACTCAAATGGTAATTTTGCATTGTTCCTGTTGACAGCACCTTTACTGAGTTGTCACGGGTGTGGTGTCAGGGTGGTGCTCGGATTAAATTAGAATTTTCATTTAAATCAATCAGTTCTCGAGTCTATGTTAAGTGTACTACTGATGATGTACTGGCTGTTAAATGCATGACTTCGACTCTAGATTAAGTTTACTACTGATGATCTACTCAGGGAGAATCTCCCTGATCTACTGCCATAGTTGTTGAATATTGTTAATTATGTCTGACATTGTGGTATCCTTATGGACTATGGTATGGGAGACAAGTCTTCTGGCTAGTTATCTGCTCCCTGCTATGGAGGGACAAAGCTTCACCATCAGAGCCAATTAAACATTTCAAGATTTTATGCCAGTACATTACTTACTAACTTAATAGGCATACGTTTTCTGTAACCCAAGATCACAAGAAATTACAGCAAAATATGGGAATGAGAATATTCATATTGGCGGGACTTGCCTGACACTTTTCATACACTGGTCAATAATTTATGAGCCAATCAGCTTGCGCAAAAACTTTAACTGGCCAATCATAACAATACTATGATACCACAGCTGCCCAAATATAAATTATTTTAACAAAAAAATATTTCCTCTGACTTCCATATCTGCTAATCCTTGAAACAACTGTCTAAAGTGCCTCATACTGCCATCACTTCTATGACAGAGGAATACGGTAAATGAAGCAACAGCTCTCTTATAGTTTTAAAAGGTACATATCATTAATTCCAAAAGAAATCAAAGGTTAAGGTGTATTGACATCAATCTGAGTCTTTGTTCTTGGTGTGAGTCTATGCATTAGTCCCTGAAATGTCTCTAGACTGCCTCACAGCATCCCAAGACAGTCTCACAACGTATCTAGACTGCCCATCACTGTAAGGTTAACACATAGGTATATATACAATAAGTACTCTTAGATTAAATTACTAGTGCGCACATGAGTGAGTACTAGATACCCAACTACACACCATGGAATCCTTGTAAGAGGCTATCCTTGTCTATCCTGTGCAGAGTTGCCGCACACTGCAGGCTCGAGGCCATAGGCATCTGGAGTTACAAGCATGCATAGTTTGCCCATGTCCAGTATCAACCGCCCCCTTTCCCCTTCGGGAAGGGGGGGAAAGGAGGTGGTAACTCCAGATGCTTGTAACTCCAGATGCTTGTAACTCCAGATGCTTTTAACTCCAGATGCCTATGCTCGAGGCCCCCGAGTTAACTCAAGGAGTTAGAGTCCCTCTTACTCCTTGAGTTAACCCAGCTGGGTTTACACCAAATGCAGGCAAATGAATCAAATTTGAGCTACGCATAACCAAACAGTATGTTATTACCAGCTATTATTTTATTACTGTAGATAGGACCGGATGACTTTCTCACATTTGATCACATTCTCTATGGATGAAGGTAACTTAGAGTAAGTAGTAATTTTGATTTCATCATAAGAATTGGGCATTTAAGGAATAGTCATGACCTCTGCCAGGTAAAGAGACTAAAATTACTTGATGCAATCTATTTTGGAGGTCCTTGAAAATTGGGGATATGGAAACCTTCCGTTGTATTAGTCAAATATGTTAGCAAGCGAACCTGTTTCAACAAATTTCAAAATACTTAAAATAATGCCAATTTTTCATGCTTTTTAAATACCGCTATCTCCATTTATTTCTAAAACAAGTCCATGAGAAGGAAATTACTCCGTAATCCCATAATTCTGACTGACTGACTCATGGAAAGACATGTGACAGCATGGAAAGACATGCTGACAAGCTGGGAAGACGGCTAAACCTACTACAAGGGGTCCCAGCAATGGGCCATGTAAGGCCAATAACCCTAACACGTAAGCTGTGTTTCATAGGGTGGCAATGGTTGATTGGAATGTGCTGTGGGATGGGGGAACACAACTCCGAGTAGTGAATAGCGGGCTATCTAATTAGCGCCATCGACCCATTATTTTTTGGGGATGGTGAGATGGCGCAATCGGTTAGCGCGCTTGCTATTCACTGCCAGCCGATTAGTGCCGCAGGAGTTGTGGGTTCGAGTCCCACTGGGGGAGCTTTCACTGTTGATTGTTCCAGCCCCCAGCACCCTCGGGTGTATACCTCTCCAATTATAAAAAAACACTATTGGCAATAATTTTCGAACCTCTTAGGGCCAACAACTGCAGTGGTATAGTTATTCAACAGCTATCTTATGGAGAGGAGGGGGTCGAACCTTCCTGACTGCGGGATCGGCTGGCGGGGGTTTTGAGTGAGGGTGTTGGGTAGGTGGCATCGGTTGCATCGGCATGCGTAGACTAACAGACCACACCGCTGCATTATTTTAATTTTTTTTATTAATTATCATTTAGTTATTGCAGAAACCTAATACAAAATAAAGAAGCTTAGAGGTAGGATGTGAATGTAGGCCATAAGCAGCAACTGGGCGGAAGTAACTTAGTTATTTACTGCTCTTGTATCAGCTGTTGACTTCACTAGACTTATTTCTATCTTTTAGACACATGCAGAGTCTGATAGGACCAAACAACAAGGCTAAAATAAATCTTATCGGTGAATACGACCCTGAGGAAGAAGTTGTCACCCCTGATTGCTATTATGTGAGTACTCTCTGATACAGATGATGTTTGTAATTCCCAGACTGTAACGCTGTCACAAACATGCACTACACCATGGGTGATCTACATTTTCGAAAGAAAGAGGCAATCTTTTGAACAGGCTTTACTCATATTCCCCAACAAATTTTTAGATTGATCCAACTACTTGCATTCTGGGTTCCCTCTTACTCTACTTGTAAGGTGTTGGTTTGAAGAGGAGCAACACCTTATGCAGCCAGATTGGATCAATGTATTATATTTAGAGGCCTCCTTGGTTTTTATTCAGATTATATACAAATAGAAGAATTATGCTATAAAATTTCTTATCATTCCATCACTTTTTTGAGTGAGCACAAGATGTACAGTACCTGCTGTCCTGTCTGTTCAACAATAGATTTTTACAGCTCATCATTAGGGATTTGAGAGCTGATCAAACTCAAGTAATTGGCAAAATCTAAAAATTCCACAGAATTTTTCAGCTGCCGAGTCTGAAATCGATAAATGAGCATCAAAATTATGTCCCAATGAGGTTTCAGCAGTGCTGATTCCGAATCAAATAGAGCTTGTTTCCTACAATCAACAGTTTACAAGATAGAAGAGAGGGCAACTCCGAAAATATGCACAACACCCAGCTCAGAAAACTATCTTTTGTAATTAATGTTTACCAACGCCCCAAAATTTCCCACTATCTTCATTTGTTGGTTATATTTAATTGCTAATTGCCACTGAAACTAGAACTTTACACATCAGCTAGGATATATATATAATTGTCCTATGATTATCCACTCTGCGCATGTGCTCTGAGATGTTGAGGCATACGTTCGTCTCGGCAGCAAAGGGCTTGAATTAATTTACCTAAACTGATTACCTTGTTTGGCAAAATAATGATAACCCAGATGTTGGTGATATTTGGGCCTGCATGGAACACTGGCTTTTCAATATGTTAAGCTTGGCCTCTTGAAGTTGCCTTTCCTGATGGAAGGCAGCGCCACCACCTCTGTGCTGTAGAGATAGACTATGTCACAAGGCAGGCAGAGTAATGATTATCAGCAAGCATATATCACGGCATTGCGATAGACACAGTGCGTCGTTACGCAGGTACTGAAACCGTGATGTCATGCGTATTGTAGA
Organism: Membranipora membranacea; assembly: GCA_914767715.1. NCBI lineage: Eukaryota > Metazoa > Bryozoa > Gymnolaemata > Cheilostomatida > Membraniporidae > Membranipora > Membranipora membranacea. Next base: position 23,981,300 of record OU612069.1, read on the forward strand.
AACAATCTGCCCAGTTATACGCATTATTTGATTGAGTGAACTTCACAAATTTCTTGATCAAACCTAAAACTGCTATTGTTCTATACTGTATTATTTCTGTAACTTACCTGTATATTATCTAATCACCATGCCTTCCAATGATGGTAAGTTTTTGCAACTATAATGATACTATAGCTGTCTTCAAACTGCAGCCCAACAACTTGAATGTTACTTCAATGACAATCCATTCCACTGCATTGATCTGAAGTCATTAGTCAGTTACATCTAACACCCCGCTGAACTGTGAATAAATAGATGATTCGGGCACAACACTATCCTTCTCTGATATATGAATACTTCCCCAGACTAACAACCTGTTCTCAGGGAGACTATTACTGTGTTTCCTCGATCTCATAAACTCAGATAAGATTTATGTGACTGTACTTAAATCCCGAGGATAAGGCGTGCATATATATCAAGCTAAAGAGATTTATGTTATAACATTGTTTCTTGTTATCAGGTAAGAGTTCTGTGTCTGCCCGCAGACCTCGGGGTTATGAGGCTCATATTCACAGAATGAGAGCGCTAAGAGGGAAACCAGAAATCAGGCTCGACAAGAAGCAACAGATGTAAGTGTTTAGAATCAACAGATGTAAGTGTTTAGATGTAAGTGTTTAGATGTAAGTGTTTAGATGTAAGTGTTCTCCTTACCATCATTACATTACTACTTGTTGCTTGCTGTTATCCTATAATCAAGTTATCCTATAATCAGTGATAACTTTGTTATTTCTATGATCTTTATCTATGTGATTGTTTTAGCAGCAAGTCTGTTGTTAGCACAGTGAAACTTCATTCTCCTGCTGTTGCTCCAAGGAAAGCATCTGTCTCCCCTTATTGTGTTCAGAAAACAACCATCTCACAGCCGAAGAAATCAGCTACTTTGCCAAAAATTGGTAAGTGGTGTAACATAGGCCCGGGAGGAAACTAATTTTTATTTCAATCAATAATTTACATGTACAATGATATGCTGCTGTGATCACCTTAGCAGTATAGGTGTTAGCTGAAGATAAGTGTACCAAGTTTGGAGTTGACTTGATATTAGCTAGCTGAGAAAGTAATCTGTATAATATAAAGAGGGTGATTTAATGTCAGCTAGCCCTAAACTCAGCTGTTTACTAATTGATGATGGATCAATTACCTCATAACATTGTCTTAACAATTTCTGAATAATTGTTTCAGGTAACGGTGCTTTGCCTGTTTGTGAGGCTAAGAAACATATTTTACCCGGTACTCTGACCAGAACAAGAGTTGAGTGCAAAGGAGGGAAGAGGAAAGAAAATTCTGCTGCGATAGATATCGTTGGTAACGGGTGAGTCAAGTACATGTACAGTCAGCTTTATGAAAAATTGAGTATACTTTAGCTCCAACTTCCTGTCGGCTGGCTTCACAGATCTTGAGCAGCTGGACAATATTTGACACTAATTTTCAATAACAGCTGACTCCTTGTGACTGATAAGGACAATATCTACAATTGAGACAAACCAGGGAGGGTGAACAAACAATGCCATGATATTAAATATCAAATCTTTTAGAAGTTGTCTGCTCATAACAAGTAGGTGGACAACTCAACTCCTTCTGCTTGAAGGACAATCTGCAATGTTTATTTTGGTAATATTTACTTCTTTGTTTTAGGAGAAACCACTCCAAGCCTGTTGTCAAGCTACATCAGTCAGCAGCTCCTATTAGGAGTGTAACTTCACTACCTCTCTGCTCTGTTAAACGCATTTGTCCTGAGTCAGCCAGGTCTGGTTTTGCTAAAAGCCATCTGAAGAAGAATGGTGAGTCAGATTGCGACTTTCATGTTCTTCTTTTCCAATTGCCAAAGGATTGTTCACTCTCAATAATAATAAGTGTGGGAGGGGATGGTTTTCTGTGACATTACTTGCAGTACCAGTATCAACAAAATATTCGAATATTTCAGGTACCAACAAGTCATTTGCCAGCCCTCAGGAAGGCAAGGAGCAGAGAAAACGTCAGAGAAAAGACAGCAGCTTGAGAGGCTCCGGAGATAGACAGAGTGTCCCTACATTCAGCAAGTGAGACATATTAAACTTCAAAATATCTCACAACAATTCCTTTTCGTCGGTCTTGAAAAGCTAAGGTTATTTCACATCCATTTTCACTGCGTACCCATATAAGTTTGCAAAAGCTAGCGTGGCAAAGCCATCAGTTTAAGACAACTTTCAGGTGCTCGGAATTACTGCACACCAATTACAGTCCACTTAAGCCTGTTGTCTTGTGGAAAACACACATATGATAATATTGTTATATCGTTCACAATAGGGTTCCAGGGAGTAAATACAGCAGCAGAGCCAGCCGAAATGTATCAGGCAGTACTTGTGTCAGCAGAAGTCCTTGTTCCTCTGATCTTTCAGTGGGTAATCATCTCCCTTCTTATCAGGAGACAGATGTAGATGAGTTGCCACCTAAGTCAAAACGATTATTGCAGTAAGTAAGATAAAAGTAGAAAGACCATCACACATGGATTTATCAGTACTCTTTAAGGGATTTATATTATTTTCAGGTACTTCTATGAGTTATTTGCCCTTTGTTTCAGAGATGACAACACCTTAATTCAAGGAAATCAAAATCAACAGGATGCTAATGTACAAGAAGAGGCGGTGAATTTTATCATAGAAAGTCATTATAACAAAACTGTAGCAGCTTTAATTTTTATTTTTAGGGAGCTGTGCCGACAAGTAAAGAAGACGTTGGAGTTATCCCTTAGAAATCAGCTGAGCTCTGTTACTATCAAAATTGATTTATCGCATCCGGCAAGCGTGAGAACTGTTACAGATTCTGCTCGGTCACTCTCCTCAGATAAAGGTCAGCATCTAAGTTGTATCATCTACAATTACGCAAACTCGTATGTGACTTTTATTTCTTAATTCCCTGCAATTTCTCTCTTTAGAAAATCAAATATGCTTTAGGTAGTAAATTCTTTGATGCTGTCCAATAATAAATTGCATATGTTATGATAGCTGTGATGCTGCAGCTTGTCTGCACATCGAACAAGGAACAACTAAAACCTGTTACTCTCCTTGAATTTTACTGATTCCTGTAATCACAAATCAAGACTTATAATAAGAACTAACTAATAATAACTTTTTTCAGACCGAGGGAAGACACAGTGTGTGTCTGTACCAAAAACGCTATCAACTGTAAAGACACCGTGAGTATAAATAGTCAAGAAAGAGATTAAGTGCTTAATCCAAGGCTCTTAGTTATCAGTTAATATCAAGCCTTATCTCTTCCAAAATCCATCCATCCGGCCATGGACTTTGCTTTGTATGTCTATGATGCCCGTACAAAATGTATGCCAGTTACCTATATCAGGTCCCATTGAGGAGCTCTACTGACAGGCCAATTTGTGGCAACTGGATCTCCTTAAACCTTAAAGACAAATCCAAATTTTGTTTGATTGCAGGAGAGTATACAGCAGGACCTTATCGGAGGAATACAGAGAGCTGTCTGTATACACCGATTATGGTTCATCCTCCCTATCCAATGAAACTGCTTATCACAGTGAACCTGACACCAATGCTTTTGTGTAAGTATTCAGAATATTCATAATTCATAAAATTCATAAAGTTTATACCTTACCAGTGAGATGATCTCCCAAATCAAATTCCGATGTGATGAAAAAAATGTGTTGAAATCAAACAAAGGTTGAAAGTGGCAACTCAGATCAAAATCACATGATTAGACATTGTTATATGGTATGATACAGTTCTGCATTCAGTTAACACCTTTCCTGTACATTGCCAGGACCCCTGTTGCACTGCTGTCATGGGTCAGGGGTCGTGGCTCACACTGGGCTACTTTCTTGATGGATTGGTTCATTACCAAAGACACCTCAGTGTAACTACATCCATAAAAAAACAGCTACACCAACACAAATCACACATAGGCCACCAGTCAGGTACATAATGGAAACTTTCTTTAAGTTTTGAACTTCTTATAAAACGGCACATTCTGTGACTTATTTTTTTTATCCTCTTATAGTCCTCTTTATCCTGATATTAGGGAGAGAAAGGCTATCGATTTGATTGAGAAGGAGTTCAAAGATGCCATGACACCAATAACTCCGCAGAAATCAGGTATGATAGGAAAAAGGAGATTCTGCATAAGATTTCATTATTTTCCTAGATATTTGCCTTAGTTCGCCTTATATCATCTTATGGTCAAAAGGTGTTCCATCTCGAGGGTAACCAATGTCTATATTGTCGCTGTCTTAGTACAATATCGGTCACCAAACAAACTTCACCATCCAGATGTAAGCGTCATTATATCACTTTTACCCAGGGCTCTCAGCTGATCCCTGCAGTTACGCTTCAGATTTCTGCAGTCATGATGACCCAGGCACACAGTATAACAACTTCTCCTCACCCTCTTCAAAATTCTGTCTTGTCCCTCAAGGTAAGGCTGCTAACTCATATAATATAATCATGTGATTATTGATATCATTGTTATGTTGTCGGTGAAAGACTGTAGAAGGGCTTGTTTTACTTCGTTTCCACGTTTCCATCTGTGAAACATCAGAAGGTGACTTATCACCATTCACATAAGATATAACAGTTTATTTTAGATTTTGTATTGGAGTGGTTTAAAATCTTGTGATGAAAAACAATATATCTGATCTATATATCCGAATCCGTTTATCAATACAACGCGCTGCTTATCTTTCAGAATGTGATGTATCTGTCAAGTATGGCCATAACCAAACAACAAGACTGCCTATGATTCATTCTACCTCTACATCTAAATTCCCCTCCAATTCGTCTGTCAAAAAGGTTTGTTACATGAACCAAATATGGCCATATTCTAGATGAATCTAAGGTGTATAAATATATGCATATCAAAAGAATTTGGAGTTTGAATAGAGACATTTATATAAATTACAGCTGTAATATTGTTTCATTTGCAGAGAATTGGTAAATTATGTGCCGATACTGCAAGTTTTGTACTTATATCCACATTTCTTGTCTTGAGCGGTAAGAGGCCACAAATTTTGATAGCTTTGAAGAATATAAAACTTGATTTGTACTTCACATTGTGAATTTTAAATTTAAGGTTTATAGAGCTATTTTTTTACCAGAAGCAACTTACCTTAATCATATTTCTCCTTTCGTAGGCATCAGAAATCCCTGTAAGAAAGAATGGAACAGCAAACTCTGAAATAAAAAAAAGAAGGTGAGTCATCACACATATTTTTATCTCGTCATAAATAATGTGTTGGTCTGAACATAAACACCATTTCCTATTTCGATTCTTCAATTCACCCTGTATATTCTTCTTTTGGCTTATGTGTCAAATCATTATTTTACTTTTCTAATTAAGGTTTGTTCCACATCCGCCATCAACGAAGAAACCTGCCACTGCCAACAAGGTAAGGGTCCATTTATGCAAAGGTCACATCTGTATTAAAATGGCTTAACATCGATGAGATTGAGTAATGATACCAGGCTTGGCATTAGACTATACTTGAATATACTTGATATCTGTTTTAGATGATATTTCCAAATTTTTGAATCGTCTTAAAGTATATTATCTTGATTTTCAGAGATTGCTCCCTGCATTAAGAAGGGTGAAGTCTGACACACCAGAACTGAACTGATGTTTGGGTCTGTATGTTTTTACAGGTAATTTAATACATACTATTTACTTTAGGAGCATCAGATGCAAGTTAAAAAATTTTCATCGTTACACTGTACACTGTACACTGGCATCAACTGTTATGATTTTATTTTTGAAAAGACATATAATTGAAGAATTCTCACCTTTTTTGTCTTATTTATTGTAGATCGTGATACAGAGAAAAAAGCAAGAATGTTTTGGACGGAAGGATGCACCTCCTGTTACAACTCTGGTTCGATCTTAGCAGTCCTGAGTAGTCAGTTGGCCAACTTAAGCATCTATACTTTCTTGTAGTATTAAGGAGAGGTTTTTCAACTCTTGTCTAACTCTCCTTGTCTGCCTTCCATCAACAAAACTTATTCTAAGAACTCATCAATGATGCTCTGTCCACTCAGCCCTATACCAGAGCATCCAATCATTGGTGATTTTCATGTTCATAATCTATGACTTAATTCCACTCCCTCCTTATTTTGCTTAGCTAGCAATACAAGATAAGATTTCTTGTTTATTTTTCTTGTTCCTTTTTTTATGAAAAGGGCTCCGCATGTCTTTTTTCTTCGAATGCAGCCTTTGTAGCTTCTAATAATGATTAATTCAGTAGCATTACTGTTTGTGTGTGTGTGTGAAGCTGCTTATTTGAGGTTAGTGCTGTCTCATTCAGTTGTCTCCTCTAGAAACAGTGTATATTCTCCCTCTCACTCTTGAACCGATTTTGAGTTTTTTGAGTCTTTTGAGTCTTTGCTCCATTCACGTATCCCTGTTCCAATCAGATCAAGGGAAGGTCACCCCTTATATCCTGTCCCCTCTATTGTTCTTCTTAGTCTCTATGGGCTCTATTGGCTCTATATCTCTTTTACTCTTTGATGTAACCTCTTGGTCATCCTTGCTGCACTTCTGATCGATCAACTTTTGAACTGGGATCTGATTGATTTATGGCAAAGCTCAAGCTTTTTTTTCTCTTTTTAGCCTTTTCAATTACTGCTTGATTTGTATAAGTGGTCCTTACAATTTTTTTTTCAGAGAGAAAAAGCATGGTAGGACTCCCAAAATACCATCTGTCCTGTTGAATTTCTCAAACTAATTCTGATATCCTCTCAACACAAAAAAGCTCAACATTACATCGCATACTGTGAAAGTGTCCATTTTTTACTCAAAAGATGCTCATTACCCTCTTGAGAGAAGAGTGAAATATTCGCATACCAGTGTCCAATAATGCCTCTCCGCATCATATATCCCTGGCTTTTGCACACCCTCAACTCGTGACCTTCCCGTGGTTCCCTTTCTAACTTGGCCTTTTGCCGCTATGTTTGATTCGCCAACCCCTGTCTATGAATTCTCTTGTTGTGACTTTGCCCCAACGGTAAACAGGGAGTTTGTTCCTCATTTTCAATCCAAAAGTTCCTTGTCTTACTCTGGTGGAGCTCCAAAACTAGCTATGAGCAAACAAACTTCTTTAGCAACTCGCATTGTCTGTGTTTTCATAGCCAAAACTTCAATCCACTTGGAATAGATGTATAATGATAAGGCTTAGTTTGAAATCCAATAGGTCTGTTTTTGTTCCGCTGACATACCCGGAAGGTGATTTCTGCTTCCTTTTTTTTTGGAAGGATTCGCGAACATTTTCTACAATTCTATCATATCTTGTCTAGTTTAATACATCCCCATTTGACTGAGATGACTAAGACCAGAAAATTGTCAACCTACTAAGTTAGCATCTCTGCCAGCTGTTTGCTTTATCCAACAAAATGATCATCAGGTCTAGTCGGTCCTGTGCTGTTTGCAGTTTATCTTTCACATATTTTTGCGACGCTCCTTTGAAGTCAGAACTAACTCCTTGTTATGGGTTTATAGTCTTCTTGAATGAACCCTTTTAGGCAGTAACACTGAACAGACTTGTGGCTTTCAATGCTATGAAGTTCTGACCTGTCCTACATGTTTTTTTTCTGAACTTGTCAGTTTCATTCATATGTATGTTACCGGTTTATATTCTCCATCCTCTTGATCTTTTAATAACACTGCTCACAGTGAGCAACCTCTAGCATCTGTACTAACATGGTGTCTCAGACCTTTTTTCAATTTTTTTTCTCAGTGGTAGCAGGACTGGTTGTATATTGCCTGTTTGACTTTCACATATGCACCTATTCCTTTCCTCTTAGCATCACTTTATATCCCTGTATCAATGGGCTAACCCTGCCCAAGATCAAGATCATTGCCGGAAGGCGCATAATGATCATCGAATATCTTGAATGCTTGCACACAAATTTCACATATCTACACTGCAACTGTTCTCCTTCACATCAAATATCATGCTTCCAAATGTATTCACAATGAGAGTATAGTATATGGTACTCACCAGTTCTGTAGCCCTTTGGCCCTCTGTAGTATGTCTAGCTCAGCTTGGTCTCTCTGTGGCTCCTTGTCACCCTCTTGGCTCTTGCGCATCCCGGAAGTCCCCCTTCCTCTATCCTGCAGGTAGTCACTTTCTAAAGCTCCTTGACCTTGGTTCTTATATCTCGGACTACACTACATTTCCCTTTCTCTATCCATTCATTGCTTTTTCCGCTATTGTTTCACTTCTTCAACTCCTTCTCTATCTCTATCATATTCTCCTTCCCTATCGGTATCTCATCTTCCTTCACTATCCACTATTTAATGTTTAAATGCAATCCCTCCACACGTAGACATTTCTTCTGATGTCTGCGCACCTCTTTGAAGGTTCCTCCTCTCTATCTCTCTCGTTTCCTCTCTGTCCTTCCACTCTATCCTCGTCTCTCATCCTCGGTTCGTCCTCTCTCTCTCTCCAGTCTCGCTCTCTTTGGTCCCGTTGTTGTCCATCCTGTCTCATTGCATCCCTGCGACGTTCTCTCACTTGGTCTTCCTCTATATCTCTCTCTCTCTCCTAGCCTCGTCCAACTCTCTCCTGTACCTTTCCTCGTTCTCTCTCAATTCTCTTGCCAACTGTCTCTATAATCTCCCCTTGATCTCTTCCTCTCTTTCCTGTCTCTCTCTCTCCTGGCAGCTCTCCTCTTCCTATAATTCTCCTCCCTCTCTAATCGTTCTATTGCCTCCTCATGGTTCTCCGGTCCGTCTCCAGCAATCACTCTTCTATCATCCAGGTCCACTAGTATATCTAGCGCCTCCTCCTGTCTGGCTTCTCGCTCTTGTCCCAGTCTCCTTACTATCCTGTCTCTCAAATCCATCCTCCTCCTTCTATTCTCAATCCATTCCTGTAATACTCCCGACATCTCTATTGCCAGCTCTCTGCTCGGGTGCGCTTCATCCTGTAAACGGTGCGAGTTAAAGAACGCTGCCCCGTTTTGGGCCCTTCCTATTACGTTCTTGGTCATTGCAGGTGTCCCCTCATCTTTGTTCGCGTTTAGGTCGCAGATCTTTCTGTTAATCCTGAGCACTATCTCCCATTGTCTATCAATTTCTATCTATTTCCTATGATGGTAACCGGTTCCAAGTTCTATCTGTCTCTATCTCTATCCCGATCTATTCCACAATACCCCTATCTCTATCTATTCTTTATCTACAACAGGAAACTGTCGTTAATCATACATATAGTCCGGGTCTTGTTTCTTTTTCCGCACTCTCCCAGACTCTCTCGCCCCTACTATTGGTTCCTTACCTTGTCTATTCTCACCCGCCGGGGTCTCAGCTACTTTATTAGTCGTATCCTTAGCTCCCTCGGTCCTTGTTTTGCTCACTTGTAGCTCTGCCTCTCTCGTCCTTTTTCTTAGGTGTGCCCTTGACCTTCCCAGCAGTTTACCTTGGACCTCCATCCGATAGCTCTCTGGCTCCTCAGCTCTATACCTGATTGTCCCCGGTTTACTGGTATGCTTGTGATCTCTTTTCACCCATACCCTATCACCGTCAGCCAGATCCTCCATATCTTTGGCTCGGTGACCTCTGTCGTAGTCCCTTTTCTACCTTTCCTTCAGTTCCCTATCCCTCTCCGCGAAGTAACACCTATTCTTCCCATCCTTGCCTAAGAATAGAATCTCGTTTCTCAGCCTCCTACCCATCATCAGTTCATCCGGGCGGTAGATGCTTTCTCGAGGCGTTGTTCAGTATGCTAGAAGTGCCTCCGACTTTCCCTTTTCTTTTCTCCATACTGTCTTTATTGTCTCTATTCCTCTTTCTGCCATACCGTTACTCTGGTGATAGTATGGGCTGCTGGTCTGGTACTCAATTGCAAATTCCTCCATCAGTGCCCTCCATTCTTTAGAAATGTAACAGGGCCCATTATCTGATCTGATCACCTTTGGAGCCCCGTAGCGAGCTATTAACGAACGGAACTTCCGCACTAGATGATCTCCTGTCTGGCTTATCATCTCTGCCACTTCTATCCACCTCGAGAAATAGTCTATAAACAAAGCGTACCAATGGCCTTCGAATTCAAATAAATCCGTCCCTATCACTTCCCACTTCTCCGGTAACTCACTCGGTTTCATTGTTTTGTCCTGCATTCTCTGAAACTTTATACACGTGTTGCAGTTCTCTACCATCTCCTTGATCTCCCTGTTTGTGGCCGGCCACCATACTGATTCTCTGGCGCGTCTGGTTGTCTTCACAATTCCCTGGTGTCCACTATGTAACTTTGTGAGGATTCTCGCTCTCAGCTCTAAAAGAATATATATCCTGGAGTTCAACATCACTAATCCTTCCACTATACTCAAATTATCTATGTTCGCTCTTACTCTCCTCCCTTCTGCTGATAGCCTCTCCGGCCAGTCTCCCCCTATTCTTCTAACTACATCTTGATAATCCGCGTCCGTCTCTCCTGCTTTCCCTACCACTTCCAGATTTACATCTGATATGGCATTTATGTATGTCCTTGCATGCCTTTCCACTCTCTGTATCTTCACCCTTTCCTTCCCATCTGGGGGTCTTGACAGAAGATCGGCTACAAACATCCCCTCTCCCAGGGTATGAAAGATCCTATACTGGTACCGCATCAGTCTCATCTTGAACCTCTGGACTCTCAAAGGCAAATCCGATAAGTCCCTACTGCCTAACAGCGGGATTAAGGGCTTGTGGTCTGTCTCTATCTCAAACGTTCTCCCAACTAGCTAGAAATCGAACTTTTCACAGGCCCATGTAATTGCCAATGCCTCCTTCTCTATCTGGCCATACCTACGCTCTGTCTCCGTCATCTTTCTTGAACCGTATACTACCGGCTGCCATTCTCCAAACTAATTTTCCTGCATTAATGCTGCCCCTAATGAGTGGGCGCTCGCATCAGCCGTAACTCCATGCCTCCTTCCATAGTCAAACAGAGCCAGTACCGGCGATTTGACAATCGCTTCCCTAACCTTGTCGAAGCTCTCCTGCTGCCTATACGTCCAGCACCAGGGTCATTCTTGGCCCGCACCAGTTCATGCAATGGGACCTCTAACTCCGAGAGCAATGGGCTGAATCTCCCTAGGTAATTCACCATAGCCAGAAACCGTTTCAACTCCTTCAAATCCTGAGGCGCCGGCATCTCCTTGATCGCTCTCTCTTTTTCCGGGTCCACTCTTAGACCCTCACTACTCAATATATGGCCCAAAAATTTTACCTCCTTCACCGAAAATTCACAATTATCTTTATTCAAAGTTAGACCTGAACTGATTCAACACCTCTTCCAACCTTTTGTTGTGCTCCTCCTTTGTGCTCCCCACTACCAAAATATCATCCATCATACATACTACCCCCTTACCCTCGCCCAGAATCTTATACATTTGACGTTGAAAAAATTCTGGAGCAGCCGATATTCCGAAGGGCATCTTGCAGTATTGGTACCGACCGAAAGGCGTAATGAATGTCGTGTATTCCCTGGAAGCCTCCTCTAGCCTGATTTGCCAGAATCCTGATTTAGCATCAATCTTACTAAAGAACTTGCTCCCTTCTAGTGATGCTAATGTGTCTTCAAGTCTCGGCAGTGGAAAATGTTCTCTCTGGACACTCTTGTTCAGCTGGGTCAGATCAACGCACAACCTCACCCTGCCGTTCGACTTGGGCGCTACTACCATACCCGAGCACCATGTGGTCGGGTACTCCACCTTTTCTATAACTCCTGATTTCTCCATCCTCTCCAGTACACACTTTGTTGCTTCTCTAAGGCATGAATAGAACACAGAAATGCAAAGGAACATAACTCCTAATAACGTGAATTTAATAGTGTAGACATCCGATACAAAATGTGGTGTAAAAAATCACTACAAATTTTAACTCTTTTACCAATACAGATACGCTTAGCCATGCCAAAATTACTCATCTTAAACAACTACTATCAAAGCACTTTAAATCTTGTTAATTTTGTTACCAGTGTATTTTTTTCTCTTTCTCCATCAGTTAGATTCACTACACACAATAACTTTACACTGAAAAAAGTGATGACAGACATGTACCAAACATACTCAGACAATTAATGATTCAACTCTCAGTCTCAAATTGTATGAAACAAAGAAAAGATTATATAACTAGCACTGTAAACTTTTCAATAACACCGTATAGTGTATACAAGCAAATATGTAATCTAAACCTTAACCAATAGTAAGTGCATGCTGATCAATTAAGACATCCAATAAGAAAATTAATTAATCACAGCAATCAATTAAAACAAAAAAATTATTACAAACTCTTTGACTAATGGAGATACACACAGCCACCAGACTTACTCATTTTTTAAACAACTACTATCAAAGCGTTTTAAATCTTGTTAATTATATTACTAGTGTATTTTTTTCTTTTTCTCTCCACTTTTCTTAATTTTTAAGTTATTTGTACTGTCACTGCATGAAATACAATCATGAAGATGATTGTAGATTGGCAATAAAAGTACATCCGCACTTCCTTGATGGTGGGTTGATTCTGGACATGAGTGCTTCATCCAGTTACATCATGATTGTTACACATAGTTTTTGCTACTTTTTTCATGTGGGTTTATTGCTGGAGAGAAAATTAATAATACTTATATATAGACTGAGCGCAATTGAGTGAAATAAAGGCAAAAAAATTAAATCAATATGTAGATAATTGCAATAGAAATATTAAAAATAGAAAGGGGCAGTCTGATAGCCTGCGGCTAGAGTGTAGACAGTCCTTCTGTAAAGCCTGAAGGTCAAATAAAAGAAACACCAGCATAAGGGTGTGTTAACACATACCCACAATGCAACATCAGTCTGTTCTATACACCAATGAGTCAACATTTACCTCATATACCTGGAAATACCAGGAAATTGCATTATGGGATATTATCTTATTAAGTTGTAGCATACTGCATGAGAATAGTCTACTGCTGTTTAACTTTGAAGGACTCCTGGTGGGAATTGAGTATATCGTCTGATAGGGGCAGCTCCAATGAGCTTGTCTCCACAGGTGTGGGGCACCGAGTCCTTAGAAAAAAGGCTTCAATCGTTTTCAATCTATGACTCAAGAGAGTTAGGCGATGTCCAAGCAAACCTGAAAACATGTATAACTAGCGTCATGCACACTCCTCAGAAGTCACAAAGAATTTGCTGTGTCCAACTAAACACCCTGTTCATCATTCTGAGTGGAGCCAGTAGGAAATTGATGCACTACAACCTCCCGTATTGCCAATGGGGAAACAGCATACCAGCGCCTAATGTTAAACAACATCAAAAAAAGTCTTGACCAAGTATTCAACTGCTAAGTAAGAAAAACCTCCAAGGATCAGTGGTTCAAATTTTAGGAATAGCCTTGTGTTGTGACCTCAACAAAACCAATGGCCACATTACAAGGTCAGTTCAACAGTACATATTGGTATTAATTTTATCAGTTGATACTGAGATTTCATTGACTAGACTTAGTTCTGGCATTTTGAGCGGGTGCGAAAATACAGGACTGCCCGTCATGACCAAGGAAAATTAACTCTTTAACATGATGGTTTAATTGCAAGGGTCAGGAACCAGCCGCAATATTATATAAATATCTCTTGGAATCTGTTGACCCACCTAATAATATATTCTGACAGAGGAATTTATTGGCTAAAAAATGCCAATGTCATCATGACTATCGGTAAAATAAATGACAACACTACGATACCCTCATGAAAAATACTATCAAATTTGGGCATAACCTAGTGTTGTGACCACAACAAAATCGATTGCCACATTGCAAGGGCATTTCAACAATACATCTTTGTATTAAATTAATAAGTTTAGACTGTGATTTCATTGGCTAGACTGAGTTCTGGCATTTTAAAAGAGTTTCAAAATATATCATTGCCAGTCGTGACTGAGAAAAAATTGTCCCATTAAAATGATGGTTTAATTGCAAGGATCAGGAGCCAACTGCAATATTATAAATAAATATCTTTTGTAATTTGTTGACCCACTCAATCATATATTCTGTCAGAGGAATTCATTGGCCAAAAAATTCAGAAAAATTATATTTGTCATCATGACTATCGGTAAAATAACAGATAGCACTACAATACCCCCTATGAAATACACGAACAAATTTGGCAATAACCTATTGTTGTGACCACAACAAAACCAATGGCCATGCTAAAAGGTTATTTCAGCAATACATATCGGTTACTAACAGCTGAGACTGTGAGTTTCGCCTAGTTCTGGCTTATTGAATGAGTGCCAAATTTCAGGATTGACAGAGAAGATCACGAAAACAATTGCCAAGTATCCAGCTTAAGCCTCTATGCCTTCTTCCATAGTCAAACAGAGCCAGTACCGGCGATTTGACGATCGCTTCCCTAACCTTGTCGAAGCTCTCCTGCTGCCTATACGTCCAGCTCCGGAGTCATTCTTGGCCCCCACCAGTTCACGCAATGGGACCTCTAACTCCGAGAGCAATGGGCTGAATCTCCCTAGGTAATTCACCATAGCCAGAAACCGTTTCAACTCCTTCAAATCCTGAGGCACCGGCATCTCCTTGATCGCTCTCTCTTTCTCCGGGTCTACCCTTATGCCCTCACTACTCAATATATGGCCCAAAAATTTTACCTCCTTCACCGAAAATTCACATTTATCTTTATTCAAAGTTAGACCTGAACTCTCTAACTTATTCAACACCTCTTCTAACCTTTTGTTGTGCTCCTCCTTTGTGCTCCCCACTACCAAAATATCATCCACCATACATACTACCCCCTTACTATCGCCTAGAATCTTATACATTTGACGTTTAAAAAATTCTGGAGCAGCCGATATTCAGAAAGGCATCTTGCAGTATTGGTACCGACCGAAAGGCGTAATGAAAGTCGTGTATTCCCTGGATGCCTCCTCTAGCCTGATTTGCCAGAATCCTGATTTAGCATCCATCTTACTAAAGAACTTGCTCCCTTCAAGTGATGCTAATGTATCTTCAAGTCTTGGCAGTGAAAAATGTCCTCTCTGGACACTCTTGTTCAGCTGGGTCAGATCAACGCACAACCTCACCCTGCCGTTCGACTTGGGCGCTACTACCATGCCCGAGCACCATGTGGTCGGGTACTCCACCTTTTCTATAACTCCTAATTTCTCCATCCTCTCCAGTTCACACTTTGTTGCTTCTCTAAGTCCTATCTGTACTCTTCTTGGAACACACAGGCATAATTGAACTGCGTCGTCTTTGAGATATCCTAAATACATCTGGCAACACCCCTAGTTTTCTGAAAAATTTAGGATGTCTACTCCGTACCTCATCTATTACCAAACGGACAGTCTTCACTAAACTTAGTTTCCTTACTTCCGGCTTTCCTATCAAGTTATTCCTCGCTCCCTTCATCACGTACACTGTACTAGGCACTTATTGCCCCCACGCTGAAACTATGTCTATCTTCATTTTTCCTACTACGCCTAGCAGGCTCCCATCGGCGCCAGTAAATATCCTCTCCGTTTTTGCTACCTTGCCTCCAAATCGCTCTGTGGTTGTTGCTGTTATAACTGACACGTCCACTCCTGTGTCCACCAAGAACCTAACCGTTTTCCTATCACACCTCAAATTTATTTCAAAGTCTTTATCCACTCCTATCTTGCTCTTTAACTGTCACAAAGACTATTCCGAATCACTCGAGTATCCACTTATGGCATTAACCTGCCCCTTGCTATTTTTCTGCTGCCCACTTCCTCTGTCTTTCGACTTTGGGCAATCTCTGGCAAAGTGGGGTCCCCCGCATTCGTTACATTTGCCGAATCTTGGGCCTTTCTTTTTCTTGTAAGCACTGGGGCATTCCCTCATCAGGTGGTTTTGGCTATTGCATATGAAGCAGCCCCTGCCTATTCCTCTACTCTACTCTATTCCTCTTTTGCCGACTCGAACCGCAAGCACACTGAGTTGACCTTATCCACATCTAGACTTGTCAACTCTCTCCTCTAATTTCTGTTCTATGGCCAGATATCTATGTCTTGTTGCTACTACGTTTTCCTTTTCTTGAAAATGTGCCGAAAACTCCCCTTTCAACTCGTCATACTGCATTTTCGACACATCCACATTCTAGGTATCGAATATGTCCATTCCTATTTCCCCCATACTGTCTAACAACAATGCTGCCTTCCTCTGTTCGACCTCAAACTTCCTCTGGTACTCTTTACTTTTTTTCTCTTGTAGTGGCGCCCTCAGCATCGTTGTGGTTCTTAAACCCTGCTCCTATAACTGCTATTTCAAATCGTCTGATAAATCTATTCCAACCCTCTGCTCCATGTTCTACTATAAACATAGGTGTACTCACTCCTCTTCCAAACTTACTATCCATCCTACAGATAGTCACGCTCAACAATATCAATCTCAACAAACTTCTCTTGTGACGTCACTATCTTCTCTATCTCTCTAACTTGTCAACAACCACTATAACTCACTAAACTGGCACTTGTCCCTCTCTCCCTTTTACTTCTGACACCATATAGTGTATGGTACTCACCAGTTCTGTAGCCCTTTGGCCCTCTATAGTATGTCTAGCTCAGCTTGGTCTCTCTGTGGCTCCTTGTCACCCTCCTGGCTCTTGCGCATCCCGGAAGTCCCCCTTCCTCTATCCTGCAGGTAGTCACTGTCTAAAGCTCCTTGACCCATGGTTCTTATATCTCGGACTACACTACAGTGCGCACTATGTGTTACATGCTAATGCCCTCCCACCACACTGCACAGACCTGACCACAGCCCACAGCTGTCCTTTTTACTTCTTCAAAACAAAACATTATGATAGATTTCTGTCTGCCATAATAATAAGCATTGCATTGACTGGTTGGAAAAGAACAATGCTGATTGATCAACTATTGGTCAGATCATTTCCAACCCCTCTCTATGAATTCTCTTGTTGTGACTTTGCCCCATTGGTAAACAGGGAGTTTGTTCCTCATTTTCAATCCAAAAGTTCCTTGTCTTACTCTGGTGGAGCTCCGAAACTAGCTATGAGCAAACAAACTTCTTTAGCAACTCGCATTGTCTGTGTTTTCATAGCCAAAACTTCAATCCACTCGGAATAGATGTAGAATGCTAAGGCTTAGTTATGCTCCTATTCCTTTCCTCTTCGCATCACTTTATATCCCTGTATCAATGGGCTAACCCTGCCCAAGATCAAGATCATTGCCGGAAGGCGCATAATGATCATCGAATATCTTGAATGCTTGCACACAAATTTCACATATCTACACTGCAACTTTTTCCCCTTCACATCAAATATCATGCTTCCAACTGTATTCACAATGGGAGTGCATCGATTCTTACAAGTATTTACCCCTGTCGCAAAAGAATATACTCTGACATAACTACAAACAATTTTCTGCATAGCAATTGAATTGTGCATCGAACATAGTTGAACATGATTCTTAATACCTTGAATCAGAATCAGGTTATCGCTGGGAATCTGAAATAATATATCAAACCTGAATCTATGGTGCACAATTATGCAAATACCACCAGAGTGTTCCCATTTCATTGCTCTCATACCTTTGATATGCTAATCATATCCCTGAGGTTTTACCATAGACACTGACTTCCTACATGACAGTCAAATAAAGATTTACTATTGTTTTCTTATCGGATTTTGTGATCGCTTCATGTTTACTAGATTCCAGCAACCACCTTGGTTTATCAGTTATACACATACTGGGAAGGTTCCGGTGTTATCCTGAGCAATTGGAAGTGCTGAGTTTATGAATGAATCAAATGTTCTAATAGCAGCTCCTGCTGGGAAGACCATTACAAATATTCTATAAAATACAAATGCAAGTTTGAGTCAGAGGTTATCCAGTCAAAGGTGCTACTAAATATGGCAGAAGGTAGAGGTAGTAGCATGAGTCGCCTGAAAGCTCGTAGGGATATTTAATTACTAATATAACTTAATTAAAACCATCTCAAATAAGATACTCAGCAAACAAATTTAACTGTTGTGGAGAAAGGTGCGATTGTTGTAAGATGCAGAGCCAAATGAAATCTTATGCAGAATCTCCTTTTTCCTATCATACCTGATTTCTGAGGAGTTATTGGTGTCATGGCATCTTTGAACTCCTTCTCAATCAAATTGATAGCCTCTCTCTCCCCAATATCAGGATAAAGAGGACTATAAGAGGATAAAAAAAATAAGTCACAGAATGTGCCGTTTTATAAGAAGTTCAAAACTTAAAGAAAGTTTCCTGTACCTGTACCTGTACCTGACTGGTGGCCTATGTGTGAATTGTGTTGGTGTAGCTGTTTTTTTATGGATATAGTTACACTGAGGTGTCTTTGGAGCAATAATAAACACACGCACATTGACTCAGTTCCTCTCTTTCGTCTGAAATAAGTTGATACTGAGCATGATAAACAAAATCCGTCAGGAGAAAGCTAGAGGAGTTTATACTTGTGATACATTGTCACCATTGGATTGAGAAGATGAATTATATTCACTTTATACTGACAGATCTTCATATTCTTCAGATAGAGTCACGCTGTATACTTTCCTGTCATCATATATATCTATATTATAAGACAATATATTTATGTAATCTCTCTGCTTTGATATCGCATAAGATGTTTGACTTATTTGGTGGTTTCAAAAGCACTTCAATGACCGCAGTAATATTGAGCATGTTAACCAACAATTCTTCTCAATGGAAACGGAAGCCCTTAATAGCCACTCCCATATTAATTTTGTAATAATCACTTTTGATCCTCATAAATAAAGACAATTTCAGCTGTCTTGGCCAATGCTTTCGAGTTCTGAGTTGACCCCTGGCAGGAACTGCTGTTTTACACAATGAATCAGTCTCTAAATTGTGAGGTTGCTCCAGTTGACACTAAGTGATTATAATTTACTCCTCCAACACCTCAATGGGCAAACTTGTTGATTTCTTTGTCATATGCAAAGACGGAACCTTTGGTGTGTTCCATGTTGTTGCTGACCAAAGCACCAAACTCCTTGATGTATATTATAGATGTTAAGATAGTGGCACCTATAGTCTTATTGTATGCTCTCTGTATCACTTTCATCTTGCTTGCATGTAAAGTTTTCTCTGAAATCCTCATGAACCAGTATATTACATCACATAGGTTATCCTAAAGCATTTTGACAGTGTTCATTTGAATGCACTAAAAAATCGGGACTTCAGGAGATTCTCTGACTCACCTTCTCGCCACTGGTACAGACCTATGAATCACATATTTAACACTCAAAACCTTTCGTCCTATTTTGAATTATAGTAGTGTGCCGAAAGCTGTATAATCTTTTTTTTTCACTGAGACTCATGATAGCTGGTACTTATCCAAAATGTGTTTGCATTGTTGTTTGTGAGGTTTGTTTTGCTGGCTTGTGGCAGGTTTTCTCACTTACTTTCTCTTCTTGTGTACACCAAGGGACAGCTTGCTCTAAAAGGCTGTTATTTCACAATTTATGTTTCAATATCAATGTAGAAATGCTGCATATTAGCTTTAAAAATGTGATATAAAACGGGTATAACAGTCCTTCCAAAAACTTCTTAAAATTGTCAAGCATGTGTGCAAGACTTACTTTTTCAAGGAGAGTAAAAGCTTCGTTGTTTAGATCCATCCAAATCATACAATTTCATAACAAGAAAAAAATTCAAATAATGAATGAATCAAGCTAAATTATTAGGTGAAAAATATTCATGTTTCTGTTTGTTCAAGCTGATAACAATTTGATATGGGTAAATTTGCATCCTCTGTTTCTTTTAACCATTCAGGTGAGCCAGTTTCCACCGACCATCTGAATACCTTGAAGGAGGTATACGTTATTATCTCAATATATTTACTTGTATTACTCTCCTAAGTCGAGGGGGAACGCTTTCGAGCATGAGCTACATTTAGTCTACCATTAATAACATACATTCAATGTTAAGATGCAAGTCTTTCTTACCAGTCTCCTATCAGTTCTCCTGGTCTTGGAGTGGCGCCCTCGATGAGCTTATTCTTTATCCTGTTTTCTTTTGTGTTGCAGAGTAGATATCGAGATAAAAGAATCTTTAAGTATAGTCTAAATTAATTTGACAACGTCTTTATCCTCAATATCAGGTCAGACAGGAATTCTGTATTTATGGTTCTTCATTATAATCATCACTACAGCAATCTGGAGTATAGCTGATACATGGTTTGTCTGTTTTGCCTACAAATGCTGTATGATTTAGCTGAGGGCCTATCTTGACATCTGGATGGTGAGGTTATTGCTATAGAAGCTGTTATATCAAGTTTGTTTCACTGCCAGTAAAACTTAACCCAAAATATAGTCATAGCATTGGATTCAACTGTTCTGTTCTTTGGGTTTCAAAATATTTCAACTTTTGAATCAGATACTGACACAACAAAACAGCAAATATATGAACACCGAATACCCTTTGAAATTTAAATTAACGCTCTTTGACATTACATGAATTGATTTAAGCACAAATAACCTGCAACTTTTGAGATGCAAGTATTTAAAAAAACTATGTAGACAGTTAAGAAATAATCTTTGAGTAGAATTCTTATTGACTTTCTCTTTAATCTTTTTGTTGAGATGTTGAAGAGTCATTCGAGTCTTGGCACCTATAAGTTTATCCTATCAAATCAATAGCGTCTTTCTCCTCAAAATCAGAATATAGTGGATTTGAAAATTGAAAATTAACAAAATGGTAAAATAGAATAACATATAAACAATGGTGAGTCAGAAAAAAGGATATCTGATATCGGTAGACTAATTTATGATAACTAGCTTCCAGGGGCAAGTTGAGCTCAGATTACCTGTGTGTAATGTTAATATTCAAGTATCCAAAGCACTATATGACCCAATATGCCAAGTTCTTAAACAAGCCTCTCATGTCAAACCTGATCTTTGAGTGGCACATTGGTGTCCTCAACTTCTGACGTCTTCCTCATTGCGTTGTAGATGAGAATTCAAAATATGCCTCTCTATGAACTCAATGGAATTTTCCTCATAATCAAATTAAAGTGGACAAGAATCAAGCAATGGTAGTGAAACAATATCATATCACACAACAAAGGGGTCAGAGTGATGTTGGAATCAGAGAAAGTCAAAATACAAATGCGAATGGCTTTTATTCAGTCCAAGCTTACATTTGAAATAGAACATTGATGTTTGGGCATGTTCGTAATTATCACAGTAAATTCTGACTGCCACCGTGATAGGGTATGAAACTCGGAGAACTAATGTCTTACTCACGGTGACTTAACTCTTGATATCATATTAACTGCATTAACTTGCATATTAACTCAGTTCCCCTCCTCGGTAGGAAATAAGTTGTTACTGAGCATAATAAAAAAATCCTTCAATCAAGTTTTTTGACTTGTGATAGATCCTCTTCATAAGATTGAGAATATTAACCGTAATCACTATATACGGACGTTACTTTATCACCACATAGGCCTGTCTATCTCTATACTTCTACAAAAGCATCGCTGTCAGCTGCAAAGTTACCATGATAAGCAGTGTCATATAAATTGTCAGTAGATAAACCACTATCGCTGTATACTGACAGATCTTCATACTCTTCAGATAAAGTCATGCTGTAGACTTTCCTGTATTCATAAATATCTATAAAATAATATAATATAATATTATGAATTCCTGATGCTTTGATGTCACATTAGAAGTTTGACTTATTTCAAAGTGGTTTCAAAAGCACATCAATGACCTCAGTTGAGCATGTTAACCAGCGATTCCCCCGAATGTGAACTGGGAGCTCTATTAGAGGAGCAGATTTAACACAGAATCATATAAATAGCCCCTCTCATACTTATTTAGTAATAACTGTTTTTGGCAACATCAGATGCACTGCAACCTTTAGTGTGAATCACTTGGGGGAAACTTTCGACTTCTTCCACTTGTGTTGATAGTCTTTCTTTATGGTTGCCAGACTGAAAAAAATTGTCAAAAAAAGTACATGGAAAGTCGGTTGATCACATCCAACTATTTATCTCATTGCATATCACACCAGGTAGCGATATAAGGCAGAATGTTGGCCAATTAAAAAGGATGTTTCAATTAAATATTGCTAATAAAGAAAGTTCAATGTTAACGGGATTTTGCATAAATCCCTTGGTCACATAAGCGCTGTTGATGTGAAGCACATTACAGTCATGGTACATGTTAAATTGCTGTGTGACGTCCAGACCCTTAATAGGTCAACGTAGAGTTACAGATATAATGGCAGCATTTCACCAGGTATTTATATTGACCAAGTCTAGACTTATAGCCAAGAAGAGTTGCAATGAAAAATAATTATAATAAAATAATAAATGACCCAAAGGAAATCATTAAAATACAGCAAATACATCACTATACAAATTATATGACTATACTAGATCACGAGTTTTTTATTCAATACTTTATTGGCATAATTTTTATTATCAAAGAATGTTTTACAATATTAGCCCTGAAAGAAAAAATAAAAGAAAAAAAAACATTAATAGTAGATTGACAGAAAAACTTTTATCATGTTATCTGGAAAAATAGCGTTGGAAGAATGAATTTTGAATAAACTGACGGCCTTAGTGGCACTGTAAAAGAAACAAATCATTTAAAACATATTTTGGAGACATATACTGATAAATATGAATGCCATAAATTAGATGACAAAAAATGAACTGATAGTAAAGTATCAATGACATTTTGGTGTTGAGATAACCATTACACAAGGAAGAACTGTGATAAATTGTTTCACTCTTTTACAAAAATATGTGACATGTTTCTCACAAGTCAACTCATCATTGATCTCAAAGTCTAACAATCTTGTCTCTCTCCTACATAGCAACCCCCCCCCCCCCCCACCACAAGTCAAGGAAAAGGAGTCGCAAACACGGTCTTGAACATTATACAAATGGAACTGTGACTTCTTCATCTTTAAAACCATTCGATTTGTAACACACCCTCTATGAATCAATTGTAGGTCTAAGTTTGTATTGTGATTCAACATCTCTATCATGACTAAGAAACATAGTGTAATCAGCATATGCGTAACTAACAGCTGAAAGTGGTAGTTTGAGCAGGTCCTTGGGAAATATCAGAAAAGTGTGGCGGCAATTATAGAGCCCTGTGGGACACCTATGTTAATGGAAAGTGTAGAGGACTCTTCACGGTTGCCATCGGACACTCAAAAAAGAACTAAGGATCTTTAAAGCTCCATCTTTTACTCCAATTTTTTCAAGTTTGAAATATATTGTTGCGATCTACACAATTGCATGCCTTGCTGAAATCAATGAAATCCATAGCTACAGATTCATTATTCATTTTATGTTCCATGCCATCTGAAACAGTTTTCTGTACCACACTGTTGCATGAAAATGCTTTCCTTAATCCGCATTGATATGAGTGTAGAAAACCAAGCTCAGATCAGTCAGATGCTTTTCAAAAAGCTTATATTATGAACTTTTATTAACCACCGATCAATGCATGAAGCAAATAAGACCAAAAAACAAAAAAACAAAAGAAGCAATAAGAAGGCATTGATGTATTTATGAGTATTTATAAAAAAGGCTTTTTCTGCAAAGAGCAGTATTGGATTTAGGGAGGGTCGTGGTTTTATGATGGTGCCTGTATTTTGTTGCTAGGAGATGTAGATGATGGTGATGTGATGTGTCTAATATCCATCCTGTGATAGGTTGATAGCATCGAATGTACAGCACATACATGGAAAAATAAAAGGAGTCTGAGCTGCATTAGTAAAAAAATCGCATATAAAAAATACCTGCATTTTTACCTCACAGGTTATTGATATTCAAGGCTGGCTGAGAGTAAGGTATTTTATTTCCCTTGCAATCATGGAATGTGTCACTTGCTAATGTACAACTATTTGACAGGATTAAATTTCTTCCTTTATTCCCAGGCATGAATAGAACACAGAAATGCAAAGGAACATAACTCCTAATAACGTGAATTTAATAGTGTAGACATCCGATACAAAATGTGGTGTAAAAAATCACTACAAATTTTGACTCTTTTACCATACAAATATGCTTAGCCATGCCAAAATTACTCATCTTAAACAACTACTATCAAAGCACTTTAAATCTTGTTAATTTTGTTACCAGTGTATTTTTTTCTCTTTCTCCATCAGTTAGATTCACTACACACAATAAATTTACACTGAAAAAAGAGATGACAGACATGTACCAAACATACTCAGACAATTAATGATTCAACTCTAAGTCTCAAATTGTATGAAACTAAGAAAAGATTATATAAGTGGCACTGTAAACTTTTCAATAACACTGTATAGTGTATACAAGCAAATATGTAATCTAAACCTTTACCAATAGTAAGTGCATGCTGATTGTAGCGGCCGAGATATCGAAGAAGTTTGGAGTTTACTAACACATTGGGGTTTATTCCGTTGAGATGTAAAACTGTAAGAAAATAGCGTGAACATATTACACAAAGAAAGAAAAATAGAATTAATATGCTTAACATCAAATGATGTATCAGATACCATCATGATAACATCAAGGAAATGTATGGAAAGTAATCTCTACACCAATATATAGCAATGTCACGTAATTAATAATTACCTATTGGCTCCTATGATTTCTCGGCAGCAAATGTATCTGGTATGCGTATGAATTGTCTCGGTATATATAATTACAACAAATAATATCTATGAATACAACGATGCATCTATGTCTCTCTGACTCACTTTCTAGAGTGAAGTCCCTATATTTTGGGTCTAAGCGCTAACAATAGAAAATATGATAACGAGCGTAGCTTCGTAGCTTAAAAATTAATAGCTTTGCATAAAGCCTACTGCAGGGTGCATTCCTGCCGTTACACTCCCCGCCAAAGCACGGTAGTGGTTTCCATAATATCTATGTATGAAAGGGAACTGAAGAGATGAAATATCATATGAGGGCGGGAATGTCTGGATATACAATTGTTGTTTTCCCGCATATATTCTATCGCTTATGTATTGCAGTTGATCACTATTGGAGTGCTGACTGTTTGAATTATGGTTTCTATGTTCATCCTGGATTGGGGACTCTGGTTGTATTGGACTCTCATATTTGACTTCTGTTTGTGTGTTGCCAGCTTGTAGAGCGGCTTTGACAATCAATTTATCAGACCTTTTGGACTGATAATATGGTACCTTTCTATGTAAGCTTGATGGGTGGCGTTTATGGCAGATTGAACATTTTGATGGTGCTTCGCAGTCCTTTGATAAGTGACCATGCTCAAGACAGCCGAAGCAAAGTCCTCTTGTGGTTATATAATGTTTCTGTTCTTTGGTTGATAGGCCTTGAAAGTTGTCACACATCTGTATATTATGTGACTCCAATGAACAATATGTGCTTTCGCTATCATCACTACTATCTAGGGATGATTGAGACTGTGGTGATTGAGACTGTGGTGATTGAAACTGTGGTGATCGAGACGGTGGTGATTGAGACTGTGGTGATTGAGACTGTGGTGATTGAGACTGTGGTGATTCAGGCTGTTGTGTAGGTGTAGGTATCAGTGTATTGAGAATGTCATTTATTGGATGACACAAGGTATATGCCTTTAGTTTGAGGAAACTGTGTAGTTCAAGGAAACTGGGTTGTTTGTCTTCTCCGTATTTCTCCTGATATTCAACAATCTTCTCTGCCAATTCATAACGAATGCACCATGGAAGTTTCACAATGATCTTTTCTAGCATGAAGAAGGGGGCAGTCCAAATTCAGAATGCTCTTATGGACCTTTTCCATAACCATATGAATAGTAAGCAGGAAGCGAGCAAATTGCCTCAAAGCCGGACCATCATTCTTTTGAATATATTCCCACCCATTTATAGCGTCTTGGGCTTCCCCTGTAGTGTATCGCTCCAAATACAACAGGCGCTCGATCGGATCAGAAATCTCACTTTCGATCAGTAGGCAGAAGGATGTCAGCCATTTATGGAAAGTTTCTGGGTTACCATCGTATGTTGCAGGTTCTATAGATGGGGTTTTCTTTGCGCAAGGATTCCTGTGGGTTGGTGCATCCATCTTCAAAAGCCAAGTATCCATGCGGTGATAGGAATGGTTTTACTGTAGCGGCCGAGATATCGAAGAAGTTTGGAGTTTACTAACACATTGGGGTTTATTCCGTTGAGATGTAAAACTGTAAGAAAATAGCGTGAACATATTACACAAAGAAAGAAAAATAGAATTAATATGCTTAACATCAAATGATGTATCAGATACCATCATGATAACATCAAGGAAATGTATGGAAAGTAATCTCTACACCAATATATAGCAATGTCACGTAATTAATAATTACCTATTGGCTCCTATGATTTCTCGGCAGCAAATGTATCTGGTATGCGTATGAATTGTCTCGGTATATATAATTACAACAAATAATATCTATGAATACAACGATGCATCTATGTCTCTCTGACTCACTTTCTAGAGTGAAGTCCCTATATTTTGGGTCTAAGCGCTAACAATAGAAAATATGATAACGAGCGTAGCTTCGTAGCTTACAAATTAATAGCTTTGCATAAAGCCTACTGCAGGGTGCATTCCTGCCGTTACACTGATCAATTGAGACATCCAATAAGACAATTAATTAATCGCAGCAATCAATTAAAACAAAAAAATTACTACAAACTCTTTGACTAATGGAGATACACACAGCTACCAGACTTACTCATTTTTTAAACAACTACTATCAAAGCGTTTTAAATCTTGTTAATTATATTACTAGTGTATTTTTTTCGTTTTCTCTCCACTTTTCTTAATTTTTAAGTTATTTGTACTGTCACTGCATGAAATAAAATCATGAAGATGATTGTAGATTGGCAATAAAAGTACATCCGCACTTCCTTGATGGTGGGTTGATTCTGGACATGAGTGCTTCATCCAGTTACATCATGATTGTTACACATAGTTTTTGCTACTTTTTTCATGTGTGTTTATTGCTGGAGAGAAAATTAATAATACTTATATATAGACTGAGCGCAATTGAGTGAAATAAAGGCAAAAAAATTAAATCAATATGTAGATAATTGCAATAGAAATATTTAAAATGGAAAGGGGCAGTCTGATAGCCTGCGGCTAGAGTGTAGACAGTCCTTCTGTAAAGCCTGAAGGTCAAATACAAGAAACACCAGCATAAAGGTGTGATAACACATACCCACAATGCTACATCAGTCTGTTCTATACACCAATGAGTCAACATATACCTCATATACCTGGAAATACCAGGAAATTGCATTATGGGATATTATCTTATTAAGCTGTAGCATACTGCATGAGAATAGTCTACTGCTGTTTAACTTTGAAGGACTCCTGGTGGGAATTGAGTATATCGTCTGATAAGGGCAGCTCCAATGAGCTTGTCTCCACAGGTGTGGGGCACCGAGTCCTTAGAAAAAAGGCTTCAATCGTTTTCAATCTATGACTCAAGAGAGTTAGGCGATGTCCAAGCAAACCTGAAAAGATGTATAACTAGCGTCATGCACACTCCTCAAAAGTGACAAAGAATTTGCGGTGTCCAACTTATCACCCTGTTCATCATTCTGAGTGGAGCCAGTGGGAAATTGATGCACTACAACCTCCCGTATTGTCAATGGGGAAACAGTATACCAGCGCCTAATGTTAAACAACATCAAAAAAAGTCTTGACCAAGTATTCAACTGCTAAGTAACAAAACCTCCAAGGATCAGTGGTTCAAATTTTAGGAATAGCCTAGTGTTGTGACCTCAACAAAACCAATGGCCACATTACAAGGTCAGTTCAACAATACATATTGGTATTAATTTTATCAGTTGATACTGTAATTTCATTGACTAGACTTAGTTCTGGCATTTTGAGCAGGTGCGAAAATACAGGACTGCCAGTCATGACCAAGAAAAAATTAATGGTTTTATTGCAAGGGTCTGGAACCAGCCTCAATTTATATAAATATCTCTTGTAATCTGTTGACCCACTTAATCATATATTCTGACAGAGGAATTTATTGGCTAAAAAATGCAGAAAAGTTATGTTTGTCATCATGACTATCGGTAAAATAACAGATAACACTACAATACCCCCTATAAAAAACACGAACAAATTTGGAAATAACCTATTGTTGTGACCACAAAAAAACCAATGGCCATGCTAACGGTTATTTCAGCAATACATATCGGTTAATAACAGCTGAGACTGTGAGTTCTGGCGTATTGAATGAGTGCCAAATTTCAGGATTGACAGAGAAGACCACGGAAACAATTGCCTCTTCAATAGGGTAGTTTAATTGTTGCCTGAAATCTGTTGACCTGCTCTGGATATTTAGACAAAGGACTTCATCAGTCATGATGATAAGCAAAATTCCTCTGTATTTTTTGGCAAACAAAGTCCTCTGTCTGAGGAGAGGTAAACACCTGGGGGGCTGGAACAATCAACCTTTGAAAGACAGAGGACTTGATTGACAAAAAGGTGCAGAGAAATTTTGCTTGTCATCATGAATATCGGTAAAATAAGTGATGTCCACTCATGGAAAGACTATCAATTTTTCCGGCGAGAGAAGGCGATCGCATACTATTCAATCTATATTCCTTATATTCTTATAGATGTCTTGCAAAAAATGATAATGTCACCAGCTAGTTCTAAACAAGAAAGTTTTGTATTGCAAATGAGTCAGGTGTTTGAATTGATAGGTGTGACATTGGGAAGTAAATATTATAATATATTTATATATATGAGCCAGCTACTTTTCCATGAGATAAGGGATACAAGAGCAGTTCGATGAAGGTCAGGGTATCATCCAAAAAATTCTCGATTGAACATCAATAACATTACACAAGCATCCAGACGCATCCACAACTTGGGGCCAAATTTTGTTACAATTAGGTATTAATGACTAATGACTAACTAATGACTCATAGTTGAGATGCCTTTTCGACATTAAAATCAATTTGTATTCTTGAATAATAAACTAAGTCAGACACCAGAAAAGCAATCTATACCATACCAGATAACATGCTCCAAGGGCTCTCCAACCAGAACTGTCCAGCCTTGATGTTCCCCCGGTTTTATATGCACCGTGGATAGGCATGGCCAAAAAACCGGAGATTGCATTTGCCCATTGATCACTTTAAATTTAAAAATCAAGATGTAATTAAACTGACTTCCTCTTGACAAAACGGCGATTGGATTCTGATTTTTGTCTGATAAAAAGGTTTAATTATACATTATTATATGACAGCGATTGAACCTCTCAAAAAAGCAGAGATGGGATGTCTGATAGCTGACCGTACTTTAATTACACCTAATACACAACAGGTTTTGTCAAAAGATAAAACTGAGATTGGTCTCTGATTTGAAGTGGTTGACGCTGTCTGTTATCACTTGCTCCCATCTTCTTGGTTTTATTCTCTCTATATAAAATCTCCTGAGCCTGAGCTGTGAGAACTTGAGATCTCACACAACTATAACCTATAACTTATAACCTATTTAATTAACTGATGTTTTAAGTTCTTTGACAACTAACTGTCCTAGATATACTAGTACTCTTACTCTACTGACACAATGGAGTCAATAGAATAGACGAGTAATTAGGTCCTATTGTGTATGGACCAAGCTGGATTGGGGGAGGGGGAGGGACTGAGGGAGGCTGCAATGAAAAGGAATGTAAGTGGAAATAATTGCAATCTCATGATAAAAATAAAGTTTATCTAGTAACTCAATACGACCGATGTTGAATTGCTAAAAGGTACCCATAATACTAACAGGGTAGCTTAGTATTCTTAGTACTTTTTGCACTTTTTTCTCCTACCAAGGAGTACTTCTTGCTCCTACTCCAGTAAAATTGTGAACTGTGAGAAATAATTGATAGCATATTTGTTATTTGATGCAGTCCTTTCCAGTCATGTTTTATCTCACAGCAAAGGAAATATATGATCAGACGATAAGGAAATGTGAGGGATGTTTCGACCCAAACCCCCACACTTGTAGTGATAATCTAGAATGAACCTGTATAATTGCAAACCTTGATATACCAAAGACTTGTGTAGGGCATTCGAGAATCAAACTTTACATTTTGAATGATGGTGGGTAAAAGTGCTGTATGCGATAACTTTATAATTCATCCTGTTGCATGCAGTGGCCTGTATGAATTTTTGAACGGACTTGCTCTCATGGAGTTGTTGTTCTGCTCTGTTCTGTTCTGTTCCTGCTCAGGAAAAGGGGTACACTCATGAGTCACAATAAAACACTGTATGTAGCCAGCTCAGGCATCAAACTATACAATTTACATTTTTAGGTCTCAATTTTCGACAATGGTTAGGTAATAGGTATGGTTATCGAAAATAACTGCTTCTTTGGCAAGCACATTACATGGTGTTCCACAATGCAATTTATTGAGAGGTGAAAACATGTCCTGATCTCTTCGGGATTTCAAGCTTAATGTTGCATTGTGTATACTGTCAACGCGTCATTACAACTGTCAGCATGGTTGAACAATCTTTTAGCTTTAAATCTTGTATGTAACCCTTGAAGTCCTGTCTGCTTACATTACAGTGAGCAACTAAACTGGGCTGATAGCCTGGTATCTACAGGTTGAATCCCTTTCAGCGCTGATCTTGTCAATTACATACAAAGTTTTCCATAACTTTTGCACAGCCAGATCATGACATTGTATTTGAGCATGCAGCAAGTCAGGATGTCAAGATGCTTTGGAATTACAAAACTTGATACCTGATCATGATGTTCACGTATACTGATTCAGAAACTTGCTAATTCAAATCTAAATTCCTACCATGGTAAAGTAATCAAGCAACCAGTGATTCTTAACCTCTGTTGACTGTATCAAACTCCTCAGCTTGTTATTATCAAACTCAGATTAGTGATTATTTTGGGGTATGTTGTAGTGCAGCAGCTGACGATGACTAGCTTCTAGGCTCACGCTCATAATCAAAATCTGAAAATTGTGTCAATTAACTTGAAGTTTTCCGTTTGGCAGAGCGAATTATGATTTTGAGTCGGCGAAACTTGCCAATCTATAAATACTTCATACTATGTTCTTTCTCTCAATCACCTGTTTTACTGCTGGGTTAGAAATTACGAGAGGTTGAGGTCACCAATGCTAAAATCCTCAATTTTTTCAATCTCATTACAAATTCTACAAATGGATAATATATACTATTATTGGCAACCAAGGTCATCTCACTTGGAATGTTTTGCACTCACACCCAAATCGACTATTATCCATTAGCTCTCTAACCTTTCAGCAGTGTTCTGTATCGACCTGATGGTAGTCTAACGTGAAGAGAGGGTTGTCAGTTCCCGTCGCAAATATACGGAGGATGCGTGATTTCATGCACCGATCATATCTAGTGTCAATATCATCAAAGGTACAGTCCCCCAGTCTACCTGCTAGCTTATTAATATGATTGATGATTTTTGTGCTGGTCTTAGAAATGACCATGAATTGTGCTGAGATGGTACATAAAGCAGCATTCTATGAAGGTTATATATCATTTCTCTCGAATAGGTCTGATAATTCTCAAAAGCAGCTGCTGGAGATGGCATGTGCTGTGCTTACATGGTAATTAGCACAGGGCTTAGGACACATCCCTGTGGGCTGCCTACAGATGTTGGTAGTGATGACGACATACGATCTTTAGTGATGAACCGCTGTGATCTTCCTGTAAGAAAGCTGTAGATGGCATTTATAATGTTATCATCGAGTTGAGCCTTCACGAGCCCATCGACCAGTATTCGTGGGTCAAGGGTGTTAAATGCGCTCGTGAAGTCAATAAATAGGCAGCGTGCATATTTTTTGGCACTGGTATCAAGATAAGCAGAGATGATGTCAATGAGGTAAGCCACTGGATCCTCAGTCGATCGCTGAGACTGGTAAGCGAATTGGGAACTGTCATGCAATCTAGGTTTGACAAATCTGAGCGGCAAGCAATCAAATGTCTTAGCGATTACTGATGTCAGTGCCACTTGGCGGTAGTCATTGACCTCTGCTGCACTGGTGGTTTTTGGTAAGGGCTTGATGTGGGGAATTTTCCATACAGATGGAAATTCACCTTGCATTACAATCTAATCGACGAGCCCGCACAGTGGTTGACCCAGCGCATAAACCCAAACATTCAGTAACTTTCTTAGAATACAGTCAGGCACTGTGCTTTTGTTACATTTCACTCTCCTTAGGGCAGTAGTTACCTCCTCATCATCGAAAGTCTGAGCATTGTCTGCTGATGCAGCTGTTATGTTATGAGGTTTGTAGTTCAATAATACATCTAAAACTGAAAATTGTAAGAGTACGTGTGTTTCAATTCTTATCACATGATTTCCAATCTGTTTACTTCAAATGCAATTCAACGCAACAACGCATGTCTATTAACAAGCTATATTTATATTTAATGATTCATGCCTGCTCAATTTAATGCTCTTAGCCTTCATTGTTGAGTTTGATTTCACTTAACATTGACACATTGAAAACTGCTGACGTAAATGTATGCAAAAAACAATATTTAAAACTATTTCCTTTTAGGGTGGATTAGCCGAAAGAGTACGCTGGTGTAGTCTCCCGGTGACTCAAATGGTAATTTTGCATTGTTCCTGTTGACAGCACCTTTACTGAGTTGTCACGGGTGTGGTGTCAGGGTGGTGCTGGGATTAAAATAGAATTTTCATTTAAATCAATCAGTTCTCGAGTCTAGGTTAAGTGTACTACTGATGATGTACTTTCTGTTAAATGCATGACATCGACTCTAGATTAAGTTTACTACTGACGATCTACTGCCATAGTTGCTGAATATTGTTAATTATGTCTGACATTGTGGTATCCTTATTGACTATGGTAGACAAGTCTTCTGGCTAGTTATCTGCTCCCTGATATAGAGTGACAAAGCTTCACCATCAGAGCCAATCAAACATTTAAAGTTTGTATACCAGTACATCACTTACTAACTTAATAAGCATAAGTTTTCTGTATCCCAAGATCACAAGAAATTACAGCAAAACTATGGATTGAGAATATTCATATTAGCGGGAGTTGCCTGACACTTTTCATACACTTGTCAGTAATTTATCAGCCAATCAGCGTGCTTAAAAAACTTAACTGGCCAATCATAACAATACTATGATACCACAGCTGCCCAAATAGAAATTATTTTAACAAAAAAATATTTCCACTGCTTCCTTATCGGCTAATCCTTCAATCTGCTGTCTAAAGTGCCTCATACTGCCATCACTTCAATGACAGAGGAATATGATGAATGAAGCAGCAGCTCTCTTTTATTTAGACATTAAGGGTATATTCTGAAATAGAACTGCAAGAGTAAGTAAACTGATTCTCTGCATGCAACCATTACAAAACTTACCAGTCCAGTTTTAAAAGGTACATAACATTAATTCCAAAAGAAATCAAAGGTTAAGGTGTATTGACATCAATATGAGTCTTTGTTCTTGGTGTGAGTCTATGCATTAGTCCCTTAAATGTCTCGAGACTGCCTCACAGCATCCCAAGACAGTCTCACAACGTATCTAGACTGCCCATCACTGTAAGGTTAACCATAGGTATTATACAATAAGTACACTTAGATCACAGACAGCAGGTCACTGACAGTTGATTTGATGAGTTGCAGCCCAGACACACACAAGGCTGCAACTCATCAAATCAACTGTCAGTGACCTGCCGTCTGTGCTTGATTTAAATTAGTGCGCACATGAGTGAGTACTGGATACCCAACTACACACCATGGAATCCTTGTAAGAGACCATCCTTATCTATCCTGTGCAGAGTTGCCGCACACCGCAGGCTCGAGGCCATAGGCATCTGGAGTTACAAGTATGCATATGTTGCCCATGTTCAGTATCAACCGCCCCATTTCCCCTTCGGGAAGGGGATAAGGGGGTGGTAACTCCAGATGCTTGTAACTCCAGATGCCTATGCTCGAGGCCCCCGAGTTAACTGAAGGAGTTAGAGTCCCTCTTACTCCTTGAGTTAACCCAGCTGGGTTTACTCAGGTTCCTGGGACAGCCATCCACCTGGTGTTACTTGAAATCCTCAAGGAGTTTTACATCCCCTACCATACTACCTACCATACTACCTACCTACCGAATTACGCTCTTATAATAACCAGCAGGTGCAACCACAGCTTCTCTTTTTGTTTGGATGGCGGAACCAATAGGAGCAATACACTTTGAACATGATAGAGATTGCAAGTTTTAAACACTCACCGTGTCATATAATGTTTACCAGAGGAGAGTTGTACAGCACCTTGCTGAGTAGATGTTATCAAAGTGAAACATTTTTGTGTCTCTAGTATTAAACAATTAAATGTTTGGAAACTAATTAATGTCAGTCACCGCTGGCTGACGTAGCTATGAGGCTAGTCCTAGATGAAAACCAAGCTGCCTCGCAGGTAAATATCACTGCCTTCATGAATTAAAATCAGGCTAATAGTCATTCAAATTGTGATTATGCCATCTTCACTGAATGATCTTTGCGAATTGTGATAATATATGCTTCTTGGTTTGATGGAGAAATAATCTCGGTAGATTGTTGTTGCGTGTGTATTACATTAAGACCATAGCCTACAAACAGAGCTGGTATGTACCATCGATTGAGGTTTGTCAAAGTGCACATGCGCCGTGTATGCTGCATTGATGATATAACATGTAAAACACTACAAATTATACATATTAGCTTTTCAAAATAATTTCATGCTTTATTAATTCGATTTGATCTGGATCTTATTTTATTTAGTGGACAGTTGACAGTGCTGCTCTATCTAGCTGGCATGCAAGTAAATCACCTGACCCTAGAGGTCAGACAGCCATCACTAAACGAGGACTGACTACTACTCATATCGGGAGTAATGATAGTGATTACATAGAGACATGGGTTATAACAAATTATAGGATAGCTAAAAGGCTGAACTATGCTTCTGCTTTTGTATAGCATACAAGTTTTTGTTTCAATCACCGATAGTGCCGTTTTCATAACACTTGTTCATCAAGAATCCCGATGTTCATATGACATGATGTTAGTACTACCAGTTGCTTATTTCCTGGTCAAGTTATGTTCATAAGGATGTTTGATATCACCAAGTATCCACTTATTAGTTTATCACTGAGTTGTTGTTATCTTAAAGAGGTAATTAATCTTTGGAACAATATACACTAATATATCAGTGAGAGGTAGTTGGTGGCTTATGTAGATGGTGTAATATGGCCTAAACGTAAATTTCCTGGTCATTAAATATCATTCAATCAATTCAGGTTGGTTATTTTTGCATGCATTGTAGAATTTGTATAAATCCAAACTCATGATTAGGTTGATCAGGGAGTCCCAAACTCCCTGGGTTGATAAAGTTGACGAAGTCTATTTGCCTGTATTTGGAGTTGCAACTTGTCATGTTACAGGGGGAGTTACTCTAAATGCAGGCAAATGAATCAAATTTGAGCTACCCATCCGCAAACAGTATGTTATTATCAGCTTTTTTTTATTATTGTAGATAGGACCGGATGACTTTCTCATATTTGATCACATTCTCTGTATGGATGAAGGTAACTTAGAGTAAGTAGTAATTTTGATTTCATCATAACAATTAGGCATTTAAGGAATAGTCATGACCTCTGCCAGGTAAAGCGACTAAAATTACTTGATGCAATCTATTTTGGAGGTTCTTGAAAATTGGGGATGTGGAAAGCTTCTGTTGTATTAGTCAATTATGTTAGCAAGCTAACCTGTTTCAACAAATTTCAAAATACTTAAAATAATGCCAATTTTCATGCTTTTTAAATAGTGCTATCTCCATTTATTTCTAAAACAAGTCCATGAGAAGGAAATTACTCCATAATCCCATAATTATTGAAAAACACGATTGGCAACAATTTTCGAACCTCTTAGGGCCAACAACTGCAGTGGTACAGTTATTCTCTAAACACTATGATCGACTCGGTAACTGAACATCTTGACAGCCATGCTAAAAATCGGGTCCGAGCTCTTTTTATAGACTTTTCTAGTGCTTTTAACACCATCAATCCTGCCACAATAATCAGCAAACTCGATAGCTACAACATCAATCCTAACATCATCAACTGGCTATATAACTTCCTTACAAATAGAACACAGCGAGTTATTACATCACTCAACACGCCAAAATCATTGAGCACTTCAACTGGAAGCCCTCAGGGATGCGTCATCAGCCCACTGCTATTCTCCTTTTATGTTGTCGATATGCCATCAACAAGCAACATGAAACTAGTAAAATATGCCGACCACACTGTGATCATTGAATTGTTGACAGAAAACCAGCCATCTGAACTTCAAACAATGACTAATACCATCAACTCATGGTGCGAGGATAATGACCTAATACTCAATGCAAAGAAAACAAAAGAAATGGTCATGTGCAATGCAAGGGATAACCCAAGCTACCCACAACTGCTTGTAAACAATACTTCAATTGAGCAGGTAGAACAATTTACATACTTAGGCACCATTATTACCAACAAACTGGATTTTACTCTGAACACCTTGAAAACTACAGCGAAAGCTCGCCAAAGGCTACATATAATCGCCAAGCTATACCATCTCGGTGTCACTGAGAAACTAATAACGACCTGCTACAAGTCCTTCATAGAGTCAGTAATCACCTACCACCTGGTTGTGCTATATAGTCATCTGAGCGCAGACTCTAAGAAAAAGTTAAAATCTGTGATAAGAACTGCAGGTTACCTATCAGGCGAACTTACGTTCACACCCGTAGACGACCTTTACTCTAATATACTGAAAGTAAAGAGCCTCCGTATGATTGCCACCGAAGATGAACCACTACTCCGTCTTAACCAGCTGCCGTCAGGCAGATATCAATCAGTCAAGTTCCGCGTGCAGATCCGTGCCAAATGTTTTAGAGCAGAATGTATCAAATACCTAAATAGTGTCTTCCAAAAGTAATAGTATTTTTTATGGTCTTATCATTTTATTTATTGTTACAGAATCAACAGTTTTAATAATTTTTACAGAGCACCCTACAGAGACAGAGACATACATACATACATTCAACAGCTATCTTATGGAGAGGAGGGAGGTCGAGCCTTCCTGTCTGCGGGATAGGCTGGCGGGGGTTTTGAGTGAGGGTGCTGGGTAGGTGGCATCGGTTGTTTGGGTTCCCCTTGTTATCTGGGCAAACCTGGATGGTCTCATTTTCCTGCCTTCTAGTTCTGGCTGTCTTGCGTAGACTAACAGACCACACCATTGCGTTATTTTAATTTTTTTATCAATTATCATTTAGTTATTGCAGAAACCTAATACAAAATAAAGAAGCTTATAGGTAGGATGTGAATGTAGGCCATAAGCAGCAACTGGGAGGAAGTAACTTGGTTATTTACTGCTCGTGTATCAGCTGTTGACTTCACTAGACTGATCTCTATCTTTTAGACACCTGCAGAGTCTGGTAGGACCAAACAACAAGGCTAAAATCAATCTTATCGGTAAATACGACCCTGAGGGAGAAGTTGTCACCCATGATTGCTATTATGTGAGTACTCTCTGATACAGATGATGTTTGTAATTCCCAGACTGTAACGCTGTCACAATCATGCACTAGACCATGGGCGATCTACATTTTTGAAAGAAAGAGGCAATCTTTTGAACAGGCTTTACTCATATTCCCCAACAAATTTTTAGATTGATCCAACGACTTGCATTCTGAGTTCCCCCTTACTCTACTTGTAAGGTGTTGGTTTGAAGAGGAGCAACTCCATATGCAGCCAGATTGGATCAATGTATTATATTTAGAGGCATCCTTGGTTTTTATTCAGATTATATACAAATAGAAGAATTATGCTATAAAATTTCTTATCATTCCATCACAGGAGTGTGACAGCAAAC
Source organism: Membranipora membranacea (assembly GCA_914767715.1). Lineage (NCBI taxonomy): Eukaryota > Metazoa > Bryozoa > Gymnolaemata > Cheilostomatida > Membraniporidae > Membranipora > Membranipora membranacea. The sequence continues at coordinate 24,019,197 of OU612069.1, forward strand.
AGTTGGAGATCAATGAGGTCAATAAGAGCCTCACTAAGGTTCGTTGGACTTATGCGTAAATTACTTCGTTGTTACAATTTTGCAGAAAACTTGTGCAACCTCAGAAACTCAGTGAACTATTTTCATTATCGTGCTAGCATGAGATCTCTATGTATAGCTGGTCAACCAGCTTTTTCTGAAAGATCTTGACACAGGGGAAATACGGGCATATCAATTCTTCCTCCTTCCTCCTCTTGATTCTAAGTGGATGCATTTGTATTTTTTATCTATTTATGATTAAACTCATAAATGTATAATACAATTATTATTATCATCATTATGATATTTGTAGCCTGCAATATTTATATTTCCACAAAATATGTTATTAGATGTCGGATCAAATGAAGACCAATGAGCTCTCTCATAAATCATTGGAAGATAAACTGAGAGGGAAAATAAACGAGTTAGAGGTCAAAGTCCATGAAGCGAGAGATGAGTTAGAACAAGCCCACAAGGTGAGATATATACATGAACATCTGTATGACTCGTGATAGAATATGCATATTTTTATTATTGGTGGTTGCGGTGCACTCAGGAAGAGTATCCCCGCCGCAATCGCTCTTGTGCTGCAAAACAACTCTCCGGATCATGTTGCTAGCTCTTTTAAAAGTAGCTCTTCAACCCCACATAGATAAAATGATCCAAGCACCACCCTAGTTAGTTGTTTTTCTCATGTAATTCACAGGATGCACATCTGAACTATGAAATACTTTGTCAATATTTTCATATAAAAATACCAGCATTTTCTTTTGGTCGGAGCTAATCAACATCAAAGTACTTGTATGTTTATTTCTGAAATATAAAAAAAATCTTGTTCTTTGGACATTTTTTTACCTGTAAATAACAGTCTTTGGACTGGTCGATAAATTTGTACTGGCGTGTATTTCCATCCAGTCTGTTATATCATAGACTGTGAGTGGGGACTTTTATGTTACCATACACATACATGTTTATGATATGTATAACGTGACTGATTGACTCATCTTTATATTATATTACAGACTGTGAGTAAGAGTAGCCTGATGGATTTAGAGATAGCAGATTTTGAGAGGACAGTATCACAGCTTCAGTCTCATATCAGAGACAGAGATGATACTATAACTAATCTAACACAAGAACTCAAACATCAACAAGAGAAATGTACCTCCCTCGAGTCTGAGATGGGTTAGTATGGTCTGACATTGATTGATTAATCTGATTTTTTTTCATTTTGATTTTCCTTTGGCACTATGCAGACAAAATTTTGATAAGAAATTATCAAATTGCCAATAAGAATGATCAAACAACAACATATAATTGCTTGCTTCACTCTGTGTGTATGTTCTGTGGGAAAATGAAAGCAGATTTAGAAGCACTGAAGAGTCAGAATGCAGAGCTCTTTGACACATACCAGTCTAAGTTCAAGGATGCAGAGAGAAAAATGAGAACAATAAAGTAAACCAACCTTTTGAGCTGACCGAATTGGCCAGTCGTGAGGAATGCTTTTTTTTCAAATGCCTGCCATGGACTTCATGTACCGTATGTAATATTAAGTCTGAGACGCTAACTTTAGTTGGTCCAGATATCTTTTTTCCATCACTGAGTGGAGAATAAATATATAATGTCCATCTGTATTTGCTTTTCAAACTTCTCAGTTTTTTGTATTACAGCAACAGCCGATGAGCAGAGGAAATCTGCAGAGAGTAGATATGATAATCTGCAGCAGACTTTGAGTAAGACTAAGTCAGAGTTGGACGAGTCGAGACAGATGGAGAGTGAGAGTAAGACTACTGATCTGGCTGTGAGAGGAGAACTGGAGTCTGATCAGGCAACAACATGAATATCTCAAGGTACATAAGTCTCCAATGTTATCAACTGTGCATAAAATTACTCTGTATGTACTACCTTAAAAGTGAATAAATACATCTGTCACAAGTACTCTGTGGTATTGGAGCCGGTATGAAAGTTAGGGTGATACCTAGGTTGAGTAGGATCTCAACAATAATGAGTACTTTACAAATCACTTGGGCTATGCTGTCAAATCATTATATTGAAGAGGTGAGCTTAATGGAATGATGACAGTCGATTCGGTGATTGATACTTGAATTGTGATCGTTTTTGAATGAAGTCCAATTATTCTGGCCCATCCAATACTGACAAATATCTTATCAGTCATATAGAGATACCATCAAGCGGGGGCCAGCTTTGCAGTTGTATCGCCGATGTAGAGCTTGACGTCTCCCATAATTATTTATATTTCAGTGTTATAATATAACCTCCTTACTGTCTCCTGTTATAGTTGGAGATGTCAGAGTTATCCTCACACAAGCTGACAGCTGAAGATAAGCTGAGATCATCGAGTGATTCTCAGCAGAGAGTAATCAGATCTATGGAGAATAAACAGAGGGCGCTGAACTCTGACCTAGAAACCTCTAAACATGAGCTGACAACTCTACAAGAGGAGTATGATAATTAGAAGGTGAGTCAAGGAAAGGTTAGGGGTGAAGGGAGAGGGAGGGGGAAAGGTCAGGGGGTGAAGGGAGAGGGAGGGAGGGAGAGGGAGGGGGCGGAAGGAGAGGGAGAGGGGGTCAACTAGTGATGCTTGAATAAACATTAATGAGGCTGCTGCAGTCATAACCAACCAATCAGATTTCGGTTTTGCAATTTTTCGTCTGGTATGGCATACAATACTTCACAGTGTTATAAACTATTTATTTATTGAGGTTTACTAAAAATTTTCCAATAGTGATAAAAAAAGTACCTTGTTGACCTCAAAGAATTCACATAGAGCAAAAAAAATCATTGAAATGTCAGTAACAGAATTGGTGGTGATTTGCCCTTTCTAGTAATATTATCTCTGAACATATATTTATTTATTCCGGGCAAAGTAACAGCTGTCCCCCTCCTTTCATTGTATTTGTAGGTTCGGGTGCACAGTGTACTCAAACAGCAGCAGACTCGAGCGTCAGTAGAGGCTGCTCTTGAAAGTGAGAAGGTAGAAAAAGAGCATCTACAACAAGTACTGGACCAGGTCAAGGTCAAACTACAGGAGACTACGTGAGTACTGATCACAATATGATACAATCATTTGTGTAGCCCACTGAATAAAATTCTTCTCAAGGAACGGAAATATACAAACATATCCTTATACAGTTTGAACACTCAACAGAGGGATCTGGGATTGATCTGATTGGCTGTCCCTAATATATAGCCTAGGAAATAGTCTTGTTCACAAAATTGGTAACAGTGAAAAAATGCCTTCAGTCATACTGACGCTCGTGATCTGACTGGGCATGTAGATCACTGATAAACTAGCTAGGCTACTTAGATTTGCGCATGTGCAAGAACAATGAGTTAAGTTTGGGTTCTGATTGCAATTTTGGTCTGGGGAAATGGGATATCCCCTGCATAAACTGCTAGTAAAATTTGGCTATTAATGACAATAGAAGATAACTCTTTCTAACAGTTCTGCGCGCATTTGGGAGTGTGCCACCAGAGCAGGTAGCCAATCAGATGGCTTCGGAATCCCGAGACTCAATTTTGCACAGATCAGCTCATGCCCAGAGCTGAGCATGCGCAGAATGGCCTTCAGTAGCTATATTACTGCTACTAGGGCCTGGCTATTTTTGCAAGTCCTCTGTCTAAGTAAAGCTAATTATGCTTTTCCAGATATGGAGTACAGTGGTTGAAACCTTTAATAACTTATTAATTTCAGGTCCGCCACAAAAAGTTATAACTAGTCAACCAAGGGATTATTGCGGGCTACATTCAATGATTATTCTTGTAATCTAATATTGTGTGATATCTTTGCTATAATGGAAGCAAAACCAGTTTAATTGATATTTTCTCACCTCTTTTAATGACAAGAAACACACGACCTAAGAGTTAGTGTATCTAAATTCATTTGGTTACATCCATAGACTTGGTAATAAACCCGCAACTGAAGGCCTCGGTGCCTCAACGCCATATAGTTCCCTGTGTAGGTTACACCTGAGTTCTCACATTGTGACCGTTTATATCATGTGAGTATATGTTGTATATTTGTAGAGATCGTCTGCAGGCCTCTCTATCGGAGAACGGACTACTACAGGATGAGATAGATAAGCTATCACTTAGACTAAACAAACAAAACACAGACTACAACAACAAGGAGTCTGTACTCAGACAGAGAATAGATCAGTTAATGTTAGAAAACTCTGTCATATCTTCAGAGCATAACTCGGCTATCAGCCAGATGTCTCAACATACGGAGATCATGACGCAAACATTCAAACAGCAGGTAAAATATAGTGATAACAATCGTCTTACTTTGAAGAGATACATCTTTGGCTTATCTAGTGACTAGTAACTATCATATTGTGTATTCTTTTGTGGATAAGAGTTAATCGGGGACGGGGTAGGGAGGTCTTACGGCGAATGACAACAATTAGAGTTTTCTTTTTTTTTTATTCTGCCTTGAGGAGCTAGGCCCTAGATGTATATTTAGTAACCAGCTAACATATACTAGATACATAATTGTGCTGGAATGAGACGGTTCTTGAATCAAAATATTTTGTTAGCTTTGTAATCGTAATGTTGCGCAATTTGCAGTTTCATATTAGCTGATAATGGTGGTGTTAGAAAGCCTTATAGGCTTTAGGTAGTGTATTAAATACTAATTCCAGTATGCTGACATATGGTTGAAAAGACAGCTTAGAAGATGAAAGTATTTTACTGGAAAATATTAGGCAGACACTTGATATTCACTGCCGTGTTACCTGGCTCCCCTCTCAACACTCACAAACACTGACTCATGTTAAAATAGCTATTTTTAACAAAGGATAGCATAGATAATTACTGGTCTGATGGCTTTTATAGCAAAGAGACAAAATATAATGGTATAAACATTAGAGTATTTGCATCAACTAAAACTGTCCCAATACAATAATCCGATCCACAACATCACACTACACTATCTAATATCCGTATTGACTTGATTCCTTTTTTTTTTTCAGATGCAGACGAGTCAGTCAGAACATGAGTCACACATAAACAGCCTCAACTTGAAAATAGATCGTCAGATAGACGAGAAAAACTCTCTTATAGTGGAGGTACAAAACTTACGTCAGCAGGTCTCCGGCAGCACCAAATCATCTTCTGATCAGGTACCCTAGATATTTTATCCTAATTAGTCATATATATGATTTACTGGGGGCCTAAATTTTGAGGGCACTCAGTGTATTTATAGAATTGAAATTGATGCATTACGGGGTAAAATAGTATTGATGCTAGGGAAGGTCCGTGCTATAAAAGAGCCAGCAAAGTGTTATTGTCTATTAGAGCTGCAAGCCTGCTGCTATCGCTAATCCTGATAAAAGTTTTAACAATGATTTGCATAGAAATTTTGCTTTTTTTACTTTTTCACATAGGAAAAGGAAAATATGACTCAGGTTGACCGCCATGAATGTTTAAATCTTTCTTATTAATCTTTTCGGGTCTTAAAGACCCACTTTAGATCTCTTAATTTCGCCAGCTTCTATATCTGCAAACCAATTCATGATGAGATATTCATTTAGATTAATGTGAGCGAGGAGTTAACTCATTAATGTGAGGGAAGGGGATGCTGATGCTTATACAATGACTTTTTCGCTTTTTCTCTCATACTCAAATAAAGCTTCTCACATTCTAATACTATTATCAATACAGCACTCAGCTGGTCTCATCAAGCTTTAGTTATAACAAACTCTCCTAACTCCAACTAGCAGTTTACATCAACTCTAATAATGATGGTTGACATTTGAATGAAAGCTTACTCTATTTGTAATAGTTCGAGAAGGTAGAGAGGTGATCAATATGGGGTTTGTCACATTACTTCATGCTCACATATTTGTTTCTCTGTTTTAGCTGAAATCATCAAAACAGCACCGCAGACAAACCTCATCACCAAACCTAGCCTCAGCTCCTGATGCCAAATATATTACCAGAGAGTCAGGGGAGGGTATGGAGCACCCTCAACCAGTGAAGGTCACTACAGGCATGCCACAGGTATAGTATAGTGAAGCTTTATTGATCGACTTACGCTTTTCCCTTTCAGATATTAATCTAATGGATCGGTTCACATTGTCCCAGATGACACTAGGATGCCATCCCAGATGCTTATCCTAGTCACATTATAACATTCATCCCAGATAGCCAACCCAGATAGCCATCCCAGTCAATGTGAACCAGAAAATGACACAATCCCAGACTGTCTGGGTCCGTCTGGGATAGCATCGGGAAAGTTTGACGCTTACGAACTTTCCCGATGCTATCCCAGACGGACCCAGACAGTCTGGGATTGTGTCATTTTCTGGTTCACATTGACTGGGATGGCTATCTGGGATGGCTATCTGGGAGTAATGTTATAATGTGACTGGGATAAGCATCTGGGATGGCATCCTAGTGTCATCTGGGACAATGTGAACCAAGCATTAGATATAGCAAATGATTAGGAAATTTTAAACCTTTTAAACCTCTGGTCAACTAATCAAGCTGAAAGCTGAGTCAAGCCAAGTCTCCTTGATCAAGCTGAAAGCTGAATTTATAAAATCAAGCCTAATTTTGCTTTTCTCAACAATAATTTTGTAAATTCAGAAAAACATTGTTGAGATGAGAATTTGGGTCGATATAAGTGATAACATAATGTCAAATGCCATGCGGCCGCCACGAACTCATTGATTAATATTCAACAGTATCAATACAGTTGACTGTATCTTTTGTTGAGTAAGCTAGCACATTGCTTATTTTCTCCTAATCTGATTCCAGCAGAGCCCGTCCAGCTCCTCGGCTCCCGGCTCTAACACTCTTGTAGGTCTGGAGGCTCTCCTCTCTCCACACTCACAGGATGATGATAACATGTCAGTGATAAGTGATGCAGCGTCACAGCGTGACTCAACGTCACAACAGACCGCACAGGAAGTAGATAAGCTGAAAACGAGGCTGCAGTTATCAGAGAAACAGGCTGAGCATCTCAGAGAGGTATGAGCGGTGCTATCAGTAGGGTTAGATAAGTACTCTATCAGTTGTTAGTTCATATCTGCGCAGATCTGCAGCTGCCTTGACCCACTTGCAACAGTCGGCAAGACACTATTTATTTAAACTGTTATTTAGTGAGATGCTATATGAGATATTTTACAGATGTAGATGTAGTTTTATTAGTGTCATAAGCAGAACAACCAGGCATTGGGACAGTTTATTTCCCACAAGCATTCGATTTGTAAACTTGCCATTCTTATTTTATATTACAGTTATATTGTATATAACAATTACTCAATGAACGAATTTTATTACAGTTACTGAATGACAGCGAGGCTACTTGTCTGAGATATAACGAACAGGTCAAGATACTAAAACAGGAGATCAGAAGATTAGAATCTAATCAACAAAGAGAAAACTCTATATCTAATATGGAATATCTCAAAAATATTGTATATAAGGTAATATAGTATATATCATAATGGAATTGTTTATGATGCAACACCATACACAAGTAACATATATGAAAAATCCAAAGACCATGCAGAGTTTATTATGTCAGTCATCTTCAACATTCTAGCCTGGTATTTACCTGGGATTCTCACATATATACCGGTATTTTCACCCTCAGTGTTTTTTCACTATAACACTTGGTTGTAGTTTTTAAGTTTGGAGGCGGGAGATGAGAGAACACGCCTACTTCCTGTTTTGCACACAATGCTGAAATTTACAGACGAGGAGTTATCCAAACTTCGAATGTTAGCTGCTGCCGCAGGTTAGTGTGTAATATCAGGGTGTTGTGTGCAGGCTGGCTGGCAGGCTGGTATGCTGTGTATGTGTAGGTCGGTACATTGTGTGTGAACTGGGTCCTTGTATATCCTGCTTACTCATTGGTCTGTATCAGTTAAAAGGTTCAAACTCTGCTCAGGTTGATTGTAGTAGAATTGCATGGTCAACATGGAGTAAGGTAGATAATAAAATGCTAGTCACGTGGCTTCTTGTAAGTCGCCACATGACAAGGCTAATAAACTGCTACTATCATCAACCCGGTAAAGTTTTCGCACTAATACTAATGCTGTATAATAAACAGTCACAGCATGAATACTTGTATGTAATATGGAGATATATCTCATTGTTGTCGTGCTGTTGCTCACTGATCATTAATATCACGATTATATTATGTAATGTAGGTACAGAGGAGGCTGCAGGAGGAGGGCAATCACAAGGATCCTGGTCTGGTTATCTACACAGGTGGACTGGGTTCTCATCTTAGTATTAACTAACTACTCCGGACAGAGTATAGAGATAACCTCTCACTTCATAATATAAACTATAGACAGATGAATCATGCCTTCAGTTCTATAACTGTCACCGTATGATGGAAGGATATGGTTTGTCATCATAATCACACCAAAATGATGGCTAGTAACGGCAAAACAACAATGAAAAATTTTCCTTATTATATAAGGGCATGTTATGGTTAGGGGGAGCATCTTGCATTTCACCATTTCATTCTCGCACAGTCAAACAAATTGTATCAATGATATCCATTAGAATGCTTGGTTTTATTATTTTGAGATAGTAACGGCCGTATTTGGAGTTATCTCTATGCACTAAATGGTAATATATTATATTATTATCATGTTATATACTGCCTTCACTTACATTCCCTTGGGTGGTGATGTGTTTCATTTTCTATTTTAATGTAATCTTTCTCGGTTAGTACCGTATCCATCTGGTCACTATTTATGGTTGTTGGTCATGTGATCTCATGTTCAAGATTTATCTCCCCCGAGTTTCTGACAAAGTTCCTCTCATTTTCTGTGCAATCATTTAATTTTCCTGCCAATTTTCTATCGTATTTGATTTGGAAGCTTACGTTTATCGCTCTGCAAGCTTTGATAATGAATTAATGTTATGGTGAAGAGGTTAATTTAACAAGCTTTTAGAAACTGGATCTGAACATGACACTGGTGGGGTAGCTCCGATAAATGACATAATATAATAAATGATAATATAAAACTGTTGCCTACTGTTATTTATTACAAAGATGAAGGTCACAGTTACGCCAATAAATGAGCATGGCAGATAGATCCCTAATAATTTATGCCGATCTTGAGCTGATACTAGTATGCCCTATTTACTAAGACAAAATAAACTAAGACTAGGTAGTAGCTGAGTGACAAAGCTTCCTGACCACTACTATGGCCGTAGCTTCACATTTTAGCCATGATTCTAGAACAATCCTTGCAGTGGCCTCAATCAAAATAAATTAAAATGTGGCAAAGTTTACCCATAAGTTATTTCATAGGTTTCAATGATAATCAAAGTGAATTCGAAGCACAGATTTAGCATCTTGGAGTCAAACTACTAGGGCTTGATTCTTATGTGGATATTTAGAGAAGAATCAGTTCTAGGGAGAATAGAGTCATGGTGTGCGAAAATGTAGAGGTGTGGAAAATATTTAGGCCTCAGGGGCTTGAAAAGCACAGAACTCCAGACTGCCCATAGTATTATGAGTCATGAACCATATATGGTGAAATAAAAAAGTCACTTCAAAATATTCAGGTATTTTTGGATAGTCTATAAATGGATGGCTAAAAAAATACAGTATGTCATTCCGTGTTCCTCCCGTTAAGTTTTCACCATTTAGAAATAGAATGATTTTACATTGGATGCTATGGTAGCTTATTATGTGGACAGAGGAGAGCGTTATAATGTTTGCAGAGAAAAAGCTGGAGGATAATACAAAGATAATCTACAGCTTCATAATTGCTTCACGTATAGCTTCCTATTGGCTAGCAGTGCATAGCTGTAGCTTGAATGGTAACCAGTTCTCATAATTCAGCCGGGCGACGAACAGTTAAGTTGACAAGCTAGTACGCTTTGAGGACAGATTTTATTCTACTCAGTTATATTATCAAGTTGAGGATTATTGGCCTTGAGTGAGGAGCTTGACCTGTTTTACTGGTGATTGATCTAAATATATATGTGCTCTACTCTTCTTGTGGTTGTAGCTGGTAAGTTTTCGATGGAGAAATTCTAGACTGCTACCTCTTACTATCTACTTTGTCAAGAGGTTTTGGATTGCAACTGTTTACTTGATCCAAATAGTGTATTGTTATAAGACTGACAGTTTAAATTGATGTGAAATTGACTTTGGAAAGGTTTGTTTAAAAGGCTGGATTCAATTAAATCCATTGTGTTAATAGCAACAGTTTACCAGTAATTGGTATGGCAATAATTGCAATAAATGGTGAGCTTCATTTTGCCCCTTTTATTTTAGACAATCTGCTGACTGTGATGACTGTCCCATAACAGCGTTACGTCAATAACACTCCAGATCATCTAATGAGGAAGCAGAGAAATTGATCAACTGGATAATTTAGCATTAGACGATACACACTCTTATTTTGCCAAGGACTCATATATTTGGTGAGTTGATGCACAACGTTCCAAAAACCACAATGTTATCAAGCACAACTGTTAAGATATGCTGCATTGTGTAAGGGGAGAATCTATAAATTAATGTAAAAACATTTACCGCCATGTTTACAACAGGTATTTTCATGCCTAAATATTACATTGAATTTTTTGAAGCGGAGAATCCTATTGTCAAAAGCAATTCAATGCTGTTAAGTTTTAGAGCGGAAGCATGTGCCATTTATCATCTCTCTTTCTCTTGTGTCAAAGAAGCCCTAGTGAAGTGGAGAGTGGTTCATGAACCTCTGCTGACTTTGCACTTCAGCTACCTTGGTATATATTGTGCCATTCACTTGAATACCTGTGTGTTGTGTAGTGATATTGTACTACTGTATGTTATATTTATCATGGTGATTACCATTTTAACCCTTTGCTTTGTTATAGGTTTGTTTAGTTCATATCAATGAAGAATGAATGAGTTCCCAAGTATATACCTTGTAGTCCTACAAAGAGTTCCATGGTATGGTATGGATGATGACACAAGGAGCGCTGCCAATATAATAAGGTGAGAGTAATCTTCTTACCCCAACTATTCACCTACTAACTGAAAAAGTGAACATATTTTAAAGAACTGCCAACTGTAGTGTGAAAATCAACAGCTTATTATTTGCCTTATTCAATGCTTTCAGTGAGAGTGTAGAAAGGACAGAATTTAGTATATATATTATAGTAATAAATGTCGTGTTTGAATCTACCCTTGTATTTTCAGATATGCTGTTTAATGGCCAATTGAAGTTAACTACCGAACGCCTGCTGCCCTTTTGTGCCGACTGGGACAGTAATAGCATGATGTCATTGACACCCGGAGGCCCAGAACACACTAAATAATGAGAGAGCAGAACATATAAATAACTAGAAGTCTTGTCTCTTATTTGGCCAAGGAATCACAACTTTGGTGAGTTAATATCGCATAACCTTCCAATAACTGCCATGTCTACCAGGTAGGGCATGTTGTGCTCGAACAGGGGAGACTTGATACCTCAGAATAAATTGCAATTTTAATTGCAAAATTTTCGATTCCCAGTGACATACAACCAAGAAGCATCTACCACGACCTGCCTGTAGGCTCCCTGTATTTTTCTTATGTTGACAATCCTGTTGCCAAAAGCAATCCAATACAATCATTTTCCCTTCAAAATGTACCAAAGTACTATGTACCAATAGAAGCTAATAGTGGTTGAAGAACCTTGGCTGTTCTGCACCCAAGCTGCCTTGAATATTTATATATTCATTTATGTAATGATGACTACCTTTTAAACTCTGCACTCTTGTTTTGTTCATTACAGAACAACCTGGATAATCCCCTCACAGTCCAAATGAGGTGAACACAAATACGATATGCACAGGTATACAAACAGCCCTAAGCACCTGGTAAAAAAATGGATTAACCTTCAATCTAACGAGGTGAGAGTTGTGTTCTTCCCTCAACATGTCAGCTCTGCCCTGATATAATGAGACGAATGATTAATATAATAGTAGTTTTTAAAATCATCCATATCCAGCATAACAAAAAATAAGCTTTTCTGAGTTTGCAACTTGTCGATTGGGCGAAATACAAACCTAATCCTAGCTATTCGCCCTCATTTCAGGATAGAAAGAGCAGTCATTCAAGATTCCAAGTTTGCTTTTGGCGACATTTTCAGTGTTAGCTCCCGGTGCTTTCTCAGGGAAACACTATGACCTGTTAACAGCGAAGAAGAAACTGACATATCAACACATGAGATTCCTCCATTTGTTCTCTACAGTCTCTATAACACACCTGCGCTGGTAAGACATCAATGCACAAAAATATTTTAGATGAGAGCATTTTAGTAAAAAGTATACTTGCAGGATTCTATCTGCAAGATCTCCAAAACTGTTTGCAGCCAACCAAGCTAAGTTTGAAGCCCAAATAATTTTTGTGGCTTTCCATTATCATTGTTCTACAATGGAATACAATGAAATCTCTTTGCATCCATTTGAGCGCATTTAAACTAAAATAACTAAAATACTTAATCACAGATATCGGCCAGCTATACTTATCAGAGGAATTTTGTAGGTCAAGTCACATGGTTGGTTTCAGTCGATGGGGATGGCTGAAACCCAAACTAAATCCCTGCTATTATTCCTTGTTTCAGGATAGAAAGAGCAGTTCAATCAAGATTCTAAGTCGGTTTTTGGGAAGTTCAGTGTTAGCTCCCAGAAATAAGACTTTCTCAGGGGTACATTATTACATGTTAACAGTGAGGAAGAGAACAACATATCATCACTTCAGAATCCTCCATCTCTGCAGTCTCTATAACACACCTGCGCTGGTGAGACATCAATGTACAAAAGTCTTTAAGATAGGAACATTTTAGTTAAGAGAATATACGCAGAATTCTATCTGCAAGATATGTAACCCAAAAAATACGAAAACAATTTTCCTTAATTTGTGAACCCCAAAACAGTTTGCAGTCAAGTTTGAAGCCCAAACAAGTGTTTGTGGCTTTCCATTATCATTGTTCAACAATAGAACGTAACAAAATCTCTTTGCATCCATCTAAGCCAACCAGTGTCAGTAGTTTCCGTTGCTTGATTCTGCTTTCGGATAACCATTGCCACTAATTTTGTAGCTTGTGAATGCTAGGTATTAGTCTAATAGCTACTTGACTTAAAACTGTATAGCTGCTTTCTGATTTTTCCTACAGTGAGCTTAACAAAGCTGGATGTATTTGATGGTCTGACTAACAATTCCTAGGCTCTTCGCACTGAATGTAGCCGGATAATTTGTCGAAGCCTGGAGACAAATAGCTGGACCTGGTTTACTGTGTATCTGGGTATATCTACATTCGATTCTTCAAGCATTGTGGTAAGTTATCTATGAATAAATTATTGATGGGAAAAGCTCCTAAGACTGCATTGGAAATTATTGACAGATTTCCGTTCAATATATCCGTTGTTATTAAGATTAAAAAATTTGTTGGATCTCAGTTTTCTCAATTGCTAAAGCCTTATCATTTACCACTTATATTTTCAGATAAGCTGTTAAATGACTGTTTAACATGACCAATAAACACCTTGCTGGATAGCCATGAGGACATTTGTACTAGAAAAGGCCTCCGTGACTGACTATAGTTGTGTTTTGCAATGGTATGACCATTACTACATGTTCTATCTATTACAATAATTACCGTTTTAGCCGCTTTCTATATTTTAGGATTATTAAGTTCGTGTCAACAAAGAATGAATGAGTTTTGAAGTAAATTTACAATGTCGTCCTAACAAAGTTTACCTGTACAGACATGTGTAGATGACACAACAGGAGCTGTCAATATAACAAGGTGAGAGCAGTGATCTTTTACAGTGATTCACCTATTACCTGAAAAAGTGAACAACGTTAACGAACTGCCAACTGTAGCACGACAACCAACAGCTTGTTATTTATCTCATTCATCGTAGATAATGACTGTCTACTACATACCTCATCTATAACACAGTCTATTACTATATCCTTATATGAATGTTCACTTTCTGTGAAATTAAGTTACAAAATGTTTTGGTTGGCTTCTATCAGTTACTTTCTCAATAACTACAGTTTTCTCAATGGCCCATAGCAGTAATTACAGTAAAACAAATATCAAATTAATTGAATTACCCCTCATATTCTCAGATAGCTGTTTTATCCCCCAATGTAGTCGACCAATGAACACCTGCTTTTTATGATGAAATTTACTGTAACAGCATGATGTCAAGGAACTCGGAGAAGCAGGACACACCATAATTTGAGAGAGAAGAGAATTCAATTGACTTGAATATTGGACCTTGGACAAAAGAAACAAACGAGCAAAACATGAAACTGGTGAGTTGTGCATCACCTTCAATGGCCATATTATCCTAAAAAACTACAGTTAGGACGTTCTGTGTTGCACCTAGAAATGAGCACCTGAAAATTGGCAAAGAAAAGTTTTGTTCCATTATATGTGGCCATGTAGCATCCAATACAAGGCAATCGGTTTAAATATTGGTTTTTAGTCGTTACTTGCCTAAACTTAAACACAACTTGCGCATTCTTTTAGGTTCCTGAGCTCCATGAATCAATGAGCACGGGTATCAATGGCCATCAAGAGTGTTATTGGAGTAAATATCCTGAAAAAAATCACCTCACTGTCCCAAGAAGGAGAACCATTACGTTATGCACAGGTATACATGCAGCAAACAAACCCTGCTATCAATATGCATTAACCTCCAATACAACAAGGTGAGCGTTGTGTTCTTCCCTTTACAACTTTGCTCCTCGCTGCAAAATATTTTTGCAGTTGACCCAATTTGTTTAAAAAAATTTAACTAGCTCCGAAGTTCTTCCTCCATCTGTGGTTGATTCTTGACCCCGGTCCAAAATGAGCCATGTTGTTCTTTGTTTCAGGAAAGAAAAGGCAGTTCAATCAAGATTCCACCTCGGTTTTCAGAGAACGTTCAGTGTTAGCTTCTGGAAATGGGACTGTGTTCTTGCACTTTCTCAGAGATACATTGTAACATGTTGACAGCGAGGAAGAAACCATGATATTAACACTTCAGATTCACGCATCTGTACTCTGCAATCTCTTTAACACATCTGAACTGGTGAGATGTCAATGCATAAAATAGTCTTTTAGAAAATAGGATATCCGCAGGAATCTATCTGAAGGACCTCTTAACCAAAGATGACAGGAACTAATTGGCTTTATAATTCATTTTGACCTGTTTTTGTTAACATCAAAACTGTTTGCAGCCAACCAAGCTTTGCTTGATTGCCCAAACAAGATTTCAACAATTAATTAAACACACCAAAACCTCCTTGCATCCATATGAGCGACCAGTGTCATTGGTCTCCTGTGTTTGATTTTGCTATTGGAAAATAACTGTCACTAACTTTGTAGCTTACGACAGATAGCTAAAAGTCTAATAGCTCCTTGATTTTACACACAGTGAGCTGAACAGAGCCGGAAGTACTTGATTGTTTGACTTACAATTTCTAGGCTCTTCTCGCTGAATACAGCTGGATAATTTGTCGAAGCCCGGAGACATATCAGTTGGACCTGTTTTACTGGTGGTAGATCTCGATATGATATCTGCTTACGGTTATTCATGTGTTGTGGTAAGTTATCTATGAGGAAATTCATAATAGGACAAGTTTTCAAACTGTAGTGGAAATTATCGACACTTTTGCGTTCAACATTTCCATTGTTGATCAAATATATAACTTTTGTGGAACCACGTTATAAATCATGCAGCCATGTAGCATCAAATACAGATGGCCTGCGGGCTCCCGATAATATTTTCAGCTCCTTTTTAGCTCCAATATGAACTGATAATAAATTTGGCTGGTATGATATATGCTCTACAAGTCCATTTGAATAATGACATATTAGTTTTCAGTCCATCAACTCCTACAAGAGCTACAAAGTCGGAACTGATCAATGAAGTAGAGGTTGAAACCCCAATGAACACAGAATCTTTTATCGAAACAAGCTAAATATGTAAGATAGAAATTGTATATTATACTAAATCCCGCAGACTTGGTACCCTTTCCCCTAATTTTACTTTACTTTACAGGTAGATTTCAACACAATTTTAAGTACATAAACACCCCTTGAATAATTTTAACAGGAAGCTCAAGTTATGCAGTGGGTCGCTGAGTTTTGGAAAAGTGGTTTATGGACTACAAAGAGGGTGCCTAAAGTGCAAGAACCTGTCCGTACAAAGAAGAAATGCAGTGCTTGGCAGCAGACTTTGCCCGGGAGAGGAAATGGAAACAAAGCAGATTGTCGGAAGGTAATAATTTATGATCTACTCCTCACCATTTTCATTCTTTCAATGGTAAACCAATCAATAATTGACAGTTGCCCAGTTGAAGTTCATGGAGACTGTGATTTAAAGTTTAATTCTGCTTCAGCTGATGAATAACCCTTTTGCTCTATGAGTCTACTAAGGAAACTTCAACTGATTAGCTCATTTTTGTTAGCTCCCGTTAAATTGCTACCACTGTTGAATATTTGTGTCACTATTATCAGATATCCAGAAATATAATGAGGTTTCATCAAGACAGAATGGATGATGAACAGAGCTTTCGACTGGTCTTGCTTGAACCGCTGCTGATACATCTGGTGGCTCTACTGGTAGACTCGTCTGCACCGCAATGGAAGGTGAATATAAATGAAATGGACATTTGGATACCTCAACTGGTAATATCATGTCCCAATTGCAACCAGTTTGTGCTTGGTTGTAGTAAATTTGGTAGAATAATGTCTCCGGCTGTCTAATGTATGCGTTCTAATATTTGTATCATTGAAAATTTGCGCTACAATTAGACTATAGCTGCCCTGGAATGACTCTTCTATCACAATGTATAAACATGTATTAGTATGTATGTATGTATTAGTATGTATGTATGTATTAGTATGTATGTATGTATGTATGTATGTATGTATGTATGTATTAGTATGTATGTATGTATTAGTATGTATGTATGTATTAGTATGTATGTATGTATTAGTATGTATGTATGTATTAGTATGTATGTATGTATTAGTATGTATGTATGTATTAGTATGTATGTATGTATTAGTATGTATGTATGTATTAGTATGTATGTATGTATTAGTATGTATGTATGTATTAGTATGTATGTATGTATTAGTATGTATGTATGTATTAGTATGTATGTATGTATTAGTATGTATGTATGTATTAGTATGTATGTATGTATTAGTATGTATGTATGTATTAGTATGTATGTATGTATTAGTATGTATGTATGTATTAGTATGTATGTATGTATTAGTATGTATGTATGTATTAGTATGTATGTATTACCCTAGGGGTTCTTGATCAGCCCGGAGCACTAAATAGCGACTCGTCAACTGCCAGTGTTTCTGATGATGGTAAATTGAGTGAGATACGATTATAATATACAGTGTCTGGTGCGCTTGTCACCCGTTTGGCATGCTCTACAAAGCCAAGAGCAACTAAATGGTGATTATTTCCATAAAGCGCAGGAGCATGTACTTTTTATATCATGTTTTCTGCTAAACTGTGGATAGATTAACTGGTGCCTTTACCCATATGTCTTAGCCTAAAAATTTGGCATAAGGGATAAGGAGCGCACTGTACATTTCTTAATACTTAACATTGACTTAACCAGACTTAACATTGAAGTCCAATAATGTAACAATCGGTGTGGACAACACGGTTTTTATTTGGAGTAAATGATGTGAAAACAAAGATTCGAAAAATGAGGGTGAAAACAAGACATCCTGATTTATATGATTGCTTATAACGTCATCTCTACCTTTCTTGCTGAGGTATTTGTGATCCATCACTTATACCCCAGGTTTTTCAATTTTGTAGGGGAAATGAGAGTGGAAGAATTGGCAACTAAGTACTGTGCAGCATATGCTAGTGACTTTGAGCCTGACACACCCAGCTCTACAGAGGTAGATAGTGATGTTGGAGAGGATTTATCTGAACCACCTTAACAAGGTGAAGACAATATTATTACTGAATGAAAATATTTGGCGGAATTTAAATAATACCTTGGGAAATGAGCTGCATTATGATCTTTGTGAGTGCTAGTGATGATCACCCATCCCGACATTGTTTAATTGTGATAATGTGTAATCATCCTGACGTTTTGGACCCAAGACCAATCATATCTACATTTGAGAATGACTGTATACCAGTTGAGAATGCTGCAGCTTCGGGATCTCGGCTAGAACCAACTGCAGGTATAAAAAAGTCCTAGTCCCTGTCAAATAAGCAGGGGCAGATTGCATTTGAGCTGGTGTCAAAATGGGTCCCTTGACTATTATGCATAGATGAAGTCATACGCCCGTATAGACAAGTCTGATGATTAGCAAATGCCTCTGAAAGCTTTTGAGCACGTCCATTTCGTTTTCATAGTTTCAGTTCCAGTTCGTACTTACTCCTCCACTTGAATATTTACTCGTTTTTCTTGTAGGAGTGAAAGTTTACATCCAAACTACCTGGCATGGAGCCTGGTCTATCAGCCTATGCTGCCCCCAGACTCGTCCCCCTCTAGCGAAACTCAGGCCATATGATATCAGATCACCAAGTCAGACGCAAATCAATGCTGGTTCTACAGCCCAGGTTGTGTGGCAAGCAGGCAGGACTGTCTCAGGTACATCAAGTATAATGAAACCAACTGCACCAAAAGCATGGTGACTGATAATGGCGGAGTTGTACAGACCCCTGTATGTATACGTTTCTGGTGTGTTTGATTGGGTATAAAATGTATGATTAGTAAGGAGATCATGATGAGCGCATGCATTAACACAGTCTTCCCTCAAAGAATAATTGCACAATGTCTCCCTGACACACATCATTTTATTTTAGGATCACTTTCAACATCTCAACCGATCACCCTACAAAACAACAGACTTCTTAGAGCACTTGACTTATGATTTCATCATCTCAACTCCCTCAACTACAAGGTAACTGGTTTGTTTACATTTAAATGATCCCAAATTTTTCACCTTTTTTGTTCTATTTCTTTGTAAGACTTCCACTGTAAATACCGAACCAACATATTATGATTATAAGTTATTGCCCCAGGCCTAGTAAAAAGGAAGCAATCGATGGCAATGACATGACATAATTATGTCCAACGAAGTCCTCGATTATTTTGTCTTCCTCTGAAACAGCAATTTTTTAGACCTCTGATGTATTGTTTTAGCTGGACTTTGTACACATCATACAGACCTCGTCTGGTCAACATTTTATAACTTCTGCTGCCAGCACAGCAAAAACAGCTTGTGGAGCTACCTGTACTACAGCTGCACGAGTCTTACCAACAGCTCACTCTCTCCCAATAGTGGTCAGTGTCTTCCCATTTTATTGACTACGTATTTAACGGTACTTCAGCTGGTACAGCCATAATGTAGCCTCTGCAAGTTGTGAAAGCAACACCAACGGTCACCATTACTTCTGGGCATTCTGCAATGGCTCACAAAAGCAGTAGGTCAACTTTGATGGGGCCAGCCAGCAGGAAGCAAGCACTGGAGACGGAAGCTTTGAACATGTTTGTTGGTGAGCCAAAATCTGGTAAGCTGCATATTTTAACTGGTTATGTCTATGATTGTTGCCATCTTACTGACAAAACCAAACCTTCAGAGATATTACTGGAGATTATCTGAGACCAACATCTTCAACATATATAACATATATTGTTGGCTTCTGTCAGAGTGCGCTACTCATATGTGCAATATCTTGTATTATGATTATTACATACCGCCCCAGGCTGAGTGATTGTGAGGATTCTGATTAATGAGCCAAGATAACTCATAGTACACAAGTAGTTCGGTTTACACATTGCATTGTGACATTTCTTCTGTTTACAGATTTGTGATCGTTACCGAAACGAGTGATACAGTATGATTGTGGTAAGCATTGGCTGAAATCGTGTTTAGCTCTTGCTAGAGTTTTACTGCTATAAGCCAATAGCTTGTTTCAATAGCAGGCTGCTTTTATGATGTTTCATACTTCACGTTCTACTGAAAAAGCTTTGTGGAACCTTTTAAATGCTGAACAGACCGAATATTTCTTGGCCCAACAATAAAATGGCATTTAGTTCGCGTTAATTCACAACTTTCTTTTTCTTTTATTTAGAAAAGCTTGACATGGATGACTAGAATGCTTGATGTGTTGAAAGCTTTTCTGAATTACTATGGTCACAGGTATGTAACATGCATGCGAATGTAAATGCTGAGTACATAATATATCCAAGATAGTCAAATTACCAAGGTCATTTTTTGGGCATTGGTGCCAAGTTCTTGATGAAGTAAAATTGGTTGCTCCGCCCTGCATAGCATTATTGCTGTTTGCGGGATCAAAAATACCAAAAAGAAAATATGTGAAACCAAAAAAACTGTGATCATCTATCATGACTGGTTCATTTTACATTTTCAGGGACCTCAGACTTGATGGTACAACCAAGTTGAAGATGAGGCAGTATTTGATGGACAGATTCAATGCTTACAGCGAGATGTTTGTGATGATACTTTCCACTTGTAGTGGAGGTGTAGGAACTATATTATTACAAGAGCTGATACTGTGATTTTCTATGACTCAGACTGGAATCCTACCATGGATTCTTTGGCTCAGGATAGATGTCACAGAATTGGTCAAACCAGGGTTGTCCACATTTACAGGTATGGTAAGTTAACATGAAATCCTGGCTTGTTTGCCAAAATTGAAATATAATGTAGTAAATACGCTCATGCTAGAACCCATCAGTGGATTCCTTTTTGATGTTGCCAGAAAAATTCCCGATGTTATATGTGTATGTGCACAGCCATGTTGGCTGCATAAAGGCATAACAGGGGATACAATACATGTGAAAAGTAATGGTACTAGTGAAGGATATCTAAGATGCCCTGAGATTTAATTTCAATTCAATTTCTACCACAAGACATTTGTGTTACAGGCTGGTATGTGAGAAGACTGTGGAGGAGAATATTTTGAAAACAGCCAATCGGAAATAGATGCCGGGTGGCGTTGCCATTGAAGGAGGGAACTTCACCACTGCTTTGGTACAACAGGTGGGTGATTCATACATGTTTGGTCATGGTATCCAAGATAGTCAAATTTACTGACATGTTCTAACATTGGTGCCAAATTCTCGGTAAAGTAAACTGGATGCTCCACCCTGTATAGCTATTGCTGGTTGTGGGACTAAAGACTTCAAAATGTTTAGTGACCTTTTTTGGGTAACGAGTAGTGTTAACAAATTATTGTAATCTTACACTTTTTGCAACAGGGAACAATAGTGGACTTGTTTGCTGAACCAAGTTGGTTGAACACACTTGCTGAGAGAAAGCAGGTACTTTCAGTTGCCTCAAAGCAACAGTCTAACCACTGTACCTGCCAACTGCCGAAGTACTGTGGAGCACATGCTGAGTTCTACAGAGGTGGATAGTGAGGATGGAGAGGATGAGGACCAGGAAACCAGTAGTGAGGAAAAGAATTTATCTGAACCACCCCAACAACGTGAGGGCAATATGTACCAAATAAAAATATGAGGCGGCATTAAAACAATACTTTTTGTAAGTGCTTGTGATGATCACTTACCCCCGGACTCTGATAAGGTAGATATTTTACAGATGAGACTGATCCAGTTCGTGCTATAGTTTGTAACTTAGCACATGTTCTTGGTGAAACTGGCTCTCATTGCATTGAAATCTTCCAATATCCAGGTGCTGAACAAGAAAATATTGGCATGGAGTATTTACTTTATCCAGAAAAGATAAAGTTGATATCTTGTTATACCAAGTAGGTGAAGAGGGTCTGTATGAAGATAACTGATACAGCAGCGGCTGTTCAAATGCGGCAACCAATCTGATACACACACGAAACAGCCAAGGTATGCGCCATCACATCTTTCTTGTTCATTGTTCAGAACACAAATGGTCCTGTTATGCACATTTGCACCAGTGGGAAAATATGTTCTAGATAAGCATTACCTGATAATTTGCTGTGCTTGATCAGTCCAAGATCAAGGATTCAAAGCCCAGTTGGCCAACATTGCAGTTTTAATACCTGTTGAATTGAAAATGTATATCTCACCTTCAAACTATAGTCATTCTTAACTAAATTTCAGTTTAAGACGACCGTACCATTCCTACTCTAGCATACTTTCAGAGGATATCAACATGTCAGTCTTGATTGGCGAGCCACCATGTATTAGAGAAAACTGAATTTATACTTGCTGATGCAATTGGACTTGGCAAAACTATACAAACCATCGCATGCGATCACGGTGAGTTGTAGCAGTTGCAACAATGTCAGGAACCAGATGCATCTTATTACTGATTTACCAAATTGTAATCCATAGAAGTTTATTCCTGTTAACAGGGCATGGTGAAGAGTATAGTCATCAGTGCCTTATCCAAAGCAAGGGAAGATAAATTATTTGAAATAAAACACATGCATGTGCTTTTGCGCATGGGTGCACCTGATCCAAATCACACCTCGGCTGAATTTTCATTGCTGCAATTAATTTTGATTAGTACCATTTTAACCCCTGACTATATTTTAGGTTTATTCATTCCGCCTCAACAAAGAATGACCTCCCAAGTATTAATGGCAATTGAGCATACTATTATTACTATTATCGGGCAAAATATCTCAAGAGAGACAATATTTCGTATCATTGAAGCCGAATGAGAAACCATTAAAACGACACTTGAGATCTGTTCTCTTCAGTCTAAATTACCTAAGCCAGTGAGAAATCAATGCTTCAGTCATGAGTAATTTAGATAACAGTATATTTGCAGGATTCTGTCTACAAGATTACTAGCCTAAAAATGATCGGGAGTATTAAATAGTCGTTTGGACCTGTTTTGTTAAGCCTGAAATCACTGATATATATTCATATCAATGCCTGAAATGGTTTGAGGTCAACCTAGCCACGGTAAAGGCTCAAACAAGATACATGTATTGTGGCTCACTGTTTTCTAGATTTTAGCAATAGAATGCAACAAACTCCTCTTGCATCCGTTTTAAGCCTTTAATAACAATTCAAAGGGTGCTGACAGTTTCAATTGTTTTATTCTGCGATTGATAACTATTGTAGCTATGGTAACTGATTTTGTAGATTATGGATACATGGTGCAGTTTCCATCAACCTTGCATGACAAAGCTGCCCACTGATGTTAGACGCGTAAAGAAGTGACAAAGTCGAAACCGTTGGATCAAAGATTGGATGGTTCAACTTGCAAATCCTAGTATACCAATGTGAGACATTTTAACAGTTTCAAGTTTAACAGTATTATGTTTTTACCCAGACTTATAATTAAACCTCATGATGTCATGAATTAACATAAGATATCTCATGTTGCCACAGTTATAGCCAAGTTAATCCCATCAGAGGAATGTTACCAATGTAGGTCTGATTGTCATCGCTAGTCTCTGCTGATGGAGATGGCTAAATTCCAAAACTAATCCTTGTTATTATTCCTTGTTTCAGGATGTAGAGAGCAGCTTAATAAAGATTATAAATCGGCTTTCAGAGAATATGTTAGCTCTCAGAAATGAGATTTGTGCTTTATCCGAGAAACATCATAACCCGTTATCAGTGAGGAAGAAACTGACATATGAACACATGAGATTCCTCCTCTAAAACTCTTAATCTGGCCTACGCTGGTAAGAGTAAGACATTATGTGTCAAGGTCTTGAGCATTCTAGATAAGACTATATCCGCAGTATTCTATATTGTAAGACCTCCAACCCAAAAAATACAAAAACTGTTTTCCATAATAATTTATTCGACCTGTTTTGTTAACCCTAAAACAGCTAGCAGTCAACCAAGCTAAGCTTGAAGCAAAAACAAGTATTGTGGCTCCCTGCATCCATAAGAGACAACCAGAATGTCAGTAGTTTGATTGATAATTGGATAATCATTCCCTCTTATTTTCTAGATTATGTGTTAATGCATTTAACTTAAACAGCAGCTTTCTGATTTTATCCACAGCCAGCGAAACAAAACCGAAAGTATTTGATGGTTTGACTTAAAAATTTGTAGGCTCTTCGCACTGAATGCAGCTAGATAATTGGTGCTTGTATCAGCCCACTAATTGCTTACAGTCGCTCCCTAGTCTAGAAAAAGAGAATATTACAACAGATGAGAAAGATAAGTCAAACAGGTAGGACGGTATCGTATCTTTCTTAGCTATTACAATGCTTTTTAAGCTTGCTTTATACCATTTTTGTGCTTTAGCAGAAGACTTTACCAGGTATACTACACATCACAAATTGATCTTTTAGCCATTTACTCATAATGATACGATGAAGCAAACAGAAAGGGAGATGACAGTTGCGGAGAAGTTATAGATATATGACGCCCTCTGTGTATATGGGAGAAATGTAATTTTGATTGTTGAGAAAAGCTTGGACTAAAAGGAACACAGAGGAGCGACTTGTATAAATTACCCTATGTCATCAACCTAACACAGAATGATGTAAGTAATTCTCATATTCTACAAACGGTAATTCAGGAATACAAAAATATCACGGAGTAGCTTCAGCGCATAACTCCTAAATTGGAATATTCATCTCACTGCCAAAGCGTTGGCTCAGAACCAACACTTTGGTTACCTTTTACCTTGCCAAACTAAACGTTCGCACGCAAACTGAATTACCACCCTGTGATTCCCATTTCAAACTATGAAGGGGATCACCCTTGACTCTTCTGGTATAATTGACTTGTTTTCTCTGAGTCATGGTATAGTTTCAAGTTGCATTATGTTGAATTTGCTAATACTTTTAGATGCAACTGTCGGTTAGTAGTCATCACTAAGTTTCAAGCTAAACAGTACAGTGCCAAACTACGGGACGATATACTGCTCACTAACAAACCTACAGGAAATCACAGAGTGGAAACACAGCTGTAACCAAAGCAAGAGATGGACAGACGCAATACAGCAGGGAATTTATCATCTGCCCGCAACGATAATCTCCAAAACCCTGGAACCAAGGTAATATTGTCCCCTGATAACTTCCAACACAGAAATTCAGATATGTAATAAACTTGTTTCATGCGAACTAGTTTTTGTTTATCTGTAGCCTTGCATCTTTCGGACAGTGAACAGAAAGTCAATTTTTCCTGACCCCCTCAATAGTTGAATCCATGAAACTTGGTATTGCTGTAAAAAGGCATGAATGTTGTTACAGAGAAAATAGAAAGCAGCACACCATACACACCAAGACAGATAGGGACCCTGGTAGACATTGTATCCTGTAACCATTATCTACTACTGCACATCTTATAACGTCACAACTCCGACCTCATTAATGTTCTAAACACTAATATGCTGCCGCTCTATAATAAGAATACAAGTGCTTATAGGACTGGGTCAATTGCGAGATGCTGCTTCCGAAATACTCTCAGGTAAGGGTTTCATTTATGATATCCTAATTTAGTATACGAGTTGTCATCCATATGTTGTCATACACAAACAATACATAAAGAATTTATTCCTTTAGCTGCTGCACTTCACAGCATAATACCAACTGGACAACTTTTTTCATGGGTTGAATCTTGCTGTCTCAAACTACCAAAAAATGAGAATGGTCACCTAAGAGCTTTGCCTTGTCTGTTGGTATTGCCTGGGGAGACCAAAATAGTGTTATCACACGCAGAAATAATATCATGCAACTTCCAGGTGCTTCAGAGGTGAGACCTGTGATGGCATAACAACCAAATGACTTCATGATGTAGTTTACCTTCCGAGAGAAAATAAAGAACGAACTGATACAGATTGATGATAAAACGAGCTAGTCAAAACTTCTGGCCTTAGCATCCGCGGAGTTATAAGGTAAGAGCTTCTGTAGAGTGGTCATGTCGAGTCTTACCAATTTTACATTTCAACTTAATTGGTAGTGTTGCACACTGTACCTTACTTAGTCAAACAAGGATAAAAATCTTGGTCCCTTTGCCTTCTAGTTTTTTTATTCTCACATCAATGCTATACAAATAGATAATTAATGCAAATGAGTTCTAGAGCAATTGTTTGGATATCATTTGAACAATAGAATTAGCCAATGTGTTACTTGTTCTGATAGTACCGCAGAGTTGTCACATCGCATTCTGAAGAATTTGTTCCAAATCTACAAAGCTGAAGAAGTTTTGCATTGATCGACAAGACACAAACTTATTTCAATGTTTTTGGGTAGCTGATCCATGTACCTCATTCATTATCTGCACAACGACCTGAGGATATAATATGTTGCCTTCCAGATTAACAAAATTGGCTGTCGGCTGTCCATTTACCGCACTGCAGTTGTATTATGGCTGTTATGTAATGAATATGTTTAGCCCTATTTATACATAATGTAACTGCCACACTTTGGCTGATGTGAGTATAATGGCTAGTAATTGTAAAGGCCAGGCTTCTAAAACAATAACCAATAATTGCCATTAGAAATTGGATTGAGTGGCCTTTTGTTGCAGGCTGAGTACTACTGTGTTTCCATACTACTGTAGGTACGATGCTGTTGGTACACAATAAAAAAACTTCCCAAGCCAGAGGATATGATAAACCACACTTACTGTTACCGTCGTTCTGTAAGTATAGATAATGCTATAATACATTAAAACTATCACGCCACTGAATTAGATTCTTCTCTTAGAATGGAAATAGTATCATAGCGTTATACAGTTAGGACACTAAACACAGGGACCCATCTGACTGTTATCTGATTGGCTGTCCCTAGTAGCATGAATAATTAGCCTGAGAAATTGTCTTGTTTACAAAATTGCAAACAGTAATTATACCCCATACAGTGTCGATGATTAGGGCATTTCTAGATTGCTACTAGGGACTGGCTATTTTTGCAAGCCCTTTGTTTTGCAAAAGAAAGCTAATGATGCTATTCCAGATATGGAATTCAATGTATCACGCATACTACTCATATTCATAAATATAGATACTAATTTCAAATCTAAAATAAACTTTTTGTTTGGTCGATCGGACATCATTGGATGGGGAACTTCTATGGTTCACCCTGGATTAAGGCTGAAAGTGGTTGAAGAGTGGCACTAATGATTTAAAAACCTAGTCGTCACTTTAAAACCTCTTCCTAAGCACGCACTGCGGTGCAGTCATCGTCTACGTTAACGGACAGTCATAGTATTAGTAGTAATAATCGACTTAGCTCCTTTGGTAACAACAATAATTATTCTTTTGTTGATTTCAATCTCTTCCATTTTATAGACTATAATCACCCTGCAGAAAGATATCAAAGTGTGTTGCAGCTTTCATCAGAAAAGGTGAAACAAAAAAAATAATTAAAACCGACGGACAGAAAAGATGTCCGCAACTCCAGGTACAGTTAATTCTTGAGCAATAATTGATCGCTTATTAAACTGCCAGTCACAATCACCGAAGGCATAAAAGCATACACCTTGTCTGCTAATGAAAATGAGGCGATGATAAAATACTTTCTAATAGCATTCAACATATTTTTGTTACATTATGAAATAAACGAGGCCATAAGTGGCACCTTGATGATACCTTGGTTTCTGTTTTAAGATTTTTAAGGTGTAATTTTGTGTTGTGAGTATCCACACTATGACAACATAGTGCAATGCCTAGAAAGACGTTTGGTTACTGATGAGTATCACAGTGTTAAGAAGTATCATCATTGTCTTCAGCTAAAAATGGAAACTCAAAGTTTGATCGTGCAGGTTTCATGAGCAGTATAAGACATCAAAGCCTTTTACCATCTCATCAAGCATGCAGTGCAATCTAAATTCACTAGATTTATATCTCTGCATTTAGGGAAACTCATTTCTCTGCTTTATTCTGTATGCAATCATCAGATCGCTTTTTGTCATGTCCACATACCTTCAGGCACATGTGTAAATTCCCGATGTTATTTGCCCGTTAATGGTTTTCCTGGCCCCTGCATTCATAAATCAACACGTCATACCTTCTCTTAGCCATGCTGGATATTTATTCGCCTCACGCCTAGAACACTCTCAATTGTCAATAATTCAATCCTCTAACTTATATTTAAACTTGCCTTAATTCGCTTCTCTTGCCGACACTTACTTCACATCACCAACACTTGCTATCGAGTGTCCCCTAACTTCCACTTATAGCCACTTGCTTTGTCCTGTCTACACTTGCTTCCCTACTGCCTACATTTTTCCCGCTTCAATTTTCCACACCTTTCCACACCAAACTTACCAACACTTGTCTTCTCCACCACATGCTTTGTCTAGGCTACACGAACTTCCATTGACCATCACCTACTTCTGCTTGTCCACACTTACTAATTATCACTTACTTCACTGTGCTTGCTTTAACTTGTCCGAAGTTACTTTAAATAACTTCCACTCGCCTGAGCTTACATCCGGTTTCAAACGCTTATCCTTACATACTTCCCTTGTTCAAACTTGCCTCCTTACTTACCTACGCTTGCTTCCACTTGCTTCAGCTTGTTCACATTTACTCTACCTTGCCTCCACTTACTTCCGCTTGCCACTGCACACTCTCACTTGCTAACGCTTGCTGCCGCTTGTTCAAACTTACTCTAACTTGTCAACGCTTGCTACTGCTTGTCCCTGCTTACTCTCACTTGCCTATGCTTGCTTCCGCTTGTCACTGCTTACTCTCACTTGCCTACGCTTGCTTCCGCTTGTCCCTGCTTACTCTCACTTGTTTACGCTTGCTTCCGCTTGTCACTGCTTACTCTCACATGCCTACGCTTGCTTCAGCTTGTCCCTGCTTACTCTCACTTGCCAATGCTTGGTTCCGCTTGTCACTGCTTACTCTCACTTGCCTACGTTTGCTTCCGCTTGTCCATGCTGACTCTCACTTGTTTACGCTTGCTTCCGCTTGTCACTGCTTACTCTCACATGCCTACGCTTGCTTCCGCTTGTCCCTGCTTACTCTCACTTGCCAATACTTGGTTCCGCTTGTCACTGCTTACTCTCACTTGCCTACGCTTGCTTCCGCTTGTCCCTGCTTACTCTCACTTGCCTACGTTTGTTTCCGATTGTCACTGCTTACTCCCACTTGCCTACGCTTGTTTCCGCTTGTCACTGCTTACTCTCACTTGCTAACGCTTGCGTACGCTTGTCACTGGTTACTCTCACTTGTCTACGCATGCTTCTGCTTGTCCCTGCTTACTCTCACTTGCCTACACTTACTCTCACTTGCCTATGTTTGCTTCCGCTTGTCCCTGCTAACTCTCACTTGCCTACGCTTACTTCAGCTTGTCACTGCATACTCTCACTTGCCTACACTTACTCTGACTTGCCTACGCATGCTTCCGCTTGTCACTGCTTGCTCTCACTTGCCTACACTTGCTTCCGCTTGTCTCTGCTTACTCTCACTTGCCTACGCTTGCTTCCGCTTGTCCCTGCTTACTCTCACTTGCCTACGCTTGTTTCCGCTTGTCCCTGCTTACTCTCACTTGCCTACGCGTGCTTCCGCTTGTCCCTGCTTACTCTCACTTGCCTACACTTACTTCAGCTTGTCACTGCTTACTCTCACTTGCCTATGTTTGCTTCCGCTGGTCCCTGCTTACTCTGACTTGCCTACGTTTGCTTCCGATTGTCACTGCTTACTCTCACTTGCCTACGCTTGCTTCCGCTTGTCACTGCTTACTCTCACTTACCTACGCTTACTTCAGCTTGTCACTGCACTTGCCTATGTTTGCTTCCGCTTGTCACTGCTTACTCTCACTTACCTACGCTTACTTCAGCTTGTCACTGCTTACTCTCACTTGCTTACACTTGCATCCGCTTGTCACTGCTTGCTCTCACTTGCCTACGCTTGCTTCCGCTTGTCACTGCTTACTCTCACTTGCCTACGCTTGCTTCCGCTTGTCCCTGCTTACTCTCACTTGCCTACGCTTGCCTCCGCTTGCCTCCGCTTGCTTCCGCTTGCTTCCGCTTGCTTCCGCTTGCTTCCGCTTGCTTCCGCTTGCTTCCGCTTGCTTCCGCTTGCTTCCGCTTGGCAAGTGGGGGCAAGTGGGGGCAAGTGGGGGCAAGTGGGGGCAAGTGGGGGCAAGTGGGGGCAAGTGGGGGCAAGTGGGGGCAAGTGGGGGCAAGTGGGGGCAAGTGGGGGCAAGTGGGGGCAAGTGGGGGCAAGTGGGGGCAAGTGGGGGCAAGTGGGGGCAAGTGGGGGCAAGTGGGGGCAAGTGGGGGCAAGTGGGGGCAAGTGGGGGCAAGTGGGGGCAAGTGGGGGCAAGTGGGGGCAAGTGGGGGCAAGTGGGGGCAAGTGGGGGCAAGTGGGGGCAAGTGGGGGCAAGTGGGGGCAAGTGGGGGCAAGTGGGGGCAAGTGGGGGCAAGTGGGGGCAAGTGGGGGCAAGTGGGGGCAAGTGGGGGCAAGTGGGGGCAAGTGGGGGCAAGTGGGGGCAAGTGGGGGCAAGTGGGGGCAAGTGGGGGCAAGTGGGGGCAAGTGGGGGCAAGTGGGGGCAAGTGGGGGCAAGTGGGGGCAAGTGGGGGCAAGTGGGGGCAAGTGGGGGCAAGTGGGGGCAAGTGGGGGCAAGTGGGGGCAAGTGGGGGCAAGTGGGGGCAAGTGGGGGCAAGTGGGGGCAAGTGGGGGCAAGTGGGGGCAAGTGGGGGCAAGTGGGGGCAAGTGGGGGCAAGTGGGGGCAAGTGGGGGCAAGTGGGGGCAAGTGGGGGCAAGTGGGGGCAAGTGGGGGCAAGTGGGGGCAAGTGGGGGCAAGTGCCCCCGACTCGAATCTGGGCATTTAAAAGTATTGGGGGCAAGTGCCCCCGACTCGAATCTGGGCATTTAAAAGTATTGGGGGCAAGTGCCCCCGACTCGAATCTGGGCATTTAAAAGTATTGGGGGCAAGTGCCCCCGACTCGAATCTGGGCATTTAAAAGTATTGGGGGCAAGTGCCCCCGACTCGAATCTGGGCATTTAAAAGTATTGGGGGCAAGTGCCCCCGACTCGAATCTGGGCATTTAAAAGTATTGGGGGCAAGTGCCCCCGACTCGAATCTGGGCATTTAAAAGTATTGGGGGCAAGTGCCCCCGACTCGAATCTGGGCATTTAAAAGTATTGGGGGCAAGTGCCCCCGACTCGAATCTGGGCATTTAAAAGTATTGGGGGCAAGTGCCCCCGACTCGAATCTGGGCATTTAAAAGTATTGGGGGCAAGTGCCCCCGACTCGAATCTGGGCATTTAAAAGTATTGGGGGCAAGTGCCCCCGACTCGAATCTGGGCATTTAAAAGTATGGGGGGCAAGTGCCCCCGACTCGAATCTGGGCATTTAAAAGTATTGGGGGCAAGTGCCCCCGACTCGAATCTGGGCATTTAAAAGTATTGGGGGCAAGTGCCCCCGACTCGAATCTGGGCATTTAAAAGTATTGGGGGCAAGTGCCCCCGACTCGAATCTGGGCATTTAAAAGTATTGGGGGCAAGTGCCCCCGACTCGAATCTGGGCATTTAAAAGTATTGGGGGCAAGTGCCCCCGACTCGAATCTGGGCATTTAAAAGTATTGGGGGCAAGTGCCCCCGACTCGAATCTGGGCATTTAAAAGTATTGGGGGCAAGTGCCCCCGACTCGAATCTGGGCATTTAAAAGTATTGGGGGCAAGTGCCCCCGACTCGAATCTGGGCATTTAAAAGTATTGGGGGCAAGTGCCCCCGACTCGAATCTGGGCATTTAAAAGTATTGGGGGCAAGTGCCCCCGACTCGAATCTGGGCATTTAAAAGTATTGGGGGCAAGTGCCCCCGACTCGAATCTGGGCATTTAAAAGTATTGGGGGCAAGTGCCCCCGACTCGAATCTGGGCATTTAAAAGTATTGGGGGCAAGTGCCCCCGACTCGAATCTGGGCATTTAAAAGTATTGGGGGCAAGTGCCCCCGACTCGAATCTGGGCATTTAAAAGTATTGGGGGCAAGTGCCCCCGACTCGAATCTGGGCATTTAAAAGTATTGGGGGCAAGTGCCCCCGACTCGAATCTGGGCATTTAAAAGTATTGGGGGCAAGTGCCCCCGACTCGAATCTGGGCATTTAAAAGTATTGGGGGCAAGTGCCCCCGACTCGAATCTGGGCATTTAAAAGTATTGGGGGCAAGTGCCCCCGACTCGAATCTGGGCATTTAAAAGTATTGGGGGCAAGTGCCCCCGACTCGAATCTGGGCATTTAAAAGTATTGGGGGCAAGTGCCCCCGACTCGAATCTGGGCATTTAAAAGTATTGGGGGCAAGTGCCCCCGACTCGAATCTGGGCATTTAAAAGTATTGGGGGCAAGTGCCCCCGACTCGAATCTGGGCATTTAAAAGTATTGGGGGCAAGTGCCCCCGACTCGAATCTGGGCATTTAAAAGTATTGGGGGCAAGTGCCCCCGACTCGAATCTGGGCATTTAAAAGTATTGGGGGCAAGTGCCCCCGACTCGAATCTGGGCATTTAAAAGTATTGGGGGCAAGTGCCCCCGACTCGAATCTGGGCATTTAAAAGTATTGGGGGCAAGTGCCCCCGACTCGAATCTGGGCATTTAAAAGTATTGGGGGCAAGTGCCCCCGACTCGAATCTGGGCATTTAAAAGTATTGGGGGCAAGTGCCCCCGACTCGAATCTGGGCATTTAAAAGTATTGGGGGCAAGTGCCCCCGACTCGAATCTGGGCATTTAAAAGTATTGGGGGCAAGTGCCCCCGACTCGAATCTGGGCATTTAAAAGTATTGGGGGCAAGTGCCCCCGACTCGAATCTGGGCATTTAAAAGTATTGGGGGCAAGTGCCCCCGACTCGAATCTGGGCATTTAAAAGTATTGGGGGCAAGTGCCCCCGACTCGAATCTGGGCATTTAAAAGTATTGGGGGCAAGTGCCCCCGACTCGAATCTGGGCATTTAAAAGTATTGGGGGCAAGTGCCCCCGACTCGAATCTGGGCATTTAAAAGTATTGGGGGCAAGTGCCCCCGACTCGAATCTGGGCATTTAAAAGTATTGGGGGCAAGTGCCCCCGACTCGAATCTGGGCATTTAAAAGTATTGGGGGCAAGTGCCCCCGACTCGAATCTGGGCATTTAAAAGTATTGGGGGCAAGTGCCCCCGACTCGAATCTGGGCATTTAAAAGTATTGGGGGCAAGTGCCCCCGACTCGAATCTGGGCATTTAAAAGTATTGGGGGCAAGTGCCCCCGACTCGAATCTGGGCATTTAAAAGTATTGGGGGCAAGTGCCCCCGACTCGAATCTGGGCATTTAAAAGTATTGGGGGCAAGTGCCCCCGACTCGAATCTGGGCATTTAAAAGTATTGGGGGCAAGTGCCCCCGACTCGAATCTGGGCATTTAAAAGTATTGGGGGCAAGTGCCCCCGACTCGAATCTGGGCATTTAAAAGTATTGGGGGCAAGTGCCCCCGACTCGAATCTGGGCATTTAAAAGTATTGGGGGCAAGTGCCCCCGACTCGAATCTGGGCATTTAAAAGTATTGGGGGCAAGTGCCCCCGACTCGAATCTGGGCATTTAAAAGTATTGGGGGCAAGTGCCCCCGACTCGAATCTGGGCATTTAAAAGTATTGGGGGCAAGTGCCCCCGACTCGAATCTGGGCATTTAAAAGTATTGGGGGCAAGTGCCCCCGACTCGAATCTGGGCATTTAAAAGTATTGGGGGGCAAGTGCCCCCGACTCGAATCTGGGCATTTAAAAGTATTGGGGGCAAGTGCCCCCGACTCGAATCTGGGCATTTAAAAGTATTGGGGGCAAGTGCCCCCGACTCGAATCTGGGCATTTAAAAGTATTGGGGGCAAGTGCCCCCGACTCGAATCTGGGCATTTAAAAGTATTGGGGGCAAGTGCCCCCGACTCGAATCTGGGCATTTAAAAGTATTGGGGGCAAGTGCCCCCGACTCGAATCTGGGCATTTAAAAGTATTGGGGGCAAGTGCCCCCGACTCGAATCTGGGCATTTAAAAGTATTGGGGGCAAGTGCCCCCGACTCGAATCTGGGCATTTAAAAGTATTGGGGGCAAGTGCCCCCGACTCGAATCTGGGCATTTAAAAGTATTGGGGGCAAGTGCCCCCGACTCGAATCTGGGCATTTAAAAGTATTGGGGGCAAGTGCCCCCGACTCGAATCTGGGCATTTAAAAGTATTGGGGGCAAGTGCCCCCGACTCGAATCTGGGCATTTAAAAGTATTGGGGGCAAGTGCCCCCGACTCGAATCTGGGCATTTAAAAGTATTGGGGGCAAGTGCCCCCGACTCGAATCTGGGCATTTAAAAGTATTGGGGGCAAGTGCCCCCGACTCGAATCTGGGCATTTAAAAGTATGGGGGGCAAGTGCCCCCGACTCGAATCTGGGCATTTAAAAGTATTGGGGGCAAGTGCCCCCGACTCGAATCTGGGCATTTAAAAGTATTGGGGGCAAGTGCCCCCGACTCGAATCTGGGCATTTAAAAGTATTGGGGGCAAGTGCCCCCGACTCGAATCTGGGCATTTAAAAGTATTGGGGGCAAGTGCCCCCGACTCGAATCTGGGCATTTAAAAGTATTGGGGGCAAGTGCCCCCGACTCGAATCTGGGCATTTAAAAGTATTGGGGGCAAGTGCCCCCGACTCGAATCTGGGCATTTAAAAGTATTGGGGGCAAGTGCCCCCGACTCGAATCTGGGCATTTAAAAGTATTGGGGGCAAGTGCCCCCGACTCGAATCTGGGCATTTAAAAGTATTGGGGGCAAGTGCCCCCGACTCGAATCTGGGCATTTAAAAGTATTGGGGGCAAGTGCCCCCGACTCGAATCTGGGCATTTAAAAGTATTGGGGGCAAGTGCCCCCGACTCGAATCTGGGCATTTAAAAGTATTGGGGGCAAGTGCCCCCGACTCGAATCTGGGCATTTAAAAGTATTGGGGGCAAGTGCCCCCGACTCGAATCTGGGCATTTAAAAGTATTGGGGGCAAGTGCCCCCGACTCGAATCTGGGCATTTAAAAGTATTGGGGGCAAGTGCCCCCGACTCGAATCTGGGCATTTAAAAGTATTGGGGGCAAGTGCCCCCGACTCGAATCTGGGCATTTAAAAGTATTGGGGGCAAGTGCCCCCGACTCGAATCTGGGCATTTAAAAGTATTGGGGGCAAGTGCCCCCGACTCGAATCTGGGCATTTAAAAGTATTGGGGGCAAGTGCCCCCGACTCGAATCTGGGCATTTAAAAGTATTGGGGGCAAGTGCCCCCGACTCGAATCTGGGCATTTAAAAGTATTGGGGGCAAGTGCCCCCGACTCGAATCTGGGCATTTAAAAGTATTGGGGGCAAGTGCCCCCGACTCGAATCTGGGCATTTAAAAGTATTGGGGGCAAGTGCCCCCGACTCGAATCTGGGCATTTAAAAGTATTGGGGGCAAGTGCCCCCGACTCGAATCTGGGCATTTAAAAGTATTGGGGGCAAGTGCCCCCGACTCGAATCTGGGCATTTAAAAGTATTGGGGGCAAGTGCCCCCCGACTCGAATCTGGGCATTTAAAAGTATTGGGGGCAAGTGCCCCCGACTCGAATCTGGGCATTTAAAAGTATTGGGGGCAAGTGCCCCCGACTCGAATCTGGGCATTTAAAAGTATTGGGGGCAAGTGCCCCCGACTCGAATCTGGGCATTTAAAAGTATTGGGGGCAAGTGCCCCCGACTCGAATCTGGGCATTTAAAAGTATTGGGGGCAAGTGCCCCCGACTCGAATCTGGGCATTTAAAAGTATTGGGGGCAAGTGCCCCCGACTCGAATCTGGGCATTTAAAAGTATTGGGGGCAAGTGCCCCCGACTCGAATCTGGGCATTTAAAAGTATTGGGGGCAAGTGCCCCCGACTCGAATCTGGGCATTTAAAAGTATTGGGGGCAAGTGCCCCCGACTCGAATCTGGGCATTTAAAAGTATTGGGGGCAAGTGCCCCCGACTCGAATCTGGGCATTTAAAAGTATTGGGGGCAAGTGCCCCCGACTCGAATCTGGGCATTTAAAAGTATTGGGGGCAAGTGCCCCCGACTCGAATCTGGGCATTTAAAAGTATTGGGGGCAAGTGCCCCCGACTCGAATCTGGGCATTTAAAAGTATTGGGGGCAAGTGCCCCCGACTCGAATCTGGGCATTTAAAAGTATTGGGGGCAAGTGCCCCCGACTCGAATCTGGGCATTTAAAAGTATTGGGGGCAAGTGCCCCCGACTCGAATCTGGGCATTTAAAAGTATTGGGGGCAAGTGCCCCCGACTCGAATCTGGGCATTTAAAAGTATTGGGGGCAAGTGCCCCCGACTCGAATCTGGGCATTTAAAAGTATTGGGGGCAAGTGCCCCCGACTCGAATCTGGGCATTTAAAAGTATTGGGGGCAAGTGCCCCCGACTCGAATCTGGGCATTTAAAAGTATTGGGGGCAAGTGCCCCCGACTCGAATCTGGGCATTTAAAAGTATTGGGGGCAAGTGCCCCCGACTCGAATCTGGGCATTTAAAAGTATTGGGGGCAAGTGCCCCCGACTCGAATCTGGGCATTTAAAAGTATTGGGGGCAAGTGCCCCCGACTCGAATCTGGGCATTTAAAAGTATTGGGGGCAAGTGCCCCCGACTCGAATCTGGGCATTTAAAAGTATTGGGGGCAAGTGCCCCCGACTCGAATCTGGGCATTTAAAAGTATTGGGGGCAAGTGCCCCCGACTCGAATCTGGGCATTTAAAAGTATTGGGGGCAAGTGCCCCCGACTCGAATCTGGGCATTTAAAAGTATTGGGGGCAAGTGCCCCCGACTCGAATCTGGGCATTTAAAAGTATTGGGGGCAAGTGCCCCCGACTCGAATCTGGGCATTTAAAAGTATTGGGGGCAAGTGCCCCCGACTCGAATCTGGGCATTTAAAAGTATTGGGGGCAAGTGCCCCCGACTCGAATCTGGGCATTTAAAAGTATTGGGGGCAAGTGCCCCCGACTCGAATCTGGGCATTTAAAAGTATTGGGGGCAAGTGCCCCCCGACTCGAATCTGGGCATTTAAAAGTATTGGGGGCAAGTGCCCCCGACTCGAATCTGGGCATTTAAAAGTATTGGGGGCAAGTGCCCCCGACTCGAATCTGGGCATTTAAAAGTATTGGGGGCAAGTGCCCCCGACTCGAATCTGGGCATTTAAAAGTATTGGGGGCAAGTGCCCCCCGACTCGAATCTGGGCATTTAAAAGTATTGGGGGGCAAGTGCCCCCCGACTCGAATCTGGGCATTTAAAAGTATTGGGGGCAAGTGCCCCCGACTCGAATCTGGGCATTTAAAAGTATTGGGGGCAAGTGCCCCCGACTCGAATCTGGGCATTTAAAAGTATTGGGGGCAAGTGCCCCCGACTCGAATCTGGGCATTTAAAAGTATTGGGTGGCAAGTGCCCCCGACTCGAATCTGGGCATTTAAAAGTATTGGGGGCAAGTGCCCCCGACTCGAATCTGGGCATTTAAAAAGTATTGGGGGCAAGTGCCCCCGACTCGAATCTGGGCATTTAAAAGTATTGGGGGCAAGTGCCCCCGACTCGAATCTGGGCATTTAAAAGTATTGGGGGCAAGTGCCCCCGACTCGAATCTGGGCATTTAAAAGTATTGGGGGCAAGTGCCCCCGACTCGAATCTGGGCATTTAAAAGTATTGGGGGCAAGTGCCCCCGACTCGAATCTGGGCATTTTAAAAGTATTGGGGGCAAGTGCCCCCGACTCGAATCTGGGCATTTAAAAGTATTGGGGGCAAGTGCCCCCGACTCGAATCTGGGCATTTAAAAGTATTGGGGCAAGTGCCCCCGACTCGAATCTGGGCATTTAAAAGTATTGGGGGCAAGTGCCCCCGACTCGAATCTGGGCATTTAAAAGTATTGGGGGCAAGTGCCCCCGACTCGAATCTGGGCATTTAAAATGGGCATTTAAAAGTATTGGGGGCAAGTGCCCCCGACTCGAATCTGGGCATTTAAAAGTATTGGGGGCAAGTGCCCCCGACTCGAATCTGGGCATTTAAAAGTATTGGGGGCAAGTGCCCCCGACTCGAATCTGGGCATTTAAAAGTATTGGGGGCAAGTGCCCCCGACTCGAATCTGGGCATTTAAAAGTATTGGGGGCAAGTGCCCCCCGACTCGAATCTGGGCATTTAAAAGTATTGGGGGCAAGTGCCCCCGACTCGAATCTGGGCATTTAAAAGTATTGGGGGCAAGTGCCCCCGACTCGAATCTGGGCATTTAAAAGTATTGGGGGCAAGTGCCCCCGACTCG
This sequence comes from Membranipora membranacea, assembly GCA_914767715.1. NCBI lineage: Eukaryota > Metazoa > Bryozoa > Gymnolaemata > Cheilostomatida > Membraniporidae > Membranipora > Membranipora membranacea. The sequence continues at coordinate 24,057,358 of OU612069.1, forward strand.
AATCTGGGCATTTAAAAGTATTGGGGGCAAGTGCCCCCGACTCGAATCTGGGCATTTAAAAGTATTGGGGGCAAGTGCCCCCGACTCGAATCTGGGCATTTAAAAGTATTGGGGGCAAGTGCCCCCGACTCGAATCTGGGCATTTAAAAGTATTGGGGGCAAGTGCCCCCGACTCGAATCTGGGCATTTAAAAGTATTGGGGGCAAGTGCCCCCGACTCGAATCTGGGCATTTAAAAGTATTGGGGGCAAGTGCCCCCGACTCGAATCTGGGCATTTAAAAGTATTGGGGGCAAGTGCCCCCGACTCGAATCTGGGCATTTAAAAGTATTGGGGGCAAGTGCCCCCGACTCGAATCTGGGCATTTAAAAGTATTGGGGGCAAGTGCCCCCGACTCGAATCTGGGCATTTAAAAGTATTGGGGGCAAGTGCCCCCGACTCGAATCTGGGCATTTAAAAGTATTGGGGGCAAGTGCCCCCGACTCGAATCTGGGCATTTAAAAGTATTGGGGGCAAGTGCCCCCGACTCGAATCTGGGCATTTAAAAGTCGACTCGAATCTGGGCCACGCTGCGGAGCGCTGGGGCACTCCTCGCGCGTTCAGCTTCCCCCGACTCGAATCTGGGCCACGCTGCGGAGCGCTGGGGCACTCCTCGCGCGTTCAGCTTCCCCCGACTCGAATCTGGGCCACGCTGCGGAGCGCTGGGGCACTCCTCGCGCGTTCAGCTTCCCCCGACTCGAATCTGGGCCACGCTGCGGAGCGCTGGGGCACTCCTCGCGCGTTCAGCTTCCCCCGACTCGAATCTGGGCCACGCTGCGGAGCGCTGGGGCACTCCTCGCGCGTTCAGCTTCCCCCGACTCGAATCTGGGCCACGCTGCGGAGCGCTGGGGCACTCCTCGCGCGTTCAGCTTCCCCCGACTCGAATCTGGGCCACGCTGCGGAGCGCTGGGGCACTCCTCGCGCGTTCAGCTTCCCCCGACTCGAATCTGGGCCACGCTGCGGAGCGCTGGGGCACTCCTCGCGCGTTCAGCTTCCCCCGACTCGAATCTGGGCCACGCTGCGGAGCGCTGGGGCACTCCTCGCGCGTTCAGCTTCCCCCGACTCGAATCTGGGCCACGCTGCGGAGCGCTGGGGCACTCCTCGCGCGTTCAGCTTCCCCCGACTCGAATCTGGGCCACGCTGCGGAGCGCTGGGGCACTCCTCGCGCGTTCAGCTTCCCCCGACTCGAATCTGGGCCACGCTGCGGAGCGCTGGGGCACTCCTCGCGCGTTCAGCTTCCCCCGACTCGAATCTGGGCCACGCTGCGGAGCGCTGGGGCACTCCTCGCGCGTTCAGCTTCCCCCGACTCGAATCTGGGCCACGCTGCGGAGCGCTGGGGCACTCCTCGCGCGTTCAGCTTCCCCCGACTCGAATCTGGGCCACGCTGCGGAGCGCTGGGGCACTCCTCGCGCGTTCAGCTTCCCCCGACTCGAATCTGGGCCACGCTGCGGAGCGCTGGGGCACTCCTCGCGCGTTCAGCTTCCCCCGACTCGAATCTGGGCCACGCTGCGGAGCGCTGGGGCACTCCTCGCGCGTTCAGCTTCCCCCGACTCGAATCTGGGCCACGCTGCGGAGCGCTGGGGCACTCCTCGCGCGTTCAGCTTCCCCCGACTCGAATCTGGGCCACGCTGCGGAGCGCTGGGGCACTCCTCGCGCGTTCAGCTTCCCCCGACTCGAATCTGGGCCACGCTGCGGAGCGCTGGGGCACTCCTCGCGCGTTCAGCTTCCCCCGACTCGAATCTGGGCCACGCTGCGGAGCGCTGGGGCACTCCTCGCGCGTTCAGCTTCCCCCGACTCGAATCTGGGCCACGCTGCGGAGCGCTGGGGCACTCCTCGCGCGTTCAGCTTCCCCCGACTCGAATCTGGGCCACGCTGCGGAGCGCTGGGGCACTCCTCGCGCGTTCAGCTTCCCCCGACTCGAATCTGGGCCACGCTGCGGAGCGCTGGGGCACTCCTCGCGCGTTCAGCTTCCCCCGACTCGAATCTGGGCCACGCTGCGGAGCGCTGGGGCACTCCTCGCGCGTTCAGCTTCCCCCGACTCGAATCTGGGCCACGCTGCGGAGCGCTGGGGCACTCCTCGCGCGTTCAGCTTCCCCCGACTCGAATCTGGGCCACGCTGCGGAGCGCTGGGGCACTCCTCGCGCGTTCAGCTTCCCCCGACTCGAATCTGGGCCACGCTGCGGAGCGCTGGGGCACTCCTCGCGCGTTCAGCTTCCCCCGACTCGAATCTGGGCCACGCTGCGGAGCGCTGGGGCACTCCTCGCGCGTTCAGCTTCCCCCGACTCGAATCTGGGCCACGCTGCGGAGCGCTGGGGCACTCCTCGCGCGTTCAGCTTCCCCCGACTCGAATCTGGGCCACGCTGCGGAGCGCTGGGGCACTCCTCGCGCGTTCAGCTTCCCCCGACTCGAATCTGGGCCAGTTCAGGTCAAAATCTTTTACAGGGAAGGGCGCAGACAGGCTCATGCTGACTCCTAAGCCGAATGGAACCTCTCCCAGGATCAAAGCTTATGTATGACACAGAGGAGCAAGCTGCTGTGAGAGTAAGCGCGGTGTTTGGATTGGAAACTGACAATCCTGACTACTTCAGGACTGAGCAGAGAAATGATGAAGAGCTGCTGAAGGTCATAGACTTCAAAGGATAGCCTGGAGCAGGAGCATCTGCACAAACTAGGAAATTGGCAGAGAAGTATGTTCTACTACTCAATGGCATACTGGCAATATACTTGCATGGCAGGGAGTCTCAGCCACAATATATTGTGCCAGGCCATTTGAGGAGCCGCGTCTTGGAGGAGCTGCATGACTGTGTTTGGGGTGCACACCTCGGAGTGACCAGAACATTCGAGAAGATCACACAAAGATTCTACTGGGAAGGGCTGAGGCAGGATGGCATCAACTGGAGTTCCTCATGCCAGGGATGTGCGACCAGGAAGCTGCCAACCAATCCAACCACCATGGGTATGCAACTACAAGCTGCAACCTCCCCGTGGCAAGTTGTGGTGATTGACATGCTAGGACCTCTACCAACCTCGTCTGGCGGAAATCAGTGGATCATGTGTGTGATGGACCAGTTCACCAAATGGCCAGAGTGTGTTGCATTGAGGAGTTCTACAGGAAAACCAGTGGCTCGTGCATTTCTGAAGGCTGTCATCTGTCCACATGGAGTCCCAGTAGTTGTGAAGTCGGACCGCGGGAGTCAGTTCATCTCAGAATTGTTTGCAGAAGTGTCGAGGCTGCTGGGAATGAAGAGGCAACTCTCTTGTGCTTACAGGTCCCAATCACAGGGATTGGTGGAGAGGTGGAATCGAACTCTGACTTCTATGCTGAGGCAGTATGTCATCAGTAGCCAAAATGACTGGTGTAACTACCTGGAGTTGGTGTTGATGGCTTACAGGACTAGTGTTCACTCTTCAACAGGATTAACTCCGTTTGAACTCCAGCATGGCAGGCAAGCCAGGCTACCTACTCAGTTGATGGCCCCGGATGCCTCGGAGAGTTTCCAAACAGAGCAGGGGTATGTGGATTTCATCTATAGGAAGGTGAAGGAAGCTTATGATGCAGCCAGAGCAGCGAACCTGGAGGCAACGGACAGGCAGAAGATGTATCATGACAGGAGACACAACCCGTCAAACTTGAAGGCAGGAGATCGGGTCTATCTGCTGCGGCCTATACCAAAGCCACGCCTCTCACCAAAACTGCAGCCAAAGTACAAGGTACAAGTACAAGCCTTACGAGATCAGCACTATCCTCGGAACCAACGCCCTTATTGGACCACCAGCCCCAGGGCGAGGAAAGGTGATGTGGGTCCATCTCAACCATCTGAAGACGATGATTCCCCGGACGCTGCCAGAGTTTCATTATGAGGAGGGTGCTACCAGGGTCGAGCCATTGACAGCAAGGGATATCCGCTCAGGAATGGACGCTGAGAGGGCAAAGCAGGAGCAGATGAGCTATCGACCACCGGTGCAGTGCTACAACCTGAGGAGGCGGCATTAGTATTAAGATAAGTTTATCTTACAAAAAATGTAAAACATAACCTAGTGTTGTGACCACAACAAAATCAATGGCCACATTGCAAGGGCATTTCAACAATACATCTTTGTATTAAATTAATAAGTTTAGACTGTGATTTCATTGGCTAGACTGAGTTCTGGCATTTTAAGAGAGTGTCAAAATACATCATTACCAGTCGTGACCGAGAAAAGATTGTCCCATTAAAATGATGGTTTAATTGCAGGGATCAGGAGCCAGCCGCAATATTATCTCTTGTAATTTGTTGACCCACTTAATCATATTTTCTGTCAGAGGAATTCATTGGTCAAAAAATTCAAAAAAATTATGTTTGTCATCATGACTATCGGTAAAATAACAGATAACACTACAATACCTCCTATGAGCACAAATTTGGAAATAACCTATTGTTGTAGCCACAACAAAACCAATGGCCACGCTAAAAGGTTATTTCAGCAATACATATCGGTTAATAACAGCTGAGACTGTGAGTTCTGGCGTATTGAATGAGTGCCAAATTTCAGGATTGACAGAGAAGACCACGGAAACAATTGCCTCTTTAGTAGGGTAGTTTAATTGTTGCCTGAAATCTGTTGACCTGCTCTATCTGGATATTTAGACAAGGGACTTCCTCTGTATTTTTTGGCAAACAAAGTCCTCTGTCTGAGGAGAGGTAAACACCTGGGGGGCTGGAACAATCAACCTTTGAAAGACAGAGGACTTGATTGACAAAAAGGTGCAGAGAAATTTTGCTTGTCATCATGAATATCTGTAAAATAAGTGATATCCTCTCATGGAAAGACTGTTAATTTTTCCTGTGAGAGAAGCTGATCGCAAACTATTCAATCTATATTCATTACATTCTTATAGATGTCTGGCAAAAAATGATAATGTCACCACCTAGTTCTAAACAAGAAAATTTTGTATTACAAGTGAGTCAGTTGTATGAATTGATAGGTGTGACATTGGGAAGTAAATATTATCATATATTTATATATATGAGCCAGCTACTTTTCCATGAGATAAGGGATACAAGAGCAGTTCAATGAAGGTCAGGGTATCATCCAAAAACATCTCGATTGAACATCAATAACATTACACAAGCATCCAGACGCATCCACAACTTGGGGCCAAATTTTGTTACAATTAGGTATTAATTCAATAAACTAATGACTCATATTTGAGATGCCTTTTCGACATTAAAATCAGTTTGTATTCTTGAATAATAAACTAAGTTAGACACCAGAAAAGCAATCTATACCATACCAGATAACATGCTCCAAGGGCTCTCCAACCAGAACTGTCCAGCCTTGATGTTCCCCGGTTTTATATGCACCAGAGTTCAGCACTGTGGATAGGCATGGCCAAAAAACCGGAGATTGCATTTGCCCATTGATCACTTTAATTTTAAAAATAAAAATGCAATTGAACTGACTTCCTCTTGAAAAACGGTGATTGGATTTTGATTTTTGTCTGATAAAAAGGTTTAATTATACATTATTATATGACAGCGATTGAACCTCCCAAAAAAGCAGAGATCGGATGTCTGATAGCTGACAGTAATTTAATTACACCTAATACACAACAGGTTTTGTCAAAAGATAAAATTGAGATTGGTCTCTGATTTGAAGTGGTTGACGCTGTCTGTTATCACTTGCTCCCATCTTCTTGGTTTTATTCTCTCTATATGAAATCTCCTGAGCCTGAGCTGTGAGAACTTGAGATCTCACACAACTATAACCTATAACTTATACCCTATCTAATTAACTGATGCTTTAAGTTCTGTGACAACTAACTGTCCTAGATATACTAGTACTCTTACTCTACTCTACTGACACAATGGAGTCAATAGTATAGACGAGTAAGTAGGTCCTATTGTGTATGGACCGAGCTGGATTGGGGGAGGGGGAGGGACTGAGGGAGACTGCAATGAAAAGGAATGTAAGTGGAAATAATTGCAATCTCATGATAAAAATAAAGTTTATCCAGTAACTCAATACGACCGATGTTGAATTGCTAAAAGGTACCCATAATACTAACAGGGTAGCTTAGTATTCTTAGTACTTTTTGTACTTTTTTCTCCTACCAAGGAGTACTTCTTGCTCCTACTCCAGTAGAATTGTGAACTGTCAGAAATAATTGATAGCATATTTGTTATTTGATGCAGTCCTTTCAACAGTCATGTTTTATCTCACAGCAAAGGAAATATATGATCAGACGATAAGGAAATGTGAGGGATGTTCCGAACCAAACCCCGACACTTGTAGTGATACTCTAGAATGAACCTGTATAATTGCAAACCTTGATATTCCAAAGACTTGTGTAGGGCATTCGAGAATCAAACTTTACATTTTGAATGATGGTGGGTAAAAGTGCTGCATGCGATAACTTTATAATTCATCCTGTTGCATGCAGTGGCCTGTATGAATTTTTGAACGGACTTGCTCTCATGGAGTTGTTGTTCTTTCAATTTGATGGTTGATGACAAGCTACAGAAGCCAAATCTGATGCAAAGCTGTTGTCCTGTGTCAATTCGGAAATTCACCTGCTCAGGAAAAGGGGTACACTCATGAGTCACAATAAAATACTGTGTGTACTAGCCAGCTCAGGCATCAAGCTATACAATTTACATTTTTGGGTCTCAATTTTCGACAATGGTTAGGTAATAGGTATGGTTATCGAAAATAACTGCTTCTTTGGCAAGCACGTTACATGGTGTTCCATAATGCAATTTATTGAGAAGTGAAAACATGTCCTGATCTCTTCGGGATTTCAAGCTTAATGTTGCATTGTGTATACTGTCAACGCGTCATTACAACTGTCAGCATGGTTTAACAATCTTTTAGCTTTAAATATTGTATAAACATTCTATAAAGGTTATATATCACTTCTCTCGAATAGGTCTGATAATTCTCAAAAGCAGCTGCTGGAGATGACATGTGCTGTGCGTACATGGTGAATAGCACAGGGCTTAGGACACATCCCTGTGGGCTGCCTATAGATGTTGGTAGTGATGACGACATACGATCTTTAGTGATGAACCGCTGAGATCTTCTTGTAAGAAAGCTGTAGATGGTGTTTATAATGTTATCATCGAGTTGAGCCTTCACGAGCGCATCGACCAGTATTTGTGGGTCAAGGGTGTTAAATGCGCTCGTGAAGTCAATAAATAGGCAGCATGCATATTTTCTGGCACTGGTATCAAGATGAGCAGAGATGATGTCAATGAGGTAAGCCACTGTATCCTCAGTCTGAGCGGCAAGCAATCAAATGTCTTAGCGATTACTGATGTCAGTGCCACTTGGCGGTAGTCATTGACCTCTGCTGCACTGGTGGATTTCGGTAAGGGCTTGATGTGGGGAATTTTCCATACAGATGGAAATTCACCTTGCATTACAATCTAATTGACGAGCCCGCACAGTGGTTGACCCAGCGCATAAACCCAAACATTCAGTAACTTTTTTAGAATACAGTCAGGCCCTGTGCTTTTATTACATTTCACTCTCCTTAGGGCAGTAGTAACTTCCTCATCATCGAAAGTCTGAGCATTGTCTGCTGATGCAGCTGTTATATTATGAGGTTTATAGTTCAATAATACATCTAAAACTTAAAATTGTAAGAGTACATGTGTTTCAATTCTTATCACATGATTTCCAATCTGTTTACTTCAAATGCAATTCAATGCAACAACGCATGTCTTTTAATAAGCTATATTTATATTTAATGATTCCATGCCTGCTCAATTTAATGCTCCTAGCCTTCATAGTTGAGTTTGATTTGACTTAACATTGACACCTTGTAAACTGCTGACGTAAGTGTATGCAAAAAACAATATTTAAAACTATTTCATTTTAGGGTGGATTAGCCAAAAGAGTAGGCTGGTGTAGTCTCCCGGTGACTCAAATGGTAATTTTGCATTGTTCCTGTTGACAGCACCTTTACTGAGTTGTCACGGGTGTGGTGTCAGGGTGGTGCTGGGATTAAATTAGAAATTTCATTCAAATCAATCATTTCTCGAGTCTAGGTTAAGTGTACTACTGATGATGTACTGGCTGTTAAATGCATGACATCGACTCTAGATTAAGTTTACTACTGACGATCTACTGCCATAGTTGTTGAATATTGTTAATCATGTCTGACATTGTGGTATCCTTATTGACTATGGTAGACAAGTATTCTGGCTAGTTATCTGCTCCCTGATATAGAGTGACAAAGCTTCACCATCAGAGCCAATTAAACATTTAAAGTTTGTTTACCAGTACATCACTTACTAACTTAATAAGCATAAGTTTTCTGTATCCCAAGATCACAAGAAATTACAGCAAAACTATGGGAATGAGAATATTCACATTAGCGGGAGTTGCCTGACACTTTTCATACACCAGTCAGTAATTTATCAGTCAATCAGCGTGCTCAAAAAACTTAACTGGCCAATCATAACAATACTATGATACCACAGGTGCCCAAATATAAATTATTTTAACAAAAAAATATTTCCCCTGCTTCCTTATCGGCTAATCCTTGAAACTACTGTCTAAAGTGCCTCATACTGCCATCACTTCTATGACAGAGGAATACGGTGAATGAAGCAGCAGCTCTCTTATATTTAGATATTAAGGGTATATTCTGAAATAGAACTGTAAGAGTAAGTAAACTTATCCTCTGTATGCAACCATTATAAAACTTATCAGTCCAGTTGTTTTAAAAGGTACATAACATACATTAATTCCAAAAGAAAACAAAGGTTAAGGTGTATTGACATGAATCTGAGTCTTTGTTCTTGGTGTGAGTCTATGCATTAGTCCCTGAAATGTCTCTAGACAGCCTCACAGCATCCCAAGACAGTCTCACAACGTATCTAGACTGCCCATCACTGTAATGTAAGGTTAACACATAGGTATATATACAATAAGTACACTTAGATCACAGACAGCAGGTCACTGACTGTTGATTTGATAAGTTGCAGCCCAGACACACACAAGGCTGCAACTCATCAAAGCAACTGTCAGTGACCTGCTGTCTGTGCTTAGATTAAATTAGTGCGCACACGAGTGAGTACTGGATACCCAACTACACACCATGGAATCCTTGTAAGGGACCATCCTTGTCTACCCTGTGCAGAGTTGCCGCACACCGCAGGCTCGAGGCCATAGGCATCTGGAGTTACAAGTATGCATAGTTTGCCCATGTCCAGCATCAACCGCCCCCTTTCCCCTTCGGGAAGGGGGAAAAGGGGGTGGTAACTCCAGATGCTTGAAACTCCAGATGCCTATGCTCGAGGCCCCCGAGTTAACTGAAGGATTTAGAGTCCCTCTTACTCCTTAAGTTAACCCAGCTGGGTTTACTCAGGTTCCTGGGACAGCCATCTACCTACCATCTCCTACCATACTACCTACCATACTACCTACCGAATTACGCTCTTATAATAACCGGGTGCAACCACAACTTCTTTTTTTGTTTGGATTGCGGAACTAATAGGAGCAATACACTTTGAACATGATAGAATTTACCAGTTTTAAACACTCACCGTGTCATATAATGTTTACCAGAGGAGAGTTGTACAGCACCTTGCTGAGTAGATGTTATCAAAGTGAAAATTTTTTGTGTCTCTAGTATTAAACGATAAAATGTTTGGAAACTTTAAATTCATTTGTTTATTACCATGATTATCTGATTTATTTGTAGATAATTACTGTCAGTCACCGCTGGCTGAAGCAGCTATGAGGCTAGTCCTAGATGAGAACCAAGCTGCCTCGCAGGTAAATATCACTGCCCTCATGAACTAAAATCAGGCTAATAGTCATTCAAATTGTAATTATGCAATCTTAACTGAATGTTCTTTGCGAATTGTGATAATATATGCTTCTTGGTTTAATGGAGAAATAATATCGGTAGATTGTTGTTGCGTGTGTAACGTAAATTAAGACCATTGCCTACAAACAGAGCTGGTATGTACCATCGATTGAGGTTTGTCAAAGTGCACATGCGCCGTGTATGCTGCATTGATGATATAACATGTAAAACACTACAAATTATATATATTAGCTTTACAAAATAATGTCATGCTTTATTAATTCGATTTGATCTGGATCTTATTTTATTTAGTGGACAGTTGACAGTGCTGCTCTATCTAGCTGGCATGCAGGTAAATCACCTGACCCTAGAGGTCAGACAGCCATCACTAAACGAGGACTGACTGACTCATATCGGGAGTAATGTTAGTGATTACATAGAGACATGGGTTATAACAAATTATAGGATAGCTAAAAGGCTGAACTATGCTTCTGCTTGTGTATAGTATACAAGTTCTTTTTTTCAATCACCGATAGTGCCGTTTTCATAACACTTGTTCTTCAAGAACCCCGACGTTCATATGACATGATGTTAGTACTACCAGTTGCTTATTTCCTGGTCAAGTTATGTACATAAGGATGTTTGATATCACCAAGTATCCACTCATTAGTTTAGCACTGAGTTGTTGTTATCTCAAAGAGGTAATTAATCTTTGGAACAATATACACCAATATATCAGTGAGAGGTAGTTTATGGCTTATATAGATGGTGTAATTTGGCTTAAACGTAAATTTCCTGGTCATTAAATATCATTCAATCAATTCAGGCCAGTTATTTTCGCATGCATTGTAGAACTTGTATGAATCCAAACTCATGATTAGGTTGATCAGGGAGTCCCATACTCCCTGGGTTGATAAAGTTGATGAAGTCTATTCGCCTGTATTTGGAGTTGCGACTTGTCATGTTACAGGGGGAGTTACCCCAAATGCAGGCGAATGAATCAAATTTGAGCTACCCATCCGCAAACAGTATGTTATTACCAGCTATTATTTTATTATTGTAGATAGGACCGGATGACTTTCTCATATTTGATCACATTCTCTGTATGGATGAAGGCAACTTAGAGTAAGTAGTAATTTTGATTTCATCATAACAATTAGGCATTTAAGGAATAGTCATGACCTCTGCCAGGTAAAGCGATTAAAATTACTTGAAGCAATCTATTTTGGATCTCCTTGAAACTTGGGGATACAGAAACCTTCCCTTGTATAAGTCAAATATGTTAGCAAGCTAACCTGTTTCAACAAATTTCAAAATACTTAAAGTAATGCCAATTATCATGCTTTTTATATGCCGCTATCTTCATTTATTTCTAAAACAAGTCCATGAAAAGAAATTACTCCATAATCCCATAATTATGAAAAAACACGATTGACAACAATTTTCGAACCTCTTAGGGCCAACAACTGCAGTGGTACAGTGATTCAACAGCTATCTTATGGAGAGGAGGGAGGTCGAGCCTTCCTGTCTGCGGGATCGGCTGGCAGGGGCTTTTAGTGAGCGTGCGGGGTAGTGGCATCGGTTGTTTGGGTTCCCCTTGTTATCTTGGCGAGCCGGGGTGGTCTCATTTTTCTTCAATCGGATGGTCGCCACTCTAGTTCTGGCTGTCTTGCGTAGAATAACAGACCACACCTCTGCGTTATTTTACTTTTTTTATCAATTATCATTTAGTTGTTGCAGAAACCTAATACAAAATAAAGAAGCTTATAGGTAGGATGTGAATGTAGGCCATAAGCAGCAACTGGGACGGAATTTACTTAGCTATTTACCGCATTGTATCAGCTGTTGACTTCACTAGACTGATTTCTATCTTTTAGACACCTACAGAGTCTGATAGGACCAAACAACAAGGCTAAAATAAATCTTATTGGTGAATACGACCCTGAGGGAGAAGTTGTCACTCCTGATTGCTATTATGTGAGTACTCTCTGATACAGATGATGTTTGTAATTTTCAGACTGTAACGCTGTCACAAACATGCACTAGACCATGGGTGATCTACGTTTTTGAAAGAAAGAGGCAATCTTTTGAACAGGCTTTACTCATATTCCCCAACAAATTTTTAGATTGGTCCAACTACTTGCATTCTGAGTTCCCTCTTACTCTTCTTGTAAGGTGTTGGTTTGAAGAGGAGCAACTCCATATGCAGCCAGATTGGATCAATGTATTATATTTAGAGGCATCCTTGGTTTTTATTCAGATTATATACAAATAGAAGAATTATGCTATAAAATTTCTTATCATTCCATCACTTTTTTTGAGTGAGCACAAGATTTACAGAACCTGCTGTCCTGTCTGTTCAACAATAGATACAATATTTTTACAGCTCATCATTAGGGATTTGAGAGCTGATCAAACTCAATTAATTGGCAAAATCTAAAAATTCCACAGATTTTTTCAGCTGCCGAGTCTAAAATCAATAAATGAGCATCAAAATTATGTCCCAATGAGGTTTCAGCGGTGCTGATTCCGAATCAAATAGAACTTGTTTCCTACAATCAACAGTTTACAAGACAGAAGAGAGGGCAACTCCGAAAATATGCACAATACCCAGCTCAGAAAACTATCTTTTGTAATTAATGTTTACCAACGCCCCAAAATTTCCCACTATCTTCATTTGTTGGTTATATTTAATTGCTAATTGCCACTGAAACTAGAACTTTACACATCAGCTAGGATATATATATATATAATTGTGTTTAAAAGATTTACGTAAGCAATAATGTACAAACAGGAAAGATAGCAATATAGGTCTGGCGTATTCAGTTGTTGGTATGATGTGTAATAAATAATTGTCCTATGATTATCCACTCTGCGCATGTGCTCTGAGATGATGAAGCATACGTTCGTCTCGGCAGCAAAGGGCTTGAATTAATTTACCTAAACTGATTACCTTGTTTGGCAAAACAATGATAACCCAGATGTTGTTGATATTTGGGCCTGCATGGAACACTGGCTTTGCAATATGTTAAGCTTGACCTCTTGGAGTTGCCTTTCCTGATGGAAGGCAGCGCCACCACCTCTGTGCTGCACAGATAGACTATGTCACAAGGCAGGCAGAGTAATGATTATCAGCAAGCATATATCACGGCATTGCGATAGACACAGTGCGTCGTTACGCAGGTACTGAAACCGTGATGTCATGCGTATTGTAGAAACAATCTGCCCAGTTATACGCATTATTTGATTGAGTGAACTTCACAAATTTCTTGATCAAACCTGAAACTGCTATTGTTCTATACTGTATTATTTCTGTAACTTATCTGTATATTATCTAATCACCATGCCTTCCAATGATGGTAAGTTTTTGCAACTATAATGATACTATAGCTATCTTCAAACTGCAGCCCAACAACTTGAATGTTATTTCGATGACAATCCATTCCACTGCATTGATCTGAAGTCAGTTACATCTAACACCCCGCTGAACTGTGAATAAATAGATTATTCGGGCACAACACTATCCTTCTCTGATATATGAATACTTCCCCAGACTAACAACCTGTTCTCAGGGAGACTATTACTGTGTTTCCTCAATCTCGTGAACTCAGATAGGATTTATGTGACTGTACTTAAATCCCAAGGATAAGGCGTGCATATCAAGCTAAAGAGATTTATATTATAACATTGTTTCTTGTTATCAGGTAAGAGTTCTGTGTCTGCCCTCAGACCTCGGGGTTATGAGGCTCATATCAACAGAATGAGAGCGCTAAGAGGGAAACCGGAAATCAGGCTCGACAAGAATCAACAGATGTAAGTGTTTAGAATCAACATATGTAAGTGTTTAGATGTAAGGGTTTAGATGTAAGTGTTTAGATGTAAGTGTTTTGATGTAAGTGTTTAGATGTTAGTGTTTAGATATTAGTGTTTAGATGTAAGTGTTTGGATGTAGGTGTTTAGATGTAAGTGTTTAGATGTAAGTGTTTAGATGTAAGTGTTTAGATGTAAGTGTTTAGAAATGATTCTCGCTATTTACCTACACCTTACCCTTCATTGGTCAAGCAGCGACTTGTTTTTGTTTTTTTCTAAAACAAAATCACAAAGTGCCTGTTTTGCAAGGCTACACATAGTTCCCCTACCATCATTACTTTAACCTTTAGTTGTTGCTTGCTGTTATCCTATAATCAAGTTATCCTATAATCAGTGATAACTCTGTTATTTCTATGATCTTTATCTATGTGATTGTTTCAGCAGCAAGTCTGTTGTTAGCACAGTGAAACTTCATTCTCCTGCTGTTGCTCCAAGGAAAGCATCTGTCTCCCCTTATTGTGTTCAGAAACCAACCACCTCATCGCCAAAGAAATTAGCTACTTTGCAAAAATTGGTAAGTGGTGTAACATAGGCCCGGGAGGAAACTAATTTTTATTTCAATCAATAATTTACATGTACAATGATATGCTGTTGTGATCACCCTAGCAGTATAGGTGTTAGCTGAAGATAAGTGTACAAAGTTTGGAGCTGACTTGATATTAGCTAGCTGAAAGAGAAATCTGTATAATATAAAGAGGGTGATTTAATGTCAGCTAGCCCTAAACTCAGCTGTTTACTAATTGATGAAGGATCAATTACCTCATAACATTGTCTTAACAATTTCTAAATAATTGTTTCAGGTAACGGTGCTCTGCCTGTTTGTGAGGCTAAGAAACATATTTTACCCGGTACTCTGCACAGAACAAGAGTTGAGTGCAAAGGAGGGAAGAGAAAAGAAAATGCTGCTGCGATAGATATCGTTGGTAACGGGTGAGTCAAGTACATGTACAGTCAGCTTTATGAAAAATTGAGTGTACTATAGCTCCAACTTCCTGTCTGCTGGCTTCACAGATCTTGAGCAGCTGGACAATATTTGACACTAATTTTCAATAACAGCTGACTCCCTGTAACTAATAAGGACAATATCTATAATTGAGACAAACCAGGGAGGGTAAACAAACACTGCCATGATATTAAATATCAAATCTTTTAGAAGTTGTCTGCTCATAACAAGTAGGTGGACAACTCAATTCCTTCTGCTTGAAGGACAATCTGCAATGTTTATTTTGGTAATATTTACTTCTTTGTTTTAGGAGAAACCACTCCAAGCCTGTTGTCAAGCTACATGAGTCAGCAGCTCCTATTAGGAGTGTAACTTCACTACCTCTCTGCTCTGTTAAACGGAATTCTCCTGAGTCAGCCAGGTCTGGTTTTGCTAAAAGCCATCTGAAGAAGAATGGTGAGTCAGATTGTGACTTTCATGTTCTTCTTTTCCAATTGCCAAAGTATTGTTCACTCTCAATAATAATAGGTGTGGGAGGGGATGGTTTTCTGTGACATTACTTGCAGTACCAGTATCAACAAAATATTCGAATATTTCAGGTACCAACAAGTCGTTTGCCAGCCCTCAGGAAGGCAAGGAGCAGAGAAAACGTCAGAGAAAAGACAGCAGCTTGAGAGGCTCCGGAGATAGACAGAGTGTCCCTACACTCAGCAAGTGAGACATTTTAAACTTCAAAATATCTCACAACAATTCCTTTTCGTCGGTCTTGAAAAGCTAAGGTTATTTCACATCCATTTTCACTGCGTACCCATATAAGCTTGCAAAAGCTAGCGCGGCAAAGCCATCAGTTTAAGACAACTTTCAGGTGCTCGGAATTACTGCACACCAATTACAGTCCTCTTAAGCCTGTTGTCTTTTGGAAACCATACATATGATAATCCGTCTCTCAGATAGTTCATGTCAGTCTTTCCGTTTCCATTGATATCGACATTGAGTATCAAAGTTCAAGAGCGTTCATGAATAAACGACAGTAACAGGTTATATCGTTCACAATAGGGTTCCAGGGAGTAAATACAGCAGCAGAGCCAGCCGAAATGTATCAGGCAGTACTTGTGTCAGCAGAAGTCCTTGTTCCTCTGATCTGTCAGTGGGTAATCATCTCCCTTCTTACCAGGAGACAGATGTAGATGAGTTGCCACCTCAGTCAAAACGATTATTGCAGTAAGTAAGATGAAAGTAGAAAGACGATCACACATGGATTTATCAGTACTCTTTAAGGGATTTATATCATTTTCAGGTACTTCTATGAGTTATTTGCCCTTTGTTTCAGAGCTGACAACACCTTAATTCAGGGGAATGAAAATCAACAGGATGCTTATGTACAAGATGAGGCGGTGAAGTTTATCATAGAAAGTCATTATAACAAAACTGTAGCAGTTTTAATTTTTATTTTCAGGGAGCTGTGCCGACAAGTAAAGAAGAGGTTGGAGTTATCCCTTAGAAATCAGCTGAGCTCTGTTACTATCCAAATTGATTTATCGCATCCTGCAAGTGTGAGAACTGTTACAGATTCTGCTGAGTTGCTCTCCTCAGATAGAGGTCAGCCTCTAAGTTGTATCATCTACAATTACGCAAACTTTATTAACTCGTATATGACTTTTATTTCTTAATTCCCTGCAATACCTCTCTTGAGAAAATCAAATATGCTTTAGGTAGTAAATTCTTTGATGCTGTCCAATAATGAATTGCTTATGTTATGATAGCTGTGATGCATATGTGATGCTGTAGCTTGGCTGCATATCAAACAAGGAACAACTAAAACCTGTTACTCTTCTTGAATTTTACTGATTCCTGAAATCACAAATCAAGACTTATAATAATTACTAACTAATAATAACTTTTTTCAGACCGAGGGAAAACACAGTGTGTGTCTGTACCAAAAATGCTATCAACTGTAAAGACACCGTGAGTATAAAAAGTCAAGAAAGAGATTAAGTGCTTGATCCAAGGCTCTTAATTAACGGATAATATCAAGCCTTATCTCTTCCAAAATCCATCCCTCCGGCCATGGACATCCTTTCATGACGTTGCTTTGTATGTGTTAGATGTCCGTAAAAAATGTATGCCAGTTACTTATATCAGGTCCTATTGAGGAGCTCTACTGACAGGCCAATTTGTGGCAACTGGATCTCCTTAAACCTTAAAGACGAATCAAAATTTTGTTTGATTGCAGGAGAGTATACAGCAGGACCTTATCGGAGGAATACAGAGAGCTGTCGGTATACACCGATTATGGTTCATCCTCCCTATCCAATGAAACTGCTTATCACAGTGAACTTGACACCGATGATTTTGTGTTAGTATTCAGAATATTCATAATTCATAAAATTCATAAGGTTTATACCTTTTCAGTGAGATGATCTCCCAAATCAAACTCCGATGTGATGAAAAAATTGTGTTGAAATCAAACAAAGGTGGAAAGTGGCAACTCAGATCAAAATCACACGATTGGACATTGTTATATGGTATGATACAGTTCTGCATTCAGTTAACACCTTTCCTGTACATCGCCAGGACCCCTGTTGCACCGCTGGCATGGGTCAGGGGTCGTGGCTCACACTGGGCTACTTTCTTGATGGATTGGTTCATTACCAAAGACACCTCAGTGTAACTACATCCATAAAAAAACAGCTACGCCAACACAAATCACACATAGGCCACCAGTCAGGTACATAGTGGAAACTTTCTTTAAGTTTTGAACTTCTTATAAAACGGCACATTCTGTGACTTACTTTTTTTTTATCCTCTTATAGTCCTCTTTATCCTGATATTGGGGAGAGAGAGGCTATGACACCAATAACTCCGCAGAAATCAGGTATGATAGGAAAAAGGAGATTCCGCATAAGATTTCATTATTTTCCTAGATATTTGCCTTAGTTCGCCTTATATCATCTTATGGTCAAAAGGTGTTCCATCTCGAGGGTAACCAATGTCTATATTGTCGTTGTCTTAATACAATATCCGTCACCGAATAAACTTCACCATCCAGATGTAAGCATCATTATATCACTTTTCCCAGGGCCCTCAGCTGATCCCTGCAGTTACGCTTCAGATTTCTACAGTGATGATGACCCAGGCACACAGTATAACAACTTCTCCTCACCCTCTTCAAAATTCAGTCTTGTCCCTCAAGGTAAGGCTGCTAAATCATATAATATAATCATGTGATTATTTATATCATTGCTATGTTGCCGGTGAAAGACTGTAGAAGGGCTTGTTTTACTTCGTTTCCACGTTTCATGGAATTCCCATCTGTGAAACATCAGAAGGTGACTTATCACCATTCACATAAGATATAACAGTTTATTTTAGTTTTTGTATTGGAGTGGTTTAAAATCTTGTGATGAAAAACAATTTATCTGATCTATATATCCGAATCCGTTTATCAGTACAACGCGCTGCATATCTTTCAGAATGTGATGTATCTGTCAAGTATGGCCATAACCAAACAACAAGACTGCCTATGATTCATTCTACCTCTGCATCTAAATTCCCCTCCAATTCGTCTGTCAAAAAGGTTTGTTACATGAACCAAATATGGCCATATTCTAGATGAATCTAAGGTGTATAAATATATGCATATCAAAAGAATTTGGAGTTTGAATAGAGACATTGATATAAATTACAGCTGTAATATTGTTTCATTTGCAGAGAATTGGTAAATTATGTGCCGATACTGCAAGTTTTGTACATGTATCCACATTTCTTGTCCTGAGCTGTAAGAGGCCACAAATTTTGATAGCTTTGAAGAATATAAAACTTGACCTGTATTTCACATTATGAATTTTAGATTTAAGGTTTACAGAGCTATTTTTTTACCAGAAGCAACTTACCTTAATCATATTTCTCCTTTCGTAGGCATCAGAAATCTCTGTAAGAACGAATGAAACAGCAAACTCTGAAATAAAAAATAGAACGTGAGTCATCACACATATTTTTATCACGTCATAAATAATGTGTTGGTCAGAACATAAACACCATTTCCTTTTTCGATTCTTCAATTCACCCTGTATATTCTTCTTTTGGCTTATGTGTCAAATCATTATTTTACTTTTCTAATTAAGGTTTGTTCCACATCCGCCATCAACGAAGAAACCTGCCACTGCCAACAAGGTAAGGGTCCATTTATGCAAAGGTCACATCTGTATTAAAATGGCTTAACATCGATGAGATTGAGTAATGATAACAAGCTTGGCATTAGACTATACTTGAATATACTTGATATCTGTTTTAGATGATATTTCCAAATTTTTGAATCGTCTTAAAGTATATTATCTTGATTTTCAGAGATTGCTCCCTGCATTAAGAAGGGTGAAGTCTGACACACCAGAACTGAATTGATGTTTGGGTCTGTATGGTTCTACAGGTAATTTAATACATACTATTTACTTTAGGAGCATCAGATGCAAGTTTAAAAAATTTCATCGCTGCATGCTGCTGCTGCAATCACTGGCATCAACTGTTATGATTTCATTGTTGAAAAGACATATATAATTGAAGAATTCTCACCTTTTTTGTCTTATTTATCGTAGATGGTGATACAGAGCAAAAAGGAAGAATGTTTTGGACGGAAGGATGCACCTCCTGTTACAACTCTGGTTCGATCTTTGCAGTCCTGAGTAGTCAGTTGGCCAACTTAAGCATCTATACTTTCTTGTAGTATTAAGGAGAGGTTTCTTAACTCTTGTCTAACTCTCCTTGTCTGCCTTCCATCAACAAAAATTATTCTAAGAACTCACCAATGATGCTCTGTCCACTCAGCCCTATACCAGAGCATCCAATCATTGGTGATTTTCATGTTCATAATCTATGACTTAATTCCGCTCCCTCCTTATTTTGCTTAGCTAGCAATACAAGATAAGATTTCTTGTTTATTTTTCTTGTTCCTTTTTTTATGAAAAGGGCTCCGCATGTTTTTTTTCTTCGAATGCAGCCTTTGTAGCCTCTAATAATGATTAATTCAGTGGCATTACTGTTTGTGTGTGTGTGTGTGAAGCTGTGTATTTGAGGTTAGTGCTGTCTCATTCAGTTGTCTCCTCTAGAAACAGTGTATATTCTCCCTCTCACTCTTGAACTGATTTTGAGTCTTTTGAGTCTTTGCTCCATTCACGTATCCCTGTTCCAATCAGATCAAGGGAAGGTCACCCCTTATATCCTGTCCCCTCTATTGTTCTTCTTAGTCTCTATGGGCTCTATTGGCTCTATATCTCTTTGATGTAACTTCTTGATCATCCTTGCTGCACTTCTGATCGATCAACTTTTGAACTGGGATCTGATTGATTTATGGCAAATCTCAAGCTTTTTTTTCTCTTTTTAGCCTTTTCAATTACTGCTTGATTTGTATAAGTGGTCCTTACAATTTTTTTTTCAGAGAGAAAAAGCATGGTAAACACAAAAAAGCTCACCATTACATTGCATACTGTGAAAGTATCCATTTTTTACTCAAACGATGCTCATTACCCTCTTGAGATAAGAGTGAAATATTCGCATACCAGTATCCAATAATGCCTCTCCGCATCATAATTCCCTGGCCTTTGCTCAGCCTCAACTCGTGACCTTCCCGTGGCTCCCTTTCTAACTTGGCCTTTTGCTGCTATGTTCGATTTGCCAACTCCTGTCTGTGAATTCTCTTGTTGTGACTTTGCCCCTACGGTAAACAGGGAGTTTGTTCCTCATTTTCAATCCAAAAGTTCCTTGTTTTACTCTGGTGGAGCTCCAAAACTAGCTATGAGCAAACAAACTTCTTTAGCAACTCGCACTGTCTGTGTTTTCATAGCCAAAACTTCAATCCACTCGGAATAGATGTAGAATGCTAAGGCTTAGTTTGAAATCCAATAGGTCTGTTTTTCTTTCGCTGACATACTCGGAAGGTCATTTCTGCATCCTTCTTTTTGAAAGGATTTGCGAACATTTTCTACAATTCTATCATGTCTTGTCTAGTTTAATACATCCCCATTTGATTGAGATGACTAAGACCGAACCTACTAAGTTAACATCTCTACCGGCTGTGTTTGCTTTATCCAACAAAGAGATCATCAGGTCTAGTCGGTCCTGTGCTGTTTGCAGTTTATCTTTCACATATTTTTGCGACGCTCCTTTGAAGGCAGAACTAACTCCTTGTCAAGGGTTTATAGTGTTCATGAATGAACCCTTTTATGCAGTATCACTGAACAGACTTGTGGCTTTCAATGCTATGAAGTTCTTCCTGTCCTACATGTTTTTTTCTGAACTTGTCAGTTTTATTCATGTGTATGTTACCGGTTTATATTCTCCATCCTCTTGATTTTTTAATAACACTGCTCACAGTGAGCGAACTCTAGCATCTGTATTAACATGGCGTCTCAGACCTTTTTCAATTTTTTTTCTCAGTGGTGGCTGGACTGATTGCATACTTGCCTGTTTGACTTTCACATATGCTCCTATTCCTTTCCTCTTAGCATCACTTTATATCCCTGTATCAATGGGCTAACCCTGCCCAAGATCAGGATCATTGCCGGAAGGCGCATAATGATCATCAAATATCTTGAATGCTTGCACACAAATTTCACATATCTACACTGCAACTGTTCCCCTTCACATCAAATATCATGCTTCCAACTGTATTCACAATGGGAGTGCATCGATTCTTACAAGTATTTACCCCTGTCGCAAAAGAATAAACTCTGACATAACTACAAACAATTTTCTGCATAGCAATTGAATCGTGCATCGAACATAGTTGAACATGATTCTTAATACTTTGAATCAGAATAAGGTTATCGCTGGGAATCTGAAATAATATATCAAACCTGAATCTATGGTGCACAATTATGCAAATACCACCAGAGTGTTCCCATCTCATTGCTCTCATACCTTTGATATGCTAATCATATCCCTGAGGTTTTACCGTAGACACTGACTTCCTTCACGACAGTCAAATAAAGATTTACTATTGTTTTCTTATCGGATTTTGTGATCGCTTCATGTTTACTAGATTTCAGCAACCACCTTGGTATATCAGTTATACACATACTGGGAAGGTTCCCGTGTTATCCTGAGTAATTGGAAGTGCTGAGTTTATAAATGAATCAAATGTTCTAATAGCAGCTCCTGCTGGGAAGACCATTACAAATATTCATAAAAATTTCAAATGCAAGTTTGAGTCAGAGGTTATCCAGGAAAAGGTGCTACTAAATATGGCAGAAGGTAGAGGTAGTAGCATGAGTCCCCTGAAAGCTTGTAGGGATATTTAATTACTAATATAACTTAATTAAAACCATCTCAAATAAGATACTCATCAAACAAATTTAACTGTTGTGGAGAAAGGTGCGATTGTTGTAAGATGCAGAGCCAAATGAAATCTTATGCAGAATCTCATTTTTCCTATCATACCTGATTTCTGAGGAGTAATTGGTGTCATGGCATCTTTGAACTCCTTCTCAATTAAATCGATAGCCTCTCTCTCCCCAATATCAGGATAAAGAGGACTAGAGGATAAAAAATGACTTAGAATGTGCCGTTTTATAAGAAGTTCAAAACCTAAAGAAAGTTTCCACTATGTACCTGACTGGTGGCCTATGTGTGATTTGTGTTGGTGTAGCTGTTTTTCTATGGATATAGTTACACTGAGGTGTCTTTGGTAATGAACCAATCCATCATGAAAGTAGCCCAGTGTGAGCCACAACCCCTGACCCATGCCAGCGGTGCAACAGGGGTCCTGGTAATGTACAGGAAAGGTGTTAACTGAATGCAGAACTGTATCATACCATATAACAATGTCTTATCGTGTGATTTTAATCTGAGTTGCCACTTTCCACCTTTGTTTGATTTCAACAGATTTCTTTCATCACATCGGGATTTGATTTGGGAGATCACCTCACTGGTAAGGTATAAACTTTATGAATTTTAAGAATATGAATATTCTGAATACTAACACAAAAGCATCGGTGTCAGATTCACTGTGATAAGCAGTTTCATTGGATAGGGAGGATGAACCATAATCGGTGTATACGGACAGCTCTCTGTATTCCTCCCAGCAAACGGCAAACATTTTTATACCAGTATGATAACGTTGCTATAACCTTCAAGATTCCTCGTCAGAGCGTTTCTGTGTGATGTTATAGTTGCGAAAACTGTGGACACGTTTTAACGTTATGGTCATGTTATTTTAAATATTACTGATTAACAGCTTTCAAATGTTGTTACCCGACATCGTGAGAGCATTATTTTATAACGTTACAATAACGCCAGGTGACAGCAGATTTCAATGTTATAAAAATGTTATGAAATAACATTAAAGAATGATGGTGCAGTATCGTCTTCATGAGGAAGCCTATTTATATGGCATGGTAACATTTTGGCAACATTGCCATATTATTACATGCATATTTTTTAATTGTCAAGAATTTAATCAAAATTTTAGCTTATCAAACTCTACATCAAAGACAAGTAGTGTGTAACTTCATAAGATCATGAAATCTTGAAAGATAAATTTACGAATCATCATGTAATAATTCTGCATTTTATTAATATCCACAAAATATAAGAATGTAAGAAATCCATAAAATAAGAACAAAATATGTTGTAATAACTGATGATGCATGGGGCATTCAAGTGAAATGATGCAAATACTTATGAAAATAAGGGAAGAAGATAATAAAGTTGTATTGGAAAATGGGAGGAATCTAGCATCTATCCATCAGAGTCATCTTTTGTGCCCTGTTAGACAGAAGCTGTAACAGAAAATAGAAAAAAGGATATGTTAGATATATATTCACAATAAATTACACTTCAAATTCGTAGCTATATCATATTTGATGGATTATAGCGATGGTTTTTATGAATACCGCAAATAAAACAATTTCAGCAACTATTTCTAAGTAGTTAGGGACAATGTGAGAAAATGTTTATTATGTGAATACTGAGCTGTCTGCCCTTTTTCAGTGTCACTACAACTCCAAGTTGAATTCAAATCTCAAATGCAAAATATCAAAAAACAATTGGTAATTCAGAAGTCAATCCTTTGAAATTAATTGTGCTTGCCAGAATATCTGCATGCGAAACATGTTAAGGATAATAAAAATTCATTTGCGGGAACTCTTATCATATATCAAGTCCTTAAAAAAGTTACCTTTTATTTTTTGCCACCCTTTTAGTGAGGGGCAGCTCTCAGTACGCAGGCTATTTTCATATCTATTTCCTTCTGGGTATAACACTGCTGTATCAGTGCCCCTACAATACAATAGAATATCAATTTGACAATGAATGTTTGCATCTCCTACACACACACAGTCTTACTTCCTTCAACTTCCTACAGCCGACCCTTGTAAAACTGAAGTCAAGTAGCTTGCTTGAGGGGTATTACTAGCATTTCAATCAAGGCTCAAAGTAGAAGCTACCAGATTTTTAGCCATATCCAGTTACTGACACAGAGGTGCAAATACAATGAAAGTACGCTTAATACGATCATGCACTTTACAATCAAGCAAAACGCCCTCATCTTGCAACAAGGGTCAATCTCTTCACAATTTAAAACAACAGGAAGATTAGAAAAAACTACGCATAAAAAATGGCACGCATATCACATTAATGATTATTGACATAATAGGAGGCAACTTACCATTTTCTTTGGAGTACTGACTGTTTCAATCCTTTACCGCGGTGAAATTAATCCGTTGAGAGTTAATAGTGTACTAGTATAAAGACGCTAGGCTAGATAGCATATACATTGAGGGGGTCGGCAACGAACATTTTATTGGTTGTTGTACCCTGTGAATTAAAAACAATTCATTTATGCATTGGAAAGAACATTCCTTGGAAAATTGTTTAAAATACAAGCAGGATATTTTTAATAATTATCAAAGTCATTAGTCGATAAAATTCAGTAGCCGATAAATTCCGGCGGTTACATATTGAAACACTGTGACATGACCATAAAATAACAATGCGATGGTACAATGAACAGATGAACATAATATGGTTATGCTACATGTAAATACACAATAAACTTACAAAGTTATCGCCCTCTTACATATGTGGTGTAAGTCTTCCTAGTTAGGATAATTGGTATGGGAGTAATAATATTCTCTACCTAAGGAAGTGAAATAAGTCTATAAGAAGCAGGAAGCACAGGTACTCAGTCCGTAATCGACATCAAATTTGACAACTTGAGATACCGGTAGCATGTTACAATATGACATACAAATTATTGCATAAAAATCAAACATCGAAGCAAGTGTATGGTATAAAATAATGAAAAACTTACAACTTGTGCGGTGACACTGTGTTTGTAATAATGCTGCAGGCTACATCGTAAGGATAAATTGGAGCGCAGCGTAAAACAGAAATATAAGTTGATACAAAATGGAGGCTCGTCGAATAGTTGGTTGGCTGTACGAGTCTTGACAAGAAAGTGGTGCATAAAATGATGACAAACAAGTCTATACTTAGAATGAGTGCGGTTAATAGTAATCAAGATTTCCATGTAGTGAAATGTAGGTTCACCAAAAATGTCAGCATCAACATTTTTAATGGGTAAAACACTGCTAATAGGTAATTGCGACAGCATTGCTCGATCTGAAAATTTATCTGCATGATACAGATCTATGGTACTGATACAAATAGAGATTCGCCTAAGCTGAGATTGATCATTTTTGTTTAAGGCAAAATGGCGAATTATCTAAGCTTTACTTCTTCTTTGGCTGGCAAACAAGTTTCTGACCCAGTTTATCTGGAGATGTGTGTAGTAACGTTCATTCAAACCCTGCTTCTCAAGAAAACATTATGTAACATTTTCAGAAATTAACGATGAACTGAGGCTGTTACTGAATAATTGTTATTGTTAGGGATTATTTGAATGGCCTTCATCAGTTAGGCATCAGTTGTCATATATGGGGCATTGGGAACTGGCTCTTTTCAAACCTTTTGTGTCATCTCAAACCTTAGAATAAATGATTTTCAGACCTTTTTGGATAACAAAGCATTACAGTCACGCTTTTAATTGAGAGGACAATACAACACTCTCGTATCATTATGGTAATGAAGATGTGTAACCATTATGATAAGAGAATACACTGAATGTTGTGACAGTGTTATGAAAAAACATTACTATGATACCTTTTGGTTTTAGCGAGATCATTGGTTATAATGTGGTTGTCACAGGGTTATAAAATAATCCTCATAAGATGATCATAAAACAATGTTGTCATGATGGAAGAACTGTGATGCTATATCATTGTTACAATCAAATGCTATTTTATAGCATTATCATAACAACATTTAAATGTTAATTATGAGCTGTTTTCTTGTCATTACATAATGAAGTTGTCATCACATTAAAAATAACATTTGACAAATACTCAGATCTGAAGATTCTGCTATAACAGAATCGGAACATTCTGATTACCATTCGGTAACCTATAAGACAATAACCAAAGCCTATCATTTTTACACAATGTTAGCCGAATGTTAGCAGAATGTAATATTAAATATAATTGTATGCAAAACGTTGTCACAATGTTCACCGTTTGCTGGGCTCCGATAGGGTCCTGCTGTATACTCTCATGCAACCAAACGATTCGATTCGTCTTTAAGGTTTAAGGAGATCCAGTTGCCACAAATTGGCCTGTCAGTAGTGCTCCTCAATGGGACCTGATATAGGTAACTGGCATACATCTTTTACGGACATCAAAGACATACAAAGCAAAGTCATGAAAGGATGTAGTTACACTGAGGTGTCTTTGGAGCAATAATAAACACACGCACATTGACTCAGATCCTCTCTTTTGTCTGAAATAAGCTGATACTGAGCATGATAAACAAAATCCGTCTGGAGAAAGCTAGAGGAGTTTATACTTGTGATAAATCGTCACCATTGGATTGAGAAGATGAATTATATTCACTTTATACTGACAGATCTTCATATTCTTCAGATAGAGTCATGCTGTATACTTTCCTGTATATTTATGTAATCTCTCTGCTTTGATATCGCATAAGATGTTTGACTTATTTGGTGGTTTCAAAAGCACTTCAATGACCGCAGTAATATTGAGCATGTTAACCAACAATTCTTCTCAATGGAAACGGAAGCCCTTAATAGCCACTCCCATACTAATTTTGTAATAATCACTTTTGATCCTCATTAATAAAGACAATTTGAGCTGTCTTGGCCAATGCTTTCGAGTTCTGAGTTAACCCCTGGCAGGAACTGCTGTTTTAGACAATGAATCAGTCTCTAAATTGTGGGGTTGCTCCGTTTGACACTAAGTGATTATGATTTACCCCTCCAACACCTCAATGGGCAAACTTGTTGATATCTTTGTTGGATGCAAAGATGGAATATTTGGTGTGTTCGATGTTGTTGCTGACCAAAGCACCAAACTCCTTGATGTATATTATAGATGTTAAGATAGTGGCACCTATAGTCTTATTGTATGCTCTCTGTATCACTTTCATCTTGCTTGCATTTAAAGTTTTCATTGAAATCCTCATGAGCCAGTATATTACATCACATAGGTTATCCTAAAGCATTTTGACAGTGTTCATTTGAATGCACTACAAAATCGGGACTTCAGGAGATTCTCTGACTCACCTTCTCGCCACTGGTACAGACCTATGAATCACATCTTTAAGACTTAAAACACTTCGTCCTATTTCGAATTATAGTAGTGTGCCGAAAGCTGTATAATCTTTTTTTTTCACTGAGACTTATGATAGCGGGTACTTATCCAAAATGTGTTTGCATTGTTGTTTGTGAGGTTTGTTTTGCTGGCTTGTGGCAGGTTTTCTCACTTACTTTCTCTTCGTGTGTACACCAAGGGTCAGCTTGCTCTAAAAGGCTGTATGTTTCACAATTTATGTTTCAATATCAATGTGGGAATGCTGCATATTAGCTTTAAAAATGTGATATAAAACAGATCTTTAATTAACATCAATGCAGTCCTTCCAAAAACGTCTCCAATTTGTCAAGCATGTGTGCAAGACTAACTTTTTTCAAGGAGCGTAAAAGCTAAGTTGTTTAGATCCATTCAAACCATGAATTTATGTACAATTTCTCAACAACATTACAAAATAAAGTACAGTTATGCTGTAGTATGTTGGATAGGCCCTGGGGACCTTTGTCTGGGAGTCTGTCTTCAAACATGTCCCAAAACACCTATCAGACTTGTATAACAAAAGGCCTTGTGTTTGGTGAACAAAGGAGTACAATGGCAGGCAAAGTTTGCTTGTCTGAATGCATGTTGGGATGTGCGTGATCAACAGTTTTGGGACCTGTCTTGTCACCTCAGTACTCCACTTTTGATACTCGCATTTGTGGGTATACACAACCCACCCGCTGCTACAATATGTAGGAACCACTGGCAAAGAGTATTTCACAACTGTACTTTATTTTGTAATGAAGAAAAAAATGTCAAATAATGAATGAATCAATGAATGAAAATGCTTGTAGAGATTTCCGTGGAGACGATGGAAATGAACAAAAACCTGACACTAACACTTTTAGGTCTAGCACTCAAATGCAAGCAAGGGATTATGATACATTGTGACAGTTTGTTTTTCTTTGTTTGGTGGTAGCGACAAGCTGAGAAATGTACCTTAATGAGGGAAGGTGAAATTTGAAAAGCAAACATCAGTATTTCAAATTCAGAGCCGGCTCTTAAATGCAACCACCAAAGCAGCTTTGTTTTTTTTTCTTAGTCTTTGAGGCATTGAGTAGAACAATTTATTTTGGTCTTATTAGGGAGCGGGAACAAACTGGCATATCGAACTTAGTCAATTCAGCTGTTAATATAAGCAGTGATGGTTAACATGGGCAGCAAAACTTTTTTTTAAAGTTTTTGGATGCGAAGAAGATACCTTTGGATTAGTGATTTGGAAAAGGAGTTCACTTGAAGTTAGGTTGTGTTGGCTTATGATATTATGAATGATTGTTAACACATCCCCTACTATCAGATAGTTCTTTTTAATGCGATTGCTTCAAACAAAAGCTAACCGAGAATGGTGTGTTGCCTTCATAGGCCTGTTAGCAGACACTTTTTTTGGAATGGATCGGTGGTTTATAAAGTTCATAATAAATATGATGACAATTCAAGGCAAACGTGATACAATTGAAATGCAAGAAACCTAAAACTACCTTGAGGGACAACCACATCTGAATGAAATGGGTACGAGATGTCTTCACCAATATCGTAACATGTAGTAAAATTTACCAGAATCTGTGATCTGATTATAACACTTATAAGCAATTGCATATCAATTCTTTATTATGGAGGTTAATGGATAGAACAGATAATTAAACACATTCACTGTGTTGTATTCTTTTATAAAATTTCAGATCTCCTAAAGCCAATATCTTGAATACCATAGTTTGTCCTAGGGAAAGGTTTGGTGTCAAAAGCAAGGCCAGATATAATACGATGCTAAGTGGTTAGTTGCCTATGTACAGTTATTGGTAATAAAGGTACTTTGAACAGGCACAATTACTTTTTTTCACGCTCAAGTCATAACACAGTGGTACATGGGACCAATTTGTTAATCGGCAGTAAATATCATACAATGTTGGGCTGCTTACCACATATTGCTAATATACAAACGCACCGAATATGAAAGGCATTATTTTTCTAAGAAATTGGAAAATAAATTCAATTACAGCCGTCTTCTGAGTATGAATAAGATTAGAGCTTACATTAGTTGAGTCAAGGAGTTAGACAGTCTAACTCCTTGGTTGAATAAATTGGAAACATTAGACGGATAAATTTACCGTTCAACCTAGCTGTTTGAATTTGACTCAATAATTTTATGACCACCACAATTTAATTATCCAGCATAATACTAGGCACCCAAGGTGTTAGAGTATTTGGTGTAATTCACATTAAGGTAATGTCAAAGACCGATCTGAATATCAACATATCATATACCGTTGGAAAGCTGCCGAGCTACTGAAAATGAATACCTGAACAAAAACTTGATTCGATGACGTTGTGTCATTAAAGGGAGGAAATGAGGCAGAAAACGCTGTTTTTGTCAAAGCAGATGGGGGAGTCAAATTAATTGCAAGAAATTTCAGAACAGGTAGAATGTATACTTAGAGATTGAGTTCATAGTAAAATTTGATTTTCTTTGATATATGACTAGTCTAAACTGACTTTTTACCTCACGCCATACAACGCAATTTTTTGGGTGAAGCCGTGAAAATATGTGAAATTTCAATCATTTATTAAGAACTGATCATAGGCTCGAAACAAAATTAATTATGATTTTCCCTTAGAGTACACTTCAAATGTCATACATATTGACTGTCAACAAATTAGCTTGCATATTTTGAAAACAGTAGACTCTCGAATACACCTGATATTTTTCGCAACTTTTACATAACGTCAAATGTGCTGTCCAAATGACCATTATTGTGGCCAAACAAAGCTTTTATTACCCATGGTAAACGCAGGAAATGCCAACAGATTTTTTCACTGCACCTTCGTTTTTCTTGAATTTAACGCAAAAGAATGGCCAAAAACACCTCAAAAGTCCCAAAAAATAGCTGTTTTTGGCATTCTTTTGCGTTAAATTCAAGAAAAATGAAGATGCAGGGAAAAAATCTTTTGGCATTTTCTGTGTGCACCATGGCTAATAAAAGCGGCTTCGTATATGAGAACTTTCAAAAAAGCTTTGTTTGGCTACAATAATGGTCATTTGGACAGCACATTTGATGTTATGCAAAAGTTGCAAAAAATATTAGCTGTATTCGAGAGTCTACTGTTTTCGCAATATGCAGGCTAATTTGTTGAAAGTTAATAGG
This sequence comes from Membranipora membranacea, assembly GCA_914767715.1. Lineage (NCBI taxonomy): Eukaryota > Metazoa > Bryozoa > Gymnolaemata > Cheilostomatida > Membraniporidae > Membranipora > Membranipora membranacea. The sequence goes on from OU612069.1 coordinate 24,087,842, forward strand.
TATGCCATTTGAAGTGTACTCTAAGGGAAAATCATAATTAATTTTCTTTCGAGCCTATGATCTGTTCTGAAATATTGATTAAAATTTCACATATTTTCACGTCTTCACAAAAATAAATGCATTGTATGGCGTAAAGTAAAAAGTCAGTTTAGACTAGTCATTATATCAAAGAAAATCAAATTTTACAATGAACGCCATCTCTAAGTATGCATTCCACCTGGTTTGAAATTTCTTGCATTTAATTTGACTCCTCCATCTGCTTTGACAAAAACTGCGTTTTCTGCCTCATTTCCTCCCTAAAATGACACAACGTCATTGAATCAAGTTTTTGTTCAGGTATTCATTTTCAGTAGCTCGGCAGCTTTCCAACGGTATATGATATGTTGATATTCAGATCGGTCTTTGACATTACCTTAATGTGACAATTAAATCATGTTATTAAATGTGATGCCATGTAATTACTTATCCATCAAGGACATCAATAATTACCATTGCACATAACCAACAACATATAATTAATCACCTCTCAAGTACAATGTGCACTATAACACTTGCTTGTAACAGTGAAAAAAATTGAGTTTTTTGAACGTCTTTCATTGGATCAGCTCCATAATTTGAAGAACTGCTCTTTTTATTTAATTTATAGTGCCAATTGCTGCAACAGTTGGTTGTATCAGAGTTAACTCCAATGTCTGTGATTTGTGTTAAAAAAATGCACTGCTTTCAAACCATCTTGGATGGCTACAACTATTCACTGTCTCTCAGTGTAGTAATTTCGAGTAATGTAGAGCAACCAAATTTATTAAGGGCCTCCGAGCTTCAAATTAATTTGAAGACTTTAATCTCCCTTAGATCAGAATGTGCCATTGTTCTCATGCTCACACTCAAAGTTGTTACAGCGATGAATATCTTGGGCGCAGTCAGACTTTGATGTAGATTGAAATGAACTGATACTGCTCTGTAATATTCATATCCCCTTCAGTGAACCACAGGGGTGCCATTTAACTTGCCCATGCATCATGTATTTGATATGTTATTTGGAGTCTCACAAATTGATGGGCCCTTGATGATTATCAAGGGGCAGCATCATGGAATTCGCGTCCTATCATCACTTCTGAGTTGTGACCGTCAAAAATAGTAATTATCATACCAAAATTTGATCAATGTCTACTTGATATATCTTGTAATCAATAATTGTCTACATGACCCCCAAATTTACATCGCACATAGTGACTTGGCAATATACTATGATTTTTGAAGGAGAAGGTCTTCTCGAAATCAATTATGGTCTACATAACCCCCAAATTTACATCGCACAAAGTGACTTGGCAATATACTATGATTTTTCAATGAGTAGGTCTTCTCGAAATCAATTATCATCTACATGACCTCCAAGTTTACATCACTCAAAATGACTTGGCAATATACCATGATTTTTCAAGAAGAATGTCTGATTAAATAATGGCTTCTATTAATCTTTGTTTTCCTCGATAGTTGGATGAAGCCGAATTTCCGAAAGAACAGTGACCAATAAATCAATGATATTGAACTTTAAACAATGTGTACTACATGATATTGATTCATCTTTACAATCATGATTACATTTGGTCATTCACATTAAAGCAGTGTATTTTCTTAACTACCCCTAGCTAATTGTAATGAAAGTACAAAGCAGAAGAATCATGTCATATTATGCTATGCTGACCATCTAGCATAGATTATCAAAGGGACACCGAGGCTATGGCTATTTTTAAGCAGTTTGAAAGATGCATATTTGTAATTAATAGTTTTACCCGCCAAATGATATGGTACCCCTCTGCCTATGACAGCTATAAGGTCTCGACACAGACCTATTGACATCTCCCCCTCTCTTGCCATTGTCAATATTTGTCAGATATTCCAAAATTTTTCATAGTCAATATGATTCACAACTCAAATGTAAAGCTTGGTTCACTTGACATGGCCTAGTGAAAATGTCTTGTGGCATAAAATTTCACCATTGCAGAAAACACTTAGTATTGATATATTGTTAGCAGGCATTGAGATTAGATTGTTTTTGCAATTTACTACAATTCTTGTTTCTGGGGTGACTTGTTACTGGAGTTGTTATATGAGGGGCAGAATAATAAAAATTGCAGACATTGCAACATTGACCGAAAGTTTTCAAAAAGAAGTAAGCCTACCCAACACCCACATTTTTTTGCAACACAGGGTAAATAAACAAATGATTTTTGATATATTTTCAAGGAGGTGGCTACGCAATTCATGGTAGCAATCATCAAACTTTTCTCATGAAAAAAAGTCATCATCATAAATGACAGGATAAAATGATGCTGAAAGATTAGAGTTGTTTCAGGCCTATTGAATTGTCAAACATTACAAATAATCCCTCTCTTGAGTCGATCGAGGTGAGATGATATTACTATTTTCATTGTCATACTTGAGTCAAACACACAATTAAGTTATAATTATACACTCCCAATGTGAATGGTTCTTATTATATCATATTATATCATCGCTACTTACATTAACTGCTAGTTACATTGTTGCAGGTTTATAATTGCTACTTTAGTCCTATAAAATCTGATACCTGGGCCATCAAACACCATTCCACGGCCACACTTCTTCAGCAAAGGTTGATTCAGATTTTCTCAGCACATTTAAAGGTTTGAATCTACTTTAAAACTTAGATTTTTTTCTACACTTCTTTTGCATCAAATTATGTTATTATTTTCAGCACAATGTTGACTTTTTTAGAATTGTATTTTGTCATTTCACCTTCAGATTTTGATGTATGTTGCACATGTTGAAGCCCATTAATTTTACTAATTTTCACTTTTAGATGTTGATGTATAGCAGTCTCACCCTCTGCCTTGGATTCCTCCTCATTGAATCTGCTGGTGAGTTTATTTTTACTGATAATATTACTGATACTATTACTGATTACTATTACTGATTGGACAATGACCATGAATAAATGAATGCATCTAATTGAAAGCATAAAAAACTATGTTTCATGTCTGTGACATGTTTTTTTAAAATCTAGCTTTTATGTTACGAAGGTCAGTGCTACCGAATCGCCTACTGTGGTCTCATTTGTCTTAAGCAAACGTTATTTTTTGTATTTCAGTCTCCACTTCAGGCTCGTCATGTCAGTGTCAGCAGAATGGTAACACATATGAGCCTCAGTCGGCAGATGACTGTACAACTTTCCTGCAGATATCAGATAACACAGGACCTATCAAACAAATCTGTCCTCCCGGTACCAAGTTTGATCTAGATGTTTGTGTGTGTAACATAGCATCACTTGTGACCTGTCCAGTCAACTGTGGATTAAGTAAGTAATGCATCATGAAAACATTTTTTGTGTAATTGATTTGCGACATACAAAAAATTGCTACATTATTGATTGTATTACTATCACTAACTATGAAAATTATGAGTAAACTCGGCTTGTAAAATATAGCGAAGCTGCCTTGCATGCAAAACAGGGTTATGAAATAAACGACAATATTAATGTTTGCAGTCATCATTTTGTCCATGATATTTCTGCACATAAATTACCAGGTAAAATACAGAAAGACCAGAAAAACTCTTCTCCCACTGTCTGCTAAAAAGTAAATTAAAGTTTTGGGAGTTATCGAACCGAAAACTCTTTTGTTCTTTGAAGCATGAACCTAAATTCAGTTTTGGATTCATTGCTTCTGCATTGGCGCTAAACCACTTTAATGTAATATTTTATGAACCATTTTATTCCCTGTGTCCTGCAACTACATTAATGTTTTCAGAAGGTTATTTGTCAAACCTTTTTCTGACCGGCAACTGTATGGGGGATTTCCCAAATAGCAAATATTGATACGAGTAAAGGCTTCAATTACGCTATAAAACATATTTTTACTTCTACAGATTCATGTACATGCGCTGCATTCGGAAACTTCTATCAACCAATCTCATCAGATGGGTGTCACTCCTTCAATCAGTACACTGACAGAGCCAACCCAGGAGCTGGTACCATTCAGAATTGTCCTGCTAATACAGTGTTCGATCCAGAGTTGTGTGTATGCGCCGATCCTGGCTCGACCACATGTGAGAGTGGCTGTGGTATGACTGTAATGTAAATCAACATGTCATGGTATGTAATTTTCATTGTCAGACTCAAGATCGGGTCTTTATCATTCATATAAAATTTTTACACACTGATTCCTTTAACACCAGGAAGTTCTGCTTATCATAGCAATTACTTGTTTTTTTGATATCTGCAATTTTTTGGTTTTAAAGGACCCTTAAACAGGATCATCATTCAGAAGGATTGCGCATCAGTAAAAGCAAATGTTTTGACGGTTATCGAGCATGGGCACTTATAAAGTAACAGGGTCAGTCAAGTGAGGATTACAGTAGATCATTATCATTAATATTTATTTTTACAGGCACTGAGGGACCTGGATGAGTCAGCAGTCTACTAATTATAAATACTACAACTCGATGAATATTGTCACTGTTGTTTTAAATTAACGAACCATTTTTTAATGTACCTACAAGATGGTATAAAATAAATTAGCAACAATTTACTCTTCCCTGTTTTAATTTCTCTACTTATTATATGCTACACCATAGACAAAACACACAATACTAGACGAAACACATCAAAACGTATAAAAAGTTTCCTCATTAAATAGTGTGACTCAATGAAATCTCACCGTGGTAGTAAAGTCAATGATGCATAGCGCATGAATGAAAATCAATAAAAATTCATGTGAGTTTGTATTGTGGGCCTGCTGAATTTATCTCACTATTATTTATCTAGTTATTTAACTACATATGTGGTCAGAGACTTGTTTACCTGTCCATGTAAAGAAGCAACACCGATGGTGCGTATGAAAGAAATGAATCAAATTATGATTCAGAGAAGAATGCAGAATTGCCAGCTTACAAAGCATCATTAAAAATTGTCATAGAAGTGATTAGACAGGTTAATCCTGCCAAGGTTTTACCTTGGTCTAGCTTTGTTGTTTTGTGCTGCTGCAAAGAATCAGAGCGTATCGTTGAATAGTTAAATGGCTAAATTTAGTAATACTTCTGATGATGAGCAGTTTCAATAAATAGTATGTCGGACAGCCCTTCCTGTTTCATGAAAACTGGTACGACTGGGTTAGTAAATTTAAGACTTCTTCGATTCTTACTACTGATTAGGGAGAAGTCCACTGCTGTGGGATCACTAGTTGCACTTAAAAATTCGGCAGACTCAGAGCAGTTTACTTTACAGCTTCTTACAATATATCAACCTTAAAAAAGACAAAGAATAAGAATTAATAATGAATAACCAGCCCAATACATATAGGCATATCAATGTAGACACATACCAACCATACAAGTCATATTTGTGATGGTTATAAATAGAATTGGGTGGTCTAGCCTGTTGTCACAATTTTTGTTGTTTAGGGGGGGGGGGGTCTATCCAGCTTGATAAGACAGTGGTGGTCATTCAACCATGAGTTGCTAGATTAAAATGATGCATTAACTACTCCAATACACAATATGAGATTGTATTTTGTATGGTGTAAAATGAATTCCCAGAGTGCAATTTTAGATTTGATCTCAGAGGGAAATCCGAAATGATATTATAATACTGATGGGAATCAAAGCACTGTTAGTTGTGATGATTGAGCAGAAATAGTTTCACACCCAGACTCTCATCCAACAGCCAGAAGGCTTTTATACACTTTGTATTGCATTGCGGGGAGATGACATTCTTCCACCAATACAATACAAGAAGATTTTATTTGGTGGGGATTAATCTTATATGACAGTAAAGTTGTGCTCAGGTAGTTGGTGATGATTGGTATTATGCCTTTCAAGCTTACAATGATTTGTATAAATACACATTAAAATGGGCCATGTAAGGCCAATAACCCTAGGCGATTGGTGCCGCAGGAGTTGTGGATTCAAGTCCCATTTGGGGTGTTTTCAATGTTGATTGACCCGGCCTCCAACACCCTGAGGTGTATACCCCTCCTGTATACTTGTCTTCTGACTGACTCATGGAAATACATGTGACAGCATGGAAGACATAATACAATCTGGAAAAACAGCTTAACCCACTACAAGAGGTTTCAGCAAAGGGCCATGTAAGGCCAATAACCCTAAATCATATGCTGATTTCATAGGGTGGCAATGGTGGAAATGTATGTGCTGTGGGATATGAGAACACAACTCCGAGTAGTGAATAGCAGGCGTGCCATCAGCCCACTATTTTTTGGAGGCGGTGAGATGGCGCACTTGATATTCACTGCTAGGCGATCGGTGCTGGAGGAGTTGTGGGTTCGAGTCCCATTGGGGGAGCTTTCAAGGTAGATTGTTCAAGCCCCCAGCACCCTCGGGTGTATACCTCTGGTCTGTGAGCAGATAAATACATGCAAAAAAGTAATTATCGCATCAGGAACCTATCAATACCACATGTTGTTACAAAAAAATACCAGTGAGTCAGCCTTAGTGATTACCTCTACCTTGAATATATCATCGAGGCTACAAGATGAGGAAAGAGACTCTCTCCAACTTACAGCAGATTCAGGCTATACAAACATATCCTAGATGCAGATATGGGAAATGTGCAGTTGAACGCCACCGAAGATATATTGTTCGCTTCACTGAAAGTACATTTATATATGTTATAATACTTTCAGTGAAATTAATGTGACAGAGAGTGACTGCCTATCGTTGCTTTCTGCAGGCTTCCATAATAAAAGGGTCACAACTATCACTCATCTGCTGCCAATAGTGTTTCTGCACCGCAGGATGTCTTGTATATGTAGTCAGCAATAAATCAAAACTTTGGTCGTAGATAAAACTGCATAATAAAAATTGACAAAAAATAGATGTTTTTTTTACTTAATTTGAGTTTTGGTGCATGTGAGGCTAAATTTGTCATCTTTTCAAGTTATGACAAGATCAATATTCAACCTGTAAAGTTTTTGCCCTGTCCATGCAGTTCTTCAACCACTTAATTTGTTTACTTCAATCATCCTGTATTCCTAACTGATTGTGGGTTAGTCAGAAAACAGCATATTACACTCCCCCTTCCTAAAGGGGCACACCCAGTCATCGTAATTATCATTCATGTCTTTCTTTTCTTAATTTTGAATATGAAAGTCAGCAGAAAAGAAAGGAATTGTGGTACCACAAATAAGGGGAAGACAACCAGTATGTCCTGATTAGTCCGACATGTCATGGTGCAGCGAAATTTTATCTTGCAGATTTTCTTGCTGTCGTAGATTCATATAAAAGAAAGTCATATGTTGCTGCATACAACTTTACCTATATATATATATATATATATATATGGATTGACTACCAGAAATTTTGGAGTTTCAAACTAAGATATTTTTCCACCTTACCTAGTCATGGTTGTTCTTGTTAAGGACATATTTAGGGGAGAAAGCAAAATAGTTTGCATATTATACTTCTGGTAGCTTAACCTTGTAGGTTCGATCTGATCCAAAGTCTTGGTTGTATTTGGAAGGTTCGGCTCGTACAGGCTGAATAGGAGCAATCAAATTAGTTAGCGTCAGGAAGCAAGACCGCTGTAGGCAAATGCTTTTATAGTAGAAGCTGATTATTGCATTTTTCGGTCTCTATGCCACAGACATAGAAAACTATTACAAAAATTAAGCAATATGAACCGTGGCAAATAATTTTCATAACAATATGGAGACAACCACTAATTTTAGATCAGGCAGATAGTTGAGATAGTCATACGCCACTGCTTCTCCCTTGCTCACATACATTTCACAACATTTACCCCTCTAGCTACATGACCTGGATGTGATACTAGGTAGATATGATCATCAAAATAACATGTCAATTTATTTTTCAAAAAGATTGCAAAATAATCTGATTATCTAAAATATTAATCACATAAAGATCAATTTAATTATAATCTTATCATCTAGTATTGTGTTTTTCCTCTTCTTCGATTAATATCAAGATTGTGAAATCTAAGAGCAATATGAATTTTTTTAGGGATACCTTGATAATATATTATCTGCACCAGTGAACAAACTTCACTAGATGATTGATCACTGATAAAGGAAAAATTGTGAGAAAAAGTATCCAGCAATTTTTTACATCATAAAGAATCTCATTTTCATTCACTATTGATCTTTTCAAAATTTCGAAAATTGAGAGAGAAGAAATTGACCATCTGCTCGGCAGTGTAGAGATCTTTTCTTCATCATCTGAATTGCCGATGCATAGCCATGGTACATATTGGAGGTTATTACTGACACATAGCAGGGCATGTGGTAGTAAACGCACATGTGCAGACTGACACATCAAACTTAGTACCTGCTGCACAGGGGAATGTTGCTAATCCAACTGGATCTCCACTGACTAATGATTGGGTGAATGATTCACAACTATCAGCACTCACAGGTCGATAGAAGCTTCCAAAGGCTGAGCATTCACATGAATCTGCGGATAGAAAATATACACAGATATGGGGGTACCAGTGAAATAAAGGTTAGGTTTTGTAATAATTTTGAACAGTGTTCCATGATTTACAAAGTGAAGAAAATGTGCAAAAATACCTGGTGGTGCAGCTGTTGTTGTTGGTATGGTTGTTGTTGGTGTGGTAGTTGTTGGTGTTGTTGTTGTTGGTGTAGTTGTCGTTGGTGTGGTGGTTGTTGGTGTAGTTGTAGTTGGTGTGGTGGTTGTTGGTGTGGTTGTTGTTGGTGTGGTAGTTGTTGGTGTTGTTGTTGTTGGTGTGGTGGTTGTTGGTGTTGTTGTCGTCGGTGTGGTGGTTGTTGGTGTAGTTGTAGTTGGTGTGGTGGTTGTTGGTGTAGTTGTTGTTGGTGTGGTTGTTGTTGGTGTGGTTGTTGTTGGTGTAGTTGTTGTAGGTATTTGACACATGTTAGGGCATGTATTGGTGAATGCGCATGTGCAGACTGATACATCAAACTTAGTACCTGCTGCACAGGGGAATGTTCCTATTCCAACTAAATCTCCACTGAATAATGACTGGGTGAATGATTCACAATCATCTGCGCTAACTGGTCGATAGAAGCTTCCGAATGCGGAGCATTCACATGAATCTGTTGGGAGAAGTAAAAATTAGATATGAAACCACTATTTCAGATAATATTGTGATTATAAATGTTTTTCAGCAGAAAATAACATAAAATAATTGTCATAAAAGTGTAGCCAGAATAAAAGAATATATTTAAGCTAACCTGGCGGTGTGGTTGTTGTTGGTGTGGTGGTTGTTGGTGTGGTTGTCGTTGGTGTGGTTGTTGTTGGTGTGGTGGTTGTTGGGGTGGTAGTTGTAGGTGTGGTTGTTGTTGGTGTGGTTGTTGTCAGTGTTGTTGTTGTTAGAGTTGTTGTTGTTGGTGTGGTTGTTGTTGGTGTGGTTGTTGTTGGTGTGGTTGTTGTTGGTGTGGTAGTTGTAGGTGTGGTTGTTGTCGGCGTCGTTGTTGTTGGTGTTGTAGTTGTAGGTGTGGTTGTTGTTGGTGTGGTTGTTGTTGGTGTTGTTGTTGTTGAAGTGGTTGTTGTAGGTGTTGTTGTTGTTGGTGTGGTTGTTGTCGGTGTTGTCGTTGTTTGAATTCCACAGCCTGCTGGGCATGTCACTCTTGACGCAAAATTACACACACATATATTGACATCAAAGGCTGTCCCAGGAGGACACGCCAGTTGAAAAGTTTCCTGTTGAAAAGTCGTGCACATTGTGTCTGAGTTAACTTCATATGTATTCCCAAAAGCATTGCATGTGCAGGCTGAGCAGACATCTAAAACAATCATTGAATGTTTAGGATATACATCAACCCAGAAAACCTGCAATATGCAAAACTCCATGTCTCAACAGTGTGGCTCATGCTTGTGAGTCTCCTCTTATCAAAGATCAGTGTGGTTTTTGTTAGCATTTCTTGAGCTTGTTACTTGTTATAACAGTAAAATAGTTTGCTTAATTTTATGATTCCATTCAAAACAACTCACTTATCATGTATGCAGAGCAGATCAGCAAACATAGAACAATAGTTTTGAGTACCATCTACAAGCAAATAAGTACAGATTTATTTAAAACGTGATCTTAAGGTCATTAAGGATACCCTTTTTAAGGTTAGCAGAAAAGGCGTAAGGGAGATATGACGGCAGAATTAAAATAAAAAAAATTTCCAGTTTCAAAGAAAGATACAAATATAATCTCCAGCATACATTTTCGGTCCTGAACCAAAGCCTGAAGTGAGCAATACTAATATGGAAATTTTTTTGTTGTTACATGTAATGAATAGCAAATGTAGGTTCACCCTGGCAAACTCTGCACTTCCATTCAAAGTACTTATCTGATGTTGTGCTTAGTTATCAAACTCAACCATTTTCACTTCCAAGGTACTATCTCATAAAAGTACTCTGGTATCATTAGATTGAATTGGCTAGATTGATGTTTCTGGTTTTTGAAAACTTAGGTTTTGCACCCAAAATTATAACTTTTTTTTTAATGTTTCTTTGCTTCAAGAGCTCTTTATTTAAAAGACAAGAGGACTTCTTCATGGGGAAATAGTAGCTTTTAAAACCATGGAGACAGATTGAACAAATAGATTTTAAAAATTCAATTTAAGATGTCAAATATTAAGCCTCGTATTCCCTGAATGATGAGTACCAGGAATGATTGTAAATAGTATTTACCGACCTTGCTCCTAGGCTATCACAGGTTGCTAGCTCCTATTATTACCTTCAATATAACACCAACTCTGAATGACTGACAGAGGATAAAGCTTCCTTTTATAGTCCTGAATATCTGTGCACCTGCTGCTAATGTTAATCTCAAACATCACATAACTATACCCAATTAGCTATAAGATCCACAGGTGTTTGAAGGTCATGAACTCACTTTGTCGTGCTCAAAGTTTCGGCAGAACAACAGAATAAAAGAATAACAAAAATAACCTTTCTAAGCATCAAATTAATTGTAGATGAACAAGAGGATGGAATTTTGAGTGATTGTAGTTTGTTGCATGGGTGTAAACAACTGACTTCGTCAACTCACTCAAGTGTCATGCACAACGTCATACCCCTGTATAATATTTTGTCTACAGACTCAAACTCATTTAAATTATGATGTACTGAAAGTGAAAGTGAGCCCTTTAGATTTGGTAAAATAGGTCATTTGATAATCTCCATGCAAGATGTTCTTCAGTACTATGATCATCCATGGAGACAAAATAAAACATACAGATTCTATAGAAAATAAGTTTTTGAAGACATAACTTAATGAGGTTAGTTAGTCTGCCAAAGTGTCATTTTCATTCAATGCTGTGTATATGTTAAAAATTCAGAAATAAGAGAGTTGTTACAAGAGTAGCGCAAACATGAAGCAATTTGCATTTTTTATTCCCAGGCTGACACTTGACCGTGCATTGTGCTTGGCTTTACTCTAAGCTTTCAGTTGCCGCTATCGCGCACGACATCACAAAGTCAACCCTCTATTACATAGTGAACCAACCTGAGTTGACTCTGAAATGACCTATGTATCTCTATTATCGGGCTTTGACTGTATGAAAGAGGTCCATGCCCCTGCCAAGGACTTTGACAATTGAAAGAGGTAGAAACTCTCAGAATCCCACAATCAAATGGGTTTATAAGTATACGTTCCGCAAGACCATTGACACACCTCATTGTTTATTGTCACAAACACAGCACAAGCTATGTAAACAAATTAAGAAAATTGATGATTTAGGCGCAAGTTTAGAGCATGACATGGTATTTAATTTCCAAAATTTGCTTGTTCAGTAGAGGTGAAAGCCCCTAATATCATATTCACAATCTCATATAAGTATATATGTTCCAGACTATGGACCTGCCTCATTGTGTATTGTCACTGAGCACACAACAGGCTTCAAAAACAATAACAAAGATGAGTTGTTCATATATTTTAGCATACAGACCGTGGCAGTGAATTGAGGAAATATGTTGAACCTTTCTGGGCATCTCCTTAAGTTAGGACAGTGAATAAGGATATTATGAACCAGGCGTCGGATAATTCCAAGGTTTTTATAGTGTATGCAGCCAAATCCTGCACCAAAAATACTGAGGTTTCATTACAACTCAATCGGTTTCAGAAAGGCAGAGCTGGACAAAGATATATTTTTCACAGCTAGATTAAAGATTGAGGAAATTGGGAGGTCCCTAGTAGTATATCTAGCATAACATATGGATTCATAAATTCATTTTTTCCAAGTTTAAAATCTCTGTGACCATCTTGTGGGGAATGATGACCTGAAACTGAGTTCTGACTATATTTGTTAGAAAACCTTTTATTTGAGAATCCCTTGAGGATGTCGCATTGTCCGCGGTAAAGTTGTCGCAACTACATATTACAAGCTGGAAAATTGTTGTTGTTTTCTGTCGGTGTTTTCTACTCATGAATGACTTTAAATGTCTTGTAACACTCCATTATGTCCTTCTAGTAGTGTTAGTATGTCCTCAAGTTAGTAAGGAGTGAAATTACAACACAGTGTAAAGGTATTTCATGAGCACAAAACGACAACAGAAGACACATATTTTCCGCTTGTTATTATAGTCATTGCAATGATGTTAGCTCCACCCTTACATCATCCTAAAGGAGGGTTTCCGAGATGGAAAGTTTTCTAACAATGTCATTATTCCTCACAGGATGTTTATAGTGATTTGAAACATAAACCTATAGGTGTAAAAAGACATGGAGAATCAATACATAAATTTGATAAACTTCAAGGGGCCCCCAATGCCCACAATCTTCATTGAATGCAGTATTTTGATATGGTTCACATTATTTTAAGCTCTTAAAGAGAGCTAAACACATTAAGGGGTTCCTCCCATGGTAATCTTAATTAAAAAATCAACCACTTGTATGCCATGTTTGCATTGGATGCAAGCAAATAACTCTCAGATGTGAAAAGCAGGCACACTAATAAAAACCAATAAACTTACATTTTATGGGGGTAATTGAAACCTCCCTCTGTCTCTTAGCATGCTGTTCAAAGCCATGACCAACAGTTGTGGTAAGGTCTCAGAGCCATCATTTGATTTTTCGTGATTCATTGTTCCCTTCCACAGCAACCATAGCAGTTACTGAAGGCCATATAAAAGATACTGTAGAACAATTTTGACTAAATATTATAAATATTCATACCTGTTTCAAAAAAATATGTGTAGCTGGGATGCACTAAACTGATATAGTGTACATACATTGAGCAGTATATTTGGCTTCATATCGACTGCCTCAAGGTTATACTAAAACAAAGATCTGTGTATCTAAGGCAAAATAATCAATATAGTAGGGATACTTGCTGGTTTCTCAATGTAAAGTTTCCAAGGCACTGGTAGCATGTCATTTATCGCCGATGACTTTAAATAATTAATACTTTATGGTTTTTACGATACACACTATGTCACACCGTGTCACAAAGTGTCACGCGGCGTCCTACCGTGTTATACCCCATCATACCTTTTTTATGAATGGGTTATACTAATAACTTCACATGTGAGTCGATGATCAAATTTTTTTAGGTGCATGTAAGAATCATACTTGAAAGGAAAAATTATAAAAAAGGACGATTGACAAGCTCATCTAATTGGCTTTTTAAATTTACTGCAGACTTTAGTTGGGTTTGGTGTGTTTGCCATTATAGGTTGATAAAAAAATCTAATCAAGCAATGAGGCTCTATGTATGCAGTAGCATCTGAGATGCTATTCGAGGCGCGGAGCCAAAAAATAACTTGGCAGTCAAAGACAGTCAAAGTATGGGCAGAGAAAAAGAAACGTAAACAGACGTTGGTTCAACGCAGCGTGAAAAGACGATAGGTGTTTAATGTCCCGGAGAAGAACAGGCAAGCTGTTGCAAGCGTCTGATGTTTGATAGATCAGCTGTCAAAGGCAGATGTGAATTTGTGCAAAGGAAGATGAAGTTTGGAATTCAAAGTGGTGTATGGTTGGCAAGGTTGAGGTTAATTGTGATAGAGGAAATTGGCAACAAAGCAGATCTGATGAGTATACAAAATGTTTGACGGATAGAAAGTTTGCTTTTTTAAAATGTGGAACAGCATGCTCATTGGGAGCTTCATTGAAAACATTTCTCACAAGCCAGCACTTTTACCACCATCTCTCCACCCACACTGATGAACAAGCCAACACCAACAAACCTAAACACCAAAATTGGACTGGACCTATAGCTACCTCACCAATCGCCGAAGGTGATAACTCCAAGTAGTACATCAGCTCCAATCATCACATCTACTGGTAGCCCTCAAAGATGTTTGCTTAGCCCCATATTGTTATCTTTCTACACTGACCAAATCTGGTCACACTCAGAAAACAACAAGATCATCAAACTTGCTGACGATACTCCCATTTTAGAACCTCTACTACATCAGATTTCTGAACTACAAGACTCCATAAATCACATCTACAATTGGTGCCTGAATCAGGACCCCCTCATCAATGCAGGAAAGACCAAGGCGCTCAATTTCTCAAACTGCAAAGATGATCCTGTTCATCCTGCCTTCACCATCAACAACACCATCATAGAGGAACTAAGCGACTACAAATAATTTGGCACTATTCTCAACTCTTAACTCAAGTTCTCAAATAATACAAACCTAGTAGTTAAGAAGACCAGAAAAACACTACTCATCATGAGTAAATACATCACCTAGGAACACCCGAGCAGCTTAGACTCAACTCCTACAAAACTTCCATCGGGAGTTCTCGTCTCTCCCACAGACAATACCATCACATGTCCGACAACGACAAGAAAGATTTAGTATCTGAAAAAAATCAGCAGAAAAACTATCTAAACTAGAACTCCTGAAAAAAAATGATACTATTGACAAGCATAGCAACAATGAAGCTTGGAGATTAGATACTGCACTAGACAACTCTCTCATAACATTTAAAAAGTTACCATCAGGGAGGTCTCGAGCTTTAAAACACAGAACAAATCTGAGAAAGAACTAATTTTGCACCAGAGCAGTAGCGGTTCTTAATAAATGATTTAATAGTGAATGAGTCTTACTAGCTGTTCTTTTATACTTGTGTTACCATACATTTTATATCATATTTTTTACCAGCTCACATATTGTATCAGCAGGGAAAATTTAGGCACATATATACATACAAACATACATAAATCACTTTTTTGAGGATAGAGATATTTTCAAAATGAGTTTGTGGCGGTCGCCCCAAGTGTCAATGCAATACAGAATTTTACTGAGTGCTAATGCATTGTAAAGCATGATCATAGCAAATAAGTCATTGACCAAAAGTATAGATTTAAATCTCGGCAGAGTGAAGGCACATTGACCAAAAGTATAGATTTAAATCTAGGCACATTGACCAGCCAAGCACTTGGAAGCGACCAACTGACATCGATAGATATTCAAAACTGATACAAATTGCTAATTGGTGTCAGATATTCTGATGCAGTTTGCTGTCACTAAAAATGTATTAAGAAATCATGACTGGTCAATTCATGGGTTAAAAGCCAGGGGTGGGTTTGTATTTGGACATATTTAATTAAAGGTCACATAAAATCTTTACTCATCCATTTTGATGAATGCTGTGGCTATCACATGCCACTATTTAACACAACACCCACTAATCAGCAGCCTATTCTCAAAGGTTGATTTGAACCAATCTCATTGTTTAATAACCTCTCTGGAGCAAATTCAATTAGTCAACTTACCTTTCAACCTGTGATTAATGATGTAATACTGGGAACAGCGTGTTAGATTAAAATTACCAGAGAAATTAAATGAAGTCAAGTTCCTTGATTTTAAGTCACACATACTATTAATTGGATGATAAACAATATTCACTTCACCTCCTTGTCATTGAACTTTGTTTATCCTAGTCCAATTATATTATTAAATACTTAAAATCCTCTAAGATAAATAACATGCAACCAGTGTACTGGAAACTTCACAGTGAGTAACTCGTAAGTATCCCTACCGTATTAATATACTTTGCCTTAGATAGACACATCTGCTATTTTTTAATGTATAATCTCGTCATGGTACAATAGAATTGTCAATGTGAGTACACATTATTAGTTCAGTGTTTATTACTTTAGATTAACTCACATTATTGTTTTGTTAAACAAGCACTGAATTCAAAGATTTGTAAGTTTTTGTTTCCTTCAACTTCCATTCAAAAGTTTACAGTAGGAGCTATGAGTACTGCAGAAGAGAAAAGTTATTCATTATAATTTCTATGATGGCCCCAAAACCTTACTGCATCAGTTACATATGGCTTTGAGCATGTTACAAGACTAGGCAATCTCAAATAACCCCAAACAAAGTACATTGATTGGTTTTTAAGCATGCTTGCCATTCGCATTCGGGATTCATGTTCCTGCATCCATTCCAACCATGGCATTCAATGTTTGAGTTTTGAGTTAACATGGCCATGGTATATACCCCTTATTGTGCTTGACTGTCCAACTAGCTTGTCATACATTCTTAACATGGCATTATCTATGTTCTAGTGTGTAATAAATTTCTCAGAATATCATGTTGTTTCAGGTTAAAAATATTCCAGTGTATGATGGAGGTGACTTTACAATGGACTGTCCTCTTACTGGTTGTATCTTCAGCAGACGGTTAGTGTTTGACCGGTCTTACTATTACAGTTTCACAGGGTTGTAAGCATAAAAATAAGCACTAAGCTGTCAGTGAGCGAAAACAACTCACACTGTTCTCAGAAGTCATTAGATCTTGTTCAGATATTGCATCATTAACAAAGGGGTTCTAGCAGCTTAAAAAAAGGGTTCACTGCATGGTTAACAATCAAAATTTCATAATCGCCCTAACTTAGACCCAAATATTATTGTCAAATGTCATGGGATTACAATATTCAAATCAAAGCGTGCTATCAGCACATTTCTGCCCCGTACTCTGATATATCAGTACTATTTCACAGGTCAGTCGACATGTACTGCATTTGGAAGCACTTTCTCAGCAGCGGATGACTGTACTATGTACCACCAGTATACAGACCCATCTAACATAGGCCCCAAGCGTCCATGTCCTGCTGGTACACTGTTTGACATCGATGGATGTTTATGTAACCATGACTACGCAGTGTCATGCGATGTAGCCAGTGATCCTATCCCAGGTCAGTCTTATATAGTTGATTTTATTTACCAAAGAGTTCCTAAAAATACCTAAACCTATAAGCAAATCACTTGGGAGGTGTCAGGCCTGTTAATGAGTCTGCCACAGACTGACATTTATCACAATTGAGTAGTTGCTCGATGAAATGGAGAAGTAACTTCAATGTTGCTTCGTAATAATTAATGGAGAAGCTTGTTAATAGGGTGATGTTGTTCCCTTGTGCTAATAAGTTAATATTGACATTGCAATTTGCGTTGCGGTATTATGCCTCATTGAAAGCATGTGAAAACATATCCTGTCAGGCTATGCCAAACTGTATTGGATTATTAAGGCAATTCAGCTGCAAACTTCACTCATGTGACCTTCATTGTTTTCAGACGAGTGTTTGTGTGCTGAATATGGGAGTTATTATTCACCTGTATCTGCCGATAACTGTGTGAGTTATAAAGTCTATCTGAACATGGACAGTCAGGAGGGAGGGACTACAATGAGCTGTCCTCCCGGGACTGTGTTTGATGTTTGTGCCTGTCGCTGTGAGTTCCCAACAGGTGTAACCTGCCCGCAAAACTGTCAACAGTCGGATAGTTAGAAGGTAAACAACTTGAGATGCGTCAGAATGTAATCTTGGTAATTGTTGCAACATGTTTTCATGACAGAATGCTAAATGATTTTTATTGGCTTATGTGAGCAATAAGGCTGGCATAGAGCCCGATAAGATGTGTATGGGTATGGACATTTGACAGCAGGTGTCCACACCACTTCTTGTGAAAGTCTACACTAAGAATTATCCCCAAATTATCGGAGTTAATATCAGCTAGCACAAAATTTTATACAATGGCGATTGGATTATGGAAGTGTTACTAAACATTATAAAGCTTCTAATGGAAAGTTATAGAAATATTAGATGGTAGCACTTTTCTGTGTGAGTTTTCACTCAAGCTACTGCACTATTCCGAAATCAATTTGATTTCGTCTGTTAAAAATTTCAAACCGAATTGATGGCCATGGCCTAGTGATACCGGGATGTGTCATTAAAATTTCGGTTGCTCCATGCGGGCAGAAAAATCTAGAAAAAAACTTAGTTAGGACATGTTTTGATAACTTAGTTTTGTAATTTCACTCAACCACGACCACAGCAGTTTTGATCTTCGCTAGATCCAAAATAAATTGACAAGGTAGCAACACAGAAAGAGACAGTGAGGCAAACCACTGCAACACCAAAAGAAGACTGTTAATAGTTTTACAACAAATTTATACATTATTATAGCATGGCATGATATGATAGTACCAACAATTGATGACTCCTTAGTTGTTCTTTCTAATTACAAGATTTATTTCAATACCGAATAAAAAATGGTAGTTATGTGCGTGCTGTGGAATTAAATGCGATTCCTAATTTTATTTGCAAATCTAGAGAAAATGCCTTTTTTACCTTGCTGGCTGAGAATATGGTAAGCATTTGCCTTACAATCATGGAATGTGTCAATTGCTAAAGTACAACTATTTGATAGGGTTAAATCTTTCCTTTATTCCCATGAATAGTACTGAAATTAAAAGGCACATAAGTTCTAATATGTGAATTCAGTAGTGTAGTCTTGTGATACAGAATGCAGTGTGGTCAGGCTTCTGGTTTCGGCAAATGTGTTGCTAAGCATGATTAGATGGCCTCAATGTTTCCAATGAAATATATTTCCCATTGAAATACGATTCCTCCCTGCTCTAACAGTACCAGTCTGTTATTTACCCTTTGCTGGTAATTATAACCCAAATAATTCATGTAAATACACTGCAGGTAAAGCCCCTGAGTACTGGTTAGTAGTGCTTGGAATATTTTCTTCACTCATTTTAAAAACTAATATACGCTTTTAATCTTTCACAGGCTTGGACATGATTGATCAAAGGAGAAAAGTCAGTAGTAACAACAAATCAGTCGGAGATAGCATTTCACAGATAATTCTCGAATATCTATATTTATATTATATAAAATCATGGTCATATTATACCATGGCATACTAGTATCATAATCTTCCCAATCTTGTGTGAAAATTTAATGTGAATGGTTTTCTTGTTCGCATACAGATATTTCTTTTTTTATTCTTCAATATTTTCATTGCTCATTTTAGTTATCGGCTGGTAACTTCAGGTAGTGGATTACAATCTATCCATCCATAAGATGGACCTGGGTATGAGACCCTCTTAAATATGACCAATACATATCAAGTTTATAAATTACGACTCCAAAAAAATCTATTCCCTCGATTAGTCCTGATGTCATTGCCTTAAAAGTTTGAGAGCACAAATAACTTCCATAGCGATAGGTGCATTATGCTGAAACTTAACCGCATTATAGGTTCAAACAAAAAGAATAACATGTGTTAATGTAAGTGAATTGGCCCCATACACCCATGCCCCTGTCTGACATGTGCATTGAATACAAAGTATGGACCAATATTCTTAAAAATGACCCCATAAATAAATGTTGGTGATGAATATAAGTTGGTTTTTCTTTTTCATTTTATCTGTATTTTTTATTCTCCCTAATTATATAACAACAATATGAATGGTGTGAGATTGAATATATTTTATATGTTAGAATCAAAATGATACACAGTTCAGAGTTGATTGATAATGAAAACATAAGTTGTGTTATAAAAAGATTGGGAACATAGTACCCCTACAGTTTTGGTGAACAAATCACCACCGCGCTGAGATTCAGATATAGTTTTGTGGTATTTTACCACATCAGAATTAGACTGCAGCCCACCGCACACTTTTTCTTGGGTCGCCGACCCTTACCAGTGTTTCCAGGGCCCGACCTTGACTACTGCAGAGCGCACCAGAGCTCATCAGAGCTTAAGGTCACATGACCTACACAGTCGCAGGGAATAGATGAGTCTTCATACCCGAGCAGAGCATACCAGAGCATAAGGTCATCTGACCTATATAGCCGCAGGGAATAGATGGGTCTTCACACCCGAGCAGAGCATAACAGAGCATAAGGTCATCTGACCTATATAGCCTCAGGAAATAGATGGGTCTTCATACCTGAGCAGAGCATACCAGAGCGTAAAGGTCTCTGGACCTACATATTGGCAGAGAAGAGTCAGTCACTTCGGACAAGCTGATGTATCATCAGAGTAGACTATGCATAGGACAATAGGTAACGATTTTACAATAGAAAATTCCAATTTCAGCATTCATTCAGGATATGCAATATTCCTCACCTAATTTAGGAGGTGAAATTTGAGGGGAGGAGGTGGGTGTTCACAGACTGTGACCCTAATTCAGAAAGATCAGTTCACTAGCAAGCTGCATGCAAGGAATATGACAGTTGTCAATTAAGAAGATTCTGAAAGTTTAAGGATTGTCTTTGCTTTGACAAGAGGAAGACAACTTGAAATTATCCCTCTAAAAATCGCTTTTTCGAGCAAAAGCTTGCATTTTCACTATTTACAAATTTACACTGTTAACTCAGGATGTATCTTAAGTTTCTTTGGGAACAATTAATGGATTATGTTTCAAAAATTGCCCACAGCAGCAGCATTTAGAGAAGGAAATAAACACCACACTCATGAGTCGTCTAAGGTCTGAACTCCAACTACTCAGATTGATACAGAGTCATTGATTTTTGGATTGATGATTCATTTATGATTCCACTCAACATGGAATAGCGAAACTGAAATAGAATAACATTGAGACTGACACTTAGGCATCATGACACATTTGGCCGTAAATATATTTTGTAAATAACTCAGGAAATGAAACAGCTCATGCCAAACTGACTTGAGACAACAATATTTGAGCTTAGGCTGCTCATATGCACTGGATAGCAAGTTAATGATCTCATTGATCGTATCATTCCTTGTCACACATCTTGAGAGGGATGTTTCTAATGAGTGCTGAAACATTGTGGCTAGTTGCTAGATGGCTCAACAAAATTGTTTGCAGAAACTACCAACAACTGATAGAACACAATTGCCACTGACAATCTGAATATGAATTGAATATTGCCGACTTTCCTGCAAATGTCATCCCTTGACCCCTACTGGCTCTCATGAGAAAGCTTCACTAACAGTGAGCAGCCGCTAGATGCACTTTTATTTCGGCTTGACTTCACAAGCACCCACCCAAATGTAAATATGTGAAAGTAATAGCATTTTAGTGCCACTTGTTGTCTATTGTATTTAGAATAATAATCCGTCTCAATTTCCAACCTAACCAAACAATGAGTTCCCATAACAGGAAGACTTATACCTACTTGTAATCATAGTGGCACATTTACCGACCTGTTTCCTGTAGTAAGCCATAACCATTTCACTTAATGCATGAATAAACCCAGGCATTTCCTGTTTTCAAAGATAAACACTGCAAAAATAATTGGATTCTACGCCAGGCACATCCTGAAGTGTTATCCCAATCAATTTAATATATGAAAACGGGTGGCAATACACGGGATAAAGAGACAGGATATGAAAAGACAGGCATTGAGTGTCAGTTACATAATCCTACTGGTCACAATTGTAATTGTAGATGCCTGTCTAGAGGGAAGTTTACCAAAAAACTTAGACATACTTTTTCGGAGAAATGGATGTTGATCACTGTTTCAAGTTTTTAATGTATAACTGCTTGAGGCTCTAAGGCCTTGCATATCCTGAAATACAATTATGATGATCGATAAATGAAAAGATTAAAAGCCTATAGAGTAGAAAGAGACCAATACAGTGAGTTGCACCATCTCAAATCACAAAATTGACTTGACAAGAGACTGCTTCAAACTCATTGTAATAACGAGACAATTCTCTTTCTTTTGTCCACCTAAATAGAACAGCAGGCATGTTGGCTGTGAGGTATCTTTTTTTGCTATTGGCTGCAAGTCTACCAGGTTGCAGTGGGAACTTGAGGGCACATGCATCTAGACTGAGAACAGATCTTCTACAAGGTTATGACAAATGGGTAAAACCAGACGGTATTGGCAATGAGACTTTAAGCTTGACACTCGATGTAGGGTTGACACAAATCACAGACGTTGATGAGAAGAACCAAGTCCTTGATGGGATATACTGGATGAACCAACAATGGTTTGATATGCAACTAAGATGGGACCCGGCAAATTATGAGGGAATAACTAAGATTCACTTCACAGATGACAATATTTGGCACCCAGAAATAGCATTGCGAAATGAAGTAGATGTGGAGAAAACATTGAAAGGTTCTAGAACAACACAGGTTGTTTCTTGGTATCATGGTTTGGTCATAAGGAACCGCGTGGTGAATTATAGAAGCTCATGTTCGATGAATCTACGAAAATTTCCGTTTGATACCCAGAACTGCTCATTAACATTTCAATCTTACCGTTTCTGGGGGAACGAGCTCAATCTCACCACAAGCATGCCATTTTACAGAAATACATACATCAATAACAGTGAGTTTGAGTTGGAAGACATCGAGGATGTAGCTGAATATATCGACACCGGTTATTATTTACCAGTTGTGTTTGTTCATTACCATATCATATTGAAGAGAAGGCCTCTCTTCTTCATGCTCAACATGTTGCTACCAAGCTTTCTTATTGCTTCTGTTTCAATGCTAAGTTTCTGTATACCACCGGAATCAGGAGAGAAAGTTGGTCTAGGTGTGACTGTTCTACTCTCCCTGTCAGTTTTCTTACTGATTTTCAGCGAGCAAATGTCTGCATCTGCAGAGCCACCGTTAGTAGTCATGTACTACTTTGGAGCTGTCTTAATTGTAACCATTTCAACTGGCTTATCCGTTCTAACTAGTAACCTACATCACATGTCAGCGAATAAGGTGAGGAGAGTACCAATATGGCTACAACGCCTTTGCTTTGGTAAACTCTCTCTCCTTCTCTGTAACTTCTCCGGTGTGGAAAAAACTGTGAACACTGACGACCTTCCCTCAGGTGATGGTGGTTCTGAGCAAGTTTCTAGCAGACGCACAACGATTGGAGTTTCCCAAGTTGGCCCAATAGAAAATGAAACCACTCTGATTGAGAAATTTGAATTGCCGCCTAATGAGCAATCCATGCTCCAAAACATCACTGCAGGAATAGCTCTCATAAACAGTGTTATTGAGCGCTATGAGGAATCCAAGAAACAAGATGAGCTGCTGGAGACTGCGCAAAGAGAATGGAGTATTGTTGCACAGGTACTGGACAGACTATTATTGGTGATTTTCCTAATTTTGAGCATCTTTTTCACATTAGGAATTTTGATTCAAGTGTCAACTCCGTTAATCGATTGACTCTATTAATAGCTTTTGATAACCGTCTGAATTTACCTTACAGCGAGTTGATAATTATCTAACTTTTATCCAAGTAACACTGTTGTAACAACTGAGCCTGAATTTGCCTTTCACTTGTTCACAATCATGATTTAGCCTCTATTGTAATATTATGGTTTTCTATTGTAATATTTTCTATGTATAAGTGACCACATATTTTTTCAAGACATTTGCTTCAAATGCATTTCATGCAGTCTCAAAGTGCTCATTGGTCTGAGTATATAATGACACATTACATCGATGACTAGGCTGATTAGAAAGAAACTCTTTATAGCATGTAAATGTCCCTACTCTCCCCCTATGTCACTTGATCATCATAAAATGTTTATTTTCATGGCCCTGAAAGATATAATATATCTATGTTTTCATGTTAAAAATTATGATGCCTAAGACTTGTATTTAATCAAAATACAATTATCATTATGTAGTCACAAAACATCATTATTGTGCTATGAGCCAAAGAGCATCACTGTAACCGCATGTCACATGATTAATCTTTATACATTTATTGATGACTTCAAAACTACTTAACCTGCAGAAAATGGCGGCCAAAAACAGCCAAACCAGTCCAATCCCTACATAGTCCATACTAATAACACAATGCCTTCCCCCCTGTCACCTGATAAAACTGATCAGGGTTTTTTACTTCATTTGCATAATTTTCATTTGATGAAAATGTTTTACAAAATCAGCCAAAGAAGGAAAACAAAATGGAAGGAATATTTAAACAGCGTCCATCAATAATAATTAAGAAAATCTTCAGTTATTACTAAATATGAACTTAGCTATGTGTTTAGATGAATCTACCAAGTTAATAAGTCAGTCCTTGCATTTAAAAAAATTATCAATCTTTGGGAGATGTTGAATCCAAGCAGAATTATCAAGTCGAGAATAACACAATTTAAGAGATTCAGGATGGAGAATGACCGTATGTAACTATGTATTTAGTGAAAACATGTGTGTGTTACACTGGGATAAAACTGGAAATATCCTAGAGGTTGCTGGCGATTTCGTTTGCAGGGGAAGGAAGTGATGACCCCACATTTTATTAAGTCTTCTCTAATACACTGTAATGTAAGTTCCCATATTCCAAAATAGCTACTCATCCTTAAATTGACAGTCAATAGTTATCCATATATCAAGAACATGAGACATGGTAACAATAACACTCATAAAGTTTTGATAATCACATATTCCTCACTTGCAGAGCTCCGATCAGTTTACTTTTATTATCAATAAATGTGTCGCAGTCTAAGAAAGCAGGGATAAGTAGGATGTAAAACAATTGAGGTTATTATGATGTTTCCGACAAAAAAAAAAGTCATGAATCGATGATTTTGCGACTCCCAAAGGCGGCGACAAAGTTCTAGTTTACCAGTTACAGAACAAGCTGATTTAGAACAAACACACATCATATTTTGTTAGTGTTACTATGATCAAAGGGTGCTATGTTCTAGCATGTTAGTAGTCATGGGTCAGAGAAATTGATTCTCTCGTCAGGGTGTCACAGCGTTGGTAGTGAGCTGTATTGCTTCACAGCTTATCTTACTTTAAGTAACTTATAGTGTATGGAGATACCAATCCTTCACTTCACTCTTTGGAACACACAGGCTGACTGTCTTCATGTTAGCCCATTCTTATTTTGACAAGAATCATTATTATGTCTTATATGGCATTTGTATCAAACTCATCTGAGGAAAATCTGCAGCGGGAAATCTGCTTGGGAATAAATTGAGCAATACATCTGGTGTTGTCAGGGCTCTCCTTGCAAGAACACTTGCGCAAGTTGAGATCGTCTGGTTGTAATGACCAATCTAGATCACAATCTCCTTCTGCCTCATTTAAGAATATTCCTATCTTCTTCTTGTTACCAAATCATTCAGTTGGGCTTGGATAAATTGATTAAAAATTAAAAGGTTGAATAAAATCAGGTGTTTTATCAATCGCCCATCCCGAGGAATGGGCAGCAAAATATTACTGCCTTATTGGCGAGGCCCCAGTTTGCTCTCTGCTTGTAGGCAGGCAGGCAGGCCCGAGCACACCTGGAGCCAACCAATCCCCATTAGAATATGGACTGCAGTGGGATTTGAACCCACAACCTTCAACATTAGCATGCTAAGGGAACGGCGCTCTAACCAACTGAGCCACCTCATTCTCCTAATCCATGATCAGACTCTTCTGCTTGCTCAAATACAATTTCATCACCTTCACGGTTGCTGATACTAGCATAAATTCACTTGTTCCATCGCCAAAATACTCATTTATAACCCCCAGAACATCCCTTCCAATAAGCAAAGTAGTTGAGCTTTCACTGCCGGCCGCCATTTTTGTATTTTCTAGTGATGAATTTAAGCCAATTATGGGGGTCTTCTATTTATTTTTGAGACAATCTGATTCGAGATTCTGAGCGAGCATATTTTTTTGGTTCTAGTAGATGGTTTTCTCAAATTTAGAAAACTAAAATCAAAAATAAGTTTTCCAACTCGAAGTAAAAAACAATAGCTGAAATGCGACATATCCCCGCTTTCTGAGACTGTGACACAAATGTTGTTTATGTCTTTTTATTGCTTAACTACTCCTGGTGTCAATGCCCTAGGCAACACTAACACTATTTAGTATGCCCCAAGATGGTAGTCGGGGTGACAACCAGTAACTTGTGACTCTTCATACAGAGTAAAGACCACTGTTATTTATACCGAACAAAAAAAATAGGACGTCAAAATAGACACAGGATAAAATAATGAGTCATTTGATCTAACTAATGTTTTAAGGAAACCGCCCATTTATATAAGATGGTGATTGAATTGGCAAACATGGAAGTGGGGGGGGGGGAGGGGGTGGGAGTATAACAATTAATCTGTTTAGAACCATGGAAACCATGACAGTGCAATGTGATACATCCAAGAACATGTGGAGTCATGAACCTAGGTGTGTTTCATGCATTTTATGTGACAACACTGACATAGAACCATACTTAAGTGAAAATAAATAGATTGGTGCTAGCTTTACCTTGTAAGTAATGATATAATGTAGAATAATAAAGGCATATTACAGACAGATGGGAAAAAAACTATCAGGTCATTGGTTCTTATTGTCCACCAGATAGCAGGTAAATGTATCCAATGCAGTTTTCCTTATATACTTTTATTGTCCTTCTCACAGCTAGCTAATGGATGGCTTGTTGAAGACTTCTTCTGACCTAAATGGCAACTGATGGTAAAATGCACCTTGAACAACAATTAAAATGAATAGTCATGTTTATTTTGGAGGTCATCCAATGAGATAAACATTGCTGACTGGCTGAAAAGGTCATACCTCAACATGTGTACTAAGGAAGGCATCAACTAAATTAGCAGTGCCCAGATGCAATAGCATGTTTTTATCTTGCATGAGCCATTTAATATATAGGGTGATAGGCCCTGCTGGGTTCAAGCATATAAGTGACACTACTAAGGATGGGTACACATACTATCTTCTAAATCTACACTTTTCAAACCTAACTGATCGATGAGTTGTCACAACAGGAATCAGCAGCTATACTTGTAATTATATTAATATGATAGCAATATTTAAATATCTAGGCAGCAACGCTGTTAAACTGTTTTCGTGAAACAGCATAACCGTTCCAGTAAATGCATGGAACAATAGAGACCATTCCTGTTTTGAAGGATTAGCACTACAACAAGGAATTGACTTTAGGCCTGGCGCATCCTGAATTATCATATTAATAAATACAAATGATTGAACAAGCGACAGCAGCAGGAAATGAAGGGAGCTTGAACATTGAGTAATCATTACTATCAGTACCACATGTAGAAGTTTGTTCGAGGGGACTTTTACCAATAAAAATTTTCAAAACTAGTGAAGTTGATTCCTGCGTTGAAGTTTTTAATCATTGACGATAGTAAGGTCTCAGGCCTTGCATATCCTGTCGATCAATGCAGTGTACAGGTACAAAGGCCAGAGATTCAAGCAAGGGGTGATGACAAAAGCAATAACAGTTCCTGTAAATGCATGAACCAATAAAGATACTTCCTATTTTGAAGGATTAGCACTACAACCAGGAATGGATTTTAGGCCTGGCACATCCTGAAATATCATATTGATCAATAAAAGTAATACAACATGTGACAGCAGCAGGAAATGAAGGGAGCTTGAACATTGTGTAATCGATACTATCTGTACCACACGTAGAAGGGAATTTTACCAATAAAGATTTTCAAAACAAGTGAAGTTGATTCCTGCTTTGAAGTTTTTAATCAATGATGATAGCAAGCTCTTAGGCATATCCTGTCATATGAATTGCTCAGGTAAAATGGCCAGTGATTAAACCAACGGTCATCACAACTCAGGCTACCGAATTGAGTTGACAACTGGTCTTCTACAAACTCATGTAAGGAACACATAGGAAAGAGGAACAATGTTGGCTGTGAGGCATTTTCTGTTACAATTGCTTGTCAGTCTACCAGCCTGCAGGGGGAACATGAAGGCACATGCATCCAGACTGATGACAGATCTACTCCAAGGTTATGACAAAAGGATAAAACCAGACGGTATCAACAATGAGACTTTAAGCTTGGCGTTTGATGTAGGGTTGGTTCAAATAATAGACGTTGATGAAAGGAACCAAGTCCTTGATGGTGTATACTGGATGTCCCAGCGGTGGCGTGATATGGAGCTCAGTTGGAACCCAGCAGATTATGAGGGAATAACTAAAGTTTATTTCACTGATGATGACATATGGCACCCAGAAATGGCATTGCGAGATGAAGTCGATGTAGAGAAAACCATAAAAGGTTCTAGAACAACAAGGGTGTATGCACATCCTAACGGCGTAATTACAAGGATGCGAACGCTGAATTATAGGAGCTCCTGCCCCATTAATTTAAGGAAATTTCCATTTGACACTCAGAACTGTTCATTAACCTTTCAATCTTACCGCTTCAACGCTAACGAGCTCAATATCAGCACAAAGCTGCCGTTTTACAGAAGCGTTTACATCGAAAACAGTGAGTTTGAGCTAGAGGACATGACTAATGTAGTAGAATATAACGACATAGCTTCTTATTTCCCAGAGGTATTCATTCACTACCATATTGTAATAAAAAGAATTCCGCATTTCTTCCTCCTCAACATGTTGCTGCCAAGTATCCTAATATCTTTGGTTTCCATGCTAAGTTTCTGTATACCACCAGAATCAGGAGAGAAAGTTGGACTTGGTGTGACTGTTTTACTCTCTCTGTCAGTTTTTCTACTGATTTTAAACGAGCAGATGTCTCCAGCTGCAGAACCACCGCTAGTTGTCATGTACTATTTTGGAGCTGTCTTAATTGTAACCATTTCAACAGGGTTATCCGTTCTTACTATTAACCTCCATCACATGTCATCGAATAAGGTGAAGAGAGTACCGCTATGGCTACGGCGTCTCTGCTTTGGTAGAATTTCTGTTCTGCTTTGCATCAGCTCCGACGTGGAGAACAGTGAAAGAAATGTCATCCTCCCCTCGGTTGAAACTGCTTTGAAGAGTGCTGCTATCGGGCACAGGAGATTTGTACAAGGCAAAGTAAACCCAATTGAAAATGAAACAACACCAACTGAGAAAATCGAATCACAGCCTGATGAAGATTCTATTCTTCTGCATATAAGTGCATGTTTAGCTGTGATTGAACATTTTATTTGGCGCTTTGAAGAATCAAAGAAGCAAGAAGAGCTTTTTGAGACAGCGCAAAGAGAATGGAAAATGGTGGCACAGGTACTGGACAGACTGTTATTGGTGATTTTTCTAATCTTGAGTGTCACCTTCACGTTAGGCATCTTGCTTCAAGCATCAACTCCATCAAACAAATAACTTGGTTATGATAATGAAAACTGTCTGAATATATCCAACAGTATCGCGTTTTCAAATTTATCAAATAGTTTTGTATTTTCGTACATTTTTGCTTTGATTTGTTTCACCTCTGTTGATAATTAAACTTTAGCTTCTATTGTACTTTCATGAGTTTATTTATTATAGTTCTAAACAATAATCAAATCATCCTTAGTAAGATACCTGCTCTAGTTTTTTTCCTTCTCATTCAGCTTGGCTAGCTGGTCAAGAAAGATGATTAACAACAATATCTTAATCTCAAAATAAAGTTCAGTTGTGAAAAACCTGTCACATGAATTACAAATAAGCAAGGCAACCAAAATGTACATGGTCAAAGTACTTAGACCTGTATTTGGCATTAGCACGCTGTAGGCAATTTGTGGGATTAAAGTTAACCTCTTTGTCCTCTTTTGCATTATTGTACAAAATACAGGCAGAGGTTTTTTTAACCTGCTAGTCAATAATCACTAACCCGTAAGTCAGCCGTTGTTTATAATCAGTTCAACATACCATAATATAACTGATCTATGATTTTGAATGTAGGCTTGCTCCAGTTGGATCAGCCATAATTTCAGAAGACTCACAGAATATGATCAGATATTAGATATATATATATATATCAGGTATTATTTGGTTTGCACAGCCAGTTTTCTCTTTGTGCCAGTACCCCAACCCAAACTCGGTATAATTTTGTTTTCACCAAGAGATGACTTCCAGTTTTTAATGAAATATGGACAACAATATTGCTTCTCTAAAATCAGCCAAATAATCTGTGATGTTTTCAGTACAATCAATTATTTTGATTGAATTTACACCGTCTCGGGCTTGAATTTGATCAATCTCATCGCATGCTAGGGGTTCAAACTAAGATGGGATATCAGCTGAATTAGTGGTCCTTGCATGATCTTAGCATGCACAGCAGATGCATTCACACTAAAATATGATTACCCAGTAGTCAGCCATATGACATGGCGATTCTGGTGAGTCAGCTTCCAATAGTTCATTTGACTAGATGGGTATTAGAAACGATATGAATCGAAGTCTTCCTTTTTACAAATGTGATTGTTATTGTCTCAAACCGGACTCATTTTCCTACAACATTAGTCAAACCTCTACTTTGCGTAAATGAATTCAACCATCCAATGTTTGTTAACTTCGCACAGTAGTGTTGCAAATTATCCATGCTTGAGAACCTAGGTTGCAAAGACAACAAGTAAGTTGGCCAATTGGGCCACATTAGGGCATTGTCCTTACAGCTTGCAGTAAGACTCATCTGAGAGACGTTATTCAAACAGTTCTGCAAAACTATGTAAAATGTTACCCCCGGAAGGACTAGCCAGCTATCCTGAATTAGCTCAGTGATTTTAGGGGTGACTTTACTTAAATTTTATTTCTTTAGTTTCTTTCTCACCCTCATCATCCAAAGACATTCACCTCAGATAATTACGGCAGCTATATGATATATATATATTCCATGTTTATTCTGGAGAAGAATAAGTCCTTAGGACTTGTACCCAGAAAACAGAAAAATTAATAAAAATATGGTGTAGAATTAGAAAGACATGTAACTAAAAATTAAGAACAATGACAGGTAAAATTACAACGTACACGCAGGCATTAATTAGCAGTATAACATTACACAAGTTGATACACAATAGCTAGGAAAAGAAAAGTTAGAACAATGTAGCAGTAGGCTAAAATGAAATGATAAGAACTGACTCATTAATTGAGAAGTTTGAGGACGTGGCTCCGAGTGGCATTTTTGAATGTAGCAAGGGATTGACTCAGCTTAACATGATTGGGTAATTCGTTAAACTTCTGAGCACCGAAATTAGCTAAAGCAAATCTAAAATTTTCCTTGGATAGTCTAAACCCAGAACTTTTAGCAAGCCGAGTTTCACTAGTTAATTTCTCGGGGAGCAGATTGGTATCAATTATTGGGACTAAACTATTAACAATTTTATAAAACGTCAGCAGATACAAATATTCGAAACGCAAAGTTAAAACAGGGATGTTGTAGGTCTTTCGAGTATTATCTTTAGAACTGTTATAGCCTATAATTTTCAAACATCTATTCTCAATTTTTTAAAATTCTTTTTTGACATAGTCGTTTGTGGTAAATAAAACAGGAGAGCTGTATTCCAGATTAGAACGTATAAGTCCAATGTAGCTTAGCTAATTTAGGTGTCAGGAATTTTCTATTACGTTGAAAGTTGGTGACTATTGGATAAAGTTTTTGTTTAATTTTACTGGTATGAGATTTAAAATTTAATTTGTTATCAAGAATCACACCTAAGTACTTAATTTTGTTTGAAAATGAGATTATTAAATTTAAGTTCCGGAGGTTTGATGTTACGCTTTTTAGAAATGGTCATGACATCCGTTTTACCGCTGTTTAGAACAAGGCAATTTTCACTGTACCAACTGGATGCTTGATGAATGCATTTTTCCATAAGTTTTGTGGAAATGTCTGGGTTTTCCCCACTGGTGACTAGTAGGCAGCCATCAGCATATAGATAACAATTTTTGAGCTCCATCAGATCGTTAATAAACATGATAAACAGGAGTGGTCCAAGTACAGATCCCTGCGGCACACCAGTTATAACTCGACTGCATTCAGATACACAACCATTAACTTTCATGGCCTGCTCTCGACTTGAAAGATAATTTTTAATTAAATTTGATGCATTAGAGTGGAAATTGAATTTCGTTAACAGTTTACTGGCAAGGATCGTATGGTTTACGCAATCAAAAGCTTTACGGATATCAAGCGCAGAAACTGTGACAAATTTTGACTCGTGCTTTGACAGCAGGGAACGAAATTTGTTGACTAGTTGAGTTAAAATTTGATCAGTGGATGTTCCATTTCTGAAACCAAATTGGCGAGAGGCTATTAGATCATTAATTTCCAGGTAATCACGAATTTGGTAATTTATTATCTTTTCTAGGACTTTACTTAATATTGGCACTAGCGAAATTGGTCTATAATTATTTGGCAAACTTTTCTTGCCACTTTTGAAAATTGGAATTACTAAGGCTTTTTTCCACACATCTGGAAACTCGTGACATTTAAGGCTCAGATTAACAATATGTGTCAATGGATTCAGAATCAAAGGCTCTAGGATTTTATAAATAAAGGCAGGGATCTGATTTAATCCCCCAGTTTTACGTGATTACAATGTGTGCAGATATTTAGACACCTCACTCGATGTAATTTCTTGAAAAGCAAATTTTGGAAAACTGAAAGCTTTATCATTATCAAAGCCTGAGTAACTTTTATTGGACAATAGTTTAGCCTCTTCATTGAGATTGGCACCAATGGTAGAAAAATACCTATTTAGACATTCAGCGATCACTGGGCTTTCAGAAGTGTTGCAATTTTCAGATTCAATTTCTTGAATGACATTATTGCCTTGATAATTTTTACCTTGGAAAATTTTGATTTTTTGCCATTGGTCTAATGTTTTATCATTAAGAACTGCTCTCATTGCTCGCTTTTTGGCATCTCTTACTGCATTTGTTGCCTTGTTACGGATTAAACGATAATGCTCCCAGGCAGTAGAATTTTTATCAAATCCGGTCTCAACAAACTTTTGAAATGCATCTTTTTTAAGGCTTGTTAGTTTAGATGCCACTGGACACTTCCAACAAAGATTGTTTTTCTGCTTTAAGCGTTGGGTTTTAAATGGTGCAAACTGCTCCACCAATAATTCTATTTTTGATTCTAAAATATTTGCCGCTTCGTGAACACAGTGAACATTCTCTACAATATTAAAATCGAGAGATTTCGCACTATTAAAAAACTCAAGATCATCAACGTTTCTGAAATCTCGCTTAGTGACATAAGAAAAGCTGGCCTTAGGCCTTTTTAGATTAACTTTCATTTGAATTGCAAAATGATCACTAATATCACTTTTTATAACCTTGTGTTCAGGTGTAGTATTGTAAACTGTCCCCCGCGCAAAAACAACCCCGGGACACTTTACAATATTGTAAACTGTCCTGGGGACACTTTACAATAAAAACAGGCCTATTGTAAACTGTCCCCCCTATTGTAAACTGTCCCCCCCCCCCTATTGTAAACTGTCCCCCCTATTGTAAACTGTCCCCCCTATTGTAAACTGTCCCCCCTATTTGTGACTGTCCATATCGAGGGCCCAGCTGTTTATCACCATTCTAAATGGGTCAGATCATCTAACTGGAGCATACCATGATGTTCTGGCTGCCACTATGATGGCCAAAGTTGTACCATGGGGATGGTGGTGGGATCTCATTGAATGAGTGTATAAAGCCTCTTTTTCATATGGTACTTTGTAGATCTATTTTTCGCGAACACTAGTTATTTGAAGCTCCTATGATTCAGAGATGTCTGGTTTGCGAAGAAAGGTGCACTAAGCCAACAGTGGATAGATGTGTAGTTGCCACATCACAGAACACACATACTTTCATTGCAGGTTCATGAGCCGCGCGAAAACAACCACCCCATTCATTCATCATAAAATCTACCTCCGTCAAGCATTTGCCTAGGAGTGATGGCAGTCAGTCACAAGTGTGAGCGGGAGAAATAATTACTTTTGAGCTTTTCATATTGTGAAGATGGGTATTGCACTGTAAAATATTGCTTAAGCCGCGCGAAAACAACCACCCCCCAAGCTGTCTTATAAAGATATCTGTTGAAAAGTCTCAAACATAATGAACCGTAATTTTGCATCCATAATGTGATTGTCATAAGGTGACTGTGTACCAAATTTCAGATTAGTAGGTCAGAACTTAATGACACAGCGGATGATATGTCGTTCTTTGCAAGCTCATGAGTCGCGCGAAAACAACCACCCCATTCAGTCATCTTGAAATCTACCTCAATCAAGCATTTGCCTGTGAGTGATGAAAGTCAGTCACAAGTGAGACCTGGAGAAATAACCACTTTTGAGGTTTTCATATTGTGCGGCCTGGTATTGGACTGTAAAACATTGCTTAAGCCGCGCGAAAACAACCACCCCCCAAGCTGTCTTATAAAGATTATCTGTCAAAAAGTCTCAAACGAAATGAACCATGATTTTCTAGCAATAATGTGATTGTCATGAAGTGACTGCGTACCTAATTTTGGATTAAAAGGTTAGAAATTAATGACACAACGGATGATATGTTGTTCTTTGCAAGTTCATGAGCCGCGCGAAAACAACCACCCCATTCAGTCATCTTGAAATCTACCTCAATCAAGCCTTTGCCTGTGAGTGATGAAAGTCAGTCACATGTGAGACCTGAAGAAATAACGACTTTTGAGTTTTTCATATTGTGCCGCCTGGTATTGGACTGTAAAATATTGCTTAAGCCGCGCGAAAACAACCACCCCCCAAAGTGTCTTATAAAGATTATCTGTCAAAAAGTCTCAATCATAATGAACCATGATTTGGCAGCCATAATTTGATTGTCATAAGGTGACTGTGTACCAAATTTCAGATTAGTAGGTTAGAAATTAATGACACAACGGATGATATGAAAAACTCAAAAGTGGTTATTTCTCCAGGTCTCACATGTGACTGACTTTCATCACTCACAGGCAAATGCTTGATTGAGTTAGATTTCAAGATGACTGAATGGGGTGGTTGTTTTCGCGCGGCTCATGAACTTGCAAAGAACAACATATCATCCGTTGTGTCAATAAGTTCTGACCTACTAATCTGAAATTTGGTACACAGTCACATTATGACAATCACATTATGGCTGCCAAATCATGGTTCATTACGATTGAGACTTTTTGACAGATAATCTTTAGAAGGCACTTTGGGGGGTGGTTGTTTTCGCGCGGCTTAAGCAATATTTTACAGTGCAATACCCATCCTCACAATATGAAAAGCTCAAAAGTAATTATTTCTCAACGCTCACACTTGTGACTGACTGCCATCACTCCTGGGCAAATGCTTGACGGAGGTAGATTTTATGATGAATGAATGGGGTGGTTGTTTCCGCGCGGCTCATGAACTTGCAATGAAAGTATGTGTGTTCTGTGATGTGGCAACTACACATCTATCCACTGTTGGCTTAGTGCACCTTTCTTCGCAAACCAGACATCTCTAAATCATAGGAGCTTCAAATAACTAGTGTTTGCGAAAAATATATCTACAAAGTACCATACCAAAAAGAGGCTTTATTCACTCATTCAATGAGATACCACCACCATCCCCATGGTACAACTTTGGCCATCATAGTGGCAGCCAGAACATCATGGTATGCTCCAGTTAGATGATCTGACCCATTTAGAATGGTGAAAAACAGCTGGGCCCTCGATATGGACAGTCACAAATAGGGGGGACAGTTTACAATAGGGGGGACAGTGTACAATAGGGGGGGGACAGTTTACAATAGGGGGGGGGGACAGTTTACAATAGGCCTGTTTTTATTGTAACGTGTCCCCGGGACAGTTTACAATATTGTTAAGTGTCCCGGGGTTGTTTTCGCGCGGGGGACAGTTTACAATACTACACAGGTACTAAATTTTGAACACTTGAGAAAAGTAAGTCGATCGTAGTATTGGAATCTTTAAAACATCTAGTATACTCTCTAACGAGCTGTTCATATTGATGAAGTCTCATAAGGGTTTCAAGATTTTCTTTCGCTTGTGAATTACCGGACCAGTCAATGTTAAAATCACCTACAATTACAGTTGGCTTTCGTAAATTGTGAGCATCCAATAGCTTTTCAAAATTACAGGAAACATCGGTGCTTGCAACACAAGGTGGATTGTAAACAAGGACCAAACAAAATCTAGACTCAGCAAAAACAATTTTGATGCATAGAACTTCGGTCCCACCATGTGAAGTCAAATCAACTTTTTCGAATTTTATGTTTTGTTTAACATTTTGCCATTTTGCCATTTTGCCATTTTGTTTGTAAAGTGAGCTCTGCACATGTGCAGTACCCTAAAATCACATATATCACAGGCTACTCCACATGTGCAATGCCTACATTACAATGACTCATGTCCCACAAAGATCAGATTAACCATAAATAGATAAAAATATGATTTTTTGTACTCAACAGTCTCTTTCATGATACCTGATTTCTCTTACCGTGAATGTAAATGTTCTTATGTAAAAAGGGATCAGTGCAGTTGATAAAAAAAGACAAAAACAGAGCTTATAACTTGCAATGACAAAAACTCATGTTTGCAAGATGCTAGATCTGTTTGGATTCAGATAGTATCCATGCTATACTATCGATTCTGTGTGGTTCAGCTAATTCTCTGTTGGTTGCAAAACATTTATCCTCAGGCAGTGAGAGAAAAAACCGACTCCTGATAATTACATAAACATTAAACAACATTGGAACAAGCTGTTGCCAAAACTTTTCAACATTCTGAAAGTTTCCCTTGTCACTATTGATATCATGCCTCATATGTTGGCCAGCAATGAGTGAAAGTCGTCCCCGAAAGTTTTGTGACGAGCAGAATCGTAAACCTCCCCTAAGGGTTAAGGCGACTTTTGCAGATTGTTTGTCTGAATAACCAACTTTCCCTCCCCTGTTGCCTGATTCATTGGCAACAAACCTTGCAAGGCATTCATTTCAAAATATCAGAATGTGGAAGCTGCCATTTTGTCATCTTGTGTGTAAGGTGAGCTCTGCACATGTGCAGTACCCTAAAATCACATATATCACAGGCTACTCCACATGTGCAATGCCTACATTACAATGACTCATGTCCCACAAAGATCAGATTAACCATAAATAGATAAAAATATGATTTTTTGTACTCAACAGTCTCTTTCATGATTGTGTTCCAGAGTGATTAAAGTTTCATACAAAGACTGAGTATGTGCTTTCTTTCTGTATAGACCCTGGAAGCCCATCAGGTGATCAAAGCAACTAATCGGAATCACAGCTCTTAAGAAAACATTAAATCATCTAAAGACTCCAACTCAATTCAACCTGAATGTAGGAGGGATCGGTCTGCAGTCTGCAGTAGATTGAATGTTGAACTGATTGTTCCTCAGATTAGAGTTATCTCATCGCAAACTAAGAGCAGCCGACTCCTCTAAACACAAGATAATCTGAAAAAACTATTATTTTTTTCCAAACTATTCATTCCTAAAATGATATGAATACTGTTGTGTAAGTCTCATTGAACATTCACAGTAAATCAGCAGCTGATTCCCAAATTGGATATGAGTGCTGCCACTTAGTCAGTACTACCTTCATTTTATGGCTTTCAACGGTAAATCAAAATTATTCGATCTGTAATTCCAATTCATGAGGGTACTGCAACTTGTTCAGTAATCGACAATACTTCACACTGATCATTCAAATTTGATTTGAGTACTGCTGCTTATTTCTTGATTCATAGTAGATCACAATTAAAAAATCCCCTAAGTTTGCCCTAAATCCTGTGTCGGATTTATCACAGCATACTTCAATTGATTGCAAAGTGTCCTCCGTGAACTCTCAGTAAAATTGACATAGCACCTCAGCACAGGGGCACAATGATCTGAATTCTCTTGCCTGTTACTATCTTAATAGAAACTAAAGACAACAGTGACGGTCTATTTATTCAGATATGAATCTAACTGATACAATACTTGCTATATTATGACACAAGCTCAGGAATCCCAAGAGACTAGAACCTAGACCATTGACTAGTTGAGCTATTCAAGGATGTATAAAGAATATAGAATAAAACATAGGATATATATACTAACAGATTTATGGCAGATATTTAATCGTACTAGTGCAAAGAATGAGAATAAAAGCAACCGGCACAAGTATTCAATCAGTAGCTATGTGACAGATCTCTTAACGCTCTGTCAACACAATATTTGGAATATGGAGTGCATTACATATTGTTACAGATATTGTGTACCCTTCTCAACTATAGTGTTGACTCTCAATTGTAATATTACAGTATATGTAAAGTCGCAGGTGCTGTCAGGAAATGTAAGGGGGCCTAAGAGAAGGACAAGGTATTGTTATTGTGAACTTGGTAAGCTGATCTTCTCCTGTCGGAAAGCCGCCGTTTGGCAAGGTTGAAGTACAACAATTATCGGAAAAAGTTTTCGCGCTAAAGTTATTATAATTTCACGATCGAATGAGAACTTGTTCCCCCATGGTCATATAGTCATATTTAATTCAGTTTATCAAACACCATATTATGATGTTCTGCAGATCAGTTTGCAGGTACCGCGTTGATGTGAAGTATTTCCAGATGTTGAGATCGTGGCTGAGAGAACTCAGTTCGTATTCTGAGAGTATCACCTGCAGCTGAGCAGTTGTAGGAGTACCTTAAACCATCTGTACTGTTAATTGCTGCTGAGCAATCTGGGTTAAAGCCTCCTTTGATTACACTGACTGCTGGCCCTGCAATATTGCGGAAATCGTTCATTAATGAATAATTGTGTATCCTCATGGCTAGCGGTATAATTTTTAATGAGCCTCAAGCATAATCTTGCATAACATAACTTCTGAAGAAGGCAAAGAGTTCTGATTCTTCTCATAGTCATAGTAGGTCACTGTGCTTTGAAGAGAATGCAGTAATCAGTGATCAAACATAGTCTAAAAACTTACTATATAACTTCCATACTGAGCTTACATCAGAACCACCACAGATCTGGCTTGGGTTTCCGATGCAGGCATCGCGGCAGCTAGTCTCATTAACAGCTCCGTATCTACCATATTCATTACCACAGTAACAGCGAAAGAATCCCTGAAGTCCCATGTATACGAAACCTGTAATATAAGGTTTCGGATCTCACTCTTGAAATTCTTACTCGAAAGTGAACTCCTCAATTTTGAGCTTCAATATCTTCAGATCACATTAACCATACCTCTGAAGATGAAAAGATGATTATAACTATACCGTCTTCTGTGGTCGGCAATAGGTTCAAGAATTGCACGATGAATGTATAAAGTAACAGACCTTCTGAGACACAGTGAGCAGCACAGACCTCTATCTCATTATCGAAACCCCACAAATGTGATCCATCTAAGTCAGGATAGGTTGTATCATCTTGGTAACAGCCAATATAGCCATCTGCTCGATATACAATACATTAATATTTTTACATTTCATTCAACACAACATGTTACAAAACTGTGTATTTGAAACTTCCGGTGGTAATACTACCACAACCACAGTAAATCAAATATTATAATATCGTTTATATCATTTGAACCTGCACATCCTGCAACAAGCATATCGGATCGTTTTTGCTTTTTATAAATTACTAAATTCTTGTTCCAGAATTATTTCCCGAAGCCTTGAAGGCATAAAGTCATGGGATATTTGAAGCGCAAGAAGACTGGTTAACTATGTTACAGCAAGGCTCAGTCTTGATATAACTCAATTCTCTGCTTTCTTGATTTCACGTGTGCTGAGTGATTAGCAATACAAATTTGTCATTTTTAATTCCTTAATTAATACACTGCGAGCCAAAGCTTATATGTTGAGTTATAAATTGGTCCGTACTGGAGTCAATACTGCAAATCCTTTGTTGCAAATTTCGATTCATATGCAATCAAATAAACGACAAATATGGTTGATTGTCAGTTTGCTTTTTCATATTTTCAGAGCTCAGAAAGCAGTCACTCAGGTAGCCAACCACATCGTTGGGTGTTATTATGTGCTGTATTTGTCTTGGCATATCTCGTATTTGAGAGATATGCTTCTGAAACACTCTTTTTGCAGTATTTGAAACGAGAAAAAAATCCGTGCCAGAGGTGTGTGGCTGTGAAAACCTATGATTATTATTAAAAATCATTCATTCAAAATCATCACTTCATTTTTAGAAAAAAAGCTACCATCCTAGCAACACCTCCGTGTCATTCTATGTTAAATCTACATTTTTCGTTTTTCTTATTATTGCAAAATTTAAAATAATGATTAATTGGACGAGACTCACTGGGGAATCAAAAAACTTTGTTCATAAAGACAATGGCACTGGGCTCATTGAGATTTGTCTCATTCTAGATCAAGGAGTTAAAGTCTAGATGATCTATGATTTCAATTTCCAGTATGAAAATCCAATTGCTATGACCATTGATCTCTAATTTCCTTAAGAGATTGGAATCATTAAATATATAGTCGATAGTCATAGCTAAGGTTGGTGAATTTAAATAAACTAATCATAAAGCAGAATTTGAAATAATTACAGTGACCGGATGTTAAAACGATACATCAAACTGAACATACGAATACAAGTATCTGAAATAATCAGATAAAAGACAGTCAAGTGGCCTGTTTACTTGCCCTGTCAGCTCCTGATATTCAGAGACACTAAAGTAGCAGTAATGGCACTTGAGATAATGTTAACGAACTTTGACTTCTTCACTATTCAATAAATGTAGTGGTGGAGGAGGTTAACCTCAATGAATCCTATCATTCATTTTACATATAGCCAGATCCATACCTGCTACAGCTGATAATATTTCACATATGGCTGTAGGGTTTTAAATGGGCACCAAAATATATGGTTCTCTTATGCCTTTTACCCTATATTAGCTTGCGGTTATCGTGAGGAGACAACTCAGTACACTCATCAGACGAGGCAAAAGCAGCATCTGCCTGCAAATCATCAGCGGTGGGTTATAAAGAGCTAAAACTTGGACACAATGTCATCAACCTAAGCTTTAAAAAAGCAGCAAATTCATCAGCATGATCTTCGTCTCTGACATAGCCACAGGGTAAAAATATCACTCAAAATTGCTGGAGGAAGAGATTTCATATCCTTATTGCTCTATTCTTTGACACAAGACCAGGTTTTTTGGTTCAGTCCATGTTGCGTGCATATACATATTTTAGGTATACTTAGTCCAATTAAGCACTTGTGTGCTGTGAGACATGTTGCAGACACTGCACAGGACATTGTTCTCAGGACTTATACAGCTCCTATAGCACCAACAACAGTGCTTTATAGGGCTTGAGCAATGTAAGACATATCCCATAGAGCACCTGCCACATCTCTTACAACACCCGTAGCCAGGATAAGTTTTTTTATGTCCCATGTAAAGCTAATTAGATAATGACCCTTGAATTACGGTGTGTATTTTATTGTTTAGAGTGATTTCACCAGTAACAGTTGCGCATAAAAATTAAATCTAAAGCTAATGTAGTGAGAGAGAGGTTT
The DNA here is from genome assembly GCA_914767715.1 of Membranipora membranacea. NCBI lineage: Eukaryota > Metazoa > Bryozoa > Gymnolaemata > Cheilostomatida > Membraniporidae > Membranipora > Membranipora membranacea. The sequence goes on from OU612069.1 coordinate 24,129,260, forward strand.
AAGAGCACATCATTCCTCAGTGCCCACTAACTAGTATAACATTAGGTAGCTATACATATAGGAGTAGGGGGAATTGCAGTTGGCTAAAGCGCTAGAGTGCAGTGTGCAAGTGTTAAACGCTGGTGGTGCAATTCCTACCACTGACTACTTGTGACTGTTGGAATCCAAAGTGTGTTCAGACCTGCGGATAAACTAAGAAAAATTGGCTTAGATATTAAGGTCTCAAACTTCCCTCTATATATCCGCCCATTCTTTGTGATGCGGTGAGAGACTGAACCTTTTGATCTCAACCATATTTTAGCCGTCATAATGATACAAGCAATATTACTCACCAATGGGAATGGTAGTGTTGAGTATGAGTAGTGATACATCACAGACAAAGTGATCTGATGGGAAGCGAATCTCAGTCCATGGGTTTGTCTCATTATCTGTCTTTAGAGGTGAGACTTTTGTGCAGTTTTTGGTACACTCATCATCTGGGTGATAAGATGACTGCATCCGAATCAAACCTTCCTCATACTTTATGTCTGAAAATCATATTTTTTGTATGTAATATTTAATCGTCTGCAAAAAATAGTTTCTATGTTGATCGTTTTTAATAATTTTGATGTATCAATAAAATCAGAGAAAATGGAACCATAATACATGTATCATATTAATTTGGGTCAAATGGTCTTGGTAGCTGCGAGATGTAATAGCAATTTCCGTACTGCTGTTTTATGATTTATGTATAATTATGACATAATTATTTTCTTGGAATTTCTATTGATTAATAAATTCAGGTAAGCATATAATTTGCTTGCAAAGCGCACAGGATCTGTTTGTAGACTAAGGGAAAATTCTGGTATACACCTACCAATACTGGTGTGTAGTCTTACTTCAAAAAAAAAGAATTGAATAATGAGAAATAAGAGAATCAGTTAAACATACCATATGGTCCTACTGCCGGGTGACTTGTTTGTACAAAGATGTTTTCTCCCACTGCCTGTGCTGAACAAGTAGGCTGATATATGCTGCACATTCCACCCTCATATTGATACCCAGAACAGATATCTGATTTTAGACAAAGAAGAGCACATAGTAAAAGAGATCTCACTGACTTGGTATCATAATGGCTGATGGCTCCTTCAATGTATTGCCTTGCAAACACTTCCTGCTCATATCTAGTGCATTCTGAAACAAAAACGATTTTAAGCAAGTTGCAAATGCTTAGTTTTAACAACCTCCTGTGAAACAGAAGCCAGCTTAAGACAAATTAAACATCTAGTTCTCAGCATTCGAACTGGACCAGACCTTGTAGTTTTCTTCAATATTCAGTAGGTCAACATTCAATATAATCAACAGATGTGTCACTTTCCGCACATAATGAGCTACAGTAGCGCATTTTCTTATTGTGTATCATATTGAATGTTAGAGGCTAATTAGGAGCACTGTGGCATCATTTCACATAGCCTATGGACACAGTTGAAACTATAAGCTTTACAGTTTTTCTTAACAGCTTCAATTTCAGAGCATGAACTGCTCAATTTAGAAAAAATATTTCAAAAAATATGTTTATTGCATGTGATTCGCGATACATATAGGCCTCAACAAATGTCACCGATCCAAAAACGCTACTTTAGCTTTAGAAGTCTTAGAAGTTCAGTAAATTTTAGCCTACATGTTAAGAAAAATAAAAAGGAACTTGTCGGATGCTGCAAATTAATTTTCTTTGTCAACCATTTCAATGGGCATTGTTTTTCTGTTGTCTTTTGCGGCACTTTGCAAGGTTTCCCAAGTTTACAAGAGTGTTCATATCAAAATAATATGTCATCAAAGGTTAAAAATAAGAATCAGTTACACAAGACTAATACACTGATACCAAATTCTAGAACATCGTGCAGAGCAGGAGAGAATCCTTCGAACCTTAATTGATATAACCTTTATTTCGATGTCGGATCATTCTTGTTGGTCATAAGCACTGAGTGGTATGATAAAATAAATATATATAATGAAATAAATATATATATGTGAAAATGGCTCACCAGCAGCTTTGCAGAAAAGAAGACAAATTAGCAGCACAATGAATGGACCAGTAACCCTCATGCTGTGTTTCTCTCACACCTTAGTAATGAATCTCCTATGATCACTGCAGCTGTTTTTATGAGACTCTGTGTGGTTTGATTAGAGCAACATCACCACAACGCTGTAAACAATCAATCAATACTGATGTTATAATAATTTACATCATCCTGATGTCATTAAAACTGCAGGACAACGGGATGACTGTGTTGATTTCAGAGTTATCAAATTGAATTTTAAGTTGTCGGTCTTGTCTTAAATTGACAGCTTCTATGGTACCGGCTGGTTCAGGTATTAAAGTTTTGAGGAAACTTATGAACCTTTGACGGATAGACCGGAGAGCGAGTTTCCATGGCTTCTTTGATTTCTGTGTCAGTTGTTAACAGTTGAATTATAGTAAAGCATTAAAAACGTGTCAGACTGTAAAACAGTTATCATTAGCTTTCAATGAGAAAATCTATATTCATGAGAACTGCAATTATACCTTTAATTAAAATAAAAACTTCATGGAATTGAAATGCGATCAACATCCTTGAAATGGTGAGGAATAGATTGACACTCATTGTTTCTGTCTCTTTAAATCATAACGATTTTTCAGACATCATGATTGCTACTTCGTCATGATATGGTTTTTATATTTTTAATCAATTTTTTATCATATAGTGTCAATGTAGAACGATATATTGTTTCCGTCCAAAAAGTATTTTATGAGAACTTTAATGCAATAGGGCAAAGCATAGATTGTCTTGGCAAATTGATGGTATAATGGAGAGAACCAAGACACCTTGGAGTGTCAGAGTACTGAAGCAAAGAAGCAAATTATTCCCTCAAAGGGAATAAATCTTGCTACACCTGCAGCATGAGTGGACTGGCAGTGGAAAACATGATGGTGTTTTGCCGTACCGTGGTTTTCTCCATGCGATGATTGCTATTTTTTCTTAATTATAATTTTTTAATTTTACACTTGTTAATCGATTTCTCATCGTTTTCCAAGGATGTTGATGTTGTTTCAATAAGTTTTTTTGACATAAAAGAGAATTGAGACAACAGAAAGAGAATTGCTTATATATTGTTTATACTATAATGATAACTGTAACCATGGCTCTGCTCAGTATCCATCCCCAAACCTGAGATGAGCCACCGGATGCATACGACTATCTACTTGTCCAATGTACTGAAACAAAGTGAACAAAATTCAGGGTATTAAGGGACCTTTCAAATTCGTCTTTTAATCCTTCTGGTCATACAAACAAAAACTATACTAAATATAATATACATATAAGTCAGAGTGCCTCAGGCTACCTGACCAAACAATATGATAGTCTTCTAAGTTCAAGTTGTCTCTTCGTAAGTGGAAAGAGGATAAGTTGAAACCACAACAGATTATGATTAAAGAGGTTCACCGCATGGGATTCTTTGTTCAATAGGGAGCCGGCAGAGATTAATCTTACATGGGAAAGCGATTGATGTGAGCCAGAATGTTTGATAAGTGACCTGTTGACTGCTGTTTATTATTTTCTGATGTCTGTATAGCTGTTTATCTCAAGTTTATTCGGAAGGCTGAAAATAATGGGTGTGCATTGGTGAAAACTCATCTGAGACAGAAAAAATAAAAGTTGGAGTCCCATAAAGCTCAGTTTTAGGGCCTCTGTTAATTCTAGTTAAAAGCCATGATCTTTCAAAATCAGCTCCAACCCCAAGTTATATATTATTTGCAGATGATACTAACATTTTTAATAAAGAGCCCAACCTGTAAAAGGCAGCATCATTTATTCGAATGACTGAGAAAAACTCACAATTTTCATAGGTAGGTCACTTTGAGCTGCAAAATATGAAACTCAAATCTGTAACCTGAGGCAATTCTTGACACCTGCCTGTTCAAAATTATTCAGACCATTAGTAGTTCTTATAATAGAATACAGTGTTAACTGATTCATTTGAATTTTCTTTTAATTTAAACTTTGACTTAATCCCTTCTGAGCAGGAAGTCATTAAGCTTATTCGCTGGTTAATACACGTCCAAGATAATAAATCAATAAATGATTTATAGGCATTTATTGAAGGAGAGGCACTCAATAAAACCTGGTCGTGATCAAACCTGCTTGAGTTAATTTTGGACCCCTTAATAATAGCATGCCTAACAAGTGGCTAACAGATTTAATTCTAGGCGTCAAGGTTATGATAACAGGACAGCAGCAAAGAAGTCAAGGTCACCAGCCATTACTCAAAAACAAACATGGTAAAATTGTGATCAAAGTGTTTATTCGAATCGCTGTTGTAAATCTGTTTTCATCAGACTTGGTCGCCTCTATTATTGGCTAAAAATAATTTTTAGTGCCATTTCATTCGCCTTAATGCACGCCTAGTAAATAATGTGGTCGCCTTGACAACAGACGTCTATTGACAGGCGAATAAGCTTATTATCAGAATCAAATTTACTTCAAATTAGCAACTGTTTCAATGAAGGCTGCCATCATTGAGCCATCGAGATAGCGGCAGTAAAACTAAACATTTGCAAAAGATTCTAACAATTGGGCACGTTCTTCTATGCCTCTGCCAATTGATTGTGATCTATGTCTATTATAAAGGGACTTAGTATTGTTTGTTTTCCATTATCTTGCACCAATGCTAAAAACCAAAAGTAGACATTTTTTGTTTTTTGTGTCGAAAAAAAAATTCAGAAGATAAATACAAATCAATTTTTGATTTTTGATTTTGTAACTGTTAAAAAGCAAACGTTGCAATACATACTAATTCAATACTCCGATTTTTCATGATAAAAAAGAATATTAGCAAATAGATTTTTCTTTATCATTGTTAATACTGTATGTCAAAAAATTAGAACAGGAATTTGTATTTGTTTGGTGCTTCCAGAAAAAAATTAAAAAATCGAATCCCTAGTTTTTATTTCATTTTTTGTGTTGAAAAGCAAATAAAACAAAAATTAAATGTCGCGAATTCAAGCTAAACTGTTACTGGCCAATTGATATTGCTATATTCCTCATGTTGATTTATCGGGATTGGGATTCTTGCCGTCACATGATGCTGCCGCCAAAACTGGGATGTCTAACTGAGCTGATACGCTGTAATAAACTGTCAAGTCAAGTCAGCTGCAGGTGGGGTTGTTGGAGCGCAAAGGATGGCTGTACTGCCTCAGGTTGGTGGGCTTCCGCTAGTGTGCTGCCACTTGTGGAGGCAGGTGCAGCATCGGAGATTATGAGAAATTCCCCATGTTAATTTCCTATCTAACTTGAAAATTTCTCCGTTCATTATAACATATATGATTTTTGTAGAAATACGTAGCATATTGTATCGTAGAAATGTTAGCAGAGCATTATTACATTGAGCAGAAAACTCTGAATTGTAGAACGTGTAATGAAACGTTGACAGCCCCGACTTGGGTCAGGATCGTAGAAACGTAGAATATCAATGCAAAGTTATATAAATTTTGTAGAAAAAACGTAGAAACGTTAGAGAAAGCAATAAACTCTCAATCGTAGAACGTAGAATGAAAATGTTGACAGCCCCAACTTGGGTCAGGATCGTAGAAACGTTGAAATGTAGAATTTCAATGCAAAGTTATAAAGATTTTGTAGAAAAAACGTAGAATCGTTAGAGAAAGCAATAAACTCTCAATCGTAGAGCGTAGAATGAAAACGTTGACAGCCCCGACTTGGGTCAGGATCGTAGAAACGTTGAAACGTAGAATATCAATGCAAAGTTATATAAACTTTGTAGAAAAAACGTAGAAATGTTAGAGAAAGCAATAATCTCTCAATCGCAGAACGTAGAATGAAACGTTGACAGTCCCGACTTGGGTCAGGGTCGTAGAAACGTTGAAACGTAGATTATCAATGCAAAGTTATATAAACTTTGTAGAAAAAACGTAGAAATGTTAGAGAAAGCAATAATCTCTCAATCGTAGAACGTAGAATGAAAACGTTGACAGCCCCGACTTGGGTCAGGATCGTAGAAACGTTGAAACGTAGAATTTCAATGCAAAGTTATAAAGATTTTGTAGAAAAAACGTAGAATCGTTAGAGAAAGCAATAAACTCTCAATCGTAGAACGTAGAATGAAAACGTTGACAGCCCCGACTTGGGTCAGGATCGTAGAAACGTTGAAACGTAGAATATCAATGCAAAGTTATAAAGATTTTGTAGAAAAAACGTAGAATCGTTAGAGAAAGCAATAAACTCTCAATCGCAGAACGTAGAATGAAAACGTTGACAGCCCCGACTTGGGTCAGGATCGTAGAAACGTTGAAACGTAGAATATCAATGCAAAGTTATATAAACTTTGTAGAAAAAACGTAGAAATGTTAGAGAAAGCAATAATCTCTCAATCGCAGAACGTAGAATGAAACGTTGACAGTCCGACTTGGGTCAGGATCGTAGAAACGTTGAAACGTAGAATTTCAATGCAAAGTTATATAAACTTTGTAGAAAAAACGTAGAAATGTTAGAGAAAGCAATAATCTCTCAATTGCAGAACGTAGAATGAAACGTTGACAGTCCCGACTTGGGTCAGGGTCGTAGAAACGTTGAAACGTAGATTATCAATGCAAAGTTATATAAACTTTGTAGAAAAAACGTAGAAATGTTAGAGAAAGCAATAATCTCTCAATCGCAGAACGTAGAATGAAACGTTGACAGTCCCGACTTGGGTCAGGGTCGTAGAAACGTTGAAACGTAGATTATCAATGCAAAGTTATATAAACTTTGTAGAAAAAACGTAGAAATGTTAGAGAAAGCAATAATCTCTCAATCGTAGAACGTAGAATGAAAACGTTGACAGCCCTGACTTGGGTCAGGATCGTAGAAACGTTGAAACGTAGAATATCATTGCAAAGCTGTTATATAAATTTTGTAGAAAAAACATAGAAGCGTTAGAGAAAGCAATAAACTTAGAGAACAAAGAGACATAGACAGGATAATATGAGAGCCTTATGGTTGCCAGATTTTGAATCTCCATGCTTCATACATATGCTCTCCAATTTCTATCACTCTTCTGCTATCCAGTGTTGAGATATATATCATTGAATTTTCAGATTTATCTCCACATAACTCCAACCATTTTTTTCCGCACTTTTCGGAATAACTTCTAGAATATGATACCTATAGCCCTGGAAAATGTTGGACACATAAACTGGAGCATGGAGATTCCAAATCTGGCACCGATTAGTCTCTCAACCTATTCCTTGTCTATTAATCCTCAAACTCTCAATCATAACTTGGCAATGGTGACAGGTCAATTTTTGGTCAAGTTTCTGGAATTCTTGCATGTTAGAGATCAGAGTTTTCTAAATTTTCTTGCACGAATGTATGATTGTGTTTCCATTCTAAGAGCTCAGTGTAGATAGAGTGTTACCAGAAAGTAGAATGCCTAGAACTTGCTGACAGCTATATTTAGTATTATTATTAATTTTCAAAGACAAAATTTATGAATAACCTAGGCTATGATGACAAACACATAGCATAAAAGAAGAGTATGAGCATGAGAAAAGAGTATAAATATAGGTTTAATGTATGGTTTAAGGTTATGATACCAACCTTGACCGATTTTGACATTTTATATATCATTGGAAAGCTAATCAAACACTTATTGCAAATAATTTGATTTCAGCATGACGTCATGTCATGGCGTTGTGCTATTTTGATATAAGGCAGGATAAGGGTCTTTGAGGAGGAATTTTTAGAACGATGTGGTGCAGACACAATGGTTCATATCAGACTTTCAACTGAATAATTTTTACAAGACACCTAAGAAGCACCCTTGTTATTTATTAGTCATGACATGTAGCATAGGGTCTTCCCACAGTAAATAACATGTATTTTTGTCGTGTGGCATGCATCACATTGGAGCCTCATCCATTAAACCAAAGCGACCTGAATAAGCTAATATTTGATGCATAAAAGAAAGTTTTTCCTCTGGTGCTCAGTGCCACAGGATCAAGAAATTTCTCCTCATGAGTCCTTCAGAGGCTTCTTGTAAACATTATGCAGTTGAGTCTGATTGGAACCATAGTATCTGCACCATAGTGTCCTAAAAAATCCTCCTCAAAGACGACTCATAATAGCACAATGCCATGACATGATGCCATGCTGAAACCGATATTTTCAGAATCAGTGTTGGATTAGCTTTCTAACAATATATGAAATGTCAAAATCGAACAACATCGGTATCATAACCTTAACATGATATCATGTAGGTATAAGTCACCCAACTTTTACTATTATAGTAGTAACATTGAACTCTGTATATGAATAGTTCAATTCAGTGAGTATTTACAATAGCTAAGCAATACAATTACATGTAACTTCTTGCCGTATTTTTTGGCAGAGATGACAAGCTGACACTGTTCAGTTATGTTAGGCTTGAATGCCAACGATTTTGCCTGCCATCCTGCAAAACACTCCCAAACCCCAACCTAGCCAACTGTTTCATAAATACCCTAGTTATATTGTCATTCCTCTGCTGCATTAACTTTCTTGCATCAAATAATTTGAATGCCTTCACTTTTGCCACCAGTCAGTCACATAACCCTGGTGTCATTAATTGTTTGTCCAGAAGGTCATCCACTACACCATTCTGCTGCAAATACACAAAAAAATTTCATAAATATCTGCATATGGCTATATCAACCTAAATGATCTCAAAAATATAATCTAGGCTGTGTCTGGGGATTATGACCATTGCATTGCAGCGGTCGTCGTGGCCCAAACCAAAGTGGTAAATTAAATCGGCTTACTATTACTACCCATCAGTCCCCTAGCTATGAGAGCTGTTGGGCAACACTGAGTTACATTTATCTAACCCAGAATTTTGTGCTGATTTCAAATCTCTGGTTTCTTCAGCTCCCAGTTGAAAAGTTATTCAGGGTTATAGTCAAGAAAACACCAAAAGTTATCATTCAGTTTACCTAAACAGAAGGAGGACAACAGTTTGACAGCATTTATATGTGTAGATAGGTTGCTTAAATACTATGTCATAGTTCTACACCTATCAGTTTGCCAACAAAAAAGGAGGAGATAATTCTTATAATTACCTATGTAATCCAATTGTTTTGCCCAAGTATAGCCTGTAGTGTACTGTCCTGATTAAAAAAACCTCACCATTTGTGCCCTGATATTATATATAATATAAACTAATATGTACCAATATACCTACATTGACCGCTTGGTCAAAAAACCACTACAGCATGCATCCAACCAAAACCTTCGGACTTGCTCAATACAAATTTAATTATATTCGACTGATTGCCTCTGACAACAGCATTGAACAAGGTCCGGGAAGAATTGGTAGCTCAACTTCTATCAAATCAGTGGATATAATGTATTCGATGACATTGGCTGCTGCGCGAACTGTAGAGGGGAACCAGAATGAGTCGAATGGGAGTACATTCTGTTACTTTGTCTCCCTAGGAAATTTGTACTATCGCCAATAAAAAAAAGATGCAAAGAAGGATTCCATTCTGTATGATAGGCCTGGATGGCACATATCATGAATTTGAATGGGATCCTCGACTCGCATGTGGCTCGACTCGCATGTGGTTTCGACTTTGAGGTATTATAATCACATTCAGTCTCCCTCTGTTAATACTATAAAAATTGTTTCCCTCCTTGTGTGACGGCCTTTGAAAAATAAGCGCAGGTTTATCTCTGAAAGTCCACTCGGTCTCAAATTTTATGCGCTCAAACTAATTTTGCAAATATCTTGACCAGAAAAATCAGCTAATTAAGCGTGAAGGTCTTTTTGATATGTATATGCATAGATTGCATCCTCTACTGCTGAGTGAGGAAAAAAACGTAATCAGTGGTATTACCTAAATTAGAATACATTACTGGCATTTGAATCAAATTACAAGAAACAGCATCCCACCATGACAAACCTACAGAATGATCAATAATAGCACTCAATCATACCTATTTAAATTCATATCTGTTAAATTACCAGTTAGTCCTCTCCTAAACCCCAGTTGCCCAGACTATTGGATAGTGACACTTCACACAGAAAATGAGTACCCATTAAGAGTTATTACTATTATTGAGAATAACCTCCTCTTATTATTTTGGGTTAAAAATTAAGTTTTGGTGTCTTCTGGACTACATGAGAAACTAAGTACTCCATAGATGGTCAATCCCATTGAACATTGTGTAGAACATGCTGCAGATCAAGCAGCCCAGTTGCAGCAACAATGTTTTATCAGTGAAATGACTGCTTTTTAAACTTAGAAACTATATGGCGGATTACGAAGACAAGTCAAGAAATGCAGAACAATTTGAGCCATTTTTACAGATTTAAATGTGGCCAGAAATGATAGGGTGATTACACTTACAAACGGGATAATATTGACAACATGTAGGGGTCACATATATTGACCCGAAAAGGAGGGGGGGGATTTACCAACTCAATTATAGACAACACACTATTACATCTGTGTAAACCAAGGTGGTAAACACTAACTTTGGATAGATAAAATAATTCTGGGGAGCATTACCTCTGCTTCATCAGGATATGCTTTTCCCTCATCATAATACCCATCATCCTCACTGTCTCCAGTGCTACCTTTTCTATCACAACACCTGCCATGCCCCCAGGGATCAAGGCATGATTAATGGCTTATAACGCCTTACATAGCTTTGACATAGCACCCTGTAAAATGTATCAATTATATTGTACAACACAGGTATCCCTTGGCCCAAAACTATCTTTTATTTGCCCAAAAATATATTTTATGTTTATATGAGGTTTATTGGTGAGATGTTCCTTTTTTTTTCACATCCGATAATGAAGCTGGATAATGATGAGTTGTTAGGAGTTACCATAAACATATAAATACTAATAGTATTTATAATTGTTTGTATTTGTTGTGAGTTACAGATGCCAGATAATCAAGTCAAACTGTAGAACCGCCAACTATTTCTGCCAAGGTATTCATTGGTTACTTTCCATGGAGCATTGATCTTACAGATTTCCTATCATTCCCGATTTTTTAGTAGTTTGAACACTCATTTTCAGCAATGTTTGGGCTGTTATAAATATGTTGGAAGCTGTTGAACAACACGTATCGCGCTATCACTGAGCTGTGTATTAAAAAATATCCTGCGTGTGTCGTGCGAGACGCTTAAACTGTGTTGTGTGATCAGCAAGGCAGCGGTTAAGTAACACTTAATGTACTTACAGCATATTTTTCAGTCATCCCTAGTGGTTTGATGTTTCCTCGAGCTGAAATGTTGTCACAATTGACTTCCATTCCATCAAAAACTTTTCAGAGACAGCTCCCGCCTCACTGGAAAGCTTGTACTGACAGAACATGCTTGTTCTATAGGAGAAAAACAAAATTTGTGTTAACGTGGTCATCTTAGCTATATCAGAGAAGTCACTAAAAGCAAACAATACTGATACCTGCTCTCGCTTTACTCGGTGGATTACTCTAGAGAGAACTATGAGAAAACTCAATTGACCAAATCCATACTAGGATTCTGATAGAGAGCCCGTCAAATGGTATCATGATTACATACTAGTCCTTGCGCACCGACCGAGACAAGAGCTCGCCCCCACCCACAAGTTCATAAGTGAGCGGGTTGAGCTAGGCTTCAAATTGAAGCTGATTAAGTCATTAGCGATGATCAATTTCAATTGCCTCACAGTGTTGTGAGTTCCAATAATTCCAATAAATCCATTTCTCACCTCGTCGTTTTTTATTGTGGTGAGTCTTGTACACTGCCATGGCCAGGCTGTTTTATTTGTTTGAGTTCTTTCCTATTTCATTAAAACAGACTTCTCTCCAGCCTTTCATCACAGAAAACCAATGTCTGTCAAGTAATTCGTCCACATCCCCTATTTCATACTTGCTTTTTATCGGCTCTTGCTGTATATATCCTGAAAACATTTTAAAATTCCTCTTAACTGAAAATATGCCCATTCATACAGTGTCCATAAAAATTATAAATATTATATTTTTATGGCCAATCTTCATCTAAATTATTACATCAGATAGAGCACTTCAGCAGGCTCTTGAATGAGGCTCCTGTGGTCGACCAGTAAGCTTTTGCAGGTCTGAGGCCGTCTTCTGTACAAAATGGGATGGAGAAATGCCCTGAGATTGAAGAGATCAAAGAGCCTGCAGAATTACTAAGTGAGGGGGTGTGTGGGTACAGAGCAGGCCTGGAACAGATTTTTTCAATGTCAGCCAATATAAATCTGCAACAAGAATTCGACAAGCCGTTGTTGGGAAACTCATGTTTGTGGATGACAATGCCTTTGTTGTACACAACTTTGAGGATACCTAGGAAATAACCAACATGTTTGCCCTATCCAGCCAGCAGTTGGGCGGTAAATCAACATTAAGCAACCATAGATTCTCTACCAGCCGCTTCCTGGCTCATATGATAGTCGTCAACATGTTTGAATAGACAATTAAGAGCTTTTCAGTGTTCAAAAGTTTAAGTATCTCGCATCAACAATAATGTTCAACAACAGAATTGACGAAGAGAACAACCCAAGAATATCTAATGCCTCAATCTCCGACGGCAGGTTAAAGAATAGACTTTCTGAGCTTTTATTTATGCCTAAATTCGGAGTTTTCCTCTCTCCAGTTTGGTATTTTTAACTCATGCCGCATAGGAAAAACCTGCTAAAAGAGGGTTATATTGAAAACAGCTAATGTTAGGATAAAAATGATTTTTGATTCAGAGTCTGCACCATTGAAAACCCTGTGAGACAGGGTTTCCAATTTATTGGAGGCTTGAATGTTGATAAATCTTTATTTTAGTGATGAAACTCATGAAAGATTTTGCCAAATTGTCCGCAAAACAGGCGGAAAATTCCATAATTGACTATCCAAATACTATACTATTATTATTTCCCAAACTATGTCCATATGAGTTTTCAATGTTGCAGATTCTAAATCAATAATAATTTTTATCCTATTATAAGCGGTTTTCAAGATAACTCTCTTTTCAGCACGTTTTTCCTATGCGGCGTTGGTTAAAAGTACCAAACTGGAGAGAGGACAACTCAAAATTGAGGCCTAAATCAGTGTTCAGAAAACTGTCTATAGGATTGATTTCATGAGCTGCTTCTTTGTATACTGGCCAAGGTTCTCCTTCATAGAGCAAGGAGGACAATACTATGGCATGGTAAATAGAACATTTGGTTTTAAATGCGAAATCCTTGTTATACCAGCCTTTATAGTTTTCTGAGTTCTAATTTGAGACTCTATTCGGAGTTGTCCTCTCTCCAGTTCCGTACTTATAACACACGCCACATAGGAAAAAGGAGCTGAATAGAGGGTTATCTTGAAACTGCTTATAATAGGATAACAGTTTTTTAATACAGAATCCACATCATTTAAAGTTCATAGGGAAATAGTTTGTTTAATAATTTTGGTACATGGATTGTCATTTATATCAATCTTCGCCTGTTTTGCGGACAAATATCATGGAATTTTTCATGAAAATTTTCACTAAAATGGCGATTTTTCAGCATTCAAGCCCCAAGTGTTTGGAGACCCTGTCCCTGAGGGTCCTCGGATACTGCATCTAGACACATTTTTGTCTTATTATAATCGGTTTTCAAGATAACCCTCTTTTCAGCTCCTTTCTCCTATGCGATGTGGGTTAAAAGTATCAAACTGGAGAGAGGACAACTCCAAATAGAGGCTCGAATTAGAGCTCAGAAAACTGACTCTAAAGTGTGGAACCACAAGGATATCACCTTTAAAACCAAATTCCCTATTTACCGTATCATTGTATTGTGTCCCTTGCTATATGAAGCAGAAGCTTGGCCAGTATAAAAAGTAGCAGCACATAAATTCAACACCTACAAGATGAGACATCTAAGACAAATTCTTATCATCAAGTGGTGGGATTTTGTTTCAATCAAACACATCCTCTTACAGGCAATTTCACCTAGTATGTGTGAGCTCCTCATCCAGAGAAACCTGAGATGGGTTTTTCATGTGAATAATGGACAATAACAGAATTCCTAAGCAAACACTATACTATCAACTTCGAGAAGGAAAGCGGGTATTGGTCGAGTAGGAATGAGTTTTCAAGATATTGTTAAAAGAAATCTAAAAGACAAGATTATCCCATTGGACGTTGGCAGACTCAGCATAAAATGAAATACATGGAGAGAATCGGTTCAACGGCAGTCGTCTTCGGATACGGAGGACATCTAGTGATTACGATGATTCTATCTACTACTTGTGACTGGTGCTCCAATATGTTGTAACAACTAAAATCGCCGATCAAGATTAATAATCCTAGACAGAACGGTAATATTGAGCCTTAGGATTGAGGCAACGAGGCATATATATGTGGTTGATAAGACACTGAACATTGTAGTAGTATCGGTGTTATCATTGTCTTGTGGTCTACATACAAGGGTTTTCAATTGAGAACTCGATCAGTTTTGATCGGATTATGAAAATTGTAAAAAGTTTAACTGCTTGTCGTGAAGAGTTTACAACATCAAATTGATAACAAGATGATTCAGAATGTTAAACCTGGATTGTGGACTGCAATAAATGATATCATACTTGCCACTAATCAATTAGTTGTCGTAATGTCACCCATCCATTGCCTCACTTAAACTGGATATGGTGCCCTGTCCAGGTTTATTATTAAGTCTATGGCTGCTTTAAAAATATGTATATTAATAATATGCTCACTTGTAGAGATATGATAGTATATCACAGCTACTGTCAGGTAATGAGGTAGGGGCGAGAGCAAATCTTTCACTGCTACAAAAATAATAAATAGACATTGTTAAAACGATCATCCAATTGAAATTGAAAGCTCACTTAGTTGAAATGACGTGACTCGTTCTGCTTCTAGATATGCAGGACAACGCCTAGATAAAATGTCATGGCATGTTTTCAGCAATCTTTTTCAGGAGGACATGAGCCTAGAAAGGGATTACAAAAGTATCTGTGTCCAAAAAAGAGATGGCATGATTCAGGAGACCTTTTGTACCAAGCTTCACAGAAGATGAATAAACTGCGTCATCATAATATTATGATGATGCAGTTTATTCATCCATCGTCATCAATCGCATGATAGGAACTGTTGATCAGCCACTTCCTGTTTACAGCAGCCATATTTGATCTCAAGGTCATGTGACATCAAAATATATGATTTCACAAGTTTTTTTTATATATTCTGATTACCCCTATACACTGAGTTTCAACAGTATCGCATGATGGGAACTTGAAGTAGGGAGAAATTGACTATTTAAGGCGTCCATATCAGAGTTTGAGATGATGTGACATACACATCAACAATGTCATAAGATTCCCTATGTGTCATAATCCTCTTATTCATTAAGTTTTAACCTAAGCGCAGGATAAGAACTACTAATCGGCGACCACTTCCTGATGTCAAAACTTTCGACTATGTAATTCCCGTTAGACCAAAGTTTCAACTGTATCGTATCAGTCAGTAAGTGGTTACAGCATTAGGCTAATGAATGCGTATAAGGCCCTAGCTAGTTGGTTAGAACTTCCACTCACATTGAGAGTTGAGAGAGAAAAGGCCTCATCAACTGGGGCACACGACCACTGGACTTGCATCAACATCAGGAGCCCCGTAGAGTGGACCATTCATCCAAGCTGACAAGAAATCAATCATTTAGACTCATGACTAGTAGGCCTACAGCTTCTGAGGGTAAAGGAAAACAAGGCAAAATAAACAGCAGGATTAATCATAGTAGATACTTTTTATCCACTCAAATCAATATGATTATATGATGTCAAACCAATCACTCAATAGTAGCAGTTACTATCCAAAAAGTTAAATCAACAACTGTTATGAATAAATCCCGAGATCCTTGAGCCTTATACTTTCAATTCATTAATTCCATGCCGCCAAGTCACAGGCCTCCTGTAGTTGGTGCAAGTCCAGTGGTCAATTGCCATAGTGATCAAGGCCTTGTCCACTTAGGCACTAGACCAGTGGACTTGCACCAACTACAGAAGGCCTGTGCTCCAAGTCCATCCATCAATCAATTCTTATCATAGGAATACTGCATTGCCTGACTGAGGGCTTTGTCAGGAAATGCAGTTGTCCTATGATTTTTATCCACACAACTCTCTCTCTCTCTCTACTCAACCACTTCTTACTCTTAGGTCTACCAAATTTTTGCCTCAGCTATGTTCCACTCTGATTCTCAGTTTTGTATAACACACTCCAGTAATTCCAAATTCAAATAAATAGTAGTTAACACTCGCCTCATTAACACTCACCTTTTAATAGTTACCTACCACACACTCACCTGCTACACAGACTCACCTGCTACACAGACTCACCTGCTACACAGACTCACCTGCTACACAGACTCACCTGCTACACAGACTCATCTGCTACACACACTCTCCTGTATGCTACACATACTCTCCTGCATGCTACACACACTCTCCTGCATGCTACACAGACTCACCTGCTACACACACTCACCTGCTACACACACTCACCTGCTCCACACACTCACCTGCTACACAGACTCACCTGCTACACAGACTCACCTGCTACACACACTCACCTGCTACACACACTCTCCTGATACACAGACTCACCTTCTACACAGACTCACCTTCTACACAGACTCACCTGCTACACAGACCCACCTGCTACACACACTCACCTGCTCCACACACTCTCCTGATACACAGACCCACCTGATACACAGACTCACCTTCTACACAGACTCACCTGCTACACAGACTCACCTGCTACACACACTACTAAGCACACGCTACTACGCACACGCTACTATACACACACTACTGTATACACGCTACTGTACACACTCACTGCATGGTGAACAACTCGGGTTACCCACTTAACCAAGCCTTGATTGTTCACCCATCCCTCTCAACAAAGCTTTCCAAGCCAGGCTAAGAATCTATTCATTTAGTAGATTTAGTAGGAAATTAGTACTGCCCCATGAGCAATAAATAATGGATTAGGGGTTAGGCTAATCAGTCAGTGGATACATCATTAGGCCTAGACTAATTAATGATTGCATGTTAGGTCCAGTTTGGTCCTAGCTAGTTAGAATAAAACTTGTCCTATCAAATAGAGATTTCATTGCCAGATGAGGTGGCTAGAGAAGAGTGGTAGACTAGACTACTAGCTAGCCAGTAGAGTAGTGGTAGTACTAGTAGGCCTACACACAGCTTAGCCTTGATCATGATCATGATGATCAAACAACCAGTCCAAGGCCTTACCCTTGAACCTCACTCATACTTTCCCTTCCACCATCAATCAATTCAATCACATTGACATTCTTCTTATTCTTTCTAACATTCTCCCTCTCTCTCTGAGCAATGAACTCCCTCTTGAGGGAGAGGGAGTTCATTGCTATGAGTCTCACTACCCCAACCACCTGACCTGTCCTACCAATTTTCCCCTCAGGCACATCTCATTATATTATTATATTTATTAGTTAGTTTCATTCATTCTCAGTTCATTGCTCATTGCTCAGTTCAACACTCCACTATTTCCAAATTATCACATAGTCAACACTTACCTCTTGATAAATAATGTAGAGAGAAGAATAATTCAGTCACTTTTTCAATCACTCTCTGAAGTGAAGGTCATAATCATTTTCTACAAAATCTTAGATTGCTGCTAACAATTCATATATGCTATAATGGATTTTCTACGTTTCTAACTATTCCACAGTATTGGACTGAAATAAGGGCGGAGCTTTTAAACACATAGACATTAAATGCCTATTACCAATATCGATGTCAAATTTCCAATAACTATTAGGAAAACGGAGTTGTCTTCCCAATTGTTTCTACAACTTGATTAGTGTTATTGAGAAGTTATCTACCGGCATTGAATTCCATATCTGGAATAGCATCATTAGCTTTCTTTTGCAAAACAAAGGGCTTGCAAAAATAGCCAGTCCCTAGTAGCAATCTAGAAATGCCCTAATCATCGACACTGTATGGGGTATAATTACTGTTTGCATTTTTGTAAACAAGACAATTTCTCAGGCTAATTATTCATGCTACTAGGGACAGCCAATCAGATAACAGTCAGATGGGTCCCTGTGTTTAGTGTCCTAACCGTATAACGCTATGATACTATTTCCATTCTAAGAGAAGAATCTAATTCAGTGTCTACCGGATATTGTGAGGGGACGACCCTTCATTGAAACAGTTCATATGTGTTATTCTACAAAAATTTCTGTCATTTCTACGTTTCCGACCATCTACAAATCTACGATCTACAAACACGATTGTAGAACGTAGAAAAGCTGAAAAATCTCTGATACTGCACCTAACTGAAAAATTGTTGGGTACTTTCAGTTTGAAACTAGTGAAAGTGAATGAAGCATAAATTCGTTGATCCTGTAATTGAAGGATTGGACTCTTATAAGTAAGTCTAGCTCCACTGAGCATAACAATTACTGCAAACCTGCCTTGTACACATGGACCCCTGGGACTTTCTAACATAACATGCATGCCTTTACTTTGCTAAAGCCCAGTATCAACCACCTAGTAAGCACCCAAACAGGCCCAACTTGTTGACTGGTTGATACATTGTAGTCACTAGTACAGTCACTGTGAGTAAAGAGGTAAATACCCTATTACATAGTACTTCACAGTCACCATAACTACTGATAGTCTCTCTCTCGGCTAGAGTGAGACTAGATCTAGTGATGGTGACTAGCACCTCACAGTGACGACTACTGACTAGACTTTGAATGATATTGTCACTGACAATTGTGCTAGCCTTTTCTCAAATGCTCCATTTACCTTTTGAGATAAGGGTATACTGTGCATCTGGAGGGCATCCCTGTCAGACTACCGTTCAGATTACATCATTAGTATAATTAGCATCTCTTGTGATCCAAAGACAGCATATTTCATTCAGTTCAGAAATAAGCGCAATCAATGGGTGTTGTAAGGTGTGGCAATACTGCTGTATGGCCGTCTTAGCGTTTTAAGATGACATGGCTATCCAACCTTGGCACATGGCTATACATATGGCACTCGTTTTACACCAAGAGTCCTGCAGGTGCTGCAGGGCCCGTACCCCTGCATCCTGCCACTGCTCTGCGACATTGCTATATGTTTTATATAGTATGCTGTAGTGTTGAGTTGAGTCTTGCATTGGACTGAGAACCTAAAGTATGTCTTAGCGGGATACATGGGCTGCATAGACACCCTCCCAACTCAATTATAACTTTTTCATGAAAGTGGCTCCTGACCCTGCCCATACAGCTGCACTTTTTGTGTTGTAATATCTTTCATCCAACCTTGGTAGCTCATGTGATTCCATCCCATCTTCAGAGGGACCCGGTATTGGCATTTTTCCCGTATTCAAGTCCTTGACTTGCATACAGGAAAAATGCCTTATGATTATATGCTAGTAGCTTTGAGATGTGGGTGGTGTGCAGCTGTAGCCAACAGAAGGTTTGGGTGCATAAATATGCATACAGTCTAGTCTTCAACAGTACTAGGTACTAGCACTAGTAATATATAGCATATCATGTCTATCATTACACTTTTCACTGGTGCCCTGAGAAGTTCTGGCAGGGATAGCCTAAGGGTAGGCCACAGTCCACAACTTCTTAGACTATCATCCATGCAATAACAGTTTTGGCTAATATCAAATATTATCTGGAGTTGCTCTTCATAATATTTTTAAGGTGAACCATACGCAGCTTGGAGACGTTTAACCACAATGTTGCCTGCTGTAGTGCCTTACCTGGTTGGAGTACTGGCTGTGCTGGTTGGAATATGGCTTTACCAGGTGAGGGTATCATACATCCTTAAATCCTTCATGTTTCCTGATGGGCTGTGCTTACCGAATTAAATTGCATTTGTTTGGTTTTTCCCAAACTTTTTTACCCAACCGATTGGAACTCGTATATCTCTGTAAATATTGTTGCATTTCAAAAACTTGATGGACAAATAACAGCTGTTTTTTTTCTGGAAATAATATTTTCTTGACACATCAGTACTGGAGGAAACACTGTACTGCGTTGTTGAAATCGATAGATTTGATCACTGGCTCGTTTCGCTCTAATACTTATTCCCGAGTCACATTCTTGCTAATAAGTAAGATCAAGGACAGGGTTGTTGTTATTCAGTATTATATTATTGTAGAGATTTAATGTCACAGAAGATACAGACAGAGCAGATAGTCAGGAGAGGATAATACCTGGACTGAATCCAAGATCTGATGAGTATGTAATACCAAGACCTCATACCTGAAGTAATACTCCCAAGCAGTGTGGTGTCTCAATGCGACCGGACTGCGGTTATAATTGTTGTTATATTTACAAATTTCCTTTGTAGGCCTAAGGTTCAAATTGATATTTTAAACTGACCAAAAATCTATCAAATACAAATTCTTTTGATGGCTCTATGGCTGCTAAGAAAGACATTGAAAATACATTTTCAACCACTAGTAGTAGAGTAGAGCAGTGAATCTGTGTAGTTTCGTATGTACCATGTTTACATGCTTTAAATAATGTTTATATTACAGTGAAGGTAATATTCAGGATATAGCAGAATCAGGTAGTACTACAGAGTTTCTAATAGATATACACAGACAGTTCGGATCCATAGCTTCATTCTGGCTCGGTAAAATTCAAGTAGTGGGCTTAGCTTCTCCAAAGCTCCTCAAACAGGTCGTCCATCTCTTCGATAGACCAGGTAAACAAATTTGTTATGAGTCTCAGTGTCAAAGGGTGAAATTATCTATTGAACTCACCATCTCACCACCTCAATATTTATCAACTGTCTATTCTTTTTGTTATTTTTGATACTCCATACCTAAATCTGGTGTAGATGCCTTTTTGCTGGTTTGATTTCCTTGCAACCACAGCAAGCTGTCATTCATATTTCCCCATAAATGTTACCTTGTTAAAGCCATCTATATCTGACTTGTCATATATACTCCATGGATGATTGATGTACCGTTTTATTTGTGGTGGGTGTAGCTACCATGTAGATATTATTTGTGGCCGGGTTCAACAACCTAAGTTTTATACATTCTCCTCTATATCCTGACATCTCATCAATCATGCTGACGTGATTGTGACCCTTGAATATAGACTCATAGTAGTTTTTACCATTGAGTGAAATTGCTTGGAAAATGGAGATGTGGCTACCTAATTTTAATGACTTGCCAGCAATTTCCTGTCTGAAAATGTCACTTCACCCGGCCGCTTAAAATAGATAAATGAGAGACCAAGTGAGTTGGCGATTTTTCTATAATATCGAAGAATGTTAGGAAACCGGTCCTTACCGCATCCTTAGTTTCAAGCTCTGAATGAAGATGAAGTTTTGTCCATATTAGTAAAGTGTGCCAGCTTCAGATGCTAAGACATCAGAAAGGGCAGCTTTCATAACTGCTACCTCGAAGTTGTCATCTCTTTGATGAAGTATCTAACACTGGCATCATGGGAGCCAGTTGAATTATAAAACTTCTGTCTCATTGACAGTTTGCACCATTGAAAGATGTTTTTTTTTTACTTAATTCGAGTGCATGTGAGGCTAAATTTGTCATCTTTTCCAGTTATGACGAGGTCAATGTTCAACCTGTAAATTTTTTGCCCTGTCCATGCAGTTCTTCAACCACTTAATGTGTTTACTTCAATCATCCTATATTCCTAACTGATTGTGGGTTGTCAGAAAACAGCATATTACACTCCCCCTACCTAAAGGGGCACACCCAGTCATCGTATTTATAATTCAGGTCTTTCTTTTCTTAATTTTGAATATGAAAGTCAGCATAAAAGAAAGGAATTGTGGTACCTCAAATAAGGGGAAGACAACCGGTATGTCCTGATTAGTCCGACATGTCATGGTGCAGCAAAATTTTCTCTTGCAGATTTTCTTGCTGTTGTAGATTCATATAAAAGAAAGTCATATGTTGCTGCATACAACTTTACCTATATATATATATGGATTGACTACCAGAAATTTTGGAGTTTCAAACTAAGATAGTTTTTCACCTTACCTAGTCATGGTTGTTCTTGTTTAAGACATATTTAGGAGAGAAAGCAAAATAGTTTGCATATACTTCTGGTAGCTTAACCTTGTACATTCGATCTGATCCAAAGTCTTGGTTGTATTGGGAAGGTTCGGCTCAAACAGGCTGAATAGGAGCAGTAAAATTAGTTAGCGTCAGGAAGCAAGACCGCTGTAGGCAAATGCTTTTATAGTAGAAGCTATTTATTGCATTTTTGGGTCTCTATGCCACTGACATAGAAACCTATTACAAAAATTAAGCAATATAAACCGTGGCAAACAATATTTATAACAATATGGAGACAACCACTAATTTTAGATCAGGCGGATAGTTGAGATAGTCATATGCCACTGCTTCTCCCTTGCTCATATACATTTCGCAACATTTACCGCTCTAGCTACATGACCTGGATGTGATACTAGGTAGATATGATCATCAAAATAATATGTCGATTTATTTTTCAAAACGATTGCAAAATAATTTGATCATCTAAAATAATAATCACATAAACATCAATTTAATTATAATCTTTTCATCTAGTATTGTGTTTTTCCTCTTCTTCGATTAATATCAAGATTGTGAAATCTAAGAGCAATATGAATTTTTGAGGGATACCTTGATAATATATTATCTGCACCAGTGAACAAAATCCAGTAGATGATTGATCACCGATAAAGGAAAATTTGTGAGAAAAAGTGTCCAACAATTTTTTACAGCATGAAGAATCCCATTTTTATTCACTATTGATCTTTTTAAAATTTCAAAAATTGAGAGAGAAGAAATTGACCATCTGTTCGGCAGTGTAGAGATCTTTTCTTCATCATCTGAATTGCTTATGCATAGCCATGGTACATATTGGAGGTTAGAACTGACACATAGCAGGACAGGTGGTAGTAAACGCACATGTGCAGACTGACACATCAAACTTAGTACCTGCTGCACAGGGGAATGTCGCTAATCCAACTGGATCTCCACTGACTAATGATTGGGTGAATGATTCACAGCTATCAGCGCTCACAGGTCGATAGAAGCTTCCAAAGGCTGAGCATTCACATGAATCTGTGGATAGAAAAATACACAGATATGGGGGTACCAATGTAATAAAGGTTAGGTTTTGTAATAATTTTGATAAAAGTGTTCCATGATTTACAAAGTGAAGAAAATGTGAAAAAATACCTGGTGGTGCAGCTGTTGTTGTTGGTGTGGTTGTTGTTGGTGTGGTAGTTGTTGGTGTTGTTGTTGTTGGTGTGGTGGTTGTTGGTGTGGTGGTTGTTGGTGTAGTTGTAGTTGGTGTGGTGGTTGTTGGTGTAGTTGTAGTTGGTGTGGTGGTTGTTGGTGTAGTTGTTGTTGGTGTAGTTGTTGTTGGTGTAGTTGCTGTAGGTATTTGACACATGTTAGGGCATGTATTGGTGAATGCGCATGTGCAGACTGATACATCAAACTTAGTGCCAGCTCCACAGGATAATGTTCCTATTCCAACTAAATCTCCACTGAATAATGACTGGGTGAATGATTCACAATCATCTGCGATAACTGGTCGGTAGAAGCTTCCGAATGCTGAGCATTCACATGAATCTGTTGGGAGAAGTAAAATTAGATATGAAACCGCTATTTCAGATAATATTGTGATTATAAATGTTTTACAGCAGATAATAACATAAAACAATTGTCATAAAAGTGTAGCCAGAATAAAATAATATATTTAAGCAAACCTGGCGGTGTGGTGGTTGTTGGGGTGGTAGTTGTTGGTGTGGTGGTTGTTGGGGTGGTAGTTGTAGGTGTGGTTGTTGTTGGTGTGGTTGTTGTCGGTGTTGTTGTTGTTGGTGTTGTAGTTGTAGGTGTGGTTGTTGTTGGTGTGGTTGTTGTTGGTGTGGTTGTTGTTGGGGTGGTAGTTGTAGGTGTGGTTGTTGTTGGTGTGGTTGTTGTCGGTGTTGTTGTTGTTGGTGTTGTAGTTGTAGGTGTGGTTGTTGTTGGTGTTGTTGTTGTTGGTGTTGTTGTTGTTTGAATTCCACAGCCTGCTGGGCATGTCACTCTTGACGCAAAATTACACACACATATATTGACATCAAAGGCTGTCCCAGGAGGACATGCCAGTTGAAAAGTTTCCTGTTGAAATGTCGTGCACATTGTGTCTGAGTTAACTTCATATGTATTCCCAAAAGCATTGCATGTGCAGGCTGAGCAGACATCTAAAACAATCATTGAATGTTTAGGATATACATCGACCCAGAAAACCTGCAATATGCAAAATTCCATGTCTCAACAGTCTGGCTCATGCTTGTGAGTATCCTCTTATCAAAGATCAGTGTGGTTTTTGTTAGCATTTCTTGAGCTTGTTACTTGTTATAACAGTAAAATAGTGTGCTTGATTTTATGATTCCATTCAAAACAACTCACTTATCATGTATGCAGAGCAGATCAGCAAACATAGAACAATAGTTTTGAGTACCATCTACAAGCAAATATGTACAGATTTATTTAAAACGTGATCCTAAGGTCATTAAGGATACCCTTTTTAAGGATAGCAGAAAAGGCGTAAGGGAGATATGACGGCAGAATTAAACTGAAAAAAATTAGAAAGAAAAGAAAGATACAAATATAATCTCCAGCATACATTTTCGGTCCTGAACCAAAGCCTGAAGTGAGCAATACTGATATGGAAAATTTTTTGTTGTTACATATAATGAATAGCAAATGTAGGTTCGCCCTGGCAAACTCTGCACTTCCATTCAAAGTACTTATCTGATGTTGTGCTTAGTTATCAAACTCAACCATTTTCACTTCCAAGGTACTATCTCATAAAAGTACTCTGGTATCGTTAGATTGAATTGGCTAGATTGATGTTTCTGGTTTTCGAAAACTTAGGTTTTGCACCCAAAATTATAACCTTTTTTTAATGTTTCTTTGCTTCAAGAGCTCTTTCTTTAAAAGACAAGATGACTTCTTCATGGGGAAATAGTAGCTTTAACCATGGAGACAGATTGAAAAATAGATTTTTAAAATTCAGTTTAAGATGTCAAATATTAAGCCTTGTATTCCCTGAATGATGAGTAACAGGAATGATTGTAAATAGTATTTACCGACCTTGCTCCAAGGCTATCACAGGTTTCTAGCTCCTATTATTACCTTCAATATAACACCAACTCTGAATGACTGACAGAGGATAAAGCTTCCTTTTATAGTCCTGAATATCTGTGCACCTGCTGCTAATGTTAATCTCAAACATCACATAACTATACCCAATTAGCTATAAGATCAGCAGGTGTTTGAAGGTCATGAACTCACTTTGTCGTGCTCAAAGTTTCGGCAGAATAAAAGAATAACAAAAATAACCTTTCTAAGCATCAAATTAATTGTAGATGAACAAGAGGATGGAATTTTGAGTGATTGTAGTTTGTTGCATGGGTGTAAACAACTGACTTCGTCAACTCACTCAAGTGTCATGCACAACGTCATACCCCTGTATAATATTTTGTCTACAGACTCAAACTCATTTAAATTATGATGTACTGAAAGTGAAAGTGAGCCCTTTAGATTTGATAAAATAGGTCATTTGATAATCTCCATGCAAGATGTTCTTCAGTACTATGATCATCCATGGAGACAAAATTAAACGTACAGATTCTATAGAAAAAAAGTTTTTGAAGACATATTTTAATGAGGTTAGTTAGTCTGCCAAAGTGTTATTTTCATTCAATGATGTGTATATGTTAAAAATTCAGAAATAAGAGAGTTGTTACAAGAGTGAGTAGCGCAAACATGAATCAATTTGCATTTTTTATTCCCAGGCTGACACTTGACCGTGTATTGTGCTTGGCTTTACTCTAAGCTCCCAGCTGCCGTTATCGCGCACGACATCACAAAGTCAACCCTCTATTACATAATGAACCAACCTGAGTTGACTCTGAAATGACCTATGTACCTCTATTATCGGGCTTTGACTGTATGAAAGAGGTTCATGCCCCTGTCAAGGACTTTGACAATTGATAGAGGTAGAAACTCTCAGAATCCCACAATCAAATGAGTATATAAGTATACGTTCGAGAGACCATTGACACACCTCATGGTTTATTGTCACAAACACAGCACAAGCTATGTAAACAAATTTACAAAATTGATGATTTAGGCACTAGTTTAGAGCATGACATGGTATTTATTTTCCAAAATTTGTTTGTTCAGTAGAGGCGAAAGCCCCTAATATCATATTTACAATCTCATATAAGTATATATGTTGCAGACTATAGACCTGCCTCATTGTGTATTGTCACTGAGCACACAACAGGCTTCAACAACAATAACAAACATGAGTTGTTCATATATTAGCATACAGACCGTGGCAGTGAATTGAGGAAATATGATGAACCTTTCTGGGCATGTCCTTAAGTTAGGACAGTGAATAAGGATAGTATTAACCAGGCGTCGGATAATTCCAAGGTTTTTATAGTGTATGCAGCCATATCCTGCACCAAAAATACTGAGGTTTCATTACAACTCAATCGGTTTCAGAAAGGCAGAGCTGGACAAAGATATATTTTTCACAGCTAGATTAAAGATTGAGGAAATTGGGAGGTCCCTAGTAGTATATCTAACATAACATATGGATTCATAAATTCATTTTTTCCAAGTTTAAAATCTCTGTGACCATCTTGTGGGGAATGATGACCTGAAACTGAGTTCTGACTATATTTGTTAGAAAACCTTTTATTTGAGAATCCCTTGAGGATGTCGCATTGTCCGCGGTAAAGTTGTCGCAACTACATATTACAAGCTGGAAAATAATTGTTTTCTGTCGGTGTTTTCTACTCATGAATGACTTTAAATGTCTTGTAACACTTCATTATGTCCTTCTAGTAGTGTTAGTATGTCCTCAAGTTAGTAAGGAGTGAAATTACAAGACAGTGTAAAGGTATTTCATGAGCACAAAACGACAACAGAAGACACATATTTTCCGCTTGTTATTATAGCCATTGCAATGATGTTAGCTCCACCCTTACATCATCCTAAAGGAGGGTTTCCGAGATGGAAAGTTTTCTAACAATGAAGGCAGCGCTTCTGTTTTATGTCATTATTCCTCACAGGATGTTTATAGAGATTTGAAACATAGACCTATAGGTGTAAAAAGACATGGAGAGTCAATACATAAGTTTGATAAACTTCAAGGGGCCCCCAATGCCCACAATCTTCATTGAATGCAGTATTTGGTTATGGTTTACATTATTTTAAGCTCTTTAAGAGAGCTAAACACATTAAGGGGTTCCTCCCATGGTCATCTTAACTAAAAACTCAATCACTTGTATGCCATGTTTGCATTGGATGCAAGCAAATAACTCTCAGATGTGAAAAGCAGGCACACTAATAAAAACCAATAAACTTACATTTTATGGGGGTAATTGAAACCTCCCTCTGTTTCTTAGCATGCTTTCTGTTCAAAGCCATGACCAACAGTTGTAGTAAGGTCTCAGAGCCATCATTTGATTTTTCGTGATTCATTGTTCCCTTCCGCAGCAACCATAGCAGTTACTGAAGGCCATATAAAAGATACCGTAGAACAATTTAGACCAAATATTATAAATATTCATACATGTTTCAAAAAAATATGTGTAGCTGGGATGCACTTAACTGATATAGTGTACAGACATTGAGCAGTATATTTGGCTGCATATCGACTGCCTCAAGGTTATACTAAAAAAAGATCTGTGTATCTAAGGCAAAATAAGCAATATAGTAGGGATACTTGCTGGTTTCTCAATGTAAAGTTACCGAGGCACTGGTAGCATGTCATTTATCGCCGATGACTTTAAATAATTAATACTTTAGGGTTTTTACGATACACTATGTCACACCGTGTCACAAAGTGTCACGCGGCATCCTACCGTGTTATACCCCATCATACTTTTTTTAAGAATGGGTTATACTAATAACTTCACATGTGAGTCGATGATCAAAATTTTTTAGGTGCATGTAAGAATCATACTTGAAAGGAAAAATTATAAA
Organism: Membranipora membranacea; assembly: GCA_914767715.1. Lineage (NCBI taxonomy): Eukaryota > Metazoa > Bryozoa > Gymnolaemata > Cheilostomatida > Membraniporidae > Membranipora > Membranipora membranacea. The sequence continues at coordinate 24,157,321 of OU612069.1, forward strand.
AAAAGACGATTGACAAGCTCATCTAATTGGCTTTTTATATTTACTGCAGACTTTAATTTGGTTTGGTGTATTTTCCATTATAGGTTGATAAAAGAATCTAATCAAGCAATGAGGCTCTATGTATGCAGTAGCATCTGAGATGCTATTCGAGGCGCGGAGCCAAAAAATAACTTGGCAGTCAAAGACAGTCAAAGTATGGGCAGAGAAAAAGAAACGTAAACAGACGCTGCTTCAACGCAGCGTGAAAAGACGATAGGTGTTTAATGTCCCGGAGAAGAACAGGCAAGCTGTTCCAAGCGTCTGATGTTTGATAGATCAGCTGTCAAAGGCAGATGTGAATTTGTGCAAAGGAAGATGAAGGTTGGTATTCAAAGTGGTGTATGGTTGGCAAGGTTGAGGTGAATTGTGATAGAGGAAATTGGCAACAAAGCAGATCTGATGGGTATACAAAATGTTTGACAGATAGAAAGTTTGCTTTTTTTAAATGTGGAACAGCATGCTCATTGGGAGCTTCATTGAAAACATTTCTACAAGCCAGCACTTTTACCACCATCTCTCCAACCACAATGATGAACAAGCTAACACCAACAAACCTAGACACCAAAATTGGACTGGACCTATAGCTAACTCACCAATCACCAACTGAAGGTGATAACTCCAAGTAGTACATCAGCTCTGATCATCACATCTACTGGTAGCCCTCAAAGATGTGTGCTTAGCCCCATATTGTTATCTTTCTACACTGACCAAATCAGGTCACACTCAGAAAACAACAAGATCATCAAACTTGCTGACGATACTCTCATTTTAGAACCTCAACTACATCAGATTTCTGAACTACAAGACTCCATAAATCACATCTACAATTGGTGCCTGAATCAGGACCCCCTCATCAATGCAGGAAAGACCAAGGCGCTCAATTTCTCAAACTGCAAAGATGATCCTGTTCATCCTGCCTTCACCATCAACAACACCATCATAGAGGAACTAAGCGACTACAAATAATTTGGCACTATTCTCAACTCTTAACTCAAGTTCTCAAATAATACAAACCTAGTAGTTAAGAAGACCAGAAAAACAATACTCATCACGAGTAAATACGCAACCTAGGAACACCCGAGCAGCTTAGACTCAACTCCTACAAAACTTTCATCGGGAGTTCTCGTCTCTTCCACTGACAATACCATCACATGTCCGACAACGACAAGAAAGATTTAGTATCTGTAAAAAAATCAGCAGGAAAACTATCTAAACTAGAACTCCTGAAACAAAATGATACTCTTGACAAACGTAGCAACAATGAAGCTTGGAGATTAGATACTGCACTAGACAACCCTCTCATAACATTTAAAAAGTTACCATCAGGGAGGTCTCGAGCTTTAAAACACAGAACAAATCTGAGAAAGAACTAATTTTGCACCAGAGCAGTAGCGGTTCTTAATAAATGATTTAATAGTGAATGAGTCTTACTAGTTGTTCTTTTATACTTGTGTTACCATACATTTTATATCATATTTTTTATCAGCTCACATATTTTATCAGCAGGGAAAATTTAGGTACATACATACATACAAACATACATAAATCACTTTTTTGAGGATAGAGATCTTTTCAAAATGAGTTTGTGGCGGTCGCCCCAAGTTTCAATGCAATACAGAATTTTACTCAGTGCTAATGCATGATCATAGCAAATAAGTCATTGACCAAAAGTATAGATTTAAATCTAGGCAGAGTGAAGGCACATTGACCAAAAGTATAGATTTAAAACTAGGCACATTGACCAGCCAAGCACTTGGAAGCGACAAACTGACAGCGATAGATATTCAAAACTGATGCAAATTGCTAATTGGTGTCAGATATTCTGATGCAGTTTGCTGTCACTAAAAATCTATTAAGAAATCATGACTGGTAAATTCATGGGTTAAAAGCCAGGGGTGGGTTTGTATTTGGACAAATTAAAGTTCTTTAGCTCATATTTAATTAAAGGTCACATAAAATCTTTACTCATCCACTTTGATGAATGCTGTGGCTATCACATGCCACTATTTAACACAACACCCACTAATCAGCAACCTATTCTCCAAGGTTGATTTGAACCTATCTCATTGTTAAATAACCTCTCTGGAGCAAATTCAATTAGTCAACTTACCCTTCAACCTGTGATTAATGATGTAATACTGGGAACAGCGTGTTAGATTAAAATTACCAGAGAAATTAAATGAAGTCAAGTTCCTTGATTTTAAGTCACACATACTATTAATTGGATGATAAACAATATTCACTTCACCTCCTTGTCATTGAACTTTGTTTATCCTAGTCCAATTATATTATTAAATACCTAAAATCCTCTAGGATAAATAACCTGCAACCAGTGTACTGGAAACTTCACAGTGAGTAACTCGTAAGTATCCCTACCGTATAAATATACTTTGCCTTAGATAGACACATCTGCTATTTTCTAATGTATAATCTCGTCATGGTACAATAGAATTGTCAATGTGAGTACACATTATTAGTTCAGTGTTTATTACTTATGATTAACTCACATTATTGTTTTGTTAAACAAGCACTGAATTCAAAGATTTGTAAGTTTTTGTTTTCTTTAATTTCCATTCAAAAGTTTACAGTAGAAGCTATGAGTACTGCAGAAGAGAAAAGTTATTCATTATAATTTCTATGATGGCCCCAAAACCTTACTGCATCAGTTACATATGGCTTTGCGCATGCTACAAGACTAGGCAATCTCAAATAACCCCCAAACAAAGTACATTGATTGGTTTTTAAGCATGCTTGCCATTCGCATTCGGGATTCATGTTCCTGCATCCATTCCAACCATGGCATTCAATGTTTGAGTTTTGAGTTAACATGGCCATGGTAGATACCCCTTATTGTGCTTGACTGTCCAACTAGCTTGTCATACATTCTTAACATGGCATTATCTATATTCTAGTTTGTAATAAATTTCTCAGAATATCATGTTATTTCAGGTTGAACATATTCAAGTGTATGATGGAGCTGACTTTACAATGGACGGTCCTCTTACTGGTTGTATCTTCAGCAAACGGTGAGTGTTCGACCGGTCTTACGATTACAGTTTCGCAGGGTTGTAAGCATATAAATAAGCACTGAGCTGTTAGTGAGCGAAAACAACTCCCACTGTTCTCAGAAGTAATTTGATCTTGTTCAGATATATTGCACCACTAACAAAGGGGTTCTAGCGGCTTTAACAAAGGTTCGCTGATTTATCAGTATACTATTTCACAGGTCAGTCGACATGTACTGCATTTGGAAGCACTTTCTCAGCAGCGGATGACTGTACTATGTACCACCAGTATACAGACCCATCTAACATGGGCCCCAAGCGTCCATGTCCTGCTGGTACACTGTTTGACATCGATGGATGTTTATGTAACCATGACTACGCAGTGTCATGCGATGTAGCCAGTGATCCTATCCCAGGTCAGTCTTATATAGTTGATTTTATTTACCAAAGAGTTCCTACAACTACCTAAACCAATAAGCAAATCACTTGGGAGGTTTCAGGCCTGTAAGTGAGTCTGCCACAGACTGACATTTATCACAATTGAGTAGTTGCTCGATGAAATGGAGAAGTAACTTTAATGTTGTTTCGTAATAATTAATGGAGAAGCTTGTTAATCGGGTGGTGTTGTTCCCTCGTGCTAATAAGTTGATATTGACATTGCAATTTGCGTTGCGATATTATGCCTCATTGAAAGCATGTGAAAACATATCCTGTCAGGCTATGCCAAACTGTATTGGATTAATAAGGCAATTCAGCTGCAAACTTCACACATGTGACCTTCATTGTTTTCAGACGAGCGTGTGTGTGCTGAATATGGGAGTTATTATTCACCTGTATCTGCCGATAACTGTGTGAGTTATAAAGTCTATCTGAACATGGACAGTCAGGAGGGAGGGACTACAATGAGCTGTCCTCCCGGGACTGTGTTTGATGTTTGTGCCTGTCGCTGTGAGTTCCCAACAGGTGTAACCTGCCCGCAAAACTGTCAACAGTCGGATAGTTAGAAGGTAAACAATTTGAGATGCGTCAGAATGTAATCTTGGTAATTGTTGCAACATGTTTTCATGACAGAATGCTAGATGATTTTTATTGGCTTATATGAGCAATAAGGCTGGCATAGAGCCCGATAAAATGTGTATGGGTATGGACATTTGACAGCAGGTGTCCACACCACTTCTTGTGAAAGTCTACACTAAGAATTATCCACAAATTATCGGAGTTAATATCAGCTAGCACAAAATTTTATACAATGGCGAATGGATTATGGAAGTGTTACTAAACATTATAAAGCTTCTAATGGAAAGTTATAGAAATATTAGATGGTAGCACTTTTCTGTGTGAGTTTTCACTCAAGCTACTGCACTATCCCGAAATCAATTTGATTTTGTCTGTTAAAAATTTCAAACCGAATTGATGGCCATGGCCTAGTGATACAGGGATGTGTCATTAAAATTTCGGTTGCTCCATGCAGGCAGAAAAATCTAGAAAAAAACTTTGTTAGGACATGTTTTGATAACTTAGTTTTGCAATTTCACTCAACCACCACCACAGCAGTTTTGATCTTCCCTAGATCCAAAATAAATTGACAAGGTAGCAACACAGAAAGAGACAGTGAGGCAACCCACTGCTATTAACAATACTGCAACACCAAAAGAACACTGTTAATAGTTTTACAACAAATTTATACATTATTATAGCATAGCAGGATATGATAGTACCAACAATTGATGACTCCTTAGTTGTTCTTTCGAATTACAAGATTTATTTCAATACCGAATAAAAAATGGTAGTTATGTGCATGCTGTGGAATTAAATGTGATTCCTAATTTTATTTGCAAATCTAGAGAAAATGCCTTTTTTACCTTGCTGGCTGAGAATATGGTAAGCATTTGCCTTACAATAATGGAATGTGTCAATTGCTAAAGTACAACTATTTGATAGGGTTAAATCTTTCCTTTATTCCCATGAATAGTACTGAAATTAAAAGGAACATAAGTTCTAATATGTGAATTCAGTAGTGTAGTCTTGTGATACTAAATGCAGTGTGGTCAGGCTTCTGGTTCCGGCAAATGTGTTGCTAAGCATGATTAGATAGCCTCAATGTCTCCAATGAAATATCTTTCCCATTGAAATACGATTCCTCCCTGCTCTAACAGTACCAGTCTGTTATTTACCCTTTGCTGGTAATTATAACCCAAATAATTCATGTAAATACACTGCAGGTAAAGCCCCTGAGTACTGGTTAGTAGTGCTTGGAATATTTTCTTCACTCATTTTAAAAACTAATATACGCTTTTAATCTTTCACAGGCTTGGACATGTTTGATCAAAGGAGAAAAGTCAGTAGTAACAACAAATCAGTCGGAGATAGCATTTCACAGATCATTCTTGAATATCTATATTTATATTATATAAAGTCATGGTCATACTATACCATGGCACACTAGTATCATAATCTTCCCAATTTTGTGTGAAAATTTAATGCAAATGGTTTTCTTGTTCGCATACAGATATTTGTTTTTTTATTCTTCAATATTTTCATTGTTTATTTTAGTTATCGGCTGGTAACTTCAGGTAGTTGATTACAATCTATCCATCCATATGATGGCCCTGGGTATGAGACCCTCTTAAATATTACGTTTCAATTATAAATTTATAAATTACGACTGCAAAAAGTTCTATTCCCTCGATTAGTCCTGATGTCATTGCCTTAAAAGTTTGAGAGCACAAATAACTTCCATAGCGATAGGTGCCTTATGCTGAAACTTAACAGCATGATAGGTCCAAACAAAAAGAATAACATGTGTTAATGTAAGTGAATTGGCCCCATACACCAATGCCCCTGTCTGACATGTGCATTGCAAACGAAGTATGAACCAATATTTTTAAAAATGACCCCATAAATAAATGTTGGTGATGAATATAGGTTGGTTTTTCTTTTTCATTTTGTCTGTATTTTTCATTCTCCCTAATTATATAACAACAATATGAATGGTGTGAGATTGAATATATTTTATATGTTAGAATCAAAATGATATACAGTTCAGAGTTGAGTTGAAAACATAAGTTGTGTTATAAAAAGATTGGGAACATAGTACCCCTACAGTTTTGGTGAACAAATGACCACCGCGCTAAGATTCAGATATAGTTTTGTGGTATTTTACCACTTCAGAAGTAGACTGCAGCCCACCGCACACTTTTTCTAGGGTCGCCGACCCTTACCAGTGTTTCCAGGTCCTCGACCTTGACTACTGCAGAGCGCACCAGAGCTCATCAGAGCTTAAGGTCACATGACCTACACAGCCGCAGGGAATAGATGGGTCTTCATACCCGAGCATAGCATACCAGAGCATAAGGTCATCTGACCTATATAGTCGCGGAGAATAGTCGGGTCTTCATACCCGAGCAGATCATAGCAGTTACCAGGGCGTAAGGTCATCTGACCTATAAAGCCGCAGGGAATAGTTGAATGGTCACACCCGAGCAGAGCATACCAGAGAGTAAGATAATCTGACCTATATAGCGGCAGATATTAGTTGGGTCATCACACCCGAGCACAGCATAAGGTCATCTGACCTATATAGTCGCAGAGAATAGATGGGTCTTCATACCCGGGCAGAGCATACCAGAGCGTAAAGCTCTCTGAACCTACATATTGGCAGAGAAGAGTCAGTCACTTCGGCCAGGCTGATGTATCATCAGAGTAGACTATGCATAGGACAATAGGTAACGATTCTACAATAGAAAATTCCAATTTCAGCATTCATTCAGGATATGCAATATTCCTCACCTAATTTAGGAGGTGAAATTTAAGGGGAGGATGTGGGTGTTCACAGGCTGTGACCCGAAATCAGAAAAATCAGTGCACTAGCAAGCTGCATGCAAGGAATAAGACAGTTGTCAATTAAGAAGATTCTGGTATAAGAAAGTTTAAGGATTGTCTTTGCTTTGACAAGAGGAAGACAACTTGAAATTATCCCTCTAAAAAATCGCTTTTTCGAGCAAAAGCTTGCATTTTCACTATTTACAAATTTACACTGTTAACTCAGGATGTATCTTAAGTTTCTTTGGGAACGATTAATGGATTATGTTTCAAAAGTTGCCCACAGCAGCAGCATTTAGAGAAGGAAATAAACACCACACTCATGAGTCGTCTAAGGTCTGAACTCCAACTACTCAGATTGATACATAGTCATTGATTTTTGGATTGATGATTCATTTATGATTCAACTCAACATGGAATAGCAAAATTGAAATCGAATAACATTGAGATTGACACTATTAGGCATCATAACACATTTGGCCGTAAAGATATTTTGGAACTAATTCAGGAAATGAAACAGCTCATGCCAAACTGACCGGAGACAACAATATTTGAGCTTAGGCTGCTCATATGCGCTGGATAGCAAGTTAATGATCTCATTGATCGTATCATTCCTTGTCACACATCTTGAGAGGGATGTTTCTAATGAGTGCTGAAACATTTTGGCTAGTTGCTAGATGGCTCAACAAAATTGTTTGCAGAAACTACCAACAACTGATAGAACACAATTGCCACTGACAATCTGAATATGAATTGAATATTGCCGACTTTCCTGCAAATGTCATCCCTTGACCCCTACTGGCTCTCATGAGAAAGCTTCACTAACAGTGAGCAGCCACCAGATGCGCTTTTATTTCGGCCTGACTTCACAAGCACCCACCCAAATGTAAATATGTGAAAGTAATAGCATTTTAGGGCCACTTGTTTTCTATTGTATTTAGAATAATAATCCGTCTCAATTTCCAACCTAACCAAACGATGAGTTCCCATAACAGGAAGACTTATACCTACTTGTAATCATAGTGGCACATTTACCGACCTGTTTCCTGAAGTAAGCCTTAACCATTTCACTTAATGCATGAATAAACCCAGGCATTTCCTGTTTTCAAAGATAAACACTGCAAAAGTAATTGGATTCTACGCCAGGCACATCCTGAAGTGTTATCCCAATCAATTAAATATATGAAAACGGGTGGCAATACACGGGATAAAGAGACAGGATATGAAAAGACAGGCATTGAGTGTCAGTTACATAATCCTACTGGTCACAATTGTAATTGTAGATGCCTGTCTAGACGGAAGTTTACCAAAAAACTTAGACATACTTTTTCGGAGAAATGGATGTTGATTACTGTTTCAAGTTTTTAATCTATAACTACTTGAGGCTCTAGGGCCTTGCATATCCTGAAATACAATTATGATGGTCGATAAATGAAAAGATTAAAAGCCTATAGAGTAGAAAGAGACCAATACAGTGAGTTGCACCATCTCAAATCACAAAATTGGCTTGACAAGAGACTGCTTCAAACTCATTATAATAACGAGACAATTCTCTTTCTTTTGTCCACCTAAATAGAACAGCAGGCATGTTGGCTGTGAGGTATCTCTTTTTGCTATTGGCTGCAAGTCTACCAGGTTGCAGTGGGAACTTGAGGGCACATGCATCTAGACTGAGAACAGACCTTCTACAAGGTTATGACAAATGGGTAAAACCAGACGGTATCAATAATGAGAGTTTAAGCCTGACACTCGATGTAGGGTTGACACAAATCACAGACGTTGATGAGAAGAACCAAGTCCTTGATGGGATATACTGGATGAACCAACAATGGTTTGATATGCAACTAAGATGGGACCCGGCAAATTATGAAGGAATAACTAAGATTCACTTCACAGATGACAATATTTGGCACCCAGAAATAGCATTGCGAAATGAAGTAGATGTGGAGAAAACATTGAAAGGTTCTAGAACAACCCAGGTTGTTGCTTGGTATCATGGTTTGGTCATAAGGAACCGCGTGGTGAATTATAGAAGCTCTTGTTCGATGAATCTACGAAAGTTTCCATTTGATACCCAGAACTGCTCATTAACATTTCAATCTTACCGTTTCTGGGGGAATGAGCTCAATCTCACCACAAGCATGCCATTTTACAGAAATACATACATCAATAACAGTGAGTTTGAGTTGGAAGACATCGAGAGTGTAGCTGAATATATCGACACCGGTTATTATTTACCAGTTGTGTATGTTCATTACCATATCATATTGAAGAGAAGGCCTCTCTTCTTCATGCTCAACATGTTGCTACCAAGCTTCCTTATTTCTTCTGTTTCAATGCTAAGTTTCTGTATACCACCGGAATCAGGAGAGAAAGTTGGTCTAGGTGTGACTGTTTTACTCTCCCTGTCAGTATTCTTACTGATTTTCAGCGAGCAAATGTCTGCCTCTGCAGAGCCACCATTAGTAGCCATGTACTACTTTGGAGCTGTCTTAATTGTAACCATTTCAACTGGCTTATCCGTTCTAACTAGTAACCTACATCACATGTCAGCGAATAAGGTGAGGAGAGTACCAATATGGCTACAACGCCTTTGCTTTGGTAAACTCTCTCTCCTTCTCTGTAACGTCTCAGATGTGGAAAAAACTCTGAACACTGACGACCTTCCCTCAGCTGATGGTGGTTCTGAGCAAGTTTCTAGCAGACGCGCAACGATTGGAGTTTTCCAAGTTGGCCCAATAGAAAATGAAACCACTCTGATTGAGAAAGTTGAATTGCCGCCTAATGAGCAATCCATGCTCCAAAACATCACTGCAGGAATAGCTCTCATAAAGAGTGTTATTGGGCGCTATGAGGAATCCAAGAAACAAGATGAGCTGCTGGAGACTGCACAAAGAGAATGGAGTATTGTGGCACAGGTACTGGACAGACTATTATTGGTGATTTTCCTAATTTTGAGCATCATTTTCACATTAGGAATTTTGATTCAAGTGTCAACTCCGTTAATCGATTGACTCTATTAATAGCTTTTGATTTACCTTACAGTGAGTTGACAATTATCTAACTTTTTTCCAAGTAACACTGTTGTAACAACTGAGCATAAAATTTGCCTTTCACTTGTTCACAATCATGCTTTAGCCTCTATTGTAATGTTATGGTTTTCAATTGTAATATTTTCTATGTATAAGTGACCACATATTTTTTCAAGACATTTGCTTCAGATGCATTTCATGCAGTCTCAAAGTGCTCATTGGTCTGGGTATATAATGACACATTACATCGATGACTAGGCTGATAAGAAAGAAACTCTTTATAACATGTAAATGTCCCTACTCTCCCCCTATCTCTACTTGGGATTACTTGATCATCATAAAATTTTTATTTCCATGGCCCTGAAAGATATAATATACCTATGTTTTCATGTTAAAAATTATGATGCCTAAGACTTGTATTTAATCAAAATACAATTATCATTGTGTAGTCACACAACATCAATATTGTGCTATGAGCCAAAGAGCATCACTGTAACCGCAGGTCACATGATTAATCTTTATATATTTATTGATGACTTAAAAACTACTTAACCTGCAGAAAATGGCGACCAAAAACGGCCAAACCAGTCCAATCCCTACATAGTCCATACTAATAACACAATGCCTTCCCCCTGTCACCTGATAAAACTGATCAGGGTTTTTACTTCATTTGCATAATTTTCATTTGATGAGAATGTTTTACAAAATCAGCCATAGAAAAAAAACAAAATGGAAGGAATATTTAAACAGCGTTCATCAATAATAATTAAGAAAATCTTCAGTTATTATTAAAAATTAACTTAGTTATGTGTTTAAATGAATCTACCAAGTTAATAAGTCAGTCCTTGCATTTAAAAAAATTATCAATCCTTGGGAGATGTTGACTCCAAGCAGAATTATCAAGTCGAGAATAACACAATTTAAGAGATTCAGGATGGATAATGACCGTATGTAACTATGTATTTAGTGAAAACATGTGTGTGTTACACTGGGATGAAACTGGAAATATCCTGGAGGTTGCTGGCGATTTCGTTTGAAGGGGAAGAACGTGATGACCCCACATTTCATCAAGTCTTTTCTAATACACTGTAATGTAAGTTCCCATATTCCAAAATAGCTACTCATCCTTAAATTGACAGTCAATAGTTATCCAAATATCAAGAACATGAGATATGGTAACAATAACACTCATAAATTTTTGATAATCACATATTCCTCGCTTGCAGAGCTTTGATCAGTTTAATGTTATTATCAATAAATGTGTCGCAGTCTCAAAAAGCAGGGATAAGTAGGATGTAAAAAATTTGAGGTTGTTATGAGGTTTCCGACAAAAAAAAAAGAGTCATGAATCTAGCACAAATAATTTTGAAATTACAACTTGAAGTTTGAGATCACAAATAAGAATAGGTGTTAATGGGTCAGAAAATTGTCAGCTTTCAGAATGTGTATAATATTTTTATGTAACATTTCATCATATAAGAATTAGTGCTGCCTGAACGGCAACGCATGTACATTGGTGAGTTCTAGGCACGATGATTTTGCGACTCCCAAAGGCGGCAACAAAGTTCTAGTTTAGCGGTTACAGAACAAGCTGATTTATAACAAACACACATAATATTTTGTTAGTGTTACTATGATCAAGGGGTGCTATGTTCTAACATGTTAGTAGTCTTGGGTCAGAGAAATTGATTCACTCGTCAGGGTGTCACAGCGTTGGTTGTGAGCTGTAATGCTTCACAGCTTATCTTACTTTAAGTGTCTTATGGTATATTGAGATCCCAATCCTTCACTTCACTCTTTGGAAAACACAGGCTGACTGTCTTCATGGTAGCCCATTCTCATGGCATTTGTATCAAACTCATCTGAGGAAAATCTGCAGCGGGAAATCTGCTTGGGAATAAATTGAGCAATACATCTGGTGTTGTTAGGGCTCTCTGTGCAAGAACACTTGCGCGAGTTGAGATCGTCTGGTTGTTATGACCAATCTAGATCACAGTCTCCTTCTGCCTCATGTAAGAATATTCCTATCTCCTTCTTGTAACCAAATCATTCAGTTGGGCTTGGATAAATTGATTAAAAATTAAAAGGTTGAATAAAATCAGGTGTTTTATCAATCGCCCATCCCGAGGAATGGGCAGCAAAATATTACTGCCTTATTGGCGAGGCCGCAGTTTGCTCTCTGTTTGCAGGCAGGCTGGAGTACACCCGGAGCCAATAAATCCCCATTAGAATATTGACTGCAGTGGGATTCGAACCCACAACCTTCAACATTAGCATACTAAGGGAACGGCGCTCTAACCAACTGAGCCACCTCCTTCTCCTAATTCATGATCAGACTCTTCTGCTTGCCCAAATACAATCTCATCACCTTCACGGTCACTGATACTAGCATATTCACGTGTTCTATCGCCAATATACTCATTTATAACCCCCCAGAACATCACTTCCAACAAGCAAAGTAGTTGAGCCTTCACTGCTGGCTGCCATTTTTTGTGTTGCCTAGTGACGGCTTTAAGCCAATTATGGGGGGTCTTCTATTTATTTTGAGACAATCTGATTCGAGTTTCTGAGAGAGCATATTTTGTTGGTTCTAGTAGATGGTTTTCTCAAATTAAGAAAACTAAAATCAAAAATAATTAGTAGTAAGTAAAAAACAATAGCTGAAATGCGACCTGTACCCGCTTTCTGAGACTGTGACACAAATGATGTTTATGTATTTTTATCGCTTAACTACTCCTGGGCAAATACCCTAGGCAACACTAACACTATTCAGAATGCCCCAAAATGGTAGTTGGGGTGACAACCGGTAACTTGTAACTCTTCATATAGAGTAAAGAACACTGTTATTTATACCGGGGGGGGGGGGGGGGGGGGGGGAGGGGGGAGTATAACAATTAATAATTTTAGAACCATGGAAACCATGACAGTGCAATGTGATACGTTCAAGAACATATTGAGTCATGAACCTAGGTGTGTTTCATGCATTGTATGTGACAACACTGACATAGAACCATACTCAAGTGAAAATAGATAGATTGGTGCTGGCTTTACCTTGTAAATAATGATATAATTTAGAATAATAAAGGCATATTACAGACGGATCGGAAAAAAAACTATCAGGTCATTGGTTCTTATTGTCCACCAGATAGCAGGTAAATGTCTACAATGAAGTTTTCTTAATATACTTATATTTTCCTCTGAGTGCACAAATGTCACAGCTAGCTAATGGATGGCTTGTTGAAAACTTCTCTTTAAATGGCAACTGATGGTAAAATGCACCTTGAATAACAATTAAAATGAATAGTCATGTTTATTTTGGAGGTCATCCAATGAGATAAAAATTGCTGACTGGCTAAAAAGGTCATACCTCAACATGTGTACTACGGAAGGCAGCAACTAAGTTAGCAGTGCCCAGATGCATTAACAAGTTTTTACCTTGCATGAGCCATTTAATATACAGGGTGATAGGCCCTGCTGGGTTCAAGCATATAAGTGACACTACTAAGGATGGGTACACATACTATCTTCTAAATCTACACTTTTCAAACCTAACTGATCGATGAGTTGTCACAACAGGAATCAGCAGCTATACTTGCAATTATATTAATATGATAGCAATATTTAAAGATCTAGGCAGCAACGCTGTTAAACTGTTTCCATGAAACAGCCATAACCGTTCCAGTAAACGCATGAAACAATAGAGACCATTCCTGTTTTGAAGGATTAGCACTACAACAAGGAATTGACTTTAGGCCTGGCGCATCCTGAATTATCATATTAATAAATAAAAATGATTGAACAAGCGACAGCAGCAGAAAATGAAGGGAGCTTGAACATTGAGTAATCGTTACTATCAGTACCACATGTAGAAGTTTGTTCGAGGGGACTTTTACCAATAAAAATTTTCAAAACTAGTGAAGTTGATTCCTGCGTTGAAGTTTTTAATCATTGACGATAGTAAGGTCTCAGGCCTTGCATATCCTGTCGATCAATGCAGTGTACAGGTACAAAGGCCAGAGATTCAAGCAGGGGGTGATGACAAAAGCAATAACAGTTCCTGTAAATGCATGAACCAATAAAGATACTTCCTATTTTGAAGGATTAGCACTACAACCAGGAATGGATTTTAGGCCTGGCACATCCTGAAATATCATATTGATCAATAAAAGTAATACAACAAGTGACAGCAGCAGGAAATGAAGGGAGCTTGAACATTGTGTAATCGATACAATCTGTACCACACGTAGAAGGGAATTTTACCAATAAAGATTTTCAAAACAAGTGAAGTTGATTCCTGCTTTGAAGTTTTTAATCAATGATGATAGCAAGCTCTTAGGCATATCCTGTCAATCAATGAATTGCTCAGGTAAAATGGTCAGGGATTAAACCAACGGTCATCACAACTCAGGCTACCGAATTGAGTTGACAACTGGTCTTCTACAAACTCATGTAAGGAACACATAGGAAAGAGGAACAATGTTGGCTGTGAGGCATTTTCTGTTACAATTGCTTGTCAGTCTACCAGCCTGCAGGGGGAACATGAAGGCACATGCATCCAGACTGATGACAGATCTACTCCAAGGTTATGACAAAAGGATAAAACCAGATGGTATCAACAATGAGACTTTAAGCTTGGTGTTTGATGTAGGGTTGGTTCAAATAATAGACGTTGATGAAAGGAACCAAGTCCTTGATGGTATATACTGGATGTCCCAGCGGTGGCGTGATATGGAGCTCAGTTGGAACCCAGCAGATTATGAGGGAATAACTAAAGTTTATTTCACTGATGATGACATATGGCATCCAGAAATGGCATTGCGAGATGAAGTCGATGTAGAGAAAACAATAAAAGGTTCTAGAACAACAAGAGTGTATGCACATCCTAACGGCGTAATTACAAGGATGCGAACGCTGAATTATAGGAGCTCCTGCCCCATAAATTTAAGGAAATTTCCATTTGACACTCAGAACTGTTCATTAACCTTTCAATCTTACCGCTTCAATGCTAACGAGCTCAATATCAGCACAAAGCTGCCGTTTTACAGAAGCGTTTACATCGAAAACAGTGAGTTTGAGCTAGAGGACATGACTAATGTAGTAGAATATAACGACATAGCTTCTTATTTCCCAGAGGTATTCATTCACTACCATATTGTAATAAAGAGAATTCCGCATTTCTTCCTCCTCAACATGTTGCTGCCAAGTATCCTGATATCTTTGGTTTCCATGCTAAGTTTCTGTATACCACCAGAATCAGGAGAGAAAGTTGGACTTGGTGTGACTGTTTTACTCTCTCTGTCAGTTTTTCTACTGATTTTAAACGAGCAGATGTCTCCAGCTGCAGAACCACCGTTAGTTGTCATGTACTATTTTGGAGCTGTCTTAATTGTAACCATTTCAACAGGGTTATCCGTTCTTACTATTAACCTCCATCACATGTCATCAAATAAGGTGAAGAGAGTACCGCTATGGCTACGGCATCTCTGCTTTGGTAGACTTTCTGTTCTGCTTTGCATCAGCTCCGACGTGGAGAACAGTGAAAGAAATGTCATCCTCCCCTCGGTTGAAACTGCTTTGAAGAGTGCTGCTAGCGGGCACAGGAGATTTGTACACGGCAAAGTAAACCCAATTGAAAATGAAATAACACCAATTGAGAAAATCGAATCACAACCTGATGAAGATTCTATTCTTCTGCATATAAGTGCATGTTTAGCTGTGATTGAACATTTTATTGGGCGCTTTGAAGAATCAAAGAAGCAAGAAGAGCTTTTGGAGACAGCGCAAAGAGAATGGAAAATGGTGGCACAGGTACTGGACAGACTGTTATTGGTGATTTTTCTAATCTTGAGTGTCACCTTCACGTTAGGCATCTTGCTTCAAGCATCAACTCCATCAAACAAATAACTTGGTTATGATAATGAAAACTGTCTGAATATATCCTACAGTATCGCGTTTTCAAATTTATCAAACAGTTTTGTATTTTCTTACATTTTTGCTTTGATTTGTTTCACCTCTGTTGATAATTAAACTTTAGCTTCTATTGTACTTTCATGAGTTTATATTATAGTTCTAAACAATAATCAAATCATTCTTAGCAAGATACCTGCTCTAGTTTTTTTCCTTCTCATTCAGCTTGGCTAGCTGGTCAAGAAAGATGATTAACAAAAATATCTTAATCTCAAAATAAAGTTCAGTTGTGAAAAACCTGTCACATGAATTACAAATAAGCAAGGCTACAAACCAAAATGTACATGGTCAAAGTACTTAGGCCTGTATTTGGCATCAGCACGCTGTAGGCAATTTGTGGGATTAAAGTTAACCTCTTTGTCCACTTTTGCATTATTGTACAAAATACAGGCAGAGGTCTTTTTAACCTGCTATATATATCAGGTATTATTTGGTTTGCACAGCCAGTTTTCTCTTTGTGCCAGTACCCCAACCCAAACTCGGTATAATTTTGTTTCCACCAAGAGATGACTTCCAGTTTTTAATGAAAGCAGGTGAAATATGGACAACAATATTGCTTCTCTAAAATCAGCCAAATAATCTGTGATGTTTTCAGTATAATCAATTATTTTAATTGAATTTACACCGCCTCGGGCTTGAATTTGATCAATCTCATCGCATGCTAGGGGTTCAAACTAAGATGGGATATCAGCTGAATTAGTGGTCCTTACATGATCTTAGCATGCACAGCAGATGCATTCACACTAAAATATGATCACCCAGTATTCAGCCATGTGACATGGCGATTCTGGTGAGTCAGCTTCCAATAGTTCATTTGACTAGATGGGTATTAGAAATGATATGAATCGAAGTCTTCCTTTTTACAAATGTGATTGTTATTGTCTCAAACCGGACTCATTTTCCTACAACATTAGTCAAACCTCTACTTTGCGTAAATGAATTCAACCATCCAATGTTTGTTAACTTCGCACAGTAGTGTTGCAAATTATCCATGCTTGAGAACCTAGGTTGCAAAGACAACAAGTAAGTTGGCCAATTGGGCCACATTAGGGCACTTTCCTTACAGCTTGCAGTAAGACTCATCTGAGAGACGTTATTCAAACAGTTCTGCAAAACTATGTAAAATGTTACCCCCGGAAGGACTAGCCAGCTATCCTGAATTAGCTCAGTGATTAAAATTTATTTCTTTAGTTTCTTTCTCACCCTCATCATCCAAAGAGATTCACCTCAGATAATTACGGCAGCTATATGATATGATACCTGATTTCTCTTACCGTGAATGTAAATGTTCTTATGTAAAAAGGGTTCAGTGCAGTTGATAAAAAAAAGACAAAAACAGAGCTTATAACGTGCAATGACAAAAACTCATGTTTGCAAGATGCTAGATCTGTTTAGATTCAGATACTATACTATCGATTCTGTGTGGTTCAGCTAATTCTCTGTTGGTTGCAAAACATTTATCCTCAGGCAGTGAGAGAAAAAACCGACTCCTGATAACTACATAAAAATTAAACAACATTGGAACAAGCTGTTGCCAAAACTTTTCAACATTCTGAAAGTTTCCCTCGTCACTATTGATATCATGCCTCATATGTTGGCCAGCAATGAGTGAAAGTCGTCCCCGAAAGTTTTGTGAGGAGCAGAATCGTAAACCTCCCCTAAAGGTTAAGGCGACTTTTGCAGATTGTTTGTCTGAATAACCAACTTTCCCTCCCCTGTTGCCTGATTCATTGGCAACAAACCTTGCAAGGCATTCATTTCAAAGTGTCAGAATGTGGAAGCTGCCATTTTGTCATCTTGTTTGTAAAGTGAGCTCTGCACATGTGCAGTACCCTAAAATCACATGTATCACAGGCTACTCCGCATGTGCAATGCCTAAATTACAATGACTCATGTCCCACAAAGATCAGATTAACCATAAATAGATAATAATATGATTTTTTGTACTCAACAGTCTCTTTCATGATTGTGTTCCGGAGTGATTAAAGTTTCATACAAAGACTGAGTATGTGCTTTCTTTCTGTATAGACCCTGGAAGCCCATCAGATGATCAAAGCAACTAATTGGAATCACAGCTCTTAAGAAAACATCAAATCATCTAAAGACTCCAACTCAATTCAACCTGAATGTAGGAGGGATCGGTCTGCAGTCTGCAGTAGATTGAATGTTGAACTGATTGTTCCTCAGATTAGATTTATCTCATCGCAAACTAAGAGCGGCCGACTCCTCTAAACACAAGATAATCTGAAAAAACAATTATTTTTTCCAAACTATTCATTCCTAAAATGATATGAATACTGTTGTGTAAGTCTCATTGAACGGTCACAGTAAATCAGCTTTTGATTCCCAAATTGGATATGAGTGCTGCCACTCAGTCAATAATTCATAATTCTCTCAATAGGTCAACTAGTTTGATATTACCACTACCTTCATTTCTGGCTTTCAACGGTAAATCAAAATGATTCGATCTGTAATTCCAATTCATGAGGGTACTGCAACTTGTTCAGTAATCGACAATAATTCACACTAATCATTCGAATTTGATTTGAGTACTGCTGCTTATTTCTTGTTTCATAGTAGATCACAATAGAAAATCCCCTAAGTTTGCCCTAAATCCTGTGTCGGATTTATCACAGCATACTTCGATTGATTGCAAAGTGTCCTTCGTTAACTCTCAGTAAAATTAACATAGCGTCTCAGCACAGGGGCACAATGATCTGAATTACCTTGCCTGCTACTATTTTAACAGAAATTAAACACAACAGTGACGGTCTATTTATTCAAATATGAATCTAACTGATACGATACTTGCTATGTTATGACACAATCTCAGGAATCCCAAAAGATTAGAACCTAGACCATGGCCTCTACTAATTGAGCTATTCAAGAATGTATAAAGAATATAGAATAACACATAGGATATATATACTAGCAGATTTATGGCAGATATTTAATTGTACTAGTGCAAAGAATGAGAATAAAAGATGTAACCGGCACAAGTAATTAATCAGTAGCTATGTGATAGATCTCTTAACGCTCTGTCAACACAATATTTGGAATATGGAGTGCAAATTGTTACAGATATTGTGTACCCTTCTCAACTATAGTGTTGACCTTCAATTGTGATATTACAGTATATGTAAAGTCGCAGGTGCTGTCAGGAAATGTAAAGGGGCCTTAGAGAAGGACAAGGTATTGTTATTGTGAACTTGGTAAGCTGATCTTCTCCCATCGGAAAGCCGCCGTTTGGCAAGGTTGCAGAACAACAATTATCGGAACAAGTTTTCGCGCTAAAGTTATTATAATTTCACGATCGAATGAGAACTTGTTCCCCCATGGTCATATAGTCATATTTAATTCAGTTTATTAAACACCATATTATGATGTTCTGCAGATCAGTTTGCAGGTACCGCGTTGATGCGAAGTATTTCCAGATGTTGAGATCGTGGCTGAGAGAACTCAGTTCGTATTCTGAGAGTATCACCTGCAGCTGAGCAGTTGTAGGAGTACCTCAAACCATCTGTACTGTTAATTGCTGCTGAGCAATCTGGGTTAAAGCCTCCTTTGATTACACTGACTGCTGGCCCTGCAATATTGCGGGAATCGTACATTAATGAATAGTTGTGTATCCTCATGGCTAGCGGTAAAATTTTTAATGAGTCTCAAGCATAATTTTGCATAACATAACTTCTGAAGAAAGCAAAGAGTTCTGATTCTTCTCATAGTCATAGTAGGTTACTGTGCTTTGAAGGGAATGCAGGAATCAGTAATCAAACATAGTCTAAAAACTTACTATATAACTTCCATACTGAGCTTACATCAGAACCACCACAGATCTGGCTCGGGTTTCCGATGCAGGCATCGCGGCAGGAAGTCTCATTAACAGCTTCGTATCTACCATATTCGTCACCACAGTAACAGCGAAAGTATCCCTGAAGTCCCATGTAAATGAAACCTGTAATACAAGGTTTCGGATCTCACTCTTGAAATTCTTACTCGAAAGTGAACTCCTCAATTTTGAGCTTCAATATCTTCAGATCACATTAACCATACCTCTGAAGATGAAAAGATGAATATAACTATACCGTCTTCTGTGGTTGGCAATAGGTTCATGAATTGCACGATGAATGTATAAAGTAACAGACCTTCTGAGACACAGTGAGCAGCACAGACCTCTATATCATTATCGAAACCCCAGAAATATGATCCATCTAATTCAGGATAGGTTGTATCATCTTGGTAACAGCCAATATAGCCATCTGCTCGATATACAATGAATTAATATTTTTACATTTCATTCAACACAACATGTTACAAAACTACGTATTTGAAACTTCCGGTGGTAATACTACCACAACCACAGTAAATCAAATATTATAATATCGTTTATATCATTTGAACCTGCGCATCCTGCAACAAGCATATCGGATCGTTTTTGCTTTTTATAAATTACTAAATTCTTTCTCCAGAATTATTTCCCGAAGCCTTAAAGGCATAAAGTCATAGGATATCTGAAGCGCAAGAAGACTGGTTAACTATGTTACAGCAAGGCTCAGTCTTGATATAACTCAATTCTCTGCTTTCTTGATTTCACGTGTGCTGAGTGATTAGCAATACTTTGTTTTTACAAACTTGTCACTTTTAATTCCTTAATTAATACACTGCGAGCCAAAGCTTATAAATGCTGAGTTATAAATTGGTCCGTACTGGAGTCAATACTGCAAATCCTTTGTTGCAAATTTCGATTCATTTGCAATCAAATAAACGACAAATATGGTTGATTGTCAGTTTGCTTTTTCATATTTTCAGAGCTCAGAAAGCAGTCACTCAGGTAGCAAACCACATCGTTTGGTGTTATTATGTGCTGTATTTGTCTTGGAATATCTCGTATTTGAGAGATATGCTTCTGAAACACTCTTTTTGCAGTATTTGAAAAGATAAAAAAATCCGTGTCAGAGGTGTGTGGCTGTGAAAACCTATGATTATTATTAAAAATCATTCATTCTAATTCATGACTTTATTTTTAGAAAAAAAAGCTACCATCCTAGCAACACCTCTGTGTCATTCTATGTTAAATCTACATTTTTCGTTTTTCTTATTATTGCAAAGTTTAAAATAATGATTAATTGGACGAGACTCACCGGGGAATCAAAAAACTTTGTTCATAAAGACAATAGCACTGGGCTAATTGAGATTTGTCTCATTCTAGATCAAGGAATTACAGTCGAGATGATCTATGATTTCAATTTTCAGTATGAAAATCCAATTGCTATGACCATTGATCTCTAATTTCCTTAAGAGATTGGAATCATTAAATATATAGTCGATAGTCATAGCTAAGGTTGGTGAATGTAAATAAACTAATCATAAAGCAGAATTTGAAATAATTACAGTGACCGGATGTTAAAACGATACATCAAACTGAACATACGAATACAAGTATCTGAAATAATCAGATAAAAGACAGTCAAGTGGCCTGTTTACTTGCCCTTTCAGCTCTTGATATTCAGGGACATTAAAGTAGCAGTAATGGCACTTGAGATAATGTTAACCAACTTTGACTGCTTCACTATTCAATAAATGTAGTGGTGGAGGAGGTTAACCTCAATGAATCCTATCATTCATTTTACAGCCAGATCCATACCTGCTACAGCTGATAATATTTCACATATGGTTATAGGGTTTTAAATGGGCACCAAACTATATGGTTTTCTTATGCCCTTTACCCTATATTAGCTTGCGGTTATCATGAGGAGACAACTCAGTACACTCATCAGACGAGGCAAAAGCAGCATCTGCCTGCAAATCATCAGCGGTGGGTTATAAAGAGCTAAAACTTGGACACAATGTCATCAACCTAAGCTTTAAAAAAGCAGCAAATTCATCAGCATGATCTTCGTCTCTGACATAGCCACTCGGTAAAAATATCACTCAAAATTGCTGGAGGAAGAGATTTCATGTCCTTATTGCTCTATTCTTTGACACAAGACTATGAAATTTGTTAATTTGAGACCTGAAAAGTTTTAAGAATGAGAATTACAATACTACCTCTTGAATTTACGTATAATCCTCTTGGTCTGCTCAACCGTGCTACTCAACAACTTTAAATAAACCTTCTTCTACTTGATTTTATGTTGTGACACCAGTGCAAACTCATCTAAGCTGTTAGCTACGATGTCACTGACTGACTGAGCAACGCAATTAACACCAACAATAATATATCATCTGCGGACAAATGATTCAACAGATTATTAAGGACTTTAAATTCATTCAATCATAAAGCCAACTATTCCGCTCTTGCATTCTTGATTATTGTTGAAAGTTTTCCTAGTGAGAATACCAAAAGCACGATATATCGGTCAACGATTTATACGCTGAATGCCCTCAATGGATATATAAGCTTTCAATGTATGTAAACAACATCAAGTTGCCCGCCACATTTGCAGCGACATGAGGATAGATAATATCATAATTTATTTTCACCAAAATTCAGACAAAGAGGCAGCAGAAAATTGAATTGATTATCAGAATTTCTGGTGTTGTCTGTGCAAGTATCATTCCTGCAGTGGCAAGAGCTTATCTCAGAAGTGAATAACATGTTGCTTATAATGTGATGCTACTAGATCTGTAGATCATGTATTTTATTACTAACCACGATTAGGTAGACAAGAAAATGAAAGTGCCCTCAGCCACAAGAAACAAGCTACAATTTGATGGCTGTAGAGAAGGCAGTATTCAAATTGTCGAAGGCACAGCAATTTGAACCCAGGCAACAATATCCACACATAAGCTCTATTACAAAAAAATCAGTATGGACAGTAGCCACTTTTATGAGAGAATCATAGTACCAGGTTTGTTGGTTCAGCCCATGTTGCGTGCATATACATATTTTAGGTATAGTTAGTCCAATTAAGCACTGGGTGTTGTTAGACATGTTGCAGACACTGTACAGGACATTGTTCCCAGGACTCATACAGCTCCTATAGCACCAACAACAGTGCTTTATAGGGCATGAGCAATGTAAGACATATCCCATAGAGCACCTGCCACATCTCTTACAACACCCGTAGCCAGGATAAATTTTTTAATGTCCCATGTGAAGCTAATTAGATGATGACCCTTGAATTATGGTGTGTATTTTATTGTTTAGAGTGATTTCACCAGTAACAGTTGCGCATAAAAATTAAATCTAAAGCTAATGTAGTGAGAGAGAGGTTCAAGAGCACATCATTCCTCAGTGCCCACTAACTAGTATAACATTAGGTAGCTATACATATAGGAGTAGGGGGAATTGCAGTTGGCTAAAGCGCTAGAGTGCAGTGTGCAAGTGTTAAACGCTGTTGCTGCAATTCCTACCACTGACTACTTGTGACTGTTGGAATCCAAAGTGTGTTCAGACCTGCGAAAAAACTAAGAAAAATTGGCTTAGATATTAAGGTCTCAAACTGCCCTCTATATCTCCGCCCATTCTTGGTGATGCGGTGAGAGACTGAACCTTTTGATCTCAACCATATTTTAGCCGTCATAATGATACAAGCAATATTACTCACCAATGGGAATGGTAGTGTTGAGTATGAGTAGTGATACATCACAGACAAAGTGATCTGAGGGGAAGCGAATCTCAGTCCATGGGTTTGTCTCATTATCTGTCTTTAGAGGTGAGACTTTTGTGCAGTTTTTGGTACACTCATCATCTGGGTGATAAGATGACTGCATCCGAATCAAACCTTCCTCATACTTTATGTCTGAAAATCATATTTTTTGTATGTAAATTTTAATCGTCTGCAAAAAATAGTTTCTATGTTGATTGTTTTTAATAATTTTGATGTATCAATAAAATCAGAGAAAATGGAACCATAATACATGTATCATATTAATTTGGGTCAAATGGTCTTGGTAGCTGCGAGATGTAATAGCAATTTCCGTACTGCTGTTTTATGAATTATGTATAATTATGACATAATTATTTTCTTGGAATTTCTATTGATTAATAAATTCAGGTAAGCATATAATTTGCTTGCAAAGCGCACAGCATCTGTTTGTAGACTAAGGAAAAATTCTGGTATACACCTACCAATACTAGTGTGTAGTCTTAATTCAAAAAAGAATTGAAGAATGAGAAATAAGAGAATCAGTTAAACATACCATATGGTCCTACTACCGGGTGACTTGTTTGTACAAAGATGTTTTCTCCCACTGCCTGTGCTGAACAAGCAGGCTGATATATCCTGCACATTCCACCCTCATATTGATACCCAGAACAGATATCTGATTTTAGACAGAGAAGAGCACATAGTAAAAGAGATCTCACTGACTTGGTATCATAATGGCTGATGGCTCCTTCAATGTATTGCCTTGCAAACACTTCCTGCTCATATCTAGTGCATTCTGAAACAAAAACGATTTTAAGCAAGTTGCAAATGCTTAGTTTTAACAACCTCCTGTGAAACAGAAGCCAGCTTAAGACAAATTAAACATCTAGTTCTCAGCATTCGAACTGGACCAGACCTTGTAGTTTTCTTCAATATTCAATAGGTCAACATTCAATATAATCAACAGATGTGTCACTTTCCGCACATAATGAGCTACAGTAGCGCATTTTCTTATTGTGTATCATATTGAATGTTAGAGGCTAATTAGGAGCACTGTGGCATCATTTCACATAGCCTATGGACACAGTACACTATAAGCTTTACAGTTTTTCTTAACAGCTTCAATTTCAGAGCATGAACTGCTCAATTTAGAAAAAATATTTCAAAAAATATGTTTATTGCATGTGATTCGCGATACATATAGGCCTCAACAAATGTCACCGATCCAAAAACGCTACTTTAGCTTTAGAAGTCTTAGAAGTTCAGTAAATTTTAGCCTACATGTTAAGAAAAATAAAGAGGAACTTGTCAGATGCTGCAAATTAATTTTCTTTGTCAACCATTTCAATGGGCATTGTTTTTCTGATTTTTTTGCGGCATTTTGCAAGGTTTCCCAAGTTTACAAGAGTGATCATATCAAAATATGTCATCAAAGGTTAAAAATAAGAATCAGTTACACAAGACTAATACACTGATACCAAATTCTAGAACATCGTGCAGAGCAGGAGAGAATCCTTCGAACCTTAATTGATATAACCTTTATTTCGATGTCGGATCATTCTTGTTGGTCATAAGCACTGAGTGGTATAATAAAATAAATATATATAATAAAATAAATACATATATGTGAAAATGGCTCACCAGCAGCTTTGCAGAAAAGAAGACAAATTAGCAGCACAATGAATGGACCAGTAACCCTCATGCTGTGTTTCTCCCACACCTTAGTAATGAATCTCCTATGATCACTGCAGCTGTTTTTATGAGACTCTGTGTGGTTTGATTAGAGCAACATTACCACATCGCTGTTAACAATCAATCAATACTGATGTTATAATAATTTACATCATCCTGATGTCATTAAAACTGCAGGACAACGGGATGACTGTGTTGATTTTAGAGTTATCAAATTGAATTTTAAGTTGTCGGTCTTGTCTTAAATTGACAGCTTCTATGGTACCGGCTGGTTCAGGTAGTAAAGTTTTGAGGGAACTTATGAACCTTTGACAGATAGACCGGATAGCGAGTTTCCTTGGCTTCTTTGAATTCTGTGTCAGTTGTTAACAGTTGAATTATAGTAAAGCATTAAAAATGTGCCAGAATGTAAAACAGTTATCATTAGCTTTCAATGAGAAAATCTATATTCATAAGAACTGCAACATAATCACCATATTCATGTTATAATTATACCTTTCATTAAAATAAGAACTTCATGGAATTGAAATGCGATCAACATCCTTGATAATGGTGAGGATTAGATTGACACTCCTTATTTCTGTCTCTTTAAATCATAACGATTTTTCAGACATCATGATTGCTACTTCGTCATGATATGGTTTTTATATTTTTAATCAATTTTTTATCATATAGTGTCAATGTAGAACGATATATTGTTTCCGTCCAAGAAGTATTTTATGAGAATTTTAATGCAATAGGGCAAAGCATAGTTTGTCTTGGCAAATTGATGGTTAATGGAGAGAACCAAGACACCTTGGAGTGTCGGAGTACTGAAGCAAAGAAGCAAATTATTCCCTAAAAGGGAATAAATCTTGCTACACCTGCAGCATGAGTGGACTGGCAGTGGAAAACATGATGGTGTTTTGCCGTACCGTGGTTTTCTCCATGCGATGATTGATATTTTTTCTTAATTATAATTTTTTAATTTTACACTTGTTAATCGATTTCTCATCGTTTTCCAAGGATGTTGATGTTGTTTCAATATTTTTTTTGACATAAAAGAGAATTGAGACAACAGAAAGAGAATTGTTTATATATTGTTTATACTATAATGATAACTGTAACCATGGCTCTGCTCAGTATCCGTCCCCAAACCTGCAAGATGAGCCACCAGATGCATACGACTATCTACTTGTCTAATGTACTGAAATAAAGTGAACACAATTCAGGGTATTAAGGGACCTTTTAAATTCGTCTTTTAATCCTTCTGGTCATACAAACAAAAACTATACTAAATATACTATACATACAAGTCAGAGTGCCTCAGGCTACCTGACCAAACAGTATGATAGTCTTCTAACTTCAAGTTGTCTCTTTGTAAGTGGAGAGAGGATAAGTTGGAGCCACAACAGATTATGACTAAAGAGGGTCACCGCATGGAATTCTTTGTTCAATAGGGACCCGGCAGAGATTAATCTTACATGGGAAAGCGATTGATGTGATCCAGAATGTTTGATAAGTGACCTGTCGACTGCGGTTTATTATTTTCTGATGTGTCTGTATAGTTGTTTATCTCAAGTTTATTCGGAAGGCTGAAAATAATGGGTGTGCATTGGTGAAAACTCATCTGAGACAGAAAAAAAAAAAGTTGGAGTCCCATAAAGCTTAGTTTTAGGGCCTCTGTTAATTTTAGTTAAAAGCCATGATCTTTTAAAATCAGCTCCAACCCCAAGTTATATATTATTTGCAGATGATACCAACATTTTTAATAAAGAGCCCAACCTGTAAAAGGCAGTATCATTTATTCGAATGACTGAGAAAAACTCACAATTTTCATAGGTAGGTCACTTTGAGCTGCAAAATATGAAACTCAAATCTGTAACCTGAGGCAATTCTTGACACCTGACTGTTCAAAATTATTCAGACCATTTGTAGTTCTTATAATAGAATACAGTGTTAACTGATTCATTTGAATTTTCTTTTAATTTAAACTTTGACTTAATCCCTTCTGAGCAGGAAGTCATCTTCAGAACCAAATTTACTTCAAATTAGCAATTGTTTCAATGAAGGCTGCCATCATTGAGCCATCGAGATAGCGGCAGTAAAACTAAACATTTGCAAAAGATTCTAACAATTGGGCACGTTCTTCTACGCCTCTGCCAATTGATTGTGATCTATGTCTATTATAAAGGGACTTAGTATTGTTTGTTTTCCATTATCTTGCACCAATGCTAAAAACCAAAAGTAGACATTTTCTGTTTTTTGCATTTGAAAAAAAAATTCAGACGATAAAAACAAATCAATTTTTGATTTTTGATTTTGTAACTGTTAAAAAGCAAAAGTTGCAATACATGCTAATTCAATACTCCTTTTTTTCATGATAAAAAAGAATATTAGCAAATAGATTTTTCTTTATCATTGTTAATACTGTATGTCAAAAAATTCGAACAGGAATTTGTATTTGTTTGGTGCTTCCAGAAAAAAATTGAAAATCGAATCCCTAGTCTTTGTTTCATTTTTTGTGTTGAAAAGCAAATAAAACAAAAATTAAATGTCGCGAATTCAAGCTAAACTGTTACTGGCCAATTGATATTGCTATATTCCTCATGTTGATTTATCGGGATTGGGATTCTTGCCGTCACATGATGCTGCCGCCAAAACTGGGATGTCTAACTGAGCTGATACGCTGTAATAGACTGTAAAGTCAAGTCAGCTGCAGGTGGGGTTGTTGGAGCGCAAAGGATGGCTGTACTGCCTCAGGTTGGTGGGCTTCCGCTAGTGTGCTGCCACTTGTGTGCTGCGGTTGGTGTATTGACCTGATTTTCATGGTGCGATTTTTTGTCTTGAACAAAACATGGAAAACAAGTCAAGTTTTCAACATCTGTGCAAAAAAATGAAACAAAAACAATACAAAGTTCCTCTATATATACAAGCAGTATGTTGTGTGTAGGAAATACATTTCAAAACGAGTAACAGCTAGCTTAGTATTACTATTGTATCTAAATTTAGTGAGCAATTTATGGACTCTGTTAGGTAGGGGTCCAAACAAATCAGAGCCAGGAAAAATAATACAATACGATATAATATAATACTTAGGCATGTTGAATGATGTAAGGTAACACAAAAGATTAATCTTTCATAATTTTTTGTATCAGCAACTGTGGACTGTGTGTCACAGGTAATGAGTATTGGCAGGTGTAACTCCGGAGGAGAGAGTTAATTTACTTTTATCTAACTCACAGAGAGGGGACAAAAGACAGCTCAGCCAAAATTGACCTAGCAAAGCTCACAGAAGAAATAACTGAAATTTTATGAAATATCAAGTTTGACTGCAGACCCTGCCTGAACTGGAAGATCAGTAATAACCAACTGCCTGTTTGGGGCTCGGCAGTAAGAAATTTAGATCTCAAGTGTTAAAAGTGTGGGATAGAACTTGAGTTGTCCCAGTTGACACCAAGATAATATCTTAACTATTGATTATACCTGCGCTAATAATGTTTCATACATTCAGTGTGGCAGCCGTCACCTAAAATGATGGTCTATGGTATGTTTCCTGAGTGACTCCTTGCTTCAGTCTCAGAAGACATGATATCTATGAGCGTCCCATGAACAAATTTGATTGAGAATCACCACTAACACAAATAAATGCGTCAGTCGAATTTGATTGTGTTAATAAAATTTAGAAAAATACCAGAATTGTAATTTCAATCTTCAGGCTGTACGCTGTCAATTTTAAATTAAAAAAAAAGTCTTACTAGACAACTGATGATTGAATTAACCAGATCAGATGACAAACCAATTCTGGAATATTAACCTTCATTTTTTATTCGAAAATGAGAAATTTTTATTTAGTTTTTGGTATTATTTTATTGATAAAAAGTTGATCCTGATCATGAAAAATATGTCCGATGTGATGTCAATAATGTCATTACATGAAGGATGCTATCTTAGGATTTTTTGGCATTTTTTAATTTGTTTAACCCCAAAAATGAACCTCATCAAATTGAGCCACATATGTTTATTTTATTCGGTTCCTGTATCCAGGCAAAATTGAAATTCAGACATAAATTGACAACTAAAAGAATAGTGCAGCGGTATTGTCATTTAGTTGGGACCTGTGTGATGCCAGTCCGATTAACTTGGAACTTCTGCACGCCCTAGCACTGTCATTTAACAATAGACCTCCACAGAACAGACGCCAACCTTCCTGGAAGACAAGATGGCTCTATTGCTTCCTCACCCACGAGGTATGTATGATAGTGTTGTTTGTTGTCTATTGACTATAGCAGAAAATTTGGTTTGTCTCCAAGAAAAGTCCAAGTTGAGCTGCCGAAACTATTCAATTATTTTTGAGGTGGCAGTCAGAATTGAGATGGGAAGCTAGCTATTCAATAGAGACTTGTCTTCTTTTTTGTAATAGTTGCACACAAGCAATTTTTTATGAGCCAGGGAAGACTAAATGTTTACTATTGAATCAATCATAAATGTCAAAATATGATCAACGGCAGTACTGTTTTCTTTTAAAAGCTTCATTGAAATCTTGTGGAAGCAAAAAGGTGCGATGGTGAGGTTATGTGAATACTCAGAAATGTCATTTAATAGGAAGTTCAGCAGCAAGATTGCTGCCTACTTTGGTATACAAGGTTATCCACTTTCTCAGCAATTTCATGTTTGTTTATGTATGTTTTTGGTCAAATTTCAAACAGCCAGGTGTATCATCGTGACAAACTTTTATGTTTAAAACTATGCTGACAAACTCCATTTTTTGTTAGGGTAAAAACTTGTTGTTTCAAATGTCTCCCGATAAAATTCAGAATTTGCAATTTTGCTACACTCTGTTGCCAAATTCCTATGGTTTTTATAAGTTCTTTCAAGTTTTTTGTCATAAGATTGATCATGAATTTTCGTGGAGTCCATCAGGCTTCTTTAATAAATTGTATAATTCTTTTTTCGTCCAGGGTCATTTGGTAGTGTGCTTTCAGCCCTGCTTGTCTGCTTAGAGTATGAAGTCTGCGCTGCCAATTTTTTGCTACGTAATTTCAATTAGAGCGAAGGCTTGTTCAAGGATGTCACTGTCCTAAATTCAGTTCCAATTGACTTGCTTATTTATATTGTTGGCTAACAAGTCATGCTCTGGTTGTGTGACTGTTAATTATGAGCAACCTCTGCCATGCAATTTTGGCATGAATGCACCCAACAATAGGCACTATGTCAGCTAACATATCCTAACATATAAGTTAGAACGGCACATGAGGAAGCTTTGCACTTAGTGTTATTGATGAGAAAATAATGTAACAGATTAAGTTTGTGTAGTATTGTAGGTGATTGTATAATATTAAAGAAAATGCACTGTGGCCTAAAATTCTCAAGATATCAAGTGTAAAATTGTAGAGGGTATTTTTAATATTAAGTGTAAATTGAGATCACTAACAGCTAAAGAGTTTGCCGGGAGGGTAGGCAACATAACCACAACTTCATCAAGAAGGCTAACCGCTCAACTGATGGGGCCCAACACACCGCAATTACAGAAGTGACCAAACAGCCCGAGCACCTGATCTGGACCATCATAGCCTCTGTTCCAGTCAATCGGATTTCCATCACACCAGCCTCCAATTTCTCTGACGCACACACCTCCTCCCACCCTGAGGTCAAGAACTAGCCGTTAGAAATCTTGACTATTGACTACGCTACCGTTTTCCAATGCTGTTTTTTTATAATTTCTATTGTAGAGCAGCCTTGTAACTGTTCCAGGTAAGCCCGGGCTAGGCTTTCTGTCATACTGTATGTGGATCATCATTCAAATGTGAATCGGTGACAGGGGAGATAACATACTCTGGGCCCTTCTAGACCCTGGATTTCCGCTCTTTAAATTAGGTTACATCATTCAATAAAGTCCTTGTGCGAACAATTTTACTTTTTTTGTTCATTGAAACGGAAAAGCTTTGATATGAACAGTGGTTGCTTTTTGCTTTCCTAGACACTTTAATAACCGCATGTAAAAATTGGTTGTGGAGCATCAGATTTCATCTCACTCATCTATATTTTAAAGAACGTCCTTTGTCCAATGAACTTCTGTCAGCACAGAAAAAAGTAAAACAGCTCCAAGCTTAGCCCAGCTTTAATTATTATAAACATTACGCTTTCTTTGATTTTCTCTACATATATTTCGTTATAAAATATGCATGAATACAATTGATAATTAATGTTCTTTTGACAATCAAAGCCAGTTCAGTCCATATAGGAGCGAACTTCATCCACCTATAATTACATAATATATATATCATTATCACATTAATAAACGTTAACCTCACACCCTTCCTTTTTTCTTTTTGTTTTGACATCAAACTATATAATCATGATAACCAATGACAGCCACACTTGGTTACCGCAGATGCCATTAGCTCAGCTAGAATATAGAACAGCCTTTACAAATGACATCCATGGTTAATGGCAAATAATTGCTCTTTAAAATTGACCCTGAATGTTGCATCACATATTCATTCACTATTAGCTATCTTGACAGCAGCAGTACAAGCTAGATATCAGTTCCATTAACTGCTGTTTCTCAAGTTGTCTTCCCCTTTTATAATGCAGGATAACTCCTGACTTTACTGGATCACGTATTATTCCAGGACACTGGAAATTCCACTGTCTCAAAGTAAAGACAGCCAATGAGAATGTTTGGCTTAAAATAGACTGCGTATCATAATTATTTTAAGCAAATGATGCTTTGGCTTAAAATAGACTATATGTCATAGGGCTTAAGCCAATGAGATTATCTTATGTACAATTTCCACATAAGGTGCAATCATGCAATCAATTATGTAAGAAAGACTGAGAGCAAAACATCTTTTTACAGGGAAAACAGCACCGCACCCGCGATGAAACAGCACAGAGATGAAAAACAACAGTCTTGGGAATGATGCAAGATTTCAGCGAGCACCACCGGAGAGTATAAAAGGAGGAAAATTCAAGAAAAAAAGACAAGTGCTCACCGGATACAAAACCATATTATAGCAGTAGAAAACATGTAGTAGAGCATTTCATATTTTTATATAAATCTGATTTTAATTCAGATAAATATTTTGAGAATTAATTTTACGATGAATTATTTTTACTCTGGATTATTCACACTTTGGAGACTGGATTTATTATAAGCAAGAGGACGACAAGGATACATTGGTAATTATACTTTATTTTGAAAAGGATTATTATCATTTTTTTTTATTAATAATTTTATACTTCTACATTTTTAAATTGACATTTTTGTATTCACTTCTAAATTTAGAACAAAATAAATAGTTGTATTGACCTCAACTAAGCATCCGCTTGATTAAATTATTGAGTTGTAAACAACCACCGAGTATCAGGATTCAAGAGTCATTAACCCAGTCTTTGACCTTGCAAAATTATCGTTTTTATAAAGCGTCAAGAATTTTATTATCTTTGAGTAGTCAAAGATACTTTGAACTAGAATTGTGAAAGTCGAATATATCATCAAGAGTCTTTAGCGCAGTCTTTGACCTTGTAAAATTATCACTCTATAAGCATCAATAATTTTATTATCTTTGAGTAGTCAAAGATACTTTGAAATAGAATTGTGATAGGTCAATTAAAGCATCGAGCTAAAATTAAAGCTAAATTTGAAGCGACCTAGAGCTATTCTCATTCCAGACAGAGAAGTGAATTGAAGTCTGTAACCTATCAATTGGTTACAAGGCCTGTGATTCTAATACAACTGCCGGTGTCACCTAATTGGACTTCCAGGCACTAAACAAAGTCCAACAACCTTGTTGGAATTTAAATCTCCACAAACAAGTGAGATTATTTATAGATAACTACGCAATATATATATCAAACTACGAACCACAGGCTAATATTTATTATAGCCACGAGTTCATAAACCACATACAGTTATCAATCGCTTTGTGGTGCATGAGTATTGTCTCAAGCTTATAACAAGCTTTCTGCTAGCCCAATTTAGGGATACCTGCGGTTTATTGGCAGGAGCTGCCCTTTGAATGACTAAGGAGCCAACTTCTCCTTAGTTCAAGAGTGGTCAGACTTATATACAATTCTAAGGGTTTCTCTAAACCTGGAAAGGGAAGCCAGCTGTTCGTCTCTTGAAATTTTGCCAAGGTTAATTGACACATGTGGTTAATTGAGTGCTACCAAATTTACACACACACACACACACACACATAGAACCTGAATTACGTCATCGATATATTATTCATTCATAGATTTTATAGAAGGAGCAAACAACTCCAAATTGAATACACAAAGATAACTAAATTCATTAAATTACGTGTTGGAACTTGGAGTTATTCAGAGTAACTTCCTTACCCCTACTTCTTTTTCCGTTCCTCACAGCATATACTTTATAAGTATATGCGGGGAACCACCTTTATCATAATTTCTATTTCCGTTCCTCACACTTCCTCTCCCTCAGGAATAACAACAGGACGATATTGACCAATCAGCAAATAGTATCGCTTGAGCTATGTCTGGGACATTTGTTGAAATCAAAATGGTCGCCAAGTGATGAAATCAATATTACATCTATGAAATAAAATGGCTAATAAGCCCATATTCCTTACAAAAGAGTTCATGTTTATTAGTTGTATCTCAAGAAAACATCTTACCCTACCATTCTACAGCTGCATCACTTGCCCAATATACCTGATGGTAGTGTTACTGTTATTGATTATGTGAACATCAACACACATGTGTATTTTGTTGCTTATTTCTTTGCTGGCTCAGAAAACATAGTTAGGGTGGTCTCTTGGGCCCCAAACTATGCTCATTGGATAGAGCACATGTTGTAGGTAATCAACTATGTTTAACTTTTCCAAAACATTGTTCATGTGAGGGGGTAGCAAGCCACAAAAGCAAAAATGTGTCTTCAAAATACTTCACAAATGATACAATTTCACAATAAATATCTTCAGTCATAGTGCACTTAGAGACATGCGCTTTTTTACATCAGGTGAACACCCATTTAATTGAGATCAACTATGAATCAAATACAGCTTACTACCCCTCAATAATCCTAGAAACATGATCTGCTCTACTCTGAATTGGTGGCAGTGAACTTTCTCAGCCAATGAAAGCCCTGATATTATTTGATGTAGTGAGTCTATTGTTTATTTTCTATTGTTTATAGTGGCATACACAATGGAAAGCTGAATATTCCTATATAGACCTAATCTATTAGGCCTATGTTATAAGGGACACTAAACAGGCCAATTGTCTAGGACATCACACTAAGCCACACACCCAATTCTATGTGCTGTTATTCCTGAGGAAGAGGGAGTTCATTGCTTTGTCGCTGAAAGATTTGCATGATTTGCTCCCTGGTAACTGCCTTGTTTTGAGACGTTACCATTACAAAATAAAGTACACCTATGCTGTAGTATGTTGGATAGGCCCTGGGGGCCGATGTCAGGGAGACATGCCCTAATGCACCTATGAGAGTTGTGTAACAAAAGGCCTTTTGTTTGGTGAACAAAGGAGTACAATGGCAGGCAAAGTGTGCTTGTCTGAATGCATGTTGGATTCATGTGATTGCATGCTGGAGCGATATGCTAGGCTCAGCTCTCTACTTTTGCTACACTCATTTGTGGGTATACATAATCCACCCGCTGCTACGATATGTAGGAACCACTGGTAAAGGGTATTTCACAACTGTACTTTATTTTTTTTTATTATTATAATGTTTTTATTGAGGTTTTCATATGCATAAGTATGTCATAAACAAAGGAAAATAACAACTTTTTGACCTCATAAACAAAACAAAAAAGAAAGAAAAATATTTATAGATATGGACAGAAATGATAATCAGTTGGGAGAAAATTTTTTACAGTATGTGATTGATTGATAATTATATATTATTACGATTTACTAAATGAAATGAATTGGTTTAAAAATCTTGTTTTACCATATTTAGTCCTATATTTTGGTTTAATTATTCTACGTCCTGACCGCAAAACTCTATTGTGCATTTTGCAGGAATTGATTAGTTTAAGGATGAAAAATGATGTGTTCTTGCCTAGTTGTAATCAGAAGTATTTAATAACAGAGAAGAACAATACTCCAAGATGGGACGAACATAGGATTTATAAGCTTGAAGCAGATGTGAAGGATTGACAAATTTTCGAATTTTAGAGAGACAGAATAAAACTCTGTTAGATTTTAATACCAGGGACTCAACATAGGTCTTCAATGACAGATGCTGGTCCAAGATCACGCCTAAGAGTTTAATTGAAGTTGCTGATTTGATTTGTACATTATTTGAAACAAGATTAGGTATTGTTTCAACCTTTCTGTTTGAAAATACACAAAACTGGGTTTTGTCTAAATTTAGATTAAAACCATTGACAGAATACCAATTTGTTACCATTGTAACAAGAGATTCTGATTTTGATATTGCTTCATTTAGAGAATCGGATATCTCAAAAATCAGAGTATCATCAGCAAAGGCAAATGAATTTGAAAATTTTCCTAATAAATCATTTATGGCAATATTGAAAAGCAATGGCCCCAAAATGGAACCTTGAGGAACACCACTTTTAATATTTAGAACTCCAGATGTGGCATTGCCTACTTTAAAACACTGTAATCTATTATTCAAATATGACGATAGCATTGATTGAGCAGATTCTGCTATATAGAGATATTTTAATTTGGTGAGCAAAAGTTGATGATTTACTGAATCAAATGCCTTTCTAACGTCCAATGATAATGCTGAAATATAGCAAGGTGAAGAAGAATCAAGTTTTGATTTCCAGACATCTAGAAGACTGAGTAAAAGCTGCTCACACGAATGGCTCTTACGGAATCCAAATTGTCTAATATTCAGTAATTGATGACTTGTAAGGAATGTAGACAGTTGGTCATTCATAAATGTTTCAAAGATTTTAGACATAATTGGCAGTGAAGAAATTGGTCTGTAATTAGAGGATTTTGTATGGTCACCTTTCTTAAAGATAGGTGTAACCAATGCCATTTTTAAAGAACTAGGAAAACTTTTTGTGAGAAAGCTTTCATTGATGAGAATTGTTATAGGTAAAGCAATAATGTTTGATAAGATTTGATATATAAAAGTTGAAATTTTTTCAACACCTCCTCTCTTTTTGGGCGACATTGAAAGAAGTTTGCGACGTACTTGTTCAGTTGAAATTTTAGTAAATTCAAACTTGGTTAGAGGAGTTTTATACGTCATATGTTGACATGCCTCCTTGACATCCAGTTTCTGTTGAGAGCAAATTGACGTGAAGAAGGTGTTAAATGTATTAGCGATCTCTTTTTCATCTGTTACTAAAGTGTTATTGAACACTAAAGAGTCAATTTCACTTTTCTTGTCCGCTTTTCCCAAAAGAGTTCCACATGTTTGGTAGAAGGATGATTTAGAATCATTTAGTTTATCAATGTAATAATACTTTTTGGCTTTTCTAATCTGATTTAGTGTATAGCTTTTAAGTTTTCTAAAGTCATCTAATGTTGAAGGTTGAATATTTTGGTTTTTGGGAGATTTGAAAATGGATTTATATGTCTGATTTTTGAAACGTATCAATCGAAGCAGTGAGCTATTCATCCATGGATTTTTGTGGTGACGTATTCTCCTAGTCATGATAGGTGCATGATTGTTCAATAGATTGGAGATGAGTGAATCAAATAAATCAATTCTCTCATCAAGGCTCCTAGATGTATCAGAACAAAGTTGTAAAAAAAAAGGCAATGACTTAGCATGATTAAAGAAAGCAATGTTATCAATAGATTTAAAGTTGCGGAAATGAGTTTTCGTCTAGGCCTTATTATTTTACTAACTTTTAATACTACAAAGGTAGCGTAATGACCAGAAACAGTTCTATCACAAGTCAAAATCCCAGATTTTTCAACTTCTAAGTTTTTGCTTGCATAAATATGATCCAATAGACTCTCATTGCCTTTAAAACTGCAAAAGGTAACACCTGTAACTTTCTGTTCCAAGTTAAAAACATCCAGTCCTAATCTGATTGAAATTTTTTCCCTAGTATTTTGATTCCAATTGATATTAAAATCGCCTAGAAGAACAACTTGCTTTCCTTTTAATTCTCTCATATTTAAAACTTCTATCAGACACTCTATGAAATCAGACTTTTTTACATCAGGAGGTATGTAAATAGAAGAAACTATTGTGGGTTTATGTGAGAAATTGATTTCAATCCACACTGAGTCACAAAAATCAGACAAGCGGTCTTTAGGCTTATCAAGAACGCTGAAACTCAACTTAGAACTAACAAAAATGGCTGCACCCCCTGCTCTTGATTTTAAGGTTGAATTACGGTCAGAACGAACAATACCAAAACCAGGCAAAGTTACAAGTGAATCTGGTATTTCAGGCCGCAACCATGTTTCATTGACTGAAAAAATGTCAACACTCTCATTGAGGTTCAGGGATTCAAAAAATGAAAAACGTTTCAACAATGATCTGACATTGTGATGTAAAATGCGGATTCTTTGATTACTTTCATTAAAATAGTTTGGCCTGAAATTTTGATCAGCTAGACAATCAATATCATTCCATAACTTCCTATGATAAAATAGATTTGTGTCAAAAACATTATTGCCTGAAACATTTGTGTTAATCATTTGAAGATTTTTTGTGATGTAATTCTTCTACATTAAGTAAAATATTATATTGAGAACGAAATACTACTCCATTTTGAATGGCTCTATCTTTTTCGATATCGTTTAAAAATTGCAATTTTACCGCACGAAGTGGCTTTCCATCAGTTGTAGTAATTCGGTAGGCTGTTGTGCATCTGTAATCTGCGTTGACGTCCATAACAATATCTTCAGGTGTCATATGAAGTGGAACTCCTTTAACAACAGCAACATGAGGGACAGGTTGAATGGTAAACCTTGCTTTGGAACCGCCAAAAGTCTATTCATCCCATTCTTCAACAATCTTCTTTAGGTCTGATTGGTTAGAGAGTTGAATTAAAAATTTGCATTTAGAAAGGTTGTATTGACTACAACGGTCTACAGATAAACCTTGATCAAATCTTAATTCAAATTCTAGCCAATGATTAAGCATAATTTTTGTAATTTGAGACAATAACAGATAATATTATTCTAACTGTGCACAGGCTTTGTGTCTATGTTTTGGATTTGTGCCCCCAGAGCTGAAGAGAGGACAAATCAAATGTTGACTTTTTCATAAGAGTCAGGGATTATGTTTCAATGTTCGAATCCCAAGTGGAAAACCCTTATTATAGCCCCACCCACTCTCAAAAAATGTTTGGTACTTTCAGTTTGAAACTAGTGAAAGTGAATGAAGCATAAATTCGTTGATCCTGTAATTGAAGGATTGGACTCTTATAAGTAAGTCTAGCTCCACTGAGCATAACAATTACTGCAAACCTGCCTTGTACACATGGACCCCTGGGACTTTCTAACATAACATGCATGCCTTTACTTTGCTAATGCCCAGTATCAACCACCTAAGCACCCAAACACCCAATTTGTTGAGTCAGAGTGGTTGATACATTGTTACAATGTATCAACCACTCAACAAATTGGGTGCTTAGGTGGTTGATACTGGGCATTAGCAAAGTAAAGGCATGCATGTTATGTTAGTAGTCACTAGTACAGTCACTGTGAGGGTCACCACAACTACTGATAGTCTCTCTCTCGGCTAGCGTGAGACTATATCTAGTGATGGTGACTAGCACCTCACAGTGACGACGTCTACTGACTAGACTTTGAATGATATTGTCACTGACAATTGTGCTAGCCTTTTCTCAAATGCTCCATTTACCTTTTGAGATAAGGGTATACTGTGCATCTGGAGGGCATCCCTGTCAGACTACCGTTCAGATTACATCATTAGTATAATTAGCATCTCTTGTGATCCAAAGACACCATATTTCATTCAGTTCAGAAATAAGCGCAAGCAATGGGTGTTGTAAGGTGTGGCAAGACAGTTGTATGGCAGTCTTAGCGTTTTAAGATGACATAGCTATCCAACCATGGCACATGGCTATACATTTGGCACTCGTTTTACACCAAGAGTCCTGCAGGTGCTGCAGGGCCCGTACCCCTGCATCCTGCCACTGCTCTGCGACATTGTTATATGTTTTATATAGTCTGCTGTAGTGTTGAGTTGAGTCTTGCATTGGACTGAGAACCTAAAGTATGTCTTAGCGGGATACATGGGCTGCATAGACACCCTCCAAACTATAACTTTTTCATGAAAGTGGCTCCTGACCCTGCCCATACAGCTGCACTTTTTGTGTTGTAATATCTTTCATCCAACCTTGGTAGCTCATGTGATTCCATCCCATCTTCAGAGGGACCCGGTATTGATATTTTTCCCGTATTCAAGTCCTTGACTTGCAAACAGGAAAAATGCCTTATGATTATATGCTAGTAGCTTTGAGATGTGGGTGGTGTGCAGCTGTAGCCAAGAGATGGTTTGGGTGCATAAATACGCATACAACCTAGTCTTCAACAGTACTAGGTACTAGCACTAGTCATATATAGCTTATCATGTCTATCATTACACTTTTCACTGGTGCCCTGAGAAGTTCTGGTAGGGATAGCCTAAGGGTAGGCCACAGTCCACAACTTCTTAGACTATCATCCATGCAATAACAGTTTTGGCTAATATCAAATATTATCTGGAGTTGCTCTTCATAATATTTTTAAGTTGAACCATACGCAACTTGGAGACGTTCAACCACAATGTTGCCTGCTGTAGTGCCTTACCTGGTTGGAGTACTGGCTGTGCTGGTTGGAATATGGCTTTACCAGGTGAGGGTATCATACATCCTTAAATCCTACATGTGTCCTGATGGGCTGTGCTTACCGAATTAAATTGCATTTGTTTGGTTTTTCCCAAACTTTTTTACCGAAACGATTGGAACTCGTATATCTCTGTAAATATTGTTGCATTTCAAAAACTTGATGGACAAATAACAGCTGGAAATAATATTTTCTTGACACATCAGTACTGGAGGAAACACTGTACTGCGTTGTTGAAATTGATAGATTTGATCACTGGCTCATTTCACTCTAATACTTATTCCCGAGTCACATTGTTGCTAATGAGTAAGATCAAGGAAAGGGTTGTTGTTATTCAGTATTATATTATTGTAGAGATTTAATGTCACAGAAGATACAGACAGAGCAGATAGTCAGGAGAAGATAATACCTGGACTGAATCCGAGATCTGATGAGTATGTAATACCAAGATCTCATACCTGAAGTGATACTCCCAAGCAGTGTTGTGTCTTGTCTCAATGCGACCGGACTGCGGTTATAATTGTTGTTATATTTACCAATTTCCTTTGTAGGCCTAAGGTTAAAATTGATATTATAAACTGACCAAAAATCTATCAAATACAATTTCTTTTGATGGCTCTATGGCTGCTAAGAAGGACATTGAAAATACATTTTCAACCACTAGTAGTAGAGTAGAGCAGTGAATCTGTGTAGTTTCGTATATACCATGTTTACATACTTTGAGTAATGTTTATATTACAGTCAAGGTAATATTCAGGATATCGCAGAATCAGGTAGTACTACAGAGTTTCTAATAGATATACACAGACAGTTCGGATCCATAGCTTCATTCTGGCTCGGTAAAATTCAAGTAGTGAGCTTAGCTTCTCCAAAGCTCCTCAAACAAGTAGTCCATCTCTTCGACAGACCAGGTAAACAAATTTGTTATGAGTCTCAGTGTAAAAGGGTGAAATTATCTATCGAACTCACCATCTCACCGCCTCAATATTTTTCAACTGTCTCTTGTTTTGTTAATTTCTGATACTCCACACCTAAATCTGGATGCCTTTTTGCTGGTTTGATTTCCTTGTAACTGCAGCAAGCTGTCATTCATATTCCCCAATAAATGTTACCTTGATAAAGCCATCTATAACCTCTCCATGGATGATTGATGTAGGGGTTTTATTTGCGCTAGATGTAGCTATCATGTAGATATTAGTTGTGGCCGGGTTCAACAACCTAGGATGTATACATTCTTTACTATATCCTGACATCTCATCAATCATTCTGATGTGAATGTGACCCTTGACTTTAACCTCACAGTTGTTCT
This sequence comes from Membranipora membranacea, assembly GCA_914767715.1. Lineage (NCBI taxonomy): Eukaryota > Metazoa > Bryozoa > Gymnolaemata > Cheilostomatida > Membraniporidae > Membranipora > Membranipora membranacea. The sequence continues at coordinate 24,198,551 of OU612069.1, forward strand.
TGCCATTCAGTGAAATTGCTTGGAAAATGGAGATGTGGCTACCTTATTTTAATGACTCGCGATCAACTTCCTGTCTGAAAAAGTCACTTCACCCGTCCACTTTTAATAGATCAAATGGGAGACAGCATTAGTGGAGGAATGTTTTTTAAATATCGAAGAATGTTAAGAAACCGCATTACTAAAGTGTACCAGCTTCAGATGCTAAGACATTAGAAATGGCTGTTTTCATAGCTACAACCTGAAAATTGTCAACTGTTTGATGAAGTGTGATTCAACACTGGCATCATGGGAGACAGTTGCATTAAAAAACTTCTGTCTCTTTGACAGTTTGCACCATTGAAAGCTCAGCAATAGGATATGGATTTTTGGTGAACTAAAGCTTATTCTCACAATTTAAACTTCTTTACCTGGAATTTTGTCGAGGATTAGGTCACTTTCAACAATGCAGGGGGCTGAGTCTGAAACTGTTGTTCGCTATAAAAAATTTACATATTATGTGTACCCAAAACAGTATTAAAAGATGGAAGACAAGCTAGAGTTTCAATAAAATTCACACCCGAAAAATACAGCCCCATTAACCAAACCATGATTACTACCTCACTTGATTAATTTCTGTTTCCTCCTAATATGATGACATTTAACATTCCATCTATCACTCTATCACTAATGACCAAACTTGTCAATAATTAAAAATGAATGTAACCATATGTTTAACCCTAACACTTGTCAAGGCCATTGGGACACCAAACAGGGGAATAAATTTCTTTCATTCAACATGGCCAATCAAATCTTAGTCATGTTATTGCTGTCAAACATTGGCTATTGTTTGGCGAAGGTCACATTTTGTATTAAGAAACCTTCCCTGTAATTAACCACAATGGCTACCAACTCTTTTTGGCTTCTTTCACTGCTAGTGGACCTGTTTAAGAACTTAGAGCCTCTGATCGGACCAGGAAGTACACAATTCAGAAACGGAGAATACGGACAGAAAATGAGAAAAATGGCAGACAGATACTTCTCTCATGGAAAGCTGGTAGAAAAACTATCAATGTTCCAAGAGGTGAGTGTTGTAGTAAAATTACAAAATTAATATATAGGTTTCAATTTCAGAAAATGCAGATTTCGGTAAGGGCAGTTGCCAAAATTATTGGAAAAATCTAACGTAGAGAGTCTGATGGTATTTCCTATGTCCTGTTCTTCGATATATTTAGGGTTGTCAATTCAATGCAGGACACCTATGCATAATTTATGTTTGACATAGATGCCAGGCTTTGTTGACCCTCTCTTATGTATCCTAACTATTGTATTTTATAGGTTGGTGAGGGACTAGTTGAGAAATGGAGAACTCATGCTGAGACAGGGGAGAGAATTCCTCTATCAGAGCACTCATACGACTGTGTGATGAAATCTCTAACTCGTTACGCCTTTGGTGATTACTTTCAGAGTGATGAGGCTCTTCATGAATTCCGCCGAGACTACGACCATGTAAGTGTGAAAATGTTTGTTATACTCAGATATACCTCACTCCATAGGTAGTATACTTTAACTTTAAAGACAAGTCTTTACCTATCAACTGTGAACTGTCGCTGGAGGTAAATTATGTAAAATATGAACATTTCTGATTTCAGAGTTCAGCTGTTTGTGCTTTAGTGTCACAATCGTTCCTACCAGAGTTCCGTATCTTTATTTTGGGGTGACAAAACATTTACCATTCAATAATAAGGTCTGTCAGACTCTATGAAGAAGGGGAAATAAGCCCTTTGGATCTAATTTCTATCCCACTAAAGCAGGTCCGAAAGAAAGTTCAATTTTTCAATCTGTCAATTAAAGTAAGTAAATTTAGTGCTGTGTTTTGTTTTTAGGTATTTTGGATTTTGGAGAATTTTTTGGTTGATGGTCCACTAAAAGCAGGTAGCGACGAAGAAAAATCCTTCAATGCTGGTTCGTGATAATTGGCTTGGTATTTGAACTTTAACAAAACCCTTTTCTTACAAAACATAACCCTTGCAGGATAAAATCTGCACCCTTGGTTGAATTCAACTATGAGACTGCTCTATGTAATACCCCATTATTCAACAAGAAAGGCATTGTGAATCTAAAATACGATGCTAACAATTTTAGTTTCACACTGCCTTCCTTGTCAAATAACTGACTATGCTATCAATCTCAATTTGATTTAAAATTCCATGGTACCATACTGACCTGAATAATTTGCGGGTTCCTAATTCGCGGAGGGCACAACTCCAACCTTTTTCACTAGTCTTAATTATTTACGGATCTCAGGCCCGCGAATTTGAGAGGATAACTCCTCTATAGTAGTAGTGTTCTATTTTAAAAAACAGACGTTGTTGGGAATTTAACCTGCAACATCCTATCACACCGTGATCACAAGGCAGATGCTCTACACACTGAGCTATTTAGCCTCTTGACATTGTTGAGGTGTATTTAGCTAGTTTTATGTATTCGCGGTTTCTGTCATCGCTAATCGCGAATTATTAAACCACTTGAAAACATAATAAGGTCAGTAGGGTATTTCAACAATCACAGGCTATATTCTCAAAAACGTCAACAGGCAAGAACAAACTCCTCTGACAGACCAATCGTTTTATTTGATATTCTTGCTTAGGGATGGCCAGGATGAAGAAGGTTGTAAACACTTTACTGACAGAGAGGCAGGAGGCTGAGATCGCCCCTGAAGATAAGCTGTTTGTAGGTAGGTTCTGGGGCTCACCCATAAGTCTGTTCATTCTGGATCAATCAATCGTGTAACGCTTTTGTCACTCAAAACCTAAACTTCTTTCACACCAATCGACCGTCACTGATTAGCAGTCGAACTGAGAACGTGGAAAGGCGGAAAATCAGTTTCATCGCGGGGAATCGTATTTCACCTTGAATTTCATGATGATGCTAAGAAAACCGCCTGGAAAGACATTGAGACATCACCACTGTATCATATGAGTGTTTTTGGTAAAAATCAAGTGATAAAAATAATTTTTTTGGAAAATGTGGGAAATGTTTTTTTCCTCAAAAATTGATCTCAAAGCATAGAAAATGAACTGTAACCCATCAAGATATCATCCCCATCTTCTAGAGGCCTGAATTTCAGGTTTTTTCATTTTTCATATATGATAGAGTGTATGTTGTTATCTTCTCTTTTTAAAGCAGTAGACAACTTCAAGTTGAAACATTATTTCCGAGCAATAGATCTCTTACGTTTCCAAGAAAACTCCGGTCTAAACTTGTTGTCGAATCTCTCATCGATTCATAACATTTTCAAGTCTTTTGTTTCTTCATTTAGACCATTTGCTGGATGAATTTGATAATGAAGATGAGTTATTTAGTGATTGTATATCTTATCTGATAGCGGGATCCCACACCTCAGGTTTTTGTAAGTATTACTCAAACCCTACAGCACCTAATCGAAAGATGATTTCTATATTTGAAATGTAGGGAGACAATAAACCTATCAAAATCATTATCTCTTTATCAATACCTGATCACCTATCCTCAATTTGACTTCTCCATCTTAACCTGTCCTGAGGATCCTCTTCACTGAGAAAACAGGATTAGAGATCCTTCCTGATTGTCTCCTTTATCAATAAGTGCTCTCTCAAACTATTGTAGAGTCTTACAAGCTAATTACTACCGAATGCTATATCTGGAGTCATTCCATTTCGTCTATATCTTGTATTTCTTTTTACAAAAACACTCTCAATGAGATCAGATCGCCATGCATAATACATTATAATCTTGTTCTGTCTCAGATGTATTCTGGGCTTTGTTTCACCTGGCCAATCATCTAGATGTTCAAGAGAAATGTCATACTGAGATCTGTGACCTATATAAGGGAGGACCAATCACATGGGAGACAATGAAAGAAATGAAGTAAGTTTATTTGTTAGGAGTGAATATCGGTACCAGAGCATCGGATAACATGGAAACACTGATACTGTATCTATTTCAGGCCCAGGCCCTGAATCTTGTCAACATAGTCCACATGCCCTCGTGTCAAATTCATGGTCGTTTATAAGTCTTTTCTAGACCTAGTGTTTTTAATGCTACCAAATGACTTAAAAACATTAAAGATGTAGACAATAAGCTAACCTTTTGTAAGTGATATCAGGACAGATACTTACGCCGTTCATTATTCCTGGCAGACACTGACACTCTATATATTATCTGAACTGTGCTTATCTGCAGAATTCTCCTTAACCTTTACTTACCATCTGTACTTTCTCTCACACATACTTACCCTCTGTACTTTCTCTGATAGGTACTTACTCGCTGTGCTGAATGAGACACAGAGACTTACTCCATTAGCTCCATTTGCTGCTCGATATTCTGAGAAGGATCTGATACTGGAAGGTTATACTGTTAAAGCAAACGTAAGTCATTATCTCTTCCCACCCTAGCACAGTCCACACTTTTCTGTAATCATAGACTTGCATTAAAAACAAAGTTCAACTGTGACATTCCTGACCTAAGAAGATGGCGTAGTAGGTTTACTCGATGGCGGGTAGTTGAGCTACTTTGAACCATTGACCATCAGCATATGGCTTGTGATGTTACATAATAATACATTCATGAAAATATACAATTGTTTTTGAATGCATTTCCAAGTCAAACATACACATCAGTAGTTGTCTACTCTTTGAGGAAGTGAGGGCAACTCCATCTTTCAAAGTGATTTTTTCAGGGAGTCTAAATCTCCTACTTTCACATGGTCAAAGAATCATGTTATTATACAATAATGTATTTATTCCATATTAGTAATAATGCCGCCAATCAATGCTGACAATGACTTCTGCTAAATCAATATTGTTTTGGAAATAGCTGGCCAAAATATTATCTATAGAGACAATAATATGCATAAAACTAATAAACCAGCAATGTAATGATATATCGCTCAGGCACTGGTGGTGTATTTAAGTTGAAGTTGTAAGTTGAACTCATTTCCATATTTGTATCTCTATTTTCAGACTCCGATATTTCTCGCTAATCACACAATGCACTGGGATGAAAAGATGTGGGATTCTCCCCAAACGTAAGTATGACACTAAATTGACACCATTTTGGAGTGATTATTCAGGCTTCAGATTTGTAGTTACATAAACTATCATGTGATTTGGAAAAATAATCTAAAAACAATTTATAATACCTGAGCTATTTCAGGTTCAGGTATACAAGACATGATTCAGCAGAACTACTGGTTGTTGAGCAGAAAAAGGCACTAGGAATAAGTGAACTAACATATCGAACAGCCAGCCTGGTGGTGACCTACAGATCTGAACCTAGGGCAGCTGGTATCCCTTCTTGAAAACTCCGGTCTTGTAGCTTGATGACACATAGTGGGTTTTCAATTTTTGAGATACAAGTGGCAAAGTATATACATCTATTATTGCTTTGTATTAGATGTAATATAATGGAAAACCAAACTGATATGTATATGTTACACATTTTTATGAATTTAGGTTTAACCCCGACAGATTTTTGGATATGTCTAAGATCGAACCCTTCAAGTTTGAGCCGTTTGGTATCGGCAAAAGAAAATGTCCAGGTTATCGTATGGCTGACATGGAGGCTCAGATATTTCTTATTCTTCTGCTCAAAAGTTTCAAGGTAGGCCCTATACTTTGTCATATTGATCTGACTAGCTGTTAACGAATGATATGGTCTCCTTGTGTTTTCGAACTATCAAAAAAATCAGGCTAATCAGGCCAGAGGAATTCCATTGCTAACTCGCTAGCTATGCAAATATGGGCCATGCGCAAAGTTTAGATCTATATGCTGATAATGTCAGCGTATAGTATATATCACATAATATATTGACCATTATAATAACAAGCAGTACTCAATCATAATTTATTGTGGCAGTCTCTTAGAATTTGATCGTAAAGTATCTCATTCTTCACTTTCAGGTGACACTGCTGCCAGATCAGCCACTCAAGTATAAGTTTGGTATATTAGTAAAGCCAGATGTGGAGATTTACGCTACTGTAGAGAAAAGATAGACATGCAGGGCAACTCAAGCTGGTGTAAAACTTGAGAACACTCATTCATAATATCTACCCTAGAGGAAAAAATATATTTTATAACTAAAACAGAGTGACTTGATGTCAGCTAGCACCAGTTTTATATTTGAGATGATAATAGCAGTGAGGCTTGGTAAACATTTGCAAGTAAAAAATATCTGCATAAGCTAAGGACTTTTATATAATACTAATTATGGACTAAATGATCACTTTCTACATGCTTCTTCAACATGAGGCACATGCTTCGGGTGCCCGTGACAACCCTGTTGGACGTCAGGACCAGAAACAGTAGTGCTGACTTAGAATGAGGTAGAAAACATGAGAAACTTTCCTTCAATGGTTTTTTATCTTTGGAAGTATTGCAATATAACAAAATATTTTTAATTGAATTGAATATATAGAAGCTTCAATGGTTTATAAGTTGAGCTTCTTGTGCTTCCATGGGATACCAAGTTAGTTAAGGCAATTTTTATTTTATAATGAGTGTTTCAATTCACATAGTTACGTTATTCTGGCGATATGACAAAAGTCAGAGAATTTAATGGTCTAAAGTCTAATTTATGGCCAGATTCAGCTTTCAGTTTGTGATTCTATGTCAAACGAAAAACTTGACCTCAATAGGTAAAGGGCTAGATGTAACTGTTTATCGGGTCTTATACTGCTGTCGACACCCCTTTCCTCTATCACTAGGCTCCTCTTATTGCTGTCGACACCCCTTTCCTCTATCACTAGGCTCCTCTTATTGCTGTCGACACCCCTTTCCTCTATCACTAGGCTCCTCTTATTGCTGTCGACACCCCTTTCCTCTATCACTAGGTTCCTCTTATTGCTGTCGACACCCCTTTCCTCTATTACTAGGCTCCTCTTATTGCTGTCGACACCCCTTTCCTCTATTACTAGGCTCCTCTTATTGCTGTCGACACCCCTTTCCTCTATTACTAGGCTCCTCTTATTGCTGTCGACACCCCTTTCCTCTATCACTAGGCTCCTCTTATTGCTGTCGACACCCCTTTCCTCTATCACTAGGTTCCTCTTATTGCTGTCGACACCCCTTTCCTCTATTACTAGGCTCCTCTTATTGCTGTCGACACCCCTTTCCTCTATCACTAGGCTCCTCTTATTGCTGTCGACACCCCTTTCCTCTATTACTAGGCTCCTCTTATTGCTGTCGACACCCCTTTCCTCTATTACTAGGCTCCTCTTATTGCTGTCGACACCCCTTTCCTCTATCACTAGGCTCCTCTTATTGCTGTCGACACCCCTTTCCTCTATCACTAGGCTCCTCTTATTGCTGTCGACACCCCTTTCCTCTATTACTAGGCTCCTCTTATTGCTGTCGACACCCCTTTCCTCTATTACTAGGCTCCTCTTATTGCTGTCGACACCCCTTTCCTCTATCACTAGGCTCCTCTTATTGCTGTCGACACCCCTTTCCTCTATCACTAGGCTCCTCTTATTGCTGTCGACACCCCTTCCTCTATTACTAGGCTCCTCTTATTGCTGTCGACACCCCTTTCCTCTATCACTAGGCTCCTCTTATTGTTGTCGACACCCCTTCTCTCTATTACTAGGCTCCTCTTATTGCTGTCGACACCCCTTTCCTCTATTACTAGGCTCCTCTTATTGCTGTCGACACCCCTTTCCTCTATTACTAGGCTCCTCTTATTGCTGTCGACACCCCTTTCCTCTATTACTAGGCTCCTCTTATTGCTGTCGACACCCCTTTCCTCTATTACTAGGCTCCTCTTATTGCTGTCGACACCCCTTTCCTCTATCACTAGGCTCCTCTTATTGCTGTCGACACCCCTTTCCTCTATTACTAGGCTCCTCTTATTGCTGTCGACACCCCTTCCTCTATTACTAGGCTCCTCTTATTGCTGTCGACACCCCTTTCCTCTATCACTAGGCTCCTCTTATTGCTGTCGACACCCCTTTCCTCTATCACTAGGCTCCTCTTATTGCTGTCGACACCCCTTTCCTCTATCACTAGGCTCCTCTTATTGCTGTCGACACCCCCTTCCTCTATTACTAGGCTCCTCTTATTGCTGTCGACACCCCCTTCCTCTATTACTAGGCTCCTCTTATTGCTGTCGACACCCCTTTCCTCTATTACTAGGCTCCTCTTATTGCTGTCGACACCCCTTTCCTCTATCACTAGGCTCCTCTTATTGCTGTCGACACCCCTTTCCTCTATTACTAGGCTCCTCTTATTGCTGTCGACACCCCTTTCCTCTATCACTAGGCTCCTCTTATTGCTGTCGACACCCCTTTCCTCTATCACTAGGCTCCTCTTATTGCTGTCGACACCCCCTTCCTCTATTACTAGGCTCCTCTTATTGCTGTCGACACCCCTTTCCTCTATCACTAGGCTCCTCTTATTGCTGTCGACACCCCTTTCCTCTATTACTAGGCTCCTCTTATTGCTGTCGACACCCCTTTCCTCTATCACTAGGCTCCTCTTATTGCTGTCGACACCCCTTTCCTCTATTACTAGGCTCCTCTTATTGCTGTCGACACCCCTTTCCTCTATTACTAGGCTCCTCTTATTGCTGTCGACACCCCTTTCCTCTATCACTAGGCTCCTCTTATTGCTGTCGACACCCCTTTCCTCTATTACTAGGCTCCTCTTATTGCTGTCGACACCCCTTTCCTCTATCACTAGGCTCCTCTTATTGCTGTCGACACCCCTTTCCTCTATCACTAGGCTCCTCTTATTGCTGTCGACACCCCTTTCCTCTATCACTAGGCTCCTCTTATTGCTGTCGACACCCCTTTCCTCTATTACTAGGCTCCTCTTATTGCTGTCGACACCCCTTTCCTCTATTACTAGGCTCCTCTTATTGCTGTCGACACCCCTTTCCTCTATTACTAGGCTCCTCTTATTGCTGTCGACACCCCTTTCCTCTATTACTAGGCTCCTCTTATTGCTGTCGACACCCCTTTCCTCTATTACTAGGCTCCTCTTATTGCTGTCGACACCCCTTTCCTCTATCACTAGGCTCCTCTTATTGCTGTCGACACCCCTTTCCTCTATTACTAGGCTCCTCTTATTGCTGTCGACACCCCTTTCCTCTATTACTAGGCTCCTCTTATTGCTGTCGACACCCCTTTCCTCTATTACTAGGCTCCTCTTATTGCTGTCGACACCCCTTTCCTCTATTACTAGGCTCCTCTTATTGCTGTCGACACCCCTTTCCTCTATCACTAGGCTCCTCTTATTGCTGTCGACACCCCTTTCCTCTATCACTAGGTTCCTCTTATTGCTGTCGACACCCCTTTCCTCTATTACTAGGCTCCTCTTATTGCTGTCGACACCCCTTTCCTCTATCACTAGGCTCCTCTTATTGCTGTCGACACCCCTTTCCTCTATTACTAGGCTCCTCTTATTGCTGTCGACACCCCTTTCCTCTATTACTAGGCTCCTCTTATTGCTGTCGACACCCCTTTCCTCTATCACTAGGCTCCTCTTATTGCTGTCGACACCCCTTTCCTCTATCACTAGGCTCCTCTTATTGCTGTCGACACCCCTTTCCTCTATTACTAGGCTCCTCTTATTGCTGTCGACACCCCTTTCCTCTATTACTAGGCTCCTCTTATTGCTGTCGACACCCCTTTCCTCTATCACTAGGCTCCTCTTATTGCTGTCGACACCCCTTTCCTCTATCACTAGGCTCCTCTTATTGCTGTCGACACCCCTTCCTCTATTACTAGGCTCCTCTTATTGCTGTCGACACCCCTTTCCTCTATCACTAGGCTCCTCTTATTGTTGTCGACACCCCTTCTCTCTATTACTAGGCTCCTCTTATTGCTGTCGACACCCCTTTCCTCTATTACTAGGCTCCTCTTATTGCTGTCGACACCCCTTTCCTCTATTACTAGGCTCCTCTTATTGCTGTCGACACCCCTTTCCTCTATTACTAGGCTCCTCTTATTGCTGTCGACACCCCTTTCCTCTATTACTAGGCTCCTCTTATTGCTGTCGACACCCCTTTCCTCTATCACTAGGCTCCTCTTATTGCTGTCGACACCCCTTTCCTCTATTACTAGGCTCCTCTTATTGCTGTCGACACCCCTTCCTCTATTACTAGGCTCCTCTTATTGCTGTCGACACCCCTTTCCTCTATCACTAGGCTCCTCTTATTGCTGTCGACACCCCTTTCCTCTATCACTAGGCTCCTCTTATTGCTGTCGACACCCCTTTCCTCTATCACTAGGCTCCTCTTATTGCTGTCGACACCCCCTTCCTCTATTACTAGGCTCCTCTTATTGCTGTCGACACCCCCTTCCTCTATTACTAGGCTCCTCTTATTGCTGTCGACACCCCTTTCCTCTATTACTAGGCTCCTCTTATTGCTGTCGACACCCCTTTCCTCTATCACTAGGCTCCTCTTATTGCTGTCGACACCCCTTTCCTCTATTACTAGGCTCCTCTTATTGCTGTCGACACCCCTTTCCTCTATCACTAGGCTCCTCTTATTGCTGTCGACACCCCTTTCCTCTATCACTAGGCTCCTCTTATTGCTGTCGACACCCCCTTCCTCTATTACTAGGCTCCTCTTATTGCTGTCGACACCCCTTTCCTCTATCACTAGGCTCCTCTTATTGCTGTCGACACCCCTTTCCTCTATTACTAGGCTCCTCTTATTGCTGTCGACACCCCTTTCCTCTATCACTAGGCTCCTCTTATTGCTGTCGACACCCCTTTCCTCTATTACTAGGCTCCTCTTATTGCTGTCGACACCCCTTTCCTCTATTACTAGGCTCCTCTTATTGCTGTCGACACCCCTTTCCTCTATCACTAGGCTCCTCTTATTGCTGTCGACACCCCTTTCCTCTATTACTAGGCTCCTCTTATTGCTGTCGACACCCCTTTCCTCTATCACTAGGCTCCTCTTATTGCTGTCGACACCCCTTTCCTCTATCACTAGGCTCCTCTTATTGCTGTCGACACCCCTTTCCTCTATCACTAGGCTCCTCTTATTGCTGTCGACACCCCTTTCCTCTATTACTAGGCTCCTCTTATTGCTGTCGACACCCCTTTCCTCTATTACTAGGCTCCTCTTATTGCTGTCGACACCCCTTTCCTCTATTACTAGGCTCCTCTTATTGCTGTCGACACCCCTTTCCTCTATTACTAGGCTCCTCTTATTGCTGTCGACACCCCTTTCCTCTATTACTAGGCTCCTCTTATTGCTGTCGACACCCCTTTCCTCTATCACTAGGCTCCTCTTATTGCTGTCGACACCCCTTTCCTCTATTACTAGGCTCCTCTTATTGCTGTCGACACCCCTTTCCTCTATTACTAGGCTCCTCTTATTGCTGTCGACACCCCTTTCCTCTATTACTAGGCTCCTCTTATTGCTGTCGACACCCCTTTCCTCTATTACTAGGCTCCTCTTATTGCTGTCGACACCCCTTTCCTCTATTACTAGGCTCCTCTTATTGCTGTCGACACCCCCTTCCTCTATCACTAGGCTCCTCTTATTGCTGTTGACACCCCTTTCCTCTATTACTAGGCTCCTCTTATTGCTGTCGACACCCCTTTCCTCTATCACTAGGCTCCTCTTATTGCTATCGACACCCCCTTCCTCTATTACTAGGCTCCTCTTATTGCTGTCGACACCCCCTTCCTCTATTACTAGGCTCCTCTTATACTGCTGTTGAAGTGGGGTCTCAGCAAGCTGCTGGGATGTCAGTAATTGTTAGCGGCAGTGGAAATTTCAACGACAAAGTTAATTAACTGATATTTTCAATTTCTAGAAAAACACTCCAGGGTGACTAACCCTAGACCCTGCTCTCCAGGGTGACTAACCCTAGACCCTGCTCTCCAGGGTGACTAATTTGATGATAATTTGTACATCCTTTCAGTCCCTGAGAAATTGCCAGCCCTGATTGGTTTGAGATTAGTATTACCGTCGGATAAAATTGATCGATTTTTTTGAATAGTACTTCATTTACTCTGGAATGTTGTTTAGATAAAATATAGATATATATACAAATATATGGATTTCTCCAACTAAAATGGTGAAAAATATAGCAGCTAGTAGCAAATTTAAAATCGTCATCAGCGTCACATTATGTTATATGTATGTTTATGATCATTCAATGTACATATATTATAGAGTAAAACCAGCAAAGGCAGGACAATTATGTGTGTATATTGTATTGTATCATTGGGGATAAAATCATTTGTTGTTGAGCGCTCTGTTATAAAAAAAAAATCTAAAATAAAAATCTAAAATATCTACTTAAATAATCCGTTTAAAAAAGATACAGCTTGGTGTCTAAAACAGAACTTCCTCAGGTTGTAAATTGTAATTATCCACAATTTTTCGAATTTGGACCTAATTTGTAAGTTTGTATACAAATAAATCTTCCTGCCATTGTATAATGCTGTTAATGAGTAGAGCATAAGAGATATGGTTTGAGTGATTGGGTGATACCATGAGGCAGCAGGAAAAGTGGGTAATGCCGCTGAATGAGGCGAGGGCAAGGAACATGCTGTCTAATAAGTTTGTATTCAGCGCTTTTTATGAAGATGTTTTGAATCAAAAAAGTTGTGTAAGAATGAATTAATAGTCGCCTGGCTTGGAGCTACAGGTAGATAGGAACGTACATGTTCTCTCAGGAGATTGTCCACAAAACTTCACTTATGTGTTAATGATAAATGCATGTGTATTAAAAACCCATATCCAGTGCCTCATCACTTTTTCAAAAAGTGTTTTGAAAAAAAGATAAGAAGCTGCTGATTCACACTCCTGTGTTCTACCACATATGTGTAGTAAAACCAGATGAGGGTGTGCTAATTCTTGACTTAACTTTTTGCTTTCCTAGACACTTTAATAACCGCATGTAAAAATTTGGTTGTGGAGCATCAGATTTCATTCTTCACTCATCTATATTTTAAAGAACTTCCTTTGTCGCTGAAAGATTTGCATGATTTGCTCCCTGGTAACTGCCTTGTTTTGAGATGTTGCTACAACGGTCTACAGATAAACCTTGATCAAATCTTAATTCAAATTCTAGCCAATGATTAAGCATAATTTTTGTTTCAGTTTCAGTTTAGTTTACATTCAGTATCATTGTGTGATAAAAACGAATGTTAACAGTGTAAAGAATAAAAAAAGTCTACTAGGCAAAATTTTCACTTGTTCGGATAAGACATAAAAAATGGGAAAAAAAATTTGGCACGTTTTTGTGTTCAGCATACAACAGGCCTAAAAATGTTGTTTCGACGAAATGATATTCTACTGCATGTATTAAAGTTTACTCTACTAAAAAGTGGACGCTGTGGATCAGAGGCTATTTTGTTAAAGTGTCGTTCGCCAAGAGTAAATATAAAATCACATACAGAAGGTAGCTCTAAAATAGGTAATGTATCATCATAGCTAAGATCCGGCAAAATAAAACGAGAAGCGGTTCTCTGAATCTTTTCGAGCTTGTTCTTATCGCCTTCAGATAAAAGGAAAAACCAAGATGGTGAGGCGTAAGTGATAATTGATCTGATATTAGTAGTATAAAACTTTTTGAACCCTTCGGTGTTTACACTCAAAATCTTTAGTTGGCGTAATAGATAAAGCCTGGAATTACAACTAGATACAATCTTATCTACATGTGAACTAAAAGTCATATGATCGTCAATGGTAACGTCTAAAATCTTGACAGAATTTAAAGGCAAAATGCTCACGTTCTCATCTAAAACAATCGCCTCATCATAGTGGTATCTATAATTGATTAAGACATTCATAAAAATGGTCTTATCAGTATTTAAAATCATCTCATTCTCAGATGCACATTGGAGGGTTGCTAAAACTGCAGGTGCTACAGAACCTCCTGCCTTATCAAAAGCCTTATAAAAAGTAGTGTCGTCAGCATACTTAACTACATTGTAGCTTGAGACAACTGTTACAGATATAATAACTGTGCACAGGCTTTGTGTCAATGTTTTGGATTTGTGCCCCCAGAGCTGAAGAGAGGACAAATCAAAATGTTGACTTTTTAATAAGAGTCAAGGATTATGTTTCAATATTGGAATCCCAAGTAGAAAACCCTTAGTTTAGCCGCGCACACTCTCAAAAATTGTTGGGTACTATCAGTTTGAAACTGAAAGTGAATGAAGCATAAATTCGTTGATCCTGTAATTGACATTACAAAATAAAATACAGTTGTAAAATACCCTTTACCAGTGGTTCCTACATATTGTAGCAGCGGGTGGATTGTGTATACCAACAAATGAGTGTATCAAAAGTGGAGAATTGAGGCTACCATACACGCTCCCCAGCATGCAAGCACACACATCCAACATGTAATCAGACATGCAAACTTTGCCTGCCATTGTACTCCTTTGTTCACCAAATAAAAGGCCTTTTGATTGTTATAAAACTTTCATAGGTCTCTTGGGACATGTCTCCCTGACATTGGCCCCCAGGGCCTATCCAACATACTACAGCATAGGTGTACTTTATTTTGTAATGGAAGGATTGGAAATAAATATGTCATACAGAGATCGAATGGACCAGTAGTAACAACAGCCGTCCTGTGAGTATGAGCTACATGCATTTAAGTCCAATGCAGTTTTATCATCACTTGTCAGTGCAATCTAGGCACCTTCTGAGGTACTTTTACTCAGCAAGTTATTATAAGTAAGTAAGTCTAGCTCCAGCATAACAATTACTGCAAACCTGCCATGTACTCATGGATCCCTGGGACTTTCTAACATAACATACATGCCTTTACTTTGCTAATGCCCAGTATCAACCACCTAAGCACCCAAACACCCAACTTGTTGAGTGGTTGATACTGGACATCGACAATGAAGTAAATGCATGTAAGCCCAATGAAGGGGCCCATGCATTTACATTGTAGTCACTAGTACAGTCACTGTGAGGGTCACCATAACTGCTGATAGTCTCTCTCTCTCGGCTAGAGTGAGACTAGATCTAATGATGGTGACTAGCACCTCACAGTGACGACTACTGACCAGACTTTGAATGATATTGTCACTGACAATTGTGCTAGCCTTTTCTCAAATGCTCCATTTACCTTTTGAGATAAGGGTATACTGTGCATCTGGAGGGCATCCCTGTCAGACTACCGTTCAGATTACATCACTAGTATAATTAGCAACTCTTGTGATCCAAAGACAGCATATTCCACTCATGGGTGTTGTAAGGTGTGGCAAGACTGTTGTATGGCAGTCTTAGCGTTTTAAGATGACATAGCTATCCAACCATGGCACATGGCTATACATATGGCACTCGTTTTACACCAATAGTCCTGCAGGTGCTGCAGGGCCCGTACCCCTGTTTCCTGTCACTGCTCTGCGACATTGCTATATGATTTGTATAGTATGCTGTAGTGTTGAGTGTTGCATTGGACTGAGAACCTAAAGTATGTCTTAGCGGGATACATGGGCTGCATAGACATTAGACACCCTCTCAACTATGACTTTTTCATGAAAGTGGCTCCTGCTCCTGACCCTGCCCATAGAGCTGCACTTTTTGTGTTGTAATATTTTTCATCCAAGCTTGGTAGCTCATGTGATTCCCTCCCATCTTCAGAGGGACCCAGTATTGGCATTTTTCCCGTATTCAAGTCCTTGACTTGCATACAGGAAAAATGTCCTATAATTATATGCTAGTAGCTTTGAGATGTGGGTGGTGTGCAGCTGTAGCCAACAGAAGGGTTGGGTGCATAAATATGCATACAGTCTAGTCTTCAACAGTACTAGGTACTAGCACTAATAATATATAGCATATCATGTCTATCATTACACTTTTCACTGGTGCCCTGAGAAGTTCTGGCAGGGATAGCCTAAGGGTAGGCCACAGTCCACAACTTCTTAGACTATCATCCATGCAATAACAGTTTTAGCTAATATCAAATATTATCTGGAGTTGCTCTTCATAATATTTTTAAGGTGAACCATACGCAACTTGGAGACGTTCAACCACAATGTTGCCTGCTGTAGTGCCTTACCTGGTTGGAGTACTGGCTGTGCTGGTTGGAATATGGCTTTACCAGGTGAGGGTATCATACATCCTTAAATCCTACATGTGTCCTGATGGGCTGTGCTTACCGAATTAAATTGCATTTGTTTGGTTTTTCCCAAACTTTTTTACCAAACCGATTGGAACTCGTATATCTCTGTAAATATTGTTGCATTTCAAAAACTTGATGGACAAATAACAGCTGGAAATAATATTTTCTTGACACATCAGTACTGGAGGAAACACTGTACTGCGTTGTTGAAATCGATAGATTTGATCACTGGCTCGTTTCGCTCTAATACTTATTCCCGAGTCACATTGTTGCTAGTGAGTAAGATCAAGGAAAGGGTTGTTGTTATTCAGTATTATATTATTGTAGAGATTTAATGTCACAGAAGATACAGACAGAGCAGATAGTCAGGAGAAGATAATACCTGGACTGAATCCGAGATCTGATGAGTATGTAATACCAAGACCTCATACCTGAAGTAATACTCCCAAGTAGCGTGGTGTCTCAATGCGACCGGACTGTGGTTATAATTGTTGTTATATTTACAAATTTCCTTTGTAGGCCTAAGGTTCAAATTGATATTTTAAACTGACCAAAAATCTATCAAATACAAATTCTTTTGATGGCTCTATGGCTGCTAAGAAAGACATTGAAAATACATTTTCAACCACTAGTAGTAGAGTAGAGCAGTGAATCTGTGTAGTTTCGTATGTACCATGTTGACATACTTCAAATAATGTTTATATTACAGTGAAGGTAATATTCAGGATATAGCAGAATCAGGTAGTACTACAGAGTTTCTAATAGATATACACAGACAGTTCGGATCCATAGCTTCATTCTGGCTCGGTAAAATTCAAGTAGTGAGCTTAGCTTCTCCAAAGCTCCTCAAACAGGTCGTCCACCTCTTCGATAGACCAGGTAAACAAATTTGTCATGAGTCTCAGTGTAAAAGGGTGAAATTATCTATTGAACTCACCAGCTCACCACCTCAATATTTATCAGCTGTCTATTCTTTTTGTTATTTTCTGATACTCCATACCTAAATCTGGTGTGGATGCCTTTTTGCTGGTTTGATTTCCTTGCAACCACAGCAAGCTGTCATTCATATTTCCCCATAAATGTTACCTTGTTAAAGCCATCTATATCTCACTTGTCATTATACCCCATGGATGATTGATGTAGCCGTTTTATTTGTGGTGGGTGTAGCTATCATGTAGATATTATTTGTGGCCGGGTTCAACAACCTAAATTTTATACATTCTCCTCTATATCCTGACATCTCATCAATCATGCTGATGTGACTGTGACCCTTGACTATAAACTCACAGTAGTTTTTACCATTGAGTGAAATTTCTTGGAAAAACGAGATGTGGCTACCTAATTTTAATGACTTGCCAGCAATTTCCTGACTGAAAATGTCACTTCGCCCGGCCGCCTATAATAGATAAGTGAGAGACAACGTTAGTGGGGCATTTTTTCAAATATCGAAGAACGTTAGGAAACCGGTCCTTACCGCATCCTTAGCTTGAAGCTCTGAATGAAGATGTTGTTTTGTCCATATTAGTAAATTGTGCCAGTTTCAGATGCTAAGACATCAGAAAGGGCAGCTTTCATAACTGCTACCTCGAAGTTGTCATCTGTTTGTTGAAGTATTTAACACTGGCATCATGGGAGACAGTTGAATTATAAAACTTCTGTCTCATTGACAGTTTGCACCATTGAAAGCTCAGCAATAGGATATGTATTTTTGGTGAACTAAAGCTTATTTTCACAATTTAAACTTCTTTACCTGGAATTTTGTCGAGGATTAGGTCACTTTCAACAATGCAGGGGGCTGAGTCTGAAATGGTTGTTCACTATACAAAATTTACATATTCTGTGTACCAAAAAAAGTATTAAAAGATGGAAGACAAGTTAGAGTTTCAATCAAATTCACACCCGAAAAATTCAGCCCCATTAACCAAACCATGATTACTACCTCACTTGATTAATTTCTGTTTCCCCCTTATATGATGACATTTTAACATCCCATCTATCACTCTATCACTAATGACCAAACTGGTCAATAATTAAAAATGAATGTAACCATATGGTTAAACCTAACACTTGTCAAGGCCATTGGGACACCAAACAGGGGAATAACTTTCTTTTGTTCAACATGGCCAATCAAATCTTAGTCATGTTATTGCTGTCAAACATTGGCTATTGTTTGATGGAGGTCACATTTGGTATTAAGAAACCTTCCCTGTAATTAACCTCAATGGCTACCAACTCTTTTTGACTTCTTTCACTGCTAGTGGACCTGTTTAAGAACTTAGAGCCTCTGATCGGACCAGGAAGTACACAATTCAGAAACGGAGAATACGGACAGAAAATGAGAAAAATGGCAGACAGATACTTCTCTCATGGAAAGCTGGTAGATAAACTATCAATGTTCCAAGAGGTGAGTGTCATAGTAAAATTACAAAATTAATATATAGGTTTCAATTTCAGAAAATGGAAATGGAAAAATCTAACGTATAGAGTCTGATGGTATTTCCTATGTCATGTTCTTCGATATATTTAGGGTTGTCAATTCAATGCAGGACACCTATGCATAATTTATCTTTGACATAGATACCAGGCTTTGTTGACCCTCTCTTATGTATCCTAACTATTGTATTTTATAGGTTGGTGAGGGACTAGTTGAGAAATGGAGAACTCATGCTGAGACAGGGGAGAGAATTCCTCTATCAGAGCACTCATACGACTGTGTGATGAAATCTCTAACTCGTTACGCCTTTGGTGACTACTTTCAGAGTGATGAGGCTCTTCATGAATTCCGCCGAGACTACGACCATGTAAGTGTGAAAATGTTTGTTATACTCGGATATACCTCACTCCATAGCTAGTATACTTTAACTTTAAAGACAAGTCTTTACCTATCAACTGTGAACTGTCGCTGGAGGTAAATCATGTAGAATATGAACATTTCTGATTTCAGAGTTCAGCTGTTTGTGCTTTTGTGTCACAATCGTTCCTACCAGAGTTATGTATCTTTATTTTGGGTTGACAAATCATTTACCATTCAATAATAAGGTCTGTCAGACTCAATGAAGAAGGGGAAATAAGGCCTTTGGATCTAATTTCTATCCCACTAAAGCAGGTCCGAAAGAAAGTTCAATTTTTCAATCTGTCAATTAAAGTAAGTAAATATTGTGCTGTGGTTTGTTTTTAGGTATTTTGGATTTTGGAGAATTTCTTGGTTGATGGTCCACTAAAAGCAGGTAGCGACGAAGAAAAATCCTTCAATGCTGGTTCGTGTTAATTGGCTTGGTATTTGAACTTTAACAAAACCCTTTTCTTTCAAAACATAACCCTTGCAGGATAAAATCTACACCCTTGGTTGAATTCAACTATCAGACTGCTCTACGTAATACCCCATTATTCAACAAGAAAGGCATTGTGAATCTAAAATCCGATGCTAAAAATTTTAGTTTCACACTGCCTTCCTTGTCAAATAACTGACTATGCTATCAATCTCAATTTGACTTAAAATTCCATGGTACCCTACTGACCTTAATAATTCGCGAACTCCTAATTCGCGAAGGGCACAACTCCAACCTTTTTCACCAGCCTTAATTATTCACGGATCTCAGGCCCGCGAATTTGAGAGGATAACTCCTCTATAGCAGTAGTAGTATTCTATTTTAAAAAAAACAGACGTTGTTGGGAATTTAACCGGAAACATCCTATCACACCGTGATCACAAGGCAGATGCTCTACACACTGATCTATTTAGCCTCTTGACATTGTTGAGGTGTATTTAGCTAGTTTTATGTATTCGCTGTTTCTGTCATCGCTAATCGCGAATTATTAAACCACTTGAAAACATAATAAGGTCAGTAGGGTATTTGAACAATCACAGGCTATATTCTCAAAAATGTCAACAGGCAAGAACAAACTCCTCTGACAGACCAATCGTTTTATTTGATATTCTTGCTTAGGGATGGCCAGGATGAAGAAGGTTGTTAACACTTTACTGACAGAGAGGCAGGAGGCTGAGATCGCCCCTGAAGATAAGCTGTTTGTAGGTAGGTTCTGGGGCTAACCCATTAGTCTGTTCATGCTGGAGAAATCGATTGTGTAACGCTTTTGACACTCTAAACCTAAACTTCTTTCACACCAATCGACCGTCACTGATTAGCAGTCAAACTGAGAAAAAGTACCATCACTCTGCCAGAAAATTTGACATGATTCAAAGGGATCAATGAGGGGCACATAGATTTGAATTCCATTTGGTGTGTTCCATGATGATCGCGGTCTGATCTCTTACAAGAATTTTGATATGTCATCACATCTGGTTTCTTCAACAATCATATCTAAACAAAATACTAAAGCTTATGCACATGTAATCAATACTGATTTTCATATTACTTTTTTTTTAGTGACAGTGTAAGGTAATAGACTCTATTGGTAGTTGTGTAAAGGTCCCTTCTAATCTCTCCGAAATATATGATAGAATGCATGTTGTTATCATCTCTTTTTACAGCAGTAGACAACCTCAAGTTGAAACATTATTTCCGAGCAATAGATCTCTTACGTTTCCAAGAAAACTCCGGCCTAAACTTGTTGTCGAGCCTCTCATCGATTCATAACATTCACAAGTCCTTTGTTTCTTCATTTAGACCATTTGCTGGATGAATTTGTTAATGAAGATGAGTTATTTAGTGATTGTATAACTTATCTGATAGCGGGATCCCACACCTCAGGTTTTTGTAAGTATTACTCAAACCCTACAGCACCTAATCGAAAGATGATTTCTATATTTGAAATGTAGAGAGACAATAAACCTATCAAAATCATTGTCTCTTAATCAATACCTCATCACCTATCCTCAATTTGACTTCTCCATCTTAACCTGTCCTGAGGATCTTCTTCACTGAGAAAACAGGATTAGAGATCCTTCCTGATTGTCTCCTTTATCAATAAGTGCTCTCTCAAACTATTGTAGAGTCTTACAAGCTAATTACTACCTAATGCTAAATCTTGAGTCATTCCATTTCGTCTATATCTTGTATTTCTTTTTAAAAAACCACTCTTAATGAGATCAGATCGCCATGCATAATACATTATAATCTTGTTCTGTCTCAGATGTATTCTGGGCTTTGTATCACCTGGCCAATCATCTAGATGTTCAGGAGAAATGTCATACTGAGATCTGTGACCTATATAAGGGAGGACCAATCACATGGGAGACAATGAAAGAAATGAAGTAAGTTTATTTGTTAGGAGTGAATATCGATACCAGAGCATCGGATAACATGGAAACACTGATACTGTATCTATTTCAGGCCCAGGCCCTGAATCTTGTCAACATAGTCCACATGTCCGCGTGTCAAATTCATGGTCGTTTATAAGTCTTTTCTAGACCTAGTGTTTTTAATGCTATCAAATGACTTAAAAACATTAAAGATGTAGACAATAAGCTAACCTTTTGTAAGTGATATCAGGACAGATACTTACGCTGTTCATTATTCCTGGCAGACACTGACGCTTTGTATATTATCTGAACTGTGCTTATCTGCAGAATTCTCCTTAACCTTTACTTACCATCTGTACTTTCTCTCACACATACTTACCCTCTGTACTTTCTCTGATAGGTACTTACTCGCTGTGCTGAATGAGACACAGAGACTTACTCCATTAGCTCCATTTGCTGCTCGATATTCTGAGAAGGATCTGATACTGGAAGGTTATACTGTTAAAGCAAACGTAAGTCATTATCTCTTCCCACCCTAGCACGGCCCATACTTTTCTGTAATCATAGACTTGCATTAAAAACAAAGTTCGGCTGTAACATTCCTGACTTAAGAAGATGGCGTAGTAGGTTTACTCAATGGCGGGTAGTTGAACTACTTTGAACCATTGACCATCAGCCTATGGCTAGTGATGTTACATAATAATACATTCATTCATTTCAAAGTCAAACATACTCATCCGTAGTTGTCTACTCTTTGAGGAAGTAAGGGCAACTCCATCTTTCAAAGTAATTTTTTCAGGGAGTCTAAATCTCCTACTTCCACATGGTCAAAGAATCATGTTACTATATAATAATGTATTTATTCCATATTAGTAATATTGCCGCCAATCAATGCTGACAATGACTTCTGCTAAATCAATATTGTTTTGGAAATAGCTGCCCAAAATATTATCTATAGAGACAATAATATGCATAAAACTAATAAACCAGCAATCCAACGATATATCGCTCAGGCACTCGTGGAGTATAAAAGTTGAAGTTGTAAGTTGAACTCATTTCCATATTTGTATCTCTATTTTCAGACTCCGATATTTCTCGCTAATCACACAATGCACTGGGATGAAAAGATGTGGGATTCTCCCCAAACGTAAGCATGACACTAATTTGACACCATTTTGGAGTGATTATTCAGGCTGCTTTCAGATTTGTAGTAACTTAAACTACCATGTGATTTGTAAAAATAATTTAAAAACAATTTATGATACCTGAGCTATTTCAGGTTCAGGTATACAAAACATGATTCAGCAGAACTACTGGTTGTTGAGCAGAAAAAGGCACTAGGAATAAGTGAACTAACATATCGAACAGCCAGCCTGGTGGTGACATACAGATCTGAACCTAGGGCAGCTGGTATCCCTTTTTGAAAGCTCTGGTCTTGTAGCTTGATGACACATAGTGGGTTTTCAGTTTTTAGGATACAAGTGGCAAAGTATATACATCTATTATTGCTTTGTATTAGTATAATTTGTATTTGTATTTTTATGAATTTAGGTTTAACCCCGACAGATTTTTGGATATGTCTAAGATCGAACCCTTCAAGTTTGAGCCGTTTGGTATCGGCAAAAGAAAATGTCCAGGTTATCGTATGGCTGACATGGAGGCTCAGATATTTCTTATTCTTCTGCTCAAAAGTTTCAAGGTAGGCCCTATACTTTGTCATATTGATCTGACTAGCTGTTAACGAATGATATGGTCTCCTTGTGTTTTCGAACTATCAAAAAAATCAGGCTAATCAGGCCAAAGGAATTCCATTGCTAACTCTGTGACGCTAGCTATGCAAATATGGGCCATGCGCAAAGTTTAGATACTTGATTGGGGGTTGTAAGATCCATATGCTGATGATGTCAGCATATAGTATATATATCACATAATATAATTACCACTATAATAATATAATAAGCAGTCCTCAAGTATAATTTATTGTGGCAGTCTCCTAGAATTTGATCGTAAAGTATTTCATTCTTCACTTTCAGGTGGCACTGCTGCCAGATCAGCCACTCAAGTATAAGTTTGGTATATTAGTAAAGCCAGATGTGGAGATTTACGCTACTGTAGAGAAAAGATAGACATGCAGGGCAACTCAAGCTGGTGTAAAACTTGAGAACACTCATTCATAATCTCTACCCTAGAGGAAAAAATACATTTTATAACTAAAACAGAGTGACTTTATGTCAGCTAGCACCAGTTTTATATTTGAGATGATATAATAGCAGTGAGGCTTGGTAAACATTAGCAAGCAACAAGTATCTGCATAAGCTAAGGACTTTTATATAATACTAATTATGGACTAAATGATCACTTTCTACATGCTATTTCAACATGAGGCACATGCTTCGGGTGCCCGTGACAACCCTGTTGGACGTCAGGACCAGAAACAGTAGTGCTGACTTAGTATAAGTTAGAAAACATGAAAACTTTTCCTTCAACGGTTTTTTATCTTTGGAAATATTGCAATAAAATGAAATATTTTTAGTTGAATTGAGCATATAGAAGCCTCAATGGTTTATAAGTTGACCTTCTTGTGCTTCCATGGGATACCAAGTTAGTAAAGGCAATTTATATTTTATAATGACTGTATCAACTCTCATAGTTACGTTATTCTGGCAATATGACAAAAGTCAGAGAATTTAATGGTCTAAAGTCTAATTTATGGCCAGACTCAGCTTTCAGTTTGTGATTTTATGTCAAACGAAAAACTTGACCTCAATAGGTAAAGGGCTAGATGAAACTGTTTATCGTGTCTTATATTGCTGTTGACACCCCCTTCCTCTATTACTAGGCTCCTCTTACTGCTGTTGTAGTAGGGTCTCATCAAGTTGCTGGGATGTCAGTAATTGTTAGCCGCAGTGGCGATTTCTATGACAAAGTTAATTAACTGATATTTTCAAATTCTAGAAAAACACTCCAGGGTGTCTTACCCTAGACCCTGCTCTCCAGGGTGACTAACCCTAGACCCTGCTGCGTGTTGATGATAATTTTTACATCCTTTCAGTCCCTGAGAAATTGCCAGCCCTGATTGGTCTGAGATTAGTATTACCGTCGGATAAAATTGATCGATTTTTTGAATAGTACTTCATTTACTCTGGAATGTTGTTTAGATAAAATCGATATATATATACAAATATATGGATTTCTCCAACTAAAATGGTGTAAAATATAGCAGCTAGCAGCAAACGTAAAATCCTCATCAGCGTCACATTGTGTTATATGTATGTTTATCAACATTCAATGTACATATATTATAGAGTAAAACCAACAAAGGCAGGTCAATTATGTGTGTATATTGTATTGTATCATTGGTGATAAAATCATTTGTTGGTTGAGCGCTCTGTTGTAAATGATAAAAAAATCTAAAATAAAAATCTAAAATGTCTACTTAAATAATCCGTTTGAAAAAAGATACAGCTTGGTGTCTAAAACAGAACTTCCTCAGGTTGTAAATTGTATTTATCCACAATTTTTCGAATTGGGACCTAATTTGTAAGTTTGTATACAAATAAATCTTCCTGCCATTGTATAATGCTGTTAATGAGTAGAGCATAAGAGATATGGTTTTTACTTATGTTGAGAGAGATGCCAAGTAATTTGTAAAGTGATCTGGTGATACCATGAGGCAGCAGGAAAAGTGGGTAATGCCGCTGAATGAGGCAAGGGCAAGGAACATGCTGTCTAATAAGTTTGTGTTCAGCGCTTTTTATGAAGATGTTTTGAATCAAAAAAGTTGTGTAAGAATGAATTAATAGTCGCCTGGCTTGGAGCTACAGGTAGATAGGAACGTATATGTTCTCTCAGGAGATTGTCCACAAAACTTCACTTATGTGTTAATGATAAATGCATGTGTATTAAAAACCCATATCCAGTGCCTCATCACTTTTTCAAAAAGTGTTTTGAAAAAAAGATAAGAAGCTGCTGATTCACACTCCTGTGTTCTACCACATATGTGTAGTAAAACCAGATGAGGGTGTGCTAATTATATTTTTTGTCTGATATGTGCCATCAAAGCTTGAAATCAATTGAAAATTTAAAAACAGCTTACTTTACCCATATATTCCAATATATATCAATGAAAATCTATAAGCTTCAGCGTCGGTGTGGCTGAGTGACCAGTGTGCTCGATCACAGCGTAGGTGGCCCAAGTTCAAATCCCAGTTGGGCACAAAAATGAAGCAAGGACGCATCGGCATAATCCATTATTTTTGTATATAGATATTGTGTGCTTTGCACAATTGTGTGTTACACACAATTGTGTTATATTTAATTATATCTTAAATTTGTCATTTCAAATTGTCATTATAAAGCATGTTCAAACTGTATTTTTCTCTGGTTCTGGAAATATATAACATTCAATGCACCAAAATTTCATTCAAAAAAGAGCATGCCTTTTAAAGAAGGGCGGAGATTTTGAATTTTACCCGTCGCTGCACAGGGAACGCCCAATCAGTTGTTTCGGCTGTGATTTTTTTATAATTATTTTATCAAAATTAAAATTTTATTTGGTTCTCTATATGAGGCCAGGTTTGCAAAATGAGGCCCCGGTGACAAGCAGTACTATAAATTATGAAAAGTCCATGTACTTATATATAACATTGATTGTTCAAACATACGGTGGGGTCCAGTCTTTCGGACCAGGGACACTTTCATACTTAGCCATTAATATGCTACTTATTACAAACACATTTTATACCTTTTCCATAGGTTGTTATATTTTTTTTTTATGTAAGAAATATCAAAGCTTGACAGGATTATAAAATTGAAGAAATCTTGAAGCTGTTCTTTTGAAGGCAATGGGCTAGTTATTGCTGTTATTATACATGCGAGGGGCGCTGATAATGAAATGTAAACAAAGGCTTTGACAATTAATTTTGTTACACAGCCATTCCCATTTGTGTTTTGACTATGCTTTCTTCAAAAGTGCAGATATAGGGTTCTGTAACAAGTGGCTAACGAAAAATATACCTGTAATTATCTCTTGAACAGTATCAAGTACCATTATTGTCTCTGACCAGCTATAAGCTAAATTGAGGTTGCTGTGCTTTTCCTTATCAAAACACCAGCTGCTGAGTGAGACAATCACTTGAAATCGAGTAGATATTGAAGTAGAACCAGTTGGTATCAGGCTTGTGAAGCCGTCTAGACTTGTGAATGATTCGGCATGTGGTGCCAGTGCCAAAATTTCCCATCATGAGGTATTGAGGTGCAACGCCTCAATAAAACATAACTTAAAGACTTTGTTTGAGGCTGCTCTTTTGTATCACATCTTATTCTCCATATTTTATTCTATCATGTGAGCGATTTTCAGCTTTAGAATCCAAATATTGAGGAAGTTATGGCCTCTCAAACTTCCAGGGTGATTGCCTTCAATCGGCATTGGGAATAAGCGGATGTTTCCCCTGGGGTATGTCACAACCATAGACATGTGACATAGACATGAGTTATTAGTTAATACACTAATAATCACATAATAATTGATGATCAAAATTCAGACCTGGGTGGGAATCGAACACGGGTCCCCATGCCCATCGGCAACGACGCCGCCCAGAGATCCACTATACTTTCACCTAAAATTGAGAATAATTGAGAAAATTGAGAATCCTGCCAGAGTAGACAACTCTACTATCTAAAAATTGAGAAAATATATCCCTTCAATACATTGTCTCGCATTTTCTCAATTTTTATTTGTTCTCAATTCTCAAAATTTCCAATGAAACATGAATTGTAAATTATTAAAACAATTTTTCAAGTTGAATTGTTATTGAAAACTACATAAATCCCTCACTATCTTCCGAATTACATTCCTGCTCAACTATTATGAAGCAAACCGAGTGGTTTTGACAAGAGAGTAGAGACTGAAAGCGTACAAGCAAGCACTGGACAAATTCCTTATACTCTTTTTATGATGAAGCAAAATAAGCTTAGCTGTATGTTTTACTTATATGAGTTGGTTGAAGACTGACAGGACTGGACTGTATAAAAACATCTGGCCTGATGATGAGAAGAAGACTGGTTAGTTTTGAACCAAAGAAAGATGATGATGTGAGTATTTTTTTACTACTACTAGTCAATAATGTCACAAATAAGTCAAGTTGGTTAAAAAAATCGTTGGTTGGTTAAAATCCCAATGGTTGGTCACTCACCACATCATGGCGGCGAAATAGTGTGCCTTAAGGGCGAGGCTGCAATGACTGCGCCAATTTGCTCTCAGTTTGTAGGCAGGTCGGAGCACACCTGGGGGTCCAACAACTCCCAGTAGTCAGTGGACTGCAGTGGGATACGAACCCACGACTTTCAACACTTGCATGATGAAAGTCCGGCGCTCTAACCACCGAGCCACCTCCTACTCCTTGAGTACACTTACTCTTAGCAAGGAGTTAAAGGGATGGATAGCTGCTTAGGTGGTAGCCTGTCTTGAAAAGCTTTGTCAATCTTTGACAAGCTTGTCAAGACAGGTTACTTAGGTGGGTAGTACTAGTAGCTTAGTTTTTATCTCCAATAATTGATTGATTGATTCCTTGCTGGTGGACTGAGTTACCTCAGTTAGCCCTGTCTTTGGAACTGAGGGACAGTAAGGGATTAGGGCGAAGTGATGGCAACATGTTGACTAGCGTAGTTAGTGCTCATTCTCATTGAAAGAGCTCCTGATCCAGCGATCAGTTGAGTATTTACGTAATCGTTGTCTTGCTCAGATTTACATTGTATGATCTTGTAGGTACACAATCTATATTTCTGGATGTACTTTTTGGGACAAGGCTGCCAGCAGTTAAGTTGAAGACCCGATTGCTATTCAGAGGAAGACATGGTTCAATGCAGAAATGACTGATCTAGAGAAGATAGCACCTTCCGCTAAGCGTAAGTAGCCTTAGGCTTATCAGATGTATAATATGCATTACCAGTGTTTTTGTCAGTTGAATTGGTAACAGGAAGCCCTATGTCTTGTGACGTGTCTAGCGAGCCTACATGGCCACAGATTGGCTTGAGATTATAACACCCTAACCTTAGTTGT
Source organism: Membranipora membranacea (assembly GCA_914767715.1). Lineage (NCBI taxonomy): Eukaryota > Metazoa > Bryozoa > Gymnolaemata > Cheilostomatida > Membraniporidae > Membranipora > Membranipora membranacea. Next base: position 24,226,887 of record OU612069.1, read on the forward strand.
TACAAGCCTCATCTAATACAGGTAATTGGTATATCATCTTGCCGATCGTGAGACAATGACATAATCAATATTATATGCAAATTAAGTCTTTTCCGCTGACACTCATGACATAGTAATATTTGACCATTTCAACCTCATGTGTAAACGCGGCTTAATATTTTGGGCAGAGAGGTTATGGATTTATTTAGCGTTGTACAAACAAAAGGACAATATACTGAATAATTAACTGGTGTATGCTTTCTGTTTATATCTAGTTTCCTTGATGATGCAAAGAACGATAGGATCACTTAGGTGGTGAAGAATTTGACGTCTACTCTGTTACATGACCTGTTAACATCCATCAACTCTTTGCAAATGGTATGTTGTTTTCTTAAAGCAAAGTAGGCCCAAAGTTTATTAGTGTTTGATTTTGAACTACATCATACCTTAGAAGAGTAGAAGAAGTGCGCCTTTCCGCACAAAGGCTACTTGATTAAGCTCAAATTAGCTAGAATTGAGTACTAGCTAACATTAACTCATCTAGCTAAATTTAATTTAAGAAAATATTTACTCCTCTACGGTACTAGTCAATGCTAGATGTTTAGACACTTTGAATAGTTTTCATTCTAACGTGGCACTGAGGCGACTGTCACATCAGCTGATTCAATTCATTTGTGCAATCACAACGTAAAATCGCAAAGCTCATGCAAAAACTACCAAACCTGACAAGATCACATCTGATCAGACAAAAGATAATTTTGCCGATGCAATACATTGGAAAAAACATCTTTTGTTCGATCAGATGCTTTCACATTGCCCTCATTGCATAATATAAACATTCTCCTCTTGCAGGTGTATTGAGAGTCTTGCTGTACAGATCCAGACTGCCACGCTGTCATATCTTATACGTTGACTGCACGCTGCCAACTCATCACCTGCTGCAAAGAACACTTCAACAAATCTTGTCCGCATTCGTACGGCCATACGAGCTGAGCTGCAGTCTCAACCATCTTAATATTAGCCTCAAGTTCTGCATTCAGCGTGCAATGAGGTATTGTAAGGTCAACATGACGTCGACATACATATTATTTAAATACCTACTAAGGATTATCCTATGACTGTCTTCTGACCTGTACACAGTGCTGTGCTTGATATATTCTCGTGTTTTTTTTACTTGACTTGACTTTTAGTAGCAACTTTTCAGGCTGAAAAAAGGATTAATTTTTTTGTTGAGGACATTGGGGTCAACATCGAGGTGCTATAGTTTTAATTTTGAGAAATCATCTGCTTAAATTTGTATCTTATTAAATACAATATAACCTATCTTACAAGCTTTGTACCCATACCTTTCGCAAAATAAAACTCTTTGCTTGAATTGGCACCGTTTCTGTTATATCGCTGATCAAGTCGCAGCATAGATAACTAAATGGACATTGCTAGCTAACACACAGGATAACTCTATATGAAATGATGAACAACAGTGTTGCGGGCCGTAGCTAACCTTTATTGGCGACTATCAAGTCATTAACAACCTGGTCAAATAGTTCACTGCTAAGAATTTCTTTGCCAGCCATCAAAATTCAATTGTTTAGATGACTCATAAGGCAATTAATCCTCATCTGCAAATTGAAAAAGCGTTTCTATTGCTCATTGTATACCTCTCTCTATGCGCAAGGTTATGTTTTATGTCCATAAAAAAACTATAAAATATCCCAGAAGTTGTCATGACACGTAAAATGAGAAGACAACTTCTTCTTATTTTTTTTCTTTGCCCCTCCCTTTTTTCTCTTTTCTCCTCCCCCTTTTCACCACTCTCACCGAGAAGTTTATCCCCGAGCCCGCCGCCCAGAGATCCACTATACTTTCACCTAAAATTGAGAATAATTGAGAAAATTGAGAATCCAAAGAAAGATGATGATGTGAGTATTTTTTTACTAGAGTAGTTAGTACTAGTCATAAAAGTCGAGTACACTTACTCTTAGCAAGGAGTTAAAGGGATGGATAGCTGCTTAGGTGGTAGCCTGTCTTGACAAGCGTTGTCAATCTTTGACAAGCTTGTCAAGACAGGTTACTTAGGTGGGTAGTAGCTTAGTTTTTATCTCCAATAATTGATTGATTGATTCCTTGCTGGTGGACTGAGTTACCTCAGTCAGCCCTGTCTATGGAACTGAACGACAGTAAAGGATTAAAGCGAAGTGATGGCAACATGTTGACTAGCGTAGTTAGTGCTCATTCTCATTGAAAGAGCTCCTGATCCAGCGATCAGTTGAGTATTTACGTAATCTTTCTCATGCTCAGATTTACATTGTATGATCTTGTAGGTACACAATCCTTATTTCTGGATGTACTTTTTGGGTCAAGGCTGCCAGCAGTTAAGTTGAAGACCCGGATGCTATTCAGAGGAAGACATGGTTCAATGCAGAAATGACTGATCTAGAGAAGATAGCACCCTCCGCTAAGCGTAAGTAGCCTAAGCCTAATCAGATGTATAATATGCATTACCAGTGTTTTTGTCAGTTGAATTGGTAACAGGAAGCCCTATGTCTTGTGACTAGTCTAGCAAGCCTACATGGCCACAGATTGGCTTGAGATTATAACACCCTAACCTTAATTGTTACAAGCCTCATCTAATACAGGTAATTGGTATGTCATCTTGCCGATCGTGAGACAATGACATAATCAATATTATATGCAAATTATGGCTTATTGGCGACAAGGTGGATGCACGCAATTATTATTCTCTTCTATGATCCATCTCTCTGGTTAAGTCTTTTCCGCTGACACTCATGACATAGTCATATTTGACCATTTCAACCTCATTAAGCGTTGTACAAACGAAAGGACAATATACTGAATAATTAACTGGTGTTTGCTTTCTGTTTATATCTAGTTTCCTTGATGATGCAAGGAACGATAGGATCACTTAGGCGGTGAAGAATTTGATGTCTACTCTGTTACATGACCTGTTAACATCCATCAACTCTTTGCAGATGGTATGTTGTTTTCTTAAAGCAAAGTAGGCCCAAAGTTTATTAGTGTTTGTTCTGAGGAACTACATCATACCTTAGAAGAGTAGGAGAAGTGCGCCTTTCCGCACATAGGCTACTTGAATAAGCTCAAATTAGCTAGAATTGAGTACTAGCTAACATTAACTCATCTAGCTAAATTTAATTCAAGAAAATATTTACTCCTCTACGGTACTAGTCAATGCTAGATGTTTAGACACTTTGAATAGTTTTCATTCTAACGTGGCACTGAGGCAACCATCACAGCAGCTGATTCAATTCATTTGTGCAATCACAACGTAAAATCGCAAAGCTCATGCAAAAACTACCAAACCTGACAGGATCACATCTGATCAGACAAAAGACAATTTTGCCGATGTGATACATTGGAAAAAGCATCTTTTGTTCGATCAGATACTTTCACATTGCCCTTATTGCATAATATAAACATTCTCCTCTTGCAGGTGTAGTGAGAGTCTTGCTGCACAGATCCAGACTGCCACGCTGTCATATCTCATATGTTGACTGCACGCTGCCAACTCATCACCTGCTGCAAAGAACACTTCAACAAATCTTGTCCGCATTCGTACGGCCATACGAGCTGAGCTGCAGTCTCAACCATCTTAATATTAGCCTCAAGTTCTGCATTCAGCGTGCAATGAGGTATTGTAAGGTCAACATGACGTCGACATACATATTATGTAAATACCTACTAAGGATTTTCCTATGACTGTCTTCTGACCTGTACACAGCGCTGTGCTTGATATATTCTAGTGTTTTTTTTACTTGACTCTCATGTTTTAGTAGCAACAGGCTGAATAAAAGGATTAATTTTTTTGTTGAGGACATTGAGGTCAACATCGAGGTGCTATAGTTTTAATTTTGAGAAATCATCTGCTTAAATTTGTATCTTATTAAATACAATATAACCTATCTTACAAGCTTTGTACCCATACCTTTCGCAAAATAAAACTCTTTCCTTGAATTGGCAAATAATACCGTTTCTGTTATATCGCTGATTAAGTCGCAGCATAGGTATCTAAATGGACATTACTAGCTAACACACAGGATTACTCTATATAAAATGATGAACAAAAAGTGTTGCGGGCCGTAGCTAACCTTTATTGGCGACTATCAAGTCATTAACAACCTGGTCAAATAGTTCACTGCTAAGAATTTCTTTGCCAGCCATGTAAAAATCAATTGTTTAGATGACTCATAAGGCAATTAATCCTCATCTGCAAATTGAAAAAGCGTTTCTATTGCTCGTTGTATACCTCTCTCTATGCGCAAGGTTATCTTTTATAACTATAAAAAAAACTATAAAATAACCCAGAAGTTGTCATGACACGTAAAATGAGAGAACAACTTCTTCTTATTTTTTTCCTTTGCCCCTCCCTTTTTTCTCTTTTCTCCTCCCCCTTTTCACCACTCTCACCGAGAAGTTTATCCCCGAGCCCGCCGCCATCACACCACTTGGACCAACTAGGTTAGCTGGTTGTGACGTACCCTAGGGATTGCCGGCTGATTTTTACTGCCGATAAATTGCCGTCACCTTGGAAGTTTGAGAGGCCATAACTTCCTCAATATTTGGATTCCAAAGCTGAAAATCCCTCACATGATAGAATAAAATATGGAGAATAAGATGTGATACAAAAGAGCAGCCTAAAACAAAGTCTTTAAACAATATCCCTCCAACGCATTGTACAGCAAAATTGTATTGCAAAATACAGTTCTGATGAAATTTACGTTTTCAGTGTCTTGTAGCGAGATAAATCTCATTCAAATTATTAAAATATAAAAATATCTATTCTTGTTGGCATCATTGATCAAAATTGGAGTTATGAAAAAAGTGCAGTTATTAGGCCGTACTTAGATATACTCATAGTAAGCTTTAGACCTGGTAGTGAATGCAACATTAACTTGTGTTGTTTTAAATGTCGACCAGTTAAATTTTAATAAAGTGTGATACTTTATTTATATATATATATATAACTAATTTACATACTAATTAATGGATTGCTTCTTATCTCATGAATTCTAAACATAAAGTGGAAATTAAAAATTAGTTTTGTCCCCATTCGAATCCCTGCTCCTCTCACTACTGCTCCCTCACCCCCGCCCTTCTTATATATGTGATATTCTGTCTACGCTTTTCTAGGCTATCATGAAGATTTTATAAGCTTATGATAATTACTAATAAAAGCCTGAGTGAGTCTAAAATTACCCTGCATACAACAAGCAAGATGATACCGTTAGATCTAGTAGCAAGTAGTATAAGCCATAGTTTACTGGTAAGCTGTTTTGTCCGTGGAGCTCTCATGGCGCTTGACTAACACATGGCCATTATTAATGTGTTAAAACAACTCGAATTTTAACTGCTTTTGTTGGCTCTTAAGTTGTGTTTGCTGCCTATCACATCATTTAGGATGTAAAATACTGCACAGTTGAGAATAGAGCAGAGGTAAGTCTTATCAAGGTTTAAATCAAGAAATATTAACACCAAATCTCACATTATTTGACTTTTGTGTGAATATGCTCATAGTTTTCGCTCTTGATTCATGTGTGCTTTTTGATCTTGGAATCTGCGTTACTTATATGGATATTACTAGAGCTGCCACGAAGTGGTTGTCATGGAAAAGGCAATAGCTCACTTTGCGCATGTGCAACCAATCAATTCAGGTTATCCTTGCACTCTAGCGTTTGATCAGTGAGTGTTCAACTCCTGACTCATTTGAAAATATTGTGATAAAGTCACGCATATCGATTACAATAGGGGCCAGGGCCAATAGACACAATTATTGTTTAATGGTTGCAATATGGGCTGACTATAAATCTCAGCCAGGCTATTTGACATCAAGACTGAGCACATAAAGTGAAATACTGCATCTGGGTACGAATCAAGAAAGACTGGTAACATGCTAGAAGTTATATATCTGAGTAAATATGAGAGGACAACTTTTGTTTAACTAGGGTGGGCAGTCTAACAAATGAGAAGCTTGGAATGTTAAATCAAAGAGTAATATGATTATCCTAGGTCACACAGTATGTTGGATAACAATGTTAAATTAGTAGATCAGTTTTAGCTAGTCACAGGGGGTCTAGCTAGTTATTTACACAGTTGGGTGAACAACCGTATCACCTCCAGCGAAGGAGCAGACAGCAAGGCATTGTCAGCTCCTCGGCTGATGGTGATATGGTCGCGTTCATCTAACTTTGTCCGAGCGTTTCATCAATGTACTCAAAGGAGGATTTGATGAGATGTTTAAATAAACATACCTACCGTAAAGACTGGCAGTTGTTGTAGTCGGCCTATGACCATTGCAGATGTGATTTGGCATGGCCAGATTTTTCACACAGTCAGTTTACGGTGACCATAAGTGGTAATTTGTGTGAGATGTCAGGCAGACTAATAGGCATGTGCATTTGCACCATCCCATATAAATGCTCTTTGCTGAGAAATGAAAATTTTGTAAATTTAATATGACTTCCCAACAATGTTTATCATAGCCCCCAATTTAATTTAATTTAATTTCAAAAGTTTTAGATTTATAGATATTATCGTCACATCAACTTATCTCTCTGTTCTCAATTTTAAGATAAATTGTAGATTGTATAGATAATAACAAGATTGTTCTCTCTGTGGAGTTGGAGGGATAACTATAAAGCTTAGCATCAAGGCGCCGCTTCAGAAGGCGACCTTTGTATTATCACTAAACAACCACAGAGGAAACAAACTTGTTCTAGTTAAAGATACTTTTGTAGACTGCTTATTTCACAGCAACATAAGAGTGGTTAGATGTCAAATTCAAAGTCCTGTTTTATTGACCAGACTAGCTTCTGTGTCGAATGTGTAGGCCTTATTATAATCAGACATTGAAGGTGGATTTGTCGTCTCCTTTCTTCATAATGTTTGATTGTAAATTTAGATGGGTAATTACATCACCAATTTTCACCAACTTTGAAACGATTTCGACTGAGATTGCCCAATTTTAATTTCCACATGAATTTGTCATAAAACCAATTTGAAAACTAAGTCAACAAGTTGAGAGGTACTTTAGAGCAAGATGAAAAAGCTCGACATTGGCTTTGAGGTTGACAATGTGCGAAGTTCGGAACAATCATACTCATTGTAGCTAGAACTGATAAAACGAAGAAGTTGCTCAGCTAGATATAATCAAAGGAATTTTTACTTGAAGATTTAGATAGCTGTTAATTGGTAAATCCGCCAAAGACAGTTTACAATTGTTAAAAAAGGCTCTGTGATTGTAATGGCATATCATTTAAAACTTTGATACTGGTAGGCATGGGCGTCAGTAGGATTTACCAAGGGGTGCTCCTTTTAGCTGTGGAGTAGTTAGTGGCATGTGTATGCGGGGAGGGTGCGGGAGGGGCGCCCAAGCGGCCTCCTGCCGACGGAAATTTTTTGAAATTTGAGACCCAAAAACAGACATTCTGGTACATACCAGCCAAATTTTATGGATGAGAAAAAACCAAGCATGATACCAAAAATATTTAACAGAAACAGCCTCTTGCCCGGGCCCCGATTGAAAGTTCTAGCGATAAAAGAAGACATTGAGTTCCAATTGTTAAAAAAAAAAAAATTAAAACCTCCCAAGGGGTGCTCATTTGAGCACCCTGAGCACCCCTTCTGACGCCCATGCTAGTAGGTATAAAACTACATAAAAATTTCTCGGTCTTAATTTTTGGCCTCCTGTATGATTTCCAGCCAAAATACTAGCACTGGTTAAGAATATGGGTATCTAAATTTATAAAATTGTTAGCAGTATTTTCAATCCTACTACACACTAAGAAGTCTGCATCAAAAAAGTGAGAATTCTTAAAAAATAGACGGAACAGTTTTTCTCTATTACCCTGAGTGGCTCAAAAATACCATAACTCAATGATATACATAAAAATGGGTGATATAAAAGTTTCTATAAAATCGTGTTTTTGTGACTTAGAGGGATTAAACAGTTTTAATTTAGAAAAACAATAAAACCTTGTTCTGAGCTTTTTATAGGTATAGCTAGTGTTTTCATGCCACTTTAAGTCATGGCTAAAATATGTACCTAAATAATTAAAATGGATGGATGAAATATCAATTGAAACTGTAAAAAGGCTGGCAATGTCAAATATTGGAAGTAACAGAAATTAAGATCAAAATAACCATAGTGTTCTTGATTTGTCATTTCCAAAATATAAACACCCCTATATATTGTTTTATATAGTATTGTCGCTGTTATGATTCTTATAAAGTTTTTGGTCAACATTTTGCCCTAACAGCAGATGCCGTTAACCATGTATGTAATTTTTACCAGCTGTTAAAAATTCTAGCTGGGATTAAATGGTATATGCGGTAATCTAAAATGGCAGTTATGGTGAGTTCTAAATTATGTGCTGTGCGCTATCCAAGCTGATACATTTATGGGTTGTAGTACTACACACATTTAAAATCTATGTTTTTATGTTTAGCAGGAACAGAGGAACTTGCAGAAAGTTGAGAATACTTGTTAAGAGGAAACCCACTTCAGTGAAGATGCGCAATGTTGAGAACATTACCTCTGCACCTGTGAGGGATTGTCTTCTTAACCAAAATGAGAAGGCAACTGTTGTATATTAGAGTGATTCTCTTAATTTATATCTGATCTGATGTTCTTTTCATGACATTTTAAAGCCTGCAACATTATGTGAGACATAGCATGGCATTGTCGTATTACTATGGATTATTGTTATTGAAGTTTTAAAGAAAAAATCAACCCTATATGGTATTACAATAATGATAACAAATAAATATAGATGACAAATAATTTATGACTACTCTTCGTGCCAAAAACAAATTCAATCTTATGTGATATAGTTGCCAATTTCTGTCCATCTGCTGAAACACCTAACATGACAGTGTGGAAATGAGGCTCTCTTGTGTACTGAAATTAATTCAATAAACCTTACATGTTTTGCCAAATTTGAGCAGGCATAAAATTAGGTGAAAACAACCCGCTCTTTTGACGAAAATGACCTTTGTCAGTCTAGACCTCTCAACCAAAAATACCCGTAGTCCTTTTCTTGGAGTAGAAAATCTCAATTATCAGATGGACTATCATGCTTGCTATGTTCAAGACGGTCTGAATAGCCTGGTGGTGAGCAACTTGGACTGGTGTTGTCAGCGACAGGAGTTCGAGTCTTGTTGTGTTCAGTAAATTTGTTTTAAGTCTAATTGACAAGATAGGGATTTAGCTTTGACTGAGGAAAAAACTGTATAGGTGGACACACCGGCCATATGGGCGGATGGTAGTTGTGAATGGACAACAAGCAGGAGAGCAGTGGATCGAGACCCAACTGCAGTCCGAATCAGAAGGAATCGGCGGAGAAGGCAGAGAAGACCCGACCAGCAGTGGGAGTAGGTGAAGTAGGAACAGGGAGGCAAGAGGAGCAGCCAGCAGAGGAACAGAGCCAGTTGGCGACCAAGTGCGGGCCCCATCCGGGACTTCAAAAACAAAACAAAACCAGAATTTTGCAAATTTTAGTACAAGTATAACTATTACTCTGCAACAAAATAATCTGTATTACAGAGCCTAAGGTTGCGGCCGGGATTGAACCCAGGTAAGCACTTTTACCAACCAAGTGTCCAACACTCTAACCAACACACCATATGAGATGTTGTGATAAGCATGGTTCGAAACTTGGTCAGGTTTTTAGCTGCTAGCAATTTGAGAGAAAAGCAATGTGTCAGGTTGAGCTTGAACCAAGGACCCAAGGTGTTGTACAGAGTCCAACACTCTATCCACCACACCACATCAGATGTTGTGATTGCCAACATTCGAAACTTAGACAGGTTTTTAACTGTTAACCATTTAAGAGAGAAAACGAATACATCAGGTTGGGCTTGAACCAAGAACTCATTGCCTGGTATAGAGTCCAACACTCTAACCTCCTCACCATATCGGATGTTGTGATCGCCCTCATTCGAAACTTGGACAGGTTTTCAACTGCTAGAAATTTAAGAGAGAAAAGGAATAAATCAGGGTGGGTATGAACCAAGGACCCAACAACTGGTAATGTGTCCAACACTCTAACCACCACACCATATAAGATGTTGTGAAAATAATTATTCAAACCTCGTACAGGTATTTAACAGTTAGCAAACTGAGAGGGAAAACCAATGAGCCTAGTAGGGCTTGAACCCAGGTCCGAACTACAGGAAGAGTGTCCAACACTCTAACCACCACACCACTGCGGTTGGTATACTTGAAGTTAATCAAAACTCAGTCAGATATTTTCATCGCTGGGTGTATATGTAAGAAAACCAACACACTTGGTGTTTCGAACCCAGGACCATCACAGAACTGTTATATCTCACAGACCAAGTCTGACACCATTACCCCTACACCACCGTGACCATGTTGATTAGCTCAATTCAAATCTGGGTCTGATATTCTACTGTTGAGTTGAAACATGAAAACCAATACACCAGGTAGGGAATGAACCACCACAATGTCTACTCACATTCAACCACTCTACCCACTACACAATTGGAGTATTAATGATCTACACTGCTTAAAACGTGATCTGATAATTGTGACTTTGAAGTGAAACACAAATCGCACACATGCCAAACGTAAAGGCTGAGGCTAAGTAGACAACTCTTAAACAACCCAAATATGTACTTGTCCAATTTTATACAAAGCATTCAAACTTTTGTAAATTTTATATTTTATGTTCTGCAGATTTCACGTTTTTTAATTGAGGGATATCTCGTTCATAACAACACCGTTCAGTGACGTAGTTTACTCTCTTGTTCTACAGTTGTATTAGCAGTATATAAAATAAAAGGATTATGTTGAAAAGCAATAGAGAGATCATCATCAATTATCAGAACAAAAAATTATACAGAAAAACACAATTGGTGAGGGGTAAATTATTATGAGCGAGTAAAAAATAACATAAATCCAGTAATAATATTTAATACAATTCATGCACATATATCTAAACCACTCAGCTCACACAGCGTCATTATAAAATGAATGTTCAAAAAATACAAATTAAACATTAATAATATAAATATATATTAATAAATAAATATTTATTAATAAATATATATTAATAAATAAATATTAATAATTAAATATAAATAATATAAATTAAACATTACACCCTATTGTACCATGTTCAAACCCAAATCATGTTTTATATAATGAATACCAGTTTATGCAGGGAGATTATCAAACCTCAGAGTTGTCCAACCAATTGTGTGGAGGATACAAGTCAACCAAGAAATTCATTTCAATGATTCCAATTGATAAAGCGGTTTGAAAGAAAAGTTTTGAATAAACATCAGCGTACAATCAAACTAATGTGAATCTGGAAACTTTACAGCTACAACTGATGGTGCCTGTACATTCTCGTGTACAGATGTCCTACTCCTCACCAACCGGAGCCGATAAATCGTCTCCTATAGGAGTAAAAGAGTACTCTCTGGTGGTAACAGACCTAAAAACAAATTACAGACAGGAAATTAAGTGTTTCGGCTGGTACCATTAAAAACACAGATCCAACCATTTGAATTAACATTCTTTGCAATTAGCGTAGTTGTATACAAATGACAAGCAAATATACAGCAGTTGTTTCATACTCAATAGACTGACAATAAATAGCGTGTTGGATCTAATTGGTTGGATGAGTGAGAGGGCCAGTGCCGGGTTAATTCGTACTTTATTGCAAGTGTTTAATGAGTTGGCCTCGTTCTGTAAATTGATCAACCATCTTTACATTACTTGCCCTGATATGAAAGACTTGAGATCACAACTTTTTATTTTATACCATATCACAAATTAATCAAAAGGTACTTTTAGGAAAGTATCCTAATAGCCTAGCATTTGCTCTCTTCACAACCCAACCAATCATAGCAAAACATTAGCCTAACACACACTGTTGTTCAAAATCAATCTTGTACCAAATTTCCTTAATCAAGCCATTATATTTTATTTCATTTAGTAAAGATAAAAGAAGTCACCATTACAGATGGTAAAGAGGTGATGGCGGATTTGAGGAACGTAAATGATTTGTGATATCAACAAATTAATGCCTACCTTTGCATATCCATCTGTGAGCTACAGTCTCTGTTTTCCTTGAGGGATCAGACTCATTTGCATATCATAGGCCTGTCCATATTGTAAATGTTTGGTTCGCAAACTGATATACCGAAATGGCAAAGACAGGAAGGACATTGTGAGCCTAGGTTAACTAACATCGTGACCAGTAGTTGTGACTAGACTACAACAAATAGGAATACAGATCAATAATTTTTTATACACAATTAGTAATATGTTTTTTTCACGGACACCACACTTTTTTTGAGAGGAAAGAGATAGAAGGTGTCATTTATAAAAGGCGTAATAATGGCAGAGTCAATTAAGGGCCGAGAAATTGGTATTTCAAATGGGAACTTATGATATTATATTGTTTGAATGCTACCATGAGCTGACCAAAAATTAATCAAGTATGTGCTCACCGTACTATAGCAAAGGTTGATCATTGGATGTGGATGTGGTTTGTACCTACCTTGAAACTTTAGGGCAGAAGAATATGAAATATCTGAGCCTCCATATCAGCAATACAATATCCTGGACATTTTCTCCTACCGATACCAAAGGGCTCAAACTTGAAGGGTTCAATCTCAGACATATCCAGGAATCTAACTGTGTCATTCCTAGAATCATTTGAAAATGAAATTCTGTAAAGTGTTATTTTTCTCTTCAGATTCGGTATCTCATGATTTGATAACCGAATTTCTGTCTGTTAACTCATATGGTGACTTGCGATTTATGGTAGATACTGTAACTGACTGCTTCAGTTCAGTTTAATTCGGCGAGCTGCATCACAGCAGCTACAAAAAAGTGGATTTTTAATCAAATTTGTTCTAGGTCATCCTGAACGACCAAACTTTGGAAGGGTCTTTACCTTTTGACCTAAAAGCCAGGCAACTTATTCCTAGTTCAATTCTAGCTGAACAATAAGTGGTCAATGCAATCAAAAGTCTAAAAGGTAGGCTATAGGGAACTAAGGGCTTTGATATCTCCACTTCGATTGTTTGAATTTAATGATTCGCCACAGATTGTTTGGTATTTCTAACCAGTAAATGGTCATGAAGGCGCGAAGGCTTGTTGAATATGTTCTTTAAATCTTATGATGGGAGAGGTAACCAAAAATTTGACCAATTGAACCATTTGAATCACCGAAATAGCGTCAGTATATTGTCAAACTCACTTTTGGGGAGAATCCCACATCTTTTCATCCCAGTGAATTGTGTGATTAGCGAGAAATATCGGGGTCTGAAAGCAGAGAGGTCACAATTCAACACTGTGTATCAACAACATCAGCATGTACAATAATGTACTTTTATCTGTGTGATGTTATTGAACCAAGCAATGAGCATGTCTTTTCGCTAAAAAGTGATTATGTGTATAGGTACTAATCTAATTATGCAGAGTTGCCCTCTCCTACTCTATGAGAGGATAATTATTACATAAATTTACAATGTGTTGTTATTCTAAAGAAGGTGCAAGTTTCTCAGGGTTGTGGTTGCGAGGATGTCAATAAAAGTATCTTATCATGGTTGATCCCTGTTTACTTGGGTCACGGGGTATGAATCCAGGCAACACAGCAAGCCAATCATCAGACTTACATTTGAAATCTTTTTCATATTCAGAAGATCTATAGTACATGATTAGTTTTGAATGAGGTAACTATAACCTTATTTAGGACTGTTTTGCCTTGTGTTGGAGGAATATATTATGACTTACATTTGCTTTGACAGTATAACCTCCCAGTATCAGATCGTTCTCAGAATACCGAGCAGCAAACGTACTAATGGAGTAAGTCCCTGTGTCTCATTCAGTACAGCGAGTAAGTATCTGTAAGATAAAATACAGAGGGTAAAATTGTGTAAGTGGAAATAGAGCAAGAAAGTAATTGAGAGGGAATATACAGAGGTTTAGTGTCTGCAAGGAATAATGTATAGCCTAAGTATTGTGTCTCATTCTACACTGCCTTTAAGTATCAGTGAGAGAAAATATATGTCAACGGTCAGTGCGTCATAACACTGTATAATCCATAGCAGTATAATTAATGTCAAGTGAATACAATGACCATGACTATGACTTTGTTTCGGAGATTTTGGTAGGAGCAAGATAGCACACTTTGGGCCAGATCTTTACCAAAGCTCCACGCTTCTAATCTCACAAAGGTTGAATAATTCTTATATTTTTTTTCAGCTTCTCGGCCTATTGGCTAAGATCAAAGTGTCATGGCCAATGGCTGATAAGTGCCTGTCTCAGTTTCTGGCAGCTTGCTGCGCACTCACGATTAGGGGGTCCACCATGGCCACACCTCTAGGATGCATTCTAGTTTGCTAGGATGTGTCACACTCTCAGTACGAGTACCTCGGGCAATTTGCGTCCCTCTTTAGGGGCAGCCCACCCTCTGTTTTGTCATAAACAGGGCGATTCAAAGCTGAGTCTCAAGTACAGAATGTTTCGGTTGTTTCACATATTGATATTCGTCACAGGTCAAGGTCACAGATCTCAGAATGACATTTCTCCTGAACCTCTGTATGATTGGCCAGATGATACAAAGCTCAAAACACATCTGAGACAGAACAGCATTGTCATGTTATTGTCATAATGAGTGTTTTACCACAAAATTACATGAAATGGCAGATTTCAACATCCTCACAGAAATGGATTCAAGCAAACTTTATAATGTTGTAGAGAAATTTATGAATGTTTATCGTTCAATTGCTCTAAAGATTGACGATCAGCCTCTATACTCACACTACGCAGCTGTTACTCTTGACTTACAGAAGCTTGTGGTATGAGATCCAGCTATCAGGTAGCTAATGCAATCACCAAATAGGTCATCTTCATTATCAAATTCATCCAGCAGATGGTCTAAATAAAGAAACGATTTACATATGCTTTAGTCCCAAACTGATTATACCGAGGACAACAAATACAGAGGGTGTGAACTGAGTCTCCAAGGATATTTTCAAGAGCTCAACTTAAATTTATCATTTGATTTGTTTTTCATAGATACACGAGATGAGTTCGCTATACTCTGCATCTCCGTAAAGCTGATATCAATATTGTCATCTCTCTGACTACCAATGCCTTACCCATGTCAATTCGTTCAATTACTAAGGAACATATTTCAATTATGCAGTACACATGCAATTTCTTTATTTGATCTAATTTTCTTTCTATTAAATTTTTCTAAGGTTATAATTGCCAATTAAAGGAACCTTAAAAAGAAGAATTGAAAGATGAAGTTTTCTGCTGCCGCAATAATAGAAGATAACTACAAATGTGCTATCATGATTCTTAATACTTATCTTTGTGTGAAGTGCAGTTAGAACATTTTTGTACAGCAGATAAAACAATGTTGCACATTGGGCAGACATTTCTCATGTTTTAAGGTGGCTGTTATTTTGCTACCAATGGCACAAATGACTAGGCTTAGTACCTACCAACAGACAGCTTATCTTCTGGGGCTATCTCAGCCTCCTGTCTTTCTTTCAGCAAAGTGTTAACTACCGTCTTCATCCAAGCCAACCCTAAATACAAATTTAAATAATTTATATTGTCAGAACTCGAGGGGTAGGTCGCTTGTTTATTCTGGCCTGTCAGCCTTTTCCATAACCTGTCCAGGGCGTAAGTTTTTGCCATGAAATCATATACCATATGATATGTCATTAGATTTCACACAAGGGAGGATATTATAAAGGTCTGAAAACTAGGGGTAGTTTGATTAGCATCAACCTCTTCCGCATCATATAGCAGGTAGTTTATGAAATGGTAATTGAGGGTAGTGGAATGCCATTACGGTCAACTTGGGCAGAAAGCCTGTTCAGGGCGAAGTCATTAAATCAACTTCCCACATCACTGAGTTAATGTATACAAACACTCATTGAAGGATCATTCTTCTTTACTTCCCGGCTTCAGAGGACCATCGACTAACAAGTTCTCCAAAATCCAAAATACCTAAAACGTAACCAAATAACAATGAATATAAGTTCGCAGTGAAATAGGTTGGATTCAATAAGTATTTTGGATCTTGGTCCCAGTTACTTTTACACAAGTGTCATGTGGCTATCCACATAAAACGACCACAATAAATGACGACTACAACAAGATAATGTTTTTATCTGTGATAAACTAGAACTATTTAGGCAACAAACATTTCACCATAACTTTTCATTGTACTTGATGATTGATCTACTAGCAAGATTCTTAGTACAAAAATGTGGTTATCCCCCCCTTCCTCTCACCACTGTGAGCATTAGAAGAGTTTGTCAATACTCTGTTAATGAGGTGGAGCAGTTATTGATCGTAATAGAAAGTGCAATCCAATACTGTTGTCACAACAGACAAAGGTGAACTCCAGTTATAATAATATTGACATGTGCTCAGGCTTACCAAGACAAGGAAGTTCATGGTTTTACTTTGAATTAATCAATGCTTTAATAGTCTAAGTTTGATGAGAAGTAATAATGTGCTTATGCAAACCTAAGAAATTTATCCCCAAAGTAACCCGTGTTAGATCACATATTTTTTTTCAGTTTGTTTCAATTGCTTTCCAGATCTCACCAACGCAAACTGTGGGTGTAAATTTATCACCACAAAGTCTAGCATGATGGACTGGAATCGAATGCTCTTGTGTAAATGATCACACAAATTACTTTTTATGGTTTGTTTGCCAGTGGTTTGAGAGTGTTTCTAGAATTTACGGTTGAGGCCCGAAAAAAATTATCCTCAATTACTAAATTTTTGTGTGAAAGGCTTCAGAATTTGTACTACTATCTATTTGGTCTTTTAGTTGGGTTTTTTATTTAGTCGATGATCAAATGATAAAGGAGCATAATTGTACTGGCAAAGTCCTCCGCATAAGGGAACTGGCATATTGTGTAGGCTACATGTAGAGCCATCAAAAATCAGAATGAAATTAACATCACCTATTAAAAACGTTTTGGGCTCAACCAACAAGCCCTCTATTATGATTGTTCCATAATGTACTGGCTGTTGCCCAGACAGGACTGGACTTTGCACCAATGAAACTTCTGCCAAAACAGGGGGATGTTTAAAAAAGGGCACTGCAGGGATTAAATAGCAGTGACTTAGCAACTGACTGATCGGGATAGTCTTCCTCTTCCGGCTTTGGCTGTTGAAACAAAGATGCTTTCCTGTGATATAATTTGAAGGTACTACAAAGAAGTTGTATTGACTCCATCTTGCAGATGTAGTCAAATTCCTATGATGCAACCTGTATATCAGTACAACATGTTGGTTCAACCGATGAACTCCCTTCATTGGTCTAACAGTGTAAGGTTAGCACATATATTGTTATACACATAGAATGCCCGCAAGAGTGATGATCATATAACCACACACCTTGGAGTCCTAGATATAAGAGAGCTCCTATAAGTATCTTAGTTCCTGCCGTGTGATGTCACAACCTCAGGTCACTATACAATTCAAGGGCAGACAAGTCTCACATGCCTTTCCTTTCCTTTGGAGGTCGATTTCTTTCGCTTTACAGTCACGTCGTCAACTCCTTTTTAATTCACAATTCACGGTAAGGGCAACTTCAATTAACTCTGTATAACATAAAACAATCCAATTTCAGAATGGTTTTACAATTATGGATAGCCTCTTATGCTTTCCCTTTTCCTTGGAATCATGGACAGTCCATAAACGCTATGGTACAATAAACAATCCTCCTTAATTTCGAGAGGCCACTCTCTAATTCAACTTTCAATTTCACAAACGCTGTGTTATCAATTCCTATAATACAGTAAATAATGTATCAATATTCTCTCAAATGTTTCAAATGGGCGCTATTACTCATCACAATTCCTCTCATTGTTAGAGAATGGAGAAAGCTTGCATAAATACCATGCTATCAGTGCTTTCTATTTTCAAACTCACTGGGTTAAGCAAGGATCAAAATACAAGACCAAGCGGCCAACAAAATCATGGCAGTATGATTTATAACAAACTCCGCAAATTCAGATAATTTCTCTTAATATCAATTAATTCTTTTGATGGTTTCGGGATGAGCGTGGACACTCTCTGGAATAATGACCTTTACCTTCGCACTCATAACAGACTATGTCTGGACAGTCTAAATATGTGTGCGAGTAACTTTCACATTCAAAACAACGTCGAGAATTGGTGTCACGACTGTCTGGCTGGCGTCTGTCAGAATGGGAATAGGCAACTGTCTGTTCAATGGGATCTGGGACGTGGGAATTCGGCTGACCCAACCTTTTGTCTGTCTCGGCAGCTGTACCACGCCACGACCAAATCCGGCAGAGAGAATCCGAATCAAGGTCATCTTTGGCCATCAATTCACACCTTAAAGTACAATCCTGTAGACCATTAACATTAATTACTTGGGCTAGGGTTTTCCTAATTCTATCTAATTCTTTATTAGCCCCTGCTTTAATATCTGGCGCAAATGAACTGTCTGTGGATTTAAATATACCTGTGGTACGGTAAAAATTTCCACACGTCTAATATAGTCCCTGCAATCTTCACCCGTCTGTTGACGAGCACTATTAAAGTTCCATAATTTAACATTCAAGGATTCTTCTCTCTCATAAGTGCTTTTTAATACCTGCAAAACCTGCGCCGCATAGGTCAGCTCTTCACTTGCAACATCAATTCCTTGAGCCTGTAATGTCTGAAAGCCTTCACTACTGATTGTTTTCAACAATGCACACAATTTCATTTCATCATTAAATACATTAACTTCCGTTTCTTGTGGCCGTTTTAGTACCACGGTTACAACTTTCAAACCTAACTGCGACAGTATACCTGTCTAAGAATAACTTCCATGATCCACATACATCCTTCGGATTAATTTGGAGGGTGGGGAAATAGCGAGATTTCATAGCCATAGGGACCTTTGGGGGGGGGTTAATTTACTTTGTTTGTCTTGAGTATGTCACCTCGAAGCTCCCACAACAAATACACCAAAATCACAACAATAACACTATCCAGGAATAGTATAACCACTGAACTTCACAACAAATGACTAACCATTAACAAAAACCTAACTCGCCAATAACTCACTAACCACTAACGCCCACACACACACTCATGTGAGGAACGGAAAAGGAAGTAGGGGGGTAAGGAAGTTACTCTGAATAACTCCAAGTTCCAACACGTAATTTAATGAATTTAGTTATCTTTGTGTATTCAATTTGGAGTTGTTTGCTCCTTCTATAAAATCTATGAATGAATAATATATCGATGACGTAATTCAGGTTCTATGTGTGTGTGTGTGTAAATTTGGTAGCACTCAATTAACCTCATGTGTCAATTAACCTTGGCAAAATTTCAAGATACGAACAGCTGGCTTCCCTTTCCAGGTTTAGAGAAACCCTTAGAATTGTTTATAAGTCTGACCACTCTTGAACTAAGGAGAAGTTGGCTCCTTAGTCATTCAAAGGGCAGCTCCTGCCAATCAACCGCAGGTATCCCTAAATTGGGCTAGCAGAAAGCTTGTTATAAGCTTGAGACAATACTCATGCACCACAAAGCGATTGATAACTGTGTGTGGTTTATGAACTTGTGGCTATAATAAATATTAGCCTGTGGTTCGTAGTTTGATATATATATATTGCGTAGTTATCAATAAATAATCTCACTTATTTGTGGAGATTTAAATTCCAACAAGGTTGTTGGACTTTGTTTAGTGCCTGGAAGTCCAATTAGGTGACACCGGCAGTTGTATTAGAATCACAGGCCTTGTAACCAATTGATAGGTTACAGACTTAAATTCACTTCTCTGTCTGGAATGAGAATAGCTCTAGGTCGCTTCAAATTTGGCTTTAATTTTAGCTTGATACTTTAATTGACCTATCACAATTCTAATTCAAGGAATCTTTGACTACTCAGAGATAATAAAATTCTTGATGCTTATAGAGTGATAATTTTACAAGGTCAAAGGCTGCGCTAAAGACTCTTGATGATATATTCGACTTTTCACAATTCTAGTTCAAAGTATCTTTGACTACTCAAAGATAATAAAATTCTTGATGCTTTATAAGAATGATTATTTTGCAAGGTCAAAGACTGTGTTAATGACTCTTGAATCCTGATACTCGTGGTTGTTTACAACTCAATAATTTAATCAAGGATGCTTAGTTGAGGTCAATACAACTATTTATTTTGTTCTAAATTTAGAAGTGAATACAAAATGTCAATTTAAAAATGTAGAAGTATAAAATTATTAATAAAAAAAAATGATAATAATCCTTTTCGAAATAAAATATAATTACCAATGTATCCTGTCGTCCTCTTGCTTATAATATATCCAGTCTCCAAAGTATGAATAATCCAGAGTAAAAATAATTCATGGTAAAATTAATTCTCAAAATATTTATCTGAATTAAAATCAGATTTATATAAAAATATGAAATGCTCTTCTACATGTTTTCTACTGCTATAATATGGTTTTGTATCCGGTGAGCACTTGTCTTTTTTCATTGAATTTTCCTCCTTTTATACTCTCCGGTGGTGCTCGCTGAAATCTTGCATCATTCCCACGACTGTTATTTTTCATCTCTGTGCTGTTTCATCGCGGGTGTGGTGCTGTTTTTCCTGTAAAAAGATGTTTTGCTCTCAGTCTTTCTTACATAATTGATTGCATGATTGCACCTTATGTGGAAATTGTACATAAGATAATCTCATTGGCTTAAGCCCTATGACATATAGTCTATTTTAAGCCAAAGCGTCATATTTGCTTAAAATAATTATGATACGCAGTCTATTTTAACCAAACATTCTCATTGGCTGTCTTCACTTTGAGACAGTGGAATTTCCAGTGTCCTATAATAATACGTGATCCAGTAAAGTCAGGAGTTATCCTGCATTATAAAAGGGGAAGACAACTTGAGAAACAGCAGTTAATGGAACTGATATCTAGCTTGTACTGCTGCTGTCATGATAGCTAATAGTGAATGAATATGTGATGCAACATTCAGGGTCAATTATAAAGAGCAATTATTTGCCATTAATCATGGATGTCATTTGTAAAGGCTGTTCTATATTCTAGCTGAGCTAATGGCATCTGCGGTAACCAAGTGTGGCTGTCATTGGTTATCATGATTATATAGTTTGATGTCAAAACAAAAAGGAAAAAGGAAGGGTGTGAGGTTAACGTTTATTAATGTGATAATGATATATATATTATGTAATTATAGGTGGATGAAGTTCGCTCCTATACTGGACTGAAGTGGCTTTGATTGTCAAAAGAACATTAATTATCAATTGTATTCATACATATTTTATAACGAAATATATGTAGAGAAAATCAAAGAAAGCGTAATGTTTATAATAATTAAAGCTGGGCTAAGCTTGGAGCTGTTTTACTTTTTTCTGTGCTGACACTCAACACACACACACACACTCAACACACACACACACACTCAACACACACACACCCACACTCAACACACACACACACACTCAACACACACACTCAACACACACACTCAACACGCACACAAAAACTAACTCACCACACGCACCTCCTCTAGCTTCCTTCAAGCAAATTCACTAGCCGTAGCTCACGTCACACTCTCTGTGTCTACTTGCTCCTCTTCAAGCTGAATATAAACAGTAATCGGTATTATCACTTACGTTGTTAGCCAACTGCGCCATATATTGTTTACACATAGAATGCCCGCAAGAGTGATAATCATATACTACCACACACCTTGGAGTCCTGATATAAGAGAGCTCCTATAAGTATCGTAGTTCCCGCCGTGTGATGTCACAACCTCAGGTCACTATACAATTCAAGAGCAGACAAGTCTCCACAAACAGGTTTAGCCTACACTGACTGTAAAACCAAAAGACAGACTAACAGAATTCTGCAAAAACTCCTGCATTTGTAGAGTAGATATGTGAAGCCCACTGAACTACTAGTCACAATCAGCAACTTACACCCTCTGACCCTGCCACTGATGCCTAGGGGGTAACTTATACTCACTGGACGTCTGTTGTTACTCTCTTTCAACTGACTGATTGGGAGTGAAGTCAATACATTTGATTCCATGCTCCATTGTCAACAACATTCAGAGTGGGTGTGTCTAAAGAACTATTTTCCATTTGGGATTCTAATGTTGTGACAACTTACAATACTTACTGGAAAACTCATGAAAGAAGCAAATGTGTCTTAATCTGAGTTGTCTTCCATCAGGAGTTGGTGGGAAAAATCCATAGCATGAGCGATATATAGTATTTTTTTTACTAGAAACGATCAAGTTGAGAGGTGATGGAAGTTACTGATGGAAAGTAAAACTAATTGGTATGGGATAACTGAATCAAATGCTGACAATCAACGTACTCTCATTGTTTCAAGTGCTATTGCACAATGTCATATCCCTTTCACCCAACTTAACAAGGTGTTCATGTTGTCATAATGGACATGGTTTGGGACGACACAGCGAACATCACTCTCCAACAAAACCCAGCTGCAGTTGACTGAAGGGGGCTCAAATCTAAGATTACTTGAGTGGTGATGAGTGTGCTAACATAGATGGGAGAGGATAAAAAACACTTATAAGTAAGCGCTCTCTAGCCAAAGTGTAGTCCTAGCTAAGAATTTCGGTCAACACTGTCAATGACTGGTCTAAAAATTGGGGAATGGTGTTCAACACCGAAAGATAGGTCCATTTTCAAGAAGGCAAATATTAGCCTGAGATGACGGTCAATCTCTATGACAAGCCAATACCAACTTCTAACACTGTAAGATTCCTTGGGATGCAAATGGAATCCTCTATGAAGTGGAAGACACACATAACAAATTTAGTGGCTAAATCAAACCGAACTCTTGGTATGATTAAAAGAAGCTTACGCTAGTAGCATATCATACTATAGTAAAACCCCTTCTAGCATACGCTAATCAGGTCTGGTTCCCATACAATTTATATCTGAAAATCAATCTAGAACGTATACAATGCAATGCTGTGAAATGGATTTACTACCTGAAATGACTTGATAGTTTAAGAGAATGCATTACACGTTTATTATCTGACAGATGTGATAAACTTGATACTCTTTTTTAGGAGAAAGATAGAGGCTGGTTTGTTTGAGGGTATACAATTAAACCAATATTTACTCTTCGTACACACCCTAAAAACCAGAGGTAAGAGTGTCAGCTGGCATCACAATGTGAACCAATGAAAATACAGCTTTTACAGCCGCATGAGAGAGCAGGTCAAGGTCTATTTTCCCCCTGATTAAATCCTTTCTTGATGTTTATTGCACATTATTATGTAGACCAGGTAAATACATGTTCTAACCTTCACAAAGTATTCTGAGATAATCATAAATTGCTGATCAAAGCGATCCTACTTTGAGTCATAACAAATTCAGTGTTCACATCACCAGTATTCACATTGGGTGCTTACTAGTCACTGTTACCGTTAACTGTTGTCGTATGTTGTATTTTGTTGCTATATGGTATGTTGATATTCCCTGCGGCCACATAATTGGACTCATTAAGCTTAGTTTATAACACAAACCCACACTGATTTCGAGATTACACTATTAGTATGTGTATCTCTGATCGATAGAGCTTCTGTCGCAAATATTGAGCACCTAAGTTTGGCTAAAAAAGAGGACAACTTTAATTTTATGAAACAGACATGATCGAAACAGATTTACCTAGCTCTGCATTATTAGTTCTCTCTTCTGAGCTTAGGCTAGCAATACACAGTTTCGATGTCACTTTTCTTGTCAAAAACATGTGTTAAATGCTCTTCTAAAACTGTTAAAAGGTGATATCAGATTTTCTAACTATAAATTAGAATATTTTAACAAAGAATGAGAAAATGATAAGTGTATATCAAAAAGTTTGGGTAATCATCCATACGTCTCCTAAATACTGAATTCCAGCTGCACTCAAGCTAAGTGAATTAATTCACTCTCTATCGATCAGAGATATACACGCAATAGTATATCACGTGATCAGTGTGACACAAACTAGGTCAAATCACCTAACTAAACAGCAGGGCCATAAATACAGGAGGTATGCTGTGTGCTTGCATGCAGTATAAAGATCCCCCTCTGCCTCCTCGTAGAGTAGCTGGCAACAGCAGGTAAGGGTAATTGGTACTACCCAACACAAGCCACTTGAGCTTAAGGGGGCCTGTTAAATAGGGCAAATAAGACCTAGTGCATTGTAAAAAAAACCCAATACAATAATGACCATCCAACAACCCCTGCTTTTTCCAGAAATATTTATACCTGTCGAAGACCCGTTTTCCGGATCTACCATCTTAACAAAGTGGGTATCCAAAGTCTGATTGTAAGACTCATTTGTTTCTTCTCATTCTTTAATTCGGAAATTTTTCCATCTCAAGTAGCATCTCCCCACATGTACAAGAACAACCAAGCTGAAATAAAGAAGGTATACATATACATTTGTAGAGGATTTTAAGGGCGTTACCCTAAGGCGGCGATACCCGCCACTGCAACCACGCAAATTGCCTATTTATGCTGAGTACGCGACTCTCTAAAACGAGTACGTCGACTCTATCTAAGTGGAAATATATCGAGTACGTCGACTCTATCTGGGCTGGGAATATAACTGACCTGACTTTTGGGCTGGCTTTGGGGGGGATATGGACAAAGATGGTAGCCTCATTTATCTGGCAAGACAAATGGCAGGGGAGGGGAGGGACATAGACAAGGTAGCAACCCTATTTATCTTGCAAGGAAATTTGGGGGGAAGGGATTTGGACAAATATTACCTTATTTGTCCGGCGAGACAAATGGAAGATAAATTAAATAAATGGGGTGGAAGGGAATGGCTCCGAGTTACAACTATCTTTGCGAGATAGCTGGTAGAATAGCTGGACTGGGAATCTTTGTCCGGCGAGACAATGGAAGGGAAGGGGTATAGATAAAACAAATAATCAGATTGCGGGGGGGAAGGGAATGGCTCTGAGTTACAACTATCTTTGCGAGATAGCTTGGAGGAAATGGACTGAGAATCAGGTCATTGGTTGCAGTGGTGCAATGGGTGTTTCCACTTAGCCTCTCCCTACTACCCTAGGGAGACTACAGTCAAACAACAGAGTACAAACAAGGCAACATTATGTCACAGCAGGGAGGTATGCCAGCAGTCAGAACTCCAGAAACTTACTTCAGTTGGTTAAGTTGTGTACTGTGAGCATTTAATTGGTTGCTGACTGGAAGAATTTTGCAGATGTGATTAGTTTGATTGCAAAATGATAACTGTCCTGACTCTACTCTTGTTCAGTTATTAAAAGCATAAATGAAACATGATACTAGCTATAGAAAAATACAGAATAACGTCATGGAATTTAACCAGAATGTAAGAATGAATAGTTGCAATTGGAACAATACTGATAGACCTTAAGATATAAAAATAAGTATCGATAAATTAGAAAATATTATTACTAATGATTTAAAGGGAAGACAACTCATGATACATGAATTAATGTTATATTAAATATTGAATGTTCACCTGTGGTGGAAAATCCACCACACATTCGTGCCCTGTGACAGCGGACGTCTTTGATCTAGTTGAAGGTAAGATAGGTAAGGTAATACTGGTGGCTTGGCTCGCGGCACCCAAAACTCCCTAGAAGAGCCATCACTTCTTGCAAACGGGATATGATGTTGCCGTTGGCGTTGGTTGTTGTTTGGAATGTTCTGATCTATGTTAGTCAAATAAAATAAAGGCCCTTCAAGAATGTGGTTTTGGGTGCAGAATGCAGTGATGGTAAATTGAGGCTCTGCTTGTGATGGTGGTTGCGTAGAACTTGTTGACAGACAACTATGAAAATATATGTTGGTCTAATAAAATGATGGCTCTTCAAGAAAATGGTTTTGGGTGCCACCAGTCAAGCCTTCAGGGTTGGCCGAGATTCTGAGCTAAGACCGCGTTTTGACTAGAGAGTGCTTACTTGTCAGTATTTTTTTATCCTCCTCCCATCTATGCTAGAAAGCACGGTCATTACCACACAAATATTGTTGGATTTGAGTTTCCTTCAGTCAACTGCTGCCTGGTTTCGTTGGGAGTTATGATCGCTGTGTCATTCCTGAGTAGTCCGTATTCGTAGCCATTTGGGCAGCTAAGACACCTTGTCAAGTTGGGTGACATGGATATGATATCGTACTCTAGCACATGTGTTAACAATGAGACGGTGTTGATTGTCAGAATTTGCTTTTAACTTCTTTTTTTGCTACAGCTCTGTTTATCCTAACAGTCAATGGAGGGAATTCTACAGCAATTTGAGAAGATAATGATCCCTTTGTGGCGTCAAATTTGATGTAAAGGGACTGTGTGCAAAACACATCACATTGTGTAATTACAATTTGATCTGAATATTTTTGTCTAAGCTTATTGGTGTTTCATATTTTGGGTCTCTCATCTCGCATTCGTGGGAATTTACTCTGTATCAACTTCATTTTTTATAAAAGCCATTAAACAACCATGTCATGTTTGTATGAGTGTCTATCTTTGTGCTTTTACAGGTTTCCACTTTGTTAATCTGAAATATACGTAGTTGTCTCAATGCAAATGGGTGTAATGAATAATTTGTATGCTCTTTGAAGTTAGTGGGATAGCTTCATAAAATTCCTTCCTGGATTTGTTTTGTCTGCGTTGATGTTCACCATGCATAAGAAATGATTTATTTATAGTATGTATGTATGTATGTATGTATGTATGTATATATTTGTATCAATTCTCATGATAAAATCAATGTTTCTCTTGTGCTCTGTGAATAAAAATAAAGTTTTAAAAATTATAATAAAACATTGACTAGATTTATAATAAATGAATCCATATGCAGTCCGTATAGTTATAACCGAGTTAGTCATTTCTGCAATGTTAATATCACTAGCTTGAGGAGTGCTTCTTGGTCCAACATGAAGTATGTTTTGAATCATGTGTTCAGCGGTGCTTAGATACTTTGAAGCAGTATGTGGCTAATTTGCAGGTTGATAGAATCCCCATCAGAGCGAATGACATCAATTTCACAGGCTTCTGCAGATTCCGACTTGACGGATTCCTCCTTGACACACGATCTCTTGAAACTATAATCAGCACCGCCACAGGAGCCCCAGGTGTATTACCTTTCAGCAGAAGCTTATGTTTCTAGCATTACACACTTGGTCTTTTGCTCTCAAATATTATCCTAGAACCCAAAGATAAAGTGGAGTTACATAACATTCCAAATTGAACAAGAGCATGGTCTAGTCCGCTTAAAAACAGCGTTCTTCAACTCTGCGCTCGTCGATGTCGGCTTTATACTCAAATCTAAATCATGACCTCAAATATTATTTATGATATCTACAAAAATTTAGTTATCCTACCACACAGCAATTCAGTCAGGGATGTACCGGTTGCTGGGTTGTTGTTAACTATGTATGAGGTCACGAGGAATGACTTGATTCATGACTTTTAGTCAGCCCACTTTGAAAAGATAATTTGATTCCTATAAATTGAAACAATTTTGCTGTACAACCTTGCTGTTTTGCTTGACCTGTTATTTTGTTGTACGGCAATATTTATGACACCGGAGTAAGAATTGAGTTGATCTCTAGATAATATCTAATATATCAGGCCCTCTTTACTCTGACCAGTTATTTTTCTGTCAGCTTTCCAAGTTTGGCGTATGGGGATGGCTCTCAGAATAGCATTGGAAGCTCAAACTTTACCCAGGCAATGTCTTTAGTTTGAGTTTTGATTACAGTGACTCTACAGCTACATGCTCGATATTAGATTCATAAGAATGAATTCTGTCTGTCTAATGATTCATGTTTTATAGAATGTATGAATAGTAGCCTAGCGTGACTGAAACTATTCACAGTCCCATACAACTCTTTTTTATCTCAGTCTCCCCGTACCTATTTTCAATTTTAAGAGAGAACACCTATCAAAACATATAGCTCTTGGGATCTCACAATTGTTATAGAAAGAGTACACGTACCTTACGGAGGTAGATCAGTAATCAACAGTCTCATCAGAAACATCCATTTAACTGATTGTCTCATGCAGCACCAAAGCCCTCGTCACTCTTAATAAACATCTAGCTGATGCTCTTCAAACTTGAAGAGAGCTCCTTTCTTATTTATCAGTTTGTTCAGGGGTCCTCCAATATCAGAGGTATTGTGTAGTGTGTAGTTCATTGAACCGGTCAGCATATGCACTTAATACCAACAAGATAACCCATTTGTATGCTTGCTTTGATTGCATGAAGAAGTAACTTTGAATAAAAGCTGCTCTATGTACAATGTAGCACAACAGCAGCAGCAGTACACACTACAGTTTCCTTCCATTGTTCATTCTTATACATGCCCTTGTGGGCCTGCCTGAGTGAAACAAGAGACAATTTGTAAACAGCTGTGCGACGTGCAAGCTTGCAATTTTTATGTCTGTGTCTTTTATTTATATTTCAGTGGTTATTGTTTTGGTTTTTTTTTATCTTAGTGAAACAAACTCTACTTAAAGGGCAACCAAGGTTTCGCAGCATTGCATTAATGGGTAGCAAATAATGTGCTGAGCAGCATCAGCTTTGTGCATTACGCGATGCAAAACTCAAAGTAGTTGCTGACTCTAAGCTGGGTAACACTTCAGTTTAGGGGAGGTTCCAAGACTTTGCTGTAATAATTATAGAGCACAGGCTAAATAATAACAGGAACAGGAAACTGCTATGTGGTATTCTCTTTTAGCTGAGTTTGAGTACCTTATGGAAGATATGTTTCCCAAGAATTCTGGCTCAATAATCATCCGAATTATATTTTGTCTTTTTCCCCATGCAGAAGGTGCAATCTGCTATTAATCAATGGCCATCAATGAGAAGTTGTTTGAAACCTTGGTTGCCCTTTAATCCATTTCACTTCAAGTGGTGTTAAATCACTATTATGTCTACTGATTGAAAAAACCATCAGACTAAAAGTCAGCCATAATATTTACTATCACGATTACTCAGTACTAATGTTCAGTGTACTGCCTTCATCACTATATTCCTCAGATTCTATGACTTTTTCCTTATCAGCACCATCCCGATTTTAAAACCTGCAAAATCCAGCAACAAATCGGGAGAGATCTTTGTTGTGCAGTGGCATGAAGCTGATCAAACAGTTACATCATGGGAGTTGTGGCAAAGTAATGGTTTGATCTCATGAATGGACTGTTTTAGCACAACACAAACCATCTCCTTCTTGGTTCTGTATCTATTTTCTATCAGTCTTCCTCGAATAACTAGCAATGATAGTGACAACCACACAAACAAACACAAAACAGATACAACCCGTCACTGTACACTCAGATGGATCCCTATCCCTGCAAAACAACTATCTCATGACATGGAACTAGATACAATATGTGATTATAATTATCAATATTTTTATTCTGCGAACAATGTTTTAGAAACTAGTATATTTATTTTTCGGTGAATTTTTCGTAAAAGAATATGACATATCTGTCTGTTCGGATTTCACAGCAAAATTCTCTGAGCCTTTTTCACGTCATGGTCAGGTTGGCCTATCAGTAATAGGCATTCACCTCCCAACACATCTGATGTGAATGGTCATGGGTTTGAGTCACACCGCTGACAATGAGTAAGTGGCCTTCTCTTTTCAGAAGGTATACCCGTTTTGTAACGGTTGCGCGGCACAGAGTCATCCAATGTCATAAAAGCAGATCCAGCGGTATGATGAGTGATAACACCATCCCACTTATTTTATCCACAGAGATCCTCTAGCCTGATGATCTAATACAACAATATCACATCCCAATCACAAACATTTATTTTGTCATTGTAAACATCTTCTCTGTTCTCCCCAATACTGTCTTTTGAATAGAGTATACATGAGTGCAAGTGCTACCTTCAGTATAACTGCAAGCATAATATGAGTGTTTTGTTTATGTCTTTTCTCACTGATCTGATCTATACTGGTGAGGGGAGGACCTTAAAAGGATTGTTTTTATTAATGAGTGCAAATAAAAAAGTGTCTACTGTTGCAATGGTTGCGAGAGTGAAGTGAAATAGAATCTACAACTCTCTCTACAAATGAATGACATCGTCTGCAACCACTGTGATGGCTTTAATTTTGGCATGAATGGATATAAAGGCAAAAGCATTCCCATGTTCATGTTTTTCACTTGATGATTTAATAAATTGATGTTTAGTTGGCTTGTGTGTGAAATTGAGTCTGATGAATTATATGTAAATAATTGAAGTGCATCATATCATGTCCTCCTTGTTTTGAAAGCTTTGGCTGGGCCAGCGAACAGGCTCCACAGATCTTTACTGACAACAGTGAACTCACATTAGATTTTCCTGTTATGCCAAGATAATCTTTTGGTATATCACTGGCGCATATACTTTTTTTTTGTTCACACGTTAGTCACACAGTTGACATGCTTTATATTCTGGGCTTTCAAAAACTACAAGCTAAGTCTTTCTTGCATCGTCTATTACCTAAATAGCCTAAGAGCAACCTAACTCCTGGACAAAGAAGCATCATCCTCGAATGTAATAGAGGTCAGAACATTTCAATGTAGGAGAAAAAGTTCTGGTCAGCCTGTGCACTCAATACCAATGAGAAAGCCCAGGCGGTTCTTACTTTGATTTCCTTACAATGTTATATTGAATAAAAGATAAAAGTCTATGTAAATTAAGCGGAGCAGCAGCATGCAAACCCTAACTTCCGATGTGTTTCATTAAATTGTTATTCTTTCTGCATGGCCATGATTAATATGATGTGTAAGTGACAGTTGAAGACATTTATGAACAGCTCAGTTGAATTCAGGCAGTTATCTATCATGTCTAATCTTATGCATCAAATGTATTTTCCAAGTTTCTTGAGTTTCTTTTTTATTAAAATCATTGTTTCTTTTTTTTAAGGTTAATAAATATCTAATCAAATTGACTTACGGTTGTATGACACAAGTTTTAAGGATCATTGTTGTGTTGCATGATAGAACATATAAATATGATCAAAAGTCAATACAGCATCAAAATAATATTACCACAACTAGTTATGAATAAATGAATAGCTCATTTATAATTTATTGCTCTCATTCTCATCTTAATCAGCTCCTATGAATTTCTTCTGCTCATCTGGTCCTCCGCATCCATCATTTCCTTTTTTTTCTATTTCCATTTCCATTTCCATTTCCATCTGGGTTTTGTATATGACTTTCATCAGCCTTCTCTGTAAAAAATAGATGAGCAGTGAATAAACTGAATAACCAAAGCATTTTTACCCAGCAGCATGTTGAGTGAACAATAGAAAAGTAAAGCGGACAATGTGTTTATCCGTGTCAAACAGTTACAATCCAAGAACAAATCTGCCATGTGAGAATAAACAAGATTACATGTATTGTTATGACCTACTAGACGACTTTGGACTGACACAATGTTTTCTAGATTTGACGAGGAAGCACAATAGACTCGATCCAATTGCCACAAACTTGACAGAACAGGTGAGCCCCGTCAAGGTAATACCAGGTATAAGCAACCATTAGGTTGTGTACCTTGAGGTAGCTGTGATGCCAAACTATCGCAAACAGCCCCAGATGAAGATATGGCTCTACAACAAAGCAGATTGGCCTGCAATGAAGAAACATCTGACACCAATCATGAAACAAGTAGAGCAAGCTTACTCAACCCCAGAATAACATCAAAGCGATGCAGTTGTTCATTCCAAAATGACTGACAAAATGCAAAGACTCACGGCCCTGGATCTCAAAACAGCCACACCAATTAATAAAAAAAAGTAGAAACATTTGTACCGTTGTAGTATTGTAAACTGTCCCCCGCGCGAAAACAACCCCGGGACACTTTACAATATTGTAAACTGTCCCGGGGACACTTTACAATAAAAACAGGCCTATTGTAAACTGTCCCCCCCTATTGTAAACTGTCCCCCCTATTGTAAACTGTCCCCCCTATTGTAAACTGTCCCCCCTATTTGTGACTGTCTGTGAGATGTCTGGTTTGCGAAGAAAGGTGCGCTAAGCCAACAGTGGATAGATGTGTAGTTGCCACATCACAGAACACACATACTTTTATTGCAGGTTCATGAGCCGCGCGAAAACAACCACCCCATTCATTCATCATAAAATCTACCTCCGTCAAGCATTTGCCTAGGAGTGATGGCAGTCAGTCACAAGTGTGAGCGGGAGAAATAATTACTTTTGAGCTTTTCATATTGTGAGGATGGGTATTGCACTGTAAAATATTGCTTAAGCCGCGCGAAAACAACCACCCCCAAGCTGTCTTATAAAGATATCTGTTAAAAAGTCTCAAACATAATGAACCGTGATTTTGCATTCATAATGTGATTGTCATAAGGTGACTGTGTACCAAATTTCAGATTAGTAGGTCAGAACTCAATGACACAACGGATGATATGTCGTTCTTTGCAAGTTCATGAGCCGCGCGAAAACAACCACCCCATTCATTCATCTTGAAATCTACCTCAATCAAGAATTTGCCTGTGAGTGATGACAGTCAGTCACAAGTGAGACTGGGATTAATAACCAGTTTCGAGCTTTTCATATTGTGCGGCCTGGTATTGCCCTGTAAAACATTGCTTAAGCCGCGCGAAAACAACCACCCCCAAAGCTGTCTTATAAAGATTATCTGTCAAAAGTCTCAAACGAAATGAACCATGATTTTCTAGCAATAATGTGATTGTCATGAAGTGACTGTGTACCTAATTTTGGGTTAAAAGGTTAGAAATTAATGACACAACGGATGATATGTTGTTCTTTGCAAGTTCATGAGCCGCGCGAAAACAACCACCCCATTCAGTCATCTTGAAATTTTACAGTCCAATACCAGGCTGCACAATATGAAAAACTCAAAATTGGTTATTTCTCCAGGTCTAACTTGTGACTGACTTTCATCACTCTCAGGCAAATGCTTGATTGAGGTAGATTTCAAGATGAATGAATGGGGTGGTTGTTTTCGCGCGGCTCATGACCTTGCAAAGAACGACATATCATCCGCTGTGTCATTAAGTTCTGACATACTAATCTGAAATTTGGTACACAGTCACCTTATGACAATCACATTATGGCTGCCAAATCATGGTTCATTATGATTGAGACTTTTTGACAGATAATCTTTATAAGACAGTTTGGGGGGTGGTTGTTTTCGCGCGGCTTAAGCAATATTTTACAGTCCAATACCAGGCCGCACAATATGAAAAACGCAAAAGTGGTTATTTCTCCCAGTCTCACTTGTGACTGACTGTCATCACTCACAGGCAAATTCTTGATTGAGGTAGATTTCAAGATGAATGAATGGGGTGGTTGTTTACGCGCGGCTCATAACCTTGCAAAGAACGACATATCATCCACTGTGTCATTAATTTCTAACCTTTTAATCCAAAATTAGGTACACAGTCACTTCATGACAATCACATTATTGTTAGAAAATCATGGTTCATTTCGTTTGAGACTTTTTGACAGACAATCTTTATCAGACAGCTTGGGGGGTGGTTGTTTTCGCGCGACTTAAGCAATATTTTACAGTGCAATACCCATCCTCACAATATGAAAAGCTCAAAAATAATTATTTCTCCTGCTCACACTTGTGACTGACTCCCATCACTCCTAGGCAAATGCTTGATGGAGGTATATTTTATGATGAATGAATGGGGTGGTTGTTTTCGCGCGGCTCATGAACCTGCAAAGAAAGTATGTGTGTTCTGTGTTGTGGCAACTACACATCTATCCACTGTTGGCTTAGCGCACCTTTCTTCGCAAACCAGACATCTCTAAATCATAGGAGCTTCAAATAACTAGTGTTTGCGAAAAATAGATCTACAAAGTACCACATGAAAAAGAGGCTTTATACACTCATTCAATGAGATACCACCACCATCCCCATGGTACAACTTTGGCCATCATAGTGGCAGCCAGAACATCATGGTATGCTCCAGTTAGATGATCTGACCCATTTAGAATGGTGATAAACAGCTGGACCGTCGATATGGACAGTCACAAATAGGGGGGACAGTTTACAATAGGGGGGGACAGTTTACAATAGGGGGGACAGTTTACAATAGGGGGGGGGGGACAGTTTACAATAGGGGGGACAGTTTACAATAGGCCTGTTTTTATTGTAAAGTGTCCCCGGAACAGTTTACAATATTGTAAAGTGTCCCGGGGTTGTTTTCGCGCGGGGGACAGTTTACAATACTACACCGTAAATGCAAAAGAAAGGGCACAACACATCTAGAGAACCGTTACAATACCTACCGCCATGTTGTCCAGAAAATGCTACAGAAGCAACATGCTGAGTATGTCAATAAACTATTCACTGACCAAGAGAAGTCCCCGGAAGAACTTTCCAAGCACTTCTGTACCTACATCAAACATAAGTGTTCTGGCAACGTGTCATCTGTGGGACCACTGAAGAAAGACAAACAACTGGTGACAACCCTTTAAGAAAGGGCTGAAATTCAGAACAACCAATTTGTATCTGTCTTCTCGAAACCCTCAGAAGGAGGAGATTATCATGCCTTAACACTCAATTCCACCATGAGAGACATTGTCATAGGTAGGAATGGAGTTCATAAACAACTACAAACTCTCAACCAATACAAGCCCTCAGGTCTAGGCGGTATCAGCCCAAGAGTCTTGAAAATCTAGCGGAAATCATGGCTGACCCACTCACCACCCTATTCCAGAACTCCCCGGACAGTGGCAGTGTCCCTGAAGATTGGAAAAAGGCTGATGTCTGCTCCATCTACAAGAGGGGAGGGAAGACCACAGCAGCAAATTATCGACCTGTAAGCCTCACCTGTTTATGCAGTAATATAATGGAACACATCAATACCAGCCAGCTGAGGACATACGCAGAAGACAATAACATCTAACATCCCAACCAGCATGCGTTTCGCAGAGACCATAGCTGTGAAAGTCAACTGATTGAGCTGATAAGCAAAATCACCGAAAAACTTGACAAAGGCGAGGAGACAGAAGCGTGTGTTTTGGACTTTAGTAGAGCTTTTGACAGTCAAAGTCAACCACACCAAGCTGCTTTACCAACTCGCATCATACAGCGTCAACTACCAACTCGTGTCTTGGATCGGCGACTTCCTCAGAGGGCGTAGCCATAATGCTGTGATCGATGGTGAAAGCTCCTCAGAAGCACATTGTGTTCACTAGAAAACGCCAACTTACAACAAGAAGCTATACCTGCATGGCACTGAAATCCTGAAAGCACAGCACATCAAGTATCTAGGAGTTTAACTTGACCTGGATAGGCCATATCGATCATGTGGTGGCTAAGGGAAACTCCACTCTCGGATTCATATTATGTAGAAACATACTCAGAGGCTGCGAGGCAATCGAGAAGACAGCAGCGTACATGCAGCTGGTCCGGCCAGTCCTAGAATATGCCTCCGAAGTCTGGGACTCGGCAGCTAACTCTGCTACCAACCCCACTCTAAGCTGTGCAGAGAAGAGCAGTCCTGTTCATCTGCGGTATACGGCACACCGACAGGGAAACCAGCACAACCTGGATTGATCGAGAAACTGTCGCTTCAACCCCTCTCATACAGACGGAGGGATAGACATATCAAAATCTTTAGTCGATACCATCACTCCAACAAAGGCGTCATCAACAACTACATCCAAACAGCCAGCGTTTCATCAGCTAGGAGACAGGAGAAGCAGTACTTTATACCTATGTCAAACAGACCCGAAAATGTTTTTCATTCAGGACTGGAATGCCCTACCCACTGGTAACTCATTTCTTGTCCCCCGCGTGTATAACCCCTCAAAGCTGTTCAATTATCAAAATTGTTGCTGATTGGAAATGTTAACCGACATACGCTGGCACTGGAAACTAGACTCATCAAGGAACAAATCAAGGTACAAATCAACATCACAATGATATATTCAGTTGCCAGATTATACTGACAACAATGATTGCAGACAACGCCCCAAATGTATGGTCGGAATTTTGAAGGCAAAATTAGATCAGTTCTGGGTTCTTTGAAGTGTACATGGAAAGAAAGTGAAATGAATAAATTTAACTGCTATTTGAAAGAAAAAAAGTTTTGTATTCCCTGATTACCCCCCTAAAAACTGAGCAACGTACTGAGTGTTCACCTGAATGGATTACCGGGCTTTTAACCTCCAGCCAAAAATAACACTCATTCAGGGTAAGGCAGAAGGGCAATCTGTCTGCAACTTGCTCATCACAATCAAACCGCCAGTACAGCCAATCACATCACAGTTTGGTACAAAACAGTTCAAATCGACAACTATTCTATATCAAGTTGCACAATAAAGCATAACAACAGATTTAATGATACAAAGTCTGATATGCCATATTAGACCTTAGCGTTGTAGTTCTTGTGTTCTCCTGCTGTGACGAAGCTCAGACTTTCCAGTACTCGTTTCATGTTTTCATGTCATGTTCCGATCCGTGTCTCATGAGGTCATTTCCTGTCTGTTCATCAGTCACCTGGTACATGTTAGATAATATCAAGGCTCTGCCTCACGGCTCTGTCATGTATACCTGTAAGAGTAAAACACAGGGATCTACATAAATAACTGTTCTAAACTGTGCAATCAAATGACAATCTGTGACTTCAGTCTGAAAAGTATAGTACTTTATATTAGTATAATCTCATTAAAGGGGTTAATCAGGATAAAAATCAACTTACATTATTGTGTAAACTGTAAAGCATCAACAGCTGTTCATCACAGAAACATTGCTGAAATTAATCAAGCATGTACCAAGGTGGGATGCAAAAATGTAGGAGGGGTAAACAAAATGAAATGCAGTGAAGAGTTGATATATCTCATAGAGTGTCTGTGTTGGCTCAGTAACCAGACCTCCACCCTCAGGACAGATATCAGCAGGTGAATTCCTCATCATATTCACTATCTAACCTACGTCTTCAATAGTCGACTTCTCTGACACCTCTACAGATACTTGGATTCCGGTTTGCGTAATAGATCCTTGGTGAGGCAACGAGAACGAATATAAAATTTCAGTAAGCAAAATAAACATGAAATAATGGCAGTCATAAAAATTACTCCCAATTTAATTACGCCGCCACCTTTAGAAGCTACTAAAGAGTGTGTTAATTATGCATAAACAAGATATTATGTTGATGACTGAACACAAAATTGATACTGGTTCTCTGTTTTATTCAACAATACCTCACAGATCATTGCTGTAAAACATCAATCATATCTCCATAACCTGATACAGAAAATTCTACATTACTGATCAAACAAACAAAGCCATAGACTATGGTACATACCAGTGATACTTCTTTGGAGGCCTCTAGAGGTCCTGACAAATCCAGACCTAGGTGAGCCAGACCGCTCTTTTTCAAGCTCCCTGACATAATCCTTTACCCTCTTCAACTCTTTCTTCGTCAACCTGTTGTGGGATTCCGGGTTATGGAGTCACCACATTAACTCTCCGCTACTGAGATCTGTGCTCACGAGCTCGGTATGATGATTCTCGCTATGTGACACTGGCTTATTTACATGCGATCTCATTTGATTCGAGATCAAACACTTGACTCAAGAGCATGCCTTTTAATTCTTATCAAGTTTAACATCAAATGCAATTCAACTTAACAATGCATGTTTTATTTCAACAAGTTATACTTTCTAGTTAATGATGCCATGCATGCTCAATTTAATTCATTTAAATAAATTAGTTGATGATATAAATAATCCAACCAAGTGTTGTACTGTGCCATTATCAAATAACAAGGCAAGTTCTATTTCCCTATAAATATCACTAATGTACAATAAATGAAAATATTATGATAAAAACTGTAAAACTTTCATGTTTAAAAACTGACCTGTCTCCAGAATGAAGTTGCAAACAAAGAGCGCTGCTTGTCGACCAGAGGGTCGCCAAACAGATCATGAATTTCAATAGACAACAATGTTCTTAAATACTATAAACCCAGACACATTACAAAACTGCTGACGTCAATAAGCAAAAAAACAAGAATAAAACACACTTCTCAATTGCCAGAAAAAGAGGGTTGAATGGGCCGCAAGAGTGGGTTGATCCAGTGTTGATCGGCCGCATGAGTGGGTTGATCCAGGGTTGATCGGCCGCAAGAGTGGGTGGCACCGGTATTAAGAATAGAATTTAGATTTGAATTTAATTGAGTGTCCTTGATTCGCGGTGAGATGCACTGGCTGGTAACTGCGTGTCCTCAAGTCGAGGTTTGAGTGTACTGATGATGATGCTGGCAAAGATATTGGATGTTCTTATTGTGTCTGATGTTGATATAGAAATTATCCTGTTTGCTGCTGTAGATGCGACACTGTCACCTGTGACAAAGGACAGATTAGACTAGTATAATAATGAGGTGATATTGAAATCGCCTAAAACAAACTCTTAGCATTTCTATACACGAGATCTTGATCAAGGCCAAAAAATTAAAGATTTGACAATGCGATTAATGCTGCTGAGCTGGGAGGTTATTTGTAGAATACTTGAAAGGGATTAAACCATTGCTGCCACAGCTTGGCTTTGCCAAGCATAGCTACCAGTCGAAAAATTTAAATGGAGAGTTGTGGCATCAAAACATCTAGCCAGTAGCTTTGAATGGAGTATAAATAATGTAATAAATGAGCTCTCAAAATGTAGGGAGTATCTTCTTCTCCAACCATCCACCATTAGTGATGACAAATGATGTTGTTGACCAATCAGGTGCCTCTAAAATCTAGCTGCGATCATACACTAATAAAAATGTTGGATCTCAGCTAGATTTAAGAGGCACCTGATTGGTCAACAACAACATTTGTCATCACTAATGGTGGATGGCTGGGGAAGATACTCCCTACATTTTGAGAGCTCATATAACTCCATTCAAAGCTACTGGCTAGATGTTTCGATGCCACAACTCTCTATTTAGATATTTGACTGGTGGCTATGCTGGGCAAAGCCCAGCTGTGGCAGCAGTGGTTTAAGATATACAACGGCTTTCTCAAGCATGCAGCACCATGTCTCTCAATGTAAATTACTCACACGGGTAGCGCAGAGGCTTCAGCACCTTCAGGGGGCCTCCATCAGTTCTGTCGTTGGCACAGGGGACCGGCTCCACACCTCTGAATTCACGTACCCAGTCATTTTTATTCTCTTGCAAATCGGGAATTTCCATCCAGTCTGGGTCAATATCAGCATCAGGATCAGGGAGCCTCAAGTACAAGCAATGAGAGCAGAAGAATTTACAGATGGGTCGAGCTCCCTCCCATTGCCTCAGAGAGCATCTCAACAGGTGACAAATCGCTTTCTTCACTCACCCAACTCTTCAACTGGTGTGTCCATTTGGATTATGAGCTCAAAGTTCCCACTGCTGTGGGTGACACGACTGATTGAGGATCAATGATGGACCTCTGCACCATTACTAGCGGCTCTTATCTTATACTCAGGTGCCAAGAAGAGATTCAAGAATGCTACTGTCAGAAGATGGTAGACATAGGGAGGTGGTGGAAGGCCTACAAAGAGAATGCCCTCCGGAGGGGAAGGAGACAATCAACGATCACGTTTTCTCTAGTTATATCTGTTGAGAGCGCAGGGATGATATATGCCTCTGCAGGTTTGTCTCCAACTGGGCCACAAATCAGGTAAAATGTCCGAAGATGGGCAACGGCGATTTCAACAGGGAAGTCATTGCTTCTAAACGCAGTTTTGAGAACTCTCTCATCCGGCATCCGAGAGCTGAGGAATTTGCTAACTAGCGCTGAGTGTTTCTCCTTAGTGACCCACTTGCCATTCAACTGTAATGGTTGAAATTCATCTCCTTTGCCAGTTCTCACCATTCCTGTGATGAAATATCACTGCGATCGCACTGGTCACCAAATCTATCTTGTGGAAGACATACTGACGAAGTATGACATCTCGCTCAAACCATAGAATCCTGCCAACATCATGCTTATACCGTAGTATAACCAAGTCCTTATCTTCTGGGAATGCCTCTATAATATCTGTCAGAAGGATGTACTGTGACTGGTTGTGTAGCTCGAAGATGGACTCGATATCATTCCATAAGTCAGGGACAACCCTTTTGTGAGCTTCACTAAGGAACTCAAGCTTTTGTGTCAAAGAATGAATGTTTTCTGTTTCAAGCTCATCGTCACCGAAAGAATATATATCATCATCGTCGAACAGTGGTCGGTCAGTGCCGGAGAAATGCTCAATGGTGCAAAATCTGCTGGAGTTTTTGGAGTAAAGCACTTCCTCCTTCACTATGGACAAACGCATAGATTCCATGGTTGTTAGTAGCTGTGCCTTGCTCTCAGTGAATGCTTCATCTGATAGGCAATCCATGTGTGTGAGAACCAAAATGGGCGCTCCCAGATTAGGACATGAGATATATAGGTGACTGAGGTATCTCATGCAGACCAGCTCTGTAGCTTTACTGGTCCCGGCAGACATAGACAAATTAGAGAACTGTTTCATGTTCACAACTATGACAGGGATGTAATTGTTCCTTATTGTGAACTGGTGAGAAAGATGATAAACGTCGTTGCCACCAAAGTCAAAACACCTCAGCTTCGAGCCATTGATTGTAATGTCTTTCACCTCAAAGACTTCAGTTGTATTGTCAGTAGGTAAACTCCCATCGCGGCTAGTCAGGGTCCTTTTATTGTGTTTTAGTGTTTCAATCAGACTTGTCTTACCAGCCAAAGTACTTCATATGACTGCTACTGAGATTACGGGAATTTCAGCGGTTGGAGTATGACCTTGATTGGCGAGGTCAGTATAGTATTTCTTGATTGCAGAGAGCCCCTGAAAACATACTTCGAAAGGTGGACTTCTTAGTGCATTACTACCCCTACAATATAGTGAGGCGAGGTGAGCCAGGTTGAGTATCCCCTTGTCCAGTGATTTTAATGTGTCTAACTTTGAGATATCCAAATGCTTGAGTCTCTTCAGCAGTAAGATTACAGGAGGTAATGTTGTGAATTGGTTACCTCCTATATTGAGATACGTTAGATTTTTCAGTGCTGACAAACTGTAAGTAATAATAGTGAAAGTACAGATAATAATTCACAAAACTTGAATTTTGTGATTATGACAGTTCTATTTTCAACCACATCTGTGTAGTAAAACCAATTGATGGTTTGCCTATTTGCCGATTACACTTTAATTGCCCAATCTTAATTTTGAAAGCTTCAAATTATTAAGCGGCCTACCAGGCCTTTGAAAATAAGCAATTTCATTCAAGTTGTCTTCCCTTTGAAAATTGACAGTGGCGTTGAGCACATCATTAGTGATGAAAGAATTCATGGAATAACTCCTATTCCAAGAAAGCTAAATTTAAGGGGTTGCCATAGGATCATGTCAGTGTAGTATGGTATCTGATGGCATAGTTTTCAATACCCTACTCGGAATTATTTTTTTAATTTTTACGTACTGCCCAGTGGTTTTTTCAGGTAATTACAGTAAATGTATGTTGCTGATCACAGCAATAAATTGACCCAATGTACACCAATACACAATACAGTACACAATACACATATTATTGCATCGATATGTTATGCTATGATTGTTGTCTGCTGTGATCAGGGAAAATATAGATCAGGTATAATAGAGGTTATCATGATGATGACAAGTGAGGGTACTGTGCTTGTACCGGATTAAGTGAATGTTGGATGAGGCCATTATAATTTGACTAGAAATACCGCAGAAATAAATGCCACAAAACATCAGGGGAATGGATAACAGACTATTTATTTTTTGTATTAGGTTAATTTGGTGATTGACTTGTGTTAAATGAATGGTTGACTGAATTATCCAGTATAGGTTTTGGGTGGTTGATACTTGACATCGGCAAAATGCAGGCTTGCAGGAATACAGATCCCAGGGGCCCATGACACAAACCCTCTTTAGCCTTATCTTCAGACTCTATTCCAAGCTCAATGTGGTCCAAATTGCCAAGTGAGGGGGATTGATGAAGTCAGTGTCCGTTTTTGTCCTCACGGTGTCAACCATAGTGTGAAGTTTGATGCGGTATTCTGCCTTTCCGTGCACAAGGCACCTTTACTCTGGTCCATGGTGTGACACTGAACTTCATATATTTCTCCAGCGGTGAGGTTCATTTTCTGCATGAGTTGTGCTATAAATTGGCTTCTTTGACAGTGTTTCATAATATCAACTTTCTTACTAAGTTTGTCCACTTATTGAGCAGCAGCGATTGTAGCTGTAGATTGCTGATCAATAATTATAATTTCAGGTTCTTGTGGAGTTTGGTGGCAGTCCTGCAGTTGACCTGTTACCACATTGTCAATTGTCCTTTAGGGTAAAGATTATAATTTATTGTTAGGCTTATGGTACTGGCATTCAATTTACTGTTATTCCTTATGACTTGTTGCATCATGTTACAGCTCTGTTATGTAAACCTTGATATACTCTGTAAATCAATTTAACTGAAAATTTTGAGTTCACATTTTGAATCTGTCTGGTAATTCATGAATATGATTGCTCACTGCTTCGGACAAAGAAAATCCTTATCACATCATGACCGGAAAATTTGAATTTGTCACAACTTGATATTTATTCCTTGGTAGGAAAAGCAGCGGTTTGCTCTCAGCTGTACCAGAAACAATGTTGCCACTGTTTCCACAGCTGGGGAATGAGGGTGGCGTTGTCATTTGAGGAGTGTTTTTTTTTGCGGCGGTTTTCTTCTTACTTGAAATTCAAACATTGGATAAATTTACTGGACACAAACAAAAGTGAGAAATTGATCATGATATTGTATCACAATCTCTTCAAATTTGTTTGATAAGTACTTATTTTATGTTCTCACTGAGTGTGTCTCATCTCTCAGGCGATTACTTGGAGTACATTTCACTTTTAGATAGCACAAATTGCTTTCTGTGCTGATAGTGTTGTAAAAAACCTCTTGTAAAGGCACTGTCAGAGAGAGAATATCCCTGTTTGGCAATAAATTTATGTATCTCAAAGTATGAGATGGGTGGCAATTTTGTCCTGGCAGCATCTTTGGCTATCGATTACATTCAGGAGCTGGCCAATCAATCTTGAATAATGCCATATAGTCCCATTTTTGATATTTCCTAGTACCTTAGGTTAGGTCAGTTCCTTTCTTGTTACAGAAAATTTAAAACCAGACGCCTTCATAAATCTTTGAGTGCTTCTGTGTCCCACGTTTCGACTTCATTCAATGATATCACAGAGTAAGGATATATTATATCCTTACTCTGCGATGATATAAAATCGCTGCTTACAAGATCTACATATTGTCATGTTAATTGGAGTCTGATGACCAAATTAATTGACATATGGGTGCAGAATTAAATACACATGTGGGTAATAATTCACACATCAGTGTTTTGTGGTACACATACCAGGCTTGATCAGCCGAGCCCAATGGTTGCTGTATATATCATCCAGACAACTTTTATATCACAGAGTAAGGATATAGAAATCATTGATACAATGAAAAATCTGAGCATGAAACGATATATCCTTACTCTGGATTTTTATCATCTCATGCTCTTGCTCTCTATTTTCATTGTATCAATAATTTCTATCCTATTACAAAGGTGTTGCCACATATCCCAAAATAATAACCTTGTTTGTTATGACACTGCAAGAATTACATCGCTAGTCTGACGGTTTGAGGTGCTAGCATTTTTTCTCCCTCTCAATAAATGTCCATCGGTAGATTATTCACCTGATTGGTGAATGCCACCTCCAGAAAATGCAGTGCTACCAAGTAAGCAAAGACATAGGAATATTTTTAGCCTGGTCACGCGGCCACTGGCTTTGGTTTTTTTTAATTTTTGGTTGGCCTTGTATTTCTGGGTATAGTATGAGTAGTTGTCTTCTGCCTTTTTAGCTCTAATCTTCACCACTTTGAGCTTTGACCTATTCCCTGTTCCACGGCAAATAAATTAACATTGTCATTTATCATATTCAAGGTAAATATACATAAATTGATTGGATTAAATGTTGCAGTATTAATGTGAAAACATGGCTAAGTTATAAACAATTCACAACACCACTGACTTTGACCATGATAATTTCTAGGTCAAGGTCAAGTCAGGGTCATAGTCAGTGGTGTTGTGAATTGTTTATAACTTAGCCATGTTTTCACATTAATACTGCAACATTTAATCCAATCAATTTATGTATATTTATCTTGAATATGATAAATGACAATGTTAATTTATTTGCCGATGGA
This sequence comes from Membranipora membranacea, assembly GCA_914767715.1. Classification (NCBI taxonomy): domain Eukaryota; kingdom Metazoa; phylum Bryozoa; class Gymnolaemata; order Cheilostomatida; family Membraniporidae; genus Membranipora; species Membranipora membranacea. The sequence goes on from OU612069.1 coordinate 24,271,144, forward strand.
AGAGAGAAAAAGTCAAAGCTCAAAGTGGTGCAGATTAGAGCTCAATAGACAGAAGACAACTACTCATACCTTACTGAGAAATACAAGGCCACCCAATGGTAAAGTGTCCATTTTTCATGGGCATTGAAACACAACTCCAAATTATAAAAATGTTATTTTTGGGTTAAGTGAAACTGAGAGAATTGAGTCAAAAAACATTAGCTCCTTTGACCCATTGATCACAATTTTTTGTGATTTCGTTTTTGGGAATTATTAGGGTTGTCTACTCAAGGAGTTGGACTACTCTACCCACATAAAACCCAGAATATAATGCATTGTTTTCAGGTTGTTAAATCCGTAAAATGGCATTTTTGGTTTCCTAAATGTAACCACATTGACATAAATTACACTGATCTTGATGAGATATTGCTAAGTATCCATTCCATTTCAATCAAATACCAGGCACTTAGCATTTCTAATTAATAGATGATTCATCATTAATGTAATTTTGCCACATCATGTTAACTGTCCTTGAATAGAGAAGAATAGAAGCATAAACATCAGCTCCCTCTTTTGCATATTTCCATCTCACCACCATACGATCCAACTCACAAGCACTCTTCCACACCAAATACAAGATTGTAGAACACAACTTGACATACAGTAGAATACTTGAAGATCACATCGGCACTAGAATAAACACACCACAGCTATCCAGATACACGCTAATTTCCTTATAACAAGGTAGCACTATTACTTGAGCAGACAAAAATGAAGAAAGAGTAAGTTTCACTGCAAGAGGTTAAGTCTGTGTAAAAGAAATGAACTTTGAGTAATTCATCTGTAAAACTATGATCCGTTATACCTTCAGCTGTGACGGTTTAGTACCACCATGTGAAAGAGAGTAACACAGGTCTCAGAGTCAAGTAAATACAAGTGGTATCCCAAACTGCAGAGTGTAAATTATGAGGAAGAGACCTCATGATAAAGTGAAAGCTTGGTCAGAGTCAGAGTTGCAATATTTTGAAGGATTTGTGGGAGAAAACTCCAATCATGCTTGAAAGTTTAAGCTGATGGTGTTATTCTTGCCTTTCGTCTTAGATTTGAGGTAGTGATGTTCTGACAGTAGTATCAAAACTCAACTACATTTCAGAACACAGGCTAACACAAAATGCCAGTAACAGCAAATAACATGTTGAAAAGAAACACCTACAGGTGATTAGTCTGAAAGCTAGACAGATGTTTTGTCTACCACAGTTATTGTATCGTATAGAATATCAGATTGCAAAATATCAGACTACAATGGTAATTCTCCTGTTCCCAAGCAACATGAAAATAAAGTAATGGCGAATGAACAAGAATTGTTTACAAAATAATAACATATAATGACTCTCTTGTCTACTCGAGTAACTCACAGTAAACACTCAAAGAGTAGAGTCATGGTTTCAAACAACACCTTGAGAGTGGAGAAGGCCAGAGTTAGCAGATAAAAGAGTAGGGTGGAATGGAGTGAATAAGAGTAAAGTGAAGTAAGTAAGAGTAAAGTGAAGTAAGAGTAAAATGATCTAGACCATTTTCTAAACTCGAGTGACACAATTTTCCGAACATAGTTGTTCTCAATCACTATGTTTCCAGTTTATTAGGATATGAAGGACCGTGGGTGTTGCGCTTAGCGTTAGGGGTCTGGTAATCGGTGTCATAGCATTGATAAAGCCCACCATTGTTTTAAAACCGCGTTCATGATGTATTTAATGCTTTATCTAAGAAGCTTTCTTTCTAACTACGAGTCATTGCTTTCAACACAATGGCGAAAGCTTTTTCACCCATTTACCCATATGAAGCTTTTCACCTTTTCACCCATTTACTGTCACTAGTCACCCAGACATTGGAAAGGATACATCTCTTAGCCAAGAGCTCTATCAATATTGTAAGTGGTTCTTTTAGTTTTTTTATTCATACAGTTAAATAATTTGCTGAATTATGCATATACATTTCATTGCATTACATTACATGTGGACATTGTTTTCTGTGGTATCAGATATTCATTTCTGTTGCATTTTTCAGACATACTATATCATTTATGGCCTTCTTATTTTAGCTAGATGTGATCCCGACTAGTCACCATTTGTAATTGCTCACTATTGCTCACTATCGGATTTTCTATTCCCCCATAATGTGTGAGTTTTGTAAAAATTGTAACGTTCAATGTTAATTTTGTGTCTATGTAATACCATAACTTTTCCATACAATGCCATTATGATCTCGTTTTTGCATAATGTCAATCTTGTTGCAAACGCTTATACCTTTCAGACATGTCTTATAACGAAACAATCCATGTTACAGGATTACCAGATTATTGGAGATAAATAAAGTTCTTTGCACTCTTACACCTGCGTCAATCACGGGATAAAACGGAACTATTCAATACAATGCTGATTGAGTTGAGTATAGTTGTTGTGATGGCAGTGGTGGATGGGATCCTTTCACAGACTGCATGTATTGATACACTGCTTTATCCTTATCGTGGCCATCTACACTAACACATAACCCCTGCCAACTGAATGTAACTAACTCACACAGCCAAACCAAAATCACAACAGAAACCTTCATAATCAAACAAGTAGAAACGCTCAAATATATTACAAAACACCAATAAATAGCCCTTAATCAACCCAACGTCACTGATGAGCCTAACATTTACACAGTCTAGATCCCTTCCACTGCACTCCACTTCACTGCTACCTGATCTGCAAGGCCATTGATCAAAGTTGGGGGGGGGGGGGGTGGGCGGGGTGCAAAACCTTGTCATCACTTAAAGTAAGCTAAGACTACTTATAGTTATTGATCCTACGCCATCGCCTTTTGTTTTTACTGTACAAATGTAATAGTTTAACACCCATTTTTTCAATCGAAACCCTTAAAACTTTAACCAAAACCAAACAGGAATGTTGAATTTTGCAAATTTTCAAAATAGTTTTTCAGATAGAATAGTAGAACATCTTCTTACTGCAACACATTTCTAGATTAGAAATTGTCCTCCCTTCTCATCTACGAGCCATAAGGTATTCATGAGGCCTAGTGCTGTGCCGACCTTATAGGCTACCACCTAAAAATATTTTTAATTACCAATCTTTTCCACATAAGTTCAAAATAAATAATATAGTTCCATTGTCAGGAGACATATACAACAGTAGATAACTTTATTTATGAATTTATACAGTTCCCTCAAGTAGATAGAAGTGATATTTTATTGGGCTGGTACAGCACTATGCGACATAAATACCTCATACCTCATATATGAGAAGGCAGGACAATTTTTAACACTATACATAATTTTTACCCAGAAGTGTTCTGAGTTTTGTAAGTATGAAATTATTGCGTAGAAACTGCATGTGGCAGCTCAGCTATACATGTTAAAGGGACCTATCCAGCGCAGCAGATGAACAAGTATACTTTCAACAATGATGCAGTATCAGCTACATGGGGGAAACTAAAATCTACCACCAACGCACCGAGTACCATCTAGAGCTGCCTTTACAATCCTCCAGATGCCTGTGATGAGACGACTCTTGATTACCTCTCCAAAACACTCACCAATATCCTTACCAACTACCCCAATAACTCTCCTACCATGCTATTATTTTGTAACGAGTGCTCTTTTGAGGCAAACAGAATACCTGACTATTTTAGAACGCATGTTTCCACTGCGCAAGGAATTTCATCTCGTAAGACGTTGCCACTACTGACTGGTCATTATTAGAGAACATATCTGACCTTGATTTACTGACTGAGAGCTATCAAAACATCGTTACCAACATATACCATAAGCCTTGTCCACTCAAAGGTGTACATATCAAAGCTGATAGCAGGCCAGCCGGGAAAACACCTCTGATACAAAAGCTGCATCGAGCTAAGAATAAAGCCTACACAATGGGGAAACCGACATACATCTACCTGCAAACCACGCTTGAACGAATCTTTCTGAAGGCCAAACAGCCATTCTACAATACAAAAATCAACAATCTGAAAGTGGGATCTTCCAACCGGTTGGGCGGTGTAAAATCTCTAGACCCAAAAACAATCACCATCTCACTATGTACTCGATGGCCAGCTCTGTACCCACGGCAGTTTGTCGACAAAATGAACGAGTATTACAACACAATTGCTGGAGAACAACTTCCAACAGACACTCCCTGCAGTGACATCGCTTCATCAACAAGCATAAAATACTCCTGAGATCCTAAGAGGTCAAGTGAAAGCTGTGCTAAAACGCATCAACACCTCAAAAGCTGTAATTAGCCATTGTAAACCTCGCACCACAAATCTGCTACCCTTCAGTGTATAAAACAGCTCAGATAACACCTATCGCTAAGACAGCTCCAGCTCTATGTAAGGATTTTCGCCCCATCTCCTTGCTTTGGCACATAGGCATATTGATAGAAAATTTCATGAACGAACAACTGAAAAATGAGCTATAAACAAAACTGGACCCGAACCAATTTTCTGATGCCCTAGTCTGCATACTTGACGATGTGACGAAGGTCCTAGACAATACCAACAACATCGGTACACAACTTATACTGAACGACTTTAGTAAAGCCTTCGTCTTGATAGATAATAAGCTTCTACTATCAACACTCTTGGAGCTCGAATTTTCTCCACCTTCTATATATCTGGTGGCGAACTACCTGAACAATTGCTCACATTATTACTTCTGAGTGGTAACAATGTCAAATCAGAGTACCGCATATGTAACAAGGGACGAACACTTTGGCTGGCATTTGTGAACTCGCTTATTTTCTCTTCAGGCACTGCAATGAAATATGGAGATGACACCACCGCATAATATCAGCTCTCAAAATCTGCTACAACAACCACTCTTAATACACAAACGGAAGTCAAATTTGAACCACCAGAAATATGACAACTATTGATTAATAAATGCCAAGACTCTATCCAGAACAAGATGCGCCTAAATGCTGAGAAAACCAAATGCCTCAACATCGCTCTGAAGAAAACATTACAAATGAACAATCCACAGTCTACGAACGATCACAACCAAGTAGAAAGAGAATGCAAAATTTTGCTTGAAAAAGCGATCTTTTTAGAGGAATGATTTCAAGTTGCCTTCCTTTTGTCAAAGTAAAGACAATCCTTAAACTTTCTTATATCAGAATCTTCTTAATTGACAACTGTCATATTTTTATTGGCTGGGGGATGAAAGCTCTCAAAGTTTCAGTCAGTTGCATGCAGCTTGCTAGTGCAGTGATCTTTCTGAATTTAGGTCACACCCTGTGAACACTGGAATTTATTCCTCTCTCTCAGGAATTACTGCTGAAGATTGATTACACTATGCCAAGGGTAAGATTATCTTAGCTCATACTCTGCAGTAGTATATATTAGGATAGTAGGTTTGTGATAAATCCTTGATCAGATGTTAATAAGCTTGTCATAATGACATTGGCTGCTAGGGTAGCCCCAGAACGCATTCTGATATGTAGTTCTTAAAAGCAAACAGGACATGATGTGCTAGCCATAAACAAATCTGCAGTTCCATCCTGTCCAAGAAAATTCGTTACTCAACCTAATTGGAAATTATTAAATATAATGGAGGGAATTGGAATTACCCTCAGCCATTGAAGACCGTCCATAAGATTGGCCTCAATCCATGGAAACTAAAATCTCCTATTTTATATTATTTAGAAGAAATAGGGTTGATCCCAGCTATTGAAGACCTTGCATGCGACTCCAGAATTGACGTGATAAACATACCGTAATTTATGTAATATAATTTAGGCATTTTATTGTATCAATGGTTACAGGTTTTACGGATCCTGAATGATAATTATGTTGAAGCTGCAGTTGGGAACAAAAATGCTTACTTTCAAATAAATCAATCTGTTATTGTTAATATATTGTCAAGTTACTACAATTTGACCTTGGGCGCAAGTTTGCCTTGGCGTGATAAATTTACCATCATTTATGTGAAATGTTTCAGGTTTTCATATCGAGAATGATATCTGTTGAAGGGTCGTTCAATATTTCTTTTGGGTAGGCTTCCTGGATATATCTTTTGTCTCACTCATGACGTAAGCTACAAAATGATTTTGTTTCAGATAAATCTGTTCGGCCATTGTTAAAATATTGGCAAGTAGCTACAGCTTGATCACTTACGCAAGTTTGCTTTAGCTTTCTTGATAAACGCAAGCAACAGGGGAAGCCCTTACTATGTATGTAGCTAATCCGGACACCATTATGAATTTCCAACTAAATTTTAGTTCCTCATTTTCTATCATCGCAGCTTGTATAGCTGGTATTATTACAGTTGGGTGTACGCTTTGAATAAGCTTTTTACAACGCATGGTAGAGCAGTGCAGTGTCGTTTAGCCTTAGCTATAATGATAAAATCATAAGTGATTAGGATCATTATCATTATATACTAGGAGATGTCTGCTGTGGCTTGTTCTCTCTTATTACAGCGGCAAACAATATATTGAAATGAGGCTACATGGAAGAGGTATTTACGAAGCGGATATAGAGAAAACTCTGTCAAAGGTAAGTATAATTGTTACAAACATTCTGCGTTTTTATGTTTCGGTTATATTCAAGTTTTGCACAACTGCTTGAAACACAATGACAACGCACATTTTATGATGATCAGTTTTCGAAAGTCTAGAGCTAATGAAGTTGTATTGCTATTCTTGAAACGCTGGTAAGGGTCGGCGACTCTAGAAAAAGGGTACCGTGGGCTGCAGTTCACTTCTGGAGTGGTAAAATACCACTAAACTATATCTGAATCTTAGCGCGATGGTGATTTGTTCACCAAAACTGTCGAGGTACTATGTTCCCCGATCCTTTTATAACACACTCTAGGCTTTTCGTTACCAATCAACTCTGAAAGGTATATTTTTATGATTCTATCATAAAAAATATATTCAATCTCACACCATTTGTATCGTTGTTATATAATTAGGGAGAATAAAAGAGAAATTTATTTCTCTTTTTTATTTTTCCTTTTGCCTTATTCGAGGAATACTTCTTTTTAGCAATTTTATGCACCCAGTGAAAAGCTTTTATTTTATATAAACATCTCTGGGGAGAGGGTTTAAAAATTAAACAAATTATTCCCAAAATGTACAACAAAGTTTACTCTCTGATTCAGCTTGGCGATAGCTATGAATTTCACAGAAATACTTTTTTTCTCAAGTTTTCTGCTTCATATTCAAAATGCAGACAACTCCTGATTTGGCGGTATTAATAACCGTGACATTGTCTAACCACATTCCTTCTTGTGTATTCCTCAATCTGAGCTGTTGAGCGTCTGGTTACAAACAACTTGATCCGTCAATATGGAGGTGCAAAACCCGTTTAGTAGTGACGATACAATCCGGTATTCTGAGACGGAAAGCATGACTGAAAAGAAGTCAGATCTAGATTTCATCAGTGACCGGTATGTGTTCTACTTTTGTTGGTTGGTTTTGTATTGAATACTACTAATAGACCAATAATATTATGTAGCAATATATGGTTTCATCCTTCATATGATTACTTATAGTTTGCAGTAATCCTACGTAAGTATTATATCTCCCCCCACTAATCGTACGTAAGTAATTTTCATCTGCCACTACTAATGTAGGAAAGTGTGCAAGTATGAAGTGGGGTAATGTCGGTAATTTTCAAGTTTTGCTGATTTAAAATTCTGGTCTTAGCACCAGTTCTGAGATACTTTCAGCTTCCCTAGAGCACTCAAAGATCTTATACATATCAATGCAGGCGACTCATAATCAGTGAACCTATCGAAAGTGGTTGTTGAGACTTCTTTAAGATAATCACTACTTCTGAGTTTCCTCAATGGTGGTTAACTTATAAATAATCAAGTTAATCACCCTCCACATAATTCAGTATAATATTGTATTATATTGAGAGTTGAGGTATCAGTAGCAGGAAGTGATGTTTACTTACCTGTCAGGTAGTTCTGTGAGCCTGCAGTCAGACACATCAAGCTTCTTCAGGCTCTTCAGTTCTCCGATCCAATCAGGTAATGTACTGTAATGACTGTTATTCTCCACAATCAGTTCCTCCAGACCAGTCAGATACCTTATACTGTAACAAGGGAATTTATGAGAAAGTTATGGGTTAAAAGTAGTATCTAGTCTAAAGCAACCTCAATATTTGGTGGAATTGAAGACGACCATTTATTTTATTTTTAATAATGTGCCGTACATTCAATGCTATCAACCTATCAAAGGATGGATATTAGAACTTAAGCAATACACAAACTTCAAACCAGTCTGTTAACTTCATAGCAGGGAGAAAGACCAGCCGAACCCCAAATGATGTATCGACTCACTTGAGTGTGCAGGAAGGAATGCTATGCAGTAGAGCGAAACATGATTATGATGGTTCACCTATGCTATAATGATGCCTGATGGCTCAAAGTTGTGTGCCCCTGTAACATTATGCAGACAACTCGGTCACAGAATCAAGTCATGTTATAGACCACTAAACCAGTGATCTGCTTTTATTGGTTAATGTGCTGTGAAAATGGTTTAGCCCTTTAACGTGATATATCGCCTTTTCAGTTTCTCAGGAACTACTTGTCCCATCTCAAAAATTCTTTCACTGACACGTTTCTAGTAGTCTGAGTTATTATTAATATATTCCGCATTTTTTTAAACCGCATATTTATAACTTAATTAATTGTACATTAACTAAAATACATTGAGAAAATAAAGGCAGCAATGGGCAAAATGATGCAGTAAATTACTTTATGCAAAAGCATGATGATAATCTGTGCAGTATTACATGCAAAGCACATTGTGTACAACAATGGATCACCTTTTTGGGTGATTGTTTAGCATCGAGAGAGAAATGGTTATGCTCATAACATCTCTACTATTGAATTTGTCATCAAACGCCACGATTGAAACCTCGGAAATACTCTCTAGTGTAATGTAAGCTGGTGTGTATGACATGTTGTTTAACCTATTTTAAGTTTTTTGGCTGGAAAGGAGTGAATGTTTTGGACCAAAAAAAGCTAGTTTAGCCAAAAAAATCCAAATATCTCAAGATGTAAAGCCATAATCAATAATCGCTTCGGTCGAAATCTAGACAATCTCCTGCTGTTCATCATGCTGATAACAAATTTGACTGACATATTTCTGAATTTCTGATTTTTGGCTGGAAAATTTTGTCCAAAATTAATGAAAATTTGGGTTATTATTTGTTACAGCTGTGACAACCAGGATCTGTAATCTGGTAAGATTATTGATGGAAGTGACAGTGCAAGACCAAAATGGTATAATAAGTTGGAAATTTGAGTGTCTGAGTTATTGGGGTCACATGTAATGAGGGGTCAGAAATGGCCCTTTTACTATTGCAAAAATCAAGTTAAAGTCTCGAAGACAGGAGGCCTAAAAATATGAAGTTTCACTAAAATGTCACTCCTCCAGTTAGTGTCGTGCCTCCTCTTTATGGTGAAAGCAAAAACTAATCAAATACATCAATAGCAAGGCACAGAGGGCTCAACTTAAAAAGGGCATTTTTTGCCCCAAAATGAACTTTCACTGGTCACTGCGACTCAACGTCAAATATTTGGGAGGTTTCAACTGTGAAAATAACTATTAGACATGATCCCCAAATACAATAATAATATTAAAAAGTTTTCAAAAGCGATATATCACGTTAAATGATAAATTATGGTGTAAAATAGTCCTTCGTATGTTTTATAGTAAATGCTAAAAACCCTAGGGAGCGTAGATTAAGACTATACCAATAATCAGTATTAATACTACATGCTATGACTCCAAGTATGTGTTTTTTAGCATCAGCAAGCATATCTTCATTGGTATTTTTTGTCAATCATTTGTTCTGTGGAGAATATGGCCTCATTCGGATATCACTTCTCTCCAATAAGGCATGTAGGATGTTTAATACGAAGTAGATCCTCGCTCAACCGGTGAGCCATTTTGTACTTTTTAACTAGTAGCAAAATTTTCATCTGCCACTACTAACGTAGAAAAGTGTGAGAGTATGAAGTGGAATAATGTCGGTAACTTTCAAGTTTTGCTGATTTGGATTTCAGGTCTTAACACCAGCTCTGAGATACATTCAACTCCTCCAGACCACTCAAAAATCTTGAACTTATCAATACAGGCGACTCATAATCAGTGCACCCATCGAAAGTGGCTGTTGAGGCTTCTTTGAGATGATCGTTATTCCTGAGTTTCCTCAAGGGTGGTCAATTTAGAATTAGTCAAGTCAATAACCCTCCACATAAATCAGTATAATAATGTATTATATTGAGGTTGAGGTATCAGTAGCAGGAAGTGATGCTTACTTACCTGTCAGGTAGTGCAGTGAGACTGCAAGAGGACACATCAAGCTTCTTCAGGATCTTTAGTTCTCCGGTCCAAACAGGTAATGTACTCAGACTTGTATGCGATCCTACAATCAGTTCCTGCAGACCAGTCAGATATCTGATACTGTAACAAGGAAAGTTATGTGAAGGTAAAGGGTTAGAAGTTCTGCTATGGAATTAATCCGTGTTTTGGATGCATAGCAGGACCGAAAGGCAGCCGGACCCCAAATGACATATCAACTGACTTCCGCTTACAAGAATGCTAAGCAGCAACGTGAGAGATATTTCGGTTATGTAAAATCTTGGTTTGCAAACCAGCACAACGGCAGCCGGTCCCAAACCCGGATATACACAGAGGGTTGACGACAGGAAGGGCATCCGGCCGGGAAAATACCCCCACAACAGGAACCAAGTTTGCCCCGACGCTGTGACAACTGAGAGAGAGGGGCAAAGCTGACAGGTGCGGATGGCTTCGTCAAAAGTAGGGACACTAACTAGTAAGAGCAGAGAGATTCTTTGCCTGGGGAAACAAGATGGACAGGAGGATAATCTAAGGGAAAGGCCCAAAATCTTGGTGAGGGATGCAAGCTGTATTACTGTGGAGGGAAACGAACAAGGAATGAAGTTGGGATTTGTCTCAGATGCTACTGGCAGGATAAGGTGATAGATGTACAGAGAACATCAGAGAGAATAATGACAATGAAATTAGTAAGACCAGGGAGGAACTATAACATTGTAAGCGTCTACGCACCTCAGCAAAATCAGTTTTGGAACCAACTGGAGAATGCGATTGTCAGGATACCAGGTGTGGAGGAGGTTGTCGTTATAGGAGAATTAAATGGACGTGTCAGCATGGATAGAACAGGGTGTGTAAGATGTCATGGAGGACAGACTCTAGGCCAGATGAATGAGAGAGGGTCCTTGATTTAGCTCAGATAAACGACCTAGCTAGTCAGCACCTTCCTGGAAAAGAAAGATGAGCATTCGGTAACAAACAGGAGTGGCCGATAATTTTCGGTGATCAATCACAAACTAATTCCGAGATCTATGTTGGAAAAGGTAAAGAATGGAAAGATAATACCAGTCGAATCGATAGCTGCCCAGCGTCAATTACTGGTCGCAAAATTGAACATACAAAATCAGAAGGTGAAAAGAAGGGAAGGACCTGAGAGGATAAAACGATGGAAAATGGAGGAGAGGAAGATCCCGGCAGCGGTGGAAAGATACAATAAAGTCTGACATGAGCCGTTGGGGTTCAGGAACGGGAGGATGTAGATGACAGGGTCCGGTGGCATTCTCTAATTGAACTTGGAGCTAGCAGAACGGCTAAAAGCTAAGGATACAGCCCTTTATGTGAGAACGATTAGAAGAGATAAGCCAATAAGCCAGTGCTCTACTCCTGTTAATTAATTTTTTGTTGAGATGATAACAGCAGCAGGGTGGCAGGTTTCATCCTTCAAATGGTTACTTATAGTTTGCAATAATCAATGAAAGTATTATATCTCCCCCTACTAATGGGGGAAAGTGTGAGAGTATGAAGAGGGATAATATCCATATTTTCCTAGTTTTGCTGATTAAGAATCCAGGTCTTAACACAAGTTCTGAGATACATTCAGCTCATCCAAATCACTCAAAAATATTATATAAATCAATGCAGGCGACTCATAATCAGTGAACCCATCAAAAGTGGTTGTTGAGACTTCTTTAAAATAATAACTATTTCTGAGTTTCCTCAATGGCGATCAACTAATAAATAGACATGTTTATCACCCTCCACATAAATCAGTATAATATTGTATTATATTGAGAGTTGAGGTATCAGTAGCAGGAAGTGATGCTTATTTACTTGTCAGGTAGTTGTGTGAGCCTGCAGTCAGTCACATCAAGCTTCTTTAGGCTCTTTAGTTCTCCGATCCAATCAGGTAATGTACACAGACTGCTATAACCGGAGATGCTCAGTTCCTCCAGACCAGTCAGATATCTGATACTGTAACAAGGAAAGTTATGTGAAGGTAAAGGGTTAGAAGTTGTGATATGGAAATCATGCAGTGTTTCAGCTACATAGCAGGAAGGAAAAGCAGCCAGACCCAAGATGACAAATCAACTGACTTATGAGTACAGGAAAACTATACGGCAGCGTAGGAAAGTATTATAATTATCAGATAAGCCAATAAACCAGTGCTATACTCCTGTTGGTCAATTATTTGTGGAGATGATAACAGCAGCTGGATGGCAGGTTTCATCCTTCAAATGATAACTTATGGTTTGAAGTAATCCTATGTAAGTATTAAATCTCCCTACTATGCGGGGAGGTGTGAGAGTATGAAGAGGGATAATATCGGTATTTTACAAGTATTGCTGATTTAAAATTCAGGTAATAAACACAAGTTCTGAGATACATTCAGCTCCCCTAGACCACTCTAAAATCTTATACATATCAATGCAGGTGACTCAAAATCAGTGAACCCATCAAAAGTGGTTGTTGAGACTTCTTTAAGATAATCACTATTTCTGAGCTTCCTCAATGGCGGTTAACTTATAAATAGTCAAGTTAATCACCCTCCACATAAATCAGAACAATATTGTATTATATTGAGGGATGAGGTATCAGTAGCAGGAAGTGATGCTTATTTACTTGTCAGGTAGTTCAGTGAGGCAGCAACCGGACACATCAAGCTTCTTTAGGCTCTTTAGTTCTCCGATCCAATCAGGTAATGTACTCAGACTTTTATTCCATTGCACAATGAGTTATGTGAAGGTAAAGGGTTAGAAGTTGTGCTAGTGAAATAATCAATGTTTGGGTACATAGCAGGAACGAAAGGCAGCCGGACCCCGGATGCGCCCTAAATAACTGCCAAGCCATCTATAACCCAACAAAATATACTTTTTCTCAAAAATTTAGTCGAGAGCCCTGGACATAAATGTTCCATATCACATCCATGACACCATAACTATCTGAAAGCAAGGAGTCATTTTCCCTCTCCTCTATAACTTGCATTTTGTTTTTGAGCTACCCTTTGCCCAATCCTGCTTTTTCAATTCATATGAATATATTTTCTGTCACTGGAGCGACTCAAATCTAAAATTTGTCACCAGCGGGCTTTGAACCAGTAGCCTGTCTGTCATTAAGCAGAGCTCTAACCTATTGCACTTAATAATCCATGCTGCTATTGGGTTGAGTAATGAATTGAGGATAAATAAATAATAATTATTCCTCAACAGTGTCCAACTTATAAATAGTCAAGTTAATCACCCTCCACATAAATCAGTATAATATTGTATTATATTCAGAGATGAGGTATCAGTAGCAGGAAGTGATGCTTATTTACCTGTCAGGTAGTTTAGTGAGACTGCAGTCAGACACATCAAGCTTCTTTAGCGTCTTTAGTTCTCCGATCCAATCAGGTATTGTACTCAGACTTTTATTCGATCGTACATTCAGTTCCTCCAGACCAGTCAGATATCTCATACTGTAACAAGGAAAGTTATGTGAAGGAAAAGGGTTAGAAGTTCTGCTACAGAAATAATAGGTGTCTTGGCTGCGTAGCAGGAACGAAAGGCAGCCAGACCCTGCAGATGGCATATAAACTGTCTTTGGAGTACAGGAATGCTATGCAGTAGAGTGAAACATGGTTATTACGGTTCACCTATGCTATAATAATACCTGATGGCTCAAAGTTGTGTGTCCCTGTAACATTGTGAAGACAACTCTATCACTGAATCAAGTCATGTTAGAGACCACTAACCCAGTGGTCTGCTTTTATTTGTTGATGTGCTGTTAAAATGGTTTATCCCTTTAAATGATAAATCATGGTGTACAATAGTCCTATGTAAGTATTACATCTTCCCAATGTGCGGAAAAGTTAGACGGAGGATAATATCTGTATCAGCTAAGTTTAGTTTATTTTTAGCAAGGAGTAAAAGGTTTGGTTGAAGTTACAAAGTTAGAATATTTACAGCATTATACTTTGATGATTTACAAGTTACGGAGGTCTTGAAACAAATTTTGAGATAATTTCAGCTCTTCCACCGGGCCAGTTGAACATCTATAACTATGACAATGCTGGCACTCAAAATCAGGGAACCTATCAAGGAGACTGTTGAGACTTTGTTAAGTAAATCATACTCCTGAGTTTCCTTCATGGCGGTTAACTTATAAATAGTCAAGTTAATCACCCTCCACATAAATCAGAATAATATTGTATTATATTGAGAGTTGAGGTATCAGCAGCAGGAAGTGATGCTTATTTACCTGTCAGGTAGTTCTGTGAGCCTGCAGCGTGACATATCAAGCTTCTTCAGGCTCTTTAGTTCTCCGATCCAATCAGGTAAAGTACTCAGACTTTTACTCCATTTCACAATCAGTTCCTGCAGACCAGTCAGATATCTCATACTGTAACAAGGAAAGTTATGTGAAGGTAAAGGGTTAGAAGTTGTGCTATTGAAATAATCAATGTTTTGGGTACATAGCAGGAACGAAAGCCAGCCGGACCCCAGATGTGCCCTAAAAAACTGCCAAGCCATCTATAAACCCAACAAAATATACTTTTTCTCAAAAATTGAGTCGAGAGCCCTGGACATAAATGTTCCATATCACATCCATGACACCATAACTATCTGAAAGCAAGGAGTCATTTTTCTTCTACTCTTTAACTTGCATTTTGTTTTTGAGCTACCCTTCGCCCAATCCTGCTTTTTCAATTCATATGAATATATTTTTTAACACTGGAGCAACTCTTATCTAAAATTTGTCACCAGAGGGCTTTGAACCAATAGCTTGCCGGTCATTAAGCAGAGCTCTAACCTATTGCACTTTGTAATCCATGATGCTATAATGGGTTGAGTAATGAATTGAGGATAAATAAGTAGCAATGACAATAGAACGTTAATTAGTTTGTTGAGGAATGCTAAACACAGCATCATAGAAAACATTTCCAGAGACACTTCGATGTAAAAATCATCATAAAATGCGCAAATTTAAACCGATGATGGCAACTAAGAAATCAGATCGCAGCTGAAGAGGATAACCGGGACTTCAAAAATTTTTTATACATCTCAGATATTCCGTTCACATGTAACAAAACCTGCTGGTGAGTGGTGATAACACCTGATTGGTCTTTGGGGATTCTTCAAACAATGCAGGCAACTCATAATCAGTGAACCCATCATAAGAGGTTGTTGAGACTTATTTAGGGTAATCATTATTCCTCAACAGTGGCTAAATTATAAATAAACAAGTTTTGCTGATTTAAAATGCTGGTCTTAGCATCAGTTCTGAGATACTTTCAGCACATCCAGATCACTCAAAAATCTTATACATATCAATGCAGACGACTCAAAATCAGTGAACCCATCGAAAGTGGTTGTTGTGACTTCTTTAAGATAATCACTATTCCTGAGTTTTCTTAACTTATAAATAGTCAAGTTAATCACCCTCCACATAAATCAGTATGATATTGTATTATATTGAGAGTTGAGGTATCAGTAGCAGGAAGTGATGCTTACTTACCTGTCAGGTAGTTCTGTGAGACTGCAGAGTGACACATCAAGCTTTTTTAGCCTCTTTAGTTCTCCGATCCAATCAGGTAATGTACTCAGACTGTGACTCAATCCTAAATTCAGTTCCTGCAGACCAGTCAGATATCTGATACTGTAACAAGGAAAGTTATGTGAAGGTAAAGGGTTAGAAGTTCTGCTACAGAAATAATCGGTGTTTTGGCTGCATAGCAGGAACGAAAGGCAGCCGGACCCCAGATGGCATATAAATTGTCTTTGGGGTACAGGAATGCTATGCAGTAGCGTGAGAAGTATTATGGTTATAAGATAAGCCAATAAACCAGTGCTCTACTCTTGTTAGTTACATTGTTTTGAGATGAGAGCAGCAGCAGGGTGGCAGGTTTCAACCTTCAATGATTACTCATGGTTTGCAATAATCCGACGTAAGTATCATATCTCTCCTTACTATGTGGGAAAGTGTGAGAGTATGATGAGGGATAATATCCATATTATCCAAGTTTTGCTGATTTTGTCGTGCAAGGTATAATAGACTGCAGGTAGTAAATAGGGAAAGACAGATAAGAGTGCTGCATAAGAACTCAGGCTACATCCGGGAATGCGCAGGAAAGGGGCATTAATAATCACGCTGGCTTAGAGAGGAGAAGAGAATGAGAGAAGACAAAGGAGTTGTAACAATACTGGACACCTCAGCATATCTAATGTAAGTTGAATACACTACATGGTGTGAGATGTAAACTAGAGAGTATTAGTGAAGGTTTTGATCTAATGAGTGGCAGAGGAGGCCATATTTGAGAGAGAGGAATAGTGAGGTCTTTGAATCAATAACCGACATTGATCACGTTACAAACATGGACAATAAATTTGGAAGGAGTGTTAAGACTCCAGTGTTTAGCATGGAGAATGATGCTGAGTTGGAATGTTGGAGGAAGTTTATCAGACGTTTGGAAATAGCTGTGATTGGTGCAGGGTTGAGATACAAGGACAGTGGTGGAATTAGGTCCAGGAGAAAGGCAGAAGATAGTCAAGTAGAGAAGCTTGAAATAGAGCAGAGAAAAGCGGCATTACTGCTAGATAGCATGGGGGAGTATGGTATGAACATCTTTGAGACATGGGATGGTGATGTGGATGCCATGCAATATGAGCAACTGAAAGTGGTGTTTGACAACCATTTTGCAAGCAGAGAAAACATAGTTGCGACCAGACACAGGCTCTTGTGTATGGAGCAGAGGAGAGATGAGAGATTAGACAAGTATATAGAAAGGGTAGAAAGGAGTGGCAGTACATGCAGATGGGGCGGATTGGAAAAAGAGATGAACACCCTCATTGTTATCAAATTCAAAGGAATGCATGTAGATAAGATAAGAGGTGAGCTGCTGTTGAAAAAGGAGTTAACTTTAGACAAGGTGAAAAACATGTGCAGTAGATACGAATCAGCCCAGGCTGCAGCCAAAATTATCAAGTCAGGAGAATCTAGGCCTGTTTCAGAAGTTGACCTAATTGAAGTTAGTCAGGAGAACTCAACAGTTGGTAAAGAGCAAGCAGATATAGACAGGGTTGGAGCAAGTAATTTTAGTTCAGGATTCAGAGATCGTGGAGGTAGCAGAGGCCGGGGCAGAGGCCGGGGTTGTTGGACATGCGGACGCTACGGGGGTCATGATTACAGATCGTGTGCGGAGAAGGTGAGGAATGAGAAAGGAGAAAAGAGTGGTCAAAGGGAGGCCCCGAAATGTTACGTGTGTGGAGAGCCTTCCCACATAGCTAAATTCTGTACGAACAAGTTTGCAGGCAGAGAAACAGGAAAAGGGGAGATGAATGCTGTAGCAGGATAGTCCAGCGATGAATCGTTATGACTAGGAAGGAAGAAAGACAATGAATTGAAATCAAGCTGAGATCTTCTAAGAAGATGGTTAAATTCATTGTGGATACTGGAGCGGATGTGACAGTTATCAACAGTGTGACGGCGCAGAGGCTAGGATTAGATATGCGCCCGACTCGACGTGATTTTAGAGGAGCAGATGGGAGTAAATTAGAAATTCACTTCAAGGCTTACCTTCCCCTTATCTCTGTATGGGGTCAGGAGGTAAGAGGTAAAGCGTACATCCTAGAAGGGGCACGTAACAATTTACTAGGAAAGCCAGAGATTCGGAAGTTCAAATTGGTCAAGACAATAAGGAGCATTAGCGAGGAGGTAGAGTTGAAACATCCCAAGTTATTCGGTAAATTGGGAGTATTACCTGATGTGTTCAAGATAAAAATCAAGGAGGGCGCGAATCCGTTGTGCTTGAACGTCCCACGAAGGTTACCTATAGGATTGAGAAAGGCCACAAAGGATGAGTTAGAAAGGATGGAGGAGTTGGGTGTTATAGAGAAGGTAGAGAAGCCAACTTCTTGGTGTTCTGGCATGGTGGTAGCACCTAAATCTAATGGAAAGGTCAGAATATGCGTTGATCTGACCCAACTGAATAAGAGTGTGATGAGGGAGACATATCCATTACCCCATCTGGAAGACACCCTTGCATTGTTAGAAGGCAGTCGATACTTTAGCAAGATGGATGGAAACTCAGGATTCTGGCAGATTGATTTGGCGGAGGAGTCACGAGAGTATACCACTTTTATGACATCTTTTGGTCGTTATCAATACCTGAAAATGCCGTTTGGAATTTCGGCTGCACCAGAATTTTTCCAAAGGCAAATGAACAAAATATCAGAGGGACTAACAGGAGTGGTGTGTATGATGGACGACATTTTGGTTGTTGGAAAGAGCAAGGAGGAGCATGATGCAAGATTAGCGGAAGTTCTGAAGAATGTCGAAGAAGCGGGGATGACATTAAACAAAGAGAAGTGTGTATTCGGAGTTCAGGAAGTAAAATTCCTGGAGCACATACTGACTATGAAAGGTATAGGGGTTGACCCGGAGAAGGAGAGGGCCATCTGCGAGATGCTGGCACCGACCTATAGGAAGGGGTTGCAGAGATTTTTAGCTATGGTGAACTACTTGGGTAGATTCAGCCCTCTCATATCAGAAGTAGAGGTGCCTCTGAGAGAATTAGACAGGAAAAAGAATGATTTGATATTGCTAGATATACATCAGAGGAGTTTTGATAAGGTTAAGGAGCTGATTACATCTTCTTCGTTGTTGGCTTTGTTTGACAACAATAAAAGTCACAGGGTAACAGCTGACGCAAGTTGTCACTCTCAGGGGGCAGCGCTGTTACAGAATCAGGGAGATGGAGAATGGAAACCAGTGGCTTACGCCTCTAGGAAGCTCACAGATGCTGAAAAGAGATATGGTCAAATTGAGAAGGAAGCCCTGGCGATCACATGGGCATGTGAAAAATTCGACTTTTATCTAGTTGGAAGACATTTTGAAGTAGAGACAGACCACAAGCCATTTATTCCTCTGCTTGGGTCTAAGGATTTGTCAGAGTTGCCGCTGAGGATTCAACGATTTAAGATGAGACTTATGAGATATGACTATAAATTTTTCCATACACCTGGGAGTAAAATGTTTATTGCTGATTTACTCTCAAGGCCACCGACCGAACAAGAAGTAGCTAGGATAGCAAGGGTGGAAATGCACATTAGGACTTTGAAATCTGCGGAAGGAGATGCGTTGGTGGAAGAGATAATGAGACATGCCAAAGTAGATGACGATTATCAGGTGATTTTGAAGGCTATGAAAGAGGGGTGGCCAAGAACAGTAAAGGAAGAGCTGAAGAAGGTGAAGGGCAACATGGATCTTCTTAGTGAGAAAGACGGCCTAATTGTGATGAACTCCGGACTGTACATTCCTACAGCAATGCGCGAGAACATGCTGCTGCCCTTACATTCCGGTCACCAGGGTATGGTCAAAACATATCGCAGGAGTCAAGACTCGGTGTGGTGGCCGTCTATAAGAAAGGAGATCATTGAGATGGTAGAAGAATGCCCGAAATGTAATAAATTTAGACGAATGAGGAATCTTCCATTACACCAAACGGAGCTGCCAGAAGCTCCGTGGAGTCACGTAGCTTCGGATTTGTTTGAGTTTAGAGGGAAGGTTTATGCTTTGTTTGTTGACTACTACTCCCGATGGATTGAAGTTGTAGGGATGAGTAGACAAACAGGGGCGGAATTGGCCAAGAAGTTCAGACCAGTTATTGCGAGGTATGGAGCCCCAGATAGGATAAGGACGGATAATGGCCCTTGTTATGTTTCTAAAGAGTGGAGAGATTTGATGGAAGAATACAGCGTTATCCATGTTACTAGTAGCCCACATCATCATGAGGCTAACGGTCTGGCAGAGAGGAGTGTGGAAACTATTAAAGGACTTTGGAATAAGGAAGAAGATAAGAATAAGGCACTGATGGCATATCGTACCACCCCACTAGAGAGCAGCTGCAGACCAGACAAGCTTCTATTAGGCAGGAGAATGCGGAACTAATTACCTATCCAGCATCGGAAGGCATGTGATACTGAGGGCTTTAGAAAACGAGACACTACTTTAAAGGAGAGACAGAAGAGGAACTTTGACAAATCGAGGAGAGCTTCAGATTTCGCAGATTTACAAGAGGGTCAGACAGTATGGGTTAAAATTAGTTACGCAGACAAGGGCAAGAGAGGCATTGTGAAATACAAGGCCGAAGAGCCCGATAGCTATTGGATTGAGACAGACAAAAGACTTGTGAGAAGGACTAGGAAACATTTACGAATATTGCCGAAGGGGGACATAGGAGGTGGTGAGGAGAGTCCAGCAGATGAGGACGACAACCGAGATCAAGGGAGAATAGAGATAGAACAAAACATCCAGCCAAGTGCCCCTAGGCCACCAAGTACAAGAAACGCTAAGGTCAAAAACCCTGATTATGTGTGGTACTAGAATCATTTGCGTTGAGAGGGAGGAATAGCAGAAGGAGTATTAGCCAAGAAGTATAAAAGAGTGCGGAGCATTAGCCAGGAAGGAAAGAAGAGTGCGTAGTATTAGCCAGGAAGGATAAAAGAGTAGGAAGAATACTAGAATCAAGGTCTAAGGGATATTAGACAGGAACACTTATACACTATATAGATTTCTACTACCAGGATTTCGGTATCGGTTATATTACCCACAACAAGGACTATCAATAACAATATAGAAAGAGAGGAGGATGTAGTGCAAGGTATAATAGACTGCAGGTGGTAAATAGGGAAAGACAGATAAGAGTGCTGCATAAGAACTCGGGCTACATCCGGGAATGCGCAGGAAAGGGGCATTAATAATCACTCTGGCTTAGAGAGGAGAAGAGAATGAGAGAAGACAAAGGAGTTGTACCAATACTGGACACCTCAGCATATCTCAGGTAAGTTTAATACACTACAATTTAAATTCTGGTCTTAGCACCAGCTCTGAGATACATTCAGCTCATCCAGATCACTCAACAATCTTATGCATATCAATGCAGACGACTCAAAATCAGTGAACCCATCGAAAGTGGTTGTTGGGACTTCTTTAAGATAATCACTATCCCTGAGTTTCCTTAACTTATAAATAGTCAAGTTAATCACCCTCCACATTAATCAGAATGATATTGTATTATATTGAGAGTTGAGGTATCAGTAGCAGGAAGTGATGCTTATTTACCTGTCAGGTAGTTCTGTGAGCCTGCAGCGTGACATATCAAGCTTCTTCAGGCTCTTTAGTTCTCCGATCCAATCAGGTAATGTACTCAGACTTTTATTCCATTTCACAATCAATTCCTGCAGACCAGTCAGATATCTCATACTGTAACAAGGAAAGTTATGTGAAGGTAAAGGGTTAGAAGTTGTGCTATTGGAATAATCAATGTTTTGGCTACATAGCAGGAACGAAAGCCAGCCGGACCCCAGATGTGCCCTAAATAACTGCCAAGCCATCTATAAACCCAACAAAATATACTTTTTCTCAAAAATTGAGTCGAGAGCCCTGGACATAAATGTTCCATATCACATCCATGACACCATAACTATCTGAAAGCAAGGAGTCATTTTTCTTCTCCTCTATAACTTGCATTTTGTTTTTGAGCTACCCTTCGCCCAATCCTGCTTTTTCAATTCATATGAATATATTTTTTAACACTGGAGCAACTCTAATCTAAAATTTGTCACCAGAGGGCTTTGAACCAATAGCTTGCCGGTCATTAAGCAGAGCTCTAACCTATTGCACTTTGTAATCCATGATGCTAATGGGTTGAGTAATGAATTGAGGATAAATAAGTAGCAATGACAATAGAACGTTAATTAGTTTGTTGAGGAATGCTAAACACAGCATAATAGAAAACATTTCCAGTGAGACTTCGATGTAAAAATCATCATAAAATGCGCAAATTTAAACCGATGATGGCAACTAAGAAATCAGATCGCAGCTGAAGAGGATAACCGGGATTTCAAAATTTTTTTATACATCTCAGATGTTCCGTTCACATGTAACAAAACCTGCTGGTGAGTGGTGATAACACCTGATTGGTCTTTGGGGATTCTTCAAACAATGCAGGCAACTCATAATCAGTGGAACCCATCATAAGAGGTTGTTGAGACTTATTTAGGGTAATCATTATTCCTCAACAGTGGCTAACTTATAAATAAACAAGTTTTGCTGATTTAAAATTCTGGTCTTAGCACCAGTTCTGAGATACATTCTGCACATCCAGATCACTCAAAAATCTTATACATATCAATGCAGACGACTCAAAATCAGTCAACCCATCGAAAGGGGTTGTTGAGACTTCTTTAAGATAATCACTATTCCTGAGTTTCCTTAACTTATAAATAGTCAAGTTAATCACCCTCCACATAAATCAGTATAATATTGTATTATATTGAGAGTTGAGTTATCAGAAGCAGGAAGTGATGCTTACTTACCTGTCAGGTAGTTCTGTGAGACTGCAGAGTGACACATCAAGCTTCTTCAGCCTCTTTAGTTCTCCGATCCAATCAGGTAATGTACTCAGACTGTGACTCAATCCTAATTTCAGTTCCTGCAGACCAGTCAGATATCTCATACTGTAACAAGGAAAGTTATGTGAAGGTAAAGGGTTAGAAGTTCTGCTACAGAAATAATCGGTGTTTTGGCTGCATAGCAGGAACGAAAGGCAGCCGGACCCCAGATGGCATATAAATTGTCTTTGGGGTACAGGAATGCTATGCAGTAGCGTGAAATATGGTTATCATGGTTCACCTATGCTATAATAATACCTGATGGCTCAAAGTTGTGTGCCCCTGTAACATTGTAAAGACAACTCTATCACTGAATCAAGTCATGTTAGAGACCACTAACCGAGTGGTCTGCATTTATTTGTTGATGTGCTGTTAAAATGGTTTATCCCTTTAAAAGATAAATCATGGTGTAAAATAGTCCTATGTAAGTATTATATCTTCCCAATGTGCGGAAAAGTTAGACGGAGGATAATATCTGTATCAGCTAAGTTTAGTTTATATTTACCAAGGAGTAACAGGTTTGGTTTAAGTTACAAAGTTAGAATATTTACTGTATTATACTTTGATGATTTACAAGTTACGGAGGTCTTGACACAATTTTCGAGTTACTTTCAGCTTTTCTACCGGAGCAGTGGAACATCTATAACTATGACAATGCTGGCGACTCAAAATCAGTGAACCTATCAAGGAAATTATTGAGACTTCGTTAAGTAAATTGTTACTCCTGAGTTTCCTCCATGGTGGTTAACTTATAATTAGTCAAGTTAATCACCCTCCAAATAAATCAGTATAATATTGTATTATATTGAGAGTTGAGCAATCAGTAGCAGGAAGTGATGCTTATTTACCTGTCAGGTAGTGCAGTGAGACTGCAAAAGGACACATCAAGCTTCCTCAGGCTCTTTAGTTCTCCGATCCAATCAGGTAATGTACTCAGACTTTTATTCCTTCGCACAATCAGTTCCTCCAGACCAGTTAGATATCTCATACTGCAACAATGAAAGTTATGTGAAGGTAAAGGGTTAGAAGTTTTGCTACAGAAATGATCGTTGTTTTGGCTGCATAGCAGGAACGAAAGGCAGCCGGACCCCAGATGGCATATAAACTGTCTTTGGAGTACAGCAATGCTATGCAGTACAGTGAAATTTGGTTATCACGGTTCACCTATGCTATAATAATACCTGATGGCTCAAAGTTGTGTGCCCCTGTAACATTGTGCAGACAACTCTATCACTGAATCAAGTCATGTTAGAGACCACTAACCCAGTGGTCTGCTTTTATTGGTTGATGTGCTGTTAAAATGGTTTATCCTTTTGAATGATAAATCATGGTGTAAAATAGTCCTATGTAAGTATTATATCTTCCCAATGTGCGGAAAAGTTAGACGGAGGATAATATCTGTATCAGCTAAGTTTAGTTTATTTTTACCAAGGAGTAACAGGTTTGGTTTAAGTTACAAAATTAGAATATTTACTGTATTATACTTTGATGATTTACAAGTTACGGAGGTCTTGACACAATTTTTGAGATACTTTCAGCTCTTCCACCGGGCCATTGGAACATCTATAACTATGACAATGCTGGCGACTCAAAATCAGGGAACCTATCAAGGAGATTATTGAGACTTCGTTAAGTAAATCATTACTCCTGAGTTTCCTCCATGGCGGTAAACTTCTAAATAGTCAAGTTAATCACCCTTCACATAAATCAGTGTAATATTGTATTATCTTGAGAGATGAGGTATCAGTAGCAGGAAGTGATGCTTATTAACCTTTCAGGAAGTTTTGTGAACGTGCAGCGTGACACATAAAGCTTCTTTAGGCTCTTTAGTTCTCCGATCCCATCAGGTAATGTACTCAGACTTTTATTCCCAGATACAATCAGTTCCTCCAGACCAGTCAGATATCTCATACTGTAACAAGGAAAGTTATGTGAAGGTAAAGGGTTAGACGTTCTGCTACGGAAATAATCCGTGTTTTGGCTGCATAGCAGGAACGAAAGGCAGCCTGACCCCAAATGACGTATCAACTGACTTCCGCTTACAAGAATGCTATGCAGCAGCATGAGCGGTATTACAGTTATGTAAAATCTTGGTTTGCAAACCAGCACAACGGCAGCCGGTGTAGTATTGTAAACTGTCCCCCGCGCGAAAACAACCCCGGGACACTTTACAATATTGTAAACTGTCCCGGGGACACTTTACAATAAAATCAAGCCTACTGTAAACTGTCCCCCCCCCCTATTGTAAACTGTCCCCCTATTGTAAACTGCCCCCCCCCCCTATTTGTGACTGTCCATATCAAGGGCCCAGCTGTTTATCACCATTCTAAATTGGTCAGATCATCTAACTGGAGCATATCATGATGTTCTGGCTGCCACTATGATGGCCAAAGTTGTACCGTTGGGATGGTGGTGGTATCTCATTGACATTATGAATGAGTGTATAAAGCCTCTTTTTCATATGGTATTTTGTAGATCTATTTTTCGCAAACACTAGTTATTTGAAGCTCCTATGAGTTAGAGATGTCTGGTTTGCGAAGAAAGGTGCACTAAGCCAACAGTGGATAGATGTGTAGTTGCCACATCACAGAACACACATACTTTCATTGCAGGTTCATGAGCCGCGCGAAAACAACCACCCCATTCGTCATAAAATCTACCTCCGTCAAGCATTTGCCTGGGAGTGATGGCAGTCAGTCACAAGTGTGAGCGGGAGGAATAATTACTTTTGAGCTTTTCATATTGTGAGGCCTGGTATTGCACTGTAAAATATTGCTTAAGCCGCGCGAAAACAACTACCCCCAAGCTGTCTTATAAAGATATATGTTAAAAAATCTCAAACATAATGAACCGTGATTTTGCATCCATAATGTGATCATCATAAGGTGACTGTGTACCAAATTTCAGATTAGTAGGTCAGAACTTAATGACACAACGGATGATATGTCGTTCTTTGCAAGTTCATGAATCGCGCGAAAACAACCACCCATTCAGTCATCTTTAAATCTACCTCAATCAAGCATTTGCCTGTGAGTGATGAAAGTCAGTCACAAGTGAGACCTGGAGAAATAACCACTTTTGAGCTTTTCAAATTGTGCGGCCTGGTATTGCACTGTAAAACATTGCTTAAGCCGCGGAAAAACAACCACCCCCCAAGCTGTCTTATAAAAATTATCTGTTAAAAAATCTCAAACCAGGCCACACAATTTGAAAAGCTCAAAGTGGTTATTTCTCCAGGTCTCACTTGTGACTGACTTTCATCACTCACAGGCAAATGCTTGATTGAGGTAGATTTAAAGATGACTGAATGGGGTGGTTGTTTTCGCGCGACTCATGAACTTGTAAAGAACAACATATCATCCGTTGTGTCATTAAGTTCTGACCTACTAATCTGAAATTTGGTACACAGTCACCTTATGACAATCACATAATGGCTGCCAAATCATGGTTCATTATGATTGAGACTTTTTGACAGATAATCTTTATAAGGCAGTTTGGGGGGTGGTTGTTTTCGCGCGGCTTAAGCAATATTTTACAGTCCAATACCAGGCCGCACAATATGAAAACCTCAAAAGTGGTTATTTCTCCAGGTCTCACTTGTGACTGACTTTCATCACTCACAGGCAAATGCTTGATTGAGGTAGATTTAAAGATGACTGAATGGGGTGGTTGTTTTCGCGCGACTCATGAACTTGCAAAGAAAGACATATCATCCGTTGTGTCATTAAGTTCTGACCTGCTAATCTGAAATTTGGTACACAGTCACCTTATGACAATCACATTATGGATGCAAAATCACGGTTCATTATGTTTGAGACTTTTTAACATAAATCTTTATAAGACAGCTTGGGGGGTGGTTGTTTTCGCGCGGCTTAAGCAATATTTTACAGTGCAATACCAGGCCTCACAATATGAAAAGCTCAAAAGTAATTATTCCTCCCGCTCACACTTGTGACTGACTGCCATCACTCCCAGGCAAATGCTTGACGGAGGTAGATTTTATGACGAATGAATGGGGTGGTTGTTTTCGCGCAGCTCATGAACCTGCAATGAAAGTATGTGTGTTCTGTTGGCTTAGTGCACCTTTCCTCGCAAACCAGACATCTCTAAATCATAGGAGCTTCAAATAACTAGTGTTTGCGAAAAATAGATCTACAAAGTACCATATGAAAAAGAGGCTTTATACACACATTCATAATGTCAATGAGATACCACCACCATCCCAATGGTACAACTTTGGCCATCATAGTGGCAGCCAGAACATCATCATCATGATATGCTCCAGTTAGATGATCTGACCAATTTAGAATGGTGATAAACAGCTGGGCCCTTGATATGGACAGTCACAAATAGGGGGGGGGGGGGGCAGTTCACAATAGGGGGGGACAGTTTACATAGGGGGGGGACAGTTTACAATAGGGGGGACAGTTTACAATAGGCCTGTTTTTATTGTAAAGTGTCCCCGGGACAGTTTACAATATTGTAAAGTGTCCCGGAGTTGTTTTCGCGCGGGGGACAGTTTACAATACTACACCGGTCCCAAAACCGGATAAACACAGAGGGTTGACGACAGGAAGGGCATCCTGCCGTGAAAATACCCCCACAACAGGAACCAAGTTTGCCCCGACGCTGTGACAACTGAGAGAAAGGGGCAAAGCTAACAGGTGCGGATAGCTTCGTCAAAAGTAGGGACACTAACTAGTAAGAGCAGAGCGGTAGCGGCATTGATCATAGCCAGGAGAGTTAATATTCTTTGCCTGGGGAAACAAGATGGACAGGAGGATAATTGAAGGGAAAGGCTCAAAATATTGTTGAGGGATGCAAGCTGTATTACTGTTGAGGGAAATGAACAAGGAATGGAGTTGGGATTTGTCTCAGATGGTACTGGCAGGATAAGGTGATAGATGTACAGAGAATATCAGAGAGAATTATGAGAATGAAATTAGTAACACCAGGGAGGAACTATAACATTGTAAGCGCTTACGCACCCCAGCAAGGTTGTGAACAATGGGAGAAAGATCGATCTGGATAATGCGATTGACAGGCTACCAGGTGTGGAGGAGGCTGTTGTTGAAGGATAATTAAATGGATGTGTCGGCATGGATAGAACAAGGTATGAAAGATGGCATGGAGGACAGACTCTAGGACAGATGAATGGGAGAGGGTCCTTGATTTAGCTCGGATAAACGACCTAGCTAGTCAGCACCTTCCTTGAAAAGAAAGATGAACATTTGGTAACAAACAGGAGTGGTTGATACTTTTCGGTGATCAATCACAAACTAGTTCCGAGATCTATATTGGAAAAGGTATAGAATGGAAAGATGATACCATAAACATATAAACCCATAAAACATAAAAACTTGATGAACTTTGAACATACTCATGTTACCAGAACGCTAACCAAACTTACTTTACCAGTTTGCGAGTTTGGATAGCACTTCAGTAAAAGAGACTTTGTGTCACATTCTACATGGTAACCTACCGATCTATGTCTTCGGGTAAATTATCAGAGTTAAGAAGTTACTACAAGTCGGTTTATATAATGGCAGCCAATAGTACACTGCAGGTGTTGTCAACCAATTATCTAAAACTTCAACAATGGTGTAGGTAGATTGTCAAAGATTTTCTATCACACATAATGAAAGAACTAGAAAATAAAGTTATTGCATTGTTTGCTGTATATCCTCACAGTATGTACTAATGTACAGCTACTAAGAATTAATAACATCACATGCCACATTCCGGAGCAAAGGCAGCTTAATATTAATTGCGTTATGGGCTAGGCTACAATGTCTGCACTAGGTTGCTCTATGGTTGCAGACAGGTCGGAGCACACCTGGGGGCCAACCAAACCCCAGTAGTCAATAGAATGCTGTGGGATATGAACCCCTGACCTTATAATCACTTTCATGCTGAAGGACCAGCGCTCTTACCAACTGAGCCACCTGCATCAGCTCTCTAAATTAGTTTGACCCTGATATTAAGGTAATACTTATATTTTGTGTCCAGCTAGTTTGATATGTAACATCCTGCGATTAAAAAAAAAGCAAGATTAGCAGGGGAGACAACTCAGTTATTATCATCAGAGTTTACACAGCTTACCCTGTTGACTGATCTGCAGTTGTCCAGTTCTCCAGTCCCAACACTTTGAGGTGGGGTGCTATCTGATTTAGCGGTGGTATATCTCCACTAATAACCATGTGTGTCACAGTGTGACCTTCTGTAGCTGATACAAGCTCAGGTAGCGTTAGATTACTGTAGTTCACATCTTCAGGTATATCATCAATATCAGGCTCACTTTCATCTCTGTACCAGATATCATACTTATCTGTTAATATAACCATACACCACTTTTAGCAATGGAGACATCAGGGCGGTTCATTGAATACCCCTAAGTCCTCTTCCCCAAAGACAACCTATACCTAACCGCCGACTACACAAAGGGACACTACCTATAAAGTCACTTCCTAGTAAATCTACAAAACTTTACTTTTGACTGTGTTGTATAGATATTTCACAATTTCCAGCATGCAGAGAAACAGAAAAAATTTTATACTTGAGAGGACTAGAATTTCACAGGCTTGTCGAATATGCAAAATTAAGGTGAGGTAGAAAATATACTTAGACATTAGCTATGATCACCCTACTTGGACATGCGCTACACTCAAACCAAACTCTTACATACCAAGAATGAACAAGGACAACAATTTAATTACAAAAATCAGGAGAGTAACAGGTCTGAGGGTGGCGTGGCTAGAGTGATCAACTATGAAAGGTTGCCTTGTGGGACCCGAACCGATTACTCCATTGTTCCACCTCGCCTTCTCACCACCCGGGAGTAAGATAGGGTCAAGTTAGTTAAGGGATGTTTGCACCACAAATTTTAATATTGCATGCATGAAAAACCTTTTTTACTGGTAAAAAATTGTCATGGGAAAACAATATGGAGTCTTAATCGTAATATCGTAATATATTGATTTAATTTTTGAATCTAGCGCTTCAACCAGTACCTTTCAGGCAATGGCCTTAAAGACAGTTTTCTGAGCTCTTATTTGTGCCTCAATTCGGAGTTGTCCTCTCTCCAGTTTGGTACTTTTAACCCACACCGCATAGGAAAAACCTGCTGAAAGAGGGTTGTCTTGAAAACCGCTTATGATAGGATAAAAATGATTATTGATTCAGAGTCTGCACCATTGAAAACCCTGGGAGACAGGGTTTCCAAATCATTGGAGGCTTGAATGTTGATAAATCTTAATTTTAGTGACGAAACTCATGAAAATTTCTGCCAAATTGTCCGCAAAACAGGCAGAAAATGCTATAATTGACTATCCAATTTTTAAAATTATTTCCCAAACTATGTCCATATGAGTTTTCAAGTTTTCAGATTCTGAATAAAAAATAACTTTTATCCTATTATAAGCGGTTTTCAAGATGACCCTCTTTTCAGCACGTTTTTCCTATGCGTCGTGGGTTAAAAGTACAAAACTGGAGAGAGGACAACTCCGAATTGAGGCCTAAATCAGAGCTAAGAAAACTGTCTATTTGCAGTGGACTTATAGTTAGTGACCTATGGGTAGTTGCCTTTTGACCCTAATAATTTACTCGGGAGATGACCGATTCAGAAGTAAAAACATCACGATAACAAGCGAGGTAAGGCCAGCTGATTTTGTGAGTTTCTTGTGATAAGTTTAGCGACTTGATGTGAGATCATCTCATTTTGAGTCTCTGACCAAATCTGATCTGATATATTTCTGATGTAATGATCTATTCACTTGGTTGGAACCGTGTATACGCAATGTCAGCCTAGAAAGCCGTCAAAGCGAATACATAACTCTCTATAACTCATTCTCACCTTGCTGGCTATCTGCTGGTTGACTTGTACCTGAGTTCTGACTCTGCTTTTTCTCTGTAGACTCGATTCTACGTTTCTTTACGGGAAAGTGTTGTGGTGTATCCATGGTTACATGAAAACTTGGGCTTTATCAGACCTGATCTATCTGCTATCTATCTGTCCATCCAGAGTCTAAAATATCAGGTACAACATACAACTAACATATAACTCCGATGTGTTCTCGACAAGGTAAAAGAAGAGATTCAGACGAAAAGTGGAAATAACAAGACAAAACCATGGACAGTGTTAGGCTTTTCCTTCTCTGTATGCTCCATTTTGAACTTTGACTAAGATTATCCCTTAAGAAGCTGAAGATATTTGAATATTCCAGCTTATTGGTAAGTTGGCTTCTCCTAAGCTTAGAATTATTTACGGTAGGTGGTCTGCAAGTAATCACAGTAATGCACTGTGAATGGTATTGTGTAGTTGTTTAAACAATACTAACGCAAAACAACAGTGTCACTAGTTTGGGTTCACAATCCCTCAAACCTACATCATTACATAATAATCAACCTACGTGAGATCCATCAAAGTTGAAGGCTCAGAGTCCTCTGATATCCACCCAAGCATTTAAGAGTCAAACCTCAGCTCCGAACCTCTACAGCTGCAGCCCTTGTTATAATCTCACACTGCCTCAAACCACTGACCTACATCTAAGTAAGCCTACTGTCAATAGGCTTAGTGCTAGAACATGACCTGATAATTGATTGCTATTGAAAGCAACTTATATGGCTCTTATTACATCAAACACTAACAATAGCCTTCACAATAGCAGCTATTATATTCTTTGGTATTGATTTAAAATGTTTTGCAAATCCAGTCTGATCCAGTCGCTGAGCATATTTGTATAGAATTCTGAGCGTGCATTAGGGTGCTACATGAGGCATAGATCATGCTGACTAATTTTACATAGTAGAGAGCTGTCAATTATCCCATGTTTGAGGGGCGGGATAAACATCACCCTGATATGGCTGGAGATGGTCTGTCATGTTTTTGGGAACCATGACCAGTCTTACATTTAGCTCCCTGAGCTTTTCCTGAATGTCATCAGTGGTGTGGGCACGGAATGCATCATAGATGAGCAGGGCAGGTGTGTTCGGATTGAGCAGCTCACGCATTCTCTTGATGTATGGGTAAAGTATCTCCTTGATGTACAGCTCCATTGTCAGTTCGTTAGACCAGTGAGATGGGTTTTGGGTGAGAGAAAAGCCATCAGGGAATTTGAATTTGGGCAGTGATAGGCTAGTTTTACCCGAGTATATCAGTTGCATGGGAATAAACTCTCCCGATAACGACACCGTGAAGATAGCTGTCAACGCTCTTTTGCCCCTCGAGCTATTGGAACTTTGCTGCTTCCCTCTGCCTCCATAGTCCACTTCCCGGCCGGAACGTAGTGTAGGGGTGTCTGATCCCAGTTGAGAATCAGATCAGCTGGTATGCTGTCATTCTTGACGTGGGTGCCGATCTCATTGAGGAAGGTTAACTTCTTTTCATCCACATAACTGAAATAACAGTATGCCAAATTTATGAAACTAAAAGTCTCGTGTTTGATCCCCGCAATTTAGGGGAAGTGTTCGCTTACTTGGACTAACAGATATGACCTGATTTAATGCAGATCAGGTGTACTTCGCATCTCACAAGCCAAGTTTCACAACAGGACACCGCTTCGAAACTGATGTGAGACAAACGCTTTTTGATCTCCCTCAAATGGCATAAATATATAAAAAAAATAACGACAAACAAAGCCTAATTAAATCTAACAAATACGCCTATGACCTAAGGCTTACTCTGTTGGAAGCTGAAGTTTGCCTGTGGTGGCACACCTCTTCTTAAAACCCATTCTCAGAAGGAAACTCCGTGCCCACGAATCAGTCAGTTCAATGTGACCACCATTATCTTTCAACAGCATTGGACTGTGTACCTAAAACAACACAACAATATGATTTAAATCCTTCAGATCTTCAAATATGCGTGAACAGTTCTAGTACCTTTGTTGCAGGGTCGCTTTTTTTACTAACCACGCACATTCAACATATTACTGGACCTTAAATGGAACTTTAAGCTGGTAGCATGGGAACCCTGTGCTGCGATTGATTGACAATGACCACAACATTCACATGCTCAATTAATTCTACTTCTTTCTTTTAAAAGAATCAATTGAAGGCCAAAACTTACCTGCATAGTTGCAAAACCGAGACACTGAACTGTGTGCCGATCGATTATGCCAGCTGAATCCCTGACAGCCTTGACCTTTGCCTTCACTACCTCGTCCAGTCTCTCTCCTAACAACAACGGTCTTCCAATCTTGGCTGGTGGCTTCTGCAAATAAAAACAGAACTAAGTGTTAAAGCATCAATGAAAGAAAATTACAGTATTCTTCATGTTTTGGAGAATCCTTTTTTAGTTTTGCCCTCAACTGCTAGATAATAGGCCTGGCCTACTATGGTATGGTTGGCTATGCCAAGAGAATCGAAGATCCTCTCTTATCCCAGCTTGACGCAAAGCGTTACCTCACTTTATTGACCTTCAAGAAATGTGAATTTTATAACCAACCTTCGGTCCATGTTTAAGTGACTCTCTGTCTCTCCATGTCCTTACTGTAAACTCAGTTAGTCTGTCACATTAGCTTTAAACTTCTTCAGTGCAGCAGCTGTCAAATTGTCATGAGCGTACTGTCCGATCTGTGAACGCTCCTCCTCGCTGTAGCTGTTGTACTTGACTTGTCGGTTTACTTTCGGATTCTATTTCATCTAGCGCTGGAACTGTAAACGGTGCACAGTGTTGTTTTAATCATTAATGTTGTATATTGTAAACAAAAGGACGAGAGAATACAGCATAGGCCTACAGTCCTGGCCTGCTGCAAAACAGACAAACCTCCCAAACCACCAATTTTTTGCCAAATCTCTATCTATGGGAGAGAGAGGAGAGTAGCAAACAACTTTTTAGTATAATTACTTACTTACTTTTAATTATAATAATAATAGGGATGATACACTCAAATAACCTCATGTCAGATAATCAGGTGAAACAGCAATCAATCCTACTAACTATGCATTCATCATCAACTTGATTTATTATTACATATGTATGAACTATTATAATAATCTACCTGCGTATTTACCTGCGTCTTCTTCGTCTCAAGCGCAAGCTTTACAGCTGTGACTTTAGAAACTTCTGCTCAAAATCGGTTTAACATTTCCGGGTCATTAACAATTGATCAACCAATTGAACAGCAATGCTAGGCACTAAACTATCTGCAGGCAGTAAGTTCCACTCTTTGGAAGTGCGGACGAAGAAGGAACGTCGATGGTGGTCAATGTTCGAATGTGGAGCTAGATACTGCAGTGGGTGCCGTCTGGCAGAGGTGGTAGTGGCTCTCTTGGTGTATCTCCTGAGCACTGTGTTGTTTGTGTGGTGGTACTGACTGAATATTTTCATACGTCGATCACTTCGTCGCTCTGAGAGAGGTTGCAAGTTGAATGTTGTTAGTAGGCTGGTGGTGTTTGTCTGTCTATCTGTTCTATGTATACCGTAGATGACTCTGGCTGCTCTTCTCTGGACTGCTTCAAGACGGGATGCAGCAGTGTTGGATAAAGAATCCCATGCCGCTGAAGAGTATTCCATGACAGGTCGAACTAACTGTTTGTAAGCAGTAGCTTTGACCTCTGTTGAGTCTGTCAGCACATTCCGTCTGATGAAGCCTAGTGTAGAGTTTGCCTTGGTGGTGGTATTGTCAATGTGGGTTGACCATGTGATCTTCTGGTCCAGGGTGAGTCTGAGGTACTTAATGCGCTCTGCACGAGGTATTTCAGTACCATGGAGACTCAGTGTCTGTCTGTCTGATTTTCTTTTGCGAGAGAATGTGATGTGCTGGCATTTGGAGGGGTGGAACTCCATATCCCAGGCTTTCTCCCACGATTCGAGGCTTGCTAGGTCTTCTTGTAGTTGTTGATGATTGACTGTACAGTTGTATATTATGGTATCATCGGCAAAGAGTCATACATTTGATCGCACTGTATCTGGCAGGTCGTTTATGTAGAACAAAAACATCGCTGGCCTGACAACTGACCCCGAGGTTACCGGAGCTTCTGTAGATTCCTCACCCTCCACAACTACTTTTTGAGTGCGATGGGAAAGAAAGTCATCAATCAAGGATATGAGTTGATAGGTTACACCACACTTCGCTAGTTTGGATAACAGCTTACTGTGGTTAACCTTGTCAAACGCTTTGCTGAAATCCAGCACACGTGCTTCGATTTCTTCTCCTTGTCTAGGCTGTTGGTGATGTCGGATGTTAACTCTATTAGTTGTTTTTCAGTCCCATTATTTCTTCTGAATCCGTGCTGGTTACAGTTGAATATCTGGTTTTTTTCTGCGTGTGACATCAAGTGGCTGGTTAGTATGTGCTCCATTACCTTACTTGTGACACAAGTAAGGCTGACAGGGCGATAGTTGGAGGCCAGGTACTTCTCACCTTTCTGTAGATAGGGCAGATCATGGCTTTCTTCCAGTCCAGTGGGACTCTTCCTTTATCAAGAGACACCTGGAAGAGAGTTGAGAGAGGACAGGCCAGTACATAAGCAAATTCTTGAAGAACCCTGGGGCTGATGCCATCTGGGCCAGGTGCTCTATTTGGGTTTAATGTTGACAGTTGTTTGAGAACACCATTGGGGTCAATGGTTATGTCCTGCATAGTGGATGCGAGGGACTGTTCTGTTTAATCCAGTCTCTCTGATGGATTAGAGAAGACTGATGCAAACTGTTTGTTTAGGATCTCTGCTCTCTCCTTTGCTGATTTGATGGTCCAATAGTATTAGTTGCAGCAGATCGTCTGTGTTTTATATATGTCCAGAAGCGTTTTGAAAGTTCGCTTTTGGTCTTGGACTTGTCAGTAAATAGCCGATGGACATACTGGGTATGTTGTTTCTTTAGCAGCTGCTGTACAGTATGTCTATATAAGTTGTAGCGCTTTTCGAGATGAAAAAAACCTGTCATCTTACATCGTCTATGTAGAGCGTTTTTTTTCTGAATAAGCTTGTGAAGATGTTTATTTATCCATGGCCTCGAGTCTTTGCGTCTCGTCAACCTTCTTGGGATGTAAGCTGACATAGCGTCTACTATCTCGTCTTTGATAGAGTTCCACAGGTCATCTGGTGACGGGTTGTAGGTTGTAATCTATCAATCTGGTGGCTACTCACTGCCTCATCTATTAGAATATCTGGATCAACTAGCTCTTGTGGTTCAGAAGATGTTCTAGCTCTCTCAGTGGGCTTGAAACATCTGAACAATGCCATTGCTGTTGTTAGTAAAACAATAGATAGTAAAGAGCAGAGAAGGTGTGAATTGTAACAAAATGTATCAATCAATGAAATTATTTTCTCAAACTTTTTTTCTCTTTTCAGTCACTTCAAATATGGCGGTGTCAGTTAGTGTTAGTAATTAAGAACATAAACCTAAATTTAACACAGTCTCTTACTGCAACAATCTTACCTGCAGACTCTACAATCAGTTTATTGATGTAAGAGGAGGCAACTCTGTATTCAAGTTTCAGGGTGAAAAAATTCATGGTTTAAACACATCGCGAGAAGACAACTCCGCAACACCGCGAGCCCTTTAAACAAGTGAAACTTTTCTACCTGTAGGGTAATACTAAGTTTTCATTTTTATTATAACCACTGTTTGCCACATCCAAGGGGTAATTATTTTTAGAAGTTTACACCTCTTACAATTTGAACTCATCTCTGGAGAGGGAGAAAATAATCAAACAAACAAACAATTCATATCAATTTGACTATAGCTGCCATGCACTAGGCTTAATTGGAACCATTCCACTGTATATCAAAGTCTATGGTTTGACAGCCAGGTTAGAAAAAACCTGGCAAGAAACTGAATGCTGGAAGTTCTAGGGTGATGGCTGGGATATCAGTGCTTTGTCATCTAAACTATTGTGGCGAAGGGACTCGAGAATATGCGATGACTTTGTTGATTCGCTGAGTCAATATAACACTTTTTATTCAAGTGTAAGCTAGTTAGCACATATGCTGGAGGATTTGAACCTAGCTTGAGTCATGAGGTGGGAAAAAACAGAAGCTTCAAACTCTGAAATGAGAGAAAAAAAATGCATCATACGTTCAGTGATATATAAAGGCTCTCCCCTCCCTCACATGCTCAATACACACTGTGTAGTGTACTAAGAGTCAGTACAAGGCAGGAAAAATGGAATACAAAACAGGAAGTGAGTATTTTAATTAAATATAGTTGGAGAGGTTGTGAAATCTGTAAATAATGCAAGATACAAGAAATTCTTGGTCCCGGGAAACCATCTCATTTTACGTTCATACGACATAGTACAAAAACTTCTCTGTACACGGGAAAATTCATTATTAGTCATTGTCCTTTCTATAGTTGTAAGTGTATATCTCCGTATCACGTCAGTGTTAAAAGTGACCAACAAAGTCTTAATTGATTTTATATGCAACCAGGATACAGGAAATATCTTGAAGGGCATCAAAACTCAATTTAAGGGTTAAAAGTCTATGGACTAAATTTGCATGTTTGTGTATAAACTTTCTTTTCACATTGTTCAGGGCAGGCAGAACAGATTCAAAGTGATATAGTTGGTATCTGCTGTTGTGACGGTGAAGATGAGCAGAAGAGGATTGTACGAGGTGACAGTAAATAAGAAGAAAGAGAAAGGGATATGCAATAAAATTGCGTTGTGATGTGATCACTGATGGCTAAAATATGCAAACACAAATAAAAGTTCCTATCTGAAAGGGTTCTTGAAAACTCTCCCAAATCAATTATGTTTTGTTCCATTTTCTGTTGTCAAAGTAAATAAAGAATTAGGAAAAATGAATATAAAAGTTATTGTCCTGTGGCTTTGAAGGTAGTATGAAGTACAAAATAAAACTGTGAAGTCGAAGACTAAAGCAGCAAGAATAGATTAGTGATCAACACCATTCTGCGCCCTTGACTCTCACACAAGTTGTAAACTTAAGGCATTAGAGATAAGATTTGATTATTAATTTGGAGAGACTATAGCTAACTTTGAACTCAGATGCATATGACTGTGAAACTATATGACTGTGAAACTATATGACTGTGAAACTATATGACTGTGAACACATAAAATGACATTGCAATCCAATCATTTTTTCATAGACCTCTCCATGAAAATAAAGCTAGACATACTTAAAGCTATAGCTCTAACTGTTCCCAGGACAATTCAACTGTTATCAAAATTCAGACTGAATCGTCATAAGAAAAGTATATGTCAAAATTGTTTTACACTTGTGAGTCGTGCCTACATTGATGCTTGGTAGGACGATTACACAGAAAGCTCGTCGTCATCTATCTATCTCGGTGCAGACAGTGGTCATTTTAGCGAACATTTATTGGTTGATTAATATGTTGTTAGTTACAAATCTTAATGACACATAGTTACCCCTCATAATAAATAAGGTATTTTCACAATAACAATAACAACAGTAACAATACTAGCAAATGAGTTGACCAAATGAATAGTGAATGTAGTTGTTGCATAAGATGGATATAATCCAAATTATTGGTGTTACTTTTTTGGTCATCTAAATTGAAATTTATCCTTATTCAACAAATATTGCAGTCGATTTATCAACAAGCAAGATGGAAGCAAGTGATAAGTAATACTTAACAAAAAACAGATTTATCTCGCTGTTTTCTCGAGTGAATGCATCAGAAACCGTACTGCCAAATTGAGCTGAAGATTAAAGGACCATTTTGACGTACAGGAGATATTTGACTGCAACGCCAAACAAGATAACGCAAATTAACGACAGACCCACCGTTGATATTTTCTGATTAAAAATCATTGGGACAATTATATATTTCCAACACGTTGATATATAACTTCGGAGTCACTCAAAACGCATTAAACAATACAATTAATTAAGAGACAATTGAAATACCCCTGTTGAGTCCCCGGTCAATTGATACGCAAAATATGTAGGTATTGAGAAGTTGGCTTGGAGAAAGCAGACTGAATTCTGACAGAGTATGCAGCAGAATAACATTTGTAAGTATACAACAGGTCCAGTCTATCTGTGACATTAACAGCTGGGCATCTCTGTTCAGAACCATCCAAGATCACACTCACTTCTGGTTCGTCTGTCAAACAGAAATTTCAACATTGGTCAGTTATGGAATAGTCAATCCTTTGAATCTTTGTAACACCTTATTTTGAAAACAGTTATACACTAAAATTATACATCAATTATAATTATATTTAGAATTATAATTAAAATTATAAGTATTAATTACTAATTATTTATTACAATAATAATTATAATTATTCACAATTATCACTCAAAAAATTTCTTCTGTAGAAATGGGTATTCTACTTGCTGCGTCAGCTGTCAGCCCGCAAAAAAAATCTCTGGTCATGGAAACAGCATCAAACTTTGATTTATAAATGTTGTTTCACCGTATTGAGGTTACTTGCCTTGGCAAAGTATAAGTTTCACAGAAGAGGAGCTTAAGTTCATTTCCTATGGTTATACGAATTTTGCCTAAAGTAAGTGTTATTTACTTCACACACAACTGCAGAAGTTTTGTTTCAATTATGTGTTTCAGTCAAGGTGCAGTTTCAATAGTCAACAAAGCCATGTGAATTGCCTACACTGAACAAGTTAGCATAAATAATTGTTTCTATAGCAATGAAACCAAACACAATTACGTTGTTAAAAATAGCATTCTCTCATCCTAGATTGACAGAATTCAATAACTTTCGGTCACAAGTATTTTTTTTTAATGATTTCGTCTAAAATTTCAATCATTTCTTGTACATCAAAATGTCACACAAACTCACTTATCGAAATCTTCCACACTGAGTTAGCTCCACGACCACCACATATCTCACTGATGTTTCCAGCACATTTCCTGTCACAGTCACTCTCATCTCGTGGTCCATAGCTACCATATTCATCATCACAGTAACATTCATGGCCATACTGCAGTCCAATGTACACAAACCCTGTAACATCTGCAAGAGGTTAGAACGAGCGACAGAAACATGCCAACCTATCACTGATGTCATAAATGTCTAAATCTTGACCACTGATGAGTACCAAGAACTAATTATAAAGTTTTGTCACATGTACATAGTCGAAAAAATCAATGCTCTACTTGGTATGAAGTATTGAGGATGGAAATAGTACCTCCCATAAAGGAAGGTCACTTACTATAACATACATTGTTCTTACGGGAAGAATGCAATACTATTGTATTTTTACTCTTTGATAGGTCCATGAGCAAGTAGATTTACAATTGCAACAATGTCATTACCTATCGTCTCTGTATGTTTCAAGAGTTGATCTGCTCTATCATTTAACATACTTTTATAAGTTTTTCATATTTAAAAAGTATCTGGACTAATTCACTACCAGAATAAATATATTATATTATTTAGTATTGTTAATATCACAAACCTTGACTTGTGCAGAAGTCAATACAGTACTCTTTAGTCATTTCATTATAAAACATATCAGTTCCATTCAGGTCACGTACGGGCTGAGAATCTCTATAGCAGCCCATGTAAACTGCTTGCAATTGTGCATCTACCGTAAGAGTGATAAATAATATATAGTTTATGACCAGATTCAATAAACATGGTATTATTACATCATCATACACTGATAACTGCTGTCTGGGACTTGAAGCTTTTGTTTCTCACAAACAAATCTGGCACTGTAAATTCTTTGGGTAACGATATTGCAATTGTTATCTAAGGTTTCATCTTCTACAAAAATTATAACAACAACTCAGGCAAAATCCAATAATACTTCAACACCAAACATCAGCCCTATCTAAGTTCATAGTTGTTTTTCTTTGTGTCCTCTCTATCACAGAAACTAGATTGGATAGTCTTTACCAATAGCAAATAGAGAAAGAAATATTGATTAAATTTTTCATTACCATGAGAAAGTGATGAGATTTAAGTTGGATGTGATGGCAATTTAAAACGTCGTTATTAAGTCTTGTCATACAATCCAAAGCATTGAAAAAAATTGTTTAAGCCTATTTCATCATTTTTGCACTTTGTAATCCAGCAGAATGAGATCAAGTAATTACCCTATCCTAGATATTTTATTGGGAACAATATTTTTCTTACCTTGTATTCCGCACAAAATTAATGAAAAATAGAAATTTTCAAGCACATGGTCTTATTTGCTTTATGAATTGATTGGTGAAGATCTTCATAAGTATAGCCGGAAAATCAGCCTTTATACCTAGCTCTTCATGCAATGGTTGTCAAATTGTAAATGATGTTATGAAAGTGGTTCTACAAGGCCTCAATTCACATCGAAAACTTTCATTCAACATCATATTTTCATGATATTAAAAACAAGGTAAAAGAAATTTGGTGAATATAATCTTCACAAACATTTGGTGTCAACTAGGGGCAGTGATCGTCAATTCCTTTATAGTCTTCCCTACGACAGAAAACTAGATTGAATAGTCTCTTCAAAGAGCAAATTGAGAAAGAAATATTGAATACATGTTTCATTACCATGAGAATTTGATGAGATACAAGTTGGATGTTCAATGTTCAATGTTCAATGTTCTGTTCCGCCTTACAATCCAAAGCATTGAGAAAAATGGTCTTAGTCTATGCCATCATTTTTGCGCTTTGTAATCTAGCAGAATAAGATCATGGGAGATAGAGTAATTTCCCTATCCTAGACATGTTATAAATATATTATGTTATGTTATAGATATTTTGTTATTATTTTCAAATTCCGCACAAAAAGAGAAGAAATAAAAAAAGATCGCTTTCGTAAGCATGTTCTTATTTGGTTCTTTTATTGATTCATGAAAATAAAGTTCATAATAAAAGCCTAAAATACAAGCCTTTTTATATGGCTGTTCATGAAAAACCAATCAATGGTTGTCAATTTTGAAGTGGTTCTACAACATCTGAATTCACATTAAAAACTTTCCTTCAATATCATGTTT
The DNA here is from genome assembly GCA_914767715.1 of Membranipora membranacea. Taxonomy (NCBI): domain Eukaryota; kingdom Metazoa; phylum Bryozoa; class Gymnolaemata; order Cheilostomatida; family Membraniporidae; genus Membranipora; species Membranipora membranacea. The sequence continues at coordinate 24,312,813 of OU612069.1, forward strand.
TCTTCATATTAAAAACAAATAATAACAAATATTATGAAATAAAAAATTCAAATGAAATTACTCCCTCACCACATTCTTTGTTTATAATCTGGCTCAATTTCCTTGAAAATTTGAAACTGGAGATTTCATTCCTCAATTTAAAGATTATTAGCAATATTAACGTTTTATTTGTCACCATTGACTCAAGAGAGGTGCAATATCATCGTTTTATTTGCCACCATTGACTCAAGAGAGGTGCATTCATATATGAATATTCCCCGCTCAAGATTTTTCATGCCATTTTTTGCGGTAATGAATTGCAGCTATTTTTTGTCAGCATGGCATTACCACTCTAATCTGACCTGAATTATTCGTTCACTGGGTTTTTAACCCTTTCCAAATACTCGATTAAGATCGCTGCTCACATTTTGGCTTTTTGATTTGTGACATTCCTCTCACATTTCTGTTCATTAACTACTGACAGCAAGATTGCACAACTAAGCAATAATGATATCTCAGTGTCTGAGTATTCTAATATCTGGAATGTCATTTATTTGAACTTACTTTGAGTTGAGTGGAGTTCAAGAACGAAATTCCAAACAAAGTACAGAGAACTGAAGTGAATTTCTGTCCACGGGTTTAACTCCTCCTCTGTAATTATCTCTGACACAGAAGAGCATTCTACTGAGCAAACATCATCTTGGTGAAAAGACGACTGTGTCCGGGTCAGATCACCACCTTGTAAAGAATCTTATTAATGTAATAATAAGATTCAGAAACATGTTACATGCTCCTAAGTGTTCGCACATTGTATAGGAAATTCTTCTTTTTGAACTAATTTTCATCATTCAGAGCTGACACTTCCTTCATGGTTTGATTGTTTGATTTGCTATGATAATTACCTGTCAAACTGATCACTGCCTGATTATCCCGTACCATAATCGTCTCTCCCTCATTAATAGATGACAGGCCTGGCTGATATAAACTACAATCTCCGTCTTCATACTTATAACCAGCACAGATTGTAGACTGTTGGCACAGAAGAGCGCATCTTAGTTGAGATTTCTGTGTCTGATTACTGTAAGCACTGAACTCACCTCCATATTGTCTAGTGAAGCCGCCCTCCTCAGTAATGTGGGCAGCTGAAAAATGAATTATTAGTTGGAATTTTCTCCATGATCAGTAGCTCAACTCCATCTAATAATACTGTTGCCTGAAAGTGTCGGAAAATAGCCTTCTAGGTCATGCATTGACACAATTCAAAGATCACAGCATTGATCCACTGGCATTTTCTATTTCTCAGCTCAGATTACTTTCAGATACCAGCTACGGAAAAATTAAATCACATCACCAAATGACTTGAACCTCAAAATGTTAATTTATAATACCTTAACTGATGTAATAAATCAATTTATCATAGCCTTTCATCATCTGAGTATGCATAAATGTGTGAGAAATGTCAACAAGATAATTCGGTTTTTGGTATTCAAGAGCAAGTTTCAATCTCGTTCAGATGAAAATGTAAAACTAAACTTACCAATAACATGAAAAATTAAATAAAAACACCATAAAGTTACCGATTCATTGAGCAACTTCATCTTTTCTCACAGTCTGTACACCTTGTGATGGAGAGTAGATACTTCAATTTATGATTATAAATAGTTTGAAATAGATATGTAGGATTCATCTTTACAGTGTGCGCTTGTGACAATCACATGGTGCAATCAATACCAAACAATTAAAAACATTCAGAATCATCTGATTGGACAATCAAAGAAGACCAGCACATCAATATATGGGATACTCAATGCAAATTTGCATTATGTTTATTGTGAAAAATGTTTGAAAACCACAATCATCAAGTAAACAAAACCCAACAGGAACGCTCATTGACTTTGACAGGTGCAATTGAATTCTTGTTACAAACCATAATTTTATCACTTCAAAACATTGATACCTGTCAGGGTTTTGAATTAGGCTGATATTTAGCCAGGGTTTAAATTAACTGCGATTAGCACTACCTAATGTTTTTTGCAAATATAGTTGGATAAGGTTATATTTCCCTAACAGGAAAGAGTCACACTATCCATAAGTTCAAATTGACTACTTCTACATAGTGGAAGTTGGACAAACAACATCTACCACAGGGGCTGAATCGCTCCGACTAAAATGCACCTCCTAACTAATTTTGCACCTATGTAATTATTGTAATTGAAATCAAAGAAAATACTGGGCTAGGATATAAATCGTATGTTTTTTGCTGTTAACATGGCTACAATATATACAAGCTTCTAGTTAAATGTGTAGCAGGGGCATTTTAGATATCGTAACAATATCTACAAGAATGCACCAATCCCACATGTATTAGCTTGACAGATTGCAGCATTAGGCAGACACAGCTCAGTCTCTAAGGTTAACATATTTCCATAAAGATAAAGTTGTGCCAGCTTGGTAACTATAACACGCTTTGGTATTTGGGTAGTCTTTAAATATTTGTATAATTTCAACAGGAACGTTCTTAGAATAATGATTGCCAAGACTCTTTGATTTTTGGCAGCCAGTTAAGCGCTTCTGAACAAACAGTTGTTCTTTTGATAGCAGAGGTATCTGTGACTCTGTCTGGCTACCGATGTATACATCCACATAAATGTATCACCTCATTGTACTGGCATCACTAACACAAATTGTCACATCAAGTTATCTAATAACAAAGTAATGCGGAATAATGCACGACGTCATTGCCAGCCGTGAGCCTAGTGTACAAAGCATCCTTCGCTGTACCAAACTCACAAAAATAGTCACTAACAAAGTAGTTCGCTGCCTCACATGAGCTAGTAGTCATACATGACAACAAACAATCATATTTTGAACTGAATGACTTTACACTCAGTGACAATGAAGGGCTCATCATGTTTTGCCAAAAGCAAAATATTTCTGAATATTGACTTGCTTCATCATCTACAAGACTGAATGAAAGATTTAAGAAATTGCATGAATAAGATGAGGTTAAAAGAAACACTGACAAGTCAGCACTCTCTATCCAAAATTCAGTGTTAGCGGTGTTAGCGGTCAACCCTGGTGGCTTGGCTGCACTAGGTCTCATTTTACCACCCTATTAAATGGGCCCCCTTAAGCGCAGGTGGCTTGTGTACCCTAAACCCTTGCCCGCCGTTGCCGGCTACTCTTTTTTAAAAAGAGGCAGAGGGGGATCTTTATACTGCGTGCAAGCACACAGTAGACCTGTTTTTATGGTCCTGATCCGAACAGACCTGGCCAGGATGAATGGCTTGCCAGTGCCAAATCAGCAATGCCAGCCGGCGCCGGGAATCGAACCTTGATCATAAGATCACAAGTCCTTACCCTTAACCGTCAGACCACTCCTGACTCCCTAGTTGTTTGTCAATAAGTTCTAAGCTACTACCATCACCTGGAAAGCTGTAACATATCATATCTGCATGCTGCACCCAAAACCACATTCTTGAAGGCTCTCAATTTGTTAGATTAAATCATATATATACTTCATTATTCATATCATATCAGACAATTCAAATCATATCAGAACATTCCGAATAACAACCAACCGGATAAGGCCACATCATAAATCGTTTGTACATTGTACTCATAAGATGCTCTCCGAACACACCACTCCATTTCATTGGTCTATAAACTTCTCAATACCAACATCCATGATTGATCCATGATAAATCCGTTATATGGGGTAGGAGGTGGTGTAGTTAATCGGCACACAACTGTTGAAGGTTGTGAGGATCTCTAGGTGATTTTGTTGATAAGAATGACTAGATATTTTTCTGTCAGCTTTTCAAGTTTGGCATATGGGGATGGCTTTCAGAATAGCATTGAAACTTCAATGTTACCCAGGCAATGTTTTCAGTTTGAGTTTTGAATACAGTGCCTCAACAGCTACATGCTCAATATTAGATTCATCAGAATGAATCCTGTCCTACTAATGATTCACGCTTTATATGATTTATGAATCATAGCGTAGCCTGACTGAAAGTATTCACAGTCCCATAAAACTCTTTTTTTTTCTCAGTCTCCTTGTACCTATTTTTACATCTATTAGACAACAACTAGCAATACATATATAGCTCTTAGGATCTTACACTTGTTACCGCGAGAGTATGTGTACCTAATGGAGGTGGATCAGTAATCAACAGTCTCATAATTAACATCCATGTAACTGATTGTTTTATGCAACATCAATGCCCTCGTCACTCTTTTAAGCCTCTAGCTAATGCTCTTCAAACATGAAGGAGCGCCTTTCTTATTTATCAGTTTGCTCAGGGGCCCTCCAATCCGCACTGAGACAATTGAGTCACAATGCCTGATTGGCAGCTTTGAATATTCAAACATGAGAAATAAGTTTATTCAGACATGATTAGGAAAACTATATTAGACAATATCAAAGAGTTATGAGTATACATATCATGAGGATCTAGGGCCTTTTGATGTTTGCACTAACCCTGAATGATCATTTTGTGAAATAAGATATATGTCTTCATAGTTAATTAAAATATGTAGCCTTGGATCTGATGAAACTACAACATAAACTTATTCCCTGCTCGTCAAAAGTGAAGATAAATTGTACGTTTTTTTTCTGCAATGTAGTTGGAAGAAAATTGTAGTATTGACTCAGCGTCTGACTCACATTCCAATGCAACAACTCGAAACAGAACTTTCAGTTGTGTCTGAGCTCATCAGGTAAACAATTAATTGAGATAGAAGAATGTTTGGCTCAATGTTATAAATAATACAACACTTGCTTACAACTTACGATGATAATTATAATCCTTGACAATCTTCTCTCATACTGGTTTTTTTCAATAAAGTATAAGTGTAAGTGTCACTTCAAGTTTATTTTTAAGTCCTGTTTATGACACAACAGAGGGTTGGCTGCCCTAAAGAGGAACACAAGTTGCCCGGGGTCCTCGTACTGAGAGTGCGATACATCCTACTAAACTAGAATGCATCCTAGAGGTGAGGCCATGGAGGACCTCCTAATCGTGAGTGTGCAGCCAGCTGCAAGAAACTGAAACAGGCACTAATCAGCCATTCGCCATTACACTTTGATCTTAGCCAATAGGCCGAGAAGTTTATTTGTAAGTGTAATATTAGTGTATTGTTGGTGTTTTATTCTTAGTGATCCGATCGGATTGTTATTATTAATGTGAGTAAATGAAAAGTGTCTACTGTTGCAATGGTTGTGAGAGAGAAGTCAAATAGGATCAGATTGATTAGAATGGAGCAAACCCTCAGCCAAATGCAAGCTAGCTGCAGTTCAGATATCTATTTGTCTCATGGCGTAACTGGGTAATGCATAAAAACATATCGTATGAAAAAAAGAGAAGCGATCCTCACCACATGAGAGAATACACCACATAAGAGGACCACTACAATGTGTAATATGTTATAGGTTCATAATGAGTAATTCCGTGTGGTCGGCTGTGGAGGGGTCATGCCAATAGTATAGCGTGTCAAGTAAATAAAATATGACCATCATTTGTGCTCATTGCTCTTCAAGCTACCGAGGAAGGTGGTTAACACACCTCACAGCTGGCCTGACCGCTACAAATGTATGACATCACACGCAATCATTGCGATGGCTTAAATTTTGGTATGAATGGATATATAGGCAGATGCATTCCCCTCGATTTTACAAATTGATGTAAAGTTCTCCTGTGTGTGAAATTGTGTCTGATGAATTACATGTAAATAATTGATATAAATCATATCTTGTTCTCCTTGGTTTGAAAGCTATGGCTTGGCCAGCGAACAGGCTCCACAGATCTTAACTCACCACAGTGAAATCACAACTGATCTTCCTGTAGACATAAGAGACATCGGTTTGCTATGTACCAAGATAATCTAACGGTATAAAACAAGCATGTGAAACTTTGTTTTGTTGTATGCTTTAGCCTCGCATCGGACGCACTTATTATTCTGGGCTCTCAGAGACTACAAAATATTGTTACTTGCCAGTTTTTCTCACATTGTCTACTACGAAAATAACCTAAGAGTCTAGGTCAAAGCTGCATCATCCGTGAAAGTGTTTGAGGTCCGAACATTTCAATATGAGTGAGAAAAGTGCAAGTCGGCCTGTGCACTCAAAACCTAAAAGAAAGCCCAGGCGAGTGCTTACTCTGATTGAGTTACACTGTAACAATGAACCAGAGATAGTTTAGACTCTAGCAGTAGCATGCAAACCCTAACTTATGATGCTCACTCCAGTTGTATTAAAATGTCATTTATTCTGCATGCCCACAATTTGATGTGTTAGTGAAAGATGAAGAAATTTATGTACAGCTCAGCTGAATGAACGCATTCATCTATCATCTTTACTCCTATGAATCAAAAGTATATTCTCCATATTTCTTGTGTTAAGTTTTTTGTCAAGACATTATGTTTCGGTTCTATTAAAGTTAATAAAATATTTCATCAAAATGACTTGCGGTTGTATAAAACAAGTTTTAAGAATCATTAATGTTTTTTGATAAAACATAAATATGATCAAATGTGCGCACAAAATCAAAGTAATATTAAAAACTGAATAGCCAAAACATATTAACCAGCAGCATGTTGATTTAACAATAGAAACATAAAGCAGACAATGTGTTTATCCCTGTCAAATTGTTACCATCCCAGAACAAACCTGCCATGTAAGAAAAAACAAGATTACATGTACTTTTATAAACGAATATTTGATTCATAAACCAAATTTATTGTATATACATCCAGACAAATGGAGGTGGAAGCAGGTAAATTTATCAATGATTTTTGGGTAATTCGGAAACAGATCGGACAGTACGCCCGATTTTATGGACTGTCGCCTGGACCTATTGTGTGATGCAACTAAACACTAAATATGTAGCACTCCAACAAAGATCTACGATTGGTTAGTATGAATAGCCACAGAGTTTCTTCATACTTTAATTTGCAGTTAGATAGCTATACATATTGTTCGGAAGATAGGCCTGACACATTGACTTAAAAATTTTGATGGTTTAACCATTCCGTACAAAAATAACTCATAACACCATACTAAATATACTATTGTCAGATCATGATTCAAAGTCCTACACCATCAAGTTCTTGGTTATGCTTAACTCTGCTTTATGTAAATTTATTTATTTGTTATACTGACCGTCTTCTTTGTAAGATACAATAACTATGAGCGTGATATACAGTAAAACTTAAGTGTCATTGTATGAGCAATATAAATGTCCTGTTGATGTGTGAGTCTGAGTGATCGAACGGATATAGCTGAGTGAGAGCATGTTATATCTTTTTGCAAGACATAATTCTGACTGATTGTATGTAAAAAAAGTGTCAACAGTGGCAATGCTTGCAAAAAAGTGTTGTTTATGTCAATTGAGAAAAACTTAGGCAAGCTAGCAGCTGTTACCGCCTATGCAGCAAGTGAAAAAAGATTTTTTTATCAGCTAGAACAAAAAATATATGAAGATCTTTTTCTTTTTAGTTTTATTGGCAATTGTTTCCTTGATGACAATGTTTTTTTCAAAATCAGCCATCGAGAAAAAAGAGAAAAATCATATTTCAATCAGAATCATTGTGAAAAAGAGAAATCTTCTCTTCATATGTGGAAATAAACAAAATGATACAGGCAGAATTTAATACAGTAGGCTTTAGTTACCATAGCTAACAACTTTCTTGGAAAGGAACTCTCACTGATGCAACCACAATAACTGATTTTCATACAGACATGAGCTATTTGGTTTAAATAAGGTAAAATCCGCTTGACAGATTTTGTATGAGCATGGCATGGTTATAGGTTCATAATAAAGATTTATTATGAACTCTAGAGTGGACAATTTGTACAGAGAAAGCATCAGTTGTTGTCCTACTTAAGGTAGAGTCAAGGGGGTCAGCAAATGTCGTGTTATTTTGGGTATGGTCAGAAATCAGGAATGACTGTAAACTTAGAATGGGGAGCGATTAAAATTATACTCCTTTCTCCATAATGTGCTGGAACTCTTAGACTGATATCTAAAATAATAAGACAAAAACTAGTGACCGCCACAGGCCTCCTCATAAAAGAGATACCAAACCATAACGCCGTATCTTCCACTATGAACATTTTTGAACCTGCGTATAAAGGTCTTAGTTGGAACTGAATGATAATTGCTACAGCAAATGATGGAAGCTAGCTGCTAACTATTTTACCACAAGTCATTTTTAACAGGCTACTTGCACACCTTAAAATTGGAAGTAATTGTCAGTAGCGGGTAGTGAACAGATAAAATGAACTCTCTGGATGTGTAACATATTGGTGTAGAAGCAGAACACGCCTTATATGATTGGGTAGAACGATCAATGGGAAAAACCAGCTACACCTATAATTACGATCTAAGAGGTTGGGGTTATATTCGAGATTTTTATTGGAGAACACAAATTTTATACCCACTGATTACTAGAGAATTCTCTCAATATTGACCCATATGGTACGGCATGCAACACTTCTGGAATAACAACGATAAATTGCTCTATAATATGAATTTTCGTACCAGATTTCTGTAATCTCAATGATAAGTCAATTATGCAGGCACTATCCAAGCACAACCGATTGCCTTGTATCACCGACTTGCGCAATCAATTTAAGTAGGACGTTTTGAGCACTAAATGTTCAACTCTGAAGTATGTAATAACTCTATGGTTTATCTTTGGTGATTCTAGAGTGATCAGATGAGGGGTTACAGTATTATTAGGGCCTATGTATAGCATGTCGTATGAAAAAAACTACCATCTTATGGTGATCATACTATTTCAGACTGAGCGGACACGGGATACAGGACATGAACAGAACACCAGAGGTAACCTGGCCGCTAAATCTTCTTTTTCATTCTTTTGCTTTGCTAGACACTGCTCCACCTGCCACACTTATTTGATGTCTTCTGAGGCAACTAAATGGCATCAAAGTTTGTTCTCTTTGTTCTGTTTCATATCCAAACATGATCAAGCAAACATAATTGAAGTTAACATCGCTCATGAAATCTCTAAACGCACGAGGCACGAGGACCTAGAAAGTTTCGCTTGGTGATATTGATGACCATTTTACTAACATTAGATAATGCCTTGATTGTTGAAAGCTGAACGCATGCATCCAACAATATGACGGCCTAGGATATGATGAAATGGTTTTTAACTGCTTTTCCTGTAAGTTAAACTGAATTATTGACTCAGGGATTTTACTCATGCAGCAAAGCACACCTCAGGTAAACAAGTTATTGAGAAAAATCTATATACTTTATCAAATGCAAACAGTTTTGCAACTATAGGTGACAAGCAGTGAAAAAAAAATTAGACTGCTGACTTAACCTTGACCTTTTTTCTCTCCTGAGATATTATGTAAAATTATAAATTCATCCGCAATCATTGTGACATGTTTCTTTTTTTTCAATATTACTAATAGTACGGAGATATAGGCATAGACAAAGAAATGTTCGTTTCAGGTTCTGTCTCTTCTTGGTCACCCCAAGTTTCTGCAGATTGAAGTAAAGATGTTCAAAAGTGAATTTTTATAGCTGAACTCTGATTAATTCCAACTTCAACTTCAAACTTTCAACTGTATCCAACTTTTGAATCGAAGGATCCCGCACTGTTAAATGAAGGCATTCAATACTCTCTAACCCAAAGTATATTTAGTTGTAATACTAAGTTCTTTTTTTATAACCACTGTTTGCCACATCCAAGGGGTTATTATTCTTAGAAGCTTACACCTCTTTCAATTTGAACTCATCTCTGAAGACTGATTGAAATCTCAAACAAACCTTCCATGTACATTTGACTGTAGCTGCTTTGCACTACGCTCAATTCAAACCATTTCACTGTATATCCAAGTCTATATATGGTTAGACAGCCAGTAAAGAAAGAGCCTGGCAAGAAACTGAATGCTCGAAGTCTAAAATTTCTAGGGTGATGACTGGGTATCAGTGCTTTCTCATCTAAAATTTTGTGGCTAAGGAACTTGAGAATATGTGATGATATTGATTATTTACTGAGTCAATATAACACTTTTTATTCAAGTGTAAGCTAGTTAGCACATATGCTGGAGGATTTGAACCTAGCTTGAGTCATAAGGAGGGAAAAAATAGGAGCTTCAAACTCTAAAATGAGAGAAAAGAAATGCATCTTATGTTCAGTGACCTATAAAGGCTCCCCCTCTTTCAAACCCTCAATAAACACTGTGTAGTGTTCTTAGAGTCAGTACAAGGCAATAAAGATGGAATACAAAAGAGGAAGTGAGTATAATAAATTAAATATAATATAGTTGGAGATGTAATTATTTTGTCATACAAGAACTTCTTTCTATTGTCATATATGTGTATCTCTGTATCACATCAGTGTAAAAAGTGACCAAGAAGTTAAAACTTATACTTTACGATAACTCCACATATGTCTTTATTGATTGTATATGCAACCAGGATACAGGAAACATCCTAAAGGGCAACAAAACCCAGTTTAAGGGTTTATAGACTATAGAATCAAATTGAGTGTTTGTGTATAAACTTTCTTACCTCATTGTTCAGAGCAGGCAGAACAGAATCAAAGTGATATAGTTGGTATCTGCTGTTGTGACGGTGAAGATGAGCAGAAGAAGATTGTACGAGATGACGGTGAAGAAGAAGAAAGAAAGAGATAAATGTAAATGAGCTTTGTTGAAATGTGAATCACTGATGGCTGAAATATGCAAAAACAAATAAAAGCTCCTTGCTGAAACAGTTCTTCAAAATCTCCAAAATTTGTTGTTAAAGTAAAAAGATGATTGAGGCTAAAATGAGAAGAAATATTATGGTCCTTTGGGTTTGAAGGTAATATGAAATGTGAAGTCGAAGAAAAAAGCTACAATTTTGTGATCAACACCATTCTGCACCCTTTTAAGCTCACATATATCGGAAGGACGGTGGGACTAAAAGGGTTATGACAAGTTATCATATAAAATTTAAAACCTATCGAAGTCATATGTATCACAATAGACTGCCCAAATTCTTCAGATCTTTTGACGTCTGATTTTCTTTGCAGCCGACCACAGTCCATATCCAAGTAAGGTGTGGTACTTTTAGTTTGTCCTCTCACACATCTCTGTATCTGCTAATGGAGGTAGGGAACTGATTTTTTGCAAATCATAATTTGCAGATAAAAAAGACCACAATTCTGTGTAGCTCCAAGATAATTAATTGAGACTTGAATACCATAATTGTCTCCTAATGGACAAATAATTTGCATAAACTGGACTTCAAAATCAGGGCTTGAAATCTACGCTTATGCACCAGCATCTACGCACCAGCTTATGACGTGTACAGTGTGCACTAGTAAGACGGTAACTACGTCACCTGATAATTAATTTCATACCCTAATTTTGACTATCAGTTTGTGCAAATTATTTACTCATTAGGTGACAATGCTGAGAATGCAGCCTCATTTTATTAGTTTTGAGCTACACAGAATTCTATAAGCACACATTTGGCTGTTTGGCAGCAGTGGTTTAAGAAGGATATTATCCAAATTACTTCATGGTGTTATTTTTTTGTCATCTAAATTAATTTATCCTGATAGACCGAATATTGCAGACGATTTTATCAACAAGTAAAATGTAAGCAAGTGATAAGTAATACATTACAATAAACATATTTATCTCGCTGTTTCCACAATTGGATGCATAAGGAACCGTACTGCCACATCAGGTTGACAATTGAATGACCATTAACGACGTACAGAAGATATTTGACTGCTGAGCTTAACAAGATAACGCAAACAAGAAACAAGAAACACTGGCACAATGATATATTTCCAAAATGTTGATATATAAGTTCGGAGTCACTCAAAACACATTCAACAACACAATTAATCAAGAGACAATAGAAATACCGTTGTTGTCTCCTCAGTCAATTGATACGTAAAATATGTAGGTGTTGAGAAGTTGGCTTGGAGAAAGCAGACTGAATTCTGACAGAGTGTGCAGCAGAATAACATTCATAAGTATAAAGCAAGTCCAGGCTATCTGTGAAATTAACAGCTGGGCATCTCTGTACAAAACCATCCAAGATCACACTCACTTCTGGTTCTTCTATCAATCAGAAGTTTCAACACTGGTCAATTATGGAATAGTCAACGTTTGAAACTTTGTAACACCTTTCTTTTGAAAACATTTATACACCTTATCGCTCACTGGATACCAAGAGTTTTGCTCCATGGAAATGGGTATTCTACTTGCTGTGTCAGCGGTAAGCTTGAAAGAAAATCTCTGCTCATGGAAACAGCCTCAAATTTTGATTTATAAATTTTGTTGAGCTAGCTTACCTTGGCAAAGAATAAGTTATGCAGCAAATTACGATTTTTGCCTATAGTAAGTGTTAATTACTTCACACACAACTGCAGAAGTATTGTTTCAATTATATGTTTCAGTCAAGGTGCAGCTTTGATAGTCAATGAAGCCATGTTAATTGCCTACACTGACCAATTTAGTATAAATTATTGTTTATAGCAATAAAACCAAGAACAATTGCATAGTTGAACATTATATGCTCTCATTCTAGATTGACTGAATTCAAAAACTTTTGGTCACATGTATTTTTTGATGATTTGGTCTAAAATATCAATGATTTCTTGTACATTAACATGTCACACAAACTCACTAATTGAAATCTTCCACACTGAGTTAGCCAGACTTCCACCACACATCTCATTGTAGTTTCCGCCACATTTTCTATAACAGTCACTCTTGTCCCGTGGTCCAAAGCTACCATATTCCTCATCCCAGTAACATTCATGGCCATACTGCAGTCCAATGTAAGTCCAATGCAGTACTAATGGCTACTAAGCAGTTAAACATGATAAATTTATGTCAGATATAGATGGTAGATAAATTCAATGCTCTACTTGGCATGAATTATTTTGGATGGAAAGGGAAGCTAATGGTCATTCTCTGCATTATGACCATGTAAATTTGACATAGCTTTACCATAAGTGACTGCCTGACTATAGGATGCGTTGATCTTACAGGTAGTATTCAATACTTGTATTATTACTCCTCAGTTTCTCCATGAGCAAGTCGTTTTCAATTGCAATAAATATATTACCAGTAGTCTCTGTATGTTTCAAGCTTCACAGTGAATTAAAACGCTATCATTGCCAATGGTTAACATATATTATTTTTTTCTTTCCAATATTTCCAGTCCTGCTTCAGCTAGGCACACCGACTTTTGACCGAATCTTTTCAGCTACTTACTCTTGAAGGTGACTTTTTTTAATTATGGACAAACTATGGAAACATCTCTTAAGACTAAATTTTGATTTTTCCTGATTTTAGGGCTGGGCCAATACCAAAATCTTCTTCTGCTCGTACCGTGCAAGTCACTCAAAATCCATTGAACAGCGCTTAAATAATTTTGGACGCTGAGTTCAATAACCACCAATTGGGAATAAGTCTCAATTCCATTTCGTTTCTAAATGTGATGCCAAAGGGAAAACCATCTATTGCAATGCTCAGCCCTAATCCAGGGGAATAATCGCATTTAATTCACTTAGTTCAATCTGCTCTAATATTTAACACACTTTTATGAGTTATTTAATTTTTGAAAGTAATCATTTTCGTTTTTTTATGGACAAAAAATACCTGGACTTTTTCACTAACAGAGTAAATAAGTTATAAATACTATCTATAATATCACAAACCTTGATTTGTGCTGAGGTCAACACAGAACTCTTTAGTCATCTGATTATACAACATGTCACTACCGTTCAGGTCACGTATGGGAAGAGACTCTCTGTAGCAACCCATATAAACTGCTTGCAATTGAGCATCTGCCATAAGAGTAATACATAATTCTTTATAGCTGAAAAAACACTGTATAAAGAGGGCAGTTATACAATGATAGTAGTCACCATTATCTAAAGCGCTGTCCAAGACTTAAATCTTTGGGATCTCACAAACACATTAGGCACAAAAAGTTCTTTGGGAAACAATATTGCAACTGTCATCAAAGCTTTATCATTATTTGGAAAAATTACAACAGCAAGTTGGGCAAAAGCAATGAAATATTCCAACATCAAAAATCAGCTCGTCTCCAAGTTCCTAGATGGTTGTTTTTCCCATGAAATAAGGGGCAGCAATTGTCATTTCTATTACTTTCCTCCATATCGCAGAAAACTGAATTGAATTGAATATCTCTTCAAAGAGCAAATCGAAATAAAAATACTGATTAAATTTTTCATCACTATGAAAATGTGATGAGATTTAAATTGGATGTGATGGCAATTTGAATATCGTTATTAAGTTCTGTCTTACATGGATTGCATTGGAAATAGTTGTCTTATCCTATGTCATCACTTTTCAATTTTGTAATCTAGCAGAAAAAGATCCTATCCTAGACATTTTATGAATGAAATAAATTTTGTTCTTATTTTCAAGTTCCGCAAAAAAATAATAGGAATACAAAAATTTTGTTTCCATACACATATTCTTATTTTGTCCTTTTATTTATCCGTGAAAATAAGGTTCATAATAAAACCCGAAAAAACAAACCTTCTTATATGGCTGATCATGCAAATCAATGGTTATCAAATGTATAGTGGTTCTGCAACATCTGAATTCACATTGAAAACTTTCCTTAGATATCATATTTCTTCTTATTAAAAACAAATGCAAACAAATAATATAGAATAAATAATTCAAATGACCTACATTGTAAACTCTCCCTTATCACATTCTTTGTTTATCATCTGGCTCAATTTTGTTGAAAATTTGAACCTCCGGGACTCATTGCTCAATTCCCAGATTATCAGCAAAATCATCGTTTTATTTGCCATCATTGACTCAAGATAAGTGCATTCATATATGAATATCCCCGCCCAAGATTTTTCATGCCATGTTTTGCGGAAATGAATTGCAGCTATTTTTGCCAGCATGGCATTACCACTCTAATCTGACCCGAATCGATCATTCACCCAATTTTTAACCCATTTCCAAATACTTAATTAAGATCACCGATCACATTTTGGCTTATTGATTTGTGACTTTCCTCTCACATTTCTGTTCACTGACTACTGACAGCAAGATTGCATAACTCGGCAGCAATGATATCTCGTTATCTGAGTATTATAATTTTGTCATTGAAATGTCATTTATTTGAACTTACTTTGAGTCGAGTGGAGTTCAAGAACAACATTCCAAACAAAGTACAGAGAACTGAAGTGAAGTGAATTTCTGTCCATGGGTTCAACTTCTCCTCTGTAATTATCTCTGACACAGAAAAGCAATCAGCTGAGCAAACATCATCTTGATGAAATGATGACAGCTTCCTAGTCAGTTCGCTTCCTAAGAAAAAGTTGAGAAAATCATGTCATATTGACATTTAGACTGAGAAATCTTTCTATTCTGTACTCAACTTTCATATTGAAAGCTGACACTTTCTTCATTGTGTTTTTCGATAATAAAACAAAGCCTGCACATTTTACCTGTCAGACTGATCACTGCTTGAAGACCTCGTACCATAATGATCTCTCCCTCCTTAGCAGACGACAGATCTGGCTGATGTAAACTGCAATATCCATCTTCATACTTATAACCAGGACAGATGGTAGACTGCTGACACAGAAGAGCACATCTTAGTTTGGATTTGTCTGTCTAATTACTGTAAACATTGTTCTCTCCTCCATATTGTCGAGTGAAGCCTTCCTGCTCAGTTATGTGGGCAGCTGAGAAAGAAACTTTTGGTTTGGAATTTCTTATGATCATCAGCTCAACCCCACCCAAAAATACTGTTGCCCGATAGTGCTGATCAATAGCCTACTTGGTCATACATTGACAGAATTCAAAAATCAAAGCCTTCACCTAATGGTATTTTCTTTTTTGAAGCCTTGATGCATTGAAAAAAAATTTATAATAATACCTTTATTATATAATAGATCAATTTATTACAGTGTACCGTCACCGAAATATGCATAAATGTATGCAAAATGTCAACAAGTTTGATTTTTCTTTGTATTCAAGAACAAGTTGTATTCTCGTTAAGATGAAATTGTAAAATAAAACTTATCAATAACATGAAAAGTCAAGTAAAAACACGGAAAAGTTACCCATTCATTGAGCAATATCATCTTCTCTCACAGTTAGTACACCCTGTGCTGGAAAGTATCTACTTCCATTTATGATATAGATTATTTGTAATAGATAAATGTAGGATTTATTTTTACAATGTGCGCATGTGACTGTCACATGGTACAAGCAATACAAAACAATTGAAAATATTCGGGATCATCTGATTGGACAATCAGGCAAAGACCAGCACGGCAAATCATATATGGGATACCCAATGCAAATTCGCATTATGTCGATGGTGAAAAATGTCTGAAGACGACAATCATCGAAGTAAACAAAAGAAGGATGACAAGAAGCCCTAATTACTTTTGACAGATTTTTCAACCAGTTCTTCCGGGAGTGCTTTTTTCCTGTCTTGCACTTTCTTGAGACTTCTTTTATTGGAGGCACTTTTTTTACCATCAAATAACTACCTGACTATAACATGCTTTGGTCTTTGGGTAGTCTTTAAATGTTTGTATTACATTCAACAATGAATTGGGAAAGTGGTTAGAATAGTGATTGCCAAGGCTCTTTGATTTTTGGCAGCCAGGTTAGCGCTTTTGAACAAACAATTGTTTTTTTGAGAGCAGAGGTATCTGCGACTCTCTCTTACTACTGCTGTACACATCCACTAACAAAATTTGTCACATCAAGTTGTCTAATGACAAAGTAATGTGGAGTAATGCATGACGTCATTGCCAGCTGTGAGGTTAGTGTACAAAGCATCCTCTGCCGTACCAAGCTCACAAAAATAGTCACTAACATAGTAGTTCACTGCCTCACATGAGCTAGTAGTCATACATGACACCACACAATCATATTCTGAACTGAAAGACTTTGCACTCAGTGACATTGAAGGGCTAATCATGTCTTGCCAAAAGCAAAATGTTTCTGAATGTTGACTCACTTCATCATCTACAAGAGATCGAATGAAAGATTTAAGAAATTAATTGGGCTAAAAGTTGATTGGCTCAAGAATAAAAAAAGTACTGTAAAACTATGGTAGCTATTTGCAGTGTAGACGTTTTGCTAGGTTTGTCTGAAAATGTTACCATTGCCATCTAAATCACAATATATTACTTCCTTCAGTGCAATAATCTTGAACTTTAATCCTGCAAATGCATATACAACATTCGTTTGGAAAGATGCTATTCGATGGACTATGTTGATATTTTCTGTTTTCATGGGCCCACTTTAGTTCTAATAATGTAGGTCACTTGTCAAAATACACACCTTTTGTCCATATGGAATTTCTATTGCCTCCACCACATATTTGTGATCGATTACCATGACAAGGTGTATTACAGTCATCCTCACTTGATTCTCCATACATTCCGTAACTATCTCCACAAAAACATTGACTATAAAATTGTGCTCCAGAAAAGTGTACCCTATCAGTCAAGAATAATAGGAAAGTATAATTCAGCTACTGATATCTGTATTATGAAATCATAATGCAATTCTCAAACAAACTGAACATTTAGTGGCATAGGTATATCTTCAATGGTATCCTTGGCTGGCTAATGAAAGTGAAATCTCCTGAAAAACACATAAAAGTGAAAATAATCAACAATTTGCACGACTTGACCCTTCAAACTAAATGCCTGACTAAACCAAACCTTGAGTCCAACACCATTCAAGGCAAAAGTCAACTGTCATGAGGTGATCGTGTGTCTGCGTCTCAGATAGATCATGATCTGAGTCATCTATATAACATCCTAAGTACACCGGCACCAAAACTAAAGTACAGAAGGGAGGTTGCGATAATACCGCAATATATTTAGAGTATCACTTAGCATGTTTTCAATATCAAAGTAGACAACAAAGACCCATCACCAGCATTAATTTTTTGGCATTTTTATATTGAAAAGCTTATCAAATTGAAAATCGATGGAGTTTTTTAACAAAGGTTGGAATAGGTAGGTTAAAACAAGCAAGTATTATATGCAGAGCAGCACAATAATTTGGTTAGTCACCTGAGTTGGAGGAAAGATCTGCAACAACATCTCCATATAATGTACCAGCTGATTGATCTAGGTGAAACAAATCTCCCTGAATCTTACACTGTGAGAGGGCCAGAAGGATTCCTTGTGAGAATATTTGACTCCAAACGTTCAAACATGCCACAGACCCTGCGGAGGCTTGTGAATCATCAAAACCTCCTGTAAGAAAACACAGTTTGCGCATTGCATCCAACAAACAATGGTGATCTGATCTTGATGTTAGTTTTGTTCCATCTCTTTAAATTCTCTTCAATTTAAATGTAGATATAATCCACACAATAATAAGGTAATTGATTAATAGATCAGCTGACCCACCATATTTTACAAATAAACAACTGATCATCCCAAGTGATAACATCAGTTTTTTACACCCAGCAAAAGAGCAGTGCCTCTCAAAATAACCAAATCTTGCCAACTCAATTACCTCGTGGTCAATCAAGACAGTTGCAGGCCATCGACAGTTAAGGTCTCACCTACCTAAGTAAACAGAGATATGTCAATAAACCCTCAGCTCCTAGTTGCAAGCCGGGATAACCAATATGGGAAGTTTCTTTCACAAAACAATTAACCATAAACACATAATTCAACTGTCCTCCAGAAAACCAAAATATCATTGAGCTTCTGGTTCTTGTTGACTACACACACTGAAGATAAGATAATAGGACCTAATTTTGTTCCTAAGCAACTGATATTGCAAATATGAGAAAGAACATCCTGTTTGCTGCTCTTAATATCGGTATCGCATCATGTGTCACATACATCAATAAAAAAATTAACAGGTAGTAACCTTTTAATGTGAGCTTGTCAGTTGTGTACGGTTTGCGCTATAGAAAATAACCGAGATTCAACTGTCAAATGTGGGGGTATTATACATTTTCCATTACATAAACGCTAGTTCAAACCCTTGGATCACAATTTTAGCAGTGGAATCACTGTCAGACAACACAAGTCATACCATTTCATTGAGCTTTAAATCTTAATTATATAGCTGTTTAAGAACAATCAGTTTGTTATCCAGCTCCATTTGAAACATGATTGAATTGCAACAGATGACTAGTCATCCTGAAGAACTGTCAACCTCAGATAGAAGTCGATGGAGCAATGTATGATCTAACACCTTAGAAACCCCAGATTTATATTATCACACTGCTGCCACTATGTGTCTCTGCAATTAGTAAGAATGATCAGTGATTTTCCGGTTTAGCCTGACTCATGGTCATAGCCTGGGATGTGTTAAGACCCAGTCCAGTCATTTCAATCTTGCTCCCAAATAAAATATCAATATCAACGAGAGGAGATATTTTCAAGGTCTACACTGGCATAACTAAAGACATTACGGTAAATTCAGATGAAGCCTCACAATTGATTATAGTGATAAACAAACCTCCGACGCCGTCTTGTTCATTGAAGAGAATAAGAGTCACAGTTTGGGAAGTTAAGTCGGCTCCATCATATGTAGATCTCTCTTCTGACCTGGTTCTCCATGTTGTGTCCCCATCAACAAGCACGCCCATCTATAGAAGACAAATTTGTTAAGCAACACCTACTTGATGATACTGCTGACAAACTGTCTAACTATGTGTACTTTCATATTTTACATAGATAATGGAGAGAGTATCTGAGAGAATATGTAGCAAATTATTTTTTACCATCATAGATTCTTGCAATTTAAATACTTCCTTTGGGGCTGCTGTTTTGTATCACATCTTATTCTCCATATTTAACACTAGCATGTGAGCGATTTGAAGCTGTAGAATTCAAATATTGAGGAAGTTATGGGCCCTCAAACTTTCAAGGTGACAGCAGTCAATCGGCATTTAGGATCAGCAGGCAATCCTTGTGGGATGTTGCAACGCGTCATACTTACTAGAGTATATTATGCTAATAATTCCACAGATATGATGATAATCAAAATTCAAACCTACATGGCACTCAAACCCAGGATATTTATGTCAGCAGGCAATGCCGCTAACATCGCACCACAAGGTCCAGCTCTTTGAGACCGTAGACAATATAGATCAGTGGTAGCGGCGTTGCCTGCGGGGCCATATGGACCTGGGTTTCATACCCACTACATCCCAGAACATTTTGATCATCAGCTCATTTATTAGTATATCATAATGAGTATGACGCATTGTGACATCCCACAAGGATTGCCCGCTGATTCCCAATGCCATTTGAAGGTGATAACCTTGAAAGTTTGAGCGATCATTACTTCCTCAACATTTGGATTCTAAAGCTGGAAATAGCTCATATGATATGACGTCTTTAGAGCAAGATGACGTTACTGATAAATTAAAAATCATTATAAGTGAACAGAAGTAAATACATTGAATTGAAAACGCATACCCTCAAAGTCCTGAGCTCCAAACCATCATCTTGTGTGACATGTTCAATTTCTGCGCAGAAAAACGCCCATTCATTTTCCTGAAGGGCTATAGACTGTGCAAGTTCTTGAAAATTCCAATCAATTATATTTCTCCATGATTTCAGGTATGACTCATTTGGATAATACCCCATGCTGAAATAGTCTATTGCTAAAATATAAACACAAGGGCAGTTGAAGAAAATTACTAGATTTCATTTTGTTGCCTCACTCATCAATGCTGAAGATAGTATGATTATAGAATTAACTTTTCCAACAAGTCCATTGTCTTGAAAATCATAATAATCGTAATTATCTTGAACACTGATAGAACAGAATATGGTTTTAGATATCAACAGAAGATGTTTTATATGTCAGGATCTTGCCCATGACCAATTCATAGTGGCTGTACATTACATAATGGCATGATTCGAATGAAGCTGCTCACAAAATACGTTGAGAATAGATAGTGTTGGAAATTATTTCTGTGCCATATACTATCAATGGGAAGTATCCAAATAATGTGCGGTGCAAATTGATCTAGGCCAAAAGAAGGTCAAAAGATCAAATCATGCGCTATGAAATAGTTAAAATTCTGCTTTCCAAGTTGATACAAAATACGGTTTCTACTAGTATATCTACTAGTATCTCAGTACCCGAATTTGTGATACTCATCAAGGTCACTTCAGCTTGAATATCTGTAAATTTTGCCCAGAAGCAAAGTGTCCAATCCAAAGCTGGCATATTAAATGTTGTAGAGTAGTAGTTGTCTACAGATGACTGAGGGTTTGTGAGGGTCAGGCCCCGCTGTTCTGGAATTTCATAATTCAACTTGACAAGTGTATCTGAAAAATATGAAACTCAATTTCTTAGCAGGATCAAATCTAAATCAAAAGTACTTGATCTCTCCAGTACTGTGTTAGACACACAATCAACTCTTTGAACATTTGTTAAATGATGAAGGTCGTAGGTTGCATAACTTCAAGTTTGGTTAAGTTTTAGGTTGAGTTATATGGTTAAAATTGGTTCTCTTTTGTTTAAATGTTGGTTTACCAGTGAAGTCATTTAGATCAATAGTATTAAGGCTTTATCAGGTGTTATTTATTTTAAAAATAAATTAATCTTTATTGGTTGGTATACATTACATTGACTTGTCGCCTCTTCAGATGATAACTCTGAATAGACATCACCATACAAAGTACCAGTAGTGTTGCTGAGGTGAAATATGTTCCCATGATTCTCACACTGAGAGAAATTAAGCAATGATTCTGAATTGAAGACTTCATCCCAAATATTCAGACAAGCCACTGATCCTTCACTTGCCTCATATTCTTCAAACCCTCCTGGAAACAAAGATTCATATGCATATGTCTTGATAGGATATGGATTTCCTTGAATTGAGTTAATTTGTTTAATTTGAAAAATGTTTCACTGCTGAGCATTAAGATTTGATTAATTGTTGATATGAAAATAACAAAATCATTGCTCCAGATCAGATGATCATTATTCCCAAAGAAATTGACTTACCTCGTTGAAAGTCTTGTTCATTGAAGAGAACTAGGATGGCATTTTGAGGTGATGGCTCTGTTGTATCACCTTCTACTAACTCAGTCACACTAGATTTCCATGTGTCACTTCCATCAACCATAAGGCTCAACTACAAGAAAATAGGATTGATTATCAGGATCAAGAGATTGCTGTGTTTCAGAGTAATTTTGTCATTGACATTGCTCAACAAGCAAAATCTGAAGCAATTGAAGGTACCCTATCAGTTTGTTTCTACTAGCTTATCCATTTATATTCAAGCTTCATACTGTCAATTAATTTACCATCAAACTAGGATTACAAAATCTGCTAGAAATTTGCTGTTTTGGTGATTCATATCAATGTGGTATTCACACTTCAATTCACACTTCACTACAATTTGTTAGGATTTTAAATAATGACTTATTGCACATAAATAATTTAGAAATAGGTTCATCAATTCATTGATTTCATCAATAAAAAGCTAATTCGTAGAAACTTGCGACATTCGGAACCTCCTATGAGTACTTGAAGAGGTCAACTTGTTATGATTTGTTGTGATCGAGTCGCAATTGTGATAACAAAGTCATGATTGTGTCTCCCGACTCATGGCCACGATGTTTTGTAGAAGGTTGAATGATTATATCAATAACTGAAGCATAAGGCAGCTCCTTAGCATTATGATGCAGAAGAAGACTGCACTGCGGTGAGAGCCAAAGAGAAAGGTATTCTGTCTCATTATCTCATGAAATGCAGAATTTCCATAGCCTGGACTACACTAGCCTGATTATAAAGCTTGAAATGCAAGATCCTAGTCAATCATAATTGGAACCATAAAACTGAAAGCAAAGTCGAATATTTTTGATGCCATTCCACAGCAAAACTATTTGGCTTTACAACCTAGTCTGGATATTGATTTAACAGTTGCAAATAGACACTATTATATGTATAATCAGGCTTAACTCTAGCTATGCTAAACATGAATCTTTTGAATTTAATCCATGCAGGATTGCATTATTCGATGTCCGACTGGCTCAACAAGCATTCGATATATTAAGAGCGATCAAAATGTGTTAAGCCATGCAGTAGAGTTTTAAAAAACATACGGTTAATCGCATCATAAGATCAGATGTTGACAGGCTTTCTATGCAGTAATAACTCCAGCTATCTGTCTCAATTTGCACAGGAAATGTAATATCTGATCTTTGGTCGATTGCAGGTATCTTAATGTAGACTGTTGAATGATCTGGTCTATATTGTGCTAAGATAAAGTTGTCTCTCCCTGGAAACATATGTCATTCTCTTAGAATTCTCTTAGAGTGTAAGTAGCTTGCACTGTGTTGTACTATGCAGAAATTGTATAATGAATAAAATCAAATCTGATCTTCTGGAAAACAATGATAAGTTTTGTTGCATGCTCAATAGATTACCGCTGGAAGGGTGGAAATTCTACACTAATGCTAATATTATATCTAAATAATATCACACAAAAAATAGATTTACTTGTAAATTTGGTTGAGAATAGAGTTGCTATATCATATACTACAGACAAATCCATTCTAGCATACTACCACACTAGGCATACTAACATTTTCACCCAAATTGTGTATTAGGGAACAATTTTTCATTCTATCCATTGTTTTCACACCAATAGCTCTGAGTTTGTCAACTATGAAAATCTTGCATAGCTACAGCAGTACAGCTGCATGAGCATAAAGCTTCCTTCGCTGTGTAGGCTTCGATATTAGATTCAATTAGGAAGTTAGATTAAAGTGAAAATTGAAAAACACTTATCAGCAGGGTTTCACTTGGGACAACTTCAAAATCATTTCTTGAACAGAGACAGCAAGTTGGGTCAAAACAAGCACAGTTAAAGAAATACAAACTAACTTACTCTCTGTAGCTATGCTGATGATAGTTGTATGAGCAGTAACTGAGAACTTTGCCCAAAAGCAGATCGTCCAGTCTTTAACTGGTATTGACAGGGGGCCGGTCATGTAATAGTTTGAGATGGATGCTTGCGGATTAGTAACAGTCATTCCCCTGCTCTCTGGGATGTTATACAGCACATCAACTTCGCCAACTTCAGTGATAATAAAAACATATTGACTAAAAAAAGATTTGCTTACCAGTAACCATGAGCTTGATAATCATATGAAACTTGGACAAGACAATACTCAACATAAAAAATTCTCTGTTTTTTATTAACAGGACCTCCTCATAACACACAGACATAGCAGCTCATACCAGGTGCTACTACAGCAGTTATATTGTAGAAGATCGCGTCATCCATGGCTGATTTCTTCACAAACACGGATCTATCTGAATTGGAAGTGGCTAGATTGGCGACCACGACTGAAGGAGTTCCTATGCCTCCATAGCATCCTGACCCAATTATCTTGTATGATGTACATTCTTGCTGGGAACTACACACATCTCTACAGTTTCCATTAATTGGTGTCCCAGAATATCCATGGCCTAGCAGGTCGGCATAACCTGTGCAGGCAAATGGTTGCCTGGTGTCTTCTGTCAGAATAAATGTTGTTACACTGTGAGATTGAAGAGATAAATGACCTTTATATGAACAGAGTGATGGGTACAAACAATGTTTGATATACAGACTACTTGGTAAATAGGGCATGCATTATGATAACTCACTGAGAATCATAAACTACAAATAACGAGAAATCTATTTTCTCTATTATACTGCTTGTACATCATTGGGGAAAATAACTTGATGATTATTTACCTTTGACATGAAATAGCTCAATGCTAGAATCTCGCTGAATCTGCATCTTCTGAGGAAATTCCGATGACAGAATACAGGAGCCATTACCAGATTGATATGAGAGTGACAGGCAGCAGCTATACTCCGCACAAAGGAATGCACATGATAACAATGAAGCCGTGAAAAAGATCGCATCATTTGAAGATAGATGATATTCAGCATCTAGAGGTACAAGCTGATGGTGGTAGTTTGGTGTATGTAAAGCACTAGCCACCGCAGCACCCAGGACCTGAAAGTATAACAACCATTTGAGGAACATGATCTATAGCCAACTATATTTTACATTCTGTACAGACTTGAACTATTGATGACACAATAAATATTTGTAGTATAATATTTCTTACCAATGCCACAGATAAATAGGAATTTTCGGAGATATTCATGAGAGCAATTGAGATTTTCACCCTAACAGTTTACTGTTTCCCGATATGATGACCTGACCTATATTGAAATGATGTACACAAGTTTAACCAAATTCAATAGAATATTATTGATCCATAATGAAATCCTCGAATTTCAAATTTAAAGCCCACTTTCAAGTTAATCCAATATTGATCAAAACTAGTTAATCATTGCTAATTTGTTCTGCTAATAACCCATCAGACAATGCAATTATTTGGTATCAATATAATAATTGCTCAGAATGCCAGTGCTGCTGGCCAGAAATGAACATTTATCATTGACAAGCAGATGATCTAATGCAGTGCAGTTGAGCTGAATCAAAGGTTTCATGGACCTACCTGCCTAATTGATGGCTAACATCCTGAAGCTCCTATTTTAAAATTAGATCTTTCCTGATCAAAATTTGTAATTTTGTATCAAATTATTCTATTAATCACCAACCAAACACTAGGCTTCCTGATGAATGGCCATTTAATCCTTTGTTAATTGCGACAATTGATTGCAAAACTGTTATTATAATTACTGATCTTGTTAAAAAGTTAATTTTCATTTGAAATATTTCTTTGGTGAAAATTATTATCAAACTGACTACAACAAGCCATTCGATCGGTTGCAATTTTCAATCTAAAAATTTAATAGAAATTAGTTGACTTATCTATTATAACCTGGATTTTGGCCAGCAAAGTAATGATGACACAATTGCTTATACCATTTTTGATGACGCAACATCACCCACAGCCACAAGTGCCTCAGTACCTCACTGTAAATGCCCTCTCCAGTGTTCTGTCTAGGTTTTTTAGTTCGCTAATGGTAAAGTCGAAAGAGTTGACAATACACTTAGCTTTTGTTATATTATTTGCTATCCTACTATTTAAAGCAACTTAATTCCCGGTGCTCACTCAAAACAAATCATAATCTCAAAAACCTTAACATCACATTCCTCTGGTTTCAGTTTCAATTTACTTCAATGCGAGTGCAATGGTTTCGGTGATACCAACTTTACATTTCCGATTTTGAGTTAGTAATATTAACATGTGAAGACTCTGGTGTTTGGAGTTAATTCCCCTATTTACCAAGTTTCCTTACAGTTGGGGTTCTTAGTCTATGAAGTAGAGAAACTCTCTACTAAAATATTCTATTAGTATTCAATAACCAAATTAACATATGGCTTTTCTCAGCATAACCCAGCACTGCTGTGTGACGTTAGACCTCTTCTTATCAATACATTGTATTCTAAATTTAGAATGAGGAAACTGATAGTGGGGGGCCAGAGACACAACCAAAATAGATCCAAGCATATTATAAGTGAAAGTTCTTATCTTGCAAGGTAGACATAATATATGGTAACCAACAGCAGGATGGATATTACATTGTCATAGCTAATTCAGCCAGTAACAGTAATGAATTTCTGATGAGCGGACAGAAACTCACATCACAATTATCCTAGCACTTACTACACTCCACTCTATATTACAGAACTATCCTCATTCATATTCATATGGTAAGTTCCTAAGAAGCTTTAAATCAGGCTAAACTTGCTTTTTGATTCCCTGTCAAATCTAGGCAGCCATTCCAGATTGATTGATCAAGAGAATTATATGCTGATCCTCATTTTGCTGTCAACTTTGAGATCAAAAGTCGGATGCAGATCATTGTTTCATTAACCTATAGAAACTATGGTCCATGTAAAATCATTAGCTAAGCAGCGGTATCAAATACTACATGTGATGACATCTTTCTTTATCTTCTTTTCAGAGTCACCTTACAATGCAGGTCTTTTTCGTCCTCATGATGGCTCTTTCCATTGTGTCCAGTGACCTCACTGGATCTTCAATGAGTTTTGAGCTGCAAAAGATGAAACAGAGAGTAGACATTGTCTACACGATGCTGGAGTCAGAAGGCTGTCCGGTACCCTCCCGGGGAAGACGAGATCTACTTAGCTCCGCCTCTGATTCACTTGAATATGAGATAGAGTATCGGCTCTATCAACGACTCTTCGATCTGCTCACTGCATGTAGGGCAAACAACACAACAGCAACTGGTACATCCACTTCAACAACTACCAAAAGAGTAACAACTTCTACCACGACAACAGGAACTCCAACAACACAAACTACTGTAGCAACCCCTGCAGTATGTTTCAAAGCCCTCAATCTGACCGAATCCTGGCGCCTCGATCACAAACAAAGCGGTATCAGACCTGCAAACAATAACTATAACTGTGACACTAAGTCGATGATAGCAGCGGGCCGACCTTGGTTTAGATTTACAGGTGGAGCAGGTAATAAATTAGCTGATACATGTATCCCCTATTACAGTTGTGGTGCATCTGGTGTTTTATGGAGTAACGATATTATGCCTTCTAAAGTAGGTGTTATCTCCTCTTTCTCTGTATATGCTAATGCAGGGATTTCCTGCTCTGATTTTACATGGAGAGCCAGTGTAATGAGATGCTCGGGTTCAGCACATGATTTCATATACAGATATGATGATGCCAAGTATTATTGTAACTACGGATTTTGTGGAATGAAAGCCTAAGCTCATGTAAAGGTTACCAAAACCAACTGTAGGTTTTATTGTCACATTTATTGTAATCACAAATACAATTTATGTTAATAAAACATGAAAACTATTCTCTTGTTATTTTTCTGGTGTCATTTTACCATAACTTCTTTTCATCACGCATGTGGATATAGCTGTGTATATATACTGACGTGTGATATAATCAAACGGCCTCTATCATTGGGTAAACCCCGGGTTATACAGTGCATGCCCTTCTAAGTTAGATGACAGCACTGTAAATGAGACAGCTATTTACAGTTTAGTCTGCTCCCACTGTGTAATACTGTTACTGTGATTGGTCAGATATTATCCGCATTGTCAGGTGTTCCGCTGAACCATGGATATGAATTATTATATTTTGTGGTCTACCGTAAAAAAAGAAAATTCTTATACATCCTAGTGCCAGCAGTTAATGAGAGGAAACTAAGTTTACTTGTAAGTTAAGCTTACTCTACTGTGATTGAAATAAAGTACATGTACTTGAACCCATAATGGTCTTGCATTCACCAGAACAGTAAAAAAATAATAATCAGTCTGTGCGACAACACACTGACCATTGGTTAGTAAATGTAGAAAGCATGTTAGTAACACTTTATAATGTCCCTATGTCACTGAGAGCCAAGCATTTGTGTTGTGGCTTGTCTAGCTCGTCTTAGTAACAAACGGGAGGCAAAGTTAAAGAAGTACTCTCAGTAGGTATAATATTGGTATGATCTGGAACTAGATCTCCTGATCCTGGTGGTGGTGCCTAAGTTTCTGAGTCTATGCCGGTGTTGGTACAGGAACTTTGCCTGGCAGCAGTGGCTATAGCACTAGCCCTTGACTTACACTTTTGGTTTTGGAATAGCTCCCTAATTTTTCGTTATTGAATTTTATGTATTTCTTTGGCATGATTCTAGCAGGATTTTCAATCCGAATTCAATATGGATATATGCATTCAAAAAGTTAGCTGAA
Organism: Membranipora membranacea; assembly: GCA_914767715.1. NCBI lineage: Eukaryota > Metazoa > Bryozoa > Gymnolaemata > Cheilostomatida > Membraniporidae > Membranipora > Membranipora membranacea. The sequence goes on from OU612069.1 coordinate 24,341,507, forward strand.
GGAATATTAGACACTCAAAACGGCACCGGCATATTACAGTCCCGGAAAAATATTGTAACTAGTACAAAACTTGACTTGTTGAAAAGTTGTAAGAAAAAATAGAAACAAACTCCTGATAATACATTGCTGTGCCTGAATTGTAAGGAAGCATAACATGTCTTAAAAAAGCCATGAAGAGCTAGTTTAAAGCAAATGAGAGGGGGACAACCTTGAGACAACTGTGAGAACCGTGAGGAAAGATGATAAATTTGTGAGTCTCAATGGATAACCATGAGACTTTGCAGGTTTGTCTGCGACTACCTCTTACTCAATATCAGATTCTCCGCCGCAGGGAATACGAATGCTAGTTAACTGAAGGCCTGTATGAATGTGGATGTCTTAATATGCCAGAGCAATATAGATTGGTATATATGGAGAATCATTAAAGTCGATAGTTTGTATTATGTTTAATCACTGCTAGGGCAGGGTTACATATAAAAGGCAGTTTCTATGACCCTGAGTAATGAAATTACTGTATTACAAAAGTGATTGCACTTTAAAACTAGAACCAGAACACACAGCCCTTTTTGTGTAGATGAATTGTGCGATTGAAATGCATGCATTCTTTCACTGCTGGTCAACCTGTGGACCAATTCAGGAACATCTGGGAGAGTATTCCACCCCAGAGCTGCACCAAGTTTATTCTTACACTGTGGTTACATGGAGTAAATTAGTTGTCTGCTTCCGAATCCAATGATTATTGCTTACAATCACAATGATGATAAAACTATGAAAAGAACTGCTGCGGCCAGGATTGAACCTCCCTCAATGAAGTCTATGTTGATAATGATTTATCTGCACCGCTGATGGAAATTAACACACTTCCTTAATTCAAATGAAGAAATGAGAACTAATGCTAAAGGACGTACACCTTAATGCTATTCCCATGTATCGAATAGCCTAAAATCGATGTCACGTAGTCAAATGGAAACATAGTGATGCTTATACGGCTGTGATGCTAGTAACAGGCATTACATAATCAAATACTCAATTTGGTTTTGGATCCAGAACTTTGCTACTGTCTATTTAAAACTTTTGGCATTGGGTTACATCAAACTTACATGCTCAAATACTGACCTTTTGGCTACGTGTTGTCCCAGGCAACGCTGGGATGCCGATCTAAAATGTTCCAAAAAATAGTATTTCATTTTTTCACACTGCAAAACTGATCCCACAAAAAAGGAATTAGGGTTTTGTCTGGAATAGTGCTGGGATAGTTATGATGTGTGTTCACATTGTGTAGTATTGTCCCATATAGTCCCAGATCATCCCAGTATTGTATTCACGTAGTACCTGGATGAAAAATGAGTGTGGGTTAGTGATGGGAAAGTTTGACACTTACGAACATTCCCGCTGCCGGTTTTGTGCCGTAATATTTATATAAATATCCAGTGTTAGTTAGTGATAGTGGTTAAATTTTGGATTTCTTAAATAAGTTGAAGAGGTAAGGCAGCTGTATATAAGGCCCAGTCAGCGTAAAACGATCACCAAGCCGTATCAATTTTAAGTATTTTCAAATTTCTGCATTTTCGGGAATATGATGAGCAGTCTCGACTTTATTGAGATGAGAATAGCATGGGATGATGGAGATTTTGTATACGCACACCCCTATATAACTCTGTCGGATATTCGACCCACTCATGGCAGAATACCCAAGGAGAACCGACACTCCTCATTTATTCATCAATATTCTATTTTATTTTGTATTGAGTTGCCCCGTGCTGTTAAAGAAGGAGGCAACTCCATACAAAAAATATTTTGCTTAGCTACTCAAGTGTGTCAGGGACATTTGTTTTTAAACTTTTATAATTTAAACTGTTACCTAAATTTACCACAACTCATCGTTGAGATACCTTTTCGACATTTAATTCAGTCTTCACTATAATTAATTATGGCATTAAGTTGAAACAGTTATCGTGAAAAAATAAACCAAGCTCTATCATACCGTCAAAGTGTCCTGTGCTAAAGGTTAGCATATGTCAACTCCAAAAAGATGTGGTTGCTTAAAAATAGTATATAATAATATGCTCAAAAATCGTACAGAGCAATACGCTCCAAAATAGTACAGAGTGATACGCTGCTGAGGGCTCTCCATAAAGAACTGACAAGCCTTGATGTTCCCCGGTTTTATATGCACTGGAGTTCATCACTGTGGATAGGCATGGCAAAAAACGGAGATTGCATTTGCCCATCGTTCACTTAAATTTTAAAAATAAAATGCAAATAAACTGTGGATTCCTCTTGAAAAACAGAGATTAGGTTTTGACTTTATGTGATAAAAAATAATTACAAGTATTTTACACAAACCTTGAACCTCCCAAAAAGGCGGATATGGGATTGCCGACAGATGACAGTAATTTAATTACGCCTCGTAATGACAACACTGCTGTTTACATCAAAAAATAAGTGGAGATCGGTTTCTGACTTACAGAGCTGTACTTATAATTAACTTTTACAATAATGCTAGCAAAACCCAGTATCATCAAAAAGTCGAAATTGGATTTGCTTTTTGATTTCATGATCAGCTCAAATTAAAATAATGACTGGGATGATCCTTTAAATGTTACATTCAAAGATTTTTAATGAGATTTATGTGTAAAGTGGTTGACGCTGTCTGTTATCAATAGCTGCCATCTCCTTTTGTCTTTAATCTCTCTCTCGGATATCTCCTGAGCCTGAGCTATGAGAACCTGAGATCTCTCAGCTTCTGCCCCCCCCCCCCTCCTTCTTATATTGAGGCTCCTGGTTCATCCCGAACAAACCTATGAAATAAGAACCCCACAGTTTCTGCTCCTTCTTCCCATTGAGTCTCCTGACTCATCCAAAGTAAGCTGTGAAGTTAGAATCTCACAGCTTCTGCTCCTCCTCCTCCCCATAGAGTCCGCCGGCTTCTCTCGATCCAAGCTGTGAGGTAAGTATCTGGCAACTCATATTAAAAAAATCTCCTTTGAAAGTGGTGAAAATGCATCCGCTTCGACTCAATATTGCAGAGCCACAAATATTTGAAGTTACCCGCCCCACATAATACTGGTTACTATTGGTTGATTTTGATTTTATGATTAACAGCCATTGACAGTCCCCAGGATTTTTTTCAAGTGCCATTAAAACCCTACAATCAAGTTTATATCAAGATGGGGCACAATAGCTAGGGGCTTTATCCAATGGTACTGTCCAATCGGTACATTTCATTGATGTCGCAGACAATCAGCCATAAGTGAACATTATTCTTATCGATCATTTTGGTTGTTTGCAAGGGTTCTACCGACCAAAACTGTATCTCATCTTAGGGATTATTATGATAAAGTATAAAGGATTCAAGTATAAACAAGAATGATGATGTCATGTATTTTTTGTTTATTGTGAACAGTCACTTCATTCATAATCGGTGGTCCTGAAAAAGGTCATCGGGTCGAGAACTAGCCGTTTTGGTTGTCGCACATTGTCACACATGTATACCGGACATAATTATTGAGGATTAGAGCATGCATTATCAACCCTTTTTGCCGAGATTGGCCACTTTTTTTTGGAGTATACAAATAAGGCGCAACCATTTTTATGCAACCTTATTTTTGACCTGCCTTTTATGAACTTAACAGGTAGTGGGGAATGGAAGCGCAACAACACGTCCTGAGCCAAAATTAACCCGGCCTAAACTAGGCCGAGCCAAACTTGGCCCACTCCAAACTTGACCCTAGCCAAACTAGGCCCCATATATATAAATTTGCCCCATGTAATGAACCTTGGCCCCAATTACTAAAACCCAAAATATTAAACTTAGGCCCCATGCAATGAAACTTGGCCCCATTTCAGTAAAACTTGGCCCCAAATATAAGACTTGTGTCAGGGTTTAAAAACCCTGTCTCAACATCATGGTAGATGCACTTATCAATAATTTGTTATTGTGTGAAGAATTTATGCCTGACTATCATTGATAAATCTTACAAACCCACAGTACCCACAATATCCTGTTTATCATGCCCACAGTATCCTGGGCACATTTCTGTATAAAAACATGTGGATTGAAAACTTGCACCCAGCAGAAATTATTAGGAAGACAATTTCAGTTCACACCACTCCTATTACAAGCATCAGGGACGTAGTTCTAGGAGAGGCAGGAAGGCACTGCCTCCCCTAGAAAGCTGAATACAGTGGCCTAAATACATTAACTGGTGATGCCTCGGACTTGCCTCAGACTTTTGCCCCCCCCCCTACCATTTTTTCTGAACTACGGCCCTGAGCATGAATATCATCCTATGCCACTCACATTGTCAAGCCAGAAACTGAAATTCAATTCTACAATTCTTGCCTTTTGCATTTGGGCCAAGTTTTACCAATTGGGGCCAAGTTTCATTATATGAGGCCAAGTTTCATTACATGGGGCCAAGTATTTTGGCCCTAGCTTTACTAATTGGGGCCAAGTTATACTATTTGGGGCCTAGTTTCATTAAACAGGGCTAGGTTTTTGTATTTGGGGCCAATATTTACTAATTGGGGCCAAGTTTCACTAATTGGGGGACAATTAAATGGGCCAAGATTTGTACTTGGGACCAAGTTCGATGTTTGCTAAGTTTGGCTCGGGCCAAGTTATGCGCAGGTAAGTTTGGCCCAGGCCAAGTTTGGCTCGGGTAAAGTTTTGCTTGGGCCAAAGTTGGCTCGGGCCAAGTTTTGCATGGGCCAAGTTTTGCTCGGGCCAAGTTTTGCTGAGGTCAAGTTTAACTCAGGCCAAGTTTGGCTCGGCCGAGACCAAGTTGTTGCTGATTCATTGCTTCATCTTGTACAACACTTTAGGCATTGTTAAATGGATTACAGACAGGATTACTCATGGTATTGAGGTTTTTTTTAGGCAACTTAAATAAAGTGGTTTTGTTCGGCTAGCATTCCATTGGTGCAGGGTACAAAGAGGATATTGTGTAGCCTAGCTACTGTTGTTTAGAATGCTTCAATTTGATTTGATATTATAATGATGTTGTTAAGGGATGCGGTTTTGGGTGCAGTATGCAGTTATGGTATGTTTAGGGGTAACTGGTGATGGTCACCTACTAGAGAGTGATTTGCCCACTATCGTTGTATGGAGCTTAAACATGGCCACTGACAGTATCTTGGGAAAGGAACAGTATATGTGAGATGAAAATATTGCGCTACTGCTCTGCTAAGGGCTGTGGCTTGGTGTAGGCAAACTTCCATTCCAAATTCCATTATCTCTCCTGCATTTGTGCTTTCATCATGCTTAACGGTTTCAGCGTTGTAAAAAGGAATAAATGGCGGGATCACTTATAGGTGATGGTATTGAGAAGGTTTTAGGCAATTTAAATGAAATGATTTTGTTCCGGCTAGCATCTCATGGGTACAGGTTACTATGAAGTTATGGTGTAGCTTAGTGGTGATAGTTGTTGAGAATGTTCCAATATGTTTTGGCCTCATGATACGATGGCGCTTAAACCAAACCAAAACCACATCATCCGAGCGCGATCATGTTATCGGATCAAAACAAATCAGAACATTCTTAACAACAACCACCACCAGCAAAGCCGCAACATACCATAACCGCATTTTATACCAAAAACAACATTCTTTAACGTGAAATATCGCTTTTTAAAACTTTTTAATATTGCATTGGGGATCATATCTTAAAGTTATTTTCACAGTGGAAACCTCCCGAATATTTGACGTTGAGTCGCAGTGACCCCTGAAAGTTCATTTTGGGGCAAAAAGTGCCCTTTTTAAATTGAGCCCTCTGTGCCTTGCCATTGAGGTATTTCGATTAGTTTTTGCTTTCACCATATCAAGGAGGCATGGCACTTACTGGAGGAGTGACATTTTAGTGAAACTTCATATTTTTAGGCCTACTGTCTTCGAGAATTGAACTTGATTTTTGCATTAGTAAAAGGGCCATTTCTGACCCCTCATTACATGTGACCCTAATAATGCAGAAACTAAAATTTCCAATTTATTATACCATTTTGGTCTTGCACTGTCACTTCCATCAATAATCTTACCAGATTACAGATCCTGGTTGTCACAACTGTAACAAATAATAACCCAAATTTTCACTAATTTTGGACAAAATTTTCCAGCCAAAAATCAGAAATTCAGAAATATGTCAGTCAAATTTGTTGTCAGCATGATGAACAGCAGGAGATTGTCTAGATTTTGATTGAAGCGATTATTGATTATGGCTTTACATCTAAGGATATTTGGATTTTTGTGACTAAACTAGCTTTATTTGGTCCAAAACATGCACTCCTTTCCAGCCAAAAAACTGAAAATAAGTTTAACAACATGTCATACACACCAGCTTACATTACACTAGAGAGTATTTCCAAGGGTTTGATCATGGCGTTTGATGATAAATTCAATTGTAGAGAAGTTATGAGCATAAACATTTCTCTCTCGATGCTAAACAATCACCCAAAAAAGGTGATCCGTTGTTGTACACAATGTGCTTTGCATGTAATACTTCACAGATTGTCATCACGCTTTTGCAAAATGTGATTTACTGCATCATTTCGCCCATCGCTGCTTATATGTTTTCAATGTATTTTTGTTAATGTACAATTAATCAAGTTATAAACATGCGGTTTAAAATAATTTGGGAAATTAAAAATAAGTCAGACTACTAGCAATCTGTCACTGAAAGAATTTTTGAGATGGGACAAGTAGTTCCTGAGAAACTGAAAAGGCGATATATCACGTTAAGCGACATCATGTAATGAGATCAAAACATATGATTTATAGTTACTTGTGAAAACCTATCAAGTGAAGACCATCACCAGTTACGCCTTAACATGTCATAACTGCATAACAACATCATATTATAAGACCAAAACATGTCGAAGCATTCTAAACAACACCAATCAGTAGTGAGGCTACACAATATCCTATTTGTGCGCTGTACTATTGTTTCCCTGTACCCATGAGCTGAACCAAACCACTTCATTTAACTTGTCTTAAAAAACCTCAATACCGCTACATAACTACATTCAAATACAAGGGACCCACAAATCACCAGGGACAAGGATACAAGGAAGAGGTAAAAGTCTTATTGGTCTAGCCTGGTATCAGTAAAGAGGTTTGACAGGAGTATTGTTTGACAGGAATGTCATAAGCTGAAAGTGTTCACCTACGAGACAGTGATTTGCTCACTCCTTTTGTATGATGCTTAAACATGGCCACTGACAATTTGTTGAAAATATTGCGCTACTGCTTCGGAAACCTCATTGGGGAGCAAAATCAAATGGAAGGATTAGGCAAGAACTTAATGTCATGAATTTATTTGACCTAAAAAATGCATTGGCTTGGAGTGTGTGTCGGAAAGAAGCGATGAGGAAGGATCTCAAACCCTGTTCCCTCATTAAAGGAGGATGCTCATGGAAGGATCAGATGGGAAGAGGCAAACAGACATTTGCCCCCAGTGTTACCGTCCCGCTCAGCGAGGACCCGCCTACTTTCGTTCTAGCCATGCTCTTTTTCTATCAACACCTGGTAAATGCAGCAGAAAGGGACCTGTGCGTAAAGGTTACTGACTAAAAATTAGTAAAGAGATAAATTGAAGAGTGTCCCTTTGTAGACTTTTAACTAAGTTCGCCTGATGTTAAGCTATTTGCTTTTCTGAAAGGTGACTTTAAAGTATGTTTCTCACAACCACAGGGAGAGGAATTCATACATATTAGTTCACAGTAAACTCACAGACAACCAGCATGATCCAAAAGAGGTTTATGTTTTAATCAGAGCTATTTCAACTACTTTTGACCAAGTTGGCATTTGCTTCGCAATTCATACTGATTAAGGTAAAGACAATATAGCGTCATAGTGAGGTTGTCATCCTACAATACGCCAACACTTACTGGACAAATGCTATAGCAAATACTAAAACTGGCTCCATCGAAGATAGTCTGTTTGGGTTGCACAGAGGGGAAGCAAGTTTTTGATATGGCAAAATATCTATATCTGTATTTTCATGCTGGGTTCAGATGACAAATATAAATATATATATATGAGCAGCAAAGTGAATGTAAACAAGTTATGTCAGCAACTCAACCACGCACACTCAGCTGAGTTTCTGCCATCATAGTTCCTGTTGAAGTAAAGTAAATATTTATTTCTTACCACAAGAAATTTGCATCTCACAAAATCTGCTTTCTGATATGCTGGGTGTTATTTTATTTAAATGATTGAACTCTGCTATTGCATGAGTCAGGTTCACATTAACTCTGCTTGTCTCTGGTTTGCTTGGGCGCCGAACATAGACATCAAGAAATAGATGTATCTTGTTTTTGTGGTATAAGTAAATATCTATTTCCTATAAAAAATCACCGAAATCAGCGAAATGAATTTAAACATTTTATATCAACGACTTAACCGTCAGTAGTAAATAGAAGGAAATTTTGTGCCAAGGTACAGTCTGGTGGATTTGTTCTGGAACAAACCAGAACCTACAGCTGACGCCCAATTATTCTTTAGGTGCTTTGGTATCGCTTTCAACTAGACAATTACTGTTGTGCCTATTGCGACCCTGACCTCATAACCCTAAAGACGTGGCTAAACATTATTATTTAATGACCAGTAAAAATGTGTGTTTTCATCACTGACACTGATAGGTATCTTTGAGAGCAAGTATGTAGAGGAAACATTGATTTTTTCCTCTTCTGCCCTGAAAATCACCAATCTCATGAAACAAAATCTTTCATTAGCTTTTTTATGGATTTGATTGATAACCACCTTAGTCCTAACTAAGAGAAAAAAATCTGTAAATTTAGGATGACTGATTTGACCATAGACTTAATATACTACCTAGACAGGCCAATAGCATTCAATACTGTCCCACTTAAATAGCCGACATGACGTAATTAGTTTGTGCTGTGAGCCATAGTTTACTATATATCCATCATTGAAATAATGTGAAAAATCAAGGGACGCTGGGCATGATATCAGCCCCTGTCCAGCCCCTTATTATTCAAACACAAAGAAAATTGGTGAGTGTATGTAAAAGACCTTTCCGCACGAGATGGTATTCATAATTTGACTCCAGAACCAGAACATTTTATGATAACAGACAATCATTAGCCAATAAACATTGAAACAAATACAGCAATTTATCCTCAGCACTTCCATCACTACTATAAAAATGAAAATAATACCTATAACACAAGATCACAAATATTTTGTTGGATGAGCCAGATCTAAGCACCAGCACCACTACCATCATCATTTTTTTCCTTAAAATTATTCAAGATTGTGACTAAACACAACCAGTCTGCTCAAATTGGATTGCTAATTTTATTGTCGCTTCACAAGGAAGAATAGATATGTGCTGTTAAATGAGTATTTAAAGGTTCTTTGAGTATATAAATGTGATAACGGCGTCAACAGTGAATGTCTATTGCTTCCCCTACCTATACACAGAAGCAAGAGCGTGAAAAAAAAAGTTATTACTGAGATGTCTAAAACTTTTTAAACAAAATTGCGTCCGATAAAGACCCCCTCTTTATAGTTGTGTTGTTTTCAACTGTGCAAAGGTATCATCTCGCATACATACCATCTATTGCCCGCCAAAGTGCAGGACAGAAAAGCATTTAAAGAGCTTTTTTCCATAATACATGTCAGCCCACAGCAGAATTTAAAATGTTCATTTTCATGTACCAATCCAATCCTATCGCCTGCTAATACAATGATTGTTATAATAAGCCAAACCAAACCAGAACACGTCATCATCTGAGCAAATGGAACTACATGTAATGATGAAACTACAGAGGAAAAAGGATGGAAGCATGTGACTGTATAATTGACAATGTCTCCTTACAGAGTGAATTTTTAGTCATTGCAGAAGGGATTGTTGCTGCTCATTTATTCAAAAACTTCTCTGGCTGTCTAAATAAAGGGTTCAGAACCGTTATTTTGTGGCTCAGACTGGGTTCTATACTAATAGCCATTATTCATACTAAGCCTTAGCTCATACCAACAAAAATTTATTGCAGGCTACGGAGGTTTGTGCTTGAGAGCAGCTGTGTTGCATATGAGCACGCAACTCTCGGCTGAGTCAAGCAATAATGCTGGTGATCGTTTGGCCGGCATTTATTTTCCAGTCTTGGAAATTATTAGAATCACTGCTTCCATTCTTTTCCTGTCGTTTTATCATTACATGTAGTTCCATTTTTTCAGATGATGACGTGTCCTTTTGTAATAACTACTTTTTTCACACTGCTGTGTCTGTGAATAGGTCAAGGAAGGAATTGACATTCACTGTTGACGCCGATATCACATTGATAAATTCAAAGAACCTTACCGGCATCGGCAAAATTAAGTTTGGTCACAGTAAAGGCCATAAGGTTTTGACTACAGTACTGAAGTATAAAAATTTTAAGTTATTGTCATATACTCTAGATTCGTCATATGTACTCAGGAACAACAGCTATCTGTAGTTTGCATACTAAATTTACAGCACAGATCTATTCTTCCTTGTGAAGCGACAATAAAATTGGCAATCCAATTTGAACTGACTGGTTGTGTGCAGTCACTTCTAGGAACAATTTTGAAGAATAAAACGATGATGGTGGTGATAAGATCTGGCTCATCCAACAAAATATTTTTGATATTGTGTTATATGTATTCTTTACATTTTTATAGTAGTGATGGAAGTGCTGAGGGTAAATGGCTGTATTTGTTTCAATGTTTATTGGCTAATGATTGTATCCTATCATAAAAAGTTCTGGTTCTGGAGACAAATTATGAATACCATCTCGTACGGAAAGGTCTTTAACATACACTCACCAATTTTCTTTGTGTTTGAATAATAAGGGGCTGGACAGGGGCTGATATCATGCCCAGCGTCCCTTGATTTTTCACATGATTTCAATGATAGATATATAGTAAACTATGGCTCACAGCACAAACTATTGTCCTGTCTAGGGAGTATATTAAGTCTATGGATTTGACAGACTGTAGAGGCAGCAGAGTTTGGTGCATAGTAAAACACTTCTATCTAAATAATCCATTTTATTCATAAACTTTCTAGTGGAAGCATGCTTTCACAAATTGTCCAACCAACATTCTGAAGAAAAAGATACTTGGAAATTAAGTAAATATTAATAAATATTTTTTCATCTGTTTTGAGATATAAGCTAGACCTGGTACAATTTGGCAATAGAGTCTGGTCGCTGGCACCAGAGTCATAACAAAAACAGTGATGGTTAAATGCATCAACAAGACGTATATCACAGTTACAGTACTGATTGTCAAAGATATGGATAGGTTTACAATGTAGAGAAGACTATAATGCTATCTAATCTAAGCCTCAATTGTAGAGCAAAATGATTATATTGAATAACTACATGAAAAATCTTTCAAATTTGAATGTTTAATAACTGTGGCTTAAGCATCAGAGCTAAATAATTATATAATAAATATATCATCAGTTTCAGGATTCCACTATTTGAAAGTGTGATAGACTGTTATAACAAATACGCTGGAGTAGGTAGTAATAGATTGGTGTGAAACGCGTGTATCTATCACAATCTTGTATGATCTGTGGTGGTATTTGTATCAGCGTGGTCCAAACTATTATCTGTCTTATATGTGAGGTCACCATCTCCTTCACCAATCAGAGCCTGTAACATATAACAGTAAGTGTAAGGGGTCAAGAGGTCAGGAGGTCAAGCAACAGGAGAACTATATTAAGGTTCCCTTAGAAAGATTTACAAACACTTCTTGAGAGCAAAAATTGCTCATTCTAAGCCATACCACAACTTTCAGCTGCCACAGCGATACATAGTGTTGACGCTGAATAAGAATTATAAATATTGGCCGACTCAAAAACACACAATGCCTGATCCACAATGAGAAGTAAAAAATGTCCAAATTTTCTGTAAAATCAAACTAAAGAAATTTGAAACAAGGGCTGTTTAACGTTATTGTTCAATAAGAAATGAAAATAGACACATGATTCAATTTCCCTATGTTGTTTCATTGTTTTTTTAGCCTCGGTAGTAGCTTGCACAGTAGCTCTTCTAAGAATGCTGGAAGGGTTCACTTTTTCAGGTATGTACGTTTTACGGCTAGTTGATGTATAATCGATAAATAAACCATTGGTGTGAATCAACCTTAGAAACTGAATCAACACGATGGCCCTTTCCATGCAGGGCAAGCTCCTAAATGATTATAGTGCCTGCAAGAACCTTCTTGATAATCCAGTCATTATATAAACCTCTTACCTATGGGAGACAGACTCATATGAGGTCAGTTTAATATGTGGTGACCAGTCTCACCTTTTGCTGAATTTTCTCTCGACTGTAGATGTTATCATCTTCATCTCTATATTTGATTCTGGCTCTCCAGGACTTCGGTAAGAAACAGCAGGATTTAGTTAAGAATGGAGAAAGTAGGTCCTCATCTATCAAGGGATCTTCTCTTTTACCTAAAGAAGGTATAAGTTATCTGTTAGTTGCAATTTACATTCAAAGGGAAATTATTTACATCGTGACAAACACCGTCACACAAATGAATAGAAGCATCGGCAGATTTGTATTACACCTAATCATGAGTGCTCTGTCAATGAGCGAACTCTCTAACAGTACTGACAGTAAGTAAGGAATGCTAGAAGCTCCTCCAGAATGTATATATGAATGGTTCAGTGTCCCGAGTGCAGAGACATTATCTCAGAAAAATCAAACAACCTATCATCACTCATCTTTTTTTTCTTCAAATATTCAAAATTTATCCCTTGTACACTATGAGTAACTTTTACCTAAAATGATGCTGAATATAATGCTAGTTATCACAGTGACCATCACAGCTCCGGATGCCACCCAGGTGTAAGATATGTCAAATACTGCATTAAATCCTGATCTATAAGTATACAAGTTGAGTTAAGCAGTTCAGGAGCAACCAAAACACAAAAATTACATTGCAAACGACAAAGTAGGACACTGTCACTGTCCATATCAAATTGAGGCTTTAGAATTGGTGGCCATGGTCAGTCTTTGATACCTAACTCGATGTCATTATGTGTAGATAAAACCAATTTTGACAGAGCAAGTTTTGAAAACTGGTCCAGATTTCGACCTGGCTGGGTGCGGATTGGAGTGAGTGCAGTGTTGAGTCCAAGTCCAAGTTTTGATTGGGACAAGTATGAGAGGCTTTGTTGTCCGAAGAGGCTTGAGATATATTCCAATCCTGTCATGTCACATTTTGAGCAATTTCTACACAGCAATCCATAAAACTTTATCGCAATGAAAGCCAAACATTACTTGGACAAAATTGACAACTTTGTGGTAGTTTTTTACCCATTGGACTCAGTATAGCACAAAGTTTATTCAATAAGATTTCAATCTCAGAATTATTACCTCATGGCCAGAATATCTACTTTTCTAGACGTACTACATTCTCAGTATGAGGAAAAAGGGAACTTTGCAACCTTCTTTTGGGCCAGACAAATCCTCTGTTTCTTTACTAGACAGTATATATTCATACAGCAGTAGCCTGAGAGCACTCACCTGTAATGAGACTGAGGGTCCCAGGTAGATGGATCATAGATAGGAGATGTGATATTACTCATCTCATGTATATTAGTCACATTACAGCCTGATACTGTTACTGGGTACTGATATACATAGGCCTGATTTACTAAACCTCCTATACCCATCAGCGCTCCGTAGGCTACAAAATAGGAAATTATAGCTTTGTTATGCTCTCAGTAAAACTAAATTATAATATCTCCACAACCACGAAACAAAGTATATGATATAAATTGACTGCATTTTGAGTTTCTTCCGTTCTACTGTTGACTGTCAAGAAAAGGCTCGAGGGGTAGCAACTCAAATATGATCGAGTATAGGGTATGACTATCATATGGCAATATTTAAGATTTTGTGAAGATATTGAACTCTCACATGAAAGAAAGGGCTAATCACTAACCTGAACCTAACAGGAAACCGATAGTGCACCCTTTCCAATTCGTGATGGGTAAAAATATACCACAGATAAAAAGAGCTAACACCGGCCCTCCAAACACTCCTGCTATAGTGATACCCATCTGGAGAAAAGATAATCATAAGATGATTTAACTTTCTGATGAAGACATACAAAGATGGCGGCTGAGATGGAGCTTATGAGAATGTCTAGTTGAAATGGTGTGATATCCCAGTTATCCACTTCTAAGAACTGTACAATACTGAAATACATTAAAGGAAAAGAGAAGTGGCAGTTGCTAAATGCACAAACAGTCACAGCCAGCACTTAAAAGCGATCGGGATGGTGATCTCAGCCTTACCCTAGGGCCGCGATCGCCATCCCGAAGGCTTTTAAGGTAAGTTCTCCCAGGGTATTCATTCATATCTGATTTGAATGCTACATTTCCCGCTCACTAGTTACTTAATGCTCTCACCAGGCCCAGAGACAGGCTGCGTGACAGGACTAAGTTTAGCTGCATCAGATTTCCTTTACGTTGATCAATTTTCCATATTTTATCTCTTGGTTTTGGTTTCAGATGACAGGTCACAACTTGTGACTGAGTTGAACTTCAAGTCTGTTCTATTCCAGTTTACAGCATTTATTCAATATTACAACTTACTGACATGAGTCCGGCACCGAAGAATCGAGCGAATAACACCAGAGCTATATCGAAGGCTCCGAGCACAAAGACTAGAACTTTAGAGACAACAGTAGCCTGATTCTCAGTAAGATTTGGTCTGAAAGGACGGACAAAGTCCTGAAGTATCACCAGCGCTGCAGAGTTTAGCAGCGAGCTCACTGTGCTGTAAAATGAGAAAGTCAAGATAATCACTTATCACTTGATAATAAACCTAGACAGGACACCATATACAGCTATAGTGATGATAGCATCATTGTTTCTACACCTTCCAATGTGGTTACGGAGCCCACAACTAAATGCCTCAGTGCCTCAATGCTGATGCTCCACATAATGTCCTATCTAGGTTTATTATTAACGTGATATATCCCCTTTTCTGTTTCTGAGGAACTACTTGGCCCATCTCAAAAATTCCTTCACTGACAGTAGTCTGGCTGATGTTTAGTATCGCAAATTATTATAAACCGCATGTATCTAACTTGATTAATTGTAAGGGCAAAATGATACAGTAAATTATGTTATGCAAAAGCGTGATGAAAATCTATGCAGTGTTACATGCAAAGCACATTGTGTACAATAATGGATCACCATTTTTGGGAGATTGTTTAGCATTGAAAGTGAAAGGTTTATGCTCAGACATGACAGTTTGGAGTTGCCCAGACTCACTTAAAGTGAAGGCAACTCCAAAGGAGCAATAAGATATTACTTTTGACAGTTTTTCATGACTGAGGAAAACAGAAATAGAGATAACTGTTTACCTGAGAGATCCAGAGAATACAGAAGAGAGTATGAGACCTGAGAGACCGGGAAACTTTCCTAGTAGTCGTACCACGTATAGAGGATATATCTATCAAAATAAATCATCAAACACAGATATACATGTACATATATATATATATATATATACACATTTGTGCAATAAAGTGTCATATATCATATATCCCACGATTGGTACCCATAAAAACCCTGGACAATGAGTCATTCATATATATGAATGACTCAGTAGGGCAAATCTTTTCATTGGAGTTGTCCGATGTCAGGCTATTTTATCTACCATTAATTACTATTGGGTTAAGGATGCCCAACATGATTATTTAAGAGGATTAAAGACATGATTTTTTTTTGTGGATCATATAAAATGACTCCTTATTTTTGAGTGACACTTAGCTGGGGCCAAATACACACAGATGACACTTAAAAGCACAGATTTGAATCTATATATATATATATATATATATATATATATATATATATATACATAGCATATAACAATCACGTAGCCGTTGTCAACAAATTCAGATATAAACCATGTAGTTCCCTAGCAGACAAGTTCATAATGTGATGTGATGTTGTAATGCAACAGCTTACAGAAAGTGCTATACAAACAATGGCTGCATACTTAATTTTAGAGATCAAAGTATGTTATCTATCACAACATCAAATACCGACAGTGCAACACTAACACTGATACATCGCTGGTGAAACTCACTTGATCTTTAGCGGTTATCTCTCCTGAAGAGAGAGGATCACAGTTTTTGAAGTATGAGAAAATAAGAAGTCCAATGAGGGAGCATACCAGTGACAACATAGCGAGTCCCACTGCAGTCACGCAGTAAGCTCTAAGAGGTGGAATAAATCGGAGAGATAATGCATGATATTCAAACCTAAATATTTGGCGGTTTTTCACTTTACAAAAGAATAGCTTCTGTAATAGAAAGTATCCTTAACATTGAGTTGTGGTTAGAGCCCCAAAATTTTATCATTTTGTTCTGAACATTGTATTTCGCAACATAGACAGTGGGAAGTATCAGCTTAAGTTTTAACTAGCTTATTTGAATGTGACGAAATTTTGCCCGGTCATCAATTCCGATGTGGTGGGTGACAAGTTTTGGTGAATTCTGCCATAAGGTTTGGCACCCATGGTTAAATATCAATGAAGAGATTATGCAATGAGCCAATCTATGTATCAATATCTATGCATTTTATATGTTTGTATCTCTGGATTGATATATATGTATTCGGACTCACATGATTGCGTATCTCCTAGAAGGCAGTGAGAGGTATCTCTGTACAGAAGCCTGATTTGTACCATAAGACGTGCCGAAGGCTACTATAGTACTAACCAGAACTCCCCATATAGTGTGTCTCATCCTCGGGTCTAGCGTGAACATCTTACTGGGTCTGTAAAAGAAAAAAACTTAATATTTACAATAACAGTAACAGTTGCGCTTCGCGGTCCAATCATGAAGCAACTGACTAAAAATCACTGAAAATTAAATACCCACAGCTGGGATGAATCGGTATGCACCAAACTGTTGGCATCCTATTATTTGTAGTCTGATGATATTTCGATAATAATGGACCAAGATGACCTATACTCTATAGGTCAGAAAAGAAGAACAAATGACTTGCTCACTGAAGGTAACGAAAATGGATCGCCCAAAACACTGATAGTCGCATACATAATTGTGAGGCAACGTTTTTGATAGTCATGTTAGGTTTTTTTTTATATAAATGGGAAGAGATAATTATTTCCACTTACTCTAGAAAATCAAGCCTGCCGCTCAGTCTGTTGGCTTCCCACACATTAGCAAAGCCTCCTTGCTCCATAGTACCATATATGAGCACAACATATATACCAATAATCATAATACACAGCTGTAGTGCATCAGTCCATAGTACTGCCTTCAGACCTCCCTGTGTAAAAAAAGATGAGCAGGTAATTAGGAGCTATCTTTTCTTTGATCGTAGGTAAATAAGTCTCAGACGTAAACTGGGTAGTTTCTAACAGTGAGTGTAGGATATACACCCTGCCAAACTCCATGGTTCTACTTTATGCACAATGGACATCCACCCTAAAATCAAGTTAGATGTCAAAGATAATTAATACAGTCAATCAGAGGCTCGATGCAGCTCCCCCCCCCCTCATCCCCTGACCTGGGAATCTTCATATGCAACTGATCCTACGGCTGAAGACAGTAGCAACTCCTACTTAATTCTCAAGTATGTGAGCTGACAGAACTAGAGGGTTAACCTTCAGAACATATCATTAATCTATACTTACTAGCAGGGTGTAGAGAACAGCTATAAATGTGATTGAGAAAACAGCCAGCCAAATATCTATACCGGTCACTATAATAAATAAACGTAAAGTTTGGTGAGACGTCAAGAAAAGGTAGTTTCTCTTCACTACATACTCATATCACCATGATAAGGTTAATGGATGAGGATTTTGGAAGCTGTGACTTGGTTGAGGTGAGCTTGCTCAACAGCAGCTAGATGTTGCCCCAAAGAATTGAGCGTATTATCTACTTGTCAAATAGTTAGGTTAAGCCTGTAAATATTTGTCTCTGGAATTTGCTGTTTTGTAAATTTTATACAGAACTCGAGATCTGGGAGATCCAAGCGATCCTTATAACCTGGTAGATCACATCGCAAATAATATAAGACGGTACCTGTATTTTCTAGTGTTACACAAAACCATAAATTAAGCAGGTTCTACAATTAAGTCATACACTGGTACATGCACTTCTTGTACTCTTACGTACCCAACCTAACTTAAACTGGTATATTTTCATACATTTGTACTAACAACTACATGTGTACACTTACACTTACCTACTGATATAGATAAAGCTGGACCATATATCACCAGAGAAGCATACAACATCTAAAATAAAACATAAACAACAGATATACAACATCTTAAAATGGCACTTCTAACGATACACCACATTTTACATGTTGGATGGTTATAGATTATCCTCTACAAGTAAGGCATGCATAGTGTTGGCTAATAAGGCTTCATATAGACTAAAGCAGCTACCTGACATATTGGTATTGGGAGTTACACTATGCTCACTCTGATGACATCATAAAAGGTTACACTCCTGAAACATGTTATATTACATCAGAGATGCATGCACTCGAACTATTAAAATGACATGCATTACATAACATAGAATATTGGTATTATAACATTTCAAGGTTACGTTAATAATAAAAAAGCTATCTGGGGTCACTTTCTCCTGGTAACAAAGACAGGTATAGATAAACTTATGTTTGAAGTATTGTATGTCTATCCCAAAGCCAAATAGCCGGATTTAATTCAGAATACCAATCAAGAATTGTAATAAGAATTTCTTTTAGGTGTTGAGAACAATAATTGTGAGACCATAACTAAGGAGGCAATGTGCCATGTTTATTACAACTCACCATATTAATGAGAGATAGAATTAACACGATGATCTTCATAGGCTTGCTATATCGTAACTCCACATACTGCAAACAAAGGATGAACTTGACTTAGTTATCTGTCCCTCACCACTTCTCCCCGACCCCAACCCAATGGTTTTTTTTATATCACAGGCTGAGCATTGGCTCACAGGTCTATTAATTGTCTTCCCTTTTCTCGTATCAACACAACTCCAATCTAGATCAAACTTTCTGAGCAATCGTGGCTTCAGGGAGATCAGGACTGCTTGAGTAGCTACTTTTGAGTTAATTTAAATCAAACTTTTGGTCATCACTCTGCTTTACTCTGTCATTACTCAAACTGTGAGGAATGCTGGGCGTATAGTGTTATAAGAATCACACCAGGTGGACAAGAATATCAACACCCGATCCGATTTTCAATAATGGACTGATAATATAAGATAAAGCCAATTTTTTGGGAGACAAGTATGAAATGGTGACACAGAAAATCTGCTTGAACTGGCGACTGGCAACTGTACCTCTCAACTTCTCACGGCCCTAAATCAATCTATGAAACTTTTACAGCAGTAGAGACAATAACATTTACAATTTTACGAGGTTATGATCAAAGGTAGATACGTTTTGCGCCATTTATCAATAACGTCAAACATGCTGTCAAAAGGTCCAGCACTAAGGCCAGACAAATTTATTTTGAAAATTCTCACATACAAAGCCGCTTCGATTAAGCATAGTACAAACAGGAAAAGCCAACAGAATATGGCACTATGTTTTAGTCTTCCTCGAATTATACCACACAGAAAAACACCTTGAAAAGCCCCTTTATTGGCTGTTTTGGGAATTCTGTGTGGTATAATTCGAGGAAGACAAATACATAGTGCCATATTCTGTTGGGATTTCCTGTTTATGCCATGCTTAATCAAAGCGGCTTCGTATGTGAGAATTTTCAAAATAAATTTGTCTGGCCTTAGTGCTGGACCTTTTGACAGCATGTTTGACGTTATTGAGAAATAGCCCAAAACGTATCTACCTTTGATCATAACCTCGTAAAATTGTAAATGTCATTGTCTCTACTGCTGTAAAAGTTTCATAGATTGATTTAGGGCCGTGAGAAGTTGAGAGGTACAGTTGCCAGTCGCCAGTTCAAGCAGATTTTCTGTGTCACCATTTCATACTTGTCTCCCAAAAAATTGGCTTTATCTTATATTATCAGTCCATTATTGAAAAACACATTGAAAAGCCCCTTAAATTGGCTGTTTTGGGAATTCTGTGTGGTATAATTCGAGGAAGACAAATACATAGTGCCATATTCTGTTGGGATTTCCTGTTTGTACCATGCTTAATCAAAGCGGCTTCGTATGTGAGAATTTTCAAAATAAATTTGTCTGGCCTCAGTGCTGGACCTTTTGACAGCATGTTTGACGTTATTGAGAAATAGCCCAAAACGTATCTACCTTTGATGGTCTATGCTGATATTGATACATTTGATATACTGATGAAATTTGTGGCGTGTGTCATTTAAACAGCAATATAGTGGAGAAAAGCAAAAAATTTGGCCCTTTTTATTCGAACAGTCTCAAATCGTTGCTTATAAAATTTCGCATTGTATCATCAAAGTTAAAAAAACAACAGGCATTATGACGTGACGTAAAACGCCATTTTGGGCTCATCAAATATTATTTTCAACCTAAAATTAGGATGAACAATGTCTCTAAGAATGAATGTAACCTGTTTAGAAATTGGTAGCAATCAATGTAGCGCAGCCATCCACTTTGCTAAAAACAGCCTTTTCGGCCTCATTTCTCCGATGAAATGACGCAACGTCATCCAATCACGTTTTTGATGAAATATTAGCGGATCAGCATTCCAACCGTATATAAAATGTCCACTCCGGTCAACGCTGGTATCATAACCTCAAACCCATCAAATATCTCTCCTTTCACTCTGAATTATGATATTTAATTAAATAGAGTTCATTGACCTATAAGCATTGATTACACTTCATATCATTGCCTGTTTCATCCAAAGATGAATGTACAGTAGGAATATCAGTGAGTTTTTGCAGTGTTTGTCCTCTCTATAGGCATGGAACCCAGTGTCCAATCTATTAACTGTGTTCAGTTTTTAGGTGTTTTATAGATGACCACTGGACTCTTTGTTTAATCAGATTGAGGAAATAGTAAGTAAATGAAATGGGATGATACTATTAGTTAGTGTCTAGATCTAGTGAATGGATCTCAGAGGCTATTGAAGGATTTTGAGCAGAGATTTCCAAAGCTTTTGTCATGAGAGAGTAATTCACTGAAGCCATATATTGTGATGTCAGTGACGACATGATGTCTACCTGATATAGGCATGAGGCAAAGGCATGAGGCATGAGGCATATAGGCATGAGGTAGGGAGGTAGGTATTATCTGTGAACAAGATAATACCTACCTCATGCACACAATGATACTTACCTCATACACGCTGATGATCTTGAGCTGTTTGAACACTGGTAAGAAGAAGATGAATCCTATAAGAGCTCCGAGGAAGGATCCGATACACTGATACATGAATATAGTCCCGTAAAAATATATCTCTGAGGGAGCTCCGATCAGTGTCTGTGATGAGATGAAACTAAAATATAAAGATGATTTACATCAGTTTTAGTCTGTTGGGTAAATCCGCACGACCCAACACAGTATGAAGACTTCACAAGAAATGGGGCCGCCGTATTCAGCGCCAAGTTTCTGCCAGTTTGCTGGCAGGTCGGATTACACCTTCGGGTCAAACAGAGCAAAGTGGCCTGTCGATAACAGGTACTTCTTATTGAATAGTAGCTCAAGCTGCGCCGGGACTGTGGGTAGGGCTTTCTTTTCCCTCCCGAGCTCTTTACACTGTCGCCGGAATTAAGTATATCTTGTTATATTTTTGACGCTTATCTTAGACCATAGGCTAGTCTGCTTGTTGCATTTCTATAATATTGAATTCATCCAGCAGTCAGTCAACTTTTTTTAAAACTAATTTGTTGGCAGCGTTATCATACCAAAGAATCTTTCCAGAATATTATGATGCTTAAAAGAAATTAAACTGAAGAAAATCATAAATGTGATTAAATTTGGGGCTCTCTAAATGAAGCCAATATCTGTTGGCAACTGCTAGATAAAGTAATTATGGAGGGTTTAGAGTAAATAAGTGTCTCACTATTTATAAGGCTGCAAATAAAAAGATAGCAGATATATTCCCACATTTTCTCTTAAGATATGCTGACATCCCACACAATAAAACACAACAGATGATTGTGAGTATCATATTATTTATATGATTCAGCCATTCTTGTGGTTAATTTAGTTAGTTTAAACGAATTAAGTTTGAAAATTCGGTTAATTTTAAAGGAATTTTCCAGTGATGAGAAGATATAAAAGCTGGTAACAATCAACCTCAAGGTCAATAAACTGTCATAAAATGCAACAGCAGATGGGTAATGAGTTTTGCAAAGAAAGTGAATCCAAATATTGACTCTAACAGGTTTGGCTCCTTGTGTGAGCGGAAACAGACTGGCAAATACTTCTGGAATTCACAGAGTAAGGATATATCCTTACTCTGTGATTCGATCTTTGTCCGAGTAAACATCATATGCTACAGAATAGCTATATTTTGGGCCACTGCCAGAGAACCACTGATCATAAGGCCACTACCCGTAAGGCCACTAACCAAAAGGCCACTACCCTTGAGGCTGTCGGTTGAAGACTAGATTTGCAGAGCTTCTGTTTTTTTTTGCAGTGGCTTGTTGGGTGATCACCACTATGTAGATGTAAACGTTAGCTAAAGATTATCTTTAAAGCATTACAATGTTTGCTACTACTATGAATCTATCGACTGTGCAAAAAATTCTGCTGGTATCTTGTAGACAGGCAAACTACCTCTCCTTCTCACCCCTACCTTGACCACATTGACATTCTTACTTATTTAGTAGTAGGCCTATGCCATGCTATGTTTGACCTGATTATTAATAGCTGTATCAGAGTAGTGATAACATAATACGACCAATTAGATATGCTGAGATATTCACCATCGTCGTTTTAATCAACCTGACCTGTTGAGGACGCAGTTAAATACAGATGCGAGCTGACGGGACATGAGAGTAGTACTCATTTAAACCGTTTCTGCATTTCTGTCAACATTTAGTTCACTAGTTGATTTGAGATAACGTATACCATGCCCTATATACATTTTCAATCAGTCAAGGGAACAAGATTTCTCCCTCTGATATGACAGTGACACTGGATGCTTTACAAATTTCTATCAATTAAAATACTCAGATCTAGTAGATCAAATATTTTAGAACTTTGAGTCTTTGCATTAACTACAATGACTGCCAACAGTCCTGTCAAGTTGTTGTCCACAAATATAGCACCCTTGATCCATTACTTATTTATTTAGTTTGGCTTGAAAGTATACAAATAACAGATAGTAAAAGGCAACTTGTTGACCTCCCATTATCAAACAGACACTGTAATTTAGTCTTGCATAATAATGTGATAATAATTATAGGGAATTCACACTAGAGGTGGCGATAAAATTTATGCTTCTACAGCATAGAGAGGACCCTTGCCTTGTTCACGCGACCATGTGGCCAATAAACCAAAACCGATGGCCGCGTGAACGTGAAGGCTAGGAGGACCCAATTATAAAGAGGAAACAGATCTAGTGTCTTAGTTTAGACAAAATGTAAGGGAAGCAAATATCCTGGAAGGTGCTCAACAATCACATGATGGGACTTCCAATGTGTTTTCGGGGAACATTAATAGTGAGTAGCGATTCCATCAAAGCTTTGTCTTAAACTGACTCTGACATGGATCATTCAATTATAACTTGAATAGCATTTGAGAGGAGGGTGTGCCTTTCCTAGAACTATGGGCCAGAGATGAGCTTGTGTGTAGCGTTACTAACCTGGCCATGAGACTGGCAGCGACAGGGAACCAGTGCATCTGACCGTCAGCCAAGTAATACTCCTTAGTGGTCTTCTGTTTACCTCCAGAACATGCATAGTAAAATCCTATAGCTGCTGAGAGAGCCAGTGTTACAAACAACACAAGGTAATCCTGCCATAAGAAGATGGATGAGGCAGCCATAGTCCGACAGCAAGAGAAGACTCATCAGATATATATATCCTTATCCAGAGTACTTGCCACTTCGTATGAGGTTTGTAGACTGAGAGAGGGTTGCGGTAGATTCTGAGGCGCTTACTTGCCGATCAGCGACACAAAGAGAGGCACTTCAGAAGAATGCCGGTATACTATTGGGCTATTTGTTAGTCTCTGTTAATCAGTTATGAAACCAGCCGCTTATACAACTAAAAAAGCTGTGTTTTTGTTTATCTCAGTAGTAAGATCCAAAGTGTGTCCGCTAATAATAGTTTCTATCTTATATATAGATATGTACCGAATGAACTAAACCATAGGTTTAGTTCATTGGTGTGCCTAAATCATTGCTCTGATTGGTAAAGTCCTTGTGTCAGAAGAAGACAACTTCTTGGATTGAAAAGAATTTGTGTTATGCTTTTTTGCGTGTCCGAAACACACTGGTATGTGTGAGTGTAATGTTGTCAAAGTTACATACCCTGTCCCTGGAACACCCTAAGTTATATCTCAAATGTGAACTTGATTATAAGCTGAATGTTGTTGGATATTGCCATTATTTTTACTGATATTGTCAAGTATTGCGGTCATCGTCGTCGTCATCGTCGATGCTTTACAGGTTATCATCTTAGCTTTCTAATATTGCATTGTCTTTTGATTTTCAGATTGAGGTGATTTATAATCGGTTACTAAACTGTGGGATTAATTGTGACGCTGGCAACTTACTCTGCTTTACTTTCTCTTTGTTATTAAACATGACATCATTAATTCGCTGTTATCTGGCTGGAAGTGAATGAGTTATATGATATATATATATATATATATATATATATATGAGTTATATGAGTTATATGATGCGGTTGCAAGAAGTAAATTGTGAGGAGTGTGAAACAAATTAAAACTTTGTTTGATAGCGGTACATAGATTGCCTTGTTGTAAAATTAAGCATGTGGTAATCAACCCAGATACCTAAGTGAGATGGTAGATAAAATTCAGATATTAATGGCTTGCGTCTACTTCTTGTCATGACAAGAACGGTTTGATACGAAACGGGCTGCAGTCCGATGCAGGTTAGAGTACGCTAGAAGCGAAATCATTCTTGTAGTCATGTAGTATAAATAAGTGCGATGAGCCTACACGATCAGGCAGATGCGGATTGCGAGATGTTTGCTCACTAATAAATAGACAAGAGGCACTTCAGATAGCCAAAGGTGCGTGTGCACTTTTAGACTGTTAATCACAGGATGAAAAGTGTGCAATTCTGCACATGGTCTAAATAGCTTACTCTAAGGCAGGCTTGCACTTGTGGCCTTTTTCGTTTAGATAATTATAGACTCGGCTGGCCAAAATAACATGCTTCAGCTTAGCAAACATTAAGTTGCCAACAAACAAGTTAAACGATACTCCAGCCAACTTTCCTTTAGGGTTGATGATGCAACTCGGTGTCATAACAACTTGGTACAATCATTCTGTTGTTGCTTTGGACAGCTGTCGTTTATCTCACATTCACAAAACACTTAAAAAATACGCCGCCTCGTTGGGATAAATTTCAAAATACAAACTATTTATGAGATGCTGAAAATTGTTATGAAAGGGCCCCCTCCTAACCGCTAGTTATGAAACCAGCCTG
The DNA here is from genome assembly GCA_914767715.1 of Membranipora membranacea. NCBI lineage: Eukaryota > Metazoa > Bryozoa > Gymnolaemata > Cheilostomatida > Membraniporidae > Membranipora > Membranipora membranacea. The sequence goes on from OU612069.1 coordinate 24,367,092, forward strand.
ATTGACCCTATATTTTACACTTAGCTGCGCGCTTATACAACCTAAAAAAGTGCACTCCGATAAAACATGAGTTAATTTGCTTTTTTTGTAAATTGTTTTTACTCTCCATTCATAGCTCTGAATAGCTTATTGATTGTTGATCCTCGCCCGTTTATATTTACATATTATAGTGCTGTAAGGCCAATCTTAATCGACTGTTGGCTAGCTATATACAATCATTAACATGCAGGATAACACAGTTCTCAAACATTAATTTGTATACTCGTAATCTGGTGTAGCCTGTGTAGCGTAATCAGAGCCATTAGACTATCTACTGTTGTTATTTGGCACACAACATCAACGTTATGAATCACATTGATAACGATAATAGAGAGAGGGTCATGATTTAGGGTTGCTTAAATTGTTGGTAGAGATAAAAATTTCTAAGTGTCCGTCTAATGTCACAATACCTGATTATAATTTAATAAGAGATAAGCTTTGATTGTACTTTCAAATATAAAGTTTCTGCTGTCTTTTGTTGTCAGAACTTGAATCATGATGCTAATATAAATTCATTTCGGAATTAAAATTTTCATTATAAAAACGTAAAAATGGCATTTGAATAATCAATCAAAATAGTTGAATGACTTGTGGTAAGCAAAATTTGCCTTTCACAATTTAATTGTGAAAGTCTAATTATTTACCTGATTGTTATCTGACATTTCGAGGCTTATATGACTAATTGCTACTATAAATGAGCTCGTGAGGAGAGGGTAACTACTGATTTGAGACCTTCTGACTATCTGAGAGCAGGTGTCTACTGGAACAAGTTTGTTGCTTCTGTGGCGGCGAATTGATATTTGTAAAGTCGGGTATACTACTGATTTAAGACCTTCTGACTTATGAGATTCTGAAAACGCACTGATAACTGTAGGTAATTGACGATAGGGTGATGCACTAGAATGTTAGAAACTATGATTTGAGATGCTAACAATTACCAAAGGAGAGTAAGTGTATCTTATAATGTATCATTGGCGAGTGGTTACTCTGTAGCCTAATCGCTAGTGGCAAATATTTATATTGGATACTTATATTCTTCTGTACCATTGCTCCACAGGATTAAGCCTGGGCATAATTAATGCGGGGTCTGAGATAATTCCCAAACTCTCACATGACTGGAAAGCATATATCTCGATATATATGTGTATATAAATATGTATATATAAAATTATAAACAATATGTTATTGTATGATAAAAGCAATCAAACTGCCATTGCATCAAACTGGGGGAGGGGAGAAGGAGAACTATTTGCGGTTTATTAGCACCCTTGCGTCTAGGTCCTATATTAGGCAGTATCCCTCCACTGTCTTCTACATCTGAAACGAACCACGCATTTGAGGTCGAAGCTCCCTTTAGCCCACAGCTCTTGAACAATGTCGCATGTGACAAAGATAATTTTATCCTGAATTGAATACATAACCATATGCGTTAGCAGTTGTCTTCTCTTCTCATGCTCGAAAACTGATAACATATTTTGGTTTTGTAATGTCAAACCAGTTGTGTCTACAGTTATAGCGATTCCAGTTTTACTCTCTGCTGACCAGGCTTCTCAAAAAAAAACTTTTCAGCACTGCTTTTTTACCCCTACTTCAGTCATAGGAATGACTTCTGAGAGACTAGAATTATGTAAAGGGTAACTTGTGTATAATATGTGTTTACACAATAAGTTTTGGGATAGTTCATATATGTGGTTGTCTATTCTAGCTTTAAATTTGAAGACATCAAAATCAAAGAATTATAAATATCTTTTGAGGGAGATTCTCCCTGCTCTGACCAAGGCATAGGACTGCCGTAGTTCCTGATTTTCAAGCCCAAAATCAGGAACTGCGGCAGTCCTATGGACCAAGGAGTTAGAGCTCTGACTCATCTATATTTTCACTATGTGTAGGCCTAGCACTTGCATGCAGCAATCTATCGACTCTCAGTCAGTCAAAGCAAGTGAATATTCTGGTAGATAATAAGGTCTCTCTTTCACTCCATACCAAGATTCATTTACAACATTTAACAGAACAACAAACCTCAGAATGAATCTATTTGGACCTAAATTCTTGCTATTCTTTGTGTATTTCCACTGGACGGGTTAGTTGTGCTATTCATGAGTCATACATACATAAACATCATCATCACTGTTATTAGGACATGGCCCACTCATATGAAGATGTGCATGCTCGCTGTTGCCTGTTGGCTTTCTTAGGAAAGTCTGCTATCATGTTGAAATTCCAATTTCAAACTTATTGCTAAGCTCAAAACTTGACAAGCCTAAGAAGTTATCTGCTGTTTTGTCACAGATTCACACCGATCCTACTTAAGGTCATTTTAGCAATTGAGCCAAATCTGGTCTACTCCAAAACTGGGTGTTTGGCAATATTTGACTGCACCCCTTGAGTTTTTTTGTTGTTGACTGCCTACGCACGGTGATGGGACGGTGGGTCATCCACCCTTGTTTCAACTATCCCCAACTTCCTCTGTTTCTATTTACAGCTTACAGTGACAGAACAGAGTACATATGAAATACACAGACTAAACCTACACTCATATTACTGGTGAAAATATTATATATATATACAAAGGCGTCATATGGTGAACTAAGATATCATTATAGAAAGACATATTACGCAACAGTGACATTGAAATATCAACATGTTAATAGAACACCAGGAGATCCTGAAAGCATGGCTCGTTACAGAACTGGAGAGAGAGGCGTAAGTTAAAGTTGGACTGTAGATTTATTTACCAATATTCCTCTTTAGGACTCCCTGGTAGACTGTGACTGTTTACTGGTCATAGTGTCCCTGACTGTATCTCCCCTGTACTGTACATTAATTTATTCTAAAGTTGGTAAATTTTCCAAATCATTTTATTTAGTCTTGTCATGCGGTCATAAAAACCATTAACCTTGGCCACGTGACAAGGCTACATTTTGTTCATTGAATCTACACTCAGATAAGCTTCCGAACTGCAACATACTCCATGTGCTCTGATGTCCCCACACTCTCACAAAAACTGCATTGAAAACTTTTGAATCACTACTCAGTTGATTGGTGTGACATTATGTTACGTTTTAGTATTGATGCCGATGCTAATGCTGTAGCGCTCTACGCTGTCGCTCTTGTGAAGAAGGAGGTTCCTGAGAGCGAGCTCAAACCAGCAGTTATATCAGATCTACAAGTATTCTTACAAGAGAGTGAGTGTTAGGTGTCAATAAATGAGTGTTGGTATTAGGATTTCACACAAGGGAATGAGTAATAGGCCTAGGCCTACCTTATAAGGGAGTGAGTATTTGGTCTGAATTCGGGTAGTGAGTATTTGGTCTGAATTCCGGTAGTGAGTGTTAGGTCTGAATTCGGGTAGTGAGTATTTGGTCTGAATTCGGGTAGTGAGTATTTGGTCTGAATTCGGGTAGTGAGCATTTGGTCTAATTCGGGTAGTGAGTATTTGGTCTGAATTCGGGTAGTGAGTATTTGGTCTGAATTCGGGTAGTGAGTATTAGGTCTGAATTCGGGTAGTGAGTATTTGGTCTGAATTCGGGTAGTGAGTATTTGGTCTGAATTCGGGTAGTGAGTATTAGGTCTGAATTCGGGTAGTGAGTATTTGGTCTGAATTCGGGTAGTGAGTATTAGGTCTGAATTCGGGTAGTGAGTATTTGGTCTGAATTCGGGTAGTGAGTATTTGGTCTGAATTCGGGTAGTGAGTATTTGGTCTGTATTCGGGTAGTGAGTATTAGGTCTGAATTCGGGTAGTGAGTATTTGGTCTGAATTCGGGTAGTGAGTATTTGGTCTGAATTCGGGTAGTGAGTATTTGGTCTGAATTCGGGTAGTGAGTATTTGGTCTGAATTCGGGTAGTGAGCATTTGGTCTGAATTCGGGTAGTGAGCATTTGGTCTGAATTCGGGTAGTGAGTATTAGGTCTGAATTCGGGTAGTGAGTATTTGGTCTGAATTCGGGTATTGAGTATTTGGTCTGAATTCGGGTAGTGAGTATTTGGTCTGAATTCGGGTAGTGAGTATTTGGTCTGAATTCGGGTAGTGAGTATTAGGTCCGAATTCGGGTAGTGAGTATTTGGTCTGAATTCGGGTAGTGAGTATTTGGTCTGAATTCGGGTAGTGAGTATTTGGTCTGAATTCGGGTAGTGAGCATTTGGTCTGAATTCGGGTAGTGAGCATTTGGTCTGAATTCGGGTAGTGAGTATTAGGTCTGAATTCGGGTAGTGAGTATTTGGTCTGAATTCGGGTATTGAGTATTTGGTCTGAATTCGGGTAGTGAGTATTTGGTCTGAATTCGGGTAGTGAGCATTTGGTCTAATTCGGGTAGTGAGTATTTGGTCTGAATTCGGGTAGTGAGTATTTGGTCTGAATTCGGGTAGTGAGTATTTGGTCTGAATTCGGGTAGTGAGCATTTGGTCTGAATTCGGGTAGTGAGTATTTGGTCTGAATTCGGGTAGTGAGTATTTGGTCTGAATTCGGGTAGTGAGTATTTGGTCTGAATTCGGGTAGTGAGTATTTGGTCTGAATTCGGGTAGTGAGTATTTGGTCTGAATTCGGGTAGTGAGTATTTGGTCTGAATTCGGGTAGTGAGTATTAGGTCTGAATTCGGGTAGTGAGTATTAGGTCTGAATTCGGGTAGTGAGTATTAGGACTAGGCCTACTTATAAGGGAGTGAGTATTTGGTCTGAATTCGGGTAGTGAGTATTTGGTCTGAATTCGGGTAGTGAGTAGTGAGTAGGCCTATTAGGGATTCAGTATTCTCAGTGACGTATAAATATTCACTGATGGGTGGTTGAGTATTTTTGTTGACTAGAGTGAGAAACCCATCATGTGATATGTTATTTCTCGAACATGTTTCATATTTTACTCCCAGTTATAATGATATCATATAAGCTGAGGCAATCAACACCTCAGTCTTACAGTCTAGATAGTAAAGGACTGTCAGCCTGACCTGAGATAAGGCTGATAGCTTGTCAGCATGCTTTTAATCTTGGGGATACTCATTTGGAGCTGCCCAACAACAAGTAATCTGCTACTCATCTCAAAATATTTACCATGTTATAAGGCCATGGATTTAGGTTAATCAAGACAGATTTCTGTTATTTTTTTGGTGTCATCTTATTCGATTGTCCAATAGAAGTTTATTGCTCTCAAGAGCTGATGATGCATAAGCTGACAGTATTTCTATGTGTCTTGGAAACAAAATTTTCGAAAATGCCATATACCTGTGAGAAATTTTATCTAGTTCAAACTAAGGTGCCAAAACCCTCTTTACATCTTCGCAAACACTGTCATTGTTGTGTGTATGAAAAAGACCAATAATTGCGTTGTGTTTGCTATTTTTGTTATTGTTTCTGGCGTTTATTCTCCAATTTGACAACTATAATTTGATAGGACCTATCAGCTTGAGTTAATTGTCAGTCCATATACCCGGAGCTCCACAGATCAATCTGATCACTAACCCTATTTCCTGATTGTGCCTGTTGAGTTCATCAGCCTGAGATTATGTGATTATTTTGAGATTAAGATTGTGATGTATAATAAGCTGACGAATATCCTGTTGTTGTAGACACAGAATCGTTTGTGGACAGATTGTTTATAGCAGTTAAAGATAAATCATATCTCCAGCCTGGTGATTCTGCCGCTGTCGGAGGGGGAGATGTAAATAATGATGTCACAGATAGCACTGAGTAAGTGATACCTTAGGAGTGCAAAGTATTTGTATAATGATAGAGTTGCCTTTACTTGCATACTTGAAGCAGTGAATTTGTGGCTAGCTGAAATTTACACCTCATTTCCCACCTCATCTGGCTGGTTAAAGTATGTGCTAGCTGACATTAAATCACCCCTACAATAGCTAATATTAACTGTAGTGTGTAATTACTCATCTTGGAGAACAGGTTATATTTATGTTCATATAAGATTTTGAAGCTGCCCATAGCTATCATATGTTTACACTGCCTCATCCTGTGAGCATGCAGCGGTCCCATCAATACTCAGTGCATGATTTCTAATGTGATGATTGATCTCACCCAAGTAGGGAATATTAAGATATGGATATGATAGTGTAAACTTTTCACAGCTACTATTATAGATCCTACCATGTAATAGTGCGATGCTCTGAGAAATGATTTTGTAATCCCGTGACATGCCAGTGTTAGTGAGAAGAGATCGCTGGAATTTTCCAGTGTTACTATTTAGTATCAGTTTTCACTTCTCATTAATCATTAGATCTCAATAGGCCTACACACCTTCGCACACATATATTTATGGTGATATGATGTTTAGAGTGACCGCTGCGGACATCTCCCGTCAGGAGTCTAAAACACAAGACAGTGATGATGAGTTATCTGACGACGATAGAGATCATAAACGTACTCGAGGGAGGTCACGGTCACGCAGTACATCGCCCAATCATAATCAGCGAGACAACCAGCAGCCACAGAGACATAGAGTATCACCTCACAGGCGGTCAGTACATTGTAGTCTAATGTATCTATGGTAGTTATCAAGTCTTTGGACATGTTCAGTCCTGTTTGTGATTAAGTTTGTCACTGGGTTGACTCCAGAATGTTTTGTTCTGGTTGCACTTTAGGCAACCAATGGCACCATGCTCCATACTCTACTCATGTCTCCTCATTTGTTAGTTTGAGTTTGCCCCTTCCCCCATTTACCTTGACAGACTAATCATAAGTTACTGCAGTTTTAAGATGACAACCCATTTAACAATCTAGCCAACACGTCCTACTACCACAACATACTACCAACTACAGATGAATAAGGTTTTTCCCTCATCACCTCGTATTATACCAATGCTAGGTCTTGAAATGAAATCCCGCAATCCTTTGTCATGTATAAGCATGAGTTAAACCGGGTGTGTCAGTCACTGTCATCCAACAAAAATATACTTAGCCTACTGATCTTGTACAGAGCATACAAACAGAACCCCCCCCCTCCCCCAGAGCCATAGGCCTGAATACACTGATCATGTCATTATTGACTTATTCACTCTTTAGTCATCACAGCTCGTCGTGAGTGAAACTTTTTACTCTCCGGTTCTATTCTACTGTTCTCTTGTTTTCTTTTGCTTTATATCAATTCCAAGAATCATTATCTATCTATTATTTATTTTCATACGTATGATGTATGATGTCATTCATTATGAAAAGCTCGCATCTCCAGATACCCTAGAGGAATAAAGTTTCAGCAGGAACACTATTTCTTGCAGGCTTGAAATATTGTATTAATGACTAGCTAATACTTAAACCTTAAAACCTCATAAAAAAACTACTATCTTAGCCTGTGCTCTCTGACATGAAGTCGCCCGCCCCCAGAATAGCAAGACTCTTAGCCTGTGCGCTCTAACATGAAGTCGCCCCCAGAATAGCTAGACTCTTAGCCTGTGCTATCTAACATGAAGTCGCCCCCAGAATAGCTAGACTTAACTCTAGGCACTGCACACTCTTCCATAATATAAGCAATAATTGTCAGCTGCTGACCCCATACGGTCACATCATAATCTCTCACCTTGTTCTCAGAGCTTCATTAGTTTGGCTGTTATCCACAGTGAGATCTGTGATATCATTCTGAGGTTATGTTTACAAGTTTGTTACCAAATAAGCTGTAGACTAACTCTGATTTAATAAATTATTGCATACTATAGTTGATCATGCCTAGTCTAGTTATCTCCTTAGTCTCCATTGTTACTGCCTCCCTCTCTCCCTCATTATGATTTCAACATACAGGTTACTATGTTTAATTACCTCAATTCTTTTATACCTGCAGACTGGGATATTCTCGCGGAGGCCGAGGTGGTGGTGGTGGATACCAGCCTAGAGGAGGACGTAGAGGTAACATACGCTCTCGTATCGGCTATGATAGAGGTGGATATACCGCCGGCCCACCAGATAGACAGAGGGGGTATGATAACAGAGATAACAGGATGATGAGAGGGAGATCTCCTCCACCCCTTCGTAGATCTTCTCTATCTCCACACAGACCGCCGCGCAGATCTCGATCAAGGTGAGACAACCGCCGCTTGATGAAGACATTGATTGGCTGATTTTGTTTGCTTGCTGCCAACATTTGTCACATATTGAATCATAACAGCATGTATTACAATACTTACTCAGATGGGTTATTTTACACAGCTGGTTTTACAAGAGATTAAGTTATGTAATTGTTAGATAAACTATTCTTGTCAATGCAGTAGTTATAATGCGCAATCTAGAGGTATTGCATAAACCAGGGGAGGTGGGAATGAACGCAACTTGAGGCTAAGCACATCATTTTTTGTTTCGCTAATGATGGATAAAAGAACTGGATTTTATCTAAACTATATAAGGTTTTTTGTATCAGTGCATCCGGCGTTTGATATTCATAAAATGATCATGATGTAAATCATGTTCGTTAAGTTTATATCATGATTGTTCAATTTCACCTAGTAGAAAACTTCTCTCTTTGAATTAGCTGTCTCAGTTATTTGGAGTTATCTGTTCTTTGTATTATCACATCAATGAGTGAATAACTCCAAATTAGACCTCACATCTCCATTCTGTAACAAATTCTCGTGAATCGATGAGTAAAAAGGAGGATTAAGTAGTTTTTCATAACCTCTGTGAACGTGTCTTAGAACAGCTTTGATCTTGCAATTATTCAAGCTGTCAGATCAGGTATATGTGGGCCAATCATGTAGCCCAACACTTCACTGCATAGTGTAACCTTCTCATCATCACACAGGTCACCGAGACGCTCACTATCACCGAGACGGTCACATTCACCTCCAGCTAACCGAGTGAGGTCACCTCTAGACTTACTCGCTACTCTCGATGATAAGCCTGGCTCTAATAACTCAGCCAGTGGAGTCAGCAAACCTAAACGCTGCAGAGATTATGACGGTATGTACTCTCTGACCCATATTAAGTATCAGAAGTGTATGAAAATTGTGAAATTTATGGCCAATTTATTGGCAAGCTAAAATTTGAACTAACTTATATTTAGCTACCCCCTGACAAGCTGATTGTGACACTCGCATTTTATACTTCTCTAAGTCTAAGATAATATCTAACAGCTACAGGGTAGTGGTATCTGTTAGTTTGTATAAATGATTGCTTACCATTCAATGTGTCTGTGACAAGACGAGCTCTACCTGGAAATATTAGTGATATCTCAATGTGTGCAAACAGTATTCTATGTGTGCAGATGGGATATGGACGTGCCTGTTTACTCCTTTTGATTCAATATTGACTCAAAAAACCAATTGCGTTATGCATATCTTCCCGCTACTCACAAGTCCATTTTTAAGATACTCACTTATCTTGACTCCATTTTTTCCAGTTTTCCACTTGAACACTTACCGTTATTCAAATACGTTTCCAGGTGTATGACTCAGCCTACTGTTGGTAAATAGTATGTTAAATATCGCTTAGCAGAGCACTCTTATTTTATCTTACTACATAATCCATTGATACTGCCTTGTTGTAGAGAAGGGATTCTGCCTGCAGGGAGATCGCTGTCCTTTCTCACATGGTGATGATGCTGTAGTGATGACTGATGTAGCTAGTCTTGGATTATCTAACGCACCCAATAATCAGTCTATACCACCGGTTATATCTAACCAACCTGCTACAGCTCCTATCAGGCCAGTCATGAGGAATATACCAGGTATGTATAGCTCATCGACACTGAGTAATAATTTTACCTGTAGATTTGTAGAACTGCGTTTGCTAGATATGCTCATATGTATAATTTCAATCATTAACCTGGACCGATTTGATTGTTGAGATTGTTCCTCCCATATATTTGATCCTCCTACATTAGATAAAACTTTTTAAGGGATCCTTTCTTTAAGAACAGGGGGTAGAATAAGGTTGCGCCAAAAAAGTTGTAGAGTCTTTGCTGTATTTAACCAATATTATTGATTTTTAAAATCTTCTAATAATTTGACTCTTATACTGGGTCAAGGATTGATAGGGGGATTGGAAAGTGGTATATATTAAGCTTAAATTCATTTGACTGAATGAAGTTTTCTGCATGGGTGTGTAAAATACACTCCCCCAGCTCACCCAAGTACCACTCACAATATTGAACCACTTTTATATACTTTTCCTGTGGATTCAAACTCATATACAAAAAACAATGGACTGTATAAGTTTGGAGTTATCTGCTCTCCTTTTGCTGAAATAATTCATTTGACTTTTTACCTGCAGACTTTTTTTGGGACTATGATCAGCAATGGAGCAATTCAGAAATGCAGAAATTCTCAATTATATACATGGGGAAATAATTTTAATTTTGACATTGCTTAGTTAATTTTGACAATCAATCATTGTCATCACTCTTATTCAATGCCGAGATTATACAAGATTGACAAGTAATAGATGTTACTAGGGTGAGTAGTAGAGAACAGGAATAAATTAGGAATTGCCTTCCCCTGGCGAACTCTTGATGGAGTATAGTTACTTTACATAGTGCTATTGGCCACCTATTACACTTTTGTTGTCAAAAATTACGAGGTGGTGTTATTGATTGTTGTAGTAGAACCATATAACCCCGAGGTGCCCTCTCGTATGTGGAGACCTCCCTCTGTGGGACACCCCGGAGCAGGACCTCCCCCTCCAGGTATGAGGCCTGGTATGCGACCCCCTAACATGTCTGGAGGACCTGGCGGGTTTCCTCCTCGAGGGTTCGCCCCACCGCCGGGACATCAGCCCCCTATGAGGATGCCTGCTCAAGGTATACCTCCTCACCAGATGGGAAGAGGAGGAGGAGGAGGACCTCACCATGGAGGATTCAGACCCAGATACCCTCCACATCATCACATGCATAACCTACAGGTCAGTCATCAGATACAAGTGAAATCCAAATGCATTGCAGTCAGAGTTAGCGCTAAGACTAGTTTTGATACATGAAAGTCAATCTAGTCTCCTACTACTTACTCCAGTGCATCGCTTTGTTGCCAATTTTAGGGGAAAATAAGAAAAACACAGCCTACTAGAATGAATAACTATTTCTTTCAAAGAATCTATGGCCTCAGTGAGTTGAGCATGAGCGAAATAATCAATCTTATATATCCCTGTGTTATTTGTCATTCCCTACACACCAGTGATGTCATCCATTTTGATTATTATCCATGATTTATCCACATGTAGGTAGGGTCCTATTGCTCTGTCTGACCTCCCTATGGTAGGGAGGTCAGATTAATCGTCCACCTTCGATAAATGATCCCCTGATACTGCCCTACCGACTGTTTATTTAACACGATTTATTCAGACGTTCATTTATAGTTCCCATAAAAGTTTTACACTATTTATTTACGTTGATCATCATTTTTGCACTTATGAAATGTTACAACCATCAGTAGTACAGCGTGTGATTTTGTACATTTCAGCACCCAGGAGGAGTAGTGAGACCAGCTTTTTATGACCCTAACAATGCCACCCTTGAGATTAAAAGTTTACCCGCAGAGTTTAACACTATCGCTAAACTCAACGATCACTTCTCAAAGTTTGGAACCATCGTCAACCTTCAGGTATTAAAATCAATTAGTAATTCATTTTAACGTGAACCATAGACCCACCTGGCTAGGTATTAGGTTTATGTAAAATTACTTGGTCCAAGGCCTACTTATGGGCGTGGATGAGATCTGAATACTGTAGCATGATGTCATGGCACAGTTGCTTGATCTGTAAGTCAAAGATTTTGGAAGGATTAATTGGCCGAACGTTCAACCAATCTTACAGTGTTCTCTTTGTTTTACACCAAAGTGTCCGACACACAATTCAGATCTAAAACAGAGAATTGAATTAATTAAAAAAATCAAGTAATATTCGGAGTTACCTTCTCAACATCAAAGAATGGATATCTCACACGTAGATAGTACACCATTATGATCTCAATCTGAGTGAACTGACTCAATGTCATGTTTGCCGACAGATCTCAAGTGACTAATTACTCTTACTGTTATTATAGGTTCAGTATAAGACACAGGTTGATACAGCTCTAGTCACATTCTCAAGTAACGCAGAGGCAAAGTCAGCTCACTCAAACCCAGAGCCTCTATTCAATAACAGATTCATCAAAATATTTTGGCATCAGGAGACGCAGCAGGCTAATAATGGTTCTCAGGTGAGAGAATTTGAGAGAATATACACTACATACACTATCACACACATATATTGGGTGTATGCATGATCAAGTTTGGTCCGTTTACCTGCATTAGGAGTTGCTCCCCTCCACTGGTCACTGACAACACCAGTGGAGGGGAGCAACTGGAATACAGGCAAATTGGATTAAGCTTCACCTTGGTGTACCCTATAGATAGTTGTAACTAGTAGCCAAAGTGAAGCTTGTTTCAGGTTACCGATTTTCATATCTCTAAGCTAGTTCATATAAAGTAGTAATGTTAAGTTAATGCTGCCTCGCCATAACTTTCACTATTTCATTTAGGAAATGGAGATTTTTTGTTTCTGCACCGGCTTTGCTACCCTGTGTTGTTCTATATAACAGCAATGGAACTTTTAGCCCTTACAGACATGTTACTGTGTGCCATGCCTATGGCTGTATTCTACTTTTGGTATTCCTAACATCATGTTGCAGATGATTTTCAGATAAAATCTGAGAGAGAATACGGCTGTCATGTTCTGTGTGTATAAGCTCTCAGTCTGAAATCTTTGATAAACTTGAATATACCAACAACACCCACTGGTTGTGTAAAAATAAAACCGGTTAACTTTAGATAAGACTCATATGATTCATAGCTGCTAAATTGTTGTCCGTCCACTGTTATTGATTATTTTGTCTTTGTGAATTTCTAGGGTGGACCATCCAGGATGTCAGCTAAGTCTAGACTGGGCGGTGATGCTTCAGGAAATGCTCATCAAGCTAAGGTTTGTCTTATCTCCTAATACAGTAGCCAAATAGTTCTGTGTAAGTTATCTATGCTGAGGGCTCGGGGTTTGTAAATATTACCCCTCATCGCTCCTACCTTTGCCCCTTTCTATTTTGGTCAAAACACATATTTATGAGTTTGAGTATCTTTCCCATAATAAAAACGTATTGGCCAATACATTATTCATATAAAGAATCAAACCTCAGCTCAGATAGGATGCTATGTGAGACACAAAAGTATTTGACTGTCCAGATTAAATGTTTAACCAATCATGTTGTCAGCTCTTTCATTTAAAGAAAGGGTTTAAAGATTTCAAAAAATTCTGTGCTCCTGCCCATATGGAAGTTCATTGTATGTATACCCTATCTAAACAGCCAAGTCAACTTTGTCACTTGGATATTACATCATAAACATGCCTTGGCGTACTTTACAGAAGCCTAGAGTTGAGCCTAACATGGACCCAGCTAAGCTGAGGCTGAATAAGTCAGCACCTAACCCGACTTCACGTAAAGTCAGCGCCGGGGGAGCTGCCGGAGGTCAGGCAGGTCAGCAGAGTAAGAAGTCAGCTATACAAATACAGAAACAGAGACAGCTGGAGAAGAAGAAACAGAACCTACTACTCACTCAATATAATCAACTCAAGGTAATATAAATTAGATATTGGTCACCTACTCTTACGATAAGTCGATATAGTGAGCGATCAGACTGGTTTGATTGTTGGACTTACTGATAATCAGAAACATGCAATACTGTTAATGTTGTTTGTTGAAGCTAAGAACTGGATCTGGAATCTTTCCTTACTCAAATTTGGGTCCTCTCCTACATGATTGGTGGTTATATTTATAAGTGGGCATAATGTTGCATCATGTTCAAATTATGAAGTAAATATAATATGTTATATATCATAGCATTATATAAATTATAATACATAACAATGTATTTACTGTAGAGCTTATTTGTGATGATGGATAATGCTAAGACATCTAAAGAGAAGCAGGAGATGGGAGCGACCATAAAACAGCTTCAGCAGAGTATGGACAAACTCAAGGTAATGATTGCTCTCTTCACTACCCTTAAATATTGACCTACTATCAGGAAGAGTGTTGGCCTCGGTTCTCAGACTCAAAATCCTTTCCTCATCTTATCTAAGCTGCATTAACATGCAACACAAGCGGAACGACTTTCACAATTGATGACGAGGAATTTACATCTGCTCTTTGTATACTGTGTACTCAACCTAGTTGGAACTTTATTATTCAGAGCTCATGTTAATTCAGACAAAGAATACAAGGTTCCCTTTTCCAACATCAATGCATTATTATGCCACTTGATTCAGACTTCACTTAATAAGGGCAACATACTTTGGTATTCACTGGAGGTATTCATTTGGTGGATTGCACTGTATATTCCAAGCATCATATTTTGTTACCAGGCTGACTTGGCATCACCAGCCCCAGCACAGACTAAGCCCGCTGTCCCTGTGGCGGGAGGGTCTGTGGTGGCTGGTCCCAGAGTTGAGCAGAGTAAGACGGAGAGAGATATATTAGATACTGAGATTGACATGCATCGTCAGTCTCAAAGCGGGGAGGATACTAGCGAGCTACAGAAAAAGCTCAACTCACTACATCATCAGGTAAGCCAGCCTCCTCTGTACTGGGGAGGGGGTATCCCAACTGCATGGGGATAGATGATCTAGCTGTGCGAACCTCCACTGTCACTCTAAGGGGGTATCTTCACCAGGCTGGGCGTTGGGGAGGTTTTCTTCATGGGCCTGATGTCCTAAATAAGTACAGAGCGGGGTACTCGAAAACATTTTTTTCTTGTTTGTTCTCATGAGTTTTCATCTGCCTTTATGAAGATTAATAGGGTTGCAATTGCTAGAGACAATCACCGGTTCAAATGGCTGTGCCTCCAATACCAAGACACGTTGAGGTCCTATATAAAATATAAGTTATATAAGCAGTTCTTTACTCTCCATCCCGGTATTTTGTGTTCTGAGGATTTCTTTCACTATTTTGCTCTTGCTGTTATAATGTTTATCTATCTATTAGGCATCAGCTATGGGGTTAAGAGGTCGAGGCCGCGGACGAGGTGCTCGAGGTGGTTTGGGACGGGATGCTCCCATCAAGCCACCGCCCCCTACTGCTCTTACTGTTATGGGATTTAAGGCTGAGGAGAAGGAGGCTGTTATCTCACATTTCTCTGTAAGTATCTCAGGGCCAGATCAAATACTCACAAACCTCTGTCTGCTCTCATATAGGTTCCATATTAATATATTAACCTCAACTTGTGCTACGTGCGTACGACCACCTGACACTGCTAGTTGGTGTTTGCGTACGACCACCTGACACTGCTAGTTGGTGTTTGCGTACGACTACCTGACACTGCTAGTTGGTGTTTGCGTACGACCACCTGACACTGCGTTTTTACCCTTTAAATCATGTCATCTCGTCACTGGTTTGTTGATTAAAAATGTTTGATTAAAATCAGCATAGGCTGCAAGATATTAGTTGCCTGAAGGGCTAGGCTGCAATTGCTGCGCCAGATTGCTCTCTGTATGTAGACAGGTTGGAGCACACCTTGGGGGCTAACCAAACCCCAGTAGTCAATGAACTGTAGTTGGATATGAACCAGCGACCTTTAACACTTACATGCTGAAGGACCGGCGTTCTAACCAACTGAGCCACTTACATCATATACGTCTTGTATTTATAGGAGTACGGAACTGTAGAGGCGAAGGATTTCCAGGAGGGACCCATCACATCTATTGTAATAGAATATCCAAATGCTCACGATGCCAAAGTAGCTTCTATACACGGTGAGTATGGGTATCTATAAATATATGTCTGTCTGTTCTGGGACTCTGCAACAGGCGTAACATGGCATATTGTAACAGAGCTTTCTCAAGAGGGAAAAATGATTGCCGATGTTCACGAATAGCATACCGATGTTCTCTGAGTCAGTAGTAGCCAAATTATTATCAGCGTAGCTTTGCCCGGCAGAAATCAGAATGAATTAGACGTCATAAGGAGTATATATTTGCAGGTTGATATGTCTGCATAGGCATGAAACAGCCAAATTTTATGGCTAAATAATGATTCCTCTACTATTAAAACTCCCATCTCACCTGGCAAAAATTGATGCCAGGTAACGAAAGGCCATCCCAAACTAGTTGTATTTGAGCCTATTATTTACTCCTTCTGTAAAAGTTTACAAAAGAGTAACCCATCCAGGCTGTTTCTCAACGCATGCGGCTTGGCTTTATCAGTCAGGAAGGACCATTGTACATTTAGAATAAACTGATGTCATTCTTTTATTTACCTGTAGGCGCCAAGTTTGGCAATAAGAACCTGATTATGAAGTGGTACAAGCCTGCTGCTCTATCTCAGCCTGACACAGCTCAGACAGATCAGAGCTCCTCACAGGCAGCTCAGCAGACGGGAGGAGGACCGGAGACACTGACTGTGACTATCAGTACTAAGTCAGCGTCAGGAGGACCGGCAGCGGCTCCGGCAGCAGCAGCTCCAGGAGCCTCAGGAGTAACTCGAGCTGACTCTGTGTTAGACGAACAGGACGATCTACTGGCGGGAGAGGGTAATGAAGAGGTATGTCTACTTACTATCTGAATCATCGTTTATAAGCTAGATGACAGCAAAGCAACTGTTAGTTTAGCTCTTACATATTATTTTGTATACAATTCCTGTGAGAACTGGTGGAGGAAATTTGAGACCATTGGGGATACTAAGAGGGCTATAATGAGCTAAATCGTAAATTATGTTCCACAAAGAATCAATCAGAGAGGGATATGAAATAGACTCCATTACTCTTACATTCCCATTAATACTCTATGTACATAGACTCGAGATTTCCATAATCACCTGGTAATGACCAAATTACCGTTGTGTCAGTCATCAGTCGGCATAGTTTCTTAGGAGCTTTATAAAAAGTCACACAGGCCTGGCAAGTGATCGGCTATGATGACTTTGATTGGTCTATATCTGATTTGGTTGATTGTGATTGGTTTATTACACAGGGTGATATTGATGAAGCTTTACTACTTGGAGATGATGAAGAAGATGATGATGAGAAAAGATCCTGGTAACCACGGAAACACACACTATAAACAACATGGCGGCCTCTACCTGATATTCTATATGCTGACAAGTCGAAATACCACAGAAATATCATACCAGTGTTAATTGATATACCAATGACTGAAAACTTATTATAGCCGTAATATTTTGTGTTTTTGTTCTGAATTTACGACAATACGGGGCTGGCTGCGCATCCCTTGTAAATATTACATGTTAAATGGATAGTAATGAATTCCAATGCCTGCATATGTCTTTTGATGTCTTAAGCTCTCTGTTATATACTTTTGAATAGTTTCATTCTTTTTCTGCAAATATTGTAAGAATAAACAAAAAAGGTCGATATTCACATGTAAAACACTGGCAGAAAAAAGAGAGAGAAAGCCTAGATCAGAAAAGAATAACTGATCAGGATTTGGCAAACGAAAAAATATCAAAATTGTGGCCAGATGTTAGTGAGGATGTGTTTCCCTCCGGAAAAAAATTTCATTGTGAACGACCTTGGCCTTAGGGCCACGCCCCCACATTCTCACCAGAGAGTGTTTTGTTCTCAGTCTACGGACTCTAAACTGTATGACTGGGCGGAGGATGACTGTGTGTATACTGATTAATTACGACAGATTGATGTATACCTTTGCATGACATGTTTTTTCTTATGTGAACAAAAACTTGTTAGTTTCTCTTTGTGATCATATTGTCCTGCTAATATATTATTTCTGTTTCAGATGTTTACTGATAGAGGGAAATTATCAGGTGACAGTAGTATCTGTGATTGGCTACCATTATAAAACACATGCGATTATGTGTGTCTATTAACTCTTATTGTGTGGTCATATTCTCTGGAAAACAGTTGGGTGGCTCATAGCAAAATAAAGGTATGTAGAACACAAACAACGCTCATCATAGACTTAATAACAAACCTAGACAGGGCACTATAGGGAGCGTTAGCATTAAGGCACTGAGGCATTTAATTGTGTGCAACATAAGACATTGGAAGGTGTAGTAGAATTAGTGCTATCATTGAATTGCAGCTCATATACCAGGTTTTTTGTTGATAACTTGATCAACAATTTTGATTTGATTTTGAGATTGAATAAAGTATGTATGAACAAAAACCTGGAATATGATCACACCAAAGCTACTACGCCTTCTAATGTCGTTGCTTTGTCCACAATTAAATGCCCCAATGCTTATGCTCCATTAGTTTCCTGTCTAGGTTTATTATTAAAGACTTTGTTTGAGGCTGTTATTTTGTATCACATCTTATTCTCTATATTTTATTCTATCATGTGGGCGATTTCCAATTTTAGAATCCAAATATTGAGGAAGTTATGGTCTCCCACATTTTAAGGTGATGACCTTCAATTGGCATTGGGAATCAGCGGGCAATCCTTGTGTTACATCTAGGGGTGGAACGACCTCCTGAGGTTGGAGTTGAATTCCGGATATTTGACCTCGGATTCAACCACAAACCGGATCGGATATGTGTTATGTCTGATCCGAGATGATACGTTTTTAATCAACACTTACTTTAGCATCATTTATCTCACTAAAAATGACATGGAAAGAAGTATGATAGTCACTAATTTGTGGTTCAGATTAGATAATGGAGTTTGGCTGAAAGCACTCAGTGGTGATCAATAGGCAATCAATACCTATCTTATTTTCATAGCTAATTATATTGTTGCTGATTAAATTTGATGGATGTGTTTTTCTGCTTAAATTGAGAGAAGCATCTTTACTCAGATCGTTGTGAATAAGAGCATAATTTTTGTCCAATGATGTTCCCTGTAACAAACTATCTAGTTTAATGTACAAGGTTATCCTCTTCTTCAAAGTAGGAGGACAATTCCTATCCTAATCACAGCAGAGAGTTTGGGACATATGAGCAGGGAGTTTGTGCAAACTCAGTGATTACAAACATCGGGGTTTGCGTGATCCTGGCAAATTGAGTCAAGAGATCTTTGTACTCATTAAATGACACTTTCAAATAAACTGTTTGTGTGATCCTTGCACCATGGCTGTTTGAGTGATAAGTTGGTCCTTGTAAAGTATTATATCCAAGCAGATACATGCGCATTTAAATTAGGGTAATGGTTCAGGGAAAAGATTGTTGACGCTGTTTATCCATGTATTCAATGACCTTAACTGTATATTATGGTGCAAAAGTACAGCTGCTTGGACTTAGCGTTTGTACGCGTTATCCGGATCCGATCCGAGGTTGAATTTACCGACCGATCCGATATCCGATCCGAGGTTGCCTAACCCTGATCCGTTCCACCCCTAGTTACATCACAACGCGTCATACTTATTATTACTATGATATACTAATTGATAAGATGATGATCAAAATGTTTTGGGTCTAAGTGGGTCTCAAACCCGGATCCTTATACATGGTCCAGCAGGCGCACCCGCTACCACTGAGCTATGTTGTCTACACACTCATAGAGCTGGAACTCATGGTGCGATGGCAGCGGGGATGATAGCGGCATTGCATGCTGCTATAAATGTCTTGGGTTAGAGACCCGCCTAGTTCTGAGTTTTGATCATCATCTTATCTGTGGAACTAGTATAACATATTCATAATAAGAATGACGCGTTGTGACATAACACAGAGATTGCCCGCTGATTCTGAGTGCCAATTGACTGTCGTCACCATGAAAGTGCAAGAGTCTACAACTTCTTCAATATTAGAATTCAAAAGCTGCAAATCACACATTTGATATAATAGAATATGAAGAATAAGATGTGATACAAACTAGCAGCCTCAAAGTAAGTCTTTAAGACTATGGCACTCGTACATTCAAGTGACTCATATTCAGTCGTTCTTCATGAAATTAAATGAATAATCCTCTTTTCATCTGATCAAATATCATGCTTTTGTATAAGAAGTAATATAACTCAATGTGGTGTAGTAAATTTTTTTCCAGATTTAATCATCTAACAAATGCATAAAAATAAGGAATTTTTAGTGCATATATTATATTGCATTATTATCTAATACGTGTTTGATCTCATAGCTAATTGCATCCATTTCAATTTTGTTTTCCATCATATAAAAAGATTTTTTTAAATGTTCTCATAGTTTAGGCGTATTGATATTGTATCTTCATCTTTTTCACTTTTCTCTTTTGAGATGTTCCTCTTCTGCCACCAAGGGTAGCTCTACATCAGCGGGTACCTCAGGAGGTACCTCTGCTTCTCCATCAACAGGTTTCTCTCCTCCATCAACAGGTTTCTCTACTCCATCAACTGGTTTCTCTGCTTTTCCACTCGTAGGTTGCTCTGCTATATCTACTGGCATATCTGCTGCGTCAGGTTCCTTTGCATCAATGGCAGGCATATCGGAGTTTGCAACGGTTTCCTCTGCAGTATCCCCAGGCAAATCTGCCACATCTGGTTCATCTGCATCGATAGCCGTATCTCGGGTGTCGATGGGTTCCTCCATACCATCAATTGGCATATCTGCCACATCTGGTTCATCTGCATCGATGGCTGTATCTCGGGTGTCGATGGGTTCCTCCATACCATCAATTGGCAAATCTGCCGCATTAGGCTCATTTGCATCAATAGGCATCTCTGTGTCATCGGTAGGTTGCTCAACTGTATCATCACGAATCGCTCCAGTATCAGGTACCTGGTCTTCTCCGGTTGGTCCCTCTCCGGCTCTGGTTGGTTCCTCCGCGGCTACGGCTGGTTCCTCTACCTCACAGACAACATTATCAGGCCAGTCACACCCGCAGACTTCCTCCTCTGTATTAAATTTTGTGGGACTAACACACGAATCTGTTTGATTTGTGTTAATGTTAACGAAAGATGTACAGTTAGCTGTTGGTTTCAGTGTGGATCCAAAACTGTCCTTGCATTGTGTAGCAGCCGCCTCTACTCTTCCTACAATAATATTACAATGATGATATAAATAAGGTAGCAATCGCATAACGAACGTATAGAGGTAGATGTATACTTTAAGGTCGTGTATTGTAACCGCGTGGTTAATGTCCATGAGTGGTTAAAACTTTGTCAACCATACCATGCTATAATAAGGGCATTGTTTCCAAATGCTAGAGGCAGGTGGCTAATGAGTGAACATACTAACTCAGTAATAACAAGCTAGGAACGACTTTCACATATCCCTTATTTTTATTAACAATCTTCGATTTCAGAAGAGACATTTATAATTGTTGAGCTCAACATAGTGACTATGTCAAGGTCAAGCAGTTGCTTGAATCGGTACAACTATCTAAAATTATCATCAATTTGACAAATAATCGACCAATCAGCACTCTCTTCTTCACCAGTAGATGCAAAGTGTTATTATTATGGCAGACAGAAATGTATCATATTGTTTTGAATAAATTAGTAGGACAACTGTGGGCTGTGGTCAGGCCTATGCATTGTGGTAGGAGGGCATCAGAACGCAACATATAAAGTGCACATTTCTTGATCATCATATTGCCTGGGCAGCTAAATATTGTGGTTCAATGACAGTGGGCTTGCTGGCGTAATATGGCTAAAATATGTGTTTTGTTTCTTAAAGGAATCCAGGCCTGTTCACCAACGAGCCCCCCCCCCCCCCCCCGGCTACAATACGCAACTTTTCGGTAGAGGTAGATGTATATATTGATGACAATGTACAACTTGCTGTCATTAGTTCAATGCTGTGATAACAATTTAACATTCAGTTATCTTGTTTTTTTTAGAACAGCAGGATTCAGGGTAAATAACGTTGAACGTTGCTTTGACAGCTAGTTATGTTCTGATCTCGTTTAATCCAAAGGCTTGCGAGCATGAAACACAGGTAACATACATTCTAAAACCTTACTTCATTTTTAATGGTATCCTGACTTAATCACTGCTGACGTGATAGTTTTCACAATGATGGCGTGTTGAAAATGTTTGTGTACAACAGATCAAAGATGGCTGGCAATGAATGGAACGATTAATAACCTCAGCTGTCTTTTAAACTGCCACAGGACCCTGGTTGCCTTTTATTATAACGTTACAGAGCCTTTAGGTTTAGAATACTGAGGTTGATTTTCCCATTATTATCGCATGTTAGTATGACCAGCTGGTGCTGATGTTTATTTTGAAGACTTGGCATATTGATTTCCAAAGAACCAAAGAAATACCCCACAATAGTTTTTTTCTAAACAGAACATTCACCAATGGACTAGCAAAGCAGCATTAGTAAAACCATATCTATTGACTATCACTTGCTGTATCTATATAATTAGTGTCTCGTCAGGTGGATCAATGTATCCAGGCAGACCATTAAATGTGAGAAAATTAACTCAGATCCAGGTCAATTTTCAGGTACAAGACAATTCATGGACTTGACTTGAAATAGGTTAGGTAATTGAGCATTTACAAGTCAAACTTCTTCTTGCCAGAAAACTGTCGTTATTACACGCTTGCAAGCTATCTAGAGTTATGGTAACAGCTAAACGCTATTACTACGAGCATGTTCCAATGAGGGGCTGTGAGAAGCGATCAAACTCATCGGAGATAACCCAAAAAATTAAGTGATCCACTTGTCCTGAAATTTCATCTTATGATGTGATCCAAATGGAACATTAAATATACTGCAATGCCTACTAATTCTTCAACTAACTTTTCTAGTCAACTACTCTTTCCTTAACTGAGTACTAACCGTACTACTACTATCACAAGTAACACTAGTAACTCTTACTAATGTTTCCTAGTTCTTTACTTGACACTAAGGGTCCCATATATAATGTGTCCCGCGTAGAGTTGTTGGGTAATCACCATGAAAAATACAACCACCCCTCCATCAAAAGTCAAATTTATAAATTCAAAGCTGCCGTTTTTCAGGCCAAGGAAGTTGGTATCTCATCAGAATCTTGATGTATTTTGTCACTCAACTGATGCTTTATTTGAACCGCTTTGAATATTTGTCCTGATGTTTTATTTTATTGGATGATGTTCATTCATATTCAACTACAGGGCTGCATAGATAGATAAGATAGATAAGCAGTATTATTAGCTTGTTCTTGCTAAGATTTGATTTTGAGGACTCATGTCATATTTTCCTAACAAATCTTGATTAGCCTTTCCGCGCTGCCCATCGGTTTTTTTTGTGCAAAGGAAAGACCGATGAGCTGTGGATTCTGGTAATTACATAGTTTAACAAACTTACCATACTTGATGGATGATAGGACACAGAAGATCAAACAGGCTGAGACTCTCATTATGTACACCGTCCTTATTCCCCTCATCAGCACAGTGTAAACTGTATACATAGATCTGTGCAGTCAGCGGTATAAGACAGATCGGTGTCAAATATCTACATAAGTATACAGTCATTGTGGTACAGGCTGCAGCTAATGTCATATTGGATTGTTATTACAATAGACACCCTGATGTGACTGTCCGCCCAAGCTGTTGTGATCAGGTGGTGGTGGCACCTGCACCTGCCACCTTGGTTCGGCCACAAGAGGAGTGCAAACAATTGTTTAAAATCCTTTTGTTACATTTTTTTCTGGCATGATTGAACACGAATTCATGTATCTAACTAATGCTAATGGTTATATAAATGTTTCCGAAGACCATAAATGAGACATTACTGCCATATTGTGTGCCAGGGTTACAAGTGACCATTTCGTAAGAGGAACGGGGAGATAATGTTACAAGATAAAATATATTTTGATAAGCCCAAGGATTCAATGTGGAGAAAGGTTTCCACTCTACAGTGTAGCTTGTGGGATCCATGGACTCAAGCCGTGCCCTATATACCCCTGCCCGTCAAAAAATCAGGCTACTCTTCAATGGCAGAGGTAGAGGGGGTTTGTTTTTAATAGAATAACTGTCACTCTGTTTTATGCTGGTGAAATAGATATAAATTTGCTCAAAAACTATCCACTGATTGTATGACATGACTAGATCGAGTTTTTTCCAGGTAGCATACTTTTGAATTGCTCAAGATAACCATTAGCAGCAACTCAATGGGCATGCAAATTGGATTAAAGTTTATATTTGATAGGAATATTAAGTAATCTTTTCTAGGGGTACAGCATACAAAAGTATGGATACCATTGCACAACTGTCCCAGCTAGACACCGTGAGTCAATAGCTCTTCGAGGCCTTTTCTAGGATAACCCACTCATTGCTGTCCCCACCAGCATGAATCCACACCTGTGCGTTGATGAGCAATTGCTTATTCACTTCTTGTAGTAGGGCCCTCAGTGCATTTTGCTTCCAGGTCAAACCAAGGGAGGTTTACTTTCTTACCAACTAATCTTGTCATCGATACAAACTGCCAGTAGTCATCAAGGCACCCACCCCATATGGAGAACTCATTGTATAGAAGGATAGTGACTGGTGTTGTCATCTCTTCAGTGGCACAATATCTGTTAAGGCCTCTCGAAGAGTGCAAGTCTCCCATGATGTTCTTTGCATAACATACCACTCTTACGATGAGTGATTAATGAAAGGAAAATTTAGCCTGTCTTTTCGATTGTCGTTATTACTCTCCTCTCCTTGGAAAACAGAGCTGACCAAATAGAGCCAACTGGGCAAGAACTACGAACCTCCAACCTTAAACAGTTTACCTGATGGTTCTAGTTTGGCAGACTTAGTCCTCAAAATATCAGTTGACTATTAATTGATATTTAAAAACTAAGTTTTGAGGTGATTCAATGCGCGAGAACTTGTGTCAGCATAGCATGTCTACTAGGAGGAAACCCAACTTATCAATGATAATTCAGTTTAATTTGGCCAACCATCGTCATTTTGGCAACCAACTTTACCTCATTGATAATTACATGATACGTTGCATTGAATTGAGGTCAAGACTGGCAAATCATTTGAACACCATTCAATTTGAATGTGTGAGTGCCTTCATCTACTTTCATCAGGTTAATTTTATGGCTGCTGAGGACAAATTGAATGGTAAAGAGTTTCAGAGATTTATACGCTTAAAACCTTTTGATGAAAGGTTTGCGAAACACGGTAACACAACAGGTCAGGTTTAGAGAAAAAGTTTTAAAATTCTCTACTTGATAAAGCACTATTTGTCTGGCATCACTAAATGTCACATAATTAATGATCAATGTTTGGCAGCTTGAGTACAATAATCATCTAAGGTTACACATTGTTTCTACTATCATTGCTAATTGCGCCATGTCATGTCTGTAGACCAGAATAGCTTTACATCCACCATATTCTCCTAGTGTAGTATGATCTAGTGTTGGGCCTCTCCCCTTCTCCTCAGCTGATGTTTTGTACCACCGGTAGTTGTCCATAGATAATCTTTCGCTGTTTCTGCTTATACATCGGCATATCATGTCAAACTTTTCTCTGTAATCAAAAGCGTAAACTGTTATAAATTTTTGTATACGATCTGTAAATTACCACTGACACTTTTTATTCAAATAGTAATAACGGTGTTTTATTTTGTTTGTGCTATCAGCCTACTCCACAGAGAGGGTTACACTGCGACTCTTTACTTCTGTTTAGACCGCTCAGTCGTTCTATTTGGATAGACAAAGTCAGAAGGTGGGACGATGTTCGCTGCTCAGAATGCAGCTGATTGTGGGGGCAGGCTACTCTTGTGTGATTTTGTTGTGGCAATATCTAACTTTTTTCTAAATGGGCAGTGTCTGTAGCCTATACAATCAGCTAAGAGTTAGGTGCTGGGTTGTTGGCCTAGTCTCTTTGTGCTGAGTTGAGGGGGCTATCTTCTGGTGATCAACAAGAAACCGCCCACCCTTGAAGAACAAGATGTGGGTCAGGTTCATCTGCCATTGCATGTAAATGGATAAAAAGTTATTTCTCAATCACCCCTTTGAGAGAATAAAGGTACATTGATTGATTGATTGATTTGTATTTTTACATACGATATCATGGCGAGGATGATGAAGAAATTTATGTATATGACAGCTCTTGGTGTAACTCAGTTGTACATAAAATTGTTGTTGTAAAAATTCATAAAGTAATTAAAAAAACTGCATTGGCGTTTAGTTGTTCGGCTGCGTCTGGGTCTGAATTTATAGGCATTACGTGAGGATACTCTTTGATTGGTATTAAAAAATGATACGATTGTACAGAGGATGAGACATACATACATACATCATAGAAATTAATCCAAAACAAGTCGGTTCCACTTTAACAGTTCTATATAATATGAAGAATGTCAAATTATGGTCGAAAACCCTGATGTGACCTCACACACAGGCTTTCGGATCTCACGGGCGAATATTGAAAGGGTTGACTTCAATGCCTCATATCACAGCTTCTAGTGGTACAAGAGGGTCAATTTTTGGCTTGTTTGGAAGTTGATTAGCTGGAGAAACAGCTTTGATAATCCCAATCTTAATTTCATGTTTTAAAGCATTGTTACTACCTGTGGCTGATAGCCTGATACATACTTGTAGATATTTGCAGGGATGTTTGAATCCAGCGTGGCTTCGTAATTCTTCCTCTCTTTCTCGATTTCAGAGGACTCCATTCTCGTAGCAAGATTCTTATAGCTGAACAATGATTGAAGGCTGCCGATCTTATACTTGTCAGCGATTTGCCGGTATATCATCTTTGGTGTGTTTTTTGTCTCCATAAAATGAATGCCTTGTTGTTTGAATTTACTGATCTGATACCGATCGCCTAACATCATCAACGTGTAGAGAGTTGTATCTGGAAAAATCAATAAATATTGTCTTGCAGGGGTGAGAGGTCCCCATAACAATCACTCACTGTGTACCGGTCTAACCAGACTAACTCAAAATTGCCTTCTCTGTCGAGTCTGTAAGCTAAGCTTCCTTCAGCAGGTAGTCGCTTGATTAATTGTTCCATATTTTTTAAAGCTAAAAGGAATTCACAAGCAAATCTTTTGATAAACCATTAATACTAATAGTATTACCGGAGATTAGTATGTCTGCCTGTGGATTCATCATATCCAGAAGCAGCACTGTATCATCTGCTGAGAGATCCTCCAGTTTAATCACAGGTAGCTCATCTAACACTCCCCTCTCAGCTTTACGGAACTCCTCCTTCAATACGGGGGAGAAAAGTCCCAGCAGCTGCAACAATCAAATGTATATATATATATATATATATATATATATTATATTTAAATGAGTAATACATGTATTCAGTGGCAAACCATTGCATGGTCACACATGTTTTTGTATTGCCGATCTAAGCTGTACAGTTAATTTTCTGGTTCCAGTACTTGTCAGTCATAGGATGGGGGGATGGATCAAGCATGATCCATTTTGCTTGCATTAAGGTTTTAAGCCGCCGCCGGATCACCTATAATGGGAATGAACGGACTGCGGGCAATTTGGATCAAACTTGATCTAGGGGGTTGGGCATTCTAAATTACTGCCAGCTACGCCTCCCCAATATTTTAACATCTCATAGTCATAGCCAATTAAACTAATGGGTATGCTTAGCTTCTAAAAAATGTTATTACTGATTTTTTGAAATTTACACAGTACACGTTGCCTTCCATACCTCTTTAGTAACATAAAAAGAGCGACCTTCTACTACCAGAACTCCTGTACTGTCCTCATCCTTCTTCTCATAGCGTCTCTGCACCTCCGGCATCTTCGTATCACAGTCACCTTCTCCAGCTGAGAGTCACATGTTAGAAGTGAAATAAAATATTAGTTTGACAGTTTGTTATGATAGGCCATTATCACGCTATAGAATTTATATACGTATTAGCAATCCAAATAATGAGGAAGTTATTGACTCTCAAACTTTCAGGGTGACAGCAGTCAATTGGCATTGAGAATCAGCGAGAAATCCCTGTGTGATGTCACAACGCGTCAAGCTTATTATGAGTATGTTATACTATTAATTCCACAGATAAGATGATGATCAAATTCAGACCTAGATGGGACTCGTAGCTGGGCCATTTGTACCAGCAGGCAACGGCGCTTCCATCGGACCACTAGGTCCAGCTCAGTCATAGCGGCATTGCCTGCTGGGCCACATGGACCTGGGTTCAAGACCCACTAACTTCCAGAAAATTTTGATCATCACCTTATCTATTAGTATATCTTAATAAGTTATGACGCATTGCGATTTCACACAAGTATTGCCCGCTGATTCCGAATGCCAATTGAAGGTGATCACCTTGAAAGTTTGAGAGACCACAACTTCCAAAATAATTGGATTCTAAAGCTGGAAATTGCTCACTTGATAGATTAAAATATGGAGGATAAGATGTGAGACATAATAGGTAGGTCTTCAAGAGGTGATTGATGGTTTTATACTTCTTCTGATATAGCGTGATGTTTCAGTTATGCTTGCTTATTTGTCTCATTTAGTTGCATGCCTGTCAACCCTCCCAGTTTGGCTGGGAGTCTCCTGCAAATGAGACCTACCCCCTGTGAGGCAAAAAGCTTCATGAATTCTCCAAGTTTAGTCATGTAATAAAATATAGGTTTTTATCGACATATTATTTTGATTTTCACATATCCCTTGGATGCATAGCGAATATAGCACCAGAAGGAAGTCCTGTTGAAAGGTGCAGATTTTTTTCTTCTAGAGAATCTCTGCCCCCTCCCCAAATATTATAATGAAAACACAAAAAGCTGTTCTTGGAAGGACCTCTTGTTATATTGAATATTAGCCAGATTCTATTTGCCATGACAATTTTTACTTGTGAGTTGCCCCAGCCTCACATAAAGTAAAGGCAACTCCCATCTTACGTGTAGTTTGAGAACAAAGGCATAAATAACATGACTCAGTCAGCCAGTCACATAGCAGCAACCAGATAGTGCAGACTACTATCATATTTCGTACTGAGGAATCATATTATGATATACCTTTGTACCAACTACTCTCTCATAATTAACCTACCATATTATAAATCCTTAAAAATAGAATCAAAAACAAAAACAGAGAGTAGGGACCCTACAACAAAAAGAAAAAGAAAAACCAAAAAAAAAGAAGAGATAGAGATTGGGAAAGGGATTCTACCTATGACCGTCTACTGTAATACAGTATACTCATGAGGACATATAGATTTATTACTCATATTGATGATTTTATTACATGTAGAGTCACCCCGAAGGCTGCAGTGAGGACACCCTATATTGATAGCTTTGTACTGATACAGATCTTGCTTGGTATGGGAAAGGTATAGATACTTGTAACAGTGATTCAAGGTGAGCCTATTGAGTATAAGGAGTTGAATCTGACCACTCATCCTAACGCCCCTAGTTTCTGTTGTAACAGCCTCAATATGCCAGACAAATCCTGTGAAGAATCTTAGAATGATAGTATAACCTCACCTGTTCTCTGTTTAGGAGATGACATTTTTCAGCTCTGTTCTCCCAAAGAGATTTTGCTGCAAAATTCCTTTGTTGTATTCTAGAAGAGGTGACAGGCCTTCCGATGTGAACCTTTATATCTTAGGATGAGATAACTACTACTACTACTGAAACACTCCAATCACGTGTTTAGCAGTGTGCAAAACATCACGTCAATATTAGGGTCACCTTGAAATAACTCATACATTGAATTGTACTATTCTTAGAATAGCATTTTCAACTCACCATTCTCCAATCAGGGAGCTGTATTTTCCGATAGACATTCTCACAATTTTCATTTGACATCGAGCTCAGTCCCTAGTAGCTTTTTGGAGTTTGCGCAATGTTTGATTACTAAAAAAATCAATTTTCTGTGAGCAACATTTTGTATAAACTAGCGTCTTTTTCTTTTATTTGGTTGTTATTTCGAACGTAAAAACTTTTATTTATGCCTGTTTTGATAATATAAAACAATATGAAACAAATCCATAAATCAATGAATATTTTATTAGAGACTGCACTATATCCGGAAGAATTGTAGCAGACAAAGAACCGCCTGTTTTAGGATGGACTCACCAGTGGTTGGTCTTTAGAGAGGTGCTCGATGGACATAAGGCAGTGTATCCCTCAAGATTATACAATCATATAGGTAATGTAGAGGTATGACGCATATGGGAGTATAAGGCTTGTGTGGAATTTACTGTATATGGTTGTATAACATATCATCCAATAACATCAGATTATCTGTTGCAGCCAACCAATAGAAATGCATAGTGACAATAGGCATGCATAGCAGGGATACTCTGATTAGCATGGGGATTAACCCTACGCCACACTATAATCTGTACCGCTCATTCATAAACTCTAAGGCTCGAGTTGCCTGGGATCCTTATACTTAGGTGATTGGATGAACTAAGGCACACTATTGCCATAGGTTTGATACTACAACCGTACATAGCAGACAGGGTCTTCATTGCACAGAATTATTGAGCACAGTGTACTACCAAGGAGAAACAGCAACATCACTTTATTAAATCATTTTTTTTACCAACATGCATTCCCAAGACAATAGATCAGAGTCTGTATTGAACAACGTAAGTTTAATTATTATAATTTTTATTTCCTGGTTGTTTTTTCTGAAGATGCCATACTATTTGTTAGCTGAAAATTGCCAAATGACTATAGGCTCTTTGCACATCCAGTTCTCTTTTTTGTTTGAAAAAAAAAACTGCTGGGCTCACTTTTACTTTCACTGGCAGCTTGTTGTTTTTTTTATTCGTTACCTGAACTGAACAGTAACAATTATATTGTTTCTATTGTTTTAATGTATGCAACTGTTTCGCACCAAGTATGTTGCTAACACAAAGAAAAGTCATTCATCTGCTGGTGCTCCAAGGAAGCAATCCCTCTCTCCCTACTGTGCTTCACTTTGCCACACAGCTGCTCAACGATGTGACTTACTATTATTCTTAGATTACTAATTGCGTAATTTAACTGAATCTTCTCTACTCACCATGCCTTCTCATGACAGTAAGTTTAATTTAACAAGACTGATACAATTATAGATACAAATAAACTGCTGCTAGATTTAAATTACTGTTAACCTTATTTTATTAATTGTTTAATTTTACTGAATTTTTCTGTATAATGTATATTTCCAACATTGCTCATCGATTTGAATGATATCATTCAATCATATCAAAGA
Organism: Membranipora membranacea; assembly: GCA_914767715.1. Classification (NCBI taxonomy): domain Eukaryota; kingdom Metazoa; phylum Bryozoa; class Gymnolaemata; order Cheilostomatida; family Membraniporidae; genus Membranipora; species Membranipora membranacea. The sequence continues at coordinate 24,398,079 of OU612069.1, forward strand.
CAATTCTAACCATATATTAGATTTAACACAATCCTGAATAGTGTGTATAAACATTCACAACAAATATTATCTGGGTACCACAATACACCCCCCCCCCCCCTCCAACAGACTAGAAATCATGAATGCCTCTGGAGCCCATACACATGGTGCCTAATATTTATGTGATGATTCTATTTCTGTCAGATCCGAAGTCATCATCTACATATAAACCACATGGATATGATCAGCATATCCTGCAACGAAGGGGCGAACATTTAGTTGCGTACACATCTTTATTGTTAACACGTCATTATACCTTGTAATTATTGCATGCTTTCCAAACAGAATCTTCAAACAGATCTTCAAATTGAATTAAATTTATTTTGTTTTTTTATTAATTTCATATCAACATCCCTGCACAAAAACACAAACATTGCTCACTACTCAAATATTATTTGTAGCTTGAACTCTTTTCGTTTGATATCTTATCTCACGGTCTTACTACCTGAACATTGGACACTTTATTTTTATGATACTCTTAAGAGAAGCTTATGACTTTGCTTTTGATCAATACAGTCTTGGTGCGTCCTCAAAAAAACTTGGAATTACCCATTTCAATCTAATTTTCATGTTTTATATGAAAAGAGTGTTGTTTGGATCCCCTACTTTGCCCTAAGCTAAATGATTTTATTTTGTCTTTTTGTTGTAGACATTTTAGTACCATTTTGATGATGAATGCCACCCGTTACATCACAGGATTGTCTTTAACCAAACCCCAAGGATATCCTCTCGAAATGCTTACAGATCCAAACCAAAGTTTTGCCGAACAAACAACAGTCTGCTTTTAATTCTAAAGGCTGATCTCTGTATACTCTTAAGTCTAGCCTAGCTTCCATCAAAGAGAAAGGTTTAAAACACTGGCATAGCATAACATATAAATGATCTAATATAAGTTATATAAAAAATATTCAGAGCCGTTTCATTGAAACCGAATGAGAAAAAGACGGGCGTTGCATTTAGAGACTAGGTGAGCCATGTGCTTGACAAAACTGAGCTTTTGGTCTATGGGTTAAATTGCAGTTTCTCGATCTCTTGCAGCAGATACCTTGATTGAGAATTTTGTTTCGGAATTATATTAGCTGTACCTTGACGATTAGTTGAGCTAGCTGTATCCATGCTAGTCTGGTATTTTTTTAAATCAGAGAAAGATATCTTTATGTATGATACTTAACCTGAGAGCTATCACCAGCACACGACTTTCATCTCTGTCATGATAGTGTATGTTTCATAAAATACAATACAATACAATACAAAAGAAAATTCTTTGTTCGGACAGATTCAAAGTTTTTCGCTTTGCTATTTTCAAAAATTCTTTGGAATTCATTTGTACCTTGTCCTGCAATTCATAAAGATCTTGGACGCTGTGATTAATTACCACTCCAATTTGGCCACACTGCTTATTTATATTTTATATTTGATTTGATGTACATTACCCAACAATATAATAATCATAAGTGAGCAAGGGTACTCAAACTTATTCTCTTTAGCTCGATTCAATAGGGAATTAGTCATACAAAAATGACACTTAATTTCAAACTTAAATCTCTTACATCATATCACAGCAATAATTTAATTATGTCTGAGCTGGTGTGAGAAAGATATTCTATTCCTCATTAACAGGGAAGTTGGTACAGAGTAACAGGGAAGTCGTTTGTTTGTATAAATCAAGAGTTATGCTAGCATCAGGAAGCAAACATGGACAGTTTGATTGGTTTCCCAATTACTCGAATCAGATGTTTAGTATCACAATACATACCTTGAAATTCTATTTGTTGTAACTGTCAACAATACCTTGACTTGATAGAACCTCGTAGTAATAGTTTGAAAATCCAAGGAGTAGAAAGACAATTGTGCGATATGATGTACATCAATCAAAACAAACTTCATTGAATGGGTGCATGTGAGTTAAACCTGAATTGTGAATTCCCTGAGCAAACAATTTTTGCCTGCGAACACATTTTTTTATATTTACAAGTGACACAGTGAGGTGATGAAGGCCATATATATCAGCAAGACACAAGCACAGATCAAGGGCAATCTATTATGTGTATAAGAAAGATAAAAATGTTGGCATTTGCCTTCCTTCAGTGTTTGAGGTTGAATGTCAAGTGGATTACAACCAATTGTTAGGGTCAAATAATTGCTTTGAAGTTTGTGCGTTGATGACCTGAAGATATTGTTATTATCGGACTTTGTGAATTTGCAGCAAATCCATCAAACACTCTGTCCACCTTTATACATATATAATATATACGCACCAAAATGGAAACTATGGCACGTGCAGGATTTCGATCGCCTCAAAGAGTATGTGCGCTGATTAAGAATATTTGCTTGTAACTAGCCAATCTGCAAAGCCGTAGAGGAGTAATTGCAATTCCGAGGGCTTAAGGGCCCATTTTGTCCTAATATTAGATTTTCTAAATACTGAAGTGATCTAGTGTGTATTTGATATAATAACCGAACAGACTTGGGATAAAACACTGTCAACTGAGTGTGCAGTTGTAGTCACCACTCTTTCGTTGAACAGATTCGGGTTTTTAGTTTGTCAATGCTGAAACCAGATCTTAACACCTCTTCAATAACAATCATCTAAACTAGGAGTTGCATTCTTCCTTGATAAGAGAAGACAACTACTTTGAAGTACAGTTAAAACTTCAAACAGGGTGTTAAACCAAGGGTAGCTCTTGGACTGCACTCAGGCGTCTTAGTGTACGGAAATATTTCAATTGAATGATTTCAATTAACCTGTTAACATTGTATTTAGTTTGTCCCAGGAGGGTGATTCGTACCCTCGCTATTGGCTCCAGCCTTCGTCTGTGTTTTTACTGTTATTTGTTTTGGTGGTGCTTGGTTTTTGGGTGAGCTATCCTTCTTGGCTGTTATCGGCTTTGGTTCGGGACGGCTGCTCTCCTGTGGGTCCTGCTAGTGCTCTGCATGACTGGCTCAGGGCACCAGCTGGATTGCTGGACTGCTTGATGCAGGCCAAGTCAATGCTAATATTTTACCGTATTGTTTAAACCAAACAAATTGCTGCTTATAGGTGAAACTTAACTGTTGCAATCTACTAGTTTCATGATGCAATCATGAAAATCTGTAATTAACCATCATGGAGATAACCACAAAGTCTGGCCTTGGCATAACACTGCCATCTGCCACATCTATTGGCATTATGTTACATAAGTTACTGACAACCATTACTTGACATCTAAGGAATCCTGGAAGGGGAGGACACATCCTGAGAGGGATAACTTGGATAGAGAGTAGCAGAATAATATTCTAAATGTAGCGAAAACTTTAGATAAATACAGAAATTTAAACACACACAATATAATAATTCTATGCCAAGTAAAATAAGAAGATTGAATATCCTGAAAAATAACGTAAAATAATGTTGGTCACTTATGCTTTGTTCAGCATAAATACAAAATCGAACAATCTCTAATTATTACAAATTTTCCAGCAAAAAATGTTAACAAATGTTCCCAGTAAGTGTTTGCCAGAAAGGGATCTCTTGAAGGCCTTGACAGCCAGCAAACAAAATAAGGATAGTAAGTGCGATATATATCCTTACCGTTGAATAGGCACATCAGTGCAGGCTGATGAGAAAAACTATGTCCGGGCGCATAAGTACTATTTGACAATCAGCCTAACAACTTCCATTTACATACCCTACACCTTTGCCCATTACATTACCAAACTTGAGTGCTCAGGTTGCATAATGATTGCAAATGTTTTTGTGCCGCGATCGCGCCATGAAGAAAATCATCTAACATGCTTCCATATATATAGTGCTCCTCCGCTGCATTTCTGGAGAGGTTGCAGGGGTGACAGTGTTTTCTACTACATTTCCATTTATTTCCTCCACATCAGATCCTAGAAAGACAACGTAAGTTATTATATCAAGTTGATTGTATAGAGCGTAACAGAAAAAAAAGAAAAAGCACCTCCAGTGAGACGCTATCTAGGGGCGGAAACAATGTATCTATTGAAATTAAATTGCAATAATGACAGGGCATGATTATATGCCTGACAGGTTAGGCTAATACTATCTATCATAGCTTTTATTGTGCACATCTTTATAATCTGTGATGCAATGTTTATGGTATTATCGTCCTTAACAGCAACTGTGTCAATAATAACAGTTCCAAATAAGCAATAATAAGTATGATCCACATTACAAAATTATATACACCTACTCTTCAAGCAGAGAAAGTTGTCTCTATGTATCTGTACACTCTGCAGAAATCTGTTCCAGTTGAATGCTTTCCGTCCGTTCAGAATGAAGAAAAGGGTGCACAGCACAAGACCTAAAGGAAAGATATGCATATCTTTTCACTGCTAGTAGCAATTCCATCAGGTAGTTTACCCTATATGCATGGCATTGTTTATAAATGATGGTGCCTAGTAGTTAAGCCTTTGACCACTTCACCATTCTGTTAATGGGCCGGGGAAAGATGTAGCTTGTAAAATGTACTCCGTTTTGTGCACAAAATCATTAATCAGTGCTACCTTTTCTAAAATGTTCTACAATGGGACAAGCAGACAGTTTGCCACCTGGAAAGGACGGACATATCTCATCAGATATTAGGTGAGTGATAACTCACCATATATACAGTGACAGAAGACATGGGCACCAACAAGTCCTGTAAGTGGCTTTCCTTTAATGTTCTGAAGTCTGTTTATTACTTGAATAATGTGAAGTGCCACAAAGGAGACTCCATAATACTTCAGTGGTCTCAGCCTCTCACAAATCTCCAGCTGTCATTAAATAGAGAAAAAATGAGGTGCGATGGCTAAAGGATCTCAATTTACGACTCTGCATGTCTTATCAAGCGGACAACACAAACATAATCTTGGTCAGACTGTAATTATGGATGCGTATATTTAAAGTGATAGAAAGTAAAATTTTATACAAAATTAATGTTACATTCTATATTGGAGACCTGGTTGTTAGTTTAAAGATCATCATACTTCAAAATGTGCATCTTATCAATAGTCATACCGTAGGTGGGATGTTGATTTGATTTGAAGCCAACATAGAATTAAAATCTTACAAGGGCAAACTTTTCTTTGTTCGACACTGCATGGAGAGATTTACTTAAATTCCAAACTCACTGATGAAATTTAGCCAAGGCCTACCTGAATCCTTATTTCGTTCTGCAGATCATCAAAGTTGCTCATCCTCATGACATAGGCATGTAGGTAAATGAAACAGGTCATAATCAAGAAGTTACCAACAATGATAGGTATCCAATATCTACAACAAATATATCAGAACAAATATTAGATTCCTATGTAGTTCTAAAAGTATTATATTTAGATATGTAATTTTGGTATGTTTTGTGCAACAGTCTTTTTTTTATGGAAATCCAACAAAAGGACCGAACCACAAAATCAAGCTGAAGAAAGAAAGAAAAACACGTTCAGGTAAATAAATCTGAACAATTACTTACATGGCAAATCTCCATATGTTGCCTGTGCCACTACCTGATCTCAACCAACAGAAAGGCATTGATGCGAGACCATAGTCATCAGTTATTAATGGTAAGGTGGAGACAGCGGCAGGTAAGACCCAGCAAACACAGATAAATATCCTGTCAGAAAACAAGCATAAGGTGAGTGAGAGACAAAATGGAATCTCGAAATGTGGAACTTTCTGGTGGTATACTGGGCTGTTGATTGAGAGTTTTTCATGACATAGATAAAAAAGAATCCACATGCATTTCGCCTACAAATTTGGGAGTTCCCACTTATCTATGCAAAACTAAAAGAAATTAATCCCACCATTTGCGGGTGAATTGATTAGCAATACAGACAAAGGCGCAAGTCAGTGACTCTGCCTTTCTTGTTTCAGGATTGACCCGCAAAAGCCTGATATTGGTTATTAGTTACATGTTACATACAGAAGCAGCTCACCACTCTTTCCTGTCCACAGCAGCTTTACTTTTCCGTTTTGTAAACACCATAAAGAGGTAGAATGTTAGACTCGCAACCCACAGGAATTGAGTGAGTCCTGAAGAAGAAAAATGCGTGTAAATAGATGTGCCAGGTACTCTAAAATACAGGAAATACAAACACAAATAGCAGAATGTTATTATCATTTTGCTGCATAAAGCTAATTCATTCCAACATCCCTAGTTGGTTTTGAGTGGGAATGACATCAATGCTACATATTTCCAATTCAGGCTGTATCAAACGCAGTAAGTCATACAGATCATAATATTAATAGTTGTCCCCTCTGAATAAAGAAGAGAGAAATCGCAATCAAGAAATAAATTGATGTGATCTGATATAATTGATATGTTTAATCAGGGCCATTGGGCGCAAGCTCACTGGTTGAATGAATTGACTTAATAAATGAGTATATGCTTGATTTTTGTAGCACTGAGTCAGACTTAAAGAAAATTACGCGAAATGTTTTGGCTTTGATGCCGGGAAAATTATTGTTTGCAACAGTAGCAAATATTGATTCTCCTGACATCAAACTTCTGTGTTAACTTATGCTGTGCGATGGACAATTGCATGCAAGATCTAACACCACACGCCAATCCAAATGTTTGGTATCTTTAATTTCAATTTAATCAATTGATGTTTCATTCAAATAATATTCCTGTAACTTTACCAGCTGATATAGTTTTGATGTAGTTCAATAATTTTTTATCCCTCACTTAGATATTCTGGTTTCCTTCAAACTGCAATATGAGCCTCCAACTCTCATAGAAAGTTTTTCACACATGCAAGGAAAGCCGCTTGAGTGGAAGCAGAACTGCCACAATGCTGATTAAGCTATTTAAACTGACTTTACCCACTATGTTCACTGGTTTGAGAAAAGGATGTACTTAGTACTGAACAATAGAGCTGTAAAAGACTTGTGGTTAAAATGTTACATTTTATGACAACAGAAGGGATTAGTTTGGTTATCAATATTGTTAGAGTACTACTGGTGTCTAAAGGTAAAATTGTAGAAATCGATAAAGATTGATGGAATCTAAGATTTTATTTACCGAGAGTTGTGATGAGATAACTCTGGACAACACACCAAGTTCCATCCTCTCGTCCATCTGTCTGAAGTGAGAATGAAATATGGAGTAGAAATTAATTGAGAATAGATAAATAAGTGAGCACTTACAGATGACTGCGAAAGGGACCCACAAGAGATTTTATGTTGTACCAATACATACCAATGCAAAACCAGTACCAAATAGTATTACGAACGCAAATTTTGTCAGCCTTATGTCAATGACCTATTTGAATGTCAATCAATGCAACATTTAGACTGTTCCCGGCTGTGACCAAAACAACAACAAAAATTATCTTTTTATCCAAACTGTCTTAGTATTTTGGCATTTTTTGACTGGCATAGTGTGCAATAGCAGATTTTATTGAAAAGAAAATGTTCACATTTTGCGTTCCAGCTTTTATGGTGTCTATGGATCGCTGCTTAACTATCCCTTTTATTACAGTAACTCATAATTTTAGATCAATTTGTAGTTACCTATCCTAACTTCACCTAACCTATAAGTATATGATATCTGCTTTCAAAATTGCTTGCAACTATTAATTAAAACATGTAATTTGTGTTGATTAAAAACACTTTCTACCTCATAACTCAGTATTATGAAATAAATGATATTTTGAACTGTTCCAATTCATCTTTCTGTCAGCCTATCAATGGTGAAACAGTGATGTCTTGAACAGAAGAATACTTGGAATATTTATTTCCTGAGGATGTCTGTTCAGGCAAGAGCCGATGCAATAACAATAACGGTTTACTCTAACTTACCAAACAGAATGCCACTCCTTCTACTAGATTGGATACTATTATATACACAAACAGCCTCTACAATACAAACAGTACTTAATAGCATTCCACAACAGATCATGTCCTTGAGCAATTTGAAGGCATTCAGACAAGACACATCTATTTCATGTCCAACACATTATAGTTTTTCAGTATTCAGCCCATTTACGGTCTATGGCTTCAATTTTACTTCTTTTGCTGTAATTTTTTTGCTTGCTTTAGCACATTTGGTAGAACATCACTTTAATGATAAAGATTGTTGTCAATAATTGTTAAAAAAATGGTATCGAATACAGTATTACCTGATCAAAAGTTTGATGCATGCGAAACAGCAAGCACACTGCTAGAGTCAACACATCAGCTGATATGGACAGAGAGACCACGGTTTTTTTTATAATTCTCAGTGCATCCTGTCAAATGAAAATTAAATAGATATTTTTGTACAGTTATTGAGATTGGAATTGGAATTTAGCCATATCGATTTCACATAAATGACTTGAATAGGCAGTGCAGTGAGAGTATTTATAATCTTAGGTATTATTAGTTTAGGCAGTGTAGTATTATTTACATAGCTTATCACAACTAGAATCTAATACCTGATCATTCATTAATAATATGGCATAAATTATTGTAAGGCAACATTTAGCATTGCTTATATACTATTCATCTCTGCCAACTAGCAAAATCTGAGTTTTTAGCTTACATTCTAAAATCCCCTGAGCAGCCTGAGTTGAACCCAAAAATCTGAGTAACTCGGGCTAAACCTGAGTGGTTGAGAGCCTTGTCGAAAACAATGGGGAGTAAACTGTTCTCATGCTGGAGCCATACTAATAGATGGTAAATAATTAATATTTGAGAGTTGACTATGTGTTGTCAGTCCAGAAAAGTTATTTAAAATAGAGTATAAAAGCAGAAGCATCTACAACCAATTATATCTGTTGCTGGAAAAATTGGGATATCTGGCTCCCTCTGGCATACCTGTCGAAGGCAGGTGATGTCAGAGGATATTGGCCAACAATAAAGCTGCCCATTGGCAACCCCTACAGAAGGTTGCTGGCTAAACCTTGCCGACTGGAGAGCCCCAAGATGAAATTGCACAGCTACCTTAGCAAACTCACCATTAGTTGCAAGGGCTCATTTTAAGATACAGTAAATCTTATATTTTTCCCTATGTAATACAGCTGTGTCACAATCCCTAGCTAGCCCTAACCTTTATCTCCAGATTGCCTAGTAAGAAATAAGCTGCATAAATATTCTCAAATAATTGCAAATTTGGTTTTCATTCTGATATCTAACCCATAATCGCACTACTTCTATTTGTACTAGGTAGAATAATTTTCGGACCAATTTTTCCTCATATTGGAACTCAGACTGCTGGGCATTAATACATTTACATGTTTAACAATTTTATGAAAATGATCCGAAGGTGACGCAACACTATCACTCAAAGCCATTCATTATCTATGACTAATAAAGGCCCAACCTTCACTGTGAAAGTCTATAGGGTAAATTAATTGTCAGATATCGTTATTATTCCTACTCACACAATCCTCTGGAGTGAGATCACAGTTCTCATGTAGGTTTACTGCACTCTGATTGAGATGACCTGTTGAAAGCTCTTGTGACATAAAGTTGGCCATTTACGGAATTTCTATGTACGACCTTCAAGAGTAAGAAGATAATGAGTAAAACATAAGAAATAATCACACAATTAGGCTGTTACATACATAGGTGACTTGTTAGTCTTCCGTTGTGTTGTGGTCACTAATAGCTCACACCTTCATTGTAAAAGTTTGTTGGATGAATTAAAGGTAAGTCACGGTGATTATTCCTACTCACAGAAACCCAGAAACACCAGCTATTCAAGCCCTCAACGCCAAAATCAAAACCTAAACTAAGAAAGCTAGAGGAGGACGAGACTAACATGGGTTAAACGCCTTCAGAAAGACCTCGAGAAAGTACATCTCTCCCTGAATCAAGCTCTCAAGGTGTCACAAGACAGAGTGGTGTAGAGGTGTGTTGTACACGAGATGAAATGATTATAAGCAGTCAGGATGTGTGAACAGACTACATTTGCATAAGTCAAAAGTCAAGTAAGTCAAGTCATAACTTTCAACTTCAAAGCTTTACGAGATTGTAAACTAACAAAACATCACTGTAAATGTCCAAAGGATAAATTAATGTTTATTTTCCATGTTTATTTCTACTCACACAATCTTCTGTAGTGAGGTCACAGTTCTCATGTAGCGATAATCCAGGCAGGTATGTACTCTGTTTGAGATAACTTGTGGAAAGGATCTGGCTTATTGTGTCAGCCACTAACAGATTTTTGAGGTACCACCTTCAACGAATAATAAATATTAAGTAAAACATGAGAAGGAAGTAGCTTTGTATTTTAACATAGGGATAACGCTGCACACATATGTGACTTAATAGTCTTCAAATTAGTTTCCTGTTAATTGTAGGTGTTTACACAAAACAGTTAATGTTCAAAAGAGACTGAACAGCACCCAAAATACCAAATAATTGTGGGATACGCTAAATTCCATTACCAAGCCGGGCCAACCCTCAGCATCAGCGGCAACGCCCATCATTGATGGCCTACCAATATTGCCTGAGACGTTCAGTGACCGCCTTAACTTTTATTATGCCAGTGTTGGTGAAGATTTGACTGAATCACCGGAGACTAACCGCTGCCATGCAAATGCTACACCTCTCGACCATCTCAGTTTGGGTGAGATAAAGCTCCTTCTTAACAAACTAAACACAAGGAAATCGATATCAACCGAAGATTTTCTTACCTGGGTATCCGACGAGGGATCAGAAGATATCTGTGTACCATTACAGGACATAATAAACACCATCCTAACAACATCAGAATTTCCATGTAAATGGAAACGTGCACAGATAAAACCTGTTCCTTAAATCTCCCCGCCTACCCAGTATAAGGTCTATCGTTCCATCTTCTTGCTGTTCCATCTTGGCAAGCTCTCAGTGGATGTAATAATAAATAAAATGAACAGTAAACTCTCAGAAAGAGTAGACTCTAACCAATATGCGTACCAACCCAAGATTGGAACTGTGGATGCCTTAGTACAGCTTCTCGATTACTTTAGTGAAAACCTGGACAAAGCTAATACAAAATTTGTCCAACTAGCTGGGGTGGATTTTTTGAAAGCTTTTTGACAGACTCAAGCCTAATCACCTAGTCAATAAGATAAAAGGTCACTGTTTTTACGAGAACATCACTGCTCTGGTTGCTTATTTCCTGCAAGACCGACTTCAGACTGTAAGATATGGCCTCGCCCAGTCGTCAAGCTATATACCATCAATGGCACAAGGCACTAAACTTGGCCAAATACTTTGGCTTATCTACTGTTATGATATCAAAGTCTCCAATTTTTCTCATCTCAAATATGCTGACGACACGTCTTTTTATACAGCTTTATCTGATGTAAACAATTACAGTGGCATTTTACCAGCAATCGAAGCCACACAACGATGGTCTGAGGAAAATTGAATGGTGCTGAATTCTAGCAAAACTATGATTATGAATGTATCACTATCTACCCATGCTGATTTTTCTCATGCAGTAAATATAAATGAAAATCTCCTTTTACCCCAAACTTATGTAAAATTTTTAGGAATTTATGTTGACCAAAAGCTCAGTTTTAACACGCACATCGCTCACCTAGTCTCTAAATGCATAGCCCGTCGTTTTCTCATTCGGTCTCAATGAAACGGGTCTGAAGATTTTTTTATAACTTATATTAGATCATCTATATGCTATGCTATCCCAGCGTTTTACACCTTTCTCTCTGATGGAAGCAAGGCTAGACAGTATACAGAGATCAGCGTTTAGGGATATCCTCCCTGAATTTGAGTGTGAGAAGCAATGTATAGCTTTACAATTACCTCAGCTAAACGATCTTATTTTCTCTCTTAGTTGTAAACATTTTAGTACCATCTTAAATGATGAATGCCACCCGTTACATCACAGGATTGTTTTTAACCTAACCCCAAGGATATCCTCTCGAAATGCTTACAGATTCAGACCAAAATGTTGCCTAACAAACAAACAACGGTCTAGCTTTTTCAACTACTTTATGACTTTTTACAACAACAGCCTTTATGTAAAAGACCTAAACTGAAAGCTATCACCAGCGTACAAATTTAATAATCTCTGTTATGATTGTGTATGTTTCATAAAATACAATGCAAAACAATACAAAAGAAAATTCTTTGTTCGGACAGATTCTAATAGTTTCCCTATGTTATTATTAAAAATTCTTTAGAATTCACTTGTACCTTGTCCTGCAATACATAAAGATCTTGAACACTGTGATAAATAACATTACCCAACAATAATATAATAATCATAAGTCAGCAAGGGTACTCAAACCTATTTTCTGTAGCTCAATGCAATGGGGGATTTGTCATACAAAGATCGCACTGAATTGAACCTGTTATTTTAAACTTAAATCTCTTACATCATATCATAGCAATAATTTAAATATGTCTGAGCTGGTGTGAGAAAGATATTCTATTCTTCATTAACAGGGAAGTTGGTACAGAGTAACAGGGAAGTCGTTTGTTTGTATAAATCAAGAGTTATGCTTGCATCAGGAACAAACACCGACAGTTTGATTGGTTTGCCAATTACTCGAATCATGTGCTTAGTATCACAATACATACCTTGAAATTCTATAGGGGATTTGTCATACAAAGATCACACTGAATTTCAAACTTAAATCTCTTACATCATATCACAGCAATAATTTAAATATGTCTGAGCTGGTGTGAGAAAGATATTTTATTCCTCATTAACAGGGAAGTTGGTACAGAGTAACAGGGAAGTCGTTTGTTTGTATAAACCAAGAGCTATGCTAGCATCAGGAAGCAAACATCGACAGTTTGATTGGTTTGCCAATCACTCAAATCAGATGCTTAGTATCACAATGCATACCTTGAAAATCTATTTGTTGTAAGTGTTAACAATACCTTAGGACTTGATAGAACCTCGTAGTAATAGTTTGAAAACCCAAGGAGTAGAAAGACGATCGTGCGATATGATGGACATCAATCAAAACAAACTTCATTGAATGGTTGCATGTGAGTTAAACGTGAAACGTGAATTCCCTGAGCAAACAATTTTTGCCTGCGAACACATCTTTTATATTTACAACTGCCACAGTGAGGTGATGACAAAGGCCATATTTATCAGCAAGACACAAGCACAGATCACGGGTAAACTATTAAGTATGAAAGAAAGATAAAAATGTTGGCATTTGCCTTCCTTCAGTGTTTGAGGTTGAATGTCAAGTGTATTACAACAAATTGTTAGGGTCAAATAATTGCTTTGAAGTTTGTGCGTTGATAACCTGAAGATATTGTTATTATCTGACTTTGTGAATTTGCAGCACATCCATCAAACACACTGTCCACCTTACTATATACATATATATATATAAAATATATATGCATCAAAATGGAAACTATGGCATGTGCAGGATTTCAATCGTCTCAAAGAATATGTGCGCTGCTTAAGAATATTTGCTTGTAACTAGCCAATCTGCAAAGCCGTAGAGGATTAATTGCAATTCTGAGGGCTTAAGGGCCCATTTTGTCCTAATATTAGATTTTCTAAATACTGAAGTGATGTAGTATGTATTTGATATAATAACCGAACAGACTTGGGATAAAACACTGTTAACTGAGTGTGCAGTTGTAGTCACCACTCTTTTGTTGAACAGATTCGGACTTTTTAGTTTGTCAATGCTAAAACCAGATCTTAACACCACTTAAATAACAATTATCTGAACTAGGAGTTGCATTCTTCCTTGATAAGAGAGGACAACTACTTCGAATTACAGTTAAAACTTCAAACAGGGTGTTAATACAAGGGCAGCTCTTGGACTGCACTCAGGTGTCTTTGTGTACGGAAATATTTCAGTTGATTGATTTCAATTAACCTGTTAACATTGTATTTAGTATGTCCCAGCAGGTTGATTCGTACCCTCGCTATTGGCTGCCAGCCTTGGTCTGTGTTTTTACTGTTTTTTGCTTTGGTGATGGTTGGCTTTTGGGTGTGCTATCCATCTTGGCTGTTATCGGCCTTGGTTCGGGACGTCTGCTTTCCTGTGGGTCCTGCTAGTGCTCTGCATGACTGGCTCGGAGCACCAGCTAGATTGCTGGACTGCTTGATGCAGCCAAGTCAATGCTAATATTTCACCGTATTGCTTTAACCAAACTAATTGCTGCTTATAGGTGTAACTTATCTGTTGCAATCTACCAGTTTCATGATGCAATCATGAAAATCAGCAATTAACCATCATGGAGATAACCACAAAGTCTGGCTTTGGCATAACACTGCCATCTTCCACATCTATTGGCATTATGTTACATAAGTTACTGACAACCATTACATGATATCTATGGAATCCTGGAAGGGGAGAACACATCCTGAGAGGGATAACTTGGGTAGAGAGTAGCAGAATAATATTCTAAATGTAGTGAAAAATTTATATAATTACAGTAGTTACAACATACACAATATAATAATTCAATACCAAGTAAAACAAGAAGATTGAATATCCTGAAAAATAACGTAAAATAATGTTGGTCACTTATGCTTTGTTCAGCACAAATACAAAATCGAACAATCTCTAATTATTACAAATTTTCCAGCAAAAAATGTTAACAAATGTTCCCAGTAAGTGTTTGCCAGAAAGGGATCTCTTGCAGGCCTTGACAGCCAGCAATAAAAATAAAGATAGTAAGTGCGATATATATCCTTACCATTGAATAGGCACATCAGTGCAGGCTGATGTGAAAAACTATGTCCGGCGCATAAGTACTATTTGACAATCAGCCTAACAACTTTCTCTTACGTACCCTACACATTTGCTCATTACATTACCAAACTTGAGTGCTCAGGTTGAATAATGATTGCAAATGTTTTTGTGCCGCGATAACACCATGAAAAAAATCATCTAATACACTTTCAAATCTATAGTGCTCCTCCGCTGCATTTCTGGAGAGGTTGCAGGAGTGACAGTGATTTCTACTACATTTCCATTTATTTCCTCCACATCAGATCCTAGAAAGACAACGTAAGTTATTATATCAAGTTGATTGTATAGAGCATAACCGAAAAAAAACCAAAAGCACCTCCAGTGACACGCTATCTAGGGGCGGAAACAATATATCTATTAAAATTAAATTGCGATAATAATAAGAGGGCATAATTATATGCCTGACAGGTTAGGCTAATACTATCTATCATAGCTTTTACTGTGCACATCTTTATAATCTGCGATGCAATGTTTATGGTATTATCGTCCTGAACAACAACTGTGTCAATAATAACAGTTCCAAATAAGCAATAATAAGTATGATCCACATTACAAAATTGTATACACCTACTCTTCAAGCAGAGAAAGTTGTCTCTATGTATCTGTACACTCTGCAGAAATCTGTTCCAGTTGAATGCTTTCCGTCCATTCAGAATGAAGAAAAGGGTGCACAGCACAAGACCTAGAGGAAAGACATACATATCTTTTCACTGCTAGTATCAATTCCATCCGGTAGTTTACCCCATATGCATGGCATTGTTTATAAATGAAGGTGCCTAGTAGTTAAGCCTTTGACCACTTCACCATTCTGTTGATGCGCCGGGAAAGATGTAGCTTGTTGTAAGTAAAATGTATACATGCTAGCTTTTCTAAAATGTTCTACAATGGGACAAGCAGACAGTTTGCCTCCTGGAAAGGACGGAAATATCTCATCAGATATTAGGTGAGCAATAACTCACCATATATACAGTGACAGAAGACATGGGCACCAACAAGTCCTGTCAGTGGCTTTCCTTTAATGTTCTGAAGTCTGTTTATTACTTGAATAATGTGAAGTGCCACAAAGGAGACTCCATAATACTTCAGTGGTCTCAGCCTCTCACAAATCTCCAGCTGTCGTTAAATAGAGAAAAAAATGAGGTAATATGACTAAAGCATCTCAATTTACGACTCTGCATGTCCTATCAAGCGGACAGCACAAGCATAATCCTGGTCAGACTGTAATTATGGATGCGTATATTTAAAGTTTTATACAAAATTAGTATTACACTATATATTGGAGACCTGGTTGTTAGTTTAAAGATCATCATACTTCAAAATGCGCATCTGATCAACAGTCTTACCGTAGGTGGGATGTTGATTTGATATCAAGCCAACGGCATAGAATTATAATCTTTCCAGGGAAAAATTGTATTGTTCGACACTGCATGGAGAGATTTACTTGAATTCTAAACTAACTGATAAAATTTAGCCAAGGCCTACCTGAAACCTTATTTCGTTCTGCAGATCGTCGACGTTGCTCATCCTCATGACATAGGCATGTAGGTAAATGAAACAGGTCATAATCAAGAAGTTACCGACAATGATAGGTATCCAATATCTACAACAAATATATCAGAACAAAGATTAGATTCCTATGTAGTTCTAAAAGTATTATATTTAGATATGTAATTTTGGTATGTTTTGTGCAACAGTCTTTATTTCATAAAAATCCAACAAAAGGACGGAACCACAAAATCAATCTGAAGAAAGAAAGAAAGACACATTCAGGTAAATAAATCTGAACAATTACTCACATGGCAAATCTCCATATGTTGCTTGTGCCACTACCTGATCTCAACCAACAGTAAGGCATTGATGCAAGACCAAAGTCATCAGTTATTAATGGTAAGATGGAGACAGCGGCAGGTAAGACCCAGCAAACACAGATAAATATCCTGTCAGAAAACAAGCATAAGGTGAGTGAGAGACAAAATGGAATCTAGAAATGTGGAACTTTCTGGTGGTATACTGGGCTGTTGATTGAGAGTTTTTCATGACATAGATAAAAAAGAATCCACATGGATTTCTTCTACAAATTTGGGAGTTCTCACTTATCTATGCAAAACTAACAGGTATTTGTTCAACGATCAATGGAATTTCCTGACATTATCGCCATGTTTTAGTAGCATAGAAAAACATTCTTAGGAAAAGAATTTAATCCCACCATTTGCGGGTGAATTGAATTGAATCTGCCTTTCTTGTTTCAGGATTGACCCGCGAAAGCCTGATATCAGTCATTAGTGAAACGTTACATACAGAAGCAGCTCACCACTCTTTCCTGTCCACAGCAGCTTTACTTTTCCGTTTTGTAAACACCATAAAGAGGTAGAATGTTAGACTCGCAACCCACAGGAATTGAGTGACTCCTGAAGAAGAAAATGCAAAACCATTATGCTGGGTGTGCCAGGAACTCTAAAATACAGGAAATAGAAACAAAATTAGCAGAATGTCATTATCATTTTGCTGCATAAAGCTATTTTATTCCAACATCCCTAGTTGGTTTTGAGTTGAAATGACATCAATGCTACATATTTCCAATTCAAGCTGTATCAAACACAGTAGGTCATACAGATCATAAGATTAATAGTTGTCCCCTCTGAATCAAAAAGAGGGCAATCGCAATAAAGATATAAAGTGATATGAAATGATATAACTGATATGTTTAATCAGGGACATTGGGCGCAAACTCACTGGTTGAATGCATTGACTTAATAAAAAAATGAGTATATGCTTGAGTTTTGTAGCACTAAGTCAGACTTAAATAAAAAAACCCGAAATGTTTTGGCTTTGATGCCAGGAAAATTATTGTTTGCAACAGTAGCAAACATTGATTCTCCTGATATTAAACTACTGCGTTAACTTATGCTGTGAGATGGACAATTGCATGCAAGATCTAACACCACACACCAATCCAAAAGTTTGGTATCTATAATTTCAACTTAATCGATTGATGTTTTATTCAAATAATATTCCTGTAACTTTACCAACTGATATAGTTTTGATGTAGTTCAATAATTTTTTATCCCTCTCTTAGAGATTCTGGTTTCCTTCAAAGTGCAATATGTGCCTCCAACTCTCATAGAAAGGTTTTCACACATGCAAGGAAAGCCGCTTGAGCAGAAGCAGAACTGCAACAACGCTGATTAAGCTATTCAAACTGACTTCACCTGCATTTTTGTTCACTGGTTTGAGAAAAGGATGTACTTATTACTGAACAATAGAGTTCGTAAAAGACTTGCGGTTAAAATGTGCCATTTTATGACAACAGGAGGGATTAGTTATTGGTTATCAATATTGTTAGAGTACATTTGGTGTCTAAAGGTAATATTGTACAAATCAATAAAGATTGATGGACATCTAAGTTGTTATTTACCGAGAGTTGTGATGAGATAACCCTGGATAACACACCAAGTTCCATCCTCTCTACCATCTGTCTGAAGCGAGAATGAAATATGGAGTAGAAATTAATTAAGAAGAGAAAAATAAGTAAGCACTTACAGATGACTGCGAAAGGGACCCTCAAGAGATTATCTGTTGTACCAATACATACCAATGCAGAACCAGTACCATATAGTATTTCGAACGCAAATTTTGTCAGCCTTATGTCAATGACCTATTAGAATGTCAATCAATGCAACCTTCAGACTGTTCCCGGCTGTGACCAAAACAACAACAAAAATTATCTTTTTATCCACACTGTTTTAGTATTTTGGCATTTTTTGACTGGCAAAGTGTGCAATAGCAGATTTTATTGAAAAGAAAATGTTGACATTTTGCGTTCCAGCTTTTATGGTCTCTATGGATCGCTGCTTAACTATCCCTATTATTACAGTAACTCATAATCTTAGATCAATTTATATTTACCTAACCTATGAGTATATGATATCTGCTTTCAAAATTGCTTGCAACTATCGATTAAAATATGTAATTTGTGTTGATTAAAAACACTTTCTACCTCATAACTCAGTATTATGAAATCAAAGATATTTTGAACAGTTCCAATTCATATTTCTGACAGCCTATCAATGGTGAAACAGTGATGTCTTGAACAGAAGAATACTTGGAATATTTATTTCCTGATGATGCCTATTTAGGCAAGAGCCGATGCAATAACAATAACAGCTTACCAACCAACTTACCAACAGCTTAACTCTAACTTACCAAACAGAATGCCACTCCTTCTACTAGATTGGATACTAGTATATACACAAACACCCTCTACAATATAAACAGTACTTAAAGACTTTGTTTGAGGCTGCTCTTTTGTATCACATCTTATTCTCCATATTTTATTCTATCATGTGAGCAATTTTCAGCTTTAGAATCCAAATATTGAGGAAGTTATGGCCTCTCAAACTTCCAGGGTGATTGCCTTCAATCAGCATTGGGAATAAGCTGATGTTTTCCCTGGGGTATGTCACAACCATAGACATGTGACATAGACATTATGAGTTATTAGTTAATACACTAATGATCACACAGATAAGATGATGATCAAAATTCAGAACGGGTCCCCATACCTATAGGCAATGACGCTACCATCACGCCACTTGGACAAACTAGGATTGCTAGTACTCAGTTCATTAAAAGTATTTTGGCTTCAAGTTGCTGTAAAGTTATCTTCTCATTTTCATGCAATGTCGTACTTATTATGAGTTAGAAGTTATCCCACTTTGCCTAATTTATCATATCCCGTCCTTGTATCCAGGTAAACATACAAAAATGAGAGAATTCTTTACAGAAGAAGAATCTAGGATCAAAATTGAATGTCTCCAAATATCAGAAATTATACCAGCATACAAGCTCTCCCTGTATACAGGTTTTATTTCAAACTCCAAGCACCAAGCAGAACAATCATTTGTGTCAATCTGGTTAAATAACTCTCCGTAAGATAGCTGCAAGATGGCAATAGAATAGATAGCGATAGATACTTGATTTACTATTTCCAATCCAAATTCAATACTACTGGTTCTAATTTTTGCTGGATGGGGTCAAAGTTTTTGAGTGGGGGGGGGGATTAAATGAGGTCGCATAATTCATCTACTGGTAGGCCTACTTGTGTCAACCGACCTTACCCAGTGATATGAATTAAATTTAAGCCAGGGATACCCATCAAACAGTTATGAAATATTTCAATCCTAAGAAACACACAAGAAGGCCTGACACTATCACATTTTAAACAAGGATTGATTGAGGAAACAATGTCAATTAAAAATTACTGAAGATTTTTAGGGTTGTTTCAGACATAAATTAATGTCTTTCAAGTAAAATTTTAAAGAATAGATTGGGCAGTGCTTCTGATTTGTGCGAAAATAAATGTCACGTTAAAATTCCAAATCCTTCCCTCAAAGAAGCTTTAATAGTAGTAGTATTGTTATTATGAAGGCATATTATATCAGATATAAAATAACTCTGGTTTCTAGTTACTATTTGATTATGTAATATCAGGGCTCTCAACCTGGGAGGATTCGAAACCGGAGTTTTGATATTAGCATGTCCCATAGTGGTATTTTAAAGGTGTAAAACGCCCTGAGCATAAACAGCTGAGGGTACGTCTGAGATGGCACCAAAAAATTGTCGGTTGAAATTCCTGAGATTTGAAGATTATGTGCAAATAATAGCCGGCAAAGCAAGTCAAAGAATGTATAATCAATAAAAACCTAGAGCATTTCTTGTAAACATAAAATCGTAAATAATTTTAGATTCGATCCAGATGAACCGATTCATATGGAATAACCAAGGCCATCGCAACAGGTGAAAATGAATCCCCATGATGTAAAAATATGTTTGTAAAAATATTGTTTTAAAGGCTGACGAATCGAGCCGCCAGGGTAGAAAGGCATATAATTGATGTAATGTGATGCTATTTAAATCATTGCCTGGATTTATCCAGTTCACCTGCAAAATGACTTTTTTAACATTCCTAAAATTCAAATTTCTATTTAGCGATAATAATCTATTTGCAAATCACTGGGATTGGCAGTGCAATAAGAGCATAGCTTATCACAAATGAAATCAAATACCCACAACAAATACCACACATTATTCTCATGCAAAAGTTTGATGTTGCCTGGATTTATCCAGTTCACCTGCAAAATGACTTTTTTAAGATTCCTAAAATTCAAATTTCTATTTAGCAATAATAATCTATTTGCAAATCACTGGGATTGGCAGTGCAATAAGAGCATAGCTTATCACAAATGAAATCAAATACCCACAACAAATACCACACATTATTCTCATGCAAAAGTTTGATGTTGCCTGGATTTATCCGGTTCACCCGCAAAATCACTTTTTTAACATTCCTAAAATTCAAATTTCTATTTAGCCATAATAATCTATTTCGCAAATCACTGGGATTGGCAATGCAGTAAGAGCATAGCTTATCACAAATGAAATCAAATACCCACAACAAATACCACACATAATTCTCATGCAAAAGTTTGATGTTATCTTTATTATTCATCTCTGCCAAAAATTAGCAATGCAAGCAAGGTGATCTAGAATAGAGTACACAATAAGAGGCAAACGCAATAAATAAAGAAAGCGACTTCAACAACAAGCAAACCAATCCTGAGGTGCTGTCAGCAACCAGCAGAAAACACCACTTGAACAAATTGACAATGCAGTTGCAAATTCCTTGTCACCAATGAATTAATTATTTCAATGGGCTGTCACAACTATCCACACCAAAAAATAATTTAGATACGATCACTTTGGATATTATTAGTAGTGCCCGGGAACATGGCTTCTCAATATTAAGACGCTGCCAAGCTGAAAGTCAATCTATCGGCTATTAAACAAGCAGATAAGACTTTCCTTGGAAAGCGCATTATTTTGCCACCTTCCAATGATATAAATGTCCAACTATCTGCTTAGAACATCAAGCAGTGTTGACCCTGTTATCAAATATGCATGTCATCTCAGTCTGAACCGAATTGCTTTGACAGAAAGGCAAGTTGGGGTGTAATGTGTTGATATTCAAATTAAAGACTAGATTCATTCAATCATGTAAAGTTCATTACAAGCTAAATTTTCAAAGCATTCTCAAATGCAAATTTGAATTTAGCCATATCAATTTCACATAAATGACTTGAATAGGCAGCGCAGTGAGAGCATAGCTTATCACAACTAGAATCTAATACCTGATCATTTATTAATAATATGACGTAAATTATTGAAAGGCAACATTTAGCATTGTTTATATATTATTCATATCTGCCAACAAGCAAAATCTGAGTTTTTAGCTCACATTCTAAAATCCCCTGGGAAGCCTGAGTTGAACCTAAAACTCTGAGTAACTCGGGCTAAACCTGAGTGGTTGAGAGCCCTGGTAATATTGTCTGTGATATGTAATAAATCAATCAAATCAATCAGGTGAAGACAAGAGAAGGCAGGGGAGGGATTTTGTTTTGCAGCTTAATTTGAGTTAGAAATTTTTCAAATGCAGTCACCATTAGCTCCTCGGCCATATGCCATCAACAGCTTGAAGTCAATATGGTTAGTTGGGTATCCAGATGAATCACAGTATGAAAGGTTTTTACTATGGTATCTACTGTCATGAGGATATTGCTCACTGTGTTAATGGCTGTGATGCCATACAGAGAGCAAAGAGTTACAGGGGCCTTAGCCTATGATAATATTCAAAATCGTATTTTGCTAACCTAAATTATTAGCCATCCTTTTGTAAGCCTCTATAAATAATTAAATAAGCAATCACTACTAGTATGCCTACCTGTAAATATGAGAGCACTACATAGTAAATCATTCGATTGTATGACTAAACAGAAAGACATTGCGACAACACAAACCATCACAAACCAACACAATTATGAGATTATGTTGACTTAATCTTGTCACCAAACAATAGCTCATGCGCCTGTTTTTAAAAACAATTTTAATTAGCCACACAATTACATATTTTATTATGTATAGCAACACATGATAACACTCTATGAGAAGAATGCTGTGTGTACAGCCTCTGCTTACAATTGATATTGCTAGCATAATGAATTACGCAGTGTTAACCACTTTCCAACTCCTATCTCAAGTTTAACTTATGAATCCCTATGCTCAGTACCAAGACATGCACATATTTTGGTAACCTTCCATTTATCATAATAGTTAGATTGCAATTCATTATTCATAGATCAGCCTCTTGCTAAAATCTGTAATCAAAGAGAAACCCATGCATACCAATTGACAAGCCCTCGGGGCTAACCAAACCCATGACATCCAACGCATGCACGCTGTGCGACTGACATTCTTAACATATGTCACCAACTCTTAAATCCATCTCATTCTTGATAGCACACTTTCTGCATCAAACAATCGAAGCTAATAAAATATAATCTATTTTAACCACAATTTCTAAATTGAAAGATTCATACCCGTTTGTGTTGACTAAATAAGCCATCACAAAATTACAAAGATGTCTTTCCGAACCCACAGAGTAAGCATATTTTGGAGGCATGTGTCATGTGAGATTATAATAATAATAATAATAATAATAGCCATTCACATTATGGTTGCACTAGCTTGCCATGCACTTCTAGTAGCTTGACTCAGGATGCTCTACTGGTCGTGGAGCAAGTCGATTGAATAGTATAAAACTCAAGCACTTTCTGGACGATTAGATGTTTGACAAAGGTGAAAAAAACCTATATATACATGAAATTACAACTAAACTACACATGAATAAAAATTTTGTTGATATATTAATCGTTGAAATAAGATGGGAAACCAATCGAGAGCATTTGTGCCTAAGACTTGTTGCCACATTTGATTTTGAATGATGAGAATTCCTGCTAAATTACTGAATTCGAATCATTTAATTCATGATCAGAATATTTTGTAAAATGTAGTATTAACAATTTATAATCTTTGGTAATCACGGTATAAAGCTACCAGTAGCAGATTATAATTATTGTACTTGTTGCATTTGGGACATAGGATTATTGTGCCTCATACATCGATTGAATTGAAAGCTTGTTATAGAAGAGGCTTTGTTTAGACAAAGAGAGTATATCAAAGGCTAAGGTCTCTGGTGTATTGCGCAATCGTAAGCGCACATCAGGCATACTTTCAAAAAACAGATATACATGTTACATTTTGCTTGCATGCGACTTACAATGATGCAAAAATTGGCATATCTGGACAGCCCTATTCTGAATAACCAAAAGAAATTTGGAAGTAATCGGACGATTGGAAGTAGGTGTGCGATACATTACTTTGTTAGTAACGGCTGTTTTTTGTAGATTTCTTTGAGAAATAATATTTTTTTAAATATTATTGTGTCTCATTGGGTTTATATTGGTATAATAAATAATTATATGTGGGTTTAGTTCACCCATGATAAATACACTTTCCTAGAGTGAAGTTCAAAGTTTGGTCAGGAGGAGGTAATCACCAAAATCAGCCAATACTTTTAATAAACTGAGTAGACAATATAGCTGATTGTTAGCGGCGTCGCCTGCAAAGCCATTTGGACCTGGGTTCGAGACCGTTACAGATTTGACCATTTTGATCATCAACTTATTTATTAGTGTATCGTAATAAGTATGATGGTTGTGACATACCCTAGGGATTGCCAGCTGATTCTTACTGCCGATAAATTGCCGTCACCTTGGAAGTTTGAGAGGCCATAACTTCCTCAATATTTGGATTATGAAGCTGAAAATTGCTCACATGATAGAATAAAATATGGAGAATAAGATGTGACACAAAAGAGCAGCCTCAAACAACGTCTTTAATTTTGACTGATCTATGTAACTTTGTCGCGGTAATGAATAAAGATTGTTGTCAATAATTGTTAAAAAAATGGTATCAAATACAGCATTACCTGATCGAAAGTTTGATGCATGCGAAACATCATACAGATGGCTAGAGTCACCACATCAGCTGATATGGACAGAGAGACCACAGTTTTCTTAATAATTCTCAGTGCATCCTGTCAAATGAAAATTAAATAGATATTTATGTACAGTTATGAAGATGGTATAAGCTAATCAATGTCGATTAGTGAGCAAAGAATTTAGTAGCTATAAATCCTGGACCAAATCAGGTAAACCAAAGTGACAAAAGTGCCTAGTCTATGTAACTATGGGTATCACGTGTACCGGTATGCCCATCAAAGTCAAGCGTTTTCCAAAAGTAAATGCAATGTCTTTGACAGTCCCTACAGACTGCATCAACTTCAAGTCCTATTTTTCTGCACAGTTAATCACCAAAATCTGCCACATTATTTTGTATTGCGGAGGATTGACTACAACTTATGATGGGCAATCAAGCACATATAAACTCGATGGTATAAATGGTCTTATTCCTAAATCCAATGATAATTTTTGGTATTGTACTCGAATCGCCAGCCAACAGATACAAAAACAGGTATCAGGGAAGTGCGACTCTTTTCTTGACTTTAACAATTACTCTCAGTATCACTAGTAAGCTGGGTTAAAATTGGGTTAAAATTGCAAGTTTGTCTCTGTCGGAAAACTAAGAAAATATCACTGCCTTATTCGGCGCCAAATTGCTCTAAGTTAGCAAGCAGATCAGAGCAATTAGTAGACTGCAGCGGGATTCGAACCTAAGACCTCTAGCGCTTTTGCATTCGACTGAGCTGAGCTACCTCCTACTCCTAAACATACCGGCTTAGTAGAAATTTTTTACATTGTTTCATTATGGTTTCCTGAATAATTTTTCAATATCTTATGATCCACCATAAGAACTTCGGTAGGATGTTGGTATGCTGACATACTAAACCTAAGGTGAACCTAACTGACTCGATTCCTATAGCAATAGTCTTTTGGGATGGCCCCTGCATCTTGTCAAAGAACAATATTTACTTTTATTCAATGAATATATTACGCAGGAATTTTTCAATCGTTTGTACCCACTCTTCTCTTACTACGATCAATCACCAAACAAAGGAGGAAATAACCATAGAGTTATTATATACTCTAGAGTGAACAATGTGTACAAAAATAGCAACAGTTTTTGTCCTACTTAATTATTGCGAAATCCATGACGCGCCCAATCTGGTTGTGCATGGCTAGTGCCTGTATCATATAATTTATCATTGAGAATTTAGGAATCGGGTATGAAAATTTAAGTTTTAGAGCGCTTATGGCCATTTTTTCGGAAAGATTTTCATGGGCCACTATGTGGAACACTTGTAGGTATTTTCACTTGCAGCCATTGGAAAATTTTTCTATGTTTTTCAATTAAAATAAGCCAAAACTCCAATCGCAAACAGCTAGCTTGTTTTTTCTACTGCCACTTGCCAGCCATATAAGCTGTGTCCTGTCTCTCTTACTCATATGTTACACATTCAATGGGTTTATTTTATTTTTGATTAAATGAAGTACGAGTAGCCTGTGAACAAGTGATCTAAGGTGTAAAAGTTTGCAGCTTGCCTCATTTTCAGTCACAGTGTACATAAAGTCCGGATTCAGATTTGCTCTCCAGATAACATTACTTTATTGAGGATATTATAATAAGTTTTTTTGTTTCTTATGTCAAAGAAGATCAATTAAGATTGGTGCCAAAATCAGATGTGGTGTTACTGTCAGTCCTCATTGCTGATTAGATCACTTTCTGCCTCTCTTATATTTTTATAGCATCAATCCATTTCTGACAGAGAATCACAGCTGTATGAAATGCTAACTCTGGTCATTTCAAAGGATTGCACACTACTACACTAATCCCCCTTCCCTCAAAACTATGCAAACAAATGCACATGTATATGTCAACTGCCAGCGCTTTTACTGGAGTATATACAAAATATTATGTATGATGCTGAAGTTGCCATCTCAATTAATTTACAACACAAACAAACAACCAAAGTCATAATTAACATACCAGAAGATTGTATCAAACACCCACAACGACCAACCGCTCTGAAGCAATTGGTCCCTTATTTCAAGTATGGTGACAAATCAGAAACATCCGTCAACTTAAAATGTCACCTTAGTGAGTGTTTGTTCTGTAAAATCTGGAGTCAGACTGGATACGCATGTGAGTTTTCCATTCAAAGATTCACTTGATACTCAGCGACTTATCAAAAACGAAATGCATTAATTTATATGCTTTCAAAACCTGCTGTGTATGGTTGAATGGTTTTGCGAATTCAAAAACCAGAGGACACCACCAGAGAGGGAATTTAGAACTCTTAATGAAATAGCCAAATCTAAACGCCGAATCTTACGTCAGAACCGCATGTAAATTGCTTCTGCTAATGACGAAACTTAGAGGCCGACTTTTAACCTCCAGTCAGCTTTTCCAGAAGCCATGTGTACACCT
Organism: Membranipora membranacea; assembly: GCA_914767715.1. Lineage (NCBI taxonomy): Eukaryota > Metazoa > Bryozoa > Gymnolaemata > Cheilostomatida > Membraniporidae > Membranipora > Membranipora membranacea. Next base: position 24,425,115 of record OU612069.1, read on the forward strand.
TGTACTGAACAAATAACATTAACTCACTTGATGGCTAACATATGAGTAAAAGAGACAGAATACAAATTATGGTTGGGCGAAATGTGGAAAAAACAAGCTAGCCCGGTTTTTTATTTCATCACAATTATGTGTTTGCGGTTGGGGTTTTGGCTTATTTTGATGGGAAAACATAGAAAAATTTTCGTATGCCTGCAAGTGAAAATACCTACAAGTGTTTCACATGGTGTGACATGAAAAATTTTTCTAAAACATAAATTGTCATGCTCAATTCCTATATTCTCAATGATAAGTCATATGATACAGGCACTAGCCATGCACAACCAGATTGCGTCGGTCATTGATTTCGCAATAATTAAGTAGGACGTTTTGAGCACTGCATTGTCCACTCTAGAGTATTATATAATATATATATATATATATATATAATATCTCTATGGAAATAACACATTGCAGATTAGCAACAAGCCAAGCACAGAGTAGGCCTATTATTTGATAATAAATCACCTCTAGTGGAGAGAAAAATAAATTTACCTCATAATGATAAAATTTCAAGGCTGTGGTTGTGGTTCAGCTTATCTACTACAATATGTTAATACTTGTACAATCAGTACAACCAAGTCTTACTTTGTCTTTTAGTCTGAATATATAGTTTAGCCAGTGACATCTAGACATAGTTGCCACTGCACTGTCACATGTGATGCGAAGGTGATGTGCATACTGAAAAGTTCAAACTGTTCAGAGCGCGAAAAACTATTATCAGTATGTAGGCACATTCATCTATGAGTGCAAGTATTTTCAACCTACTGAAGCATTTAAAGTACAATTGGAGAAAACAGGATATGCCATGCATGAGACGGTGTAAAAGTAAATGTTGAAGCCCCAAGATGAAATTGCACAGCTACCTTAGAAAAGTCGCTATTTGTTGCAACGACTCATTTTACGATACAGTCAACACACTATTTTCCCTATTTAATACAGCTGTGTCACAATCCCTTTGGCAAAGAATGCTGTTACCTGGGGATGGTTGCGTCTTTATCCAAATCTTGCTGAGGCATACGTATCTCGTAATTTTATGCTATTTTGCCACAACCTATCTGGCCCTAACCTTTATTTCCGGATTGCCTAGTAAGAAATTAGCTGCATAGATATTCTCAATTAACTGGATATTCAATTTTGATTCTGATATCTAACCAATAATCACACGACTTCCAATTGTACCGGGTAGAATATTTTCCGGACCGTTTTTCCTCATAATGGGACTGTTAGGCATTAATACATTTGCAAATTTTACAATTAATGAAAATGATTTGAAGGTGACACAACGATGTCACTCAAAGCCATTCATTATCTATGACTAATAACGGTCCCACCTTCACTGTGAAAGTCTATAGGGTGAATTAATGGTCAGATGTTGGTAATATTTCTACTCACACAATCCTCTTGGGTGAGGTCACAGTTTTCATGTAGGTTTAATGCAGGCAGGTGTGTACTCTGATTGAGATAACCTGTTGAAAGCTCTTGTGACATAATGTTGGCCATTTACGGAATTTCTATGTACCACCTTCAAGAGTAAGAAGATAATGAGTAAAACATAAGAAATAATTAAAAAAATAAGCTGTTACATACATAGGTGACTTGTTAGTCTTCCAGTGTGTTATATTCTGTAGGCAGTTAGTGGTCACTATTCACACAATGTACTTACTTATTTGCTTGGACAGATTATTCTTGACCATTTATCCAAGTTCTGTGCTCTGCTATTACTGAAGGTTCTTCAGAATTCAGCCCTTTCTCAAGCTGCAACAGAATGATTTCGAAATACTGTGATGGTCAACAATGATCACATGACATAATTATCATCGCTATGTATGTACGATATAAATTTAAAACTCTGCGAAGGTACCCCAGCCAGTCATAATTAGTTACATTGAATACTTTTTTTACACAACCAACATTGAATGGAACCTGTGACTTCTTACTCATACATAATATCATAGTAAGATATAACTAGATGTTATGGAGCTGATATCAGTCTGAGAACTCAATAAATGTATACAGGTCCAACCCTCAGAAGGAACAGGTAAGTTTAATTAAATAAACCAGGAGGTATCAGGAAGCAAAAATCACCAATTTGATTGGTTTGTCACTCACTCAAAACAGATTCTTAATTAATGGTAAAATCACACTACTAGCTGGAAGTCCTTATCCCTGTAAACATCGCAACTGCTATGTAAAACAGTTATGCGTGATGTGGTTGCAGTTTTAAGGCAGGAGGTTTGAAAAAAACATTTCTTCAACTGTGGTTAATGATGGACATCAATCAAAAATTATTGCATATAATGGTCGTTTGAAAGTTAAGCTTTCAACCTGAATTCCTATGTAAGTATTGCAGCATTTGCCTGCAGACACATGACTCAGGTCCCTAGCACCACAGAGGGAACAATGAGGATACCAGTCAGCAAATCACAGAGTGAAGAAATGCAATTAATTTATGAAACAAAGCTTGAAATGTTGTCATTCACCTCTTTTCACTGTCTTAGGTAAAATATCAACCCTGCACCTTAGATTTCTAAGAGTTTGATAACACTTTAATGTCCGGGTTCAGTAGATTACTATAATTTCTTTGGCATCTTAAATCAGAAGATATCATTATTAGACTGTGTGAACTAAAAGTACACATCAATCACTCTGACACCTTATTATTCTCAAATCAAAATGAAAGTTTTGATTTTGCCAGGTGTCAAATACATTATACAGAAGGCCAAATAAACGGTTTGACGTAAGTTTATTTGTTCGTTTGTTGCAAGCGGGGAATCTCTCGAGCTGTAGTCGGTGTCACTGTCACATCTTGATGCTGCATCATAAAGCATCAGCCTAACAATCTAATAAAGAAAATGCTGGGATATTTCAACCCTATGCCTCAGCCAACCCAACCAAAACAGATTGCAGAGGCCGCAATTCATAGGATCTTTCCACTACTTCATCAATCACGGTCAGCAGGAATGTACAAAAATTGGTGTTTATATTATCATTTCAATTCAAATCAAGCATAAAACATGGATCCATATCGGTTGTATAGTGTAGTAGGTAAGTGGCATCAGTGAAGAAGCCAATTGTCAGTAACTCCTGAATGGTTGCACACTCACCTCAATAACGTCTTAATAGCATCTTTGTCTAGCAGTATAGTTAGGGATCAGAAAATAGCCAGAGTTAAGTACGATAATGTTATGACGGTCAGATACTACACTTGTACAGCTTCCTTGGTCACGCTTCGTTGTGCTAAGCATTTGATATTTTCACTACAATAAACAAAAAGGGACTTTACATTCCCGAAAGCTATATATAAATCGCCATAAATACCTTTTTTTCATGGTAAGGTGAACAGTCACGCCTACATTGTACGCTTATCTTAATCTGAAGGCTTAATACTTCTAAACGTTAGTGAAGATCTGTGTTGGTTGCTATGGAAGCTGCAAAGCAATTATTTTCAATGTAAATGGACAAAACACTGATTAGTTATTGCTTTACATTGACAGTTCTGTAACAAAATCATCTATGTAAAATATGCTCTCATGATGGCCAGTACACCTGCACAAGAGGATCAGCAGCTTTTGTTGAAGATGTTGCCAATATTTCACCTTTTTATGCACTTGCAGTATGCGCACAAAGCTGAGAAATAGACACTAGAAACTGAGCATTGAATGGAAAGCTTCGGGTTACTTAAAGAAGAACGACTGTTTATATGATCCAAATATATGATAGCAGTATGATCAATTCAATTAAGTGATTGAGCTCCCCCCCCCGCCCCTTCCAGTGTTTGAGGTCTCGACAACTGGGGCACTCAACCACAGGTCTAGGGTTGATAAACAACACATTTTTATGCCTGGCTGGTAGCCTTGATTTAAACAGACTTTTTGACTGGCTGGTTGCCGTTAAGCCTTACGCATTCATCAGAACAAGTTGGAGATCAGGAATAATTATGCCAAGCCCATGCTGGCTATCCTGACAAGATAGAATTTCCCGACACTGGTGTCAGAAAGGGGATGGACGCATAAGGTTGGTAATGTGGAAATTTATTAAAAAGTCTTTTCCTTGCCGGTCTAAGAATGCCATTACGCTCACAGCTTTACTAAAATTTAGACCAGAGAACTTCTGTAGTGACCAGACCAGAGCAAATAATAATTCCAAGATATTTTTTGTGAAAAAAATATTTTACGCTTTTTGTCGTTATTGTCGGTCAAAGAACGTCGCTGCGCTCACAGCTCTACTAAAATGTAGACCAGAGAACATCTGTAGTGACCAGACCAGAGAAAATAATTATTTCAAGAAATTTTTGGGCACAAATATCATTTTCCTTAGTCGATTAATGCTATACAAGCTCTAACAGTGCTACTAAAATAGTAGACAGCAAAAAGGTATATCAACACTTCAAATTATTAATACTATACAAGCTCTAACAGCGCTACTGAAATAGTAGACAACGAAGAGGTATATCAACGTTGCAAATTATCAATACTACATCAAAAATTATGGCAAACAGAGGTAATGCTGCCAGGCAACAGCCGGCTGATGAAGAAGACCGTCTAGCAAACGCAGTACAAAATGACTTCAGGCAAATAAATGGTGGGAGAGACCACTTTAAACCGCCAAAGTAGGATGGAAGTGGAGATATAGAATTATTCATTTAAAAACTCACCCAACAACTGGAATCCCCAGGCAGCCCATTTAAACATCAGACTGTGTCTCGAGAAACAAGCAGAAGAATGTGCAAGAGGAGATAATGTTGAAGCGATATTTGTTAACCCGCTGAGAGCCAGGTTTGTCCACTGTAAGAAAAGAACCAGGTCAAAAGTTTCACTCAATCGGAGTAGAAATTCTAAAGTTGGTGAGAATTGCATATCCCAGCCGAGCATGGAAATCAAACCCCATTGAACACTGCGGGAAGTAAATGTGATCAGGCTTTGAAAGCTGATCCAAGCAGTAAACTTGGGAAAATTTCCAACCAGTCTAGTGTGTCTCAAACTGATGAGGTTGGCTCAATCTGTAGGCAGAGGAGCATCACCAGCCTAGTAGAAAGAGATAGAATAGCAGAATCAAAAATACTAGAGGAGAGGCTGTGAAAATAACAGTGGGAAAAATGACAAAAGGTTGTCAGCTGTAATGAATTGTGTCATTACGAGTCAGATTCCTGTTATTATATGCCAGGTAAGGCTGGTGGAAAGAGTATACAGTATTTACTTGACTCTGGGTGTGCTAAATCTGTATTATCAAGGCATGTGTATGATAGACTTTGAAAATCTCTCAGATCTGAAATTGAGCCTCTAAAAAAAATTGGGGTGATGGCAGCTTGGTCAAAACTACCCCTTGTAGGGAAAATAAACTGCAATGTTCAGGGAGAGGAGAGAAATTTGTTGAGGAATTCATTGTGATTAGAATTACACATGATGCTATACTCGGAATGTCGTTTTTCAAAGCGAGCGGGTGTACACTAAGCTTCAATAAAGCGTCACTGTTTATCAATAATAAAAATCTGTTATGTGTTTGCAGATTAGGGGATTTGCTTGTGAGCAATATCCAAGTTATAGGCCAGAAGCAGCCTAGCTGTAACTGCTCTATAAAATAGTGGCACAGACAATTTTTGATGGCAGGAAACTGATCGCATATTATACTTCATTGATGTTTCTTCTGTAAAATTCACCGGGTGTACCCAGTTGTAGTGGTCATATTTAGAAATTAAAAGGTGTTTTGTTTTTGCATTATATGTGTGGGGACATAACTCCTATTCTGTGTAATCTAACTAATCTAATCTTCAGGGAATTCCAGGTTGAAACTGCATTGTGGGGATTTTGTTGACTTGCCAGTTTATTTACCAAGTAAACTTGCAGAAGTCTGCTCGTGTTAGATCAGGACAAATTTAAAATTTTCAATAAGTATAATGTCAGATCTTTATGAGGTTAGTATGATACTGTCTTGCGGCAGCATATCCGCAATATTTCTCGGAATTGCATATAATAAGTGAAATGTTAAGAATTCAATAAAAGGTGTTTCTAGGGTGGAACAACGTGGTGAATCCAAAATTAAGGTTCTACGCAGTTGTAGCGATCATGTAAGCGGCAGCATATTTTCATTTCGTCTAAAAAATTGCTTTTAATGAGTGAAATATTAAGAGTTTAAATAAAAGATGACCAGTGGATAGGGAGCCACAGCTCGGAATGCAGGCAAATGGACCAAACTTGGTCTAGTGTACCAAGTCGTAGCAACCATGTCAGCAGAAGATCGGCAGCGCGGCAGAATATCGCAATTTTTCTCAAAATCGCTAATTATAAGTGAAATGTTACGAGTTTAAAACAAGGGTATATCTAGGGTAGAACAACGTGCTGAATCCAAAACTGAGAGTGTACCCGGTTGTAGCAATCATGTCAGCGGCAGCGCGGCAGCATACCTGCAATTTTCTTCACAATCGGTTAGGTAAGTGAAATGTCAAGTGATTAATATGGTCAGCAGGAAACACGACTATATGTATGATTTTAACAATATATTATATCGCATCATTTAAAAAGGTGGTCAGCGACAGCACTACTGCTCAACGAGAACAAGACAAAAAGCAGCCTAGACATAAGATAGCTCAAAACATGATAGCGTGAGACAAATTTGATGTAGGAAAAAGTGTTTACCCAGTTGAAAAGGTCGGGCTCAGCACTACTGCATATCCCAAATATTCACACTATCGATATGTGATTAGTGGGAAGTCAAGAGTATGATGCAGTTGGCACAAGTCAAGACTATAGTACTGGGTTCAACATTGTATATGTTTTATCATTGCATGAGATGGATGATGGGAGACAACGCTACCGCATATCCCCATATCATGTCATTAGCATGTTAGAAAAGTATGCGAAGCTGGCATATCTAAGTTTTTCAGACTCTGAAAGTTTGGTTTCTTTCTGAAAAGTGAGGCACGCATTGAACTCTGTGCTCATGTGTTATGCAAAAGATATCCAGCCAAAAAATGACATAAGAGGCAATTGAAACGTCAAAAATGTTGTTTGTAATTGCCCCAAGACAGTGGTCTTAAGACCATACAATATCATACTAGCATCAAGTATCCTGCCATCAAGTATTTATAATCTTTGATACTAGTCCCATAAGAAGTTTGACATAATTCAATTAAAATTTTTCAATTTTTGCTGGTCTGAAACGAGCAGCCTTCTCTCCAAGTTTACTTGGTGAATTAATTGCCATGTCAGCAATATCCCACAATGCAATTTCAACCTGGAATTCCCTGATGATTAGATTACTTAGATTACACAGAATAGGAGTTATTTCCCCACTTATATAATGCCAAAACAAAACACCATTTAATTTCTAAATATGACCACTACAACTGGGTACACCCGGTAAATTTTGCAGAACATACACCAATGAAGTATAAAACGTGATCAAATATGCCATCAAATATTGTCCGTGCCATAACAACTTATGCTATAGCTGCTCCTGGCCTATTATGCGTGATACAATAATCCCAGTAAGACCTGAGATGGCTATTCATACAAAGTTATGTAATAATACCAGAGGCATGTTGGGTATAACAGGAACTAAACTGAATCACAAAATGCCAGAAAATGTTTTGGTGTTATTGACGCTGTGGGAGCCAGATGGGCTGAATAAAATTGTAGTAGAGGATGAAATCAGAGCCGGAACTGTTTCCGCTGATTTCATATCACTATCAAAAGATTGTCAGCTTGTGAACAACATAACAGGCCACATCATGAAGCCACAAAATGCAATGGGAGAGGAAATTAATTCGGTTAACATTGGAGCTGCTTTAAGTCGAAATAATAATATTGAACAACAAAGGGAGGGTAAAGCTTCAAAGCTGGGTGACCATTATGACAGCATAGTGCCAAACCACATGAAAGAGCTATGTAGCACAACTACCCAAGAGATGAAATCAGCTGATCACAAAGCAGCAATGGCAAATTTATTCACAAAATACTCTGATGTTTTCTGTCTAGGTGATTCACTTATCTGTCAAACAAGTTGGTTAATCACTTTATTCCGGCTTTACTGGACACTAAACCAATAAAACACCTCATAGAAATAACAGGAAAGCCTGAGGAGACAGGCCAATCTGTCTCAATAGGAGATGACAAAGCAACAAATAACATAATCACTGCACTGGATACAGGCATTGGGTGATTGTGAAAATATCTAGCCGTTTATATATCAGGCTACACATCAATATTATAATTAGATTATTATTAACCTGTAGTGATTTTTAATAGAAAAAGAAAACACAGAAAAGACACGTTGTAAACTAACACTTATTGAAGTGTGAACAATGTCAAAGACAAAAAAAATATTATATTATTGGATATAATCTGCACTTATGCACATGTATGCTGTATACCGTTGCATATCTATCACTGAATATACACAGAATACGCATATCTCAGTCCTTCAGCCGTCAACAACACTTCTACATGTACCGTCAGGTGAAACCAGCAGCTCTAACTCTTGCATCTAACTCACTGGCTCCTACCAACACAGATGAAGCATCGCTACTCTCGACCCAACTGCCGACGAGCTGACAGACATTCTATGTTTAAGCTTACTTTTACAATTCCCCTTTTTTAAAGTTTGGAATAAATTAATAATTCGTTTTGCTCCGATTTATCAACATAATAAATGTTTATCTAGTGGGAGAGTGTGGGGAATTTCAGTCTTTGACTGTTCTATATACTAAAGTGCCTCGACCGGTCTATAAGGGCCAGTCAATGTAAAGTGATCACCCAGCCATATCAAATTCAAATGGGGTTAGCAGCATTCAAATTCCTCCTGCTTTTTCGGAATTAAGAGGAGAAGCAGTGAATTATTTTAATGGGAATCAGACAAGCTGATGCGGAATTGTGTGATACACATGCCCAATAAATTTTCATTCCAATAATGGCATCGGAAAGTGGTGAAAATATGACTGATGTCATACGAAATTGCCCAGTTCCGATGATTTCAAATCATCCGCTTCAAAATATACGAGCTCTTATTGGTCAATTTTGACATTATGATTTATGGTTTTAGAGGTTGCCTAGATAACGTTGTCAAGATTGAAATTGACCGTTGTAATTAAACCCTATAATCCCAAGTGTGATGAGCCAACACATTAATAGCTATATCAAAGCTTCTATTCAACTTTATTTATGGGTGTCTGCGAATCACAATTTCTTATATAACACACCTGACCACTTGAGAACGCAACATGGACTGGCTGTTAGAGGCGGAGACCAAGGCCACTCTCCGCCTCTAATGACATTGATCAGCCAATGGTCTTGCCTGTCACTTCACATGATTAATCCCCGTGCACCCCCTTCGATTCCTACCTCTTTAAGCACTGAGGACACATTCTATTCATACATTCTAATCATACATTCTATTCCTACACATGTTTTGTCTGTTATAATAATCCTTTATAAATGCTACGACTGTAACTATTTTTAGCAAGCTTACACCCTTCCCTCTTAAAACTTGTCACTTCATGTTTACTAGCGGACGAGACTAAACGCACTGATTATTTTTACTGATTTATACATCAAATCTTTGTAACTCTGTTAGTTTGAGTTAGATAGTTAGTACACAATAAAATCATAGTATAGTTGATAAACAACACATTTTGATGCCTGGCTGGTGGCCTTGATTTAAACAGACTTTTCGACTGGCAGGTTGTCGTTAAGCCTTACGCATTCTTCAGAACAAGTTGGAGATCGGGAATAATTATCCCAAGCCCAAGCTGGCTATCCTGACAAGATAGAATTTCCCGACACTAGCACCAAATACAGAATACCTGTGAATCAAGTTTTAAAATATTGCCAAATTGATGACATTGGTCAACAATGTATGGCTGGTCAAACTTATTCTCTGTTAAAAATCTTTGACCTTGTTGTTTCAATTTATCTTTCCTTTTATTGACAGAAGACAACTATCAAACTTGCAACGTTCATGCATAGATGGCCTCTATTGTCAAAGCTAAGGAAAACAGGCTAATGCATAACTTGGTGCTCAGATAATTTTTCCCCACTTTCAAATACACCAGTTGGCTTGCAATGGTTACAACTTGTTGCTAATTACAAGCCTTAAAATAAAGTGGTGGCGTTTTCAATATTGAGGTGTCCTTGAAGGTGAAGATTTTGAAGCTAGTGTGACGGAAGATCCTCCCTTTGGTTGCGGAAAAATCTCTATTTTGTTGAACTGTTGAACTACTGCTTGAAGAATAATGAATTACAAATTTGATCAAAACAAGCTGGAAAAGCCGAGCTATTGTGTTGGTGAGTTGTAGAATACTATGGAATTTTCTCAAATGTGTAAAGAATTGAAATTCAAAAAATAAATGATATATCATCTAAAGCATAATGTATTTATAGCTTTCGATGGTGTCCATGATGGCAATGGAAATCATCGTCAACCTGACTAAGAAGCGTCTGTTGTTTGGAACAGCTTGCCTGTCTCAATCCGTTCGATTATATGTATTGAATCATTTAGGTCGGTTTTATAGCAGCACCTGCTGGCCTCATTGTGAGCACTGTTATATTGTGGTGTTGTGTATTGATGGCAATTAGTAATACATCAATAAGACTGATATTGTTTGTGTTTCATGAGCCATTATATTATTGCTTCTTGCTCCAAACATGATACAGCACAAAAGGGATGTGCACAGACAACACTGTGCCTACAGAGTTATAGAAAATAGGGAGTTGCATCAAGTATAGTTAAGACAACTCCAGAATACGACAAGCGCCTTCACTGCTGTAGGGTAATGTTCATAAGAGTCAATTAAATTCCAACCCAACGCCGGCTCTTGCGCCTCGGATAGCTATGCTACTGCGCATATGGAGCATCATCATCTTAAACTTATGTATTATTTATGCATGGATTAATCCTCTCTGATGTGGCACCAGCGGGCAACTACTCCTAGACTGCTTTTTCAAACTCTGCTCTGTAAGTGCAAAGCTAGTCTGTGTGTGCACAACCCTGAACACATTATAAATACTCCCCCCTGCCTCATTGCAACTTACAAGCTGGCTATGATGGGCAACTGGATTAGAGCCCTACGTCACACAAGCTAGCGCAAGGGCCCCTGTTATAAAGGGCAGTTAAATGAAAACTAAAAGAGAAGGTCTGAGCAATTCTTTAATATATGTGATGTGATCACATAGTTGTACGGTTATGGTCCTACTCCCTGATGTATCTTGTGCCAGTGACAAAGCCTATTATAAGTCCATATCGGCCGGAATTTGGGATACATTAATTTCAAAAGACATAATGATCAAATCTCATTTAATTGAGAAATAAGGAAAAAGTGTATCGAAGATGTTTTGTCTATTAATGATTGTCACTAAAATTTGGGTTACCATGGTTCTCGGTGAGTACAACAAGAGACATACAATGCTATCTCCATTAACATAATCACAAATGATCAGAAACCATTTTTAGGTGGAGAAAATATATAAAAATAACTAATGCCTCATACCAAATATGAAGTTGAGGTTTGTTTTGTTTGTTTGATTCTTTGTTTAATATATACTCTTTGTCCAAAGATGTTTACATCGAGATAAAAAGCCCCCTTGGAGAGAGAAAATAATAAATAATAATTTGTAAAACAGAAACAATTTAAACTTGTTAGGCTAGATAGTCTTTGTTTTTTAAGATTGCCTTGCTACATTTCACAGTTCGTGACCGTTTTATATACACATCAGTTTAACACTTTCTTACAGATCTCTGTGGTCTTGCGTTGGTTTTGTTATTTAGGCGGTTTCTCAGCAGATGTTCTGGATTATTGACGATTCTCAGCACATAGGTTGAGCATACGTCATGGAGTAAATCGCAAAGTGGTGTTAACTTAGCAGCGTTGAGTCTATCGATATAATGTTCAAGGTCATTGAAAATTATTCGCAGTGCTAGTTTCTTGATCTTTTCCAGCTCGTTCCTGAGATAGTCTGCTAAGAAAGGAAACCAAGCTGGAGCTGAGTAGGTTATTGTTGGCAGTATTTGGGCTCAGTGGTGGATTTCTTCAGCGGATAGTAGGTGGTCATATCAACTGCATATTTGATGGTTGCGCCTTGTGAGAATTTGAGCGAGTTTACGAATGCTGACCAGAGTGTGGGTCCACAGAGTGTGCCCTGAGGGATTCCAGTGTTGCATATTCGGTAGGGTGACTTCACATTGTGGCATCTTAGAGTGACACAGTGTGATCGGTTACATAGATAATCTGCGACGAGAGATATTAGTGCATCAGATAATTCCAGCTCTTGTAGTTTTGTGAGTAGAAGTTGATGATTTATCAAGTCGAAAGCCTTGCTAAAATCATACAAGATCAGTTGAGCCCCATGATTGTCAGTATCATCGAGCATAGCAGACTGATTAGTGTCTAGTTTAATTTGAAGTTCATCTTGGAGTTGTCGGTTCATAAAGGACTCTATCAGTTTCCCAATGTGCCATAGTAGTGAGATAGGGCAATAGTCCTTACAAGATGATGCGGATTTAGTCTTTGCTATTGGTGATATCTCGGCTGTTTTATAGAGTGATGGAAATCTGCAGTAGTGGAGTGTCAGATTTACAATTCTGGTTACAGGTACACAAAGGTCTTTGTGACATACTTTACTTATCCATGATGGATAATCTTGGCTGCGTGTGGCTTTCTGTGTGTTGATTCTTCTCAGCGCACATTTCACCTGTCCTATAGATATCTCAGCATGTTTACTATGTGAAGAGTACGGATGAGGTGGTGTTGGCGTCTGCTCTCCAGCTATAGTACCATAGTGTAGGTTGAGCTTGTCGACGAACTGCGGTGGGGTGCAGAGATTGTCATCTAGGACATAGTGAGATGGCTGATTGCTACTGCTTGCCGATGGGTTTAAACATTTAATGCTGCACCACCAGTTTACAGTTCCTGCTTTCAGTTGGTTTACTTTGCCATCATAGTATCTCAGCTTGGCCTTGGATATGAATCGCCCCAGGGTAGCCCTTAGGTAAAAATATGTGGGGTCTCAGTAATGAACGCTTTTTCCTTGGCTCTTCTCAGCTTCATGATGGGGGGGTTTCCCAAGCTGGTTGGCTATCTAGTTTCATATGTGTGCGCTTGAGTGGACAATGTTTGTGATATATGTCAGTCGGGATGGCTTGGTAGCTTTCGGTGAGCATAACAAGATCAGATATATTCGATAGTAACGACCAGTCTGTTTTGGCTACATCGAGCATTATGGCGTTCCTAGCATTAGGGGTGACAGTTTGTTTATAAAGGTGAGGTGAGTGAGAATGTACCTAGCAGGACCTTAGATGTAATCACTGAGTCACTCCTTAGACTTTTTTGGTGTTCTTAGTTAGGTATGCGATGTGTCTGTGTGTCAAGACATACACACCAGACACACATGCCAGAAAAGTACTTATTTATTTGAATTTAAATATTTAGCGAGGTAGCATGCTGCTTCGGAACAGCAATTTTAGTATGATAGTTTAGTAGTGGATGTGTAAGAAATCAACAATGCCTTCTTTTTAGTCACCCCAAAGCTGGACGATACAAAAGAGCACAGTGAGATATTTACCTCAGCATCATGAGAATATCGGCCAATCACTGAGGATCTCACCCATACACAACTATCTCCTGAAGGTCAGCTTAACTCTCTCATAGAATCATTGTCAAGTCGGTTAGCTAGTACTGTTAGTAACTTTTAGAAAATTTGTGATGACATCTTTATATTATCCGAGTAACATTGATAGGCTCCATTAAGAGTTGTCCTTGCTTCTGGGTTCCAAGTGGCTCTACAGTACAACCCCTAATTATAAACATTGCAAATGCAGAAACCGCCAACAAAAAGGGATATTGATGAGGTGTTTGTTATAACTGTAACAAATTGCCAGTTTACTTGATGTCATCACTATACTGAGTTATACTATGATGAGTGAGGAGTTTTTGCCAGTTGCAGTGTCGGATGCTGAGATGACTTACTCTGACAGCTCAGAAGAGGAGGAGGAGGGAAATAATGTCAGCACTCCTTATGTAGATGTGATGACTAATATTGAGAAGCTTTCACAGGATACTGATCTCCCTACTAAGATGCAGGCAGCAATGAGTGTTAGGTGAGCTAAGGTATCCACCGTAAAGATACTGTGATGCTTCGTCGTAGTCTGTCAGGGGAACAAGATATGTGCTTCTCAAATATATGTATTACGTTGTGCAATATTTATATCAGTATGAAAACCCTATGATTTGACTAAAGATGTGACTTTCATTTTTTTTCTGACATTCTCCAACAAAGCCAACATATCTGAACATCTGATAGTGTGACAACAATCGACGCCATATTTCCTGACTAATTGATCTATTTTGTCTGTGTGCCAATAGAAAAATAGGTAGAACTCATTTGTCTCAATAACTTTAGCCAAAATGGGCACTATGATGATAGATCATATTTACTGATGCGAGACTTCAAGTTTGTCATGTAAGTTTATCATGAGTTTGTGATAATTATCTGAACAAAACTTTATTTTCTTTCCCAAACTGTTCTATAGTAGTAATAAAATTATGACAGGCGAGACATTTCAAAGTGCAGCGTTACACGTATAGATGAGTATATATCACTCGGTCTCATCCCTGTTCTTTTACAGTCTACTGAGCCTAGCAAGGAGTAAGTTTATATCATTGATACTTATCAGTAATCATTAATATTAACTGTACTATCATCTTTTTGGTCAATAGTGTAATAATGTTGGTATATACAGTAGTTCTCACTCAATTCAAACACCAAGTAGTGTAGTAATTTGAATTTATTACTCCCATCCTTTGTTGGTGCAAAGGCACAAGGAGTTGGCCTATGGTTTGCAATTGTATATTGATCATGTTATTGCAGAAGTATAGGAACAGTTTAGAGTAATTTAACAGCAGCATGCATAAATAAACTTTTTCAGTATTTTGTTTTGACAGGAGAAGTTTTTCAGTATTACAACTGCGCATGTGCAATAATATAGAAAGAGAAAACAATGAAAAAGTGCTAAAGTGCATAACAAAAAAGTGGAATTGTGGCAAAAGAGTGTCAAAAGAGGAGGCAACTCCACAAAAGAGTGACAAAATAACCCCCTTTAAAGATTGCTCTCTCTTTGCCTCTGGACAGATAAGTCTTGTTATTATTGGATTTTTTAATACATTGAAGCTTTATTGAAGGGATGCTCACCTGAATTGACCCAGCAGACAGAAACTTTTTGGGTAATTAGCAAAGTTCTGACGGTCCAAAAGTGAACAATCAGTTTAAATCAGTTGCAGATGACATCAATTGCAAGATTGGCTAATAATCAAATTTCAATTTATAACAAAAAAGCGAAACCTAGAAACTACAAGTTGATTACAAGTTGATTACTGTCAAGCTTTACTAGTCAGTCAGTTAACTATTCATTAAATATTTCCTGTTAAAAAATTTTTCAAGTTCAGTTCTTTTTTGTGATGATTTACATTTCGACATGGTCAGTCACAGAGATCAGGTTTTATTTTCAGCATCTGTTCATCAAATTCATCAAAGTGCGTCCGAGGGCATGTTTAAAATAATTTGTTCAACATATTATTTTAAAATGCGTTTTTTTTAACTACAGTGCTTATTTAATCCATCGCTTGGCTTTCATTTTTATTGCAGAATATGCCTTGTTCTTTTGAAAGAGGCCCCATGCCAAACAAATATTATTCACCAATATGAATAATATTTTCAATCACTACAAGCTTAAAAAATATTGATTTTTATAGTTCAGATTTTACCTAGAATGTCTGTCAACCGTCAAAATAATAACGATAATCAGTAAAGTACAAATGGACGGGTATGTAGCCTAAACACAGAGAGGGCAATTCATCTCCTAAAGGACACAGTTGTACCAAACACTCTTTTTATGCTCTTTCAAATTGACTGCTTCTTCCAATTGTAGGTGTGGCCGAAGTTTGTGTATGCCACATCCACATAACTTATAATATCCTTTTATACCCATATAACTGTGCTCAATGAAAATGTGAGCACTAGCAGCTAGTGCTATGTAATCATCTTCTACTACTTGTTCCAATTCATAGGATGTAGTAGGTTATTAGATAAATTTTAATTAGATTCCTTTGTTTGATCAGAGCTAATTGTACCATTTGATTCGAACTTGCAACTCTTAAATTGAGAAGCTAGAATCCTAACCACTGCGCCACCCTGCTAGTAGCTATTTAGTATCAGTATGTTTGACATTTATAATATGTTAAGAAACACAAGGATATTTGATTGGTCAATGTGTCGTCTATCATGTGAACCACCATTTTATTGGTAAGAGGTTACAAGGAAAGGATTTAGTACAATCATCGGGCCTATCGAGAAATAAAAAGATTGTGATCGTTATGGAATACCATACTATATTTTTTAGACGCAACTGAGTAAATGAGAGAAAAATGAGCAATAACTACTGTAAATCATTGGCCAGTGGGCAAAATCTAGTGGTAGCTGGGTTGCTACTGCATATCCTGACACGTGATACCACGTGGTGTGCTGGTAGAAAAACTGTCTCTTTTATCACGGGGTTGTTTGACCAATTGAACACATAGCTACAAGGTGTTTATCCCAATTTGGCAGCGATGTCGGAAAGTGTTAACCATGTAGTAAACTCGGGAACACCCATGGACTTCAATATAATAATGATTGGTCTTTAAATAGCACTTTCTCTAATAGCAGTAATGCAGGAGCATTTGTCTCTGACTCAACAATAGATTTCCAGTAACCTCAAGAATTGTGTAGTACATAGTCTTTAAATTACAAGTAATCGTCATGATCAACATAGCCCTGTTACTCTGTGACTGCTTCACTGATGTGGGCTCAGGAGAGAATTACATCCCTGTTCATAACAAAACGGAGGGTGGGCTGCCTCTAAAGAGGGATGCAAGTTGCCCGGAGTCCTCATCCTCATACTGAGATACATCCTAGAAAACTTGAATGCATCCTAGAGGTGAGGCCATGGTGGACCTCCGAATCGTGAGTGTGCAGCAAGCTGCCAGAAACTGAAACAGGCACTAATCAGCCATTGACCATGATACTTTGATCTTAGCCGAGAAGCCCTGTTTATGACAAAACAGAGGGAGGGCTGCCCCTAAAGAGGGACGCAAGTTGCCCGGAGTCCTCGTACTGAGAGTGTGATACATCCTAGTAAACTAGAATGCATCCTAGAGGTGAGGCCATGGTGGACCTCCTAATCGTGAGTGTGCAGCAAGCTGCCAGAAACTGAAACAGGCACTAATCAGCCATTGGCCATGACACTTTGATCTTAGCCAATAGGCCGAGAAGCCCTGTTTATGACAAAACAGAGGGTGGGCTGCCCCTAAAGAGGGACGCAAGTTGCCCGGAGTCCTCGTACTGAGAGTGTGATACATCCTAGTAAACTAGAATGCATCCTAGAGGTGAGGCCATGGTGGACCTCCTAATCGTAAGTGTGCAGCAAGCTGCCAGAAACTGAAACAGGCACTAATCAGCCATTGGCCATGACACTTTGATCTTAGCCAATAGGCCGAGAAGCAATTTTAGCCAATAGAGTATTAATCTATTAGAAAATTCTCAGACCCTAAAGAACAGCCATCAAGACATGAAAGGTGCTGATTTATGAAAATATACACAGCAATCGTAATCTTTTACAATGCTTCGTAGTTTGATTTAACCCTGTGACATAGTAGACAATTATATCATATTTGTGTTTTGTGAATGGCATTATGGAGGAAGAAAGAATGAGTTTGAACGACAAAATTCTTAAGACAGGGGAGATAATTCTCGAAAATCCACTTCGCTCCACCTCCAGTTTTCACCTGGTTGTAAGGTGATAGCAGCGAGGCAGTTGATGTAACCAGAGATGTTTTTTTTTTGATGGAATAGCTTTTTGATTAGTTTTTTTAATCAAATCCATAGCAGGCAGAAGTAATTTCTTCAAAGGATTGGGGTTCAGTGAAGGCAGGACGGTGTTTTTCTCCCAGGGAAGATACACAATTCTCATAATGGGGTCACAACATAGTTTTACAACGGGGTCACAACGGCTTAGAAATATTTCTTGTTCACAAGATGAAAATTTTAGATTTCTGAATGATAACCATACTTTTGAAAATATATGCTAAATAAAACATGACAAAAATATGTTTATCTTCTAGGAATATTTTACCGCGTGCCCACTGCATTCATTGTAGGTGAGATACTCAAGCTTGGTTGAGAAAATCACCAATTGAATTTGGCAAATCCTACTTCAAACTACTTGATATTCTTGAGAGTGAGTAGTTTGATGTGCTGTAGGTTAAAAACGCTAACATCTTTTATAATGGCAATGTGAGAAATAAATTCCATTCTTTTAAAGGAAGCAACAAATATTGGGTATTTCCAGACATCTTTAGCTGAATATCCTTATACCATAGGGTAAAAAAGCATTAGCTTCAGTTTTTTTTCGCACTTAACCAATTAAGTCAACTAGAAATGCCGCGATCATAAATGCCACAAAACTTTAAGGGTGTGGATGATATACACTCAGGTTGTCGATTGAGTTAATGCTTTCAGATTTAACTTGAAGATGAATGGGCAAAGTGTAATTTTGTTTAATTTTTCTTTTTTTTAAGTTTTAATGGCACATATTAGGCGAAAAACATGTAAAAAATGTTACATGCACATGCGCAACTGGATTTACTACACCTATGTGGATGAAGACAGGACTTTGATTCAGCCTTTTCTTCTATTTTCCCAAAAAAACTTTTTTGGAACAGTGTTATGAGGCACTGGATATGGATTTCTTTTATTTTATATACACATGCGTTTATCATAAACACAAAACTGAAGTTCTGTGGATAACTTAATGTGATAAATCGCTTTTTAAAATTTAACAAAATTGTTCCGTGATCCAATTTAGTGTACCTTTTTGGTCTTGTACATCCATAAATAATCTCACTGATCTTACTTAATCTGATTGCCACAACTGTAACATATAATTACCAAAATGTTCACTGTTTTATGACAAAATTTCCGGCCAAATTCAGAAATTCAGAAAGCTGTCAGTCAAATTTGTTGTCAGCATGATCAATTGCATGAGATTGTCTAGATTGTGATCAAAGCGATCATTGATTGTGGGTTTACATATTGTGGTATTTGGACTTTCTGGCCAAATTAACGTTATTTGGTCCAAAACATGCCCTTCTCTCTGGCCAAAAACTGAAAAGAGGTTAATCAACGTGTTATACACACAAGCTTCCATCAAATTGAAGAGGATTTCCAAGGTTTTCATTGTGGCGGTTAATGATAAATTTGATAGCGGTGAATTTATGAGCATAAACATTTCTCACTCAATACTCAACAATCACCCAAAATAGGTGATCTATTGTTTTGCACAATGGGCTTTGCATGTAATACTGCATAAATTTTTATCACACTTTTGCATAACATAATTTACTGCATAAATTTGCCCATTCCTGGCTATATGTTTTCAATGTATCAAGTTAAAAACATGCACTTTATAAAAATTTGCGAAGGTAAATAATTGTCACGTTAAATAATGAACAAGTATTAGTTTTAAACTTTTTCCTACTAGTGTAGTAACGGTCACATGACTTATGCTTAGTTATTAGCCAATAGGAACTCAGTATGAATGGTATCGATATTTATGAGGAAACAACACGCATCATCAAAGGCCTTCATCAACTGAGGCATGTTTTTGAGGCGGCTGATAGACATGGGTGTATTTGAGAAGCTGCCAAGGGGCCCCCAATTGTTCAAATGCAATGAAAATTTGAACAGGTGTGTGAAAGACTTTTGCGCACAACATGGTGTTGCTGATTTATCTTGTATGGAACCCTGCTAAGAGATCTTTAGGAAAATATTATAAAACCATAGCAATTTTGGATGTCATTTTAAAAATTGCTGTGTTTCTATACAATTATTTTGATCTGCACTTCTCATAATAGTTCTCATAGCGTGTTGTTGAACGCTGGAATTTTGAGCTTCTTGTGAAAAAAATCTCAAACTATCTAAAAAACTATCAAATATAGACAACAGAAAAATATATGAAGGAATTATGAAAAGGTATAAATTCCGCAACTTCAAAATCCTATACAAAGCTTTGTCAATCCCTTAATTACATATAACAAAGCCAGTTAGACTTTTATCGCAGGGAAAATTATCAAATCCCAGCGCGATAAAGATCGAACTGGCAATGAAGCTAGTATTCTTAATGATGTGACTTGAATGAAAATACGCCTTTTTGGTAGCATTTGTATTTATTTTACATAAAATTAGTTATATATACTTTAATTGGCAACCAAACTCATGTCATTCGAAATATTTTGCACTCAGTGCCAAAATAAAAACAATTTTTAAAACAGAAAAGAGAAACAGAATGGAAATAATATCATCAATGATGTTGGTCAAGTCAATAATATATGGTTGAATAGTAAAGTTTTGAATACACTGAACTTCTCTTTAGATATCAAATGTAACAGTAAAGAATTGTATGTAGCAGAACCTTTGTATCTTAGATTGTCTGTATGATATAAAAGTAAACGTTTATCACAAAAATTGAACTTGGTAGTGTTTTAAATCCTCTATATATAAATGGAGGTGTCAAAAAATTGTTTATCTTATGCGCAAAAAGTGAAGTGAAATAACAAACAAGCTTAGGAAGAGATAGGAGTTGTAATGATTATGTAATGGATTCGGTTGGAATGAGATAATATGGGATGTAAGGCACATTTGCGATAATGCGTAAAGCCCGTTTTTGCAACAAAAATAATCTATTGAGGGCATTATTGCAGGACAAGATGCCAATGATATGGATGCCACATACAAGGTGACAATAGATAAACTGGAAGTAAAATGTGCGGGCACTTGTTATGTCCAAGAAGTATCTCAAATTTTGAAGTAGGTAATGCATTCCGTTGTACCACTTTAAATATACTCTAGATGATCCTGCAATGAAAGCGACTCATTCAACATAAAACCCAGAAGCCTTGTAGTTCTCTGTCTGTTTACTTTTCCATGCCCTATGTACAGTTCCAGGTCATAAAGGGGATCTGAGCTATTAAGATGCATGTAATGAGATTTATGAACATTTATAACCATCCAGTTACGATTGCACCAATCCGAAATGTCATTTAAATCTTCAGAGGCCTTTGCGTTAAGTTGTTGAAGGCTTTTATTAGATGACAGGAACACTGTATCATCAGCATATGCATATGATGATGACTCTGATTTTGATGAAGTTAATAAATCATTTATGATGATGAGAAACAAAGTTGGTGCTAGGATTGAGCCTTGAGGGACCCCTATCGTGATAGGCAATCTACGAGATTCAATATTATTGAGTTTAACAAACTGCCTTCTGTCTGTCAGAAAGGTGTTGAGAAGTTTTAACATATTTCCTCCGATGCCGCAAGCCTTCAACTTATTGTGTAGTAAAACATGGGATAAACAGTCAAATGCCTTTTTAAAATCCAGAAAAATTAATGCAAATTTAAGCTCATGAATGATTTTTTTAGTGAGATATTCTTGCAGATGGTAATTTATGTGTTTCTCAAATATTTTTGAAAGAACAGGCAAGACTGAAATTGGCCTATAATTTGATTGGTTATTTATATCCCAGATTTATGTTTTGGTGAAACTCGAGCTAGTTTCCATATTGAAGGGAACTGTCCTTCGCTTAAAACCCTGTTAAACATATCGGTGACAATATCCACAATATGAGGCCAAACAAGCTTCAACATCACCACTGTATAATTCTGTCAGGTCCTGTACTTCTACTATCAGGAATGTGGAACAATATACTTGTACATGTGAAAGGGGTGAATTGTGGTATGACTGTCAAATTATGTTCTGATACGGGAAATGTCATCTCATCCGTTACAACAAGGTTCTTTGCGATTGATTTTGCAATGGATGTGAATTGCTGTTAAATTGATCTGCACTCAAATTTGTCGCAGGGAAAGTCTCCTTCTTTTTATTCTTCAAAAATCCCAAACAGGTTTTGTATTACCTTTAGACTCTTTAATATAGTATTAGAAATAGCTCTTTTCTTCTTTTGTCTGATAATATTAGTGACATAGTTTGGCTGTTATTTATATTCTTTCCAATCTGTGTTTTGTTTCAGTTGATCTCTGATTTTGATGTTCATTTTTACCTCATCATCCAACCCTTTTGGAAGATTATGCGTTCCAACAAAACGAGCCTTCTCATACGCGAGTTTCGATATAAGATAATTCAAATGGCTATAGAACTTCTCATTGAGTCTTTTGATCTTTCATACAACACATAACCAAAATTTTCCCTGGAGAATGTGTTGAAAATGTTTTCAGGTGTTGCAAATTGATAATCCAAAAATGTTACCTTGCATATTTGTTTAGATATTTTAACCTTTCTATCAATCTCTCTTGAAGCTCAGTGAATATTTGATGACACCATATTTTGCAATATTGACACATTTACTTGAAGAGATTTGGTCAATTAGTGTCCTTGATGAATTATTTATGCGAGTGGATTCGGATATAAGTTGATTCAACAGCACTTGAGAGGTAACATTATTATTATGAACTTTATTAACCACCGATCAATGCATGAAACGAATAAGAATATGTGAAAACAAAAAATGAAAGAAGCAATAAGAAGGCAATTCTAACAAATTGTGTCACAATTTCGACTTCAGAATATCGTCCAATGAGAAGCCAGGATGGCAGGTGTTACTTTTCTGACTCCAGAATATTGTCTAATGAGGAGTTAGGGTGACAAGTTTCACTTTTTCTTCTTTAGAATATCGTCCAATTAGAAGGAAGGATTTTAATAAAATCGTTCATTGAGAAGCCAGGGTGATAGGTGTCACAATTTCGACTTCAGATTTCAGACAAATAAAGAGCTAGAATGACAGGTCTCACTTTTGCATCCTCAGATTTTTGTCATATGAGAAGTCAGGATGGCAGGTGTCACTTTTGCGTCCTCAGATTTTTGTGAAATGAGGAGTTAGAGTGACAGGTGTCACATTTTTTACTCCACAATATCGTCCAATGGGAAGCCAGGATTTTATTAAAATTGTTCAATGAGGAGCCAGGTTGACAGGTGTCACTTTTTCGGTCTCAGAATATCCTCAAATGAATAGCCAGGATGGCATGTGTCACTTTTACTACATCAGCATATCGTCCAATGAGGAGTTAGGGTGACAGGTGCCACAGTTTTAAATTCAGAATGTTGTCCAATGAGAAGCCAGCATTTTATTAAAATCGCCCAATGAGAAGCCAGGATGACGGGTATCACTTTCTCAACTTCAGAATATTCTCAAATTAATAGCCAGGATGGCAGGTGTCACTTTCTCGACTTCAGAATATTGTCTAATGAGGAGTGAGGGTGACAGGTGTCACTTTTTCGACTTCAGAATATCGTCCCATGAGAAGCAAGGATTTTAATAAAATCATCCAATGAGGTGTCACCTTTTATACTTCAGAATATCCTCAAATGAATAGCCAGGATGGCAGGTGTCACTCTTTCGACTTCAAAATATTGTCTTATGAGAAGCCAGTATGACAGGTATCACTTTTTCGACTTCAGAGTATCGTCCAATGAGAAGCAAGGATTTTAATAAATTCATCGAATGAGAAGCCAGGGTGTCAGGTGTCACTTTTTCGACCTCAGAATATTGTCCAATGAGGAGTTAGGGTGACGGTTGTCATTTTTTTGACTTCAGAATATTGTCCAATGAGAAATTAGGGTGACGGGTGTCACTTTTTCGACTTCAGAATATCGTCCAATGAGAAGCAAGGATTTTAATAATATCGTCTAATGAGATGCCAGGGTGACAGGTGTCACTTTCGACTTCAGAATATCCTCAAATGAATAGCCAGGATGGCAGTTGTCACTTTGTCGACTTCAGAATATTGACTAATGAGAAGTTAGGGTGACAGGTGTCACATATTTTACCTTAGATTTTGGACCAACGAGGAGCCAGGATGGCAAGTGTCACTTTTTCGACTTCAGATTTTGGTCAACTGAGGAGTTAGGGTGTCAGGTTTCAGATTTTTTACTTCAGATTATGGACCAATGAGGAGTCAGGATAGCAGGTGTCACTTTTGCGTCCTCAGATTTTGGACCAATGAGGAGCCAACATAGCAGGTGTCACTTTTGCGTCCTTAGATTTTCGTCAAAAAAGGCAATTCTGCGCATGTTATCAATGATTTTGGGAAAGCGCATCAATAAAATTTATTTAGTGACTTGGAATGTGCTGTTGGATGAGAGAACACAACTCTGAGGAGTGAATAGCGGGCTGTCTAATTAGCGCCATCGACCCATTCTTTTTTGGGGATGGTGAGATGGCGCAATCTGTTAGCGCGCTTGCTATTCACTGCCAGGCGATGGGTGCCGCAGGAGTTGTGGGTTCGAGTCCCACTGGGGAAGCTTTCATTGTTGCTTGTTCCAGCCCCCAGCACCCTTGGGTGTATACCTCTGCTGTGTACTTGTCTACTGACTGACTCATGGAAAGACATGTGACAGCATGGAGATACATGCTGACAAGCTGGAAAGACAGCTAAACCTACTACATGAGGTACCAGCAATAGGCCATGTAAGGCCAATAACCCTAACACGTACGCTGTGTTTCATGGGGTGGCAATGGTGGATTGGAATGTGCTGTGGGATGAGAGAACACTACTCCGAGTAGTAAATAGCGGGCTATCTAACTAGCGCCATCGACCCATTCTTTTTTGGGGATGGTGAGAGGGCGCAATCGGTTAGCGCGCTTGCTATTCACTGCCAGGCAATTAGTGCCGCAGGAGTTGTGGGTTTGAGTCCCACTGGGGGAGCTTTCATTGTTGATTGTTCCAGCCCCCAGCACCCTCGGGTGTATAGCTTTGCTTTCCTGACTGACATAAAAGTTATTGACCGTTTTCAATCAGGATTCAGAAATAACTACTCATGCTCCGATTGGGTACATAAAGTGGTGTCAGATGTGCTTCACCAAAAGCAAAAAATAGTAGGCGTGTTGTAGGAATGTTGTTGGACTTATAATACTGCATTTTCATGCCATCATTAATATCCACAATCTCTGGCGCAACTTTGAAGGAGTGACTTGGATGTCATCAAAGAATGGTGCCATAGAAATCGGATAACCATTAATGTAAAGAAAATCCCATAACCTTGTTTTTGGCAATGCAAAACATACATTTGATTTAAAATTCTTAAACCCTACCCTGTTACAATCTTCTACCACTAAACTACTCAGATTTACCATTAGTGATTTGCTGTCAATTGATTATCATGTTGAATATATAAAAGCTGAAATACAGAATCATTTTACCTCCAAACGATAAACTGAACATTGCGATTGCTTCATCTTTCAATAATCTTCCATTGTCAATACGCTCACTGAGAAAAGTTACATCCTTTAGATCTGGAGTATTCAAATATCTTTTTTTTCAATTGTAACATTATATTTTTGGCTCCGCAACAAGTTTTTCCTCTGCACAATACTATAATAGAAATATCACTACATTTTTTGGGATTTTTTCTTCTCAAAGATAGTAGTTATGCAAACAATCTATTTCTGTTTTATGATGAGATCATAAGCATGATTATCAATGATGATGATGATTATCAATCATGATTCTATGATTATCAATCATTACTCAGTTCATTAAAGTCAATTTGGGCAAATCTTGGGCTAAGAAGTTGTCTTCTCTTATTGTTGAAATTTGGTGGCTCATTTGCAGTATAGAGTTATCACCCCATCTATCTATCTGTGTAAAACATTTTAGTTTCAAGCATGTGGATAGACTGCTTCACAGAGTAAAGGGATTCAGAGCAAATTTTTTAACAATAGTCAAGGAAAGAGTTTTTTACTCCTTGGTCAAGGTACCTGCGAGCTTTGCATCAAGGGGAAAGTTATGGGAAGCTTGATGCCAAAAACTCCTTTCATCTATTTGTCACAATTATAGGGTTCTGGAGAATGAACTGAATTCAAAGTTCTTGATTACAGTAAAAAATAGAATATGCAGGCTCTCCCGTAAAAATTTCTCTTTGTACAGCCTTACTCCACAATTAGACATGAAGTTTTATGCTTAAATTTCACCTAACTATCCTAGCTAAATTGATACGGTGGGTATAGCTAGGAAGGCAGTATTGTGGCAGTTTTTACAATAGGATTAACTATTACAATCGTTGAATGATGCTGCCACAATGTACCCTTGGTCTGTGCAATCATTGAACCTTAAATTTATCGAAAGGGCCTCATATCAAATGTGTCTGCGGTCCATCGTCTACTGGGCTTTGGTTGGCACCCAGGTGTGTGCCGACCTGCCTGCAAACAGAGAGCAACCTGGCACAGATATATTTCGGCCTGGCCACTAAGGCAACGAATTTCGCCGCCTATGCTTCGGGATGTGGCTTGTGACAAGACATCTGATTTAAATCAACCTTCAATTTTAATCAGTCTTGAGACACAAAGGTTATCCTCAGGTTTTGATATTCTAATATTACATTGCCTTTAATTTGGAAAAGATAAACAAGGCACAACAGTAACAAATTCTTTCCCTGTAATGAAACACAGAGACTGCAATACAACTGGTTTTTTACAAATAAGATTTTCTTGAGGGATTAGAACTGACATCTTCATCCAGCTTAGGTCTCAATTGTACTTGGATCGTTTCAATGCACCGCATGGAGAATTGCTTCAGATTTTGTTTGGAGGCCATCTCAGATTTGTTGTTTATTGAGGCAGCCCACCTGTTTGGCTAACCGAATCCTCAAAAGTAAGGACATTATAACTTGTTGCAGTATAGATGCAGTCCGAGGGCACCCTCTACTTGATTGTGCAATAACTCCCGGAAGAAGTTTTACCCGGCTAACCAAGAGTGAAGTGATTGCAACATTGTATAACTTTTTAGAAGCATGGACCATGTTTTTGTTGAGTAAAGAGAGTGTGGATAATTGAATTTCGACAAGGTGTCATGATCGATTGCAAAAATGTAAATTTATGAGTAGCCAGCCACTAAAGCCTATTGATTCAACATAATATGATATGATATTTTAGATGCAATAAAATTGGTATAAAAAAACGGGGCACCCAATATGGGCTGAATTTTTTGTTGGGGTTTCGGGCTTGGAATGCTGGTTGGAAAATATATTTGGACTGAGCAGGATTACAAATTGTCTAGCACTGGGCTATGGTTGGAACCCAGGTGTGCTCCGACCTGCCTGCAAACAGAGAGTAACCTGGGGCAGATATTGCGGCCTGGCCACTAAGGCAACAAATTTTGCCGCCTATGCTCCAGGATGTTGCTTGCGACAAGACATCTGATTTAATTCAACCTTCAATTTTAATGTGATGTAATAATGCTATAATACATAAATATCATAAGAAGCAACAAGTCTTGAGACACAAAGGTAATCCTCAGGTTTTGATATTCTAAAATTACATTGCCTTTAAATCCTTTGGAAAAGATAAACAAGGCACAACAGTAACAAATGAAAGACAGAGACTGCAATACACGGTTGTTTACAAATAAGATTTTCTTGAGGGATTAGAAAATTTACTCTGAGAAAACAATGTCTGTAATTGCTCTAACTGATATCTTCATCCAGCAGAGGTCTCAATTGTACTTGGATCGTTTCAATGCACTGCGTGAAGAATTGCTTCCAATTTTGTTTGGAGGCCATCTCAGATTTGTTGTTTATTGAGGCAGCCCACCTGTTTGGCTAACCGAATCCTCAAAAGTAACAACACTATAACTTGTTACAGTATAGATGCAGTCCCAGGGCACGATTTTTAAACAAATGTTCAAATTCAACCGTAACATGAATGCTGTCAATGGTTATTTCAGGACTGCAATTCCTTAATGGTGATAGATACACCAAGGTCGAACATACAGAAACCAGCTAACTGAAAATGCAGCAGAATATTTCACATAGAATATCATGTGTGTTATTAAGGGTGAGCCCTCCAGACACACAGTTATCATAATCCTATACGCATCCAGCATAGTTACATTAGTGTTTTTCAATAATAAAAATATTGGGATGACATTCGAGTAAAATTTAAGCTCAAACATTTGGGTGTAGTTTGAAAATGCTATCATTGAACATTATCCACTGAAAAAGCCAAATCCAAACCATGTTTCGGAATATTAATAATGTTAATTATTTTGAGGTCTATAGTCATTCTGATAGAATTTGATGGGTGACTGATGGGTCACCACGATCTATACTGAAAACTTATATCAACCAACAGATATATTCTTTTGTTTAAGTTCAGTATAGCATCTCCATTGTCATTTGTAAATTGCCCCACTCCTTTGATAAAAGGCAATTAGAATTTGTTTGAAACTGTACACAATGGCATAGAAACTACAAATATATAGGCTCTTTGCACTGACTTGCACAACATTGCCACTGCACTGATGGATGAAATAAACACCGTAAGGAAAAAGTAAATCGCAATTTTAAATATGTCAAAAAAATATTTCAAACATGCCCTCGAAAGCTCATTTAGATAATGTGATGAACTGATGCTCCAAAAAAAACCAGATACCAGTTACCATGTCGAAGTGTAGTTCTGCCCAAACAGAAAAACACGAACTTGGAGATTTTTTGTCAGATTTGGAGTTTTTTGCAGAAAGAGATAAATGAATAGTTAGCTGATTGACTAACGATCCAGGTGACCAAATGTGGTTATTCTGAATTAAAAACTGTAGGAAGGAGATAGCTTTTGGAAAAGTAAGGAGGAGATAACTACAACTGAGCATTTTGACTTTAAATAACTGAGTAGCCAATAAACACTGTTAACTCAGTGTGCAGTTGTAGTCACCACTCTTTCGTTGAACAGATTCGTTTGTCAATGCTGAAACCAGATATTCAATAAGAACCATCTGAACTAGGAGTTGCATTCTTCCTTGATAAGAGAGGACAACTACTTTGAGTTACAGTTAAAACTTCAAACAGGGTGTTAAAACAAGGGTAGCTCTTGGACTGCACTCAGGCGTCTCAGTGTACGGAAATATTTCAATTGAATGATTTCAATTAACCTGTTAACATTGTATTTAGTATATCCCAGCAGGTTGATTCGTACCCTTGCTCTTGGCTGCCAGCCTTGGTCTGTGTTTTTACTGTTTTTTGCTTTGGTTGTGCTTGGCTTTTGTGTGTGCTATCCTTCTTGGCTGTTATCGGCCTTGGTTCAGGATGCCTGCTTTCCTGTGGGTCCAGCTAGTGCTCTGCATGACTGGCTCAAGGCACCAGCTGGATTGCTGGACTGCTTGATGCAGCCAAGTCAATGCTAATATTTCACGGTGTTGCTTTAACCAAACTAATTGCTGCTTATAGGTGAAACTTAACTGTTGAAATCTACAAGTTTCATGATGCAATCATGAAAATCAGGAATTAACCATCATGGAGATAACCACAAAGTCTGGCTTTGGAATAACACTGCCATCTTCCACATCTATTGGCATTATGTTACATAAGTTACTGACAACCATTACTTGATATCTATGGAATCCTGGAAGGGGAGATCACATCCTGAGAGGGATAACTTGGATAGAGAGTAGGAGAATAATATTCTTAATGTAGTGAAAAATTCATATAATTACAGTAATTACAACATACACAATATAAAAATTTGTTGCCAAGTTAAATAAGAAGATTGAATATCCTGAGAAATAACCGTAAAATAATGTTGGTCACTTATGCTTTGTTCAGCATAAATACAAAAATCGAACAATCCCTAATAATTACAAATTTTCCAACAAAAGATGTTAACAAATTTTCCCAGTAAGTGTTTGCCAGAAAGGGATCTCTTGCAGACCTTGACAGCCAGCAAACAAAATAAGGATAGTAAGTGCGATATATATCCTTACCATTGAATAAGCACATCAGTGCAGGCTGATGAGAAAAACTATGTCCGGGCGCATAAGTAATATTTGACAATCAGCCTATAAACTTCCTCTTACATACCCTACACATTTGCCCTTCACATTACCAAACTTGGGTGCTCAGGTTGAATAAAATTTGCAAATGTTTTTGTGCCGCGATTGCGGCATGAAAAAAATTATCTAATAAACTTTCATATCTATAAGAGTCCTCCGCTGTATTTCTGGAGAGGTTGCAGGCGTGCCAGTGATTTCTACTACAACTCCATTTATTTCCTCCACATCAGATCCTAGAAAGACAACGTAAGTTATTATATCAAGTTGATTGTATAGAGCATAACTAAAACAAAAAAAAAGCACCTCCAGTGAGACGCTATCTAGGGGCGGAAACAATATATCTATTGAAATTAAATTGCTATAATAAGAGGGCATAATTATATGCCTGACAGGTTAGGCTAATACTATCTATCATAGCTTTTATTGTGCACATCTTTATAATCTGCGATGCAATGTTTATGGTATTATCATCCTGAACAACAACTGTGTCAATAATAACAGTTCCAAATAAGCAATAATAAGTATGATCCACATTAAAAAATTATATACACCTACTCTTCAAGCAGAGAAAGTTGTCTCTATGTATCTGCACACTCTGCAGAAATCTGTTCCAGTTGAATGCTTTCCGTCCATTCAGAATGAAGAAAAGGGTGCACAGCACAAGACCTAGAGGAAAGATATTGCTAGTATCAATTCCATCCGGTAGTTTACCCCATATGCATGGCATTGTTTATAAATACGGTGCCTAGTAGTTACGCCTTTCACCACTTCACCATTCTGTTGATGGGCCGGGGAAAGATGTAGCTTGTTGTCAGTAAAATGTACTCCGGTTTGTGCACAAAATCATTAATCAGTGCTACCTTTTCTAAAATGTTCTACAATGGGACAAGCAGACAGTTTGCCACCTTGAAAGGACGGACATATCTCATCAGATATTAGGTGAGCGATAACTCACCATATATACAGTGACAAAAGACATGGGCACCAACAAGTCCTGTCAGTGGCTTTCCTTTAATGTTCTGAAGTCTGTTTATTACTTGAATTATGTGAAGTGCCACAAAGGAGACTCCATAATACTTCAGTGGTCTCAGCCTCTCACAAATCTCCAGCTGTCATTAAATAGAGAAAAAATGAGGTACGATGGCTAAAGGATCTCAATTTACGACTCTGCATGTCTTATCAAGCGGACAACACAAACATAATCTTGGTCAGACTGTAATTATGGATGCGTATATTTAAAGTGACAGAAAGTAAAGTTTTATACAAAATCAGTGTTACACTATATATTGGAGACCTGGTTGTTAGTTTAAAGATCATCATACTTCAAAATGCGCATCTGATCAATAGTCTTTCCGTAGGTGGGATGTTGATTTGATTTCAAGACAACATACAATAAAAATCTTTCCAGGGCAAACTTTTCTGTTCGACACTGGATGGAGAGATTTACTTAAATTCCAAACTCATTGATAAAATTTAGCCAAGGCCTACCTGAAACCTTATTTCGTTCTTCAGATCGTCAATGTTGCTCATCCTCATGACATAGGCATGAAGGTAAATGAAACAGGTCATAATCAAGAAGTTACCAACAATGATAGGTATCCAATATCTAAAACAAATATATCAGAACAAACATTAGATTACTGTGTAGTTCTAAAAGTGTTATATTTGGATATGTAATTTTGGTATCTTTTGTGCAACAGTCTTTATTTTATGCAAATCTAACAAAAGGACGGAACCACAAAATCAAGCTGAAGAAAGAAAGAAAGACACATTCAGGTAAATAAATCTGAACAATTACTCACATTGCAAATCTCCATATGTTGCTTGTGCCACTACCTGATCTCAACCAACAGTAAGGCACTGATGCGAGACCATAGTCATCAGTTATTAATGGTAATGTGGAGACAGCAGCAGGTAAGACCCAGCAAACACAGATAAATATCCTGTCAGAAAACAAGCATAAGGTGAGTGAGAGACAAAATGGAATCTCGAAATGTGGAAACTTCTGGTGGTATACTGGGCTGTT
Source organism: Membranipora membranacea (assembly GCA_914767715.1). Taxonomy (NCBI): domain Eukaryota; kingdom Metazoa; phylum Bryozoa; class Gymnolaemata; order Cheilostomatida; family Membraniporidae; genus Membranipora; species Membranipora membranacea. The sequence goes on from OU612069.1 coordinate 24,457,094, forward strand.
GATTAAGAGTTTTTCATGATATAGATAAAAAAGAATCCACATGGATTTCTTCTACAAATTTGGGAGTTCCCACTTATCTATGCAAAACTAATAAATATATGTTGAATGATCAACGGAATTTCCTGACATTATCGCCATGTTTTAGCAGCATAGAAAAACATTCCTAGGAAAATAAATTAATCCCACCATTTGCGGGTGAATTGATTTGAAATACAGACAAACGCGCAAGTAAGTGACTCTGCCTTTCTTGTTTCAGGATTGACCCGCGAAAGCCTGATATTAGTCATTAGTGACCTGTTACATACAGAAGCAGCTCACCATTCTTTCCTGTCCACAGCAGCTTTACTTTTGCGTTTTGTAAACACCATTAAGAGGTAGAATGTTAGACTCGCAACCCACAGGAATTGAGTGAGTCCTGAAGAAGAAAAATGAAAAACCATTATGTTAGGTGTGCAAGGTACTCTAAAATACAGGAAATACAAACAAAAATAGCAGAATGTCATCATTATTTTGCTGCATAAAGCTAATTTATTCCAACATCCCTAGTTGGTTTTGAGTGGGAATGACATCAATGCTACATATTTCCAATTCAAGCTGCATCAAACGCAGTGAGTCATACAGATCATAAGATTAATAGTTGTCCCCTCTAAATCAAACAGAGGGCAATCGCAATCAAGATATAAATAGATATGATCTGATATAATTAATATGTTTAATCAGGGACATTGGGCGCAAACTCAATGGTTGACTGCATTGACTTAATAAATGAGTATATGCTTGATTTTTGTAGCACTGAGTCAGACTTAAACAAAATTACGCGAAATGTTTTGGCTTTGATGCCAGGTAAGTTATTGTTTGCAACCGTAGCAAATATTGATTCTCCGGACATCAAACTACTGTGTTAACTTATGCTGTGAGATGGACAATTGAATGCAAGATCTAACACCACACACCAATCCAAAAGTTTGGTATATATAATTTCAACATAATCGATTGATACCAGCTGATATAATTTTGATGTAGTTCAATAATTTTTTATCCCTCACTTCGAGATTCTGGTTTCTTCCAACTCTCATAGAAGGGTTTTCACACATGCAAGGAAAGCCGCGTGAGCAGAAGCAGAACTGCCACAACGCTGATTAAGCTACTTAAAGAGGTAGGAATCGAAGGGGGTGCACGGGGATTAATCATGTGAAGTGACAGGCAAGACCATTGGCTGATCAATGTAATTAGAGGCGGAGAATGGCCTTGGTCTCCGCCTCTAACAGCCAGTCCACGTTGCGTTCTCAAGTGGTCAAGTGTGTTATATAAGAAATTGTGATTCGCAGACGCCCATAAATAAAGTTGAATAGAAGCTATGATATAGCTATTGTTGTGTTGGCTCATCACACTTGGGATTATAGGGTTTAATTACAACAATCAATTTCAATCTTGACAACGGTATCTAGGCAACCTCTAAAACCATAAATCATAACGTCAAAATTGACCAATAAGAGCTCGTATATTTTGAAGCGGATGATTTGAAATCATCGGAACTGGGCAATTTCGTATGACATTAGTCATATTTTCACCACTTTCCAATGCCATTATTGGAATGAAAATTTATTGGGCATGTGTATCACACAATTCCGCATCAGCTTGTCTGATTCCCATTAAAAATAATTCACTGCTTCTCCTCTTAATTCCGAAAAAGAAGGAGGATTTTGAATGCTGCTAACCCCATTTGAATTTGATATGGCTGGGTGATCGCTTTACATTGACTGGCCCTTATATACCGGTCGAGGGACTTTAAACTGACTTCACCCGCATTTTGTTCACTGGTTTAAGAAAAGGATGTACTTAGTACTAAACAATAGAGTTTGTAAAAGACTTGCGGTTAAAATGTGACATTTTGTGACAACAGAAGGGATTAGTTTGGTTATCAATATTGTTAGAGTACTATTGGTGTCTAAAGGTAAAATTGTAGAAATCAATAAAGATTGATGGACATCTAAGTTGTTATTTACCGAGAGTTGTGATGAGATAACCCTGGATAACACACCAAGTTCCATCCTCTCGTCCATCTGTCTGAAGCGAGAATGAAATATGGAGTAGAAATTAATTAAGAAGAGATAAATAAGTAAGCACTTACAGATGACTGCGAAAGGGACCCTCAATAGATTATCTGCTGTACCAGTACATACCAATGCAAAACCAGTACAAAAGAGTATTTCGAACGCAAATTTTGTCAGCCTTATGTCAATGACCTATTAGAATGTCAATCGATGCAACCTTCAGACTGTTCCCAGCTGTGACCAAAACAACACAAAAATTATCTTTTTATCCACACTGTCTTAGTATTTTGGCATTTTTTGACTGGTGAAGTGTGCAATAGCAGATTTTATTGAAAAGAAAATGTTGACATTTTGCGTTCCAGCTTTTGTGGTCTCTATGGATCGCTGCTTAACTATCCCTATTATAACAGGAACTCATAATTTTAGATCAATTTATAGTTACCTATCCTAACTTCACCTAACCTATAAGTATATGATATCTGCTTTCAAAATTGCTTGCAACTATTAATCAAAATATGTAATTTGAGTTGATTAAAAACACTTTCTGCCCCATAACTCAGTATTATGAAATCAAAGATATTTTGAACTGTTCCAATTCATCTTTCTGACAGCCTATCAATGGTGAAACAGTGAAGTTTTGAACAGAAGAATACTTGGAATATTTATTTCCTGATGATGCCTGCTTAGGCAAGAGCCGATGCAATAACAATAACGGTTTACTCTAACTTACCAAACAGAATGCCACTCCTTCTACTAGATTGGATACTAGTATATACACAAACACCCTCTACAATACAATCAGTACTTAATTTTGACTGATCTATGTAACCTCGTCGTGGTTATGAAGAAATCACCAATAATTGATGCATTGCCGATTAGATAATGAATAATTAGGCACCATTGTATGTTTTTAGGCACCATTTATACATTTTAGTCCAAAACATCTGATATCTTCTCAGGACCTTTCAAGATCCCTGAATCTTCTCCCCTTGCCACAGCTTGCCAGCCATTTCTCTGCCATTTATGGCTATAAGAGACCAAATTTGTTGGCTCCAGATCATATTTGTGAGCAGTTTAATTTTCCAATACATCAATTTTCAATGAGAGACACAGATTTCCTGAAACATCCATCAAATATCTTTCTGTGCAAACTTTCAAATGTATTCAATAGCATTCCACAACAGATCATGCCCTTGAACCATTTGAAGGCATTCAGACAACACACATCTATTTCATGTCCAAGACATTATATTTTTTCAGTATTCAGCCCAATTACGGTCTATGGCTTCAATTTTACTTCTTTTGTTGTGATTTTTTGCTTGCTTTAGCACATTTGGAAGAACATCACTTTAATGATAAATATTGTTGTCAATAATTGTTGAAAAAAATGGTATCAAATACAGTATTACCTGATCAAAAGTTTGATGCATGCGAAACATCATGCAGACTGCTAGAGTCACCACATCAGCTGATATGGACAGAGAGACCACGGTTTTCTTAATAATTCTCAGTGCATCCTGTCAAACGAAATTTAAATTGATATTTATGTACAGTTATTGAGATGGTATGCGAAAACACTGTCGATTAGTGAGCAAAGATTTTAACAGCTATAAATCCTGGACTAAATCAGGTAAACCAAAGTGACAAAATTGCCTAGTCTATGTAACTATAGGTACCAGTGCACCAGTATACCCATCAAAGCCAAGGGTTTTCCATAAGTAAATGCAATGTCTTTGACAGTCCCTACAGACTGCATCAACTTCAAGTCCTATTTTTCTGCACAGTTTATCCCCAAAATCTGCCAACATTATTTTATATTAAGGATGATTGACTACAACTTATGATGGGCAATCAAGCACGTATAAACTCTTATTCCCAAATCCGATGATAATTTTCGGTATTGTACTCGAATCGCCAGCCAACAAATACAAAAACAGGTATCAGGGAAGTGCGCTTCTTTTCTTGACTTTAACAATTACTCTCAGTATCACTAGTAAGCTGGGTTAAAATTGGGTTAAAATTGCAAGTTTGTCTCTGTCAGAAAACTAAAGAAATATTAATACCTTCTTCGGCGCCAAATTACTCTAAGTTAGCAGGCAGATTGGAGCAATTAGTAGACTACAGCGGGATTCGAACCTAAGACGCGCTTTTGCATTCGAGGGCATATGCTCTAACAAACTGAGCTACCTCCTACGCCTAAACATACCAGCTTAGTAGACATTGTGACAGCCGCCACCTGTCGTGTATCAGGTCATGACAGTGACCATTCTGGCTGTCACTGGAAATGCCATAATAATAATCATTTCCCATTAACTTATAGTGGCAGAAATAATGACATTTTAATAGACATTTATTACAAAAACAATGACCAAATAATGGGCTGTGTCCTGGTGTGTGTGATTACGCTTTGCCTTCTTGATGAGTGTGAGCCAATCAATTATCGCTTTGCTATTACCTAGTTTTTTGCAATTCATTGATATCATATGATGTCTTGTTTTCACATCTTTTTGGTAGTACTATATAAGAGATAGTTTTTACTTAGTTTAGTGTGTGTTGTTTGAGAGAGCAATAAAGATGCTGGTGTGCAATTAACAGTCTCGTCAATTCGCCCTAGTAACCGCTCAGTGTGCGGCATAATGGTTTAGTGCCGTCACATTTGGCACTGCGAGTACGGGTACTTTTTGTTGTCGGCGAACCTGAGCGGTGAAGGGTCTGCTAGAATGAGCAGCAAGGGTGAGAAAGAGTTGACAGAGGAGACAGGAGTTAGGGCCTGTGATGTATGTGGCCCGGAGACTCTAGAGGCATATGGCATTGTTGCAGCAATGAAGGGAGAAGTGCAGGAACTGTGGTGTGTCGACCGAAGGCAAACTGAGGCCATCGGGCACCTCGAGAGGCAAGCGGAGGAAGCCGCAACAGAGAATAGGAGAAAAAAGGTAAATGGAAGTCTGGTGAATGGAGAAGAGGACAGAATTGAATTATTATGGAGAGTGGAGTTGGAAACTTTACAGCTATGGAGACTATAGTCTAGCCAAGACAAAGTTAAATGTCTTCATAGTGAAAATGGAGAGAGAAAAATGGACTTTGGTATCCTTTGCTTTCATCTATGAATATGTAGGTGTTGATAACTAAACTTACTTGGAATTTTTTTTGCTGTCGACCACTCTAAGCAACCACAGAGCTGTCATTTCATTTAACAGTGTATTCAAATACCGGCCAGAAAGATGCCGAAGGATTCTTAAACGCCATAAGGAGGCGGATGGCCTTTGGTCCTGCAGTATGGTGAATTCCTCTGCAGAGTAGGGCTTACTGCTTGACAGAAATATAATTTGTCACAACGTGAGAGATATCTACACCCATCTAAATATTGACGAAAACTATCGATCCAAGAAAAAATATGAAATTAGTATTAATAAAATAAATACAAAGCAAATAATTGTCGAAGCTACAGTCTGGAACACCGTATCAATTCGGTGGGAAGAACCGGTTGTAGAAGCAGTAAGGAGTCAAAATGACAAGAAAAACTAAAATAAAAATAGAAGTACCCAACAGATTTAACAAGGAAACACTTCAGCAACACAGATACAGATTACCCTACATACAAACAATGGAAGACAACAACATTCTGGAGAATGGATAAGATATCTAAATAGGGGAGGTGTGACAGCCATCACCTGTCATGTATCAGGTCATGACAGTGACCGTTCTGGCTGTCACTGGAAATGCCATAATAATAATAATTTCCCATTAACTAAAACAATGACCAAATATTGGGCTGTGTCCTGGTGTGTGTGATTACGCTTTGCCATCTTGATGAGTGTGAGCCGATCAATTATCGCTTTGCTATAACCTAGTTTTTGCAATTCATTGATATCATATGATGTCTTGTTTTCACATCTTTTTGGTAGCACTATATAAGAGATAGTTTTTACTCAGTTTAGTGTGTGTTGTTTGAGAGAGCAATAAAGATGCTGGTGTGCAATAAACAGTCTCCTCAATTCGCCCTAGTAACCGCTCAGTGTGCGGCATAGTGGTTTAGTGCCGTCACAACATTTTATACTTTGTTTCATTATGGTGTCCTAAATAATTTTCCAATATCTTATGATCCACCATAAGAGCTTAGGTTGGCTGTTAGTATGCTGACATACTTAACCTTAGGTGATACTAACTGACTCGATAGCAATAGTCTTTTGGGATGGCCCTGCTTCTTGTCAAAGAACAAATTTTACTTTTATTCAATGAATATATTACGCAGGAATTTTTCAATCTGTTTGCACCCACTCTTCTCTTACTACGATAAATCACAATACAACGGAGGAAATGACACATTTCAGAATAGCATCGAGCCAAGCACAGAGTATTATTTAATAATAAATCACCTCTAGTGGGGAGAAAAATAATTTCCCTCATAATGATAAAATTCCAAGGCGTGTGGTTGTGGTTCAGCTTATCTACTACAATATGTTAATACTTGTACAAACAGATTGCCTAGTAAGAAATTAGCTGCATAGATATTCTCAATTAACTGGATATTCAATTTTGATTCTGATATCTAACCAATAACCACATGACTTCCAATTGTACTAGGTAGAATATTTTCCAGACCGTTTTTCCTCATATTTGGATTATTAGGCATTAATACATTTGCATGTTTTACAATTAATGAAAATGATTTGAAGGTGACACAACACTGTCACTCAAAGCCATTCTTTATCTATGACTAATAACGGCCTCACCTTCACTGTGAAAGTCTATAGGGTAAATCAATGGTTAGATGTTGGTATTATTTCTACTCACACAATCCTCTGGGGTGAGGTCACAGTTTTCATGTAGGTATAATGCAGGCAGGTGTGTACTCTGATTGAGATAACCTGTTGAAAGCTCTTGCGACATAATGTCAGCCATTTACAGAATTTCTATGTACCACCTTCAAGAGTAAGAAAATATTGAGTAAAACATGAGAAATAATTAAAAAAATAAGCTGTTACATACATAGGTGACTTGTTAATCTTCCAGTGTGTTATATTCTGTAGGCTTTTAGTGGTCACTATTTACACAATTCACTTACTTATTTGCTTGGACAGATTATTCTTGATCATTTATCCAAGTTGTGTGCTCTGCTATTATTGAAGGTTCTTCAAGCTGCAACAGAATGATTTTGAACTACTGTGATGGTCAACAATGATCACGTCACATAATTATCATCGCTATGTATGTACGATATAAATTTAAAACTCTGCGAAGGTACCCCACCCGGTGATAATTAGTTACATTGAATACTTTTTTCCACATATCATAGTAAGATATAACTAGATGTTATGAAGCTGATATCAGGAAGAGAACTCAATAAATGTATACAGGTCCGTCCCTCAGAAAGAACAGGGAAGTCGTCAGTTTAATTAAATAAACCAGGAGGTATCCTGAAGCAAAAATCACCAATTTGATTGGTTTGTCACTCACTCAAAACAGATCCTTAATTAATGATAAAATCACACTCCTAGCTGGAAGCCCTTATCCCTGTAAACATCGCAACTGCTATGTAAAACAGTTATGGGTTATGTGGTTGCAGTTTGATGGCAGGAGATTTGAAAAAAACATTTCTACAACTGTGGTTAATGATGGACATCAATCAAAAATTATTGCATATAATGGTCGTTTGAAAGTTAAGCTTGCAACCTGAATTCCTATGTAAGTATTTCAGCATTTGCCTGCAGACACATGACTCAGGTCCCTAGCATCACAGAGGGAACAATGAGGATACCAGTCAGCAAATCACAGAGTGAAGAAATGCAATAAATTTATGAAACAAAGCTTGAAATGTTGTCATTCACCTCTTTTCACTGTCTTAGGTTAAATATCAACCCTGCGCTAATAGTTTGATAACACTTTAATGTTCGGGTTCAGTAGATTACTTTAATTTCTTTGGCATCTTAAATCAGAAGATATTGTTATTAGACTGTGTGAAGCAACTAAACGTACATATCGGTCACTCTGACGCCTTATAATTCTCAAATCGAAATGAAAGTTTTGATTTTGCCAGGTGTGAAATACATTATACACTAGGCCAAATAAACGGTTTGACGTAAGTTTATTTGTTCGTTTGTTGCAAGAGGGGAATCTCTCGAGCTGTAGTTTGTGTAACTGTCACATCTTGATGCTACTTCATTAAGCATCAGCATAACAATCTAATAAAGAAAAGGCTGTGATAGTTCAACCCTATGCCTCAGCCAACCTAAGCAAAGCAGATTGCAGAGGCCGCAATTCATAGGATCTTTCCACTACTTCATCAGTCACGGTCAGCAGGAATGTACAAAAGTTGGTATTTCTATTATCATTTCAATTCAAATCAAGCATAAAACAGGAATCCATGTCGGTTGTATAGTGCAGTAGGTATGTGGCATCAGTGAAGAAGCGAATTGTCAGTCACTCCTGTATGGTTGCACACTCACCTCAATAACGTCTTAATAGCATCTTTGTTTAGCAGAATAGTTGGGGATCAGAAAATATCCAGAGTTCCAAAATATCCAGAGATATCCAAGTACGATAAGGTGTTGAAGTTCAGATAATACACTTGTACAGCTTCCTCGGTCACACTTTGTTGTGCCAAGCATTTGATATTTTCACTACTATAAATAAATAGGGACTTCACAATCCCGAAAGCTATGTAAATCACCATGAATACCCCTTTTTCACGGTAAGGTGAACAGTCACGCCTACATTGTACGCTTTTCTTAATCTGTAGGCTTAAATACTTCTCAACGTTAATGAAGAGCTGTGTTGGTTGCTATGGTAGCTGAAAAAGAATTTTTTTCAATGTAAATGGACAAAACACTTGATTAGTTATTGCTTTACACTGACAGTTCTGTAACAAAATTATCTATGTAGAAGATGTTCTCATGATGGCCAGTACACCTGCATAAGACATATGAGGAAGCAGCTTGTGTTGAAGATGTTGCTAGTATTTCACCATTTTGCGAATGGTTGAGGTCTGGACAACTGGGACACTCAACCACAGGTCTAGTGTGGGGAATTTCAGTCTTTGACTGTTATATATATTAAGCACTGAGGACACATTTTATTCATACATTTTAATCATACATTCTATTCCTACACATGTTTTGTCTGTTATAATAATCCTTTATAAATGATACGACTATTTTTAGCAAGCTTACACCCTTCCCTCTTACAACTTGTCACTTCATGTTAACTAGCAGACTAGACTAACGCACTAATTATTTTTACTGATTTATACATTAAATCTTTGTAACTCTGTTAGTTTTAGTTAGATAGTTAGTACACAATAAAATCATAGTATAGTTGATGAACAACACATTTTTATGCCTGGCTGGTGGCCTTGATTTAAACAGACTTTTCGACTGGCAGGTTGCCGTTGAGCCTTACGCGTTCATCAGAAAAAGTTGGAGATCGGGAATAATTATGCCAAGCCCATGCTGGCTATCCTGACATGATATAATTTCCCGACACTAGCACCAAATACAGAATACCTGTGAATCAAGTTTTAAAATATTGCCACAATGATGACATTCATCAACACTGTATAGCTGGTCAAACTTAATCTCTGATAAAAATCTTTGACTTTGTTGTTTTAATTTATCTTTCCTTTTGTTGACAGAAGACAACTATCAAACTTGCACTGTTCATGCATAGATGGCCTCTATTGTCAGAGCTAAGGAAAACAGGCTAATGAATAACTTGGTGCTCAGATAATTTTTCCCCACTTTCAAATACACCAGTTGGCTTGCAATGGTTACAACTTGTTGCTAATTACAAGCCTTAAAATAAAGTGGTGGCGTTTTCAATATTGAGCTGTCCTTGAAGCTTAAGTTTTTGAGGCTAGTGTGACGGAAGATCCTCCCTTTGGTTGTGGAAAAATCCCTATTTTGTAGATCTGTTTAACTACTGCTTGAAGAAAAATAAACTACAAATTTGATCAAAACAAGCTGGAAAAGTCGAGCTATTGTATTGGTGAGTTGTAGAATACTATGGAATTTTCTCCAATGTGTAAAGAATTGAAATTCAAAAAATAAAATGATATAACATCTAAAGCATAATGTATTTATAGCTTTCGTTGTGTCCATGTTGGCAATGGAAATGTGCACTAAAAATGGCAATTGGTGCACTTTCCAGGCATGTTAAAAAGTTTGCAATACCTCGGATTTGACAGGAAATATTTATTAAAAGAGGTTCGAGCTGCATTTTGAGTGTTATTCATGGTGAGTATCACAATTTAAAGCAGGCTTTTGGAGCTAGCAAGACAGCATGATTCATATATAATACAACGGGTAAATGAATAGAGGCGGATGTTTTACTTATGTAAATTAATTATCTTAACCAGAGCATCGAGGCTTTTTATTACCAGCATTCAAAAATAATTTCTGTCACTGCTTATGATACTCGGAAAAAGAGAAAAAAAATGACATAACATCAGCCTGGCAGGGCAGGAAGGCAATGGCATTTGCCACACTTACCAACTTTCACATACAACTGAGGGTATACCTGATTTATAGGGCATGGTGATAAGCGTCAGAAAACCAGGGAAACACTTTCATCATACCTTCAATTTAAACATTCATTGTTCTACATTATCATGATACCACATGACAATATAATTGTCAGATCTTTTTAAAATTTGATGCATTGTTTTATTCTTACCCATCAATTTTAAACGTTAAATTTTCAGCAACAATCAGCAACCTGAGTGGTTAGGACGTTTTGTTTGAGGCCCGACCATTGTACACTCAGATTCAGGTCCTGAATCCAACTATCTAGACAGAAAAAAGCTGATGAGTTTTGATAATTGATTAATACTGCAGATCAAATCTAAGCTAAGCTAACCAAGCTTATTTGAACACATTCAATATCTGAGTACCAAACAAGACTTCACATAACTTGCAAGTATGAAGATTCGGCTGGAACGAGAATCCTCCATACAAGCTCAGAGTGTTGGGGAAGTTTATATAACAAACAATAGAGAAAACCAGCTCCAAACATTGGTCGTGACTGTTCTGGGGATAGTAGTGAGAGCAAGAGCTCAGAGCATTGAGATTGAACAGCTTGATCTAAATACAGTGTTTGAGGGTGTCTTGTGGGAGCATGCACTAAACCAGCACCTGACCCTAAGTCTAAACAAGGAAGGGCAGATACGCTGGACACAAGATACGCTAAACACATTTAACTTGCTTTGTTGAAGGTCAATGTGATTCCTGGGAAATGTAAACACCTTGCAATTTCAATTATGAAAATGTTTTCAACAGTCCTATCCCAAAAACAAGGTTCGAACTGTACTGTGTCAGATATGGAGGAACGTTGGTATGCGAATTATCCCTGTGTAGTAAACTGAGAGGGGTTTGTCTGGTCCCACTCAGAGTTATATGATGTAACATGGGAACTGGATTACCAGATTCTGCTTATGTTGGAATTGAAGGTTACAGACAATATATGCATAGAAGTCTCACAATAGGACTTGTGGATATATATATATATATATATATATATATATATATATATATGTTTTAATTATATGTATATCCACAAGTATTAAATCAGTATTAGTCCTTTGAGCAAAAAAAAGTCCATACAAAGCTTTTGTTTTCTGAAAAGAGCTTTGAAAACATTTACTTGTGGGTTAATTATAAACAAAAACCTGGACCTTGTGGTGATGTACTATAGCAAGAATTCTTAAACTTGGTACACCTTTTTTTGACTCAGTATTAGTTTTTAAGGAAAAAAAATTTGAGGAAAAGCTTTGAAATCCTCCGCTTATGAGTTACGTATACATGGAAAATTGGACCCGATGGTGAAGTTATCTGTTTTCTTTTTTAACTAGGGGTCTAAAACTTGGTACACATTTGTATTATCTCACTGTTAGTCTTATGAGCACAAACAATTTCAGAAAAAGCTTTGGATTTCAAATAAAAACTTTGACAATGTTCATTTGTTGGTTAAAGTCACACAAAACTGGACCAGTACTGCAGCTAGAAGTCTGAAAATTGGTAAAGAGTCATGTTAACATACTACTGGCTAATCTAGCAAAGATATTCAATGTAAATGTTTTGTTTTGGTTTCAACTATGTAAAATAATTGATCTTCCGGTGAAGCCCTTTTCCTAGGGCTGTAAAAGTAGGTGCATAGATTCAACATTATAACATTAGAATCTTAAGCAAAATAACATCTGTATTGAAGAAATTGTTAAAAAGTGTTTTCTTAGGTAAAATAACATAAATACTAGTACAACAGCTGCACGCTGACTTTCCCTCCAGGCACTGCAATTAACTATGTAGATGACACCACCGCATACTATCCGCGCTCAATATATGTTACAACAACATCTCTTAATAGAAAAAGAAAGTTAAATTTGAGCCACCAGAAATAGGACAACTATTGATTAAGGAATATAATAAGGCTATCCAGAACAATATGCGCCTAAAAGCTGAGGTAACCAAATGCCTAATCATCGCTCTGAAGAAAACATTATAAAAGAAAAATCCACTGTCTATGAACGACAAAACCCAAGTGGAATCAGTTGCAAATGCAAGACTCAGAGACGCTGCATCAACAGTGTCATAGGTACACCAGTAAAGTAAAAACCAACACAAAACACTTACTGAGGAAGAGGTTGATTGAAAAATAAGGTTTACAGTCTATACGATCAACGGCCAAGCTATCCAATTTTTATCTACCAATGTCAAGAACAACTAAGCTTTCGTAAAACAGATTGGTGTCACCTCACCAGTCTCTTTTACAAGAGCATAAATCTAAATCTCGATATTAATAAGGTAAACTCACACCTGAATGATGTGCGTGAGTGGTGTAATAAAAACAAGCTTTCATCAAGTGTTAAGAAAACTCAATATATTTTGATCGAAAATCCCTTTTCCCTGGAGTCAGCTATAACTTTGAACAACAAAATTAAACAACGTGTCTGGACTAATTTTTCAAGCTTAAAAATTGCCATTTTGAGTGTTCGTCCTGTTATAATATAACTCTTCAGCTCACAGTAAGATGGTGTACTGCATAGAAGGCTGGGGGAATGCCCCGGGGACCACACTAAACCACCTTTTTAAAAGTGCAAAAGTCCTCACTGTTCCATCACTTTACTCTCACAGGGTCTGTCTACTCGCACACAAAATCTACTATTCATCAACTCCTCCTACTCCCGCCTACACCACTCGCAAATCTCTCTTTGACCTGCCTTATCCTCCCTCTACATCAGCCTGTGGTCATCGTCAACCTGACTACGAAGCGTCTGTTGCTTGGAACAGCTTGCCTGTCTCAATCGGTTCGATTATATGTATTGAACCATTTACGTCGGTTTTATAGCAGCACCTGCTCGCCTCATTGTGAGCGCCTTCACTGATGTAGGGTAATGTTCATAAGAGTCAATTAAATTCAAACCCAACTGAGGGCTCTTGCGCCTCGGATAGCTATGCTACTGCGCATATGGAGCGTCATCATCTTAAACTTATGCATTATTTATACATGAGGTTGGTCCAATCATTTTTTTTATATTTTTGCTTGTGATAAATGGTAAAAGCTATTTTTATGGCTACAAAAAAAAAAGGAAGCGGCAAAGCCCAAAGCTATGAAAATAAGTTGCAGAAATCAGATGAACATCCTCATACCACTGCCAAAAATACAAAGCTATGCAAAAACCAAAAACATTCAAGTTCGAGATTCGAGACAATGGAAGCTGGGTGCACCAGAAGGGCCCCAGCCCTTCGGTGCGTGCTTTGATGAGGGCAACAGGTACAATCATGATATACTTTAGAATCGCTGGTGTGAACGAAGACAATCAAAACTTAAATCATGCCATACAACTGTAATACTCCTAACAATGCAGCATACAGACATTCACAGTGAGGACGACATCCAGATGTACGTGTGGCAATCGCACTTATCAGAATTCTGAGTTAGAAGGTCAAGAGTGTAGAGAGAAGTTTCTAGAAAATACAAGATGGATGGTGACACAATAGAAAATACTACAGTTATACATGGTACAGGAGTTGAGGTGAGTGAGAAAGTACCTAACAGGACGTTAGATGTAACCACTGAGTCACTCCTTAGACTTTTTTGGTGTTCTTAGTTAGGTATGCGATGTGTCTGTGTGTCAAGACATACACACCAGACACACATGCCAGAAAAGTACTTATTTATTTGAATTTAAATATTTAGCAAGGTAGCATGCTGCTTCGGAGCAGGAATTGTAGTATGAAAGTTTAGTAGCCGATGTGTAAGAAATCAACGGTGCCTTTTTTTTAGTCACCCCAAAGCTGGAAGATACAAAAGAGCACAGTGGGATATTTACATCAGCATCATGAGAATATCGGCCAATCACTGAGGACGTCACTCATACACGAGTTATCTCCTGAAGGTGAGCTTAACTCTCTCATAGAATCATTGTCAAGTCGGTCAGCTAGTACTGTTAGTAATTTTTGGAAGATTTGTGATGACATCTTTATATTATCTGAGTTACATTGATAGGCTCCATTAAGAGTTGTCCCTGTTTCTGGGTTCCAAGTGGCTCTACAGTACAACCCCTAATTATAAACATTGCAAATGCAGAATTCACCAAAAAAAAGGGATATTGATGAGGTGTTTGTTATAACTGTAATTAAATTGCCAGGTGACTTGATGTCATCACTATACTGAGTTATACTATGATGAGTGAGGAGTTTTCGCCTGTTACAGTATCGGATGCTGAGATGACTTACTCTGACAGCTCAGAAGAGGAGGAGGAGGAGGGAGATAATGTCAGCGCTCCTTATGTAGATGTGATGACTAATATTGAGAAGCTTTCACAGGATACTGATCTCCCTACTAAGATGCAGGCAGCAATGAGTGTTAGGTGAGTTAAGGTATCCACCGTAAGGATACTGTGATGCTTCGTCGTAGTCTGTCAGGGGAACAAGAAATATGCTTCTCAAATATATGTATTACGTTCTGCAATATTTATATCAGTATGAAAACCCTATGATTCGACTAAAGATGTGACTTTCATCTTTTTTCTGATATTCTCAAACAAAGCCAACATATCTGAACATCTGATACTGTGACAACAATCGACGCCATATTTCCTGACTAAATGATCTATTTTGTCTGTGTGCCAATAGAAAATAGGTAGAACTCATTTCTCTCAATAATTTTAGCCAAAATGGACACTTTACTATGATGATAGATCATATTTACTGACGTGAGACTTCAAGTTTGTCATGTAAGTTTATCATGAGTTTGTGATAAGTATCTGAACAAAACTTTATTTTCTTTCCAAAACTGTTCTATAGTACTAATTTTATTGACAGGCGAGACATTTCAAAGTCCAGCGTTACACGTATAGATGAGTATATATCCCTCGGTCTCATCCCTGTTCTTCTACAGTCTATTGAGCCTAGCAAGGAGTAAGTTTATATCATTAATACATATTAGTTATCATTAATATTAAGTGTACTATCATCTTATTGGTCAATAGTGTAATAATAATGGTATATACAGTAGTTCTCACTAAATTCAAACACCAAGTAGTGTAGTAATTTGAGTTTATTACTCAATGCGCTTCAATCGGTGATATAATTGACAATATATCGGTATGGTCATGAGATATTTGTCATAGAAGTCAGAAATGATGAGGATAACATAGATTCCTCCAGCTGATTCAGTATGGCACTGAAGTGGCTTACTCGCTAAGTTGCTAATTAAATTATGGCTATTTGTTGTCTTCTCTTTTGTTAATTGCTCGTTACACAGTTCCATAGACATCGATAAATAGATGCCTAATCAGTTTTTGCGGTTTTCGTTATTACTGGTTGACCAAAATCAGTGGTAGGGATTTATGCTGTTATAGCTTGTTATCTTGATAAATTTGAATGTCGGGGAAAAGCCTGTTACCCCCGATAGTAGGCAGGATACGTGGGTTAGCTTTTCAGCTAGCCCATGAAGTTCATTCTTGAAACAATCCCTACCACTGATTTTTTATATACAGGAGATTCACGAAAAGTGGAACGACTCCTAAGAGCGGCTTAGGTTTCTATTGGCTCTATTTCGATGCACAGTTCTCATTGTATTCATTTGCTCTTATATTTTGATTGGTTGTTTTAGAATGATTATTCAGTATGAGGCTCTTTGGGCGCTGACTAACATAGCGGCAGGGACGTCACATCATACATCAGAAGTAGTGAAGGCTGGAGCTGTACCCAGACTCATCAAGATACTCCAATCTCCTCACATTAATGTCAGAGGGCAGGCTATATGGGCGCTGGGTAATATCATCGGTTAGTAAACTCCTATTCACTCTTAGCCGGAGAATTTTGCAGTCGTGCCTGTGACTTTCTGACTTATCTCCTGCCAAGCAGCGGTGTTCTTACCCCTGATATCAGTTAGTTGTCACGAGAAGTATCGCTTTGCAGTGATTTAAGTGTTGCAAAATGTTAACACAAAAGAAAGCTTGCATTGTCAAACAAACCATGGATCAAAGTAATTGGCCATCCTCCTTGCAGGGCAGGAGGTTTCAACATGTTCTTATGAATTTATGCAAGATAAAATCCACTCAGTAAACTGAATGTATTCTGTAAGGTTGGTCATCACAAATGTGATTATTACATATAACAGGTGAGAGCGGAGAGTATAGAGAGCTTGTGATGCATTATGGGATAGTGAGAGCTTTAGTCGATGCCTGCCTCCACTATGACAACGCAGACTATACCAGAAATATATCCTGGGCTATACTAAATCTAGTTAGGTGTGATAGTCCAGCGTTTACTGAGAGCTCACTGAAACTCATCTTACCTCTAGTACAACAGTTTGTCTGCCATAAAGACCCACAGGTAGGTGAATTAGATATAAGTTTACAGATTTTGACTTTTGACCATTGTCCCAACAATCTCAGAAGCTAGTTGAAGTTATAACCTAATATCTGACCTGCTGATGTCGAACTGTTTACATGAGTTGTGTCGAAAATCTCTAATGCTTGTGAGAAGACAGGTGTTTTGGTAACAAGTTTTATGTGAAATAGAACAAACTCTAGGATTATACGAGACTTTGTTTAATTCTATCTTCATTTTATGCATTCTTTAATTCTATACTTGAATTAAAATTCCCTAACTAATTAACTAACTATCTGATATTAAATGATGCACTGGATCGTGGATAAAGTGCTAAGTTATGTTTGCATCTAAAGTAAATTTGGATCATTAAGCTGGTCGCCGAAGTCTACCAGCATTCGCATTGGTGTTTGTTGCCTGCTGATGGGCTACAAGCTGTCTAAGTTATTCGAAAATCCATTACTTCGTTTGATCCATTTGCAATTTGCAAACAACCCACATTGTACAATAATTAGATTTGCTTATATAAGTTGTAATCTGTACAGATAGTAGCTGATGGATTATGGAGTTACGTCTACCTGACTACATCATCAGGGGGGACAAGTCTACAGGTACTGATGGATAATATCGACCTGAAGTATATTATCAACCTTCTGAAGGTCCCTGACATCGTCCAGGATAAGGTAAATATATCTCGGCTTGCCGGGCTGTCTCCACCCCCCTCAATATTAGTTTGATTCCGGCATTCCATTGCAGTGCAGTTCACTTAATTCAAACCTCTTGGGATGATAAAGTATTTTCTAATTTAGCAGAATCTGAATTAAGTGGCATTATAAAGTGTTGAGATCTGGCTGAAGGGACCAATTTTCCTTGTCTGAATTATAGTTAATTATAGTCTTGAATTATAAAGTTTGAATTAACCAGCTTACACCGTATCAAACGAAATGTCAAAGATTGAATGCCGAATGTTTCCCTGTCAGCCCTCAGACTGATGCTGGTGCAATGTTGGTCTTGTTCTAACTAGTCAAATTGAATTCTATGACATCATAGTACAAATGAAGGCCTGGGTACTGATCACTGGTAATTGGCTCATACGACCCTCCTGCTCAACAGTGAGGCCCACAGATCAGACTTAATAAAATCATGCTCTTATTTTAATGTTGTGCCTGTGGGAGCAACCACATGGACCTCCAATTCCCTCAATAATCATACACTCCTACATATTTGCAAAAATTTGCATGACTTGGACTTCTGAACCTGATCAGCTACTGAGGCCACCAGAAAATTCAGTTGGTCCGTAATCGTGCCTAACAACCTGATCTGTGTGTCTGTCTGTATCTGTGTATCTGTGTATCCATGTAGCTGTGTAGCTGTGTAGCTGTGTAGCTGTGTAGCTGTGTAGCTGTGTATCCATGTAGCTGTGTAGCTGTGTAGCTGTGTAGCTGTGTAGCTGTGTAGCTGTGTAGCTGTGTAGCTGTGTAGCTGTGTAGCTGTGTAGCTGTGTAGCTGTGTAGCTGTGTAGCTGTGTAGCTGTGTAGCTGTGTAGCTGTGTAGCTGTGTAGCTGTGTAGCTGTGTAGCTGTGTAGCTGTGTAGCTGTGTAGCTGTGTAGCTGTGTAGCTGTGTAGCTGTGTAGCTGTGTAGCTGTGTAGCTGTGTAGCTGTACTGCTGTGTAGCTGTGTATCTGTCGTCCCGTGTATTTGTATATCTGTGTACTCGTGCAATCGTACCCGTTTACCAGTGTACCTGTGTATCTATGTAGGGTGATGAGGAGTCAGGCTGGTCTAAGCTCATATTCTGGTTTACTTCTGCTGTTAGAACTGAGGAGGTACCACCACCCTCAGCTGTATGTGATGAAAAGGTGGATCCATGGGAAAATCAGGTATGTTTCCTTAATTGACTTCAATCACTGAACTGGATTATCTTTCATCATAACATAGCATAGAACTGCCTTGGTCTTGAAGTTAGTTAAGGACCAGCAGCTCATCATCTAGAGTTGTAACGATACTGTGACATTTTTGAGCTTGCCTGTGATCTATAAACCTAGTGTATCGAAGCACCCTCCTACACTGGAGCTTGAGACCGTAACTAAAATATAAGTGAGCACTAACTTTAAATGCAAGCAAACTGAATCATACTTACTTTCTGTTATAATGATAGGAGTTGTGCTCTTGTTTACTGCGGATAGATAACTCCAATTTTTCGAATCAAAAAACTGATCCAATCGCCGAGCTGACAATAGAATTGTAAATATGAATGGTGATTTGTGCTAAAATTTAAGAACAATCATGTTTGAATAGTGTCCCTCATATTATAGTATATAAGGTCTTATCTTGTTACAGCGTATTGCTATCAGAATTATCAGCAACATATCTGCTAGTTCAGATATAAAAATCTGTAATCAGCTTCTACACTGTGAACTGATCCGATATATGAAGGGGACCCTCACTTCTAATGACGGTATTGTACTCAAGAAGGTAGGCAATTTCTCTGTCTCTTATACTTCTTGCTTGTTACAAATCTCACAGACCAATCAATACAAAGATAGTTTGAGCGTAATGAAATTGCTACATCCACCCACAACTGTTATGCTTAGTTTACAGCGTGCCGTTAGTTTCTTTGACTGATCAGAGGGACTAGATTATATGTAACATGAGTATCCTGCAATGCGGTATCATAGCCTTCCGAGGTTAGTGGGTGTCGGTAATTAATTTTAGCTCGACAATTATTAAAAAAGGTCACATCGAAAAAAATGTATTGTTATTCGTTATCACAAATTCAGATCCTTTGTTAACCCTCAATTTGTTATTACTATAACAGGCACTGTTCAGTTTGAGTAATGTACTAAGGACACCAGCCTCTGTACAGCTTGTGATTAATGAGGGAGTTTTACCTCTGGTTACTCAGCATATCTGGTCTGAGGTAAGACTTTAAATGCTCAAGGTTATTCATCTACTTCATCAGCCATCATACATCTACAACAAGGCCCCCAATGTTTGGTCTGAAACCCAGACTAGCTTAAACTGCCAAGTGGTGAACTTTGGTCTTGATATGATTAATAAGTCTGAAAGGTTGAACATGAGTTGTGTACACTGATTTGTATCTTATATGGCTGTAAGCAGGTATATATACTGAACACCTGGTATAACCGTTGTAAAAAGTATACTTGTGTACTTGATTTCCAAGGAAAGTTTTCTGCTCAAAATCGAAGAGACTTGTCCTGGCCTGACCTCAAGGACCTTCAACTCTTGAATGTTTTATTCACCGGTTTACTAAAAAAATGCCTGTGTCCTACACTGTATAAATTCACATTTGAAGTTTATAGTCATTTGTAAGCTTTTCTGTGGCTCTGGTTTACATGGAAAAAGTCTTACAAGAGCTAAAATTTTTACCATTATTATATTCCAGGAGCCATCTCATATGAGAGTGAACATTGAGGCAGCCTGGGTTCTGGACGCTCTTTTACTACAAGCAAATAAAGAGCATCTTCAGCTACTTCTGTGTAGTGGAGTTATACCAAAGCTCTGTGGACTACTGCAATCTCCTAATGAAAAGGTTTGCTCTATACAATACCAGTAGAGGGTAATTCTAAGATTGTTCAGCCTTCTCTGAGCTGGGTAAATGCCTAGATCAGGATAGCGGATAATTTTTTGTCGTGGATAAAGAAATGTTGCAAGTTGAGTCAGACGATCCGGTGACCACTCATTAGTTTGCTGGCTATTGGTTTCTTTTTTGTAAAGATAAATCAATTTTATGATGTCAAATATTGAACCCAGGCTGCCTCAATGTTCACCCTCATATATGATGGATTCTGGGAAATCATAATAAGAAATGTTGACTTAATATCTAACATTGGATTTTCAGGCTATTCACCTTGCTGCAGGGAATATCTCAAACTATCTTGCCAGCCTAGAAGCTGATACCAGTGAGGCAATCAACCAGATAGCTGACTGTGGTGGTATGTTAAATAAGTAACTTTGATATGACTATCATTGTAATTCAAGACTTAATCTCCCAGAAAAGCTGATTTGATGGGCCAAGTGTAAGAAGCAAC
Source organism: Membranipora membranacea (assembly GCA_914767715.1). NCBI lineage: Eukaryota > Metazoa > Bryozoa > Gymnolaemata > Cheilostomatida > Membraniporidae > Membranipora > Membranipora membranacea. The sequence goes on from OU612069.1 coordinate 24,478,031, forward strand.
CAATGTGTCATCAGATCTGCCGAAAAATTGCAAATTAGACCGAATTGTTATATGGATGACCATTTCTCAGTGATTGTACTCTATGAGGTGGGTGCTGACGGTCTGCTTCCCTCTTTAAAACCTGCTCACTTCTCTATGGTCCTCGGTCTCACAGTCGTCTACGGTCTGATACCCCCAGTCTCAACATAGAGCAACACACAACCCACTAACAATTTTAGATGTGGCAACTTGAATAAACATTCTTTGGACTTTATTTTTTAGGTTTGGTAACTCTAGAGAAACTCCAGTCTCACAGTAACTCTGACATACAGAGGATAGTTGGTAGTATTATGTGCAGACATCTCAGTGGGTACACTTCAGAACTTATGGCATAGAGAGAGAGCCAGCGTAGTACTGTGTACCTTCAGGGCATATAGACAATAACACATCCTAGCTCATGAGAAACAATTCTAATCATCCGATAACTCGTTTCTGTTCATTTATGTTCATATTTATTTACCTACTTATTTACACTGTATTCAATTTCATTTCCAGAAACAAACGCATTTTGTTCTTCTTCTTAGCTCCACTGCTATGATAGTGATGAGCCAACCTAATACAAAGTATTATGCTATTATATCCAAATTAATGCATAGTTTGTACATGCATTTTTTTGCAAGAGAGGGGGTTAGAATTGATGCTTTAAATATATAACTTGTGCTAATGTCAGTCATAGAAAATAATACAGGAACGAGGAAGGTCTAAAACATCTTGAAAAGAAAAAAATCTTAATAGAGTCATCTGCCCACTAGGCCAGAGTGCCCAGGACTCTGTGGGATTCCATGTGGGGGCACAAAGACACTTGGGCATCTTGAAATTCAACCCAAGTGTCTTTGATAGGGTTCCTGGATGTAGCGAGGTCCATTAGGAAGCTATACAATGGGAATCTTCTTTCAGAGGCTTAGCCGGGTTGTGGTTTAATTATCTGATGATATCCTGTCAGCCATGGAGATGTGATATGTTCATCACCTCGGTTACTGATGTTTCGATCCTCTGAGTGGGTCTACTCAGGAAGCTACCAATGACTGTTTAGTGCCTCGTTCTGATTCTGTCACCTTGCTGCATTCTCTATTAGCCTTCAGTAAAAGGATTAGAGGGCACCCCTTTCAATTTTTACTAAACAGTTAATCAATCCGAAACTTTTCTCCTACTTTCAACAAAACAATATAAAGTGTATTTGTTTTGAAATGGCCGTGTTTGATATCGACTGCAATTTTTTTTAAGAAATCAGATAAGTTTTCCAAGTCAGCAGCTCCAAACTGCACTTGTTGAGATTGTTTAAATGGAAGCTTACATCGACCACAGAAGTGACGCTCAAAAACATGTTATTTATACGGTTATAAGATTTATGTGACGTGTACTGTTCTGGAGCACAAACTGTAAACTTCTATTATTCTGTTAATCTGAATGACTCGTGGCAGACTACAAAAATGATAACATGATCTACCCATCGGTCGTGGTACATCAGTGCCGATAAGCCCCTGTGGCATTATGTTGGAGTTTGTCAATCTTGGTTTTGTGTTTTTTTTCTTTTCTTAGTTAATATTAGATATATATTTAAATCAGTTGCAGATGACATCTATTGTAAGATTGGCCAATAAGAAAAATCTCAATTTATAACAAAAAAGCGAAACCTGGAAGCTACAAGTTGATTACAAGATATTACTGTCAAGCTTTGTTAGTCAGTCAGTTAACTATTCATTATTATTTCCTGTTAAATAATTTCCAAGTTCATGTTTTTCTTTTTGTGATGATTTACATTTCTACATGGTCAGTCACAGAGATCTGGTTTTATTTTCAGCATTAGTTCATCAAATTATCAAAAAGTGCGTCCGAGGGCATGTTTAAAATAATTTTTTCAACATATTTTAAAATGTGTTTTAATTTTTTAACTACAGTGTTTTTTTAATCCATCAGTCCCGTAGAATTGTTGCACAATACAGCGCAAAGAGTGTCCATATTTGTAGTTTCTATGCTATTGTGTACAGCTTCAAACAAATTTCAATTACCTTTTATCAAAGGACTGGAGCAATTTACAAATGACAATGGAGATGCCTATACTGAACTTTAACGAATGAATAATTCTGTTGGTCACTTATTTTTCGATGTAGATTGTGGGGACAGATTGGCAGCCACCCATCAAATTGTATCGAAATGACTATATGCCTCAAAATAATTTATCTTCACTATTCTACATACATATTCCGAAATTTCCATAATCTAATTAATTTTATGACTGATACCCTTTTTTATCTTGTAGTATTGTACTTTGATCCAGTCAGATCTGCACTCTCAACTTGATAGAATTTGTGATCGATATATGCCACGCTAGATTTTTTGTAATTCCTTCTCCGACAAAATGATAAGTAATTGGCCCATGTTGAGTGTGCCCCATTTTTTATACCAACTATATTGCATCTAAAGTGTTATATCATGTTGAATCAGTAGGCTCTACTATCTGGCTACTAATGTATTTACATTTTGGCAATAAGCCATGGCACCTTGTTGACATTCAGTTATCGACACTCTCTTTACTCAATCAAAGCATGGTTCATACTTCTAAATATTATACAAGGTTGCGATCACTTTAGTCTTGGCTAGCTGGGTTAACCTTTTTCCGGGAGTTCTTGCATGTAGAGAGTGCTTGGGGGAGAGGTGTTATGAAATACCATCCTCACTTCATATCCTTCTATATTTTAATACATGGCATGGAGTTGGCTTCTTCATTCATTCAGATTTCCTATGAATTAGATCTTGCCTCTTTCACGGCAAGACAAGTCTGGGGCGGGATGCTGCAATGATGTTGCCAGCTCCAATGGATACTGTTCAAAATATACCAGAATGTTTGAGGGTAAATTTTACACGGATGGAATTTAATTGAGATTTTTATTATTATTGAAAAACACTGATTAAATTATGCTGGCTGTGTATAGGATTACAATAACCTTGTGTCTGGAGGGTTCTCCCCTAATAACACACATAATATTCTTTGTGAAATGTTCTGCTGCATAGTCAGTGAGCTAGAATCTGTATGGTCGGTCCTGGTATATTTTATCACAATTTAGGAACGGAATTCGTGAAATTAATTTATTTATGAACTATTCCCAATACACATCGAATCGTGACAGCACAGCGCATAAATCGCTATGAAGCTCATTTACAGTTGACAATCTACGATCCCAAACCCTCCACAATACAGTAACAAGTTATTGAACGTCGGATTCTATGTATATGTCTGAGGAGTATTACCCGGCCTCTGACAGCATAAAGTACTACAGTATCACAGATCTACCTGATGTATGACTTCACAAACTGCCTGATACAAGCATAGAGGATTATCCGTAAGGCTTTTGAACCGCCCTGCCGCACCTGAAGCAGGACTTCTCATTATGTCATCACAGCCGCAATAGTGTAGTAGGAGATCTTAATTTGGTGTCATAGTGAGGATAGCAAGCCTGGAATTACCCTTCTCAATTTAAAGACTCAAGCATCAGAACTATCGGTAAGGCTTCTAAGCCTTGGAAGCAGGAGTTCCAGTCGTGTTAATGTTTGCAGTCTATGCCATATTGATATACAGGGATTTAAGCCAGTGCCTTCATGCTAGATACATTATTATTCAGTCTCAATGTATCTCACTAACATTGTTCTAACTATGCTTGTCTTTTTAACTGACAACTTGTTATGTGCCATCTTACTCCGACCGGAAAGGTACATAAAACATTACTTTGTAAATTTCTATTTCATCAACTCCATCCCAGGAGTGTTTCAGTATGCCCTGACCAGTATGAAAGATAATGACTGTATTGATGAATATAGAAATTTGTTCACAGTGACAGTCAATTATCCTGCTTTCTTTTGAAACCAAGAGTACAGCTTACTGTAATTTCTAGCTATTTGTGACTCATACTCCGTCTATTCAAAATTGAGAGTTTTTATAGACTTAAAACGGTACCTTTTAACATACTATTATTGTTGATGTGGATTATTGAATGCATGTTGGATCAATAACTTGTAAGTAATTTTCCGGATAACTGATGCATTTGATTTCTATTTATGTACATCCTGTATTCACATTTGATGTCACATTTTACTCTTGTTTATTTGGTGTAGAAGCAAGTTAATTCCTACTCAAAAGAAAATATTTTCTATGCATTGTTTTTACATGATTGCAGGTTAAAATTGAAATTAAAATGAATTGCTACAAAGCTCTTTTACTGTTGACAATCTACGATCCCAATCCCATCCCAATACAATTGTCAAAGTTCAATCATCTGAGAAACTGGTGCTGTTGACTCTTTCGTATAGGTTTAACTTTTTATAATGCTTCAATCACCTTAACCAGCCTCAATCAATCTTTTTCAATTTTGTTCCAATCACATAGTATGAACTCTATCCTCTATACTTTTCTGGCTATGCTTTTACCAATGAAATTTTCCGTCATATTCGAATTTACACTTCTTTTATGACGCTATTAATATTCATACCATACTGTGAATTAAATTTTTTAACATTAGCCTAGTCTTTTTAGACAATTCAACCAATAATTCAATCAACAATTCAACCAATGAGTCAACCAACAACAAATAGTACAACTATTAAACCACTATTTAGTTACAAAGTAATGCTGTTCTGCAGTATATGAAAGACATAGCTGACCATCACAATCAGCTCACCATAGCGATCACAAGTAGCTGTTTCCTCCATAATCATACCAGATATCATTGTGTTACCTTTTTCATATAAAAGAATTGTTCCTTTCACTTGTGACTGTCATAATTTGCAATAAATTATCAACTATTTCTGAATTTTGTGTTATTAGCAACAGTGATACAAAGTTGAGAGTTAAAGTAAAGTGTTAGGAGTTAAAAGACTAAATGGTTAAGAGCCAATTCATTTCAAGTACACAATTTTTTTTAAGTCAAAAAATGATAATGAAGGCAAACAGCATTCTGATCATAATTTTTCATTCTGTTCTTTGCTGGACCATGATGATGCCTGGGGAGTAGAGAGTTGAAATTCCCAATTTATGAGGAATTTTGGTTAAAGTCAGTGGACTTTAACCAAAATGCTCTTTTAAATGATCGACCATAATTACAACTCACTGTTGTGCTGTCATAACGAATCTCAACTCAGAGGCGCCAAGGTTGTGACGATTGATGAATAACAAAGTCAATGCCTAGCACCCCTGGGCAAAGATTCTAGCATTGGAAGAGAACACCCCAGACTCTCATGAGTGTGTATTTCCGGCTCTATCAAGATGTGACGATTGTTGATGATTGATTGTTTTTAGAGTCCTAGAGTTTATTGCTCTAAACTTTGGGCAAAGCCGCCCCGACATTGAATCATTCATTCGAAAATATGGCAAAATTCGCCGAAAAAGGAAAATAAACAGGCAAAAAAGGGAAATAAATAGGAAAAAAGAAAATAAATAGGAAAAAAGGGGAATAAATAGGAAAAAAGGGAAATAAATAGGAAAAAAGGGAAATAAATAGGAAAAAAGGGAAATAAATAGGCAAAAAAGGGAAATAAATAGGAAAAAAGGGGAATAAATAGGAAAAAAGGGAAATAAATAGGAAAAAAGGGAAATAATTAGGAACAAAGGGAAATAAATAGGAAAAAAGGGAAATAAATAGGAAAAAAGGGAAATAAATAGGAAAAAAGAGAAATAAATAGTAAAAAAGGGAGACATTTTTGCACATCTTTGCAAAAAAAAATGGCGAAACACCCCACGAAAAAAGTGAAAAAGGAAAAATAAGCAACAACACAGCAGCACTTTTACCTGTGCCATCCCCGAACTTCATCTCTTATCTTGGACAAAGGTGACACCGCATCGCTACACCGCAACAAAACCGGAGTTTCAGTGGGGAGTGATTTACAGTGTGGATCCAGAAGCCCCGGCCTGTTCATCATTAGCTTGCGCCTTAGGTGCGCCAGCGAGCAAGGTACTGGCGTCCCTGAAATACCGCTCAGCTTGTTTCTGTTACGGAGCAACCGTGTGAGGAAAGAACTATCTAGATACACCCTGGGGGTTCACCCCAGCTGTACTGGCCACCAATACACCGCGAGTCAACCTACCTCAGGGGACCAAGGCAACCATCACTCCACTGCAAATCGACAGCCCCATATACATTCACAGCTCTGATGCAGTGCATCGATGAAATCCCTTTAAGGCTGTCAGTCTTAAAAGCACTAGTTGCTACCTGCTTCATATCCGAAGGTCCTTGAAGCTCAGCTCATCAACCATTTACATGGCCCCATTTTTCTTTGCAGACTAGCAGACCTGGACCCAGTCACCTGGTGTGCCGATCTCTGCACCCTCCGAGGCACGCTCAATGGAGGCATGTACAGAGTTGACATTCATGTGACTGTGCAATTGTGTTGCTACCTCATTCGACCTGGCTCCAACACATTCAGTAGCCCTGCTGTGTGTTCTTTACAAAAAAAAAGAATTGTTGTAGAGCACCATAAAATGTGACTTATAAAAAGTTGGTTTGCTTGACCTCAGCTTAGGGAATGGTAATATTTGTTGCAGATCGAAGCTTACCACGCCTTTTGATGGTCCTCAATGTCGAGCTGCCTGCTGAGGTAGGCTTCGTCTCTCATGATAATGTGTAGTTTGTACCTTTCTGTCTCCTCCTCAGATTGATCCCACTGATTGAGGTACGTTACACACAGATCACAGCTTGAAGAAACAAAAAAAATGTTCAGTTATCTGGAAGGAAAGTACCATAAACACTCAAAGTCTTCAATTAAATAACCAACAAAAAACATGGAATGTACATAATGACAATAATCACAGAGAGATGCTAAGCAATGGAAGATGTTCAACTTACTTATCAATCTTTGGCTTGTGTGTACCCAGATTGTAGTGGATGCCACTGAAGGTGTATAACCAGGTGTGGCTTGGTTTCTTCTGAGCTGGTGCTAGGCTTTTTAGAAACTCTCTATAGAGGTCCGCCAGGTGAACTCCAGCAAGGATATATTGCCTTCTGCTGGAAGTGCAGCAGTAGTGGCTCCTCATCACCTGGCTCGCCTCTATCACAAACCATGCCTTGTCCTCAATCTCTGAGTCCTGTATCTTGTTGGCTGGCACTCCCCTGTACACACGCTTCTCTCTCACTCTATTAATTGACCGTCTTTTGCTATTTAATCCCTGTTTGGATAATAATAAATCGAATTGAATGCAGTGATAGTGAACAGACAAGAAGTTATGAACCAATTACGCTTCAATCAAAAACTAAATGGCACAAATCTCGGTTTGAAGAGAGATATTATTAAATTCAACTGACTGTCTTGAAGTTGACTGCTAGGGTGCCACACCACATCTCCGTGCTCACACGCACATCCTGGCTGCTATCCACAGGAAAATCATAGCGCGCACTCTTTGTGCGAGTCCGTCTCTTGTCCTCTGGCACACCAGGCCTCTCCCTAGATCTCTGTACATCATCCTGAAATTGAATTTGAAAGGTGAAAGTTACAACCAATACCTAGCTGGGCACGGTGAACACAATTTGTCATTTTTAAGGCAATAGTCGAAAGCACGCTATGCAGCACATCATGAGAGCCAATCTAGATTATTAACAAGAACTTACTTCCTTGATGCGGCTGGCATACCAGTTCCACCTGCCCTGCTCAGAGCAGATGTCAATTCTGACAGTCTTGAATATGGACTGTCTTTGCTCCTGAGAGAGCAGCCGGCATTGGTAAACTCCACTCTCTGCCGTGTGTCCACACCTCTCGCCAACGAGGACACCAGCAGCTGTCTGGTGCCTCGCACTCTTCCTCAATCTGGTCCTGCTTGCAACATTCCTCATATTTAGCCTGGAACCATAGCCTCCATCAGTATCTACAGCGAGAGTGGTTCACAGTTTTTAATCACAATAAGCGGCTATTTGTGGAACATAGTAGAAGATCAGTCAAGACGAAGGCCAACCAATAATGCATTCCCAGAGAAGTCATTGGTGAACATACACCTCCAAGAATTTCCATGGCTGGATCTTGAATTTCACTGATTTCGGCCAGGTCCTCATCATCGTCATTTCTAGTATAGCACGGTCAAGGTTAAAGTCAGGATCCGCATCACTATGCAACAGAAATATGTTAATCATCAGCTTACTTACCAGTACTTTGGATTCTCTCCATATGCACTCTGAGCTCCTCTGTGGGTGTGCTCAATTTTGACGATGTGGCTTCAGATGTTGACGCTTCTTGTGATTGCGTCTGCCTTCCCAAGCTCCCGATGATGATGAAAGAGCTTCTAAAACACACAGGCATCGAACATTATAACACCAGCAAATCTGAGGTTCCACGTGCACTTATCAAATTCATAGTTTAGCATTCAACATAGTACTAGAGGAATCAACTTACTTTTTCGACGCTGCCTCAGCCCACAAGTGCACCTTCTTTGCATACAAAAGCACCGCAATTTTATGACAGTAAGATTAGCACACAGTGATTACCAAGTATAATAATAAAAGTCACCGGCTCTTCCGAAACGCCTGACCATGATGTATTAACAGTAACAGAGCAGCAGTGAAGATGAATAAATAGCAAATAGATAGGCGATAAATAGGGAATAAATAAGGGTGTATAAGGAGAAAAAATAGAAGGCCCTGTTTATGATAAAACAGAGGGTGAGCTGCCTCTTTGGGCTGCCCCTAAAGAGTGACACAAGTTGCCCGGAGTCCTCGTACTGAGAGTGTGATACATCCTAGTAAGCTAGAATGCATCCTAGAGATGAGGCCGTGGCAGACCTTCTAATCCTAAGTGTGCATCAAGCTGCCAAAAACTAAAACATGCACTAATCGGCCAAGATTAAAGGTAAGATTTTGGCTTTTTATGTTACGTCATACTTTCCTTTGCCAGGTGTGTTTTCCATTTGCCGCGTAATCGACAAATTAATCAATTAGTAATTAATTGAACAGGTGACATAGAGTTAACAACACATCATCAGGATGAGTAGAGACATTCCAATAATGATTCTGCTGGAACTCCGACCTCAAATTACATTTGGGAGAAACAACTCCCACTACATATATCTCGATTCAATAATCGATCATTGGAAAGCATGAGAGATGGCATGGCTTCAAAAGAACAACAGTGGATAGCAGTTTTAAATGAGCTAGCATCGTTTAAATTGGAATTGGGTTAAAGTCCAATGACTTTCTATGTGTCCAATATTGATTCTGCTGGTCCATTGGTCTAATGTGGATTATTGGGCGATCGGGTTAAAGTCCAATTCCTGCACGCTACCTATCTTCATGCGGAGAGAATTGAGACAAACCTCAAATTCCCCTGAGCCTCTAATTCTCAAACGACCTGACTTATGTATCAGCTCGTATATTCAATGGGAACTTACCAGTGAAAACAGAATCAATGACCTACTCCTCGAACTATTAAATGGTACAGGATGCAGCAAAACCTATCTTTTCGGAAATCAGTGAGCTAAAACAATCCCTCGGGAATAAACCTGTGTAAATCTCTAAAAACAATGCAGCCAAATATGTGCCCGAGCTGTTATCTCTTTTCTCGACAAGCATCATAGGTTGTAAAATGAGTGAAATGGTCACATCCGTTGGTCAAGACTTTGTTTATGCAGCCACAAGTATGAAAACATCAAAGCACATCGCTATGGCCATGACAATCAGGCAAAATTAAATTGCCGATTTTTTAAGTTTTTTAATAAATTTCAATCATACAGTATGTAATCTATACCCTTTATACTATACTTTCACCATTGACATTCCCTCGTAATATTTGAATTTAAAGTTCTGTTATAGACTTGTTTGAAATGATCAATATTCATACCTTACTGTGAATTTATCTTTAATTTATCATCATTAGCCTTCTTGAACAAGTCAACCACCGATTCCACCACCAATTCCAACACCAATTCCACCACCAATGACTCAACCAATGATTCAACCAACGATTCAACCAACGATTCAACCAACGATTCAACCAACGATTCAACCAACAGCAATACCTCATTAACTTATCTTGTTGTAAAAGCGTATCAATGATTCAACCAACGATTCAACCAACAACAATTACTATTATTATCTTTGTAAAAGCGTATCAAAGCATTATTCAGTTATAAAACAATTAATGCTGTTCTGCAGTATATGAAAAGAGAAGCAAAAATAGCTTTTTCCTTCATAATTATACAATATATCATTGTGTTACCATTTTAATATAAACAAACTATAGGTTACAAAGTAACTTTCATATTGTTCAACAATTATTTATTTTTTCTGAATCTTTTGTTATTAGTAACAGTGTTCAGAACTCATTCTAACATGTTTATGAAAAGAGAGATAATTTAAGCTGCAACACTATTACAGAGGTATTAAGAGGAAATGACACTTTAATCTGGTCACGATTGTTGCAACTCATCCTCTTAATAAGTTTGGCATAGTGTTTTTTTTTGCTTGCCCATTTCCAACCTTCTTTGCAAGAAGCTTCTACATGAACCTCTGAGATCCTGATATTAACCAAAGCTTACACAATATGTTTTCTCTAGCTAACTCAAGCATGCTTGCCTGAAAACATTGTCAACCACATTACTTTGCCCGACAAAATTCAAACCGAAAACATCGAAAGTTTTATAAGTTGAGGTAAAATACTTTTTTTGTTCACGTCAAGTAAATTCAATTATTTTCCATCGATTTGTTATCAACAACAATTTTCATTGATGCTTTAGTATTTGGGACTGTCAGATGTCTTCAATACCATTCACATGCACTAAACCCACATAAGACCGAAACAATACAGGCTAGATTGAATTATGATTCCTTAAGAGCACATCATTTGCAAAGTTGGTTGCTGATATTAAATATTCTACAAATTAATCTGAATCAAAACCATAAGATAATTTTTGCTGCTAGCAGGCCTATGCAAACTCACTGTAGACTCTCTAAAAGCAGCAAGAACATTTACCCTTGACTCAATATTCCTAACTGTGTTTGCTTTGATTTCTTTATTCAATTGAAATTGTTTGCAATCATTCTTACAATCAAATGATAACTCCTTTTATGTTTTCATGCATCTCTCTCTTACATCCTGTATCATGTACCCTAAAGTTCTTTACATCATATCAGCCTTTTGGGTGTGAAATATTTAATTTATTTATATGAGAAGTATTGCTTTGGAACGAAATGGTATTAGCTGCTCATTGGAAGGATAACAACTCTCTATTTAGAGCTTTTAGAGCTTTCTCAAGCTATGAAGTATATCGTTCCTATTGAACAGTGTTATAGCATCGTCGATTAATTAGTCTATTTCAGATTGATGCCTCAACCCAATACGCTTTAACATTGCTGAATCAAGTATCCGATTTTGACATTACTCTTTTATCAGGGTCAGCTCCTGACAGCAAACACCATCCCATCTAGAAAACAAAGAAGTCAGGATTGCGCATCTTCGTCACACCACTGCATTCAGTCAAGAAGAGTCCCAGAGGCAGTCCTGTGACAATCACTGTAGCAGAAGAGGCTCTACGAACAGGGCATTTGGCGATAAAGATTATCCGCCCTAAAAAAGAGCCGGTAAGTTAAAAATACAAGCATCTATAGATGCATAAAACTCTATTAGTGTTTTGTGATAATTTCTCAACCAAATTGAATCACACTTGCCTGAAAACAATGCAAGGCACATTACTTTATCAATAACATTCAAACCGAAATTAGAAGATAAGAATTAAATTATTTTTTTGTTCAATTCCAATATAATAAATTATTTTAAATTAAATTAGCATATTTGTTGATTTTCTTTCCATCTTAAAAAGTGATTATCCAAAACTTTTCATAACAGTTCAGACTCTGAAAACTAAGGACCTACCGATTTATCTCTCAACATCTCATACATTTTAATCTATTCATAAACATGTAAACTATCTTCATTCATAATTGATTTTTTCATTTTAACAAAATATCTGAACAGGAAAATTAAAGGGACAAGTGTTCCTTTGTTAGAGACAGTCAGGAGTTCCAGCAGTTTACCTGCAGCATGACTGGGCAAAGCCGACCGACATTGGATCATTATTTCAAAAATATGGCAAAATTCGCCGAAAAAGGAAAATAAATAGGAAAGAAGGGAAATAAATAGGAAAAAAGAGAAATAAATAGGGAAAAAGGAAAATAAATAGGAAAAAAGGGAAATAAATAGGAAAAGAGGAAAGTAATTAGGAAAAAAGGGAAATAAATAGGAAAAAAGGGAAAAAGGGAAAAAGGAAAATAAATAGGGAAAAAGGGAAATAAATAGGAAAAAAAGGGAAATAAATAGGAAAAAAGGGAATTAAATAGGAAAAAAGGGAAATAAATAGGAAAAAAGGGAAATAAGTAGAAAAAGAGTGAAATAAATAGGAAAAAGGGGAATTAAAAAGAAAAAATGGGAATTAAATAGGAAAAAAGGGAAATAAATAGGAAAAAAGGGAAATAAATAGGAAAAAAGGGAATTAAATAGGAAAAAAGGAAAATAAATAAGAAAAAAGGGAAATAAGTAGAAAAAAGGGAAATAAATAGGAAAAAAGGAAATAAAAAGAAAAAAAAGGGAAATAAATAGGAAAAAAAGGGAAATAAATAGGGATTATCCAAAACTTTTCATAACAGTTCAGACTCTGAAAACTAAGGACCTACCTATTTATCTTTCAACATCTCATACATTTTAATCTATTCATAAACATGTAAACTATCTTCATTCATAATTGATTTTTTCATTTTAACAAAATATCTGAACAGGAAAATTAAAGGGACAAGTGTTCCTTTGTTGAGACAGTCAGGAGTTCCAGCAGTTTACCTGCAGCATGACTCATAAATAAATTTCTTTACAATATTTTTTAGCCCACTTTTATGATATATTTCACGTTCCATCGTTATGCTACTGTTCATTGATTCGTTTCTCAAACGGCCCTCTGATAGATATTTGTATTACTGAAATGAGATGAAATTAGGAAGGTGTCGATGAAAATAACTCTACGCCGAAAAAATGAGAATATAAACAGCTGCTATGAAGTTATAGCAACTCTTTCGAAAAATATTATCTTTTCATTTCATTTCAAGTAAAGCTTCTTTTCAACTGCAAAAAACTGGTATGAATGCTCTGCTAGCCATCACAGTAGGCAAGAAGACCAACTCACAAATGGAATCAGTTAAATCTAGCGGGGAGAGTAAAAAAAAATCAAAGCACAACCCGCTGCTCATTTTTGAATGCATGCGAATTATGATGATGAAAAAACATGAGGAAAAGAAGTCAACAGACAGGACACATTCTGCTAAATCATGAACCAAGATGGATCTCACATGTTTTGAAAGGATTCTTTCTCAAGAAAATATGGCAAATCTCACACCTCAAAATGTCAGAGTGTGAGTATGGCAAAACTGAAATTTCAATAACACTTGACGACAATACATGTGTACATCAAATTTAAAAAGAAAAATCTAGAGATGAATGTGGTTGTATTGAGGCAACTAGGCCAGCACAAGGCTTTGTTTTAATTAACCACACTCTCTACAATAGCTCTGCCATCTTGCATGTGTTCATAACAGAACTAGACTTTTCAAACAGTTTTCAAGTATGGGGAAAGCCCGGGAAAGTGTTATTTGGAAATTTTGAAGCGGCAAGTTAAATTTCAATGGTGAAATTCTACCCAAGACATATTCCGCAGGCCAGCCCAGTCATCGCATAAACAGGTTTGAAACAAAAAGACTCCCTAAATACCCGTGTAATAAGAGGAGAAAATTTTAGACCACATTATTATCAGGTTCCACACTCCAGATACCTGAACAATTCAAAAAGAAAGGTTCACAGCTGGTCAGGAAACCTCTCAGAACTGAATAATGTCCACATCAGAAATAAGATAGAGACAAGTCACAATGAGCTGCTTACCTGGGCTGGTGGAAGAGAATAAGAGAAATGCTAATCATTTAAATATACTGTTTATAGTTCAAGGTACTGAAGCTGTTACACCAGAGGACCTGAGGATTGGTTTGGTGAAAATTGCAGTGACCTCTCAAGTCACTTATTGAGACCAAGAACAAAGCAAGGGTTGCCAATTTTGATAGGAATACCAGGCCCACTAAGGCTAGGGCTACACTGTCACAATAGTATGTTACAGGAGGTATGAAGGGAGTTGAATCCCTTGAAACTCATCTGGGACTGGGATCGGCAGACCAAAGCTATGATTTAGAGACACCTTAATGCAAAACCACAGGGCCAAGAAGATCTGTGGCAGTTGGCAGATGTGCAGCGAGAGGAGAACGATAGCTGTAGGTATATGATACACAGGATGATGTTATCGTCTTTGCCGACATACTACTATTCGAACAAATGTTTTGTGGCCAACTGCAGCATAACTGTCCCCTCAGTGCTCTTATACATGCCACTCGCTCCATCCCCTACCATGTTTATATTATTTTACCATTCTTATCTCACCGTTAGTTTTGGATATGTAAGATCACAAAAAGACACATTCAGTACAAACCACAAGCACGTCCCCCAGGTTCAGCCTCACGTGTGGGAGAGTCATACTTAGTTCATGCTTTTAAAATATTTATTTGCAATAGTACAAACTCTTATACCTCACAAACAGGAAACAAAATTAGTCATTCAAATCTTGGTTAAACCTACCATCATGTGGAGGGACAGAGTTAAGCGGTCATTCTGTCAAGAACAATAGAAGAGAAGGTTGTGCTAAGGTTGGTTGAAAGTTTAACTCCAACTAGTAATTGAATAACAGATTGCACTTTGTTTCCACACAACTCATTATCATGCACATTTGCACATTATGTTAGTGGCAACGCTATTTTATTTGGAATTTTGCGCAGCGCTACTCGATGTCAGCTGTCATATGAATATGATGCCTGTACTTAATATTTTTTTAAGCTAGTAAGGAGACTAACTTTATCTACAGCAACATATATCAACTTTATCCAAACAACCTACACATTTATTTAATCAATTAATTAGTTTATTATTGTTGTAATCGTCAAACCTAAGCTTAAATTCTTTGAAATCGTGCACTGCAAGAAATTATTGTTTACTTGAAAATATTACAGTGCTGTCGACAAACAAGACGATATATGCCTCATTTGAAGAGTATATGTTATTGATATTCAGAACTTGAGGCAAGTGTAATTAATGAAAAATAGGAAAATATAGTTAGCTCCAATCCAGCTCATTGTTTGGTGGATATGGTCGACAAGGACACGCACTGAACCAGCTTCTGAACCTGACAGTGATGGACAATTGGATCCTTGACTGATGAAATGGTTTTCAAACCAGAACAAGGCAGTGCGAAAGTCCTACCCCAAGATATGAAGGATTTAACTGTAATGTGTCTGATATGAAGTAGCTTTGTGTGTGAGTCATGCCTGTGAAGTAGACTGAGAGTGATTTGCCTGGTCCCACTCTGGAAGTTTTGTGATGTAACCTTGGGTTGGATAAAAGTTTAATTATGGGTTTATAAACCGGAACATTTGTGTCAGGAAAAATGTCAGTTATCAATAATTAGTTACCATGAATGCGCTTGAAAGACTTTCCACCTAGTTTAAAGTATATGGATGCTAAAGGTCTTCTTTTACATACAAAAGTTAGTTTCTATCATCAACGCATTTTTAGATTTTTAAAGTGTCCAATTGAATATACTTGGGTTGGATGTCTCATCATATCAAAAACACAAGAATTGTCACCCCCATTCATCAGTTTGAATTCCTACATTTTTCATTAATGAAACTATCGTATCATAATTATCTCTATCAGAGTTTTCCATTATTCCGCCAGTGAAATGTTTCATATTTTAGCAACTGAGACTCTTCCCGAGGTTTTATTCTGCGCTCATTGTTATGTCACTAGTGATATTCGTCATGTGTTTAAGTGTTTATGTTTTTTGTATTGATAGCGGCGCACAGGTTGGGTGGCGACCTTCAGACAGGGGGCATGACCAAGAGAGGTATCGATGGAGAGTGGAGAAGATGTTAAAAAATTTTGAGGGGCGGGATGAAGAAATGTAGCCAGATAAAGAAGCAGCATCCACTACACCGCAGGTAGGTTTCTATGTTTGCTAATGATCTAAGGCAAAAACCACAAATTTGGTGGTGACTGTTCTTGGGTGAGTAGAGCGAGAAAGTGTCCAGAGAATGAAGAATGGTTGACATGGTCATTTGCCATTGAGAATAGGAAACATTTGAAAAAAAAATGATGCATCTGAGATTTTACATGCAAGCACACCAAGATAAATATTATTATCACCAATAATAATACCGCAAACAATTAGTCAATTAAAACAACAATATACACCAAATGTGTTCTGTGTAAAAGAGAATCAAACTGATCTTCAGATTGCAGACAATGCTTTTCTGCAATATCTGAAGAGATCAAAGTGATCAAGTAAAAATATCATACCTCAGTTAACACATTTAGCAGTCTCTTCATCATTATATGAGAGATTCTTTGTCAAAGACATTTTTAAATACTTAATGATATTTAGATTCTGTTTTTTATGTGATACTATGATAACCATAAACCGTTTTGAGCGGTAAAAATGAAGTTGATATCTATCATGTAACTGAATCATCGTTATTATCATTATTTTTGGGAGAGATTATTTTATTATTTGTTATAATTTTGACATTTGGGAGAGTGTTATAAAAATAAAGATCATTTATGATGCAACAGAGAAAAGCTATTTGGAAAAAGTGGCAGTTTAACCTTGGACAAATGAAGAAGCAATGCAATTGAAGAAACTCAAGCCATGAAGTTTTGCTTTGATCAAGATCAACAAGCAGATGAAACATATTGTGCCCAAATAATTATAACTTGAAAAATGTTAACCCTTTTTTGCTAAAGCTGAAGCATTACCACCTAAATTGAAAAGAAACGAATGCTTGGCTAACAGAGTCTTTCTACATGCATAGATAACAGCACAAACTAAATCTAGATTAAGACCTTCAAAGTCCTCTTGGTATTTTGATGTATCCTCAGTTCACCAACGGTTTTAAATTGCGCCAGATTCAACTTGAAAAGATCATTTCTATCTTCAAGTGTGAAGTAACAATGCCACCACCACAGCAACCAACTGCAATACCACCCACCACACCACTCTCGAGACCGACAAAGTACCACCAACAATACCATCAACGACAATAGTACCATCCATAATACTGCCACCAAAATAGTACCAGCCACTAATACACAACCCATTATTCCTCAAATAATCCTATCTCCAACCGCACAGCCTTCGACCATCCTGCCTTAGATCATCTTACCTCAGACAATCCTGCATCCAACCATATTGCCCCCAATCATCTTGCTTCAACATGAGAAACCAATGGATATCACAACAGATCAACCAATTATCCCTCAAGCGGACATGGTAAGGATTTTTGTTCTATATAACTATGACTTGTAACATGTTAAATACTAGCCCCAATAACCTGGGTATGCTTCTAACTTATAACATTTGCTCACAACACGGAAATATTTGTCATGTCAAGCTCATGCCCGAATTCTTTACCTAACTTCTTTGGAGCATGTACAATATAATTAAATTTTTATTGTCATGCAGTTTATTCCACTCATGTAAATTCCTCATTTAAATCTCGTATTTCTTCAATTTGTGAAAATATTTTTCCAAAAGTTCTTCATCGAGAATTATCAATTATTCTTCCATTTGATTTTGTTAACAAATACAGGCCATAATTTATCAAATAGTCGATTGATGCCAAAGTCATGTCACTAGTGGTATTTTCTATGAATCTTATTTAATTAATGATGTTTTTATTGTTGATAGCCATATGCGGGATGAATGGGATGCTTAATAAAGAGTTATTATAGGCATTGAATTGCAAAAATTGCAGATTTTTTTGAATTTATACTTTATACATGTAGGTCCTAAGAGGATCTAACCGAACAAGAAGTTTGGCAGACAGAGTCAGTGGAATGACACCTGATGTACCCGGAATGCGGTATACTAGCCTAGCCAAGCTCTCAATTCAAGTCAGCAGGCCAGCAGGGCTCCCAGTCAACCTTTAAGCAGGTTACTCTCAGCAAACGGCTACTCAAGGAGACTGACCCTAATGAAAACGATCAATTTTCAGCAATAGTAATATTAAACACTATGCTCGGAATGCAGTATGCAGCTCCATGTCCACCTAGCAAAGGACGGCCATCAAGTTGGCTGGCAAGCTGGTATCAAGTCAAACCCTCAGTCAGTTACCCTCAACAAGCGGTGTTACTTAAGAGACCAACCCGTACAAAACATCCCCATTTTTTGCATTTCATGTTTCGAATACTCCACTACCACATAGCCAATGCGGTCAGCTTTTAGTATCAGTTGAAGAACATCCGATACACCTGGAATGAATTTGACTCCATGCCCACCTAACAAAGCACTAGACAATATCTAGTTTTCAATTATTGTTATGACGTTTTTTCTACCCTCTGGATGCACGATAAACTCAGTATATTGTTGATATTGACAGCCTAAATGTAATTTACGCATAGTGGATAACGGATTACAAAAAATAGATAGTTTTGGTTTAACCTCTAACTGTCTCATATTTAATTTGAATCATTATGTCTTATGTATGTATTTTTAATTCTTAAAAATTTGTGCTGATTTCGTTCAGAGAATGGAGATTTTAAAGGCAACCAAGGATCTACCGATATCAATAATATCAACACAAACTAGACATAATGTGAACTAATCATAGCCTTTTAAATAGTAATCACTCAATTTAGGAATACATACTTGATTTTATGAACTCCTCAATCCTCTAATAATTTAAGTTTATAGATGTCTATGTGATTTGCTATGTGAAATGCTATGTGATTGGCTGTCCCTAGTAGAGGGTGCCATCTTTACTGTATGACCACGTGACAGTCACCTGACTAAAACCGTTACAACAAGATGCATTTGACTTGGATATAGTGCAGTCTCTAATACAATATTCATTGATTTGAGGATTTGTTTCATAGTGTTTTATTGTTTTATATTATCAAGACAGGCATAAAGAAAAGTTGTTATGTTCGAAATAACAACCAAATAAAAGAAAAAGACACTAGTTTATACAAATTGTTGCTCACAGAAAATTGATTTTTTTAATAATCAAACATTGCGCAAACTCCAAAAAGCTACTAGAGACTGAGCTTGATGTCAAATGAAAATTCTGAGAATGTCTATTGGAAAATACAGCTCCCTGATTGGAGAATGGTGAGTTAAAAATGCTATTCTAAGAATAGCACAATTCAATGATATATACATATACACATATATATATATAGACAACCTATATATTCTTTCGAACATGCGAATTGTCAACATCAATTACCTACAGCAAGCATAGTTTGCTACAACACACTGTTACATATTATGAACATGTTGATAAGAGGTATGGATTGAATCTTAAAACTTTAAATGTTTTTGTAACAAACCAAATGGATATTTATAGCTCATATGGGAGCATTTGTTACACTGTCTGGACCCTGTTAATTATTTGGTTTAGGTGCCTTGGTCTTATTAAACAATTTTATAATTATTTTAACAATAAAATCCTCAAGCGAGCTTTGTGCTAGCAAAACAGAACCTAGCCTGAAGGCTATTTTTAGGGATTAAATTAACTTCATCGGGCTCAATGGACAATTTGATATCTTTCATTGTTATTTTAATTGCAGAATATTCATTTACTTCTCATGACAAAAAATTAATTTTACATATTTGAACTTACACCTCTTGCATTAAATTTTAAACCTTAAACACATGTTAAACATTACCAAAACTTAATCCTCACTGTGATGTGAAGTTTGAGAGTGTTAGTCGTTCAATATGAAAACACAAATTTAAGTCATTAAAATCATAATTTTGAGGTTTAAACTGAAGCATGGCCTTAATCCTTTTTGAGAAGATCTAAGCTCCCCTTTTCCGAATTACAGCTATGTAACTCAACATTTTGGAGACCGAGGTCTAAACTGTGGAAATGGTCAGCTGAGACAGTGAGACATGCGAATTATGAAGATTTGAGCTGAATTGTGGTCTGATATGGAGGAACGTTGGTGTGTGAATGATCCCTGTGCAGTAGACCGGTATTGGTTGCTGTGCAGTTTACTGCCTGGTCCAACTGGATGTTATGGAATGTAACATACATCAGTGGGTTGCAAGTCAGGCCACATCCTCATTGGAAACCTTTTAACTGGTTGAGCTTTTACATGCAAGCACGCTATGATACATACATAGAGACTACAACAATCAGACGTACAGTAAGCACCACAGGTTTTCTTTGTGTCACAGAGTATCAAACTAATATTAAAGTTACAGAGGAATACGCAGTATATGAAAAGGACAAAGCTGACAAACTAATATTGTTATCAATGATATTTTAGGTTGAAATATCGCTGGCCCAGCTGCAATTGATGCTCTGCGTCGTAAAAATGATGATATTTTTCTAAACTTTGTTTTCTTGAATTATTTGTAGGTTCTACTAGTCTCCTACAAACGTTTCTAAATACTTCTAGCCTGCATCCACAACAGCAACTTCTTCAACAACTCAGGTACTGCTTTCTACCCCAACAACAACAAACCCTGTCCTATCTATGTTACCTACCCCTGACCCAATCGGACCTTTTTCCCAGTCTCAGACCTTCAATTTAAACGCCACTGGTTTAACACGTCATTGTAAGCACCATGAAGATCAATGGAGACAAATCATTGCTAATAAAGATTATGGTAAGAGAACACTGACTATGAAAAAGATGTATCGATGGTATATGGATTGGAGTGCTGCTGCTGGATATGATCGTGTCTCGGAGCATGTTTACTCTCATATTATTAACAACCAATGACAGAGGAAGTAACTGAGCAAAAGGCAAATTACAAAACAAACAGGACCAAAACATCAGACCAATAAAAAAGTGATACTTAAACCACAGAACCAACATGACATACGACCTGGAAAATGTATTCTCCCTCCTGCAAACAAACATTTCCTCCGTATTCTATTAAAGAAGATTTGACACACATATTGATAGAATCGTAGGAGAGCATCCAGAGGCATCACAGCTCATACCCATCCTCATCCTCAAAACAAATACGAATATGGAATACGTTTGTATATACTGAGGTGAGACCATAGATTTAAAAAACAGTATAGATAGGTCATTGCGCTTCAATAACTTTGCATTATGTCCCCACCCGTATCGTCATTGTGCCACCCGCAGTGTAGCGTTATGCATAGCGTAACTGCTAGTGGGTTTATAGTCAGCACTTTTTGCCCACCAACCATATTGGCCTGGATGGCTGAGCTGTTAGCGCTGTTGTCTTATGTTCAAGGAGTTGCAAGTTCAAACCATACTGCAATAGTTTTAGTTACTTGATACAGCAGGAATACAAGTAGTGCAGTTGATGATAGGTGAATCAGTGGCCAGTTTTATTAAAAGCTGATCTTCAAGCGCACCTGTTGAATAGATTTTTGTTTACAAACATACTTGTATCTTATATTTTAGTCACCTGATGAATCAATTCTCTGTAGAATTATATGCTTAACACTTGAATAATTTACTTGTCATAACAAGCAGTAGCATACATATATATGACAATGAATTCAAAAGTGCTGCCCCAGGATTTTCAGTTGAAAGAAGCTATTTCATTGTTGGGCTCTTGGTGTACACGCAGACATGTAACAAATGGTTTCGATGCATTTATTGGCATGAGAGCAACCCATCTCTCCTCCCCTGGAAAAGAATAGCAGTTTATGATGTATAACACCAAATTAATGATGAGTTGTTCTCTCATATGTCATGATAATACCTCATATTTGGTATATAATCCTCATCTGATCCCAAGAGAACATAACAGGGAGTACCCAAAAGATAATGCATCAGGCTTGGATAAATTAAGACATCAAACTATTTCAAAGGAAAACTAACTTTGTTTATTTCAGTGCAACATGGTACAAGAAATATATATTTTAGCAAACTCTTCTGCTTTTAAAGGCGATGAACTTTTTCTTAGCCCTCTGAAAATTAAATAATGCTCTCTCAGGGCCTTAAATGTTTATTAGCATGGAATTGTCCAGATAAGTTTCAGCCAGACAGTTTCTTAGTGCTACTCTCCCACAGGTTGTATATGTTGCGATATCGGCTATCATTATATATGTGGTACAGCCTGTTCGTTCCATCTCTCGGGCCCATGTTAACAAGTCTGCTCACTGTGCTAATGATCACCTCCAACTCTGATTGAAGCACTGTCCTCTCTATATTAAATAACCTGAAGAGAAATATAAGTTTAGAACATTTTGTTCACCAAAAACACCTAACAAGCTAAATGTGGCGATTCTTACAATAAAGTAGGACCTTGATGTTTGAGCAGCAACACACATCTTAGATATCCAGGGCATTATTGTTGGATTAACATTTGGCTTTAAGACATAAATCATATCTCAAATGCAGCGAAAATTTATACCAACCTTATCCTCATACCCATTGGGCCACTACCACTGCAAATTGTGGCTGTCCCTTCAACGCCAATGTATTTTTTCTGGGAATCTGTGGCACATATTACCAGCAACCTCATCTAGGTAGGGCAGATGAACCTGAAATAATCATAAGATGCACCTTGTCATATGACTACAGCAATGGCTATTCTCTTGTTAATTTGAAGAACCTGACCTGACTAGTTCTCTCCTTTGCTCTAGCATGATGATCTACCACACTCAATGAGTGTGTACAGACCAATAGTAGGACAGTTATTGTTCTTAACTTTATGAATCTCTAATAGCAGAACATGATACTTGTTGGTCTGTTGAGAACTTAATTCATAACATCAATCAGCCAAGAACATATTTATATCTACAATTAAGGTTGTTATCAATAAGCTAGTATTGAATAAGTAGAACTTCAGCAGTTACAACTTACCAGTGAAGACTTCTTTCATCATTGGGACCCTGTGTACACTTGACACAAAGTAGAGGCAGCTCTAGTTTTGTATGAATGAAGAGAATGTATGTAGAAAGTAGTTACTGGAGGAAAGTACATGTAGTAGTGCAACAATTAATAAGACATGTCCATCACTTTACTCAACTTTACCTTTAATGATGTTAACCTTATCAGAAAGTGTCCAATGAGAGAAGGCTATACTGAGTAAAACGACTTCTGAGCCAATTACAATGTTGTAAGAACATGATTGGCTGGAAGGTCGTTTTACTAACAGTCATGTGACAACCAGCCTTATGGTCTAGATTGCTAAAATTCCCAGATCTGAGGCTAAAGTAGGTATCATATTATTGGATAGACAGGAGCACACAATGACCTATCTATACTGTTTTTTAAATCTATGGGTGAGACCAATAAAATAATCAAAACACATCCCTCAGCAAATATAACACTTCACATGCTGAACAAACACAAGACTAGGATATCAACAGGCAGGAAATATCTTGCCAGAACCATCTAAAAGTTGTGCAAAGAACCTTTCCCCAAGGAAAAGGAAAATATCATGCAAAGAAATATGAAGTATGATGTAAGGATGCTTGACTAGACAAGTAAAAGAGCTGAGTAAACAATCACAAAGGGCAATCCAATATATCATATATGGAGTTTTTTTTCTACATACTGAGGTGAGACCCAAAAAATAATCTATACACTTCCCTCGGCAAAATAAAGACTTCAAATGCTAGAGAGAGAAAAAAAGAGGAGATTAACAGGCGAGATACATTTCCTGGACAAGTTAAAACACTCCAGTTGAGCAGAGAACCTTTCCCAAAGGGAAGGGAACATAACTAGTAAACACTAGAATGGATCTGCTCCTTTCAGGAAAAAAACAAGGCTATGGTCGTTTTGAAGCTTATATCGGTGTTGCCTGCAAACTATGCCCTGTACCTTGATGATAGTATGATGACTTCCGGATTATCCATGATTTCAACCCCAATGATGCCTATACTACATACAGTTCCCAAAATGGACATAATTCTAGCCAAAAAAAAATTGATTAGAGGGTACAAGATTATTTTAGTTCATACAGGGCATACAAACTTGTTCCTTTCATAATTGGAAAAAGTGTTATTTCAGCTTGATTAAAACACTATAAATAAATAGATGATGATGATGAGTAAAGAGGAACGAAGGTCTCGCCAATATTGGTTGAGAGTCTTACTCCCTACTAGTATTCAAATACCTAATATCACTGTGCAAGTTTCTTTTACATAGCTCAAGACGTGACGGTTCGAGTGCTGTACAGAATGACAGAATAAGTAGATCACCTCCCTGTTGTATTTAAAACTTTACGTCGTCACGTTTTGCATTGAGTTGTCAATGATAATCATTGATGACAGAAAGAAAACAGCAATCCCAAATCATTGGGCTCTAATTGATGCCAAGATGCCTGATAAATGTCTTGCGCGAAGAAAGAGACAATTTTGCAGGGCAAAGTAAACAATTGCCTCATATAATGATTACTATGGCAGGTTGGACCAGTTTCGCAGCATGTTTTTATCCTGTCACATTTGCTCACAAAGCTTGTGAGAGTTTCCTGCACTACTTTCATATTACATTGGTGACCACAAGTATCTTGGTACTATTGCACAGAAGACCTAACATATCAATACCTAGAATCAGGTCAAACATACAGAAAAAAGGGTGTCAATTTTGTAAGAGATTTGTAAGATTTTGGCTGGAAAAGAAATGTTCCATTCAGGCTCAGAATTTAAATGCAGTTTATTACATGAATGATGGAGAAATAGAACCAGCCTCAATCCAGCTCCGAGCTTTGGGGCGAGAGGTGGGAGCGAGTGTCCAGGGAATGGAGAATGGTCAACATAATTAGAATTGAGAATTTGCGAGGTTGTTCTAGGAATGGGACGGAATGAGAACAAGAACATGCACGAAACCAGCTTCTGACCCTGAAACCTCAAACTATAATCATTTCCTGGTTTTTGTCTAATCTCCATCGGATCCTTGCTTTGCTAACCCTTATCGTGATCTCATCTGAGAAAATAATGTTCAGTCTTTGTGCACTCTAATATTTTGTAGAAATTCGATTGCGTCTCTGATTTTATTTTCTTTATTCATGCTCATTTTTTAACACTGACATCCTCTAGATACACCAACCATTGCACCATCTACCACTCCACCTCAAACAATCTTGTATTAGACCACACAGCCTCCAATAATCCTAACTCAGACCATCTTGCCTCCACTTGAGAAACCAATAGATATCAACCAATTATCCCTCAAGTGGTCATAGTGATGTTTTTTGTACTAGGTATCTATATCAACATCTGTATCTATATCTATATATGTTTCTCACAATAAAAAAATGCAAAGTATTTGCCATGTCAAGCTGATGCCGTAGTTCCAAATCAAAAAGCTTTTATAACTTTGCTATAACACCAAAGATAACTCATTTACAGGATAAACGATATAGTAAAGTTTTCATTATTATACAGCTTACCCCACTTATGTAACTCCCTTATTGAAAGGCCATGTATAAGTTCATGTTTTTTTTCCCGAAGTCCGGTATCGAGAATTATTCATTGTTCCGCTAGTAGAATCTGATAAAAACTTGCGGCCATAATATTTTTTAATAGTCAATTGAGGCTCTACCCAGGCGTTTATTTTGCAGAAATGGTTGTGTCACTGGTGATATTATCAATGTATTTATGTCTCTTTTACTGATAGCCGGGGCGGAGGGCAACTCGAGTGCAGCATTGAAGAAATGAGCCAAACAGGATTGCGGATCTCCGTCAGACCCCTTAACTCAGCGTAGAACACCCCAAGAGGTAGTCCAGTGGCAATTGCCATACAACAAGATGCTCTTTAAACGGGGCACTTGAAGTTAAAAGTCATCCCCCTATTAAAAAGAATCAGTAAGTTACAAGTACAAGCAGGGATTTTGGTACATACCCCTGGCTACAAGATACAGGTATTTGACTTGATAAGGTTTTCATCAGGGCAAGCTCCGGACAACATACACCAGTGCATCTAGAAAACAGGAGCGCAACAGGATCGTGGATCTCTGTCACACCACTTTACTCAGTAAAGAACACCCCTAGAGGTTGTCCAGTGACGATTACCATGTGTCAAGACACTCTCAAAACTGGGCAATTGGAGTTAAAAATTGTCTGCCTTAAAAAGAACCTGTAAGTTACGAGTACAAGCAGGTATTTTGGGGACATCCCCCCTCTGGCACAATATCACGATGCATATCGCAACCAAAAAGTATACTTTTCTCTTCTAAATTTATCATCATACCAGCATTTTGGGTTGTAAATAGGTAATCAAAAGTCATTTGCATTGCCTGAGAATCAAATATATGATATTAATTGCGACACTCAATAGACAGGGAGATGTACATAGCAAGCAATATAGCCTCATAGAAAATGTATTTGCCCAAAAGAGTAGCAAGTTTTGTAATTTTGAGAGAATTTAAAAAAAGTCAGATTGACACAAGAGCATCAAGCAGAGATCTCTGATATAGTTTTGACATGAGATATGATAATATCCTTGTTGGCACTTGATATCTCCAAGAGATAAAGGGCGATGAAGGAAACATGCTGGATAGGAGCTTGAGAGGGCCGATGTTGTTGTAGAATCAGCTCAAAAAGATGAGCTGGATCAGTGCTGAAAACTGAACAAAAATGAGAGCATGGGCATCAATATTGCTTTAATTGTTTTAATTCGCCGCAATTATCTTGTGTGTTTATTTTTTTTTCAATTGAATAGTATTTATTTCTTTTTCAGAAACTAACTATTTTTTGAAATTCATGTTTAACTTTACATATGTGTGTTTATACCTTTCTTATAGAATTGTTAAACATTGTTAAAATGCATGGTACTGTGATATTAGGTTTATTGTTGAAGTTAAAGATAGTAATTCGGTGGAAATAGATCTGTATACAAAACTAACGATGAACTGCCAATGATCAACATAGTGAGAATTCAAAATTTGTGAGGTGTTATGTAGGAATGGGACCGACATGAGAACGAGAACATGCACTGAACCAGCTTCTAATCCTGAAAGCTCAGACTGTAATGATTTCCTGGTTTATGAATAATCTTCACTGGATCCTTGCTTTGTTTACCCTTATCATGATAATATTATCTGTGAGAAATGTTGTTCAGTCTTTATAAAATTGTATGCACTCTTATATAAATGTAGAAATGCAATTGCATATCTGATATATTTTCTTTAGTCATCCTCATTATTTTAACACTTTCATCCTTTAGATACACCAACCACTATCCACCCATTATTCCGTCTCAAGTTATCATGTCTCTGACCATACAGCCTCTAACCATCCATGATAACGATATAATGAGGTTATTTATTGTTATACAGTTTATTCCCCTCATGTAACTCTCTCGATAAAATTCCATGTATAAGTTCGTATTTTCTTATTTGTGAAAACAGTTTTCCAAAAGTTTTTTCGAGGTTGTCCATTATTCCGACAGTAGAATTTGTAAAACAATCCTGGACATGTTTTATTTTTAGTGGATTGAGGCTCTTCCCAAGCGTTTATCGGCCACTCATGGGAGTATCACTAGTGATATTCCCCATCTATATAAGTATTGATGTTTTTTGTGTTAATAGATGTAGGCCAGTAAGGGGTCGCGAGGATAGGGAGCATGACAGAGAGAAAGATCAGCGTATAGTGGAGAAGATATTACGAGATATCGTGAGCAGTGATGAAGAAATCGAGCCAGAGAAACCAACTGCTACTACACCTCAGGTGATAGTGTGAATAAGCTTGTTTGAGGAAACTCATCTTGAGCACCAATTTTTCACTAGCGTTGGTGAGAGATTATTGGGTTGTAACACTGTTTTGCAAGCTTTCAATATTTCAGAAAATATTGAACGCCGAAAAAACTCATTCTGAAGCTCTCAATTTCAGTAAAATGTTTGGTGTCTTTTAAGATACCAGTACGATTCAATAAAGCATAATTATAGGTATTGGATTGCAAAAATTACAGACTTCTTTGAATTTAAATTTTTTACATGTAGGTCTTAAGAGGATCTAACCCGGCAAGAAGTTTGGCAGACAGAACAGAACAGTTTTCAGCAATAGTGATATTAAATACTATAAATGGAATGCAGTATACAGCTCCATATCCACCTAGCAAAGGACGGCCATAAAGTTGGCTGGCAAGCTGGTATCAAGTCAAACCCACAGTCAGTTACCATCAACAAGCGGTGTTACTTAAGAGACCAACCCATACAAAACATTAACATTTTCAGTATTTCATTCATTTCCGATACATCCAGTTTACTTTGAAACTCAACTAACAAAGCTCTAGATAATATTTAGTTTTCAATTAGAGATAGGATGTTTTGGCTACCCCTGGAGGTACGATATTGTTGATATAGACAGCCTAAATGAAACTTACGAATAGTCAATAATGGATTCAAAAATTAGAGGTTTTAAAGGCACCCAAGGATCTACTGATATCAATTATATCAACACTAACAAGACATATGAACTAATCATTGAAATTATGTCTTCCTTGTTCATAAACAAGTAAATTATTATACTTTTACACGTTTCGACATTGACTTGTCATCTGTAATAACAACTCTTTTAATATTTTTGAAGTTCTTACCTTACTTATGTAATGTTTTTTATTGTAGGTACTTAGTAGAAAAGAAAAACTGTGTTTACTGGAGATTACATACTACTTAGGTGACAGATAAAGAAAGTTATGGATCAAGGTATCAGTAATGTAAAGGTTACAGTTTAATCATCTGACTGAGGTTTTGTTTAATGTGTTGGTAAACGATGCGGTATTTCCTTTGGAGTTACTTAAAACTTTGAATCCTCTCTGTATTCACAATTATATCTATACTGTTAGCTACATAATTTGAATTATAGATCATTATTACTGTATGATCAGTTCAATGTTTACTTTTAGTAGATATCTTATAAATGAACTTATTGACTGAGTATTTCATCATTTGTATAATCTGATTACAGAGAGATGAGAGAATCATGATATAAATATCAGCTCAATTCACATCATCCTTAAACTTCCGTCACTGCTGATTTTCAGACCGGATTTTGCCTGCTTTACACAATGTTTTCAATACAATTTTTCCGATGTATTTCTTTGCTGCAACATATGAAGTTGTAGTTCGAAGTCATGCGAGTCAAGAATATATTTGAAAAAATATAAAACTGAGAGGATCTGAAACTGCTTGAACGACATGATCACTGTGCAATCGAGAGCCACTGAATGAGACTTCTTATTTGTTTTTTAAAGATTTTTTAGTTTTTTCGTATGCAAGAACCCTCTACATGAAATTCTGAGAACATCATATGAGTTAAGAAAAAGCTATAATGATGTTGACACTTGACTGAGTATTGGTCATTGTCAGGCACAAAGTCCTAAGATATGAATTCGCTTAGGACTTTTAGTACTTTGTAATTCCCGAGTTTATTTTCCTAACCAACTTGAAGCACGCCTGCCCGAAAACTATGCCGAGCACATTAAGTTGCCTGAAAACATTCCATCCAAAAAACTCCTCATAACTATGTCCAGGCAGCTATACACTTGGTGGCTTTTTTTTCTCATTAACAGAACATCAAGATGACTCCAAATGTCACCAAGTCTATGACAACATATATCAGCAAAGATACAGTAGACCGGCACCAACTCTGAGAATCTTTTTATTTTAATAGAAAAAGAAGAGGGTGACATAGTTTGTTAATGACTTAGCCGCAATGTTACGTTGTTATGTGTGTAACTCTCTTTAAAGACAGCCATTACAAGAAGTTGAGATTGGAATCATAACAATTTTTGGTTCACCTTTAGTATTATGCACTGTTTTCCATCGTTTGTTTATGAAGTGAAAGAGCTGTTATTGCTGGTATCATATTTGAGACATGTTATGTTATGAGATATGTCTTCATTACCATTCACATTCACCTGACCTTTCTCTTAGCAAAACCAACCATGCTAGATGTTATTGTGATACCATAAGGGCACATCAATAGTAGGGTTGGTTGCTGATTTGATGTATCCTACAAATCAATCTATATCAAAGCAATAAGATAAGTCTGCTGATATTATCCAGACAAACTGCGATCAGCAAAAATCTTCGCTTTACTTATTATTCCTTGCTATTTTTCCATTGATTTTTTTAAACACAAAAGAAGTTTACATTCTGACCGCTTACGGCTATATGATGATATTTTTAGTTGCATTTGCAATGAATGCCAGGAAATTTGTTAGGATATTCTTTTGAATTAAGATATAAGTTCAGCAAGCAACAGACAGATTATTCAAAGTAAAAGTCAACAAAAGCCAAGTTAGCCTGACAAAAGAGTAAAGCATAAATTTTCTACTGTTAATGGGCAAGAGAATACAGAGCCTACTCTCAAAGCACTTTATCCCAATGCAGGCAGGCTGTGTTTTTTTCAGACACTCTGATGACACACCAAAATAAAATATTTCAAGCGAATTATGGAAAATGACAAATACTGTGAAATACTGATACATCATTGGTATGATGAGACAGAGGCACAGCAGTGTAACGATAAAATAGGAAAATCGAACTTGCAATTTGTCTTTACAGATAGGCAAAAAAATCAAGCATGAAAATCCAATGTATAAGCTGTGGATCTGCACCATAAGGAGGTCAGCAACCCTTAACCTTATGGCTGCAATGACATGAATTAAATTAGGAAGCTATGTTATATCGAAAGCAATAGTATTGTGTTTTGTGTATGATTGTGTAATTTAGGTGACAGTTCATGTATCTTATCTAGACACTAGATAGCTGCTTTATTTTCAGAAACAAATGCTCTTAAAAATCAACTTGCTCCAATACTTTTATGTTTGTTAAGGGTTTTATCGCTTGGCCAATTGTATTGGGTATGCTTGATATAGAAATGAAATGGTGGAAGAAAGTTTACAATTGAAACAATTAGAATTTTCTAATTTGATTTTTTATTTCTAACATGCAAATTTAAAAGGTGTACATCATCACAAATTAAATATCAAAGTATAAGTTCTGTGGTTGTCTGCTGCTTTAACAAAGACAATTTGCAGATACAGGTGCAGAAGCTATCAGTATTAATAATACTGCCTTTCATTGTTTTAGATAGATTTGTTTCCTTTGGAATGACATGGTACAAGCTTCTCATTGAAAGAACCTCAACTGTCCATTTAGAGCCCTGTCAGTCTTAACAATGAGAGAGCTTTCTTAAGCTACTTAGTGGACAGTCCCTAATGATCATGATTGACAGTTTTTTGCATTGACTTTGACTTTTGACTTTTGACTTTTGATGTATTGTGCATAACAATATCTCCGAGGAGACAAAACTGGTTAAGATGGTTACTAAAAAATGACAATTATCTGCTCTTTATATATGAAACCATTATCGTAATATGTCATGAAGTAGCTGAAAAGCTATGAGACCGTTTAGCAGTTCGGCATCGGATAGGGCGGAATGTTCGGCTGGCCCCAGAGGATGTCCTGGTTGCAGAGTTAAAAATCAGCCTGTGGTAGTGTGGATGAGACTTGCTACCAATTATTTTTGTAAAATGCGAAAAGGAAAGATCAAACATAAAATCAATTAAATGAGGAATGCTTAAAAGTGTGAGCCTTTCGTCATATTCAGCGTCAGGGTAGATTATTCGTGTTGCTGATCGCTGAATTCGTTCCAACCGATCTTTGACAGGAACATGAACCAAGCACCATAGCACACTACTGATCGAATGTTTGTAGTGTAAAATAATTTAAGCCCTTCATTACTTAGACCTATTGTTCTTAACTTCCTCATTAAAAATAGCCTCAAGTTCCACTTAGTGACTAAATTATCGACATGATTGTTAAAAGAAAGATTGTTATCTATTAATATTCCCAAAAACTGTCTTACTATGAATTTTTGGTGCCATTCATTGCATTCTGGTAATGTAATCTTTATTGAATAATATAAGTGCAGCATTTCAAATTATTGCATTCATAGTGTTAAAGCAATGTTGATATATTTGTGTAGTTCAGATTGATACCTGAAACTACTTAGACTTAAGTATTTGATGTCAACATTACTATTTTATCAGAGACAGCTCTCGTCAACCTACACCAGTCCATCTAGAATACAGGAGCGGGACAGGATCGCTTATCTCCGTCACATCAATGAAAACAGCCCCAGAGGCAGTCCTGTAACAATTGCTGGAGCAGATGAGCCTCTAAGAACAGGACAATTGGCGCTAAAGATCATCCGCCCTAAAAAAGATCTGGTAACTGAAAGATTTTACTATTGATGGACCAATCATCCCTCAAGTGGTCATGGTAAGGTTCTCTTGCTATGTGAGTTCAACATTGTAAAATGTCAAATACTATCCCGAGTAATCTGGTTACATATCTATCTTTTCATTTTTGCTCACAAGCTCATGCTAAAGTTCTATAACTGAAAACGATTTCATATTTTACAATCACACTAAGTATTACTTGTTAACATGATGAAGGATATTATGCAGTTTTTATTATTAAACAGTTCCACTTATTTAACTCCCGTATAAAAATAATATACATAAATTTGTATCTTTTGATTAGTGAAAACAATTGTTTCCCAATTTCTCTATCGGGAGTCATTCTGCCGGTGGAATTTGTTAAACAATCTTGGTCATGTGATATGTCTATTTAGGTTATTTAATTGCTTTTTTGTACACACATGGTATTGTCACTTCTTATATTTTAAATGTATTTAGGAATTAAATTTGTGTTACCAAAAGGAAGTAAGTGTTAGTTTAACTATTAGTATTAGATTATTTGGTTGAAACGTTAATTTGAGAGCTTTCAATACTTCAGATAGGGCAAAAAATAGTTTATGCCGCAAAACCTTGGACAGAATATTATTTTGTAGCTATCAACCTCGGTAAAATGCATGGTATCTTTTGGAATTATTATGAAATAAAGCATAATTATAGGAATTGAAATGTCAAAACAACAGTTTTTTTTAATTTACATTTTAAACAGGATCTAACCAGGCAATAAGTTCGGCAGACAGAGTCAGTGGAATGACACCTGATGTATCTGGAATGTGGTATACCCACAGCCACCTAGCTATGCTCCGAATTCTAGACAGCAGGTCAGTTGTGCTCCCAGTCAAACTTCGAGCAGGCAGTATACAGCTCCATGTCGACCTAGCAGAGGGCGGCCACAAAGTTGGCAGGCCAGCTACTTCCAGTCCCCCAGAACCCTCAGTCAGTTACCATCAACAAGCAGCGTTACTTGAGAGTCTAACCCGTACAAAACATTAACATTTTCAGTATTTCCTATTTTGAATACACCACTCCTACATAGCCTGAGTGGTCAGCATTTAGTATTAGCGGAAGGACATCCAATGTACCTGGCATGCGTTGTACTCCACGCCCATCTAACAAAGCACTAGCAAAATCTAGTTTTTAATTATTGATAGGATGTTTTGGCTACCCTCTTGAGGAACGATTTAATCTGTATATTGTTGACATTGACAGCCTAAATTAAACTTACGAACAATGGATTCAAAAATAAGAAAGTCTTGGTTTAACCTGTAACTCTATCATATTTAATTTGAATCATTATGTTAAGTTTTTTTAATTTTCTAAAGTTTGTGCTAATTCTGTTCAAAGAATTGAGATTTTAAAGGCAGCCAAGGATCTACCGATATCAATGATATCGACGCCAACAAGACATATGAACTTATTATTGGACTTGCCAATACAAAGTTTACAACTATTCCTATTGATAAAAAGTGATAAATGTATTACGCCAAACGATAGCTCAGTAGGGCCAATTCAGTAGTCCTGAATCAGATAAAAAGCCAGCTTGTGGATTATCACAAACTGCAATTAAAACATGAGAGCATGGACTATGACCTTTTTATAATACTTCAGTTACCATAACCAGCACCGAGAAATCATCCTATTAAATTTGCGCATGTTTTACTCAACATCTATCTATATATACATTTATTTATATATATTTATCCTTTAGTACTTGCAATGTCAACATCAAGTGTCTTCAGCAAGCATAGTTTGCTACAACCCACTTTTGCATATTATGTGCATGTTGAAACAATGTATGGATTGCAAGTTTATGATAAAGTGCTTGTTTGTTTATAGTCTCGATACCCTGTGATACCGTGTGAGAAACCTAGATGTTATTCAGTATGGGTCTACAGACTTTGTAGACTAGTGTGGCACATGAGCATTGAAGTCGGATGCCCTTCCTGGCACCACTGTGATATGCCGGGAATCGAACTCGGGACCTCTCGATTGAGAGACCCACGCCCTATCCATTGCACCACGGCTGCAAGTTTATGATATTGAATCCTAAAATTTTCAATGTTTTTGTAATAATACATATGGTTATTGATTGCTCATATGGGGCATTTGTTACACTGACTGCACCCTGTTAATTATTTGGTTTAGGTGCCTTGGTCTTAATTAACAATTTAATAATTAATAAAACAATGAAATCCTCAAGTGAGCTTTGTGTAAGCAAAACAGAATCTAGCTTGAAAGCTTGACTACGGGTATTTTTAGGGATTAAATTAACTTCACCGGTCTCAATGGACAATCTTCCATGATTTTTCAGGCCATTCGTTGCATTCTGGGAATGTAATCTCTAATGAATCGTATTAGTGCAACATTTGGTGTTGCATTCAAAGTGTTATAGAAATGTTGTAGTACAGATTGATAACTCAAACCCTTCAGTTTGAACATCGCTGATTTAGGTTTTTGATGTTTTAACAGATTCAGTGCTCCAGTCAACCTTCACCAGTCCATTTAGAAAACGGTAGCAAGACAGGATAGCGGATCTCAGTGACACCTTTACACTCAGTAAAGAACAGCCCTAGAGGCAGTCCTGTGACAATCACTGTAGCAGAAGAGGCACTATGATCAGGGCAATCGGCGTCAAAAATCATCCGCCCTAAGTTATGGGATACCAGTATTTGATGTCAGCATTACTATTTTATCAGAGCCATCTAATAAAAACGGGAACGGAACAGGATCGCGGATCTCTGCACACCCCTTAACACAGTGAGGAACACCACAAGAGGTAGTCCTGTGACAATGACCATACAACAAGACGCTCTCAAAAGGGGCAATTGGCGCTAAAGATCACCCGCCATAAAAAGAACCAGTAAGTTATGAGTACAAACAGAGATTTAGAAATATTCCCCCTCGTCACCTGGACATGGGCAGCAACTCCAAATACAGAATTAGCTTGATCAAACTTAATCTCGATTGAGGCCTTCAAAGTCCTCTTGGTATTGTGAGCCTCAGACTTTTCAGCCTCAGACAATCTAGGTACCACTTTAAGAACCAATAGATTTTACTATCAATGAACCAATTATCCCTCAAGTGGTCATCGTCAGGCTTTTTGTTATGTAATTTCAACTTATAAAAATGTTAAACACTACCTCGAATAAAAGTTTCAATTTCTATCTTTTCATTTTCGCTCACAAGCTCATGCAAAAGTTTTAAAACTGATAAAGTTTTTATATATTACAATCACACTTAAGATAACTCGCTTACATTATCCACAATATAATACAGTTTTTATTGTTATACAGTTTCACTTATTTTGCCCCCATATTAAAATGCCATACATGAATTTATCTTTGAATTAGTGAAACTAACGTTTCCAATTTCTCTAGCGGGAATTGTCTATTATTCTGCCGGTGGAATTTATTATAAAATCCTGGTCTATGTCTATTTAGTCACTTCCCATGCGTTTATTGTACACTCATGGCATTGCCACTTCTTTTATTGTTCATGTATTTAAGTCATCACGTTTTTTGTCTGTTGATAGCTCTATGCGGGGTGAGTGGCGACTATCGAGAACAGGGAACATGATTGAGAGATGGATCGGCGCCGAGAGGAAAAGAAGCTAAGAGATATTGAGAGCAGCGATGAGGAAATGGAGCAAGAAAAGGAGCAAACTTCAACTACACCTTTACTCTATAGACAGTCCGGCTTAACTGTCCACAAAGTTGTTGATCCAAAACACTGTCAAACTCATTTTAAGAAAAAAACTGCTACTCAGTGTTAGACTAAAAGATTTTTTTTCAGCAATACTTTATCGATTTTCTTTCGAGCTTTTTTGTTTATCCCACCGTATTATTAAAAAAAGGCTTGTCTTACATTCTTGCAGCTGAAATAAAAACCATTTATCATCCAGTCATCGCTTCTCTAAATAAAATGACCCTCAACTCTCGACTTTAGAATATATGCTTTAGCTTCTAAAGAGCTTCCCCCATAAGTCATGCAGTTTGGACCTCATAGTGCAATGTGTATTGTACTGCACCAGGCTGGATTGTTGACTGCAGCCCTGATTGATTTTGTGTCAATTACATTTCTGATATTTTGAATTTGACAGTGATGGAGGGAAGCGAATGGCCTCGAAGTAGCAGCACCGCAATTCTGTCCATACGGCTATACTACTAATATTAGGTAAGAAGGTGTGGCTCTGTTGTGTTTTAGATCTTGCCGCAAGATTTCTAGTTTTAATGACGATTCAGGTATGTATACCGCCTCCTTACAAAGGGCAAATAGTTTCCTGCTTTTCTTTAAAATTTTGCTGAATAACATTCAAAAAATGTTGAGTTGAGTTCTGAATTGTTAGTCTATTATCTGTGATGTTGAATGTGTTAATAGCTTCTCATTAGAGTGAAAACACTCTCAGTATAGTCACATGAGAGAGTAGACAGTTTCTGACGATCATATATGACAAGGTTATTTACATCGTCTCTTCATCATTTATCAGGCCATTTGTTGCATTCTTAGAATGTAATCTCTATTGAATCGTATTAGTTCAAGATTTCTAATTGTTGCTTTCACAGTGTTATTCGTTTAGCTCTGATTGATGCCTCAAACATTCATTTCAACACTGCTGAATAAAGTGTTTGATCTCAACTTTGCTATTTTATCAGAGCCAGCTCCCGTCGACCTACACCGATCCATCTAGAAAACCGGAGCGAGGTAGGATTGCGGATCTCAGTGACGCCTCTACATTCAGTAAAGAATAGCCCCAGAGGCTCTCCTGTCACAATATATATTCAACAAGATGCTCTACAATCAGGGCAGTTGGGACTCAAAATCGTCCGACCTAAGAAAGAGCCAATAAGTTACGAGTACAAGCAGGGACCAGATCATGGCCTGACCATTCTGCCTCAGACCATTTCACTACCCACCATCTCTCAGCCCTCCATCTAGCCACCCATCATACCACTCCAACTTGAGGAACCAATGGACTTGACCATTGATGAACCAATAATACCTCAAGTGGCCATGGTAAGGTTTTGTGCTTCATTAATATACTTGTAACATGTTGAATATTAGCCTGAGTAACCTGGTTAAGTTTCTATCTTACGAAGCTACTCAGTATTTGCATGTCAAACTCATGCCCAAGGTCTAAAACTGAAAAGTGCTTTTATATTTTACATTCCACCCAAGATAACTCGCCAACATGATGAATGCTATAATACAGTTTTTATTGTGATACAGTTTATTCCACTCATTTAACTTCCTTATTAAATTGCCATGTAAAAGTTAAGTTTTTATAAGATTTGTTAAACAATCCTGGACATTAATTATTTGATAGTCAATTGAGGCTTTTCCCATGCACTTATTGTGTACTCATGGTATTGTCACTTGTGATATTCTCTTTGTTTTTTAGTATTTATGTTTTTTTTGTTAAAAGCCATTCAGTTCATTTTGTTTTGTCGTATACTTGATGCATATTTGAAGGTCATGATGCCTCATACCAATTAATTACAATATTGCCGAATCAAGTATTCAAATTTACATTTTATCAGGTCAAGCACCCGTCAGCATACACCAGTCCATCTAGAAAATCGGAGCAAGACAGGATTGTGATTCCAGTCACTCCCCTCCCCTCTGTAAGAAATAGCCTAAGAGAAAGCCCCGTTACTATTACGGTCTCGCAAGACTCTCTCCGAACTGGGCGATAGGGGCTCAAGATAATACGCCCTACAAGTAACCAGTAAGTTACAAGTAAAATCAGGGATTTTGGGATACACCCAATGGTACAAGATGACAGCTTTGAGTTGCCCCCTTTGCTAGAAATTTTTCATTTAAACTCAACCATCATGTCAGCTCTTTGGGCAGAATATTTTTTAGAATTTTTTTTAAAACAAACACTTATGAAACCTGAACAAGAATCTACACAGCACATCGATCAGCATTGACAGAATACTTTTGAGAATATTATACGAGGACTATGTACAAAGCCTGTATAAATTTGCTTCTTTATCAGGAATTGTACTTAGATCAGGGCTATGTTGGCTCTCCACAAAGTTAAACAGGAGTTGACGGAACATCAGTTTCTAAGAGCTGTTACTCCAAATCTTTGTGTGAGAATTCACTAAGTCAGTGAGAATCCTTCACTTCTTTTCAATCTTGATCTTGTGCTTCTTGGTCAACCGATGTGAAAGGGCTTTTGACCAAACGAGGACAGAATCGTAATTCTTTATTGAGGTTCAGAACTTTAGGAAAATAACTTACATGATCAATTGAGAAACAGCTCCAACCCAGTTCATTTCTTAGGTGACCCCGAATAAGGACAAGAACATGCAGTGAACCAGCAGGCCTAGGAAAAATATGTGCCGTGGGCTGCAATCTACTTCTGAAGTGGAAACATACCACTGAGCTATATCTTAGGGTGTTGGTGATAAGGTAATACATTCTTTGATATTTTATAATACAACTAATGTTTTCATCATCAATCAACCCTGAACTGTATTTTTTTTATCATACTAACATATTAAATTTAACCAATCTGGAAAAAAAAGTTATTTTTCTTTCTTAAGCATACTTTTATTTATTTATCTTTTTATCTGTTTATCGTGTCCAACTCATAAACTCGGGTGGGATGTCCTAGCATATCATTCAACAGTTTGTGTTACCAACACAAGTTTTGAATCATTAATCCTTACAACTTTTCCATGGTCATTTGACTGATTTTGAGGAAAAAGGATTCACATTCTCATTGGAAACCTTTTCACAGGCTGAGCTTTTGCATGCAAGCGCGCTATGATATGTACGTGAATAGTACAACAATCAGAGCACAGTAAGCACTGCAGGTTTTATTTGTGTCAAACTAATATTAAGATTTCAGAGGAATACGCAGTATATGAAAAAGATGAAGCTGACCAACTGATATTGTTATATCACCAGTTTGATCACATATAGGTGTTTGTTAGAATTTAGAATTTCTTTGGTTTCAAATCATCTTGCAACCAATTATTTATAGTTTGTTATTTTCTTATTATTTTTCGCAGTGTTCTGAATTTATGGTTATTATTGGCATAAAAAAAGAGCTAAATAAGAGGCAAAGGTATTTTGAAAATGTGGCAGTTTAATCTTTGCTATAAGAGAAAGAGTTGTGATTGGAACAACCCAGGCCATAAGGTTTCACTTTGGTCATAAAACTGCAAAAACATGAAACATATTAATGTGCTCGAATGTCATCAATTAAAAAGATATGCATTTTTTTATTGTGATCGATAAAGTTTTAGTTTGACATATTGCCGGCCCAGCTGATATTGATGCTCTGCATCATAAAAAAGGACAATATTTTTCTTAATTTTGTTTTCTTGAATTATTTTTTAGGTTTTACTAGTCTCCTACAAATGTACCCAAAGACTTCTAGCCTGCATCCATAACAGCAACTTCTTCAACAACTCAAGCACTGCCTTCTATCTCAACAACACCAGACCCTGTCCCATCTTCGTCACCTACCCCCACCAAATCACACCTCGTTCCCAGTCTCAAACCTTCAGTTTAAACGACACTGAATTGACCCGTTATTGTAAGCGCCGTAAAGATCAATGGAGATGAAACATTGCTAAGACCAATCGTCAGAAGGGAGCTGCCTACATAGGCCAGATAACTGGAACTCAATGCAAGCTAAAGCAGTGAACTTTACTGAAAACTATATCTAAAAATGTGCAAGGCAAGAGCCAGGGAGGGATATCCAAGGAAGGCAAAGACAAAATTTTAGAAAATTCTTGAGTCTTGGCAATGAAATAAAACAGACATCATTCTAATACAGAATAATAGTACCGAAAGACACAAACTGATGTAGGAGAAGCGATATAAAGGCAAAAAATCAGTCAGTTGAGTTTTACATTAAAGGGCAACCAGGGTTTCAAACAACTTCTCATTGGCCCTCATTGATCAATAGCAGATTGCACCTTCTGCAGAGGGAAAGAGACAAAATCTAGTTCGGATGATAATTCAGCCAGAATTCTTCTTACTCAAACTCAGCTAAAATAGAATACCACAGAGCAGTTTCCTGTTCCTGTTATTATTTAGCCTGTGCTCTATCATCATTACAGCAATTTCTTGGAACCTCCCCTAAATCGAAGTATTACCCCGCTTTGAGTCAGCAACTAGTTTGAGTTTTGCATCGCGTAATGCACAAAGCTGATGCTGCCTTGTACATTATTTACTACCCATTGTTGCATTGCTGCGAAACCTTGGTTGCCCTTTAACAATCGGTCATGAACTCATAACAGTGTCATTCTGGCAACTAAAGTGATTTCGAAATCACGAATCATCAGATTCTCTGAGAAGAGGGATGAGCACGGCAATTCAAGTGATTGAGCTACCAACCAGCTCTGGAACCGGACTACAGATGACTTAAAGCACTTCGCGAGAGAGCATATAGCCTCTGATCCAAGAGGTAAGTCTCAGTACGTCAGGGCCACATCAAAGAAAGATTATGTTGAGGGAACACTGACACTGTAAAATATGTATCGACTGTATATGGAGTGGAGCGCTGCTGCTGGATATGATTGTGTCTCGGAATATGTTTACTATGATATTATTAACAAACCATCCTGTCTTTCCATAAACCAAAGTCGGACCTCTGCGACAAGTGCAAACTCTAGGACAACAAACGATGTTATGACTGAGGAGGAAATTGAGCATAATGCTAAACACAAAACCAACAGGACCCAAACATCAGACCAATGAAAAAGTGATAATAAAACCACAGAACCAACCATCCGTGTGACATATGATACTGGAAAATTTATTCTCCCTTCTTCAAACAAACATTTCCTACATATCATATTGAAGAAAATTGAACACAAATTTTGATAAAATTGTAGGATAGCATCCAGATGCATCACAACTCATCCTCTGGTCCAACTCCTCGTTCCTCAGAACAAATACGGTTACAGAATAGGTTTGAATATACTAAGGTGAGACAAAAAAGAATCAAACCACATCCCTCAACAAACAAACAAGACCAGGATATCAACAGGCAGGACACATCGTGCCAGAACCAACTAAAAGTTGTTCGAAGAATCTTTCCCCAAGGAAAAGGAAAATGACGTGAGAAAAAATATGAACTATGATGTGAGGCTGGATGACTAGACAAGTAAAAGAGCTGAGTAAACAATCATAAATGGCAATCCAAT
Source organism: Membranipora membranacea (assembly GCA_914767715.1). Classification (NCBI taxonomy): domain Eukaryota; kingdom Metazoa; phylum Bryozoa; class Gymnolaemata; order Cheilostomatida; family Membraniporidae; genus Membranipora; species Membranipora membranacea. The sequence continues at coordinate 24,519,493 of OU612069.1, forward strand.
ATCTCAGATATGGATAATTTTTCTACATACTGAGATGAGACTGACAAAATGATCGTAGCTGCTCCCTCAGCAAAATAAAGCCTTCAAATGCTTGAGAAAAAAAGAAGAAGAGGAAATTGACAGGCAGGATACATTTCCCGAACCAACAAAAACACTCCAGTTGTGGAGAGAACCTTTTCCAAAGGAAAATGAACGTAATTAGTGAACATTAGAAGGCAACAAATCTGTTCCTTTCATGAAAAAAAACTAGAGAAGGCTATGGTTGTTTGAAGCTATTGGCACTGTTGCCTGCATCCATGCGCTGTATCTTGATGATTGTAAGATAACTTTTGGATTATCCATGATTTCAACCCCAATTATGCCTATATTACATACAGTTCCCATTATGGACATAATTCTAGCAAGAAATAATTTGATTACAGGGTACAACATTCTTTTAGTTCATACAGGGCATACAAACTTGTTCATTTCATAATTGGATAAAGTGTTATTTCAGCGTGATTACAACACTAAATATAAAAATGGTGATGTTACAACTTACCAATATATTGAGGTACAGCATGAAGTAACCGTCTGTTGAGCAAAGAGGAAGGAAAATCACGCCAATGTTGGTTGAGAGTCTTGCTGCCTACTAGTATTCGAATATCGAAGATCACTGTGCAAATTTCTTCTACATTGCTCAAGACGTAACGATTTGCTCAATGACACAATACATAGATCAGATCCCAATATTTGTATTTGAAACTTGGTGTGTTATGTTTTGCACTACGTTGTCAATGACATTGATGACATAAATAAAACAGCAATGACTAAACCCAAATCAGTGGGCTCTAATCGATGCCATGATGCCTCATAAATGTCTCGCACTAAGCGACAGACAATTTTGCAGGGCAAAGAAAACAACATTATCCAAACATCCTCCACACTTATTAGTTTTCATCACTCGCCCATATTAAAATTATTATGGCAGGTTAGACTAGTTTAGCAGCATGGTAACTGGAAGCCTGGGCACTTTAAATCCAACATATACGTCAAATAGTATACACGCCAACAAAAGCTTGCCTACCTTTCTAGACAGAGACTAGCAAAATTGCACAAATATATTGGGAATAATCACCATCAAGTTTTCATCCAGAGATAGATATATTCATATATCCAAAGAGTTGTCATTGTAACAACAAGATATTATTTCTAAAATAAAAAGTGTGTGATTTACCAATATCACCCATTAAAGGTACAGGATATTACCACAATGGCCAGTACACCTGAATGAGAGGATGCTTGAATAAACAGTATACCATTTTGTGTGTTTTAAAATAAGTTAGTTGCCGACTTGGAGTAATATTTCTTTATCAGTTCAAATAGAAATAAAATACAGTGTAAGCTAATTAATTCAAACTTTATAATACAAAACTCCTGGAACTCAGACAAGAAAAATTGGTCGCTTCAGCCAGATCTCAATTCATTCTGATGTTACTAAATTGAGTCCTTGCTTAAATAGAACAAATTTTTGTGGTCCCAGAGGTTTGAATTAAGTGCACTGCGCTGTATCATGATTAATTTTACTGGAGCTGCGTGGTTGTTGGATAAGAGATGTCACATGAGTCATATCTGTGAAAAGCGCAGAATGAAACTAGTTGTGATAGATTAGATGTCTACTATAGCTATGATTACAATGTTTTCTACATGATTTACATACTGCCAAATAATACTGATGTTAATTTTCCCAAATAAACTACTCCTTTAAATTCCTTATTACATCACAAATCTCAAAATCCAATAATAATGTTAGGATGCATATTTAATTTGGACAAATCAATTTTCAAAATGTTGTGTTGTTCGTTGGTGTCCACATGAAGGACAAGACAACAAACAAGATGAGAAAGAGTGAGTGATTGTATTGGGGGAATATTGATGTCAGGAGTGTAATGAGCAAAGGTTATTCATAGAGGGACTGGCATGGAATTACTAGTCATGAATATTTGACTATTTGAATATTTGAGGTGTGGTACAGAGGGCAGGGCGGCCAGCTGCAGTGGCTTGATGAAATCAACTTCCTAGAGAAGCGTTATAATGACTCTAGGTCATTAATACTGTGTCTCGCTAACCAGCAAATGGCAAAGCTGAACTTCGACTCGATAGCGCAGCTAGTTGTCAGAGGACGCCCGGGGAGAAGCACATATGGTGCCAAAGCCTCATGCTGGGACTGAGCACACAGACACCAGTGATGAGGAAGATGTTCGCCCTCTCTCAGGGTCATTAGTAGGATAATCAGTTTGTGTGATCTAAGGCGGAAGGGAGGGATGTGAGAGAGGGAGGGATGGGAGGGGAAGGATGCAAGTGGGAGGGATGGGAGGGGGAGAGACTCTTCCACCTGCCTCTCCAGTAGATTTATCCCTTTCACTTCCACATTCATTTTTATTTCTTTCTTCTGATGATGACTGAAAACAATTAATTTTAGAATTGGAATTCAACAACATGATAGTGTATCTTATATCAAATTGCATGTTTGGTTTGATGCTTTTGTTCTCTTTGATGCACTGTGGGCTTACAATAAAATGACAGAGTCATGAACAAAGCCCTTGTGCTTCTGTGTAGGGTTCTCGCTGTTATAATAAACTAAGCAATGATGATGAATCTATCTAACTACTTGTGCTACACGATGAAAGAGTTCTTAGCAAAGACTGAACTTAAGTGCTTACTTACCTAACTAAGCTAATGCTACAAAGAACCTCTATTAAGGCGCCCGTTGCTATTACCCACAACCCAGAAGGCTGCGAAGCCCAGGTAAACCAATGAAAGCAATGCGAGCAGGAGGTGGGACTGGATTTGCGGATTTATCCAAACCGTGAGTATTTACACGTGACACGTTTAAACAACTGAGATTGAGAGATAGTTACAAACACACAGCGCTACATTGAACCAAGGCTGTGTCATTCAAGTGCTTCCTCCCTCAGAGGACAGAGACCCTCGGAGTATATGCGTTGATGTTCAGCAACACACTGGTCAGTCAATTTTATTTCTTGCACTATGTGAATCGAAGGACGCTGTGACTGTAAGCTGACATTGTGAACCTTTTTTTTTCTGTAAGCTGTGTTACTAATCTATTCAAATTAGACCTGTGCTTCATGACTAAGCATTGTCACCTTTTTTCTTCACAGGGTCCCTACAACAAAAGGAGGTCGGAGGACTGTGTCCGTGCAACACATACGAACACCGGATTACCAGCTAACAAAGTGCCGGACAATATCATCGAGAAAGCCCACTTTGATATTGATGAGGCGGACTGGGGGACATCTCACCACAGCCGAAAAGACAGCCAGAGAGAATACTTGCCTCTCGGTGACCATCTGACCGACCTCTACCGGGAGTTCAATAGGTCACTGACAGAGGCTGAGATGGCACCCAGCACCAACTGATTTTCCAACCTGCTGAGTACAGAATACAATACAACTCACAAGCCAAGAAACAAGTTGGAAGTTGATCCCTATGATAACCAAGTTTAGCCAGCTGTTGTGCATAATCTGCTCTATGTCAATGAATTGATTCCGTGATTCACTCACGACTTTTGAGTACTGTCATTAGAAAAATGTTAATAAACTTTTATTAATGTTCTCTTTTCTAATGAAACATCTATTAAACATCGTAATCCTATAATTTCATTGCAGGTGTGACAAATGCATGAAATATTAGGTTAATACATATCCCACAGAGACGAAGACCAACAACTGTGAAGTGCACACCACCTGCTGATGACGAGAGTGAGAACTGTAAGACTGTCGTAACATTTGACCTGCAACCGATCTTACAGTTCCCACGCGTCAAAGTGGCAAAACAAGCCTTCTACAAATTGAGTTTTAGTTTCTGCTTTATGTTCAATAATTGCCCTTATTATGATAGCCATGTCACCATGGACTATTTAAATCAGTAAAAGTAATGTCATTATCTATCTATCAATTTTATATTCAATATTTCTATTTTATCATCATTTTTGCAACATATTATTCTTGTGTTTCTTAAAACCTTTTCATTGTAACCGTGTTCTAAATCTATTCTTGATATTATTATGATAATAGAGATAATTTATACCCCAACAGAGAAAAAAAAAATATTTGGAAAGAGTGGCAGTTTGATCTTGCCTATTTAAGGAAGAGTTGCAATTGAAACAATTCTAGCCATGAAGTTTTGCCTAGGTCATAATAAACAAGAAGAACAAATGTTTGCATAGATAATAATTATAGTCTTTCTATATTATTATTCATAGATAAAAGCACAAATTTAAGCTCGATTGAGACCTTCAAAGTCCTCTTATTGTTGCGATGTTCTCTCTCACTCACTGTCTTAAATTGCAACAGGTTCAAATAAAAACGAAAATTTCTTTCTGAAAGTGTGAAGAGACAATGCCACAACCACAACAACCGACTCAAATACCATCATCCATACCACCACCGACAATAGCACTGCCCACCATACCGCCACTGAAAATAGGACCACCACCCATTACACCATCCACAAAACCACCACCGATAATAGTACCACCCCCATATCGCCTCCGCTTGATGAACCAATGTGTATCACAATCATGGACCGACCAATTATTCCTCAAGTGGTCATGGTTAGGTTTTTTGTGCTATATAACTATAAATTGTAACATGTTAAATAATAGCCCTAATAACCTTGGTTCTGTCATATCAAGCTCATGCCCAAGCTCGTTAACATAAAAGCTTTTATTATTTACTATAACACCAAAGATAGTTCGTTCACAGGATTAAAAATATGAAATATATTTACATTGTTATACAGTTTATTCTACTTATGTAACACGCTTACTAAATTGCCATGTATAAGTTTGTATGGGGTTTATTTGTAGTTCGGATTGATGCCTCAAAAAATTCAGTTTCAATATCGCCGATCAGTTCTATTTTATCCGAGCCAGCTCATCAGTCCATCTAGAAAACGGAAGTGAGACAGGATCGCATATCTCCGTCACACCACTGCATTAGTCAAGAACAGCTTGCCCTCCAAATACAGAATAAGCTCGATCAAACTTAATCTCAATTGATACCTTCAAAGTCATCTTGGTATTGTGATGTATCCACTTGTCGCTTTCATTCAGCCTCCAACCATACCGCCTCCAACCACTCAGCCTCCAACCATGCAGCCTCAAACCATACCATGTCATACCATATCATTTAGACTTAGACCAGTGAGCCTCAGACTATTCAGCCTCACACCCTCTCGGTACCACTTGAGGAACCGATCTTACTATCGATGAACCAATCCCTCAAGTGGTCTTGGTAGGTTTTTTTTGCTATGTTACTTCAACTTGTAATTTATTTTAAATCCTTTCCGAATAACCTGGTTACATATCATTCTCCTCATTTCTTCTCACAAGCTCATGCCACAGTTCTAAAACTAAAAAAAAGCCTTTATGTTTTACAATCACACCGAAGATAACATGATGAACCACATTATACAGTTTTTATTGTTATACAGTTCCACTTATGTAACACCCTTATTTAAATGCCATGTATGAATTTGTAACTTTTTTATTTGTGAAAATATTCTCCCAAAAGTTTTCTAATTTGAGTTGTTTATTATTCCGCCCGTAGAATATGTTAAACAATCCTGGTCTTGCTTTATTTTTTAGTTCATTGAATCTCTTCCCAAGCGCTTATTTTGCACGATGGTAGTGTCACTAGTGATATTTTCCATGTTTTGCAGTATTAATGTTTCTTGTGTTGATAGCCGTATGCGGGCCAGGTGGCGATGCTCAAGGACAGCGAGCATGACCGACTGATGGATCGGTGGAGAGTGGAGAACACCAACTCCCACAACACCTCAGGAAGGTTTTTAGTTTTCCTTTATATCTTAGGCACAAACCACCATTTCCAGGGCATAAGTAGTGGCTGCAGTGTGAGTAAGCTTGTTTGAGGTAACTCACTAGTGTAGGTGAGATATTATTTGGGCTGAAACATTACTTTGCGAGCTTCAATAATCCAGGGAGGACAAGAAAAACTTTTACGCAGAAAAACCTCAGCCATGTTATTATTCTGAAGCCCTCAATTTCGATAAAACATTTGGTGTTTTTTAAAATTCAATAAAGGCTTGATAAAGAATAGCTATAGACATTAAATTGCAAAAATTATAAAAATTTTCGGATTTACTTTTTATACATGTAGGTCCTAAGAGGATTTAGCCGGACAAGAAGTTTGGCAGACAGAGTCAGTGGAATGACACCTGATGTACCCGGAATGTAGTATAACCCGCAAAAACCTAGCCAAGCTCTCAATTCAAGTCAGCAGGCCAGCCGGGCTCCCAGGCAACCTTCAAGCAGGTTACTCTCAGCAAACAGTTATTCAAAGCGACTGACCCGAATGAAAACAATTAATTTATAGCATAATTTAAACCAAATACTATACCTGGAATGCAGTATAAAGCTCTATGGTGACCTAGCAAAGACGGCGATCAAATTGACAGGCAAGCTGGTATCCAGTCAAACTCTCAGTCAATCACTCTAAACATAACTCGCTAAAATGATGAGCGGTATAATACAGTTCTTATTGTTATACAGTTCCACTTATTTAGTACCCGTATTAAAATGCCATACATGAATTTATCTTTGAATTAGTGAAACTCACTGTTTCCAATTTCTTCAGCGGGAGCTGTCCATTATTCTGCCGGTTGAATTTGTTAAAAAATGGTCATGTTATAAATTATGTCTATTTAGACTCTTCCCATCTACTTATTGTACACTCATGGTATTGTCACTTCTCTTATTGTTCATGTATTTGAATATTTATGTTTTTTGTGTGTTGATAGCTCTATGCGGGGTGAATGGCGACTATCGAAGACAGGGAGCATGATCGAGAGATGGATCGGCGCCGAGAGGAAAAGATGCTAAGAGATATTGAGAGCAGCGATGAGGAAATGGAGCAAGAAAAAGAGCCAACTTCAACTACACCTTTACTCTATAGGCAGTCCGGCTTAACTGTCCACAAAGTTGTTGAACCAAAACACTGTCAAACTCTTTTTGAGAAAAAAAACTGCTACTCAGTGTTAAACTAAAAGATTCTTTTTTTTTTTCGGCAAAGCTTTACCGATTTTCTTTTGAGCTTTTTTGTTGATCCCACCGTATTATTAAATGGAAGGCTTGTCTTACATTCTTGCAGCTGAAATAAAAACCATTTATCATCCAGTCATCGCTTCTCTAAATAAAATGACCCTCAACTCTCGACTTTAGAATATATGCTTTAGCTTCTAAAGAGCTTCCCCCATAAGTCATGCAGTTTGGACCTCATAGTGCAATGTGTATTGTACTGCACCAGGCTGGATTGTTGACTGCAGCCCTGATTGATTTTGTGTCAATTAGATTTCTGATATTTTGAATTTGACAGTGATGGAGGGAAGCGAATGGCCTCGAAGTAGCAGCACTGCAATTCTGTCTATACCGCTATACTACTAATAGTAGGTAAGAAGGTGTGGCTCTGTTGTGTTTTAAATCTAGCCGCAAGATTTCTAGTTTTAATGACGATTCAGGTATGTATATCGCCTCCTTACAAAGGGCAAATAGTTTCCTGCTTTTCTTTAAAATTTTGCTGAATTACATTCAAAAAATGTTTGTTGAGTTTGTTTGAGTTGAGTTGTGAATTGTTAGCCTATTATCTGTGATGTTGAATGTGTTAATAGCTTCCCATTAAAGTGAAAACACTCTCAGTATTGTCACATTAGAGAGTAGATAGTTTCTGACGATCACATATGACAAGTGTATTTACATCGTCTCTTCATCATTTATTGGGCTATTTGTTGCATTCTTAGAATGTAATCTCTATTGAATCGTATTAGTTCAACATTTCTAATTGTTGCTTTCACAGTGTCATTCGTCTAGCTCTGATTGATGCCTCAAACCATTCATTTCAACACTGCTTAATTAAGTGTTTGATCTCAACTTTGCTATTTTATCAGAGCCAGCTCCCGTCGACCTACACCGGTCCATCTAGCAAACGGGAGCAAGATAGGATTGCGGATCTCAGTGACGCCTCTACATTCAGTGAAGAATAGCCCCAGAGGCTCTCCTGTCATAATATATATTCAACAAGATGCTCTACAATCAGGGCAGTTCGGACTCAAAATCGTCCGCCCTAAGAAAGAGCCAATAAGTTACGAGTACAAGCAGGGACTCTGGGACATACCTACCAGATCATGGCCTGACCATACTGCCTCAGATCATCTCGCTACCCACCATCTCTCAGCCCTCCATCTAGCCACCCATCATACCACCACAACTTTTGGAACCAATGGACTTGACCATTGATGAACCAATAATACCTCAAGTGGCCATGGTAAGGTTTTTGTGCTTCATTAATATACTTGTAACATGTTGAATATTAGCCTGAGTAACCTGGTTAAGTTTCTATCTTACGAAGCTACTCAGTATTTTTCATGTCAAACTCATGCCCAAGGTCTAAAACTGAAAAGTGCTTTTATATTTTACATTCACACCCAAGATTACTCGCTAACATGATGAATGCTATAATACAGTTTTTATTGTGATACAGTTTATTCCACTCATTTAACTTCCTTATTAAATTGCCATGTATAAGTTAAGTTTTCATAAGATTTGTTAAACAAGCCTGGACATTAATTATTGATAGTCAATTGAGGCTTTCCCCATGCACTTATTGTGTACTCATGGTATTGTATCAAGTATTCAAATTTACATTCCGCTTTTATCAGGTCAAGCACCCGTCAGCATACACCAGTCCATCTAGAAAATCGGAACAAGACAGGATCGCGGATCTCAGTGAAGCCTCTACATTCAGTTAAGAATAGCCCCAGAGGCTCTCCTGTCACAATATCTACTCAACAAGACGCTCTACGATCAGGGCAATTGGCCCTCAAAATCGTCCGCCCTAAGAAAGAGTCAGTAAATTACAAGTACAAACAGGGATTTTGGAACATACCCCCTGGTACATGATCATGGCCTGATATAATATCTTACTCAGTTTGGAGTTGCCCACCTCACCTTTACAGAGTAGAAACTACAAATACAGAATTATCTTGAACAAACTTGATCTCTATTAAGATCTTCAAAGTCCGCCTTATAGTGTGATGTCTCCTCTGTTCACTCACAATATCATATTACGAGAGATTCAACTTTCTTCAAGTGTAAATAAGCAATGCCACCTCAAATACCAACTCGAATACCAGATACAAATACACCCACCATTACACCCACCACCATACCACTAACAATAGCCCAACTTGCAATATCACCATCCATACAAACACCCACTGTAAGACCACCCAGCATAGAGACACCAACCATTCTGCCTCAGACCATCTCTCTACCAACAATCTCTCAACCCTCAATCTCGCCACCGACCATACCATCACAACTTGAGGAACCAATGAATTTGACCATCGTTAAACCAATTATCAAGCGGTCATGATAAGGTTTTTGTGCTTTGTTACTATAACTTGTCACACGTCAAATATTAGGCCGAATAACCTGGTTATGTTTCTGTCTTACAAAGCTGCTCAGTATTCGTCATGTCAAGCTCATACTGAAAAGTGCTTTAATATTTTACAATCACACCCAAGATTACTCGCTAACATGATGAATGCTATAGTACAGTTTTTATTGTTATACAGTTTATTCCACTTATTAAACTCCCTAATTAAAATTCCATATATAAGTTTGTATTTTCTCATTTGTCAAAAGATTTTCTCAAAAATTATCTATTGGGAGTTGTCCGTTATTCTGCCGGTTATTTTTTTTAACAATCATGGACATGATTTATTTGATAGTCTATTTGAGGTTCTTACCATGCGCTTATTGTACACTCATGTTTTTGTCACTTGTGATAGTCTCTTTGTTTTTAAGTATTTATGTTTTTTTTTGTGTTGATAGCCATACGTAGGGTGGGTGGCAACTCTCGAAGACTGAGAGTACGATCAAGAGATGGATCGGAGGATGGATAGAGAATACGCTCAGAGACATTGAAAGCAGAGACGAGGAAATAGAGCCAGAGAAACCAGCTACAACTCGAGTAGATTTATATCTTTTGTTATGCTCTTAGGCATAACCACCACCTCCCACTTCTTGTCAGGTTAATGCCTTGCTACCATAAGGGATTATGTGTTAGCTACAGTCTGAATTGATTTGTTTGAGGTAACACATTTTAGGCTTTCACTTTTTCCGGAAGGACAAGTACATTTTTGACCCCACAAAACATCAGGTTCTCTGCCACCATGCAAACAAACAAGCCACTGTTAAGCATATATCAATATAAATATGTGTTGCTCTCATTAAGAGTTTCTCCCCCTCTTTCATTCTGTTTTGTCACATATGTAATGAGTATTTGAAGGTCATGATGCGTCATACCAATCAGTTTCAGGATCGCTTAATCAAGTATTCGATTACAACATTACTTTTTTATCAGGGCCAGATCCCGACAGCATACACCAGTCCATTTAGAAAATCGGAGCAAGACAAGAGACAGGGGACAACCTATGAGATAGCCACGTTACTATTACGGTCTCACAAGACTCTCTTCAAACTGGTTAGTTGGAGCTCAAGATAATACACCCTACAAGTAACCAGTAAGTTAAAGTAAAATCAGCAATTTCGGGATACACCCAATGGTACAAGATGACAGCATGAATGTTGCCTCGGAATGGAGTTGCCCCCTTCGCTCAACAAGTTTTTTCCCCTTAAACTCAACCATCATATCAGCCTTTTGGGCACAAACTTGTTTTCTATCTTTTTTTGTTTTAAAGATGTACTTAAAAACTTTAAAAAAACCTGGGCGATTTCTCAAAGCACATCGATCAGCATCTAAGAGACAGAATATTTTTGAGAATATTTTACGAGGACTACGAAGGATTTATAAATTTGGATCCTTTATCAGGAATTGTATTTGCTCTCCATAACATTATACAGGACTTGATGGACAGGACATCAGTGTCTAACAGCCGTTTGTCCGAGTCTATGTGTGAGAATTCACTAAGTCAGTGATAATCCTTCAATTCTTATGATCCTGGTCTTGTACTTCTTGATCAACCGAGTTTATTTGGCAATATGAAAATGCTTTTGACCAAACGAGGACATAATCTTAATACTTTATTCAGGTTCAGCACTTTAGGAAAGTTCATCACATGATCGATTGAGAGACAGAAACAGCTCCAATCCAGCTCCTTTCTTAGGTGACCCCGAATGAGGACAAGAACTTGCACTGAACCAGCATTTCTAGACAAAGGTGCAATCTACTTCTGGAATGAAAACATACCTTTGAACTATACCTTAGGGCGTCGGTGATAATGGTATATTTTATAATACAACTAATGTTTTCATCATCAATCAACCCTGAACTGTATTTCTTTTTATCATTCTAAAATATTAAATTTAAACACTCTCAAACCAGAGTGAGAAAACTTAGTTTTCTTCAATGAACACATTTTTATGAATTCATCTTTGTGTCCTATTCAATATACTTTGAATTGGACGTCCTAGCATATCCTTCAACAGTTTATGTCAACAACACAAGTTTTGAGTCATAAATCCTTCCTGGTCATTTGATTGACCATGAAAAAGAAGACATATGTGATCGATGAGGTTTTAGTTTGACATATCGCCGGCCAAGCTGCAATCGATGCTCTGCGTCGTAAAAATGATAATATGTTTCTTAATTTTGTTTCCTTGAATTATTTGCAGGTTCTACTAGTCTCCTACCAACATATCCAAATCTTTCTAGCCTGCATCCACAACAGCAACTTCTCCAATAACTCAAGTACTGCCTTCCACCTCAACAACACCAAAGACTGTCCCATCTACGTCACCTACCTACCTGTTCCCAGTCTCAGACCTTCAATTTAAACGACACTTGATTGACACGTCATTGTCAGCGCCATGAAGATCAATGGAGACAAAATATTGCTAAGACCAATCGTCAGAAGGGAGCTGCCTACAGATGCCGGATAGCTGGATCTCAATTCAAGCTAGACTTTACTGAAAACTGCATCTAAAAATGTGCGAGGCAAAGTGCCAGCGAAGCATATCAAAGGAGTGCCAAAACAAAACTTGTAGACATATCTGGAGTCTTGGCTCTGAAATAAAACAAAAATCTTTCTATGACAGAATAATATTACCGAAAGACACAAACGGATGTAGTAGAAGTGAATATAACGGCAAAAAATCAGTCAGTCTGAGTTTTACATTAACAATCGGTGAGGAACTCATAACAGTGTGCCAGCAGTAACTGTTTTTCCTGGCATTTCTAGTGATTTCGAAACCACGAATCACCAGATTCTTTGAGAAGAGTGATGAGCACCGCAATAAAGGCGAGCAAATGAGCTGCTAACCAGGGGTGAAACCGAACTACAGATGACCTAAATAATTTTTTGAGAGAGCATATAGCCTCTGATCCAAGACTTAAGTCTCAGTACATCAGGGCCACTTCAAAGAAAGATTTCGTTGAGGGAACACTGACTATGAAAAAGATGTATCAATGTTATATGGAGTGGAGTGCTGCTGCTGGATATGATTGTGCCTCAGAGTATGTTTAGCGTGATATTATTGACAACGAAACCAAGCTGTTTTTCCATAAACCAAAGTTGGACCTCTATGACAATTGCACACTTTGGGATGTGAAGACAACAAGCAATATAATGACATGGGAGGAAACTGAGCAAAAGGGACAACACAAAACCAACAGGATCCGAACATCAGACCAATAAATAAGTGGTACTAAAACCACAGAACCAACCATCCTTGTGAATTATGACGAGAAAAAAAATGTATTCTCCCTCCTGTTAACAAACATTTACTCCGTATTCTATTAAAGATAATTGAACAGAAATATAAATAGAATTGTAGGAGAGAATCCAGAGGCGTCACAGCTCATCCTTTGGTCTGACTCATGCGTTCCTCTAAACAAATACGGATATGGAATATGTTTGTATATACTTAAGTGAGACAAAAAAAAGAATAAAAACACATCCCTCAGCAAATTTAAGATTTCACATGCTGAAAAAAAAAGAAGAGGAAATTAACAGGCAGGATACATTTCCCCAACCAATAAAAACACTCCAGTTGTGCAGAGAACCTTTCCCAAAGGAAAGGGAACATAATTAGGGAACACTAGAAGGCAACAAATCTGTTCCTCTCAGAAAAAGAAATTTGAGAAAGCAATTGTCGGTGTTTCCTGCAAACCATGTACTGTATCTTGATGATAGTATGATGACTTTTGGATTATTCATGATTTCAACCCCAATGATGCCTATATTACATACAGTTCCCAATATGGACATAGTTCTAACAAAAAATAAGTTGATTAAAAGGTACAAGATTTCTTTTAGTTTATACAGCGCATATAAACTTGTTCCTTTCATAATTAGATAAAGTGTTATTTCAGCATGGTTACAACACTATAGATAAATAGGTGATGTTACAACTTACCAACATATTGCCGTACAGCATGAAATACCTATTCTGTTAAGTAAAGAGGAAGAAAGGTCTCGCCAATGTTGGTTGAGAGTCTTGCTGCCTACTAGTATTCGAATACCAAAGATCACTGTGCAAATTTCTTTTACATTACTCAAGACGTAACGACTTGTGTGCTTGCACAATGACACAATAAGTAGATCGCATCCCTATTGTATTTGAAAACTGTGCGTCATGTTTTGCATAAAGTTGTCAATGGGAACCATGGATGGCAAAATTAAAGCAGCAATGAGATATCAAATAATTGAGCTCTAATCGATTCCATGATGCCTGATAAATGTTTTGCGCTAAGAAAGAGACACATTTTATCTGAACGGTAAAGAAAACATCATTATCAAAACATCCTACACACTCAATTAGTCATCACCTGCTCGACATAATGATGAATACGGCAAGTTGGACTAGTTTAGCAGCATGGAAACTGAAAGCCTGGGTTTTCAAATCAAATATATCCGTCAAAAATTATCTATGCCAACAAAAGCTTGTCTACCTTTCTAGAAAGAAACCAGCAAAGTTGCACAACTATTATATTGGAACCCGTCAACATCAAGTGTTCACACAGAAAGATAAATATGAGTTATCAACGTAATAACAATATAGAGATATTATTTATTAAAATAAAAAGTCTGTGATGTACCAACATTTATCCTTATTGTACAGGATAATACCACAACGTCCAGCACACTTGAATGAGACAAAGAATGAATGAAAACTATACCATATTGTGTGTTTGAGAATTAATGAGGTGTGATAAATGCTTTTAATGATTGCCCTTTTGTATGAATATAACCAGATTGACATGTGGCGCTAATTGTCTTTGTGGAGACCAAGTGGACGGTTTTTTGGGCTACAGTTTTATCGGATATTTTGGGAGGTTATGACATTGAGATATTATATTATAATGATCATTATTGTGATAAGACAATTCCATCATGCACCCGAGCATTTGGTGATGGAAGACTAGAAGGGAATGAAAATCACTACAGAAAAAAATATAATTAACATGAAGGCTCATCCAGTTCATGCCTACACGGGACATGTAATGATGGAATCAACAATTTTACCTATGCTTGTTATGATGGCCATGAGGGTGGTTTGTGTGTTAATTAATAACAGACAAAGATGAATGCAGTCAAAATCCATGTGGGTCCAATGGAGTATGTGAGGACAGGGTGAACATATATGAATACCTTGCAGGTTTAGTAGTAACTGTTTGACTGATTGCCTTTGACAAATGTTAGCTGAACCAAAAAACTCTTGTTTAGATTGGTATAATGTTGGTTAAAAATGTTGGTTAAAATTGCAAGTTGTAAAATTGCAAATTGGTTAATAATGATCACTCATTATTATTATATTTTGTTATTCAAGTATTTCTGAATTTACCTCATTTCGTATAACTTATAAATTTAATTAATTGTCTTTGGATTATATGCATTTTAAAACCCGATAACAGGAAAATGTTGTGCATAGATATAACTGCCTTTGTTTGTTTCTACTAATATAATTTAATTATTATTAAAATTATTATATTATAATTATTATTATAATTAAAAGTCCGGCAAAATATCATCACAGAGCATCTGCTGCTGTCTGTCTGTCTATCTTACAATAAAATGCGCTAGTCAATTGCAGTCGCGAAATGAATCATTGCAGTCATTAAAATTGTATATTGTTCAAACTAAACCATTCTCTGTCAGTTGAGAATGGCTTCAATTGTCTTTGAGAAAATCTAAGCTCACCTCCTCTGGACAACATGCTGCTATGTCACTCAACAGATTGGAGACCCAGGTCAGCATTCACAAGGAAAGAATTTATAGTCCACTTTGCTCGGAGCCTTTTGGCTATTTGAGAACAAAGTTAATTCCAAGGTATCTTTTTTTCACTCTCTTGATTGAGACTTTTTTGATATTGTTAGAAAGATGAAAAAAAAACTTTATTTTCTTAACAAAGGAAATAAATTTATGAAAATATACATAGAAACACTTTTTGCACATATTCTTTAGGTTTGAATTATTTTATTTAATTGATTTTTTTGAAATGAACTTTTAATCTTTTGTTATCTTTTTTTTTAGTTTTTCCTCGCCGAATTAGCAGGAGATTGATTTCTTCTATTGGAGTTAAACTTTCGATAATTACAACCACAATTTCAGCTGAATGATCGTTACTTGTAAGTAGTAGATGCTATCAAAAGTTGTATACAATATTTGCAGCATATACTACTACTACAGTCATGGTGGATAAGACTCCCTGAACTTTCCTCACTGTGCAGCAAATCAAAGAAACCCAAAGCAATGAAATGAACCACCGATCACAAAAATGCTGAAAGATATCAGTCAGTGGCTCCTCCGACACAGTATCATTATGTTTGTCTGTGAGGTACTCTGCAATAAACAGGATATATACCTAGCAACAAACAATGGAAAAAGTAGATAGTTAGTTGTGCTGTTCTGATAGCTATACTGGGGCATAATGTGTTGAGGATGTAAATGAAACAAATGCTTATCCAGTGCATTCCTACACAGGATATATACTGATGGAATCAACAACTTTACCTGGGTAAAGCACTTAACCCACTTTACCTGTGCTTGTTATGATAGCTATTAATATATGACTACGCTAATCTGACTTTAAGAAGATAAGCCAGACAAAGAAAAATTGTGAATATAATTTCCGGTGGCCAGCCTACCTCAGAAACAAGTGAATGGCACTTCTTATGATGCCCAATGACTCTGGTGTTTCAATAAATGAGGCAAAACAACGACAAATACTTATGAGTACTTTCCCGACTCATAATTTCAGCGATCGGGAAAAAATTTTAAAAGATCTGATAGAATTACACTCTAGTTTTCACCATCACTGTCTTGTAATTTGAGACTGTAATCAAATGATTGCGATTCAAAACAAAGCCTTCAAGTCAGTTATAGGTGAGAAATCAGGTAACAAGCCTTTGGTTTGTAGTTCATGGTGGCAACAATGAACATGCGTTCATATCATTGATAGATACCGTTGTAAGTGCGATGGTACCGGTTATCATGGACACTCTTGTGATTTGAGTTAATTAAATGTTTATAATGATGAGCCCAATATCTGATGACTACCATAGTGATTGTTTTGTAGCTCAAGGTGGCAACGATTGCTTATTCAACGAACCCTGCCGAACATGCATTCATCTCATTGATAGTTGTATATACAATGGTACTGGTTATCATGGACACGCAAGTGGTTTGAGTAAGTTCAATATACCAATCACCCATATGAATGCAATCCAAATCTATGTGACTGTATTGGAGTGTGTGAACAAAGTATATGGGTATTTACTCTACTGTTCTGATGGCTATTCTGAGACATTATCCAATGAAGATGCAGACAACCGGTTTGCTCATCCAGTCACTGCCTACACGGGATATGTACTGATGAAATCAACATTTTTACCTGTGCTTGTTATGATATGAAACATTTTGTTTATTCGACTGCAATTTCATACATCAATGATATATATATATATATATATATATATATATATATATATATATATAGATATATGTATATATATATATATATATATATGTATATGATATATATGTATATGATATATACATATGTACCTTTACAGCAATCATAGTGAGGGATGGAAGACTAGATGCAATCAGTGCCCACTCACTACCACTCCTGGTTTAGGACATAATAGTTCACAGTAAAAGTTCTCTCAGACTGTGAAAACCGAAGATTTAAAATATGTTTGCAAATTCCATGTTTATAACCGATTCTCAAGGTTTTTTTCTACAGAAACGAGATGAAATGAATTTATTGCATGACAATGGTCAGTAAATTATTGGAGAAATGAACTCAATATGGTCAGAATCTTGAAACTGTCTCATTTTACAAGAGTTTATAGAACTATGCCAGAAAACAGCCAATATCGATGAAAAGTTGAGAGCGGAACAAATTGCAACTTGCTTACACGACTCATCTTCGGTGGCTCAAATTCGGCCTCAAGTTTCTCTTCATTCTTATCCAAAAGTAGTGGCCTCCTGCAGCTGCCAGCGCCGGATTGTTCTCTGGATTTTTACCAATATATACAAACAATAGTATACAACATGTTAATACATCCTTTAATATCTTTGCCATTTATTAGGTATTTCATTACAATAATTTTGAAACATCTCAAAGCATTCCTTGTTTGTTTCATGTTTGTGTCATGATTCTATATATATGTCTATGTATTTATCATCCGTAAAATACATTTTCTCTGATTTCTTTCGCAAATATTTCATGATATAATATTACCTAGGAATAAAAAGTTTGTAATGACATTGCATATCAACAACAACAGCAAAACATGCATTCATTGCAACATTGATTCCATTTATATTATTATAAAAACTGGTTGTAGTCTCATGAACGATCTCAAATTGTATATCTCAATTTACATACCATGGGCCACACCGCTACGGAAATCAGAAATCAGCATATCAATTGATATTAATCATAAATGATTTGACCTCTTTTATCATTTTTGTTATTCAGATTTAAACTGGTGTCACCTTGCCTTCTCCTATTGGTATCTCACTTTATGCCAAGTTTATAATCGACAATGATTCTGTCGAGAAGGACGATGTTACATGATCGATCCCTGGCGGAACATGCACCGATCTCATTGACAGTTACCATCGTATATACAATGGTACTGGTTATCATGGACACTCATGTGATTTGAACAAGTTCAATATACAAATAACAATATGAATACACTCTAATTGATTTTGTGTGGACAAAGTAGAAGGTTATTTGTGCTACTGGTCAGATGGCTAACCTGGTACATTATGCGTTGAAGGTGTAGACAAAACGAATGTTCATCCCGTCCTTGCCTCCATAGGACATGTACTGATGGAATCAACGATTTTACCAGTGCTTGCTATGAAAGCTATTAACGTTTTATTAGACTAACATCAGGTCAATACTTGGCAATGCTGCTCTAGCCCAGTACTTTCTTTCAGGAGAACACAACTGTGAAAGGCTAGAAAATATCCAAATAGCTGCCCTGAAGAATTTAAGGCCTGACCTAGAATATGCGCAACGATTGGAATGTTTACACTTTCCGAGGCTCTGTGACTTGTGATTTTTTTAAGATTGTCGCCAACGAGTCTCATCCTCTTCTTCGTAAGTTGATTCTAAACAAATCTACCAGAACATCCTCAAGAGCCAAATGTATTTTCAAACCCAAACATAAAAACCACATTAGAGCTTTTTTAATTTTTCTATGACTCATCATGACAACAGACTGATTTAAAAGGAATAAATTATAGTTGCTTTTTCTAAACTTTTTCACCAGATAAGCCAAACCACCGCATTGCATTCAATACCATCGTCTTTGATGATTACTGAATGAAATAAACTAAATCCAAATCTTAGTTTTTTATCACTATCAGATTTTTGGAATGTTACAGTTTTATTCGATTATGGTCTTATATCGCAGCTAAACTTATTGTGTATGTGGTAGATGCTACACTTCTGTCTAAGGACTATGATCAAGGAACTCCTGGTATCATCGTTGACTGTGTATTCTACACTAGGTCTTTTTTGACAACCCTATTTAGGGGGCCTTCTTAAGCGCATGTGGCTTGTGTGGGGTAGTGACCATATACCCTTGCCGGCTACAGTTTTATCAAAGAGGCCAATGGGGATCTTTATACTGCGTGGTGCAGGGAATCGAACCTGGATCCTAAAATCACAAGTCCTTACCCTTAACCGTCAGACCACTCCTGAATCCTTGCTGTGATATTGAGAGTATTAAGGTGAGTTTGGTACTACATCCTTATGGCAACCGTCATATCAACATTGACTCAGGTTTATGTTCCTTGTTAGGAACAAATAAATTATAAACTGATATAAATGGATAGATTAAAGAAGGAAAGAGAATGTGAGGATTATCTGCACAGCAGACACAATTATGTTTCAGCAATAATTATAGAATCAAAAGTTTTAATGATTCAAATATGCTTAAGCTTAGCTCTTCATAAATACCATTATTCATGCTTCTGTTTTTACACGTTTATATAGCCTTGCAGAATTAAAGCCCTAAGATTTTGTTGCACAAACACCTTAGAGTTGATATCTAGATATTTAAAGTTCATAGTGACATTAAAAGTCATCAAAATTGTTACAGTCAATTGCACCAATGACAATACATGTCCTCTGGGAGCAATAATTGACAAAACGTAACTTTACCGGAAGACTAGATCCGAGTGAGAAAGACTACAGAAAATGGTGCAGCCAGCTATACATGAATATGATGCCTACTCCCTACCACTAGGGTGTAGGTCATGAAATTTCACATTTAAAGTTTGCTTGGGCCAAGTAAACCAATGATTCAGAATAGTTATGCAAATTCATATTCAGAAGATATTATTGTTATGATTTTAGAACTTGTACAAGATGTACGTGCAAGATTGTGAGCAACATTTGCTACTGCCATCATTGTCAGCTGCGTAGAAATATCCCTACAGTGACTGCAAACCAGCCATTTCTATAGACAGAGAGTAAAGAAAAAATATACAAAGACCAAAGTACTACCTTTCATCAATCACAGATATGGTATGATAAGATATCGATGACGATTAAAAGCCTATAAAAGTTACTTCAATGACTCCAAATGGATTTACTACAAAAACTTCCACAGAAAAAAATTTTATGTGGAAGGAAAGTGAAGATAACACTTACTAAGACCAAATTACTGCCTTGCATTCATCACAGAACATCCTCGAAGAATAATGATATCCATATCGAAATGTTGATCCCTCCATCAGTGAGACTTAATCATTGGATCAAAGAAGGAAAGAACATGAAAAGAGAGATTGTCTGAATTCTCTACACAGTAGACACAATGACATGGTAGCAAATAATTTAATCACAAGTTTTAAGATTCAATTATTCTAAAGCTTGAGTTGTTTAGGATTTTGTTGCACAGACAACCTAGAACCAACATTATGATTTCATCAAGGCCAGCTCTCAACAACATACACCAGTCCACCTGGATAAATGGAGCAAGACAGGATCACATATCTTGGTCACTCCTCGTCCAATCAAAATAGTCGTTCTCCAAGGTTTGATACTTGCTACAACTCTTCCCCTCATAATTAAACATGATTAGGTAATGGTTAGATTATCTGTTTTTAAAGTTAGATAACAGGTAAGTTTTGTTTGCAGTTTTTGTCACAGAGCAACATTATAAATCATAAATATTTTAAGTGAGAAACTTTGGAACGTACTTGCATTTTCGAGTGTTTAAATCAATAGCTCATATACAATGATTCTCTTTGTTTTTAGACAATACCATCATGCACCAGAGCAGTTCAGTTCGCGGGATCGAAGACTAGAGGCAAACAATTCACTGTAAAAACAGTACAATTTGACGAATACTCATCCAGTCCTTGCCTACACGGGACTCGTACTGATGGAATCAGCAACTTTGCCTGTGATTGTAATTATTGCTATGAGGGCAGTATATATGTAAATAACAGACAAAGATGAATACGGTCAAAATCGTTGTGACTCTAACAGAGTATGTGAGGATAGAGTGAACAGATACGAAAGCCTTGTAGGTTTAGTAGTAGTAGTAATATATCCACCAATCGCCTTTGACAAAACTCTGGCCAGACCAAGAAACTTTGGTTTAGATTGGTTTAGTGATCTATCTTACTGTATTCTATTATTTATGTGCTTCTGAATTTCTGTCAGGCTCATTACAGTACCTCATTTTGTATAACTTTCAAATTTAATTAATTATATTTTGAATAAATAAATAAAATAACTGTAAAATTTTGTGTACAGATATAACTGCCTTTGATTGTTCCTACTAATATCGTTGATTTATTCTTAACTTAGCAACTGATAATTAAAAGTATGTCTAGAAAGTCAAAAGCAGAAGGAAATGAGGGGGGGGGGGGGGCAAACATTCCATCATCTTTTGTGTAAGTATTTTTAGATGATAATTAATTGATAAGTTTTAATTATTAACTTGTCCTATAATTCAAATTATATGAAACTACATAAATGGACATTATGGACAGTTATCTTACAACGGAATGCACTAGTCAATTGCAGTCTCAAAATGAATCATTGCCGTCATTCAAATTGTATTGTTCGAACCAAACCATTCACAGTCAATTAAGCATGGCTGCAATTGTCTTTGAGAAAGTCTAAACTCACCTCCTCTAGACAACAGCTATGTCATTCAACAGATTGGAAACCGAGGTCAGCATTCTTAAGATAATAATTTATACTACATTTTGCTCAGAGCTTTTTTGGCTATTTTAGAACAAAATAAATTCAAAAGTACTTTTTTGGTCTCCTTTTGGAGACCTTTCAATATCGTTAGATAGCTGAAAAAAATTTCA
This sequence comes from Membranipora membranacea, assembly GCA_914767715.1. Classification (NCBI taxonomy): domain Eukaryota; kingdom Metazoa; phylum Bryozoa; class Gymnolaemata; order Cheilostomatida; family Membraniporidae; genus Membranipora; species Membranipora membranacea. The sequence goes on from OU612069.1 coordinate 24,541,393, forward strand.
TTTTCTTAACGAGGGAATTAATTTTTTTAAATATACATAAAAGCCCTTTTTGCACCTATTCTTTAGGTTTAAATATTTTATTTAATTGTTTCTTTTTGAAATGAACTTTTAATCTTTCGTTATCTTTTTTTGGTTTTGCCTCAGCGAATTAGCACGAGATCGATTTCCTCTATTCGAGTTTAACTTTCGAAAATTACAACCAAAATGTTTGCTGAATGATGGTTACTTGTAAGCAGTATATGCTATCAAAAGTTTTATACGCTATATGCAGTATATACTCTACTACTACAGTCATGGTAGATAAGACTCCCTGAATTTGCAACACTGTACAGAAAACAATAAAGTCCCAATGCAATGAAATGAACTACCGATCACAAAAAATGATGAAAGATAACAGTCAGTGGCTCCTCGGACACAGTATCATTATATTCGCCTGTGAGGTAGTTTGCAATAAACAAGATATCTACCTACCAACAAAAAATAGAAAGGGTAGACAGTCGTTCGTGCCATTGTTCTGATTGCTATTCTTGGGCATTATACCTTGAAGATTCGGATGAAACGAATGCTCATCCAATCCTCGCCTCCACAGAGTATGTACTGATGGAATCAAAAACTATGCCGGTGCTTGTTATGACAGCTATGACGGCAGTACATGTGTAACGGACAAAAATGGATGCAGTTCAATAACATGTGGCTCTAATGGAGTATGTGAAGATGGTGTATTTTTGCATCAAATTACACTCTAGTTTTCAAAATTACTATCTTGTCATTTCAGACTGTAATCACATGATTGCGAATCAAATCAAAACCTTCAAGTAATTTGTAGGTGAGAAATCAGGAAACAAGTCTTTGCTTTGTATCTCATGGTGGCAACAATTGTGAATTCAACGAAACCTGCCTCAATGACGGAACATGCATTGATTTAATTGATAGTTACCATTGTAAGTGCGATTGTACTGGTTATTATAGACACTCGTGTGATTTGAGTAAGTTCAATATACCAATATTATTACAGTCCAAATCCAAATGAAGATGTAGATAACAAGAATTCTCATCCAGTCCTTGCTTACACGAGATATATACTGATGGAATCAACAGCTATACCTGTACTTGTTTTGATGTCTATGAGGGTATTATGTGTGTACAATACAAAGATGAATGCAGTCTAAATCCATGTGACTCTAATTAAGTATGTGAGAACAGGGTGAACAGATACGAATGTCTTGTAGGTTTAGTAGTAGTAGTGACGTGTTGACCGATTGCCTACGAAAAATCTCTTCCTGAACCAATGCACTCTGCTTTAGATTAATAAAGTGATCAAGCATATTGTATTTCATTATTTGGGTGATTTTAAATTTCCATCAGGTTCATTACATTAACTAATTTTTTATAATATATATCAATTATATTATATTTAATTAGTTGTAGTTTAATTATTAGCATTTTAAACACAAATAACGATGATGACAATAATGATTGTTTCTACTAATATTGTTGATTCATTCTTAACTAAGAAACTGATAATTAAAAGTCTGTCATAATATCATCACAGAGCATCTGCTGTCTGCCTGTCTGCCTGTCAACAAAGCTTCCATCATCATTAGTCGAGGTGTTTTTAGATAATAACTGATTGATAAATTTTGATTGCTCATTCTTCCTATAATTCCAATATGAAACTAGATGCATGGTCATTTTTGTGCAGTTATTTTACAGTTCCAAAGCGAGTCATTGCAGTCACTGAAATTGTAATTGTATTTTTTTCAAAAGAAATCAATGACAGACAATTAAGCAAAATGAATCAGTGCAGTCATTAAAATTGTATTGTTCAAACTAAACCATTCACAGTCAATCAAGCATGGCTTTAATTTTCTTTGACAAAATCGAAGTTCACCTCCTCTGGACAACAGCTATGTCACTCAATAGATTAGAGGCCTACGCCAGCATTCTCAAGAAAAGAATTTATTGTCCATTTTGCTCGGAGCTTTCTGGCTATTTGAGAACAAAGTTAATTTCACGGTAAATTTTTCACTCTTTTGATGGAGACTTTTTGATATAAGTAGATATAAATCCGAGTTTCACATATTCTTAGGTTTGCTGTAAACACAATAAAAAAACTTAATATCATATCAGCCTTTCGGGTTTGAAATCATTTTTATTTAAACAATTTGTGTTTGAATATAACTTCTACTCGTTTTTAATCATTTTTTTTAGTTTTGCCTAAATAAATTAGCACCAGATTGATTGCTTCTATCTGAGTAAAACCATCAAAAAGTACAACCAAACCGGCATCAATGGCTAAAATTACTAGCAGCTTCACCTGTGACACCTTCAAACAGTCAAACCAGCATTATTGGTAACAAGGCGATTCCCTTCCAGTTTCCAGGCAGAGCTATTTTGTCTGCTATGAGCAGCGGGATCAATTTCCTAAAAGGTGCACCAATTAAAACATCCCCTTCAAGCACAACTCAGTTCCCATATGGCGCTTATTCAACTGACATTGCAACTAGCGCACCAGGACTCCTTTTAGGTGACTCAACTCCCGTCTCCGCATCATCATCATCAGTATCATCATCAGTATCAGGTAGCGGTCAATCACGTTCATTACATTAACTCCTTTTGTGTAACTTATATATTTAATTTATATGTAATTTGATCATCTGCATTTTTAAACCAAATAACAGTAAAATTTTATGCATAGATATAACTGCCTTTGATTATTTCTACCAATATTGTCGATATATTCTTAACTTAGAACCTGATAAATAAAAGTCGGTCGAAATATCATCACAGAGCATCTGCTGCTGTCTGTCTAAAGAGTGAAAAGCAGAAGGAATTGAGAAGGGCCAACCATTCCATCAAACCTTCCATCATCATTAGTGGAACTATTTTTAGATAATAATTGATTGATAAATTTTGAATACTCATTCTTCCTATAAGTCCAATAAGAAACTAGATACATGAACATTTTCTGTGCAGACACTTAAGCATGGCTTTAATCTTCTTTAAGAATATTTTAGCTCTGGACATCAGCTATGTCACTCAACAGATTGGAAACCGAGATCAGCATTCTCAAGCAAAACATTTATAGTCCATTTTGCATGAAGCTTTTTGGCTTTTTAAGAACAAAATAAATTTAGCAGTATTTTTTAATCTTATGTTGGAGACTGTTCAATATCATTAGACAACTGAAAAAAAATCTTCATTTTCGTAACAAAAGAATTTGTTTTTTGTAAAATTACATAGAAAGCCTTTTTGCACATATTCTTTCAGTTTAGTAAATTTTATTTAATTGATTTGTTTTTAAAAACAACATTTTATTAGTTTTGCCTCAACAAGTTAGTATGAGGTTCATTTCCTCTATTTGAGTTTAACTTTCAAAATTTACAACCAACAGGTTAGATGAATTATGGTAACTTGTAAGTAGTATATGCTACCAAAAGTTGTGTACGATATATGCAACATATACTATTACTACTACAGTCATGATGGATAAGACTCCCTGAATATTCAACACTGTCTCATTATGTTTGTATGTGAGGTAGATTGCAATAAAAAAGATATCTACCTACCAACAAACAATGGAAAAGCTAAAAGGGTATTTGTGCTACTGTTCTGATGGCTATTCTGGGGCATGATGCGTTGAAGATGTATATGAAACACGTGCTTATCAAGTCCTTACCTACATGGGATATGTACTGATGGAATCAACAATTTTGCCTGTGCTTGTTATGATGACTATGACGACAGTATTTCTGTGTAACAGACGAAAATGGATGCAGCTCAAATACATGTGGCTCTCATGGAGTATGTGAGGACAATATGTATTTGCAGATCTTTAAAAGTTTATAACTGTTTCTCACAAAAATGTTTAAGGTGCCATTTGTATATGACTTGAGTACATGCACAATGATTCCAGTGTTTTTTATTTATTGTGGCGAAATAAACCAAAACTATGACAACAACAACAACAGTTGCATAACAGTTATGACTACGCTAATCTGGTTTAAAGAAAAAAAGCCAGACAAAGCAACATTGCAAATATCATTTACCGTGGCAAGCCTACCTCAGAAACAAGTGAATAGCACTGCTAATGATGCACAACGCCTCTGGTGTTTCAATTAATGAGACAAAATAAAGACGAATACTTAGGAGTACGATCCCGATTAATGGCCAGCAGCACATACAAACCAACCATGCAGCAAGAATGTGACATCTCATTTCTGCTGTGGGACATAAATAAAAAAATCAAACTCTAGTTTTCACAATTACTATCTTGTCATTTCAGACTGGAATCACATGATTGCGATTCAAAACAAAACCTTCAAGTCACTCATAGGTGAGAAATCGAGTAACAAGCTGTTGTTTTGTAGCTAAAGGTAGCAATGATTATGAATTCAACGAAACCTCAATGGAGGAACATGCATTGATCTCATTGATAGTTACTGTTGTAAGTGCGATGGCACTGGTTATCATTGACACTAAATGTTTACAATGATGAGCCCAATATAGGATGACAGCCATAGTGCCTGACGCCTTTGTTTTGTAGCTCAAGGTGACAACGATTGCGAATTTAACAAACCCTGCCGAACATGCTTTGATATCATTGATAGTTGTATATACAATGGTACTGGTTATCATGGAAACTCATGTGGTTTGAGTAAGTTCAATATACCAATCAACAATATTAATACAGTCCGAATCTATGTGACTCTATTGGAGTTTGTGTAGACAAAGTAGACGAATAATTGCGCTACTGTTCTGATGGCTATTCCGAGACATCATGCGATGGAGATGAAGATAACAGGAATTCTCATCCAGTCCTCGCCTACATGGGATATATACCGATGGAATCAGCAGCTTTACCTGAGCCTGTTATGATATGAAATGAAATTATCAATGATTTTTCCTCTTAAAGGGCAACCAGGGTTTCAAACAACTTCTCATTGATTAATAGCAGATTGCACCTTCTACATAGGGAAAAAGACAAAATCTAATTTTGATGATTATTCAGCCAGAATTCTTGTGGAAGATTTTATCCAGGTACTCAAACTCTTGGAACCATCCCTAAACTGCAGTGTTACCCCAGCTTAGAGTCAGCAACTATATTGAGTTTTGCACCGCATCATGCACAAAGCTGATGCTGCCTAGCGCATTCTTTACTGCCCATTTATGCATTGCTGCGAAACTTTGGTTGTCCTTTAACTATTAACATTCAATAAATATATAATACAAATACATTAGAAATGATGCTATTAGCTATTTTTCTAACAGTTTACATAAAGTATATCTCAGCATTTTGATTTGATATGTCTCCAGCCAAACCGAGCAGCAAACAGCTCTAGTTTTGCTCATTATGATGATGCTTCAAATTATAGTTTGTTATTCATTTGTTTTTTTAATTCCGATTGGGTTGACAATATCAGCCAACACTGACCTTTAAGTTTTAATGCTTCTTGACATACATAAATAAAGAACAAATTTTTTGCAGCCATCATTAACATAAGCGTCTTCAGAATCATAATCGAATGAAAGCAAATTAGATACCAAATGATCAGCTAGGCATTTTTATAATGTATTGGCAGAGAGGATCAAGCGGCAAGGAAAATACTACACAGGCAAACAAAATCAGATCAAATGCTAATCACCAATCACAGGCATCACTGTGACAACGTCAAACAGTAAAACCAGGATATTTGGCAACCAGGCTGCTCTCCAATTTCCAATTTTGTCGTCAGCTATGAGCAGCGGAATCAATTTCCTGACTGGTGGCCAATGAAAAACATCACATTCAGAAATTGGCGTGTAATAAATATTATTATTCCTGCTAATATTTTTTACGCTTTATCTATGCTTGCAGAATTGATGTACTAACATTTTGTTGCACAGACTCCCAAAAGTCAATACCTAGATAGCGATTCACATTACAGGGCACCAAAAAACGATGGTTAGCTTGAGACTGATTGTTCTGGATCAGTATCAATAACTTAGTCAGAGAGAAAATGAAATCAGGGCTGCACTTTGACATAAGTTTAATGAGGCGTGTTACAAATGTGGAGTAACTTATGCTGATCCCATTTTGATTTGTCCTCAACATATTTTTGTCGCAATGTATTTATTGCATTATGGTCGGTATCAATTATACTCGAAAATAATAAATACTTGTCGATCAAGAACGGGAAGCTACTAAATCACATTATCAACTTATCACAGTCACGTACAGCACTCTTATGGTAATACGAATATGGCCAATAGTTGTCAAGATGTCAATTATCATAAGTACATAGGTCAAACATTCCACTGTGAATAGTGAGGTACTTTGAAAACCTGCTTGTATTATCACATGTTCAGTTCTAAAGCTTATATTTTAATTACTGTTATTTTTTCCGGCAATTGCATACATCAATGACCCAACATATGTACCTTTACTGCAAAGATAGTGGTGGTTGGAAGACTAGATCCAATAAAGCACTACTGGTGTGGGACATGATAGTTTACATTGAAAGTTTTCTCAGACTGTAAAAACCAAAAATTCAAAACATGTTTGAGCATTCCAAATTCATAACCAATTCTCAAGGGTTTTCTCTACAGAGATGAAATGCATTTATTGCATAACAATAGTTAGTAAATTATTGTAGAAAGGAACTCGATATGGCTGGAATCTGGAAACTAACTGTAGCAACTACAAGATTAGATAGTATTATGTCAGTAAATAGCCATTATCTATGAAAAGTATCAAGTTATGTAGCAAAAATAGATATCACTCGCAAAAAAAAGGTCAATGTTTCAGATATCACTCACAGAAAAAAATGACAATGCGCGAATTGCAGTATGACTGCAGTGTCACGTTGTACCTGTGCGAAAAAAATTCTGGCTTCTGACTCAATCAACCATCATGCGAAAAAAAATGTTCAGCATTTTCAGCCGCATAAAAAGGGTTACTTCAGCAACAGCAAATGGATTAACTACCTACTGACTGCCAAAGAAAAGTTTTTAAGAAGAAGGAAAGTAAGAAAACACCTACAACTACACTTATTGCCTTTCATCCTTCACAGTATCACTCTAAACTAAAACTAACCGATGTAGTCACACAATTACATCCGAAGTTCATGTAAAAGGTAATGATGAGAATCCTCAGATGTAATAACATACAAACCGCCATAAACAACATGATTTCTTCACTACAGCATACATTCCTTGGAGATGATAACTACCCCACAGGTAACTCAAATCAACAACCTCTCTGAAATTGCACTTTGATCTCTTAGATTAAGCGAGAGCAGACCTTGAATATTTGCAAAAATTTGTAGACTCTAAAGTAAGAACAAAATCAAAATCAAAACAAAAAATATACATGGGATAAAAGCCCCCATTTAAGGGTTCAACCTGAAAGTAAGACAGAGGTTCCTAAGCTAGAACCACCATTGACACAAACCAATAAATTCTAACACATCTATGTAGTTGAGCAGATAACAAAGAATGGTATGAGCATGGGAATATTGAAAATGATGAACACTTCTAAAGAAGACTACACTTAACTACTTAACTACAGACTGGGTTGATGTGGATCGTGTTTCTGCGTTGTTACTGTATCTGTGCTTGTGGATATGGTAATATGTTCTCATTGTAAGTAAACAACTCTCTGGAGCCCTGTGAGTCTTATCACATGACAATAATCTTGTATTTTTTTTAATATTTGTAATTTTGTTTACATCATCTCGCCATGATTGTCTAGGTTTTTTGTTGCATTCTAGTCCAACACTTCAAATTATCGTATTCAAAGTGATATGGCAATGTTAGTTTTTTCCTGTTTGAAGTAATTTTATTTTATTTCATCATTACTATTTTATCAAAGCCTACTCCCGACAACCTACACCACTCAACACCACTCTAGAAAACGGGAGCAAGACAGGATCGTGGATCTCTGTCACGACGCTTAAGTCAGTGGAGAACACCCAAAGAAGCAGGCCAGTGACGATTACCATACAACAAGATGCTCTCGAATAGGACAATTGAAGTTAAAAATCGTCTGCACTAAAAAAGAGCCAGCAAGTTACTAGTTCAAACTGTATGTATGTGTGTATGTATTCTAAACTAGCAAAAAGAAAAGTTCTCAGTTACAGTAAGATTATCTGTTGTTTAAACCCATATAACAGGTAAGTTTTGTCACAGTTGCTTGTTTATCCCAAGAGCAAATAAATAATTATGCTTGAGATTATTATTATAATTATTATTAGTGAGACACTTTGCAAACCTGATTTTTTTGTCAAATGATTAAATCATTACCTGACATTATAGTGGCCATTCTTGTTAATAGATAATTCCATCATACACCAGAGCGCATTGCGTCGAGGGCTCAAAGGCAATCAAAATCACTGTAGATAACAGTACAATTTATACGAATGCTCATCCAGTCCTTGCCTACACGGGACATGTACTGATGGAACCGACAACATTACCAGTGCTTGTAATGATGGCTATGAGGGCAGAATATGTGTAAGAGACAATGATGAATGCAGTCCGACTGCATTTGACTTTGTAGATGGTTATTTGGGCGACTGGTCTGATGGCTGTTGTTTGATTTACGCAATGAAGATGTTGACGAACCAAATGCTCATCCATTCCTTGCCTACATGGGATACGTACTTGTGGAATCAACAACTTTGCCGGTTCTTGTTTCGATAGTTATATGAGGGCAGCATGTGTGGGACAGACAAAGATGAATGCAGTCCAAATGCATGTGGCTGTAATGGAGTATGTGAGGACAGTGTGAGCAGAGACGGGCGCCTTTGTTTTATAATCTCCGAGAAAAAAACTCGGCATAAAGCAATATGCTTATTTATTTCCATCACTATTGGATTATTAATAAATATCAGAAATAACAGTTGTCCTGATTCGCAGATCCGCTGTGATTGGAAATTTTTTTGTTTACTACGATTTTACATGTCAGCTCTTTATATTCATTGAACACACCGTGTAAAGTGGAAGCTGGTACACTTGTGATTTTAAGTTTATTAAGGTCCAAATTGTCCACAGACCACTCCTGGTAACACTGTCTATCTAAAAGAGCGCATGCCTTTTGGATCTTGTGTTCATCTACCACCCCAGTACCCTGCTGCCTTGCAGCCATTTCACTACATGATGAAGGCTTAGAGAGCGAACCCTGAAAGAGAAGTAATGAAGCTGCAGTGTCCTAAAAGGCGAAGATAATGACATCTATCCTTCAGCCTACTGCTGCAGCAGTCAGGATGACCCAGATTGTCTCAGCCTGTCCCAACCACTGGTTTCCAATTTAAGCAGAAACTGATCTTGCAACATTTGATTTCTTATTGGTTTACAAATATGTGTCTGCTTATACCAATTAGGATCATCTTCAGAATTTCTGGTTGTCTACAGACATACAAAGGGAGAGCCGGATATGTGATATGAACGTTGTTTTTAGCTTTTTACCTTTGCGTGGGGAGATAAATGGAATTATGCAGAGATAGGAGGATGTAGGTGTTTATTGAGTGATGGACATTCAGCGACATTCAAGGAGAACTCAACAGTGCAGCTCATTATGAAACTCTCTATAGTATTAGAAAGTGAATAAGATATGTCCCTAGTTGTCGAACTGATTCATGAGTGGTGAGCGCCAAATAATGTATTTTTTTGGATTTAAATAATACAATGAAAACAGTCTGAATGATTGATACTATGACCAAGCGGGTAATACTAGCCCGCTGACATCCCCTGACAGCATATTTCTCAAGTTTATATAGCTTCAACGCTTGGCACAAAACTACGGGCCTGAAGTGATGGAACAGTCATGATGGACTGATTAGATAGATTGATTTATCTTAATTTTCATTGTAAACACAATCATTAAAAAAAAACTAATATTTCGAATCTGAACATTAATTAGCATTGTCTTCTCTCTTGTTGTTAGTAGACAACTTCTAGAATTGTGGATATTTTTCCACCTATTTGTTTTCTAGAATGATTATAATAGTGCCTACTGACTCAAGATCAATGAGTTATGGAAAAGGAAGACCTCACCTTGATAGAGTATTTCATGGTATACAAGGTCTCATAGGAAAAATATGTAATGAGGCTGTCAATTCTCCCTTTCTGTGTTAAACTCACCTGTCACTAGCAGAATTCACCACTTCAGCAGTTCCTTCTCTAGTGCCCTCCCATACAGCTAGGGTTATAGTATCAGTCAAGGTGAGCTCAGCTCTATCTCTTACCGGAGAAAAATTTTCATTCTTCCTGTTATATTTAGCCTGTGCTCTATCATTTGTGACAGCAATGTCTTGGAACCTCTTCTTAACTGAAGTGTTACTCAGCTTAGAGTCGACAACTACCTTGAGTTATGCATCGCGTCATGCACAAAGCTGATGCTGCCTAGCACATTCTTTACTACCCATTTATGCACAAAGCTGATGTTGCCTAGCGCATTCTTTACTACCCATTTTTGCATCTCATGCCAAAGAATGTCCTAATTTTTTTAGTTGTAAGTTTTTAAATTATGCTGTTTTACACTTTCTAACCAGCTGTTGGTAGAAAAGGCTGCAGCGTCCCTTGTGAGACAAGAAGGAGAGAAAAAGTTTAAAGCAATAGATATTGAATCAATTTATCTATATCAAAAGTTAGGAGAGTAGGCTCTATTCTCATTATTTCAGATTTTCACCAAATCTAACTTGCACATTTCCAAAGGATGATCATCATGGATGATCTGACAACTTACCATCGTGATTGGGTCCATGGTGAGTAGCTGGAGTTCAAGCAGGAAGATAAATTTTGTTTTCTGTTTCTGTTTTCTGGGATTTTCTTTACGCTTAACCAACTCCTACTACTACTAGGTATCAAATAACGCAGCTAACTACAACAATTGTTTCACACTACTCATGACATCACTGTATTGCGCGCCGACAGAATATTTTTATTTCAGTTGCAATTGACATTGACTGTGTAATTTTTAGCAGGCAAATTAAGGCGCAATCATATGTCATTTATTAATAACTATAAAAAACTATAAACCTGCAGGAACAAATTAGATTCAATAAAGTCTTGGAGCCCAATTCAAAAAAACGATTGGGAAAAGTGAAATAGGGCAGAACGAATGCTGGGAGAGTAAAGACAACGCACCAATTGAATGAATTTTGTGGGAACAAAATTAATGAGTCATCCAATGCCATTCATTATTTTCTGTGCATAAGAAAGAGATATCTGGAGGTTTGGCAAGCTGTTGATGGCAGCAGATGCCTGGTCGCTACAAGACTTCATATGATATAATTACATCAGAATGTTTTGATCACCCCCAGAAAGGAGATCAATAGAATTTTAAAGGCAGATTTATTCTTCGGGTAGTTGCACTGTGGTGCTGGCTTTACTGACTTAGGAGACAGGAAATGATGTCACAATACAGGAAGTACCTGCCCACCATCCCTTAACAACAGAATCCTCAAAAGTTTATACAGGCCAGATATTTGGTCTTGACCTAAAGCCTACGGGTTCTTGAAGCTAATGAACAGTCCCGATTCATGAATAATTGATCAAATTGTTTTATCTTGATAACTTATCTGAACAATACTTACTAGAGTTGTCTACTCGATTGTTGTGAGTAGACAATTTTCCACACCTGATATCTATTTTAGTATAATGTTGACCCCAAACAGCCTGTCCAGGCTAGTCCAATGGGCTGAGAGATTTAAATTGAATCATTTAGGATAATATAAGACTTCAGCTGAATTGATTATTTAATCGTATATCTCGGGCCTCATTGGAAAAATATGCGAAGAGGCTGTCAGTCTCACATGCTGTACAAAACTCACCTGTCACTACCTGAAGTCAGCACTGCAGCAGTTTGTTTTCTTGTGAACGCATTGCCGTCAATTAGAACATAAAGGTGGCAGACAAACTGAGTTCAGCTCTCTCTCTCTCCTGCCAGAGAAACTTCTCCATTCTTCATTGGTCCCCTATGAATAGTTCCAAAAATTTCAATATTTTCTAGTCTCAAGTCTTGAATTGTGCTGCTTTACACTTTTTTACCAGCCGATGGCAAAAGAAGCCTGCTACAGTTTTTCTGGTGACACAAGAAGGAGAGAAGATGTTTTCGAAACTAGACACTGAATCGCTATATCCAGACTTAAGAGAGTAAGCTTTATTCCCATCATGATCATAACTGCTTTTGTGTCTTAGCCAAAATTCAGACACATAGGATTCGAAAAAAAGCTACGACCGAAGTTGATTGAATTGAATTGCCAATTCTGACTTTCACATGCTAACAAGATAGTGATGTGAGAACTTACCATTATATTGTGGGCATGGTAAAGAGCCGAAGTTCTGTGAGCAACAAAAATTGAATTTCTCTGTGTTGTGATTGACGACCTTTGTAATTTAACAGCTACTACTACTAATCAAAAAACCAAAATAACTTCCAGGATTATTTCACTGTACTCATGTCATAAAGTTAATCTGTGATTGCGCTCCGACACAATGTTACAGTAGCAAAGCAATTGACTGCAAAACTTTGCGCAGACAGTGAAAAGCTCAATCACATGTCATTTATTATGAGTTGCTGTAGATTTCATGTTTGATGGCAAGCTGTAGAATGCCCAAAATGTTAGCAATGCAGCAAGGCTATAGGTCTATATATTAATCCCATCACAGGCCTCCAATTCTTGCTACTTAGGGACAATGTGTGCATTCGATACAGACACAGACTGTAAAGGGTCCTCAGATAAGAGTGTCAATCAAGGTATGACTTTCGAGTTGTCTTCCCACATAACCAGAGAGTAATGCATTTTGGGTAAATTATTTCCCTGCTTACTTGTGGGATGCCACTGAATATAAACACTCTTTTTGATAAAAAAAAAATCCGATGTCTTATCACTCGCCCATCCCAAGGCATGGGCGGCGAAATATTATTGCCTTATTGGCGAGGCTGCAATATCTGCGCCAATTTTGCTCTCTGTTTGCACACCTGGGGGACCAACCAATCCCCAGTAGAAGATGGACTGCAGTGGGATTCGAACCCACGACCTTCAACACCTGCGTGTTGAGGTGTTGAGGTCCGGCGCTCTAACCAACTGAGCCACCTCCTACTTACTCGATAGTTGTCATACATGGTGGTTTAAAAGGATTATTGTACATGTATGGAAATTTAGTACCTTTAGAATATCAATTTCACACACCTGTGGTTTAATTGTAGCTTTTATCAGCAGGCATGATACCTACATATACTAATCTAACTGAGAGTTTTATCTCTGACGTACATTGAAGCTTATCTCATGTTTCACATAAATATGAGATAAGATAAGCCATAAGTGCATTATAGCACTGAGATATAGCCATAACCTCACTATCTACTGAGAGTGATAGTTTACTGTAGCAACATGGTGTCTGCTTTGTGGCTCAAAGCGCTATTTATTGTAAGTACATATCTGGATCTCAATTTCCTATTTCCATTATTTGCATCTTGCCATACCTGTGCTGTACCATCAGGCGTTTGCCATCATAGCTTTGAGAAGTGTGATGCTTCGGAATGTCATTGATAGCAAACGATAGGAAATATTGTGTCTGAACAAGCTTGGTTGGCCATAAAACAGCTATGTTGGTTGGGGAACTGCCATGTCGGTAGTGGAACAAGTATGTTGGTAGGGGAAATGATATGTTGGAACACCCCTCCCACCCCCTCAACAAAGCTTGTCAATACAGACTCGGTGTGATATCAACATTTATTTCTCGTTTCAGGCTGTAGCGGTTCATGTATCCAGTTCTGCTCCTTCAGGGTCTGGCAATTTCAGGTAATTTTTTCTATTCTTTTAATTTGATGATTTTTAGAACTTTTTTTGACCATTTCTGCCCCTCCGTTCTGATGCAATGTTTCTGGTTGGAGTCATATTGGGAAATTAAATCCAAAATTAAAAGCTTGGTACTGTGGAAAGCAATAATTAGGCTGTAAAATTTCCAACTCTATCTCAAACAAATTAGAGTATTCACTCAATTGACAATCAAGTAAACCAAGTTATGAGGTTATAATGTCGCTGAACTTATACAGGGTAGAGTTTGGTTCGGCAGTATCTTTGGAATCGTCCGGTCAGCAAATCTGGCATATAGAGGAGGACTTGTTTATACCTGGTAACCTTCTCTTCTCCTGGGGATCTTCTCTCCACACCACATCTGGGTCTTCTAATGCCACAAGATTAGCTGGATCAGTTGATGAGAAAGGATACAAAGAGGGTAAACCATTGCAGGCTCTGTTCAACAACGTAGTCTTCTTCAAGCAGCTCGGTGAGTACCATTTGTAAATTTTTACAGCAAGATCATATATAAATAATTTCTGACCGCTCCTTTGACAGTTCAAATTTATTTCCATTCCTCCGAATTCGATTAAGTAGTGTTCTTCCGCTTGGAATGAGTCATAACAACTTGAAATATTGAGAAGATCTATCATGGTGCAGCTGAAATCATAACAGAATTTGACATCAATGATAAAACTTGCAGCCAAAGATAATCAGCCGTAAATATGTGTTATGATAAACATAGAGAATTTACACTATCAGGCCGTTTAGAAGTCTGGCTTCTGAATAATATTTACCATCCAGCTTCCAATCACTTGTCAGAGTGAGGTTTGTACCTGAAGATGCCACTTCACAATTTTATTGTAATTATCTCTTCACAGGCCCAAATGCAGTCTTCATTAGTGATAAAGACAACTTTTGCATAAGGACCCTGCAAAGGCAATCCGGGGATGGATCAGATGTTACACCAGCATTCGGAAAATGTGGCCAAAAAGGCAATACTGATGGTGATAGAGGCTTATTCTCAAGCCCGGGTAGTTTTGTCTGGGATACATTAAATGGGTTCCATTTAATTGTGGCTGATGAGTTTAATGATGCTTTAAGACGTGTTGAGTACAACAAGCGCCTGATAACGACCATTGTGCCCAGAGGTGCAGGGCTCTCCAGACCTCGCTACCTGCTAAAGGATCCACAGGATGTCAACTATGTATACATCACCATGCCCTTTTCTGTCGCTCGCTTCCACCTCCCATCAAGTACCCTCACAGTCCTGACCGGGAGTCTCCAAACCACCACCTCTGATGGTCCCTTTCCTAGGGCTACATTCGGTTCAATGATTCCCGAGGTAAGCTCGATCAACAATGTCCTAATGGTGGCGTCTGATCTCAGCAGTAACCGAGTACGGCTGCTCGATCTGCAAAACAAGCAATCCTACACAGTCTGCCCGAACGGTTCTGTTGTCCAACTGAAGTCAAGCTCTGCAGCTGCTCTGTGTAACTTCCAGAAACCTCACGCTCTGCTGTATTCTAAAGGTCATCTCTATGTCGGCGGGATTGGAAGGATATCTAAAATTCCAGGTATCCTATTAATAGGCCCTAGAAGATTTTCCCATTTTTCTTGTATCGATGCTGTTCAGAAATCTGTTTCTTAAATTGTCTAATGCTTGATATTTCGAATTTCCTTCTCCAGTTAACAATTACCCAAATTCACCAACTCAACAGACATTTATAGACCCCGAGGTTTGACTCAATAAGTGATGAGTTTTCCCCTCGATCCAAGTATCATATTCATCCACCAACATTGTTGTGATTCCATAGAATTGTATTTTGCTTTGTTTGTTCTATTTCCAACCTTTAGTTCCAGTATCAAACTGTTGTTGATCAATTTGATGGGAAGTGAACCGGCAGCAATTAATATCTAAATCTTTTCTTTTCTATTTCAGTGAGTCTGTATCCTGTCACGGATCCCAAACACTTGGTCTTCACTCCCTCTACAACAGCCTCAACAACAAAGGCAACCACACCAACCACCACTCCAACTACTACTACCACCACAACCACCACGGCTCAACCACCGCCACGCTCTACCATCGCCCCATGTATATCAGAGAACCTGACAATCACCCTAGATCAGGCTGATACTGTCGCAGAGGTAGCTGTCACTAGTGAAGATAAGCTCCTGCTGGGAGAAGGGGAGCACATCTTTGTGTCAAAAAAGAATGGAGGTCAATGTATGAAAAGAATCAAAGTCAAAAAACCTGGTGCGTACGTCAAGAGAGAAAATGAAATCATTAGGATCCACATCAATGATAACTTTAGACAGAAATATATTGGTCAATTTAACTCTTGCTTTGGATACAAAGAGAGACCAGATTTCCCATAAAATAATGTTCTCGGCAAAAGCTGCAGAACCTCATATTCGGCTTTGAGTTTCCTGGGAAGCCAACCAGGGTATTAGGCTTGAAGAAGTGAATATCCCCCATACTGCAGTTTTCATGCAAAACAATAAATATATAACATTGACCTTTGAATTTTAAGAATTCCAGGTTGAGATATCATTGATGCAATTATATGAGCACCTCTCTAAATTGTCACATATCAAACATATTCGATAGGATATGGAAATAATTCTTTGGGGCAATGTTTCATTATACTTTCAGCTATACCATGTCCTACCAACACAAACATCAACAGGGTCGCTGACCCTCGCACAGGCAGCGCTACAGTTGATCTCACTATTGGAGACGTCCAGCAGAGGTTAGAACTTCCCATCGGAACTCATCCCTACTTCATCAAGAGTGACGGCACTGAGTGCTTCCTTAATATCAATGTCTATGGTAAGTCAAAACTTTGTCCTTCATAAATATCAATGTCTAGGGTCTGAGCGCTTCTCCAATGTCAACACCTAGGGTAAGTCAAACAGGCAAAACAGGGGTTGCTATGGTAAGTCTAATTAAGGATTGAATTGTGAACATGACGATAGCTGCTAGCTTTGACTGCCGACATGGACAGTATACATCATTCGCTCTCCAACCTACCTGTATACTAGATGACAGTTGGTGTGCCATTCCTCAGTCACACCCGCAAGTAAACAGGTGTTGTGCAGCTCTGTCTTTGAGATTTACTGCCATCTTTCAGTCACCATAGTTTAAAGGTTTAACTGCATGTAGAATATCTCAATTAGTCACATTTATCCTAAATTTAAAGTGTACCTTATTCTGATTGTAGATGGAAATGTACAGCGTGTGTTGGCCTTCCAGGCAGAGTATGATTTTAGCTGTGACTATCTGAAAGATGCAGCAACTAAAGCAGGAGTAGAGAGTTTAGTGAAGCACAACTCTCTCTACATACAGGAAGTCTGCTCTACTGGTAATTAAATGAGACGCTTCAAATTAAGAACTGGATTCAATCATCATTCACCAAATTAGAAATACATTTTATTAAAGTGATCAGGGGTGGCATCCCCAGCAACAAATCAAAAAAGGAAATTCTGTCAGGAGTTTGAATGAGAGTAGGTGTGGCTCAGTAAGTAAATCAGTGTCAGGAGTAGGAGATAGCTCAGTTGGTTACAGCACCTGCCCTCTAATGCGCAAGCGCTGGAGGTCTCAGGTCTGAATCCTACTACATTCTACTGACAATTGGGCTCATTTGACGCCCAATGTGCGCTCTGACCTGCCTGCAAACTGAGAGCAACTTGGTAACGAATATGGCGACTGCGCTCTTAATGGACTATTATTTCTCAGTATTCGGACAGAGACAGACTAGCGATTTTAACATACATTTAACCCACATTAAATACAGAAAATCAGTTTACCTGGAATTGCTTACATGGCCAAACCCATGGTTATCTCAGTATTTATTAATAACAATATCAAAAAACGATAATGTATCATCCCAATGAAGTTAATCCTAGTCTGAGATATCACATTGCTTTCTTCCACTAAACTCAATGAAAAAGATAATAACTCTTTTCTTGATCAGTTATTTGTTGTGGAAAAACCACAAAGTAATGTGCTTTCTCGCATATGTTTTAGCTTGTGTGCTGGATAGCGGATATGAACCTCTCATACAATGTAAGTTTGATATCCTGACTGTCCAGTATCTGACAGACACTGTGTTTAACGGCGCTGGCTCCAGTATATCCAGAAGACTACAGAGCGATCTCAATCAGAGACTCGTCAAAAAAGGAGCTATGATGAGTATTGTCGTTCTGCAGGGACCACCAAGGTATCTTATTCTGTTCTGTTTGCCTAACCTGCCTATTTGATATTATTTTGATTTGATTATTCACACAGTCACAACACAGATAATTATCAAATTACCAGTTCAAGATAATTATGAAACAGATAGTTATAATTGCTACTTATTATATTGGTTGCTTATGAGGTGTGTATGTTTTTTGCAGAGTTGCTTTTCCACGTAAAACAGCAGATGACGCCTACGCTAAGCTTATTCTAATAGACCAGTGCAGTAATGGGCTTAGCTTTGACAGCAGAACCCAGCGCTGCAAGTAAGATGAGCTGGCTCAATTAACAAATCTGCTAGGACGGTTCCAGTACATTGAGCACAGACAATATAAAATTTGTGTCGTAAAATACATTTATTACAAGATAACTGCATCTTGGTATGTTTGATGACCTTACAAATACTTCATACATTCACCATCTATTATTTTATCCAACTCTTTCTCCAATGAACTGAAACTTTATACTATAGATGATTATTGAAAAAGTTTATGATTGAAAAAACTATTTAACAAGCCAAAAGATAAGCCTAAATATCGCATATTATTGGCAGATGGATGTTTAAAGACACGCAGGAATTTTAAATTAATGCAGCAAGTTGTCAAGTCACTACTGGTAGTATTTCCTTCAGTTGATTATTGGCATTTAACACCAACGAAAACCTCCCATTACTTGACCATCCTGTCTAGCCTTGTAACTTTAAGGCATGTCAAACAGATCTAGCCTATGCTTAACCAAGTTCACCTGCACATACAGTTTAACCTCTGACTGTAACGGTATCTTGTAAATCAGAGTTATGCCCTCCCGACAAAAAAGGAGACAACTTCTAAGTTTGTACAACAATCAATACATTTGAGATCTTAAATACAAACAAATTTATAATGAAATTACTGAGCACAGATACAGTCTCCAGCACCAGCATCAAGCTGTGACTTGGGAAACTTGTTTCTCACAAGTCAATGAAACGTTTCCAGGTCTGCAACAATTTTGGACACTGAACAGGTTTGGGCCAAGATGTTTGGGGGCTGAAGAAGCGCGCTGTCGGTTGATAATCCATTCCACTCACGAGCTGTCCTGATGAAGAAGGATCTTTGGTGTTGAGTCTATAAAATCCTGTTGCGTAGTTGGTTGTAAGGAGAAGGATTGTAATTTCTAACAACCATAGTACACAAACAAGCCAAGACAAAGAAATGTTTGATAATACAATCCAACATACTCGCATCTGCAGTTCTCTAAGCACTAAGACATGCTCTCAGCAAATCGGGTATCTCGCTTTACTATGACGCAGTCAGATATTCAATAATTACTTAAAAAGAGCGCCATTTACAAAGAGGTTGGGGATTCAACACCTCACAATGTTGAAGCTCCAAAATCCAACATGCATTATTCTTCGTGACACTATGCTACAAGACCAGTGCCAGTCAATTCACAACACTCCCAAAACTTATATGTTGCCGGCCAGGTGCTCTAATTTATTGCGACACCTCCTAGTTATTACTTAGCTGGTTGTTTAGCTGGTTTCTTCATTTACCCTGTACAGATAATTCATAGTTCTCACATCTCACGATAATTACCACGCCAAGAACAAGGTTGTTGCCTCTGTGAAAAAACATCTGAAAAGCAACTTATTGAGACTTCGGGTCTGCCTCAAGGTGGGCTCCTCGATACCCTATTCTTTAATTATCATTCCTCCACCCAAGCAGTAACAAACTTGATCTAGGCGACCTCATTAAGTTAACCAAGTTGATTTAATGATATACTGTAATGATAGTTTTCAAATGTTAGCACCAGAACCTATTTACAATAAGTCACCACATGAAAGCAGTTAAGCAGCCCCGTAAGCTTATTTTTCAGTGTGATGTTGTAGGAAAGTTTACCTGCAAGCGTTGGTCTTAAAATAGTTCGGAAAAGAATTTTGTTATAGAGGTGCGTAATATTGAGTAATAAGAAACTAGTATCAGATGTTTACTGTGATGATCAATAATGTTACTACCACTTCCAGTTACGTCTCACATATAGCTTTGACATAGTTGTTAAAGTAAACACAATACAATGAGGGACGACCCTATGAGTACACACATTGTTGTATATCATTTGCAGCATCTCTCACTCCTTTGCAACTCAATTAATTTCTCACCACTATTTAGTTATGCAGCTCAGCTTATGCCTACAACAACTGAATAAATCTTCAAAAAACAAATCTAAATTCTGCTTTAAAACTTCCGTGAGCTTTTGCGTTGTGATAAAATATCTAACAGGTCAAATCACAATAGTTTCCACACTGTGGGCTCTTGTCAATAAAATTGATTTGTACCCTGATCCGACACTAACTCGGGAGGCGGTATCAGTTTTTGAGTATTCAGTACATTCGACATTTATTAGGCAATGACTCAGTGGTGTATGATCGGTGTTGCAAATGTTGAAGTTTCAAGTCCAACAACCCCTTCTCCCTCACCTACCAACTTGTACCTTTAGTGAAATTGTTTTGAGTTGTCCGACAATGGTTTCTTAAAATGATTTTCAATTTTCAGGTGCATGGTTGGTGCCCTCAGTTGTCTATATTTTACCATTTATTGAGAATTTCGCTGTTGTAAATTTTATTAAAACACCAAATACAGAAATCAATTGAATCATTAAAAAATATATATCTTAACTGCTAAGAAATTAAGAACGCTGATGGCTATAATGAAAGTCAAATGAAATGATGCTAGAAGCAAGTAAAGGAAATGGCATCAACTTTAAAACAATAATGAGCTTTAAGGGAACGTCCTTGTTATTTGGAATTATATTAGTCAATCACCCTCGTTATTGAGCATAATACATAATGTAGACTTCTCTAACGAGGAGGATGATGTGCATAGCAAGGTGCATGCATACAGCTATCAATCACAACTTCAGTCTCCTAGCGTTCCAGTCTGTAAAATAAACAAAATAAAATAGTACAAAAAAAATCTTTTCTGCCCTAAGACTAATCTCTCTTTTTTACTCGAGATGAGGAGTTGCCTCCCTGAACCAGCTAAGGCAGCTCAGGGATATAGGACAGCGCTTTATTCAAGTTGAATATTAACCAAGCACAAACATGATTGATTATTGATAGAATGGAGATCCTATTAGTGTCAATTTATACCTTGAAATGGAATTTTAACATACTGCCCATTTGGAAATTTGTAATTATTAATTAATTTATATTTACCTTTGATTTGGGGGTCTGACTCCTGTACTTTTGACCGTCGCTGGCCCTCTTCTAGGGTTAGCTGAGGGGAAAAAAAGACAAATTAAGCCACAGGTTGAAAGCTTAAGAGTTTACATAATTATTCTTCTATCAATCAATCACTTGTCATCAATTGTCAGTGTTGAGAGACAGGAACCCAAGCTTCCAGTCGGAATGATACACAACAAAAGAAGTCTCACCCTGAGCATTTGGAGCATTTCCATCTACTGTAGGCACATGATGAGCAATTGCATCTGTAAGGGAACTCCAGATAGGCAACTGTAGAGAATCACCTGGATCATGGTGGTGGGTATGGGTCACATGAGGCTGATTCTGAAGGGGTGCAGGTGGTGGTTGAAAAGCGGGTGCAGGTGCTTGATGATGATGCTGCACAGGGTCATTTCTACAAAGATCAAAAGGAGTCATTTCTTGTACCATACTTGTAAGCACAGTAGGCAAAGCAGAGATCTCTCCATCTTTGAATCATAATTACTTACATGCAACCACAGGGGACACCATTGGCAAATAAATGTCAATTTCTACCACGTCCAGTCTAGCTGTGTGGCTTTTAGGTTTCATATGATGAATAATTTTAACTGTATACACCCCTATTCAACATAAGTAGTTTGCTAAACCTCATTGTTATGTCACCAATCACACTGCAGCATTTAAAAATTTTTAAGGAAAAATACTTTTAATTTTGTAAAAAAATCCAGCGGTTATCTAGTGCAAGTATAATTTAATATTATTGCAATTTGACTCAATCACAGCCTAGAAGTTTTAGGTAAAGTCTGATTATTATCACCGGTTCTGGATGAGTATTTTAGAAAAAAAAATGTATACCTCATAATTTGCATCAGGACATGGTTCTTATATATGAACAGAGTCAGGACAATCATAATCCCAAAGTGCAGGAGAAATTTGAATGCTGATAACCCTATATGGCTGGCATAATGATATGACTTGAGGCCAGCTCTCCTCCTTCTTAAATGTAGCTCTCGTGTCTATGTCCCTATGTATTATTACTCCAGTTGAGACTGATAAAATAATTAGTAAAATTGAGCATGTATCACTCACCTCTGGTTTGGCGTGGATGGTCTTGTTCCTCCTAGATAATAAACAAAAAATAGCCATAAAAGGTCTGATTCAGATTTTTTTTGAACATAACATTATAACTAATTAACAGTTTACCCTGTACAGAGGAAGTGATGTTTAAAGCTCCTGTGCATTAGGTGATATGAGGGTATCGGTAGGGGCCCTTGATATTAATATATTAATGTTCTAAGACATAATACACAATATCTTACTGCCATGGTAGGTTGTCGCATACACCTGTATAATCTGAGAGGCATGTGGTCTCCAGCCTGTTAACAGCCTTACCACACTCTCTAAAACAAACAGAAAATTGATTATGAACTTATTGCATTTTATTGGGAGCACAATATTTATAGATAATAGGAACGCTGTTGTGACAAATATCTAAAAAATAATGATTTGAGAAGTCTCTTTGCTTCATGATGTTTTAGTTAAGCTCACATCATTCTCTTTTTACAGGAAACAGTATAGGATGTAGTGTTAAATATACTTAAGACAAAAAGGTCGTTCATAGAGTAGTATCAGTACGCTGCAAAGGGACTGGGCGCTTTTGAGACATTGTCTCCACATGTCTGAACAAATACAAGCAATATATTGCATCTTTCAACTATGTTAAAGACCAAAGATTTCAGCTTTTAAAACCTGCTGCAAGATGCCTTATGAATTGTATGTCAAGAGTTGATATGCTGTTTATAAGAGACAGTTATGAAAATACACCAAATATATACCCAAATTTCGCATCAGCGTTGGAGAAAATGTGATGATGTAGATGACTTCAATAGAGGTATAAAAAATCAAACGCAAAACCAAAAAATCAGGGTCTCACCATAATCATAATCATCATCCTTCGATTTCGGTGTGCCAAGCTTCATCATTACGAGCTGTACAATTGCATGAGGTGAATGCTGATGCCTGTAAAATATTTCATTACTGCTACAAAACGCGACAAGGTCAATGGTAATTAATTAAGATGAGATGACAATCAGGCCAATTGTACCAAGCATCAGGTACGATATGTTTACGATAGTGTTGAGGTGGCAGAATAATACAATTGACTCCAAGTATCAATCGCCTAACCTGAAATGTATAGCGTAATGCTCTGCTGTTCCACAATATGCCACTATGCAACTACATATGAGCAAGGTTTCAGGATACTTGAAAAATATTCTAGCCAAGACAATCCATAGCAGCGGCACCAGCATCTACAAGTAGTAATAATCAGCATTCATCAACAGTAATAATGGTATTAGTGCTACGCTTAGCAGATTTCAAAGGAAAAATGAAGTTATGAATATAGGCAGGCTATGATTTTGAGAATCAAGAGAGTTACCTTTCCTCAACACTTATGTTCAGAAACATATTCAAAAGATGGACTTTAAAATAATCAATGACGAAGAGAGATTTAAAATAATACAGAGCCATCTAGCCAAATATACTTGAAGCAATGCCAGTTTTAAATACACTCAATATGAAAAGCATTAAACCATTCACGCTGCTGCGCTTTTCAATTTCTTCTTATGCCAGGTTTATATTGTGGGTTGATCTAAAGTGTTCAAAGTTTCACCCTCACAATTTTTTTATTAACATATAGCGGAGATAGCGGTCTCAAAGGGTATGTCAACAGCAGAGTTTGCTTGCCCATCTTTCATCTTGCCTCCTAAACATGAATCCAAAAGTTTTGAATCCGCACTATGTCATATGTGTCAAGGACAATTAGTTTTCTGTGATTGCCTTATCGTTGGTATCATGGCTGGAATATAGTGCTGTGGTTGATGGCTTTTACCTCTCAGGTTTTCTTACCTCCAATGATTTGCCACCATCTCCTGGCTTCTTATCTCTAGATCTTAGCTCAAAGTTATGAACATTGTGATGCCGATGAGGAGACTGGGTGTATACAACATCAATCTCTTTAACCTCAAAATTTTCTGTATCAGGAGCTTTTGGAGGATCTTGAAACAATAGGCATGATAAATTAATAAAATTGTACACCATAGAATTGATCACATTGCTTTCACTTTTTCCGAAATTCTTAAAATGCGTGTTGTGATTGTATTGTTGGGTTACACGGTTTTGTTTTTATTCATACATATAATGAGATATACCTGCATTGTTCAGGAAATTGTCAAGTGTGTCAGTGTCTGTATGTATCAAAAGATCTGTCTGCTTGTAATCACAGTCTGTGCAAGATTGGGAAATCCTATAAACATATGGACAACTATAGACATTACATAACAAAACTCAATGAGTTACGATGTTACAATAGAATTTGATTATAGCCCACACCACATTCAAAAACATCACATCGAGACACAGAAACTATTTATTATTTACGAAAATTTTTTACTGTTGCATCAGTTCCTATGACTTCTAAGTAGAAATGGTATATAAACCTCATATCATATTGAGCATGGTTACCTTGACAACTTAGCCCCTCTTTCTGTCTCAGTGTGGTCATAGTTTGGTGATCCTGGTCTCCTCGTCACTGACAACTTAGTTCCCAAAAGAAACACCAGCCATTGCTAGGAATACCGAATGCCATATTAAATACATTTGATTAAAAGGAATGTATCTGTCCCAATGATGATATTTCGTCATTGCCTTATATCCCTATTTTGCTCTACACTGTATAACTAAAACAGCATAGAAATCAAAGAGAGTTTAGTGGGGTTGCAATAGTTGACAGTTGACACTAGTGAATTTACAAACGAATATAAGGTTTGTGCTTAACGCCACGCAAGCTTCAAAGTAGCTACAGACTCAACAACACAGCAATGATGAAAGATCAGATGCTAATACTCAGAGGGAACAGGAAAGAGTCGGTGTTGTTCTGTTTTCAGTGAGTTTAAACATATCGAAATT
The DNA here is from genome assembly GCA_914767715.1 of Membranipora membranacea. NCBI lineage: Eukaryota > Metazoa > Bryozoa > Gymnolaemata > Cheilostomatida > Membraniporidae > Membranipora > Membranipora membranacea. The sequence continues at coordinate 24,566,585 of OU612069.1, forward strand.
GAAATATCTGTGATTTGGGTCAATTTTTTCTCAGTCGGAGAATTATTATTGAAGGTGAAACGAATTGAATCTGACTCAGTTTTCTTACTAAAGGTGATGGTACTTCATTTCATGTTCTCTCTACATAAGCTAAATGATATCTTTTTTGTTAACTTTGGTATGGCAGTCTCGTGTTTGATTACCAGATTTCACTGAATTTTGAAATATGAATGTTCTCGAGTTTTTAATTTGTTTATGTTTATAAAATCTGAGCATTATCACTGGGCAATTCATTTAATCTGAGAAGATTATTTTGATTGTCAACCCAGTTGCATTACATATCTTTGCTAAACATGATGTGTTAATTCTACTGTAGAAGTCATACAGACACACTTATTTTGCATTGACCAGAGATCTTCTAGTAAACTTGCAATATTTTAGGTTAAGAATTAGACTTACATTCTATGTTTTACAAGGTCAATCAGATACAAATGATATTCCCACAGAAGTCTTACCTTTTGTGAGGATTTCCAGCCACTGTTGTATCCCATCAAATTCCAGAGTCTTAGTGACCTTTCACCTGCAATCAAAAAGCGAGCCATAAATTTTTCAGTTCAATAGTTAAGCATTAAATGATACACCATGAGGAATGGATTGCACATGGATCTCTGATAATGGTACAATCCGGTAAATTCAACCTGTTGCATTGTAATTAGAGGATTTTTTTCTCTATTCGGAGGCGACGCGTTTTAAGTTTGCAAGTGTCTTCAAATAAAGTGGGCGGAAAGGCTGGTTTTGTACTGGTTACAAGTATCCTGTTGAGTAAAAAATTAATAATACTATAGTGTACATCAGAAGATCACAAAAACAGAACATCCGCATAAAAGTGTCCGTACAACAAATATGCATCACAAGCTAGTGAATTCAGCATCATAAAATATAGAGGCTTCAGACTTCTCCACAGAGAAACAAACAGCACACCAACCAAGCAGACACACTGAAGGTATTAGAGCAGTGTTCTATATCGGCAGTTTTTCGCTGTGAATAAAATGAAGCTTAGTCAGCAGACAACGTGTTTCACATAATGTTTTATATGATGATTGAATATCACACATGGGAACAGGAAAGAGTAGTAATAGGTTATCTAGGACAACCCTCACATGCTCAGTAGGATTAAACAATTTTTGAAACCTACAGTTGCCACTTACAGTTATGACACCAGGGTTGGGAAAGCCTTATAGTGGTTAAATTAATATTTGATGATTGGCAACACAGGTAATTTAAAGCAATAGCCCGTTGAAATGCTACCATCATGTTGAACTATTACCTGTTCGCAATTGCTCATATATGCATACCTATTTATCAAACGACAAATCTAATACCAGCTTGGAGGCCCTTATTTGCTTCAATATGGAAACCGACATTGGTGAAGGATACCTTAATATAATGCAGTTTCATTCACTGAATGACCAAACTATGTAATCAATAGTATTACAACCCAGTCTGAATGGCTGTGTTCTATGAAAAGGAAAGTAAAAACAAAATTTACCCAAATGGTTCAACAGATGGAACATTTCAAATCCACTATGCTGGCATGAATGGGTTAGGTGCAGATAAGGAGGTGTACAGGTTCCAGGGGAGCGAATGTCACCTTTCTAATGTTTGATCTCAGACTTTATCACCTTGTTTCATTAAAAATGGAGATTAATGGTAAGTGTACATGTATAAAATCACTCACTCATCTTATCATCAAAATACTAATGAAGAAAGCCTGAGCGAAAAAGGTTGGACAATTGTCAAAAATACCAGCAAACACCTAACACAACTAACTATAAATTGGGAAAACTGCAATGTTAGGATATCATACAACCTATTACTTACAAGCTATCAACCTGGAAATTATAACTCATGAAATTTCAACAAATCTGTATACAATGAATTTGAACATTTCAAAATGAGACCATATCAAACAAAAGCGCTTAATATTTTAGTCATTCTTCTCACATTCTAATTTCCTTGTTCAATTCAAATGCTTGCACGGAAAAATGGAGTAAACATGATTGAGATGAAAATGAAGATGAAAATATTTACCTGAAGGGGCCAGTGCAAAGTTGTTAATCCTTTGGTAACTGAGTGTGTTTCCAGTCTGAGATGTAGCATGGACAGAGCTTTTTGATTTTTTCATCAACTCCTTAAACAATAATTTATATAGCTTGGTGCTTTGCACAACATATATTTTTAAGTGAAAGCTTGACATGCAATAAATGGCTGGCGAATTTATAAGAAAATTCTAAGACTTGCTATGTCTGTGCACATTCCATGCAAAACATAGATAACTGCAACTAGCTTGAGATCTGAACTTAAATTCATAGTTGGTGAGATGGTATGATATCCAACATACCTAATACCATACCAATGCAATTGTTGGCATAGCTCCTTGAAAATCATATACAGTTGTGAGGGTCACTTGGAATTATGACAACACTGAGACTTCAGAAATAGGATCTGCATTAAGGACAGGTATTGGTCCAAGAATGGCTACTTTGCAAAGAGTGAACAGTACCTACCTTTTTTGGCAAGAACACCTCAAATTTAGCACCATAGCCAGATGTATGGACTGTCTTCGATTTAAAGGGTAACACAACCATCTCTCCTAAAGAAGGAGCTCCTTGAGAATAGGTGTCCTCATGGCGGGTTCGAGACTCTCCAGGCTGCAATATTAACTACTTTGATAATTTTTCACATTCTGTTATAAAAGTGATAATCATATATTTTAATCCTGGTCTCCTTGGCACTTTAAATATTTGGTTGGTGACGATATTTGACATTGACCCTCAATTCTGTGTATGTCAATTCTTATTAACATTCAGTAAAGCCTGGTACCCATTAACTGCAGAACTGTCCCAGGAACTCCTCTGCGATCATGCACGACCACTTGTGCATTGCTGTGATTGATCGGTACAAAATACACTGAGATCGTGCGTTTACAAATACCTTCGCACGAAAGTAGAATTGATTCTACTTTCGTGCGATATGTTGTGCGATATGTTGTGCTGCATTTTGTGGTACCCACAAATTCTTTAATCATTGCCAGTGCAAAATCTTAGAAATTCCTGAGATTAAAAAAGCACATTGGTGGGTACAAGGCTTTACATACTACATTAATGATAAAGGCTTATGAATTTGGGAAAAATGTATGATAACTGACTTCACTCAGCCTCCAGTGGCCATTTTCAAACTATTGAACTACCCATATTCGGCTATTATCATAATATATCCTTTACTTTAAATTCAATCAATGTTCAATCACTAAAAGTTCTATTCGAAATGGATCAACATTAACTCAATGCCAATAAGTAACCTCAATAATATGCGTGCTGCTTCCATGTTTCTCGTTCATAAGTCCGGACTCGGTGCTAACAGCTGTCTCCCATGATTTCCAATCAACAATACTCAGAGGTGGTGGTTCGATTGCAGTTTCCCACCAACGTCCCAGAGCAGTGTATGTGTTTTCGTCTGTCCGCTGACAACGCCTGAAATGACAAATATTTTGGTCAATTTGATCCCCTAATAGTGTTTCCCCTGAAGACTGAGTCTGCTGTTTGACGTGCAGAAAGAATCACAAGCTTCGACCTAAAATCTAACATACATGATTACAGGCCATTACATGTTAAGTGAGCTCACACTACTGTAACTGTTCAAATAAACATTCCAACTGATACGCTCAAACGCCAGCAAGTCTTACGAGGATCAGTGCATGAAATACATCGAAAGTGCAATTAAAAAACGCATGATAGACAAGTGAGATATCGTTTTAGCATAGGTTAATCATCCAGGGTTGTCGGTGATTGGTTAGCAGAGGGTTGAAGGTATGTGAAGGTATTTTAGGTTGTGACTGGTACAAGACTTGCACAGCACAGCTAAACAATAAAATTTCGGTTCTTGTTATTGTACAGATATATTTTCTTCCCTTCCCTAAGCTTGAGAGGTAAAGTTCTTTGAAGAACACGTATTTTGTGATTTCGAAAAATCAAATCTGATACATGAAAGCTATCAGTACAGACGGAAATCCTTGACCGTGATTCGATGAAAAGCCATAAAATGATGGTCATGTGCAGGAAGGCCTTTACGAATTGTTCTACCATGTGGGCATTATTGAGCTTTGAACGGATTGCCAAAAGTACAATACCAGCACTTATCATTAATGAGTTAGTATTTGGATAAGCGTTCACACTTTTTAGCATGATTACCTACCTGTACTGTAGTGTCTGCAAAAATTGAGCATAAGACGGTTAGAACAATGTAGAACCCATGAAACGTATGCATGAAATTCGGATGGTGCTAAGTGGCACCATCCATTTAAAGCAGCAATAATTATGTTGCTTTGAGCAAAATTAGTTCGGGAACCTGATAACCATAGAAATATCAATTCTCTCATAGCAACTAATTCTTTGAGCAATCAATATATTTCCGCAGCACGCCAATTAAGCAATGGGAGCATCCTACTGAACCGCTTCTTCATTATCTGTTGTATGAGTATATCAGCATTAGTAATAACAAAATATCCGTTAATCATTCAGCTAGCCTCATGTCATAGAATAGCAGACTTTTAGGGAGCTCGATGATTACCTTTGTTTGGAAAAGCAAAGGTAAGTTCTCTGCAGCTAGTAGACCTTTGGTCGAGTTTGGGCCATCAATCACTACAGAGCCCTTTTCATCTGCTTCCCATTCTTTCTGTCGATCAATCCTCAGAGCCATCTTGGATAAAAAAACCAATAAAATATTTATGTGCCATTACATCCAATACAGACAGTGTCACAAATAAAATTCCCAAATCGTATGAAACTAATCAAAATAATTCACCATTGTTGTGAGATTGAGATAATTGAATTTAAGCTTCAAAAGTTTTTGAACAACATACCTTTTTAACAGCTACATCGGCTGAAATACTCTTTCTGTAGTCATACCTGTTTCTCTCAACTTGATATGATGAAAATACTTGTTTGAACCCTCCATCATGAACAGATAAGATTAGACCTTCGTTGCCACCATGATAGGGAAAGAAAAGCTCAGCTCCTCTAAAACACACAGATATTGAGTTACAAGTATTAGGACATCAGGTCATGGTCAATGCGGTGAAAAAAACACTCATGGAGATAATGCACATTATTTTTATTCGGCTCTCTTATATAATCAATTAAGTGTCTGGCAAGTATGAAGATGCCAACCATGAAGAGAATTATTCAGAACATTCATTATTATCATATTCAATTATGAGGGAGTTCGTTTCTCCTCAATTCAACTGAAATTTGGGGTAATTGTATATCAATTCTCAATGCTCACCTTGAATCTGGAATCAGAGAATGCCGGACAGGAACTACAGAGAGAATGCTTGTCTGTGCTGGAGATTCATCATCATAATCTGATGCTGGTATAAAATAAAGGATACTATATTGAAGTTTGGTTCCACCAAATGTAAATCCTCTCTTGTTCTTTATTTGTTTAATATGTATCCACAAGTGTTACGGATCTCTCACTTATTTATGGTGGATAGAGAATGATGGAATATAGATACGTGTCTATTCGCAATATTATGCAATAAATCGAACAACATGTTTTATGAAATATACAATTTCTCTTCTCCACCATTCTCCCCTAGCTCCACATGTGGATCGTTTCTAACATTCTATCTAAGAAGATAATTCCGACAAAAACTTTACGAAATATACACATACCAGCTTCACCGAGGCTCTGAAACCCTTTCATCATTTCTCCGTCAGCAAGATCTCCATGAGTTCCATCAATGAGCTCCTACAAAATATAGGTGTAATTCGATTTACATGATACAACATGAGAATAACTTGATCAAAATTGATAAAAAAATTAGGTTGATCAGTTCATATCAGGTAATTTTATATCAAATTTGTAACACACATTTGGGAAGTCAGTTAAGAGATGAATTTTAGGAAGATGATTTAAGAAGTCATGCATCATGTGAAAGCCTGTGAAAGCCGTATTAACTTCAAGGAAATAAAAAGAATACCAAATCTCATTTGAAACAAAACTCCCATGAAAAAGAGGGCAATATGGAGGAGTATGGAGAGTAATTGTTGCATGTGATCTTGATTCTACAATGAGGTGAACAATTTTGTAATCCATTTTCCAATAAGACTTTCGAGTCCATCTACTGGCATATCATGTTTCCTGATGTACAATTGCACTGGAGGGGCATTGGAATCTTACTTAATTGTTTGAAAGTGTTACTACCAAACACTTCAGTAATTTCTAATTGGCTTAAGAGTTATATATATATATATATATATTGCGCTATGTTAGCAGATTTGGGCCTCCCATCGGTGTTACTTTTTACACTAATAGCAATGGATAAGACCCAATTGAAGGTCTCAATTTTGAAGAAGGAATTGATATATATGATATATATGATTTTTGGATGTAAGCCCCACAGGGATTTCATTTTTATTTACCAGTTGTCTCAAGTCAGGAAGTGCATCCTGCCACACAGCAACTGCAGCAGTCTGTGATCCTGCAAAAGATAACATAGACATTTGCTTCCAACACAGATTGATCTAGGAACTATAAAACTGCTAAAATCGAACAGGTGGCTATCAATAAAACAAAAACAAAATACAATTCTGGTTGTATCCACATACTTCTTGGCAAATCATTACAATATCTAATTATATATATGTCATGATTATTCAGAACCAAGAGCTGTGCTAAGCTATACAGTGTTTAATGCTCAGAAAAGGCAAACAACCAAGAGTTGTCACATCTATGTAACGAAAATGATAACTCCTTATTAATGCAGTTTATACACATTTTGATTCAAATCATCCTATGTGAGATTTCATACCACATGAAAAGCCAAAGGATGATTGCATCAATACGCTCATCGACTACAGATACATCATCAGGCTGTGAAGTGTTTCCTGACAAAAACAGTACCATTTTTTCATTGTTGCAATGACTCATCTATCGGAATATTGGATATGAACAGCTACAGGCACAAATTACTATGAGAAATGCAAATGCAATTTGAACGTCTCCGTTTACATTGCACCATTTTCTCAGATTGATCACAACAAAAAGAAATTGACAAAACTTTATGTGTGACATATTATCACAGCATGGCAAGGAAAATAACAAAAAAATTAAATTAATGCTTACCGCGGGCAGGGAAACATCTTGTGATTATTGTGTCAACATCACCTCTCATAGAAAACCAGTCAGCAGGTTTGTAGTCAGCTAGAATATCTGCATGTGCATCATCCTTTGGCAAACACATTTCAAGATGAGAGGGGTTGTTCCAAACAGCAAGGGCCGTAGTCAGGTGTCCTGTAAGAAGGGGAAACGTTAGACCACATGTTCCACTTGACAGGTCCCGCATAAATCACAAATTGCGGCGCATGAGCAATCATTTTATTACTGGCACTATAATTTTATGGCAACCCAATGTCTATCCAAGTGTTCAGTCCAATAATTCAGATTCACAAATTGTTTGTCAGCTAAAACAGTGTAGGATAGTAAAAGCTGCCTCTTAACAGAGTTATGCAGCAATTAGACTGATTAATGACACAACATTAAAAATTTAAGAAGATCATTCTGCAAAGTGTGATATTACTGTCTCATACCTGCTTTATTGGCATAATGCCATTGTCTGACTTTCTCCAACATCATGTCCGATAACTCAGTTGGCCCACTAAAACACAAACCGATAATTGCCTACACTAATATATAGATATATATATATATAGATTCAAATCTGTGCTTTTAAGTGTCATCTGTGTGTATTTGGCCCCAACTAAGTGTCACTCAAAAATAAGGAGTCATTTTATATGACCCACAAAAAAACATGTCTTAAATCCTCTTAAATAATCATGTTGGGCATCCTTAACCCAATAGTAATTAATGGTAGATAAAATAGCCTGACATGGTCGGACAACTCCAATGCAAAGACTGCCCTACACACTGATAGCCACTATATATATATATATATATATATATATATATATAATTATATATATATATGAATAACTCATTGCCCAGGGTTTTTATGGGTACAATAGTGGGATATATAATATATGACACTTTATTGCACAAATGTGTGTATATATATATAAATAGTTAATCAGGGTTAGGTAAGTTACCTGTTCATTGTCTATATAATTATATATATATAGTAAGAAGAAAAAATACATATTTTATATATATAAAACATTGAACAGGTAACCTATCTAATCCTGAATAACCATATGGCAATTTATGTATGGTTGCTGGAATGCATTATTCATATTTGATTGGTTCACAAGTTCAGCAATAGTACAGTTGACCTATTTTAAACTTTTGTCAAGCGGCTTGAGAAATCCTCAGTGTTAAGAATATATATCTGCAAAACAAGGAAGGTGTAGCATTTTGATTATACTCACTTCATGCTCATAGGCTGTAGGTATGCACTGATCAAATATCGAATCACAGCTAAGATTAGACAAAATACTGTCGATTTCCATCTTCCTTTATCCTCAAAGAGCATCCATACAGGCATAGTTGACTTTGACCTTTTTGAGGCTTCTCCAACAACACTGGATTGCAGTTGGATGTCAGCAGCAGTATCTGGGACGCATGTTTTACCAGAATCTTGAACAGAAGTGGTGTGGCAGTTTTCTTGCTGCCCGCGGCTTTCACATTCCTGGGTTTTTTCAGTGCTAACAGTCCAATTGGGTTCTGACCGTAGCATGCCATGGGATCCTGCCAAATCATTCTGAGGCTAAAAAAAAGATAGTATTTGTATTTGTCATCTGTCCCGTCGCCGAAATTAGGAGTAGTCAGATTGGATAGAAAGAAACTTTCAATTTCTAGGAATTGGGCTGTTGCAGATTGAGAAGAGATACACCCTTGCTACCCCGGCCTAGCAAGCTGATTTAGGCTTGAAAATATATTCAAATACTCGGATTGATTTTTCAGATAGTTTTTGTATTAAATCATGCCTAAAAGAGCTAACTTCAGCATTGGTAATGCAGGTAGGGTAAGTTTTACATTGCAATGCTAGCTGCAGGACACTGACCTGATTACGTGGTTGAGCAGATATATCTTGGCTATCATGGATTGCCGATTTCCAGTCGAATAGCTGAACGTTGTAATCCTGCGTAGTAGCCTCCTGCACGAGAAATGAATCAGAGAAATTACACCTGTCAGCATACACTGTTATCTTGCACAATCAATCATTTCTTCCTTTCAATGCAACAAACTCTTGCTGTTACTTTGCGGAATGATGTTTATCAATACAACAACATTTGCCAAAATATATAATTTGACATGGAGGACGTTTCAACATATTCTTTATAATGAAAATGTAGAATTAGCCTGTCATGATCAGCTTCATTGGGCAGGGATACAGAAAATGTCAACTTAAGCCTAGAACTGAAGAATTAGAGATGCCCCTCCCCCAACCAAAACATAGTGAAACTCTTGCAAAGGAGTGAATTTCCATCTCTGTGTTAAAATCGCCTGATAATGAATATCAACACTTTTGTAATGGTAGTATATACAAAAGCAATCAATACCCACAAAAACTATGTGATTGTATATAGTTCTGGTTTAGCACCTGCAGTGGTAACATTTGGACACATAGACACAATGTACAAGCCTTGTGAATAATACCTCATCAGATGGTTTCAGCCTAACCAAATTCTTCTTTAAGATTTCTAAGCACAAACTCTTAGCTGAAGCTTTAAGGGTTAACACAGCCTTTTCATCCTTTCCTTTAGGTTGGGCTGCCGCCTGAAACAGATTGGTTATTGATACACTGATTTGAAATCTAAACAACCTCTGCAATTTCTCAGGACAAAAGAAGAAATAATGACCATTATTTAGTCTAGATGAGACCTCGATCTTTTGGAAATTAACATGGTCTGATTGGAATGTGTGGAAATTTGTTATTATTAGGTCTTATCTCACTTCCCTTCAATTTCTGAATATATATTGGCGAATTCACTGAATCAGTAAGATTGAACTCTTGCTGCAACTCTTACTTCTACTAAGCACGGTCATTTGTTTTAAAACCCAATGGCCATTTCGGGGAATTTGTATCCAAATATGTAGGGATGGGATCTTCAACTTTAGAATTGATATTGTCCAACAGCCTGTGGCTAGCAATGGCAGATCAGGGCATACTCACCTTATCAAGAGGGATGTTGTTAGATTTGAAATTTTCCCATAATACGGAGAAACACAGATCGATGTTTGGTGTTTCATTCACCTGCAAGAAGAAAATTATCTTTCGGATAGCTAATTGTAGCATTTGTTTGCTTTTCCATCAAGGATTACGAGGTGTACCAACTGGTATGAAATGTAATTAAATCTATCTAAATTCTGGCAGCTTATAGGTTAGGCATTGATTGACATCATGGTAACAAACATCCAGAACTCAGCCAAGCTGCTCATTTATAGATTCCAAAGTGGTCGGATGGAGTATTGTTGAACTTTTAGATTGATACAGTAGACAAAATGCAATCCTACAATCGCCCAGAAATAGCAATGTCAGATTTGCTCCCCTTATGAAAATATTTCCGCCCTAACCTTAGACTTAACCTCCCACGGTTGAAGTATGTAAGGCTGTAATAGAATTGTTAAAATCAGGTGGGAATAAACTTGGGGTGTCTAGAAAATTGATTATTGCTTCATAATTCATATTTATATTCATAAAGTTATTCGGACTACTTTTCGAGCCATGCACATCATAGCAACATAGATATAATATGGAGAAACCACTGATAAATATTCATGGATAAGGGGAACATATCTGACCCTGAACAAGCATACGCAATTAATGTAATATGATCGCTGGAGACAATTTCTCATCTTTGATTGGTCTAAAAGTTCAGTAATACTACAGCCAACCCCTTGTAAACATTAGTCGAGTAGCTTGCCTGAGCTTTTGAAGATCGTTACCGCGACGGCAGCCCATTTCTTAACGTGAAGGCTGCCAGAATTTAAGCTAGATCCAATTACTGACACAAAGCTATATACTGATGTGATGTCTTCATAAATAGCTATGCTATGTTTTTTACCACTAATCTATGAATTTATATCGATGACAGAAACCATTGAATTGTTGTTGATATAGACATTGGCTAGATGTGAGCAAATGTCAGAGCATTACTTTGTCAGTGGATGAGCTAAATTTCAGCAACAAACACAGAAACAAATGCGTCCATTGTTTAAAACTAACCTTGATGCACACTTTAGGCACATTCAGCTTCTGACTCTCATTCTCCACACCCAACTTCTTGACCTCAGTATCCAGGCAACTAGCTGTGCCACGTCCTAAATCAGGTTCTTCAATCTTAACATGAAGAATCAATGTTATCAAAAGCACATCAGACTAGGATTTTGTAGAGGAAATGTCATATGTAGTAAAAAAACACCATTAATTGATTTCTTTATTCCGAGTACAAATTTGTCTCGACTTGAGTTATGACGCAAAATGAGAACAGGATGGTCAGTTACAAAATACAAAAGGTCATTGTCAAGGTTGTTACTCACAGGCTTGACAGGCTCAGAAGACACAACTGCTGGCTGACAAGGTATAGCTTGGAGGTCATCTGAAACAGCATCCTACAACAATTGTTCATTTCTTTACAATCACAGCTTTGGGGAGCTTTGTTAGCGCGATTGATAACATCCTTTGCTTTAAAGTGAGAGGTCCCGGGTTCAATTCCCAATCTCATTTCGACAAAGAAGATCAACTGCAATCAATAACTCTCATAAATCACCCATATCTCAGCCTCAGACAACTCCTATAATCTCATCACTGACAGATGAGACATACTTGTCTTTCCAACATCAAGGATGTGTTCTATCAGTAATAACCGAAAATGTACAGGGGTCTTTGAAAACTATGAGTGTCAATCTCCCGTTCTAAGAGAGTCATACCACTACACTACCCGCTTCCAACATAAGACAAGTTAGCCTCGAATATATACCGATGTGTTGATATGGACAGGACAAAAGAAGCTGCGCTTATTAGTGAGGATCAGATAATAAACAGCGGTCTGCTGAAGTTTGCTTTGCATACATTCTTGGGAATGAGGGTACATATGTCCTAATTTTTAAGGTACATATGAAATAGATGCCCTTAGGGTACGTATATTGTACCCTTTTCAAACATATATACCTTACAAAAGAATTTTGAATACCAAGAGCTACAAAGGGTGCATATGCGCAACCCTAGTGGTACGCATGCATACATGACGTTTCTTGACCCTAAGGGTACATATGGGTACTAGAGTACACATGCTAGACAAGAAAAGTGGTAGTTTAATTTCCCAAAATGGTATGTCATGGTGTGGTGCGGTGCTGTATTGTATTGTATGGTATGTCATGGTACGGTATGGTATTGTATGTTATGGCACGTCATGGTACAGTATAGTATGGCCATGGTGTAACTTGTGTATTCCTAGAGTTCAACAATCCAAGCAATATCGACCTAAATGCAGTGGAACTCCATAGGGAACTTACTGCATTGGCAAATGTTTGGTTTATAGGCAAGACATCATGTTATAACTAAGTAGTTGTATGCAAAGAAAGAGTGACATACCTCAAGCGCGACAGGCTTAATAGACATGGCATCTTCATCAGGTATTGATGGCTGGCAGGGAACATGTGAGGGATCAGGAGAGGGCGATATGTGATCATCAACCTAAAAAACATTAATTCTGAGCGTCACTTACTGATAGGTCTGCAAGCTGATTGCATATTGCTAGACTATAATACTCAATAGTAGCAGTTTTGTATTGGATCAGTGGGTGGAAGTTAGCCAAAATACATGACATATTTCTTCGGAGTAAGTCCCATTTTCAATGCAGCATGAGTACAAAGGCATATAAATAAAAATTTTGCCGCCTGCCCTATATAGCGACTGAAATGTGAATTGACAGGTCTTTTACCAGGGGGATCTTTCTATTAAAAACAGCTAAAATTGCTCTCTGCTGATAGCTCACTCAGTGAGTGAGACTTGCTTGGGTCTTGCTCAGAGATAACTGACTCGTAGATTGCACTATATACATTCTCAGTGAGCGGTTTGGGAACAGACTTGTCCAATTGAAACACCAAATTGAGCGGTAATTATGAGCAATTTGATAATGTGATAGTGATCATTTGCTTCAGAAAAGCATCGCTCATTCTAATTGAAAGACCCCTCTGGACAACGCCAAAGAAAGCAAAGCTGAACCTATAAACCCATTTCTCAGCAACTTTGGGCAAATCTAAACTGCTTGTAATATGGACCTATCATAACACACAGTTATAATTGAGAAGAAAGGTGTGGAATTTTGTTTCGATCGCAGATACGCGTTTCATTTCTATAATAAAGCTTTTCATACACTTTACTGACTGATCAGCCAATTTGGATCAGTGATTAGGGTGAAGGCCACCAGCCGGAGTATATACACAAATTTATATGCATGTATGGGGCTCCCGCGTGTTTTACTGAAGATTGAAGATTGAGTGTTTTAAATTTGAAGAAAAGATCTAAGTGAAAAATCATTAGAAGATTTCTAGTTTCAAGTAGACTGGATTCAGTCAATCAACTTGGAGTTATCTACTCAGGTTGGGTTTGTTTGTTTGAACAGACAACTCTACACAACAACAAACCATAACCACCCTCCCTGCCGATACCAGGGAGTTTGGTCCCAAACTCCCTGCCAAAACCCATCGGTGTTACTGATTTTGAATCACAGGATCCTGTGTTTGAGCCCCACCAGGTGCATTGATTGTCTAGAAAAAAATGATCACTTTCATTAGTAATAAACTTGCTGGCTCAGTTCTCACAGGCATTAGGTACAGCAGTTTTATCTCGATCGAGTCCAGTTGTTTTGTAGAATTTATTCTGAAGATTAGAGTTTTAAAATTGAAGATTGCTCTATTTCCTCTAAAGAAATTGAAAACAGCATTGTGTGCAGGGAGCCCCATGTATGTATGTAGTGGCTATATCAGGCCTACTGCAATAACTAGCAAAAATGTGTTAAAGTTTGGTGAGTATATGTACATATTTATATGTACTTTCTTAGTTTTGGAACTAGATTTTTACTCAATGTGAGGTGAACCGTTATACAGAGTGTTGGAATGATGCCAACTGAGTAATTGGAAATCCCACAAGTGATTCAGTGATTTATTGAATTATTCAATGCTGTGTTTTAGTCAGTAATAATTTTTTTTGGTATCATTTGAATGCTCATAATACTGTGAGTAGCAATATAGGGACATAGTGTGCACCTTACCTGCCAAATTTGATTTAAGTTCTGACTTTCAAAAAATTTTGGGGTTCTCCCAGGGTTTATCTCCCCTGCTGAAAGCAGAAGCAAAAGAGTCTGCAGTGAGGGCAGTTAGCATAGAGATGATATCCAATCTCTGTGATCTCGTATTATTAGGCATTTATAGATGCTAGCTCTCTTTCTTTGGTGCAGTCAGGACCCCAAAATTGTTTGAAAGTCAGAACTTAAATCAATTTTGGCAGGTAAGATGCACACTATGTCCCTATATTGCTACTCACAGTATTATGAGCATTCCAATGATACAAAAAATTTTTATCTTGCATTTCTACTTCAATGTTGGACTGCTTCCAAAAGCTATTTATCTGACTTCACAACATTAGGTGTGTTAGGTATATCGAAAGCTCCATTTCTTTGCCAAAACAGAAATTATACGTGCCAAGACATAGTTTAGGTGCCTAGTCCAATCCGACCCACATACAACATCCTGAGATGCGACGGCTGTTTTAAGATGTGCGACAGGTGTTGTGTGGACCATGTCACACAGCGCTCATGTTGCCCCTACAGCACCCACAACTCTGTTCTGCTCTATATGCCTCTGGAGTGCAGTAACACATTTGACCCAAACAGCACCTGTCACACAACTTACAACACCCTCTGCCAGAGCCTGTTTTAGTGTCCATTAAAAGCAGCAAAAGTTTTCGAAAATGACAAGCTCTCTCAATCTGGCAGACTGGGGAAGCTTGTGATTGCCAATATAGCTGGAAAATTGTTTGCATCAATTAAAAAGTTAAGTAATCAATATGATTTTCTGAAATCATAAGGTCAACATAATGGGAGATTACAGATATGATTCCAATAGGATAATCAGTGAGTGTGTGAGACAGAATGATATACTTATATAAACTAAGGAAAACTCATCAATGCTGAGTTATAAAATGAGTTGAAATTGCAAACTCTAGGCTTTCCCTTGTGCGCACGATTAAACTGTAGACCTGTTACCTTCCAAAATAAAACATGGTAACATAACTGTGATTCGAAACGTAAAAGAAGTCTGCTCACCTGAAAACTTCCGCTCCCAATTCCAGAGTCATCTGATCCAGCAGCCTAAAATTACAAATACTACACATTGTCAGTAATTATAGTTGTTGATAAAAGGTAGCTAACATTTTACTTAAACCCCACCCCCCCCCCCCCTCAGGATTTAATCATGCTTGGACTAGTAGGGATATTGATTGTGTAGAAAAATAGGTTGATTAAAATCAGGTTGTCATATCCTGCTTTTCACACAAAATATCAGTTGCCTTCGCCAGGTTGCTCTGTTTGCAGGCAGGTCGGAGCCAACCAAACCCCATAAGCTGATGGACTGCAGTGGGATATGTACCGGCAACCTTCAACATTTGCATGCTGAAGGAACAGCGCTCTAACCAACTGAGTCACCTCTTACACCCAAAGAAGGTTTTCATTCGGTAAGGAATCCATCATACACCTGCCATACTTTGTGATGTAGCACCATTGGTCTCATTTCAAGGACATCAGTGTCTTCGAAGACTGCTGTGTGACAGCCTCACCACAACACGATATAAACCCAGCTCTCCAGCGCCTTTTTAACGCCAATTCAGAAAAGTATCTTTAGGCTATGACAATATGCTGAGGGACCATGGCTCTATTGTATCAGTATCATAGATCTGATTCATGCAGCTAAATTTTCAGATCGAGCAATGCTGTCTCAATTACCTATTAGCAGTTTTTTACCCATTAGAAATGTTGATGCTGTTTGTCATCGTTATGCACCACTTTCTTGTCAAGACTCGTACAGCCAACCAGCTAATCAACGAGCCTCCACTTTGTATCAACTTATATTTCTGTTTTACGCTGCGCTCCAATTTATCCTTACGATGTAGCCTGCAGCATTATTACAAACACAGTGTCACCGCACAAGTTGTAAGTTTTGCATTATTTTATACCATACACTTGCTTTGACGTTTGATTTTTATGCAATAATTCGTATGTCATATTGGAATATGCTAGCGGTATCTCAAGTTGTCAAATTTGATGTCAATTACGGACTGAGTTCCTGTGCCTCCTGCTTCTTATAGACTTATTTCACTTCTTTAGGTAGAGATTATTATTACTTCCATACCAATTATCCTAACTAGGAAGAGTTACGCAACATAATGTAAAAGGGCGATAATTTTGAAAGTTTATTGTGTATTTACATGTAGCATAACCACATTATGTTCATCTGTTCATTGTCCCATCGCATTGTTATTTTATGGTCATGTCACAGTGTTTCAATATTTAAAGTGGCTTGACCGGTATATAAGGCCCAGTCAACGTAAAGCGATCACCCAGCCATATCAAATTCAAATGGGGTTAGCAGCATTCAAATTCCTCCTGCTTTTTCGGAAATAAGTTGAGCAGTAGTTAATTTTTTTTAATGGGAATCGTATGTGCTAAAGCAGAATTGTGTGATACACTTGCCCAATAAAGTTTTATTCCAAAAATCGCATCGGAAAGTGGTGAAAATACATAAAAATTGCCCAGTCCCAATGATTTCAAATCATCCGCTTCAAATTTCACGGGCTCTTATTGGTCAATTTTGACATTTATGATTGATGTGTTAGAGGTTGCCTAGATACCGTTGTCAAGATTGAAATTGGCCGTTGTAATAAAATCCTATAATCCCAGGTGTGATGAGCCAACATAACAATAGCTATATCATATGCTGCTATTCAACTTTATTTATAGGTGTCTGCAAATTACAATTTCTTATATAACACACTTGACCACTTGAGAACGCAACGTGGAATGGTTGTTAGAGGCGGAGACCAAGGCCATTCTCCGCCTCTAATTACACTGATCAGCCAATGGTCTTGCCTGTCACTACACATGATTAATCCCCGTGCACCCCCTCATTTGCTTAGTACTTTAACGCCGGAACTTATCGGCTACTGAATTTTATCGGCTAATGACTTTGATAATTACTCAAAATATCCTGCTTGTATTTTAAACAATTTTCCAAGGAATGTTCTTTCCAATGCATAAATGAATTGTTTTTAATTCACAGGGTACAACAACCAATAAAATGTTCGTTGCCGACCCCCTCGATGTGTATGCTATCTAGCCTAGCGTCTCTATACTAGTACAGCTATAGGGTACCGCGACAAATTTGTCAAGGCCTTCCCTAATAGGCCAGAAGCAGCCTAGCAGGACTGCTCTATAAAAAAATGGCACGGACAATTTTTGATGGCAGGAAACTGATCGCATATTATACTTCATAGATGTTTCTTCTGTAAAATTCACCGGGTGTACCCAGTTGTAGTGGTCATATTTAGAAATTACAAGGTGCTTTGTTTTTGCATTATATGTGTGGGGAGATAACTCCTATTCTGTGTGATATTACTAATCTAATCTTCAGGGAATTCCAGGTTGAAACTGCATTGTGGGGATTTTGTTGACTTGCCAATTTATTTACCAAGTAAACTTGCAGAAGTCTGCTCGTGTTAGATCAGGACAAATTAAAAATTTTCAATAAGTTTAATGTCAGTAATGTAGTATGATACTGTCTTGCGGCAGCATATCCGCAATATTTCTCAAAATTGCATATAATAAGTGAAATGTTAAGAATTCAATAAAAGGTGTTTCTAGGGTGGAACAACGTGCTGAATCCAATATTAAGGGTGTACCCAGTTGTAGCGATCATGTCAGCGGCAGCATATTTTCATTTCGTCTAAAAAATTGCTTTTAATGAGTGAAATATTAAGAGTTTAAATAAAAGATGACCAGTGGATAGGGAGCCACAGCTCGGAATGCAGGCAAATTGACCAAACTTGGTCTAGTGTACCAAGTCGTAGCAATCATGTCAGCGGAAGATCGGCAGCGCGGCAGAATATCGCAATTTTTCTCAAAATCGCTTATTATAAGTGAAATGTTACGAGTTTAAAACAGGGGTATATCTAGGGTAGAACAACGTGCTGAATCTAAAACTGAGAGTGTACCCGGTTGTGGCAATCATGTCAGCGGCAGCGCGGCAGCATACCTGCAATTTTCTTCACAATCGATTAGGTAAGTGAAATGTTAAGTGATTAATATGGTCAGCAGGAAACACGACTATATATATGATTTTAACAAGATATTCTGTCACATCATTTTAAATGGTGGTCAGCGACAGCACTACATCTCAATGAGAACAAGACAAAAAGCAGCCTAGGCCCTAGACGTGAGACAAATTTGATGTAGGAAAAAAGTGTGTACCCAGTTGAAGAGTTCAGCCGCAGCACTACTGCATATCCCAAATATTCACACTATCGATATGTGATTAGTGGGAAGTCAAGAGTTTGATGCAGTTGACACAAGTCAAGACTATAGTCCTGGGCTCTACATTGTATACGTTTTATCATTGCATGAGGTGGTTGGCGAGAGACAGCGCTACCGCATATCCCCATATCATGTCACTAGCATGTTAGGAAAGTATGCGAAGCTGGCATATCTAAGTTTTTCAGACTCTGACAGTTGAGTTTCTTTGCTGAAAAGTGAGGCACTCATTGAACTCTTTGCTCATGTGTTATGCAAAAGATATCCAGCCGAAAAATGACATAAGAGGCAATTGAAACATCAAAAATGTTGTTGGTAATTGCCCCAAGACAGTGGTCTTAAGACCATACAATATCATACTAGTCCCATAAGAAGTTTGACATAAGTCAATTGAAATTTTCAATTTGTGCTGGTCTGGTCTGATACGAGCAGACTTCTCTACAAGTTTACTTCGTGAATTAACTGCCATGTCAACAAATCCCACAATGCAATTTCGACCTGGAATTCCCTGATGATTAGATTAGTTAGACTACACAGAATAGGAGTTGTTTCCCCACACATTTAATGCCAAAACAAAACACCTTTTAATTTCTAAATATGACCACTACAACTGGGTACACCCAGTGAATTTTACAGAACATACACCAATGAAGTATAAAACGTGATCAATATCCTGCCATCAAATATTGTCCGTGCCATAACAACTTATGCTATAGCTGCTTCTGGCCTATAATGCTTGCAATGCAGCCAGTCATGCATCCCGATGATTTTATTATACCCTTTTTAATGCAATTTGATAGGTATTTGATATGCAACTGTACCGCAACTATAAGCCTACTGCACTGCAACTGTACCGAGGTCATATTCGATTGCTATACTGCCTTTCATACATGTATTATCAGTATATCCCAAACTGACAACAGGCCTGATGAACACAAACCTCAAGCTCCGATATAGAGACATTTCCTTCTTTCTCTGTTACCCCTTCTTCATCATGCACAACAGCCATTATTACATTCTCTATTCACAATCTGACGTTGAAGAAAAGAAAAAAAAAGTTATGTGCTACTTTACTTCTTTATAGTTTATACTAAATATTAGTATAACCGATAATTTGGACATAGTTAACTGATAGCAATAGCAACGGGTGAAACGAAACTGCAAACTAAACACGTGCTGAGTTGTGCACAATTGAATGGCTGCTAACTCACAATACCGCTTCCAAAAATCCTTATTAAGCTTTACTCACTATTTCCCTTATAAAAAAGTACGCTCATGTAATCTTGCTGAGAAGGATGGTTCACGTAAAAGCTTGTGTTTAGGTACCATTCATCATCATATGTAATCAATTACCATGATTTTTAAGTAAGGCCACGAACAAGAGAAAGGTTTGAGCGGCTCAGTGATCTCCATTTAGTGCTATTCGGTTTGGTAACCTCATCGCATTTCTCATCTTTGACGATTGGCTTGGTCTACCTCACCCATGAAGTTGGATCAAATCTCAGCTAATGGGTTTTCTCTACGAGACTACAAACCACAACCAAGGAGTAACAGCGCCTGTTACTCCTTGCTACAACAAACCTATAATAACTGATTTGAGTTCTATGTCACAGCAGCATGAATGAAGACCGTGATTTGTGAAATCGTCATAGAAAGCCTTGAAATACAATTCCGAACTTTACAAAAGTTGAGTCCAATGTAGGGATGCAACCTGGCTTTCTATATAATATTATGGGCTAGAGGAAACCGATCAAAAGTGCATAGTAAGAGTAATGACTATCTGACGAAATATTGTGAGCAGGAATACCCATGCACAGGGGAGATAAGTTCATATGTCATGTTTCTGATTATTGACATACGTTAGCACAATGAGAGATGTACAACATACCTAAATTCAACTGAGCTAAAAAAAAATTTTTATGGTCCGACCTAAGAAGCGAAGGTACCTAGGTAATTAGTAAGGCCATATGTCACCAAAGAATTTCGCCAGGAAATAACTTGACAATGTTGCACCACATTTGGCTTTAGCTAGAAAGGCACACCATAATGGTATTATAGACATCCCATGGACTTGTCCATGGCATTTGTGGTAGCATTTCATTATCGACCACTTCCGATGGTTGATAATGAATATCTACTACCAGCTATCTCGACACCATTTAAACGCTGAAACAACTCATTTTTGCGTATAGCACACAATCACAGACAATCATCACTTGAAGCCTACTAACTGGTCATCTTGCGGTATCACAGCAATTCATTTTATGATAAAATGCCTTACCTACCTACCATGTAATACATGTATAAATATTAGAATAAATATAGCGGAAATTTTGTGTCGTACAAATAATCCTTTTTATTTCCACAATAATGCTCACCTGTCATGTCATCGCTAACTACGGTTAAAGTAACGACCATACCAACATGGTCTCCATCCTCTAGGATCTGGTACAGGAAGAGCTGTGGTAGCACACTCTTGGCCCACCATAATGTACACGTGTCCTCCTTCTGGTACCAGCCAATGCTGTAAAAGTAGGCTATGAAAATATAACATTTTCGGTAAAAGTGATGCTTGTTTGTAGCTATGTCATGGTATACAAAAGATATTCCAGGCTCAATGATCTATGAGGTTTGAAAAAATCACTATTACCTTGATGCTCACCATTCTTTTACTGCAACTTAGCAGAACAGAAATTAAAACTAACTGCAAGCTGGTTTGACGTTGAATTCATACTGGCTTTATGTGGCAGTTATTACCCGCCAACTGCTAAGTCAATCAAAAACACCTGTCACCGGTGACGTGTCAAACAGGGCTTTTCGTTACATTGTTTAACAACCAATAAGGTGTCAACAAGAAAACATTGACAATCTACCAGCAAAGACTATAAATACTGCTACCAAAGATTATAAATACTAAGATATGACACTCCTATCAAACTGTGGTCTTCAGTTGAATAGGCAAGCGGGCCGCTTTATGATTAGTGGCTTTCAATAGAATTTCAATAGGAAATTCAAAATTTACACAGGTAGCCTGTTTGTTTTTCATAAAAATTATGTATTTCCAAATTTCACTGAAACTTCAAATAAAAATATTTTAGATCTAGACATTTCAGGCATCTCAATGACGTAAAAATCAAAATCATGTGATGATTACTAACAAGTGATTTTGAGTTTTTTACATACTTTAAGATGTTTTGACACACAAGACTTACTCAGATAAACTGTTCTCTTTACATCAAAAACTAGTATTTGCATGTCTTAAAGTAGATCCATGTAAATAAATGTGTTATCTAGTTATTTCAGTCTTCAGGGTGATAAAAAATCCAAATGAATTTTACGGCCTCCTAGAGAGTAGTATTGAAATGTGTTAGCAGTGGGTGACTTGGAGAAGCTTTCTGTTTTGTGGCATCAGATCGTGTCCATTTGTGCACCACAGTTACTCAGCACATCTAAACATGGACTATCAATATTACTGAATAAGTGCAGTCTTTGTCAATGCACAGATCAGTTTCTTTGAAAATGAATTCAAATTTTTGAGTATCGAGTTAGTATGGATCTTACTCGACAGGATAGCGTAGGATCTTATTGCAAGATTTGGTAAAAAACTATAAAGTACACTGTAGGATCAACTAAGTGACATTGGCCTTATCATAGCGTTTGAGGGGAAACATGACTAACGATAGTTTGACTACCAAGGGAAGGTGATATAAATGCAACTGTGGTGATCTTACCACTTACTATTTTGCCAGCGACTAAAAGGCTGGTAGGTTAACTATATGAAAGCTGAGATTATGGGTGGAGTTTCACTGATGTAGTTGAGTACTAGAGTATGGACCTGAGTTTTCATATTATAACACTAAGCTCAATCTAAAATAAAGGCCCCGTCATTCATGCAGATGGTTGGGTAATTTTCGCTTAGCATATGTATAGAAGATCCATGTTCGATTCCCGGCGCCGGCTGTCATTTCTGATTTGGCACTGGCAAGCCATTCATCCTAGTCAGGTCTGTTCGTATCAGGACAATAAATACAGGAGGTCTACTGTGTGCTTGCATGCAGTATAAAGATCCCCCTCTGCCTCTTCGAAAAAAGAGTAACCGACAACGGCGGGCAAGGGTATAGGGTACTACCCCACACAAGCCACCCGAGCTTAAGGGGGCCCGTTAAATAGGGCAGTCAAATAAGACCTAGTGCATAGAAAAAAAGAAAAAAGAGACATGTCCATATGGCGCTATGAACTGGACACTTTTTGGGCCGTCTCTATAGCCACATTTACCTCTTAAATTGGAGCAAATGATTTCAAGTAAATATCTTGATTGAGGTGATTGGTAATAATGATTATTGTCATGGTTCACAAAAAGATTTTGTCGGAGGGGGAGGGGGGGGGGAGAAAAGAAGGCTGTTTTTGGGCTGTTTTTATCTAGTTTTCAGTTTGTGAATGACAAATTTCATAAATCTGACACCTTCCTTTGGTCAGCTTAGAATGACTGTTGGTCATAGAAAACTTTGTTTGATGTAAGGGCTATCTAGTATTGTGTGTACCTTGTCTTACTCATCTCACAAAGCAATGTTAGCCACTAAATCAAATATATCTGCAAAATCCATTGACTGAATAAATGCCTAGACTGTGGCCCATATGTTCTGGTAACACATGTAAAAAAATCAAGAGAATTGCATGAACCATTCTCAGGCAAATCTGAAATAAGTAAGGCTATGTCTGCAGAAAGAAATCATTTCTACATTGTAATCTTATATAAACAGAGCAAGCGAGCACAGCATCGTAAAATGACAAACACTCGTTTTCACGCTTGAATTGCTGTGGACAGGGAATGCGTTGAGTGTCATGTCATAGTCATTGCTGCTACCAGTATATTTTCACAGAGTAGGATATATATCCTTACTCTGTGATAGTTTGAAAGAGTGTTTATCAAGTATGTCAACAAGATCGCAAGCAAAATTGACTGTCTATAAATGGTCTATCCAAAATGAAACAACGGGACAAATGACCTACCCAAAGTATTTGGCTTATCTAACAAGCTGACCAGCTTCATGTGGACAAAGTCTTTATGCAAATATCATGAACTTTTTATAGAATTCTATTTTTGACTGATCCCTTTTGAAGCAGTAAAGTTGATAGAATGTGGGTACCTGCGAGTTGGGTCCTTAAAAAAAGTTCTGTCAGCTGTTAGCAAGTAGTATAGCTGTTACTCCTTGATGTTAGTATATGTGGTTATATAATAAAACCTTTACGATAATTAATTAACTTTTGACCTTGTCAGTTATTTCAGCTTGTTCAGTGCTGTAAACTCAGAGCCAGCATGTACATCATCATAAAGCAGGAGGGCGAATGTCCTAACACAATAAAATTATTACCTAGAATAACTTGAATTTCTTTGTTTTTGTTCTAGCTGACTGCTTATAAGATATTTTGATGTGCGGGCCGTGAAAATAAAATTGAACTGACATTTGAGATGACAAGTACTGAAACGATAGATTGGACTGCATCGCTATGTGAATTGACAATTTTTTTATTTTCAGGAAAATTCATTTGATCAAACTAGATTGAATCTTTTCATTTGTAAAATACGTCAATAAGTGATCGTCAATTTCTATTTTCGAATCCAGTCCTAGAACTTTTTTCGAAGAACTAAAACTGTACACTGCACACTCATCTCTTTCCGCATTTACTAGGAGCGTTCAAGGAATCTATCATGAACAAACAAGTGAACTAATCCTATGTAAAGATATTTGAATGGATTGAGATGGCTAAATATGCTGTCAAGTTCATTTGCTGCTGTCGGTGTGTTGCCATAAAATTGAAGAACAGTGGAAATTCAAAGAATGTTTGATCAACAACAACAATGCTGCTGTAGGTCACAATTTTGTCGGACACGTCTCTCATTTCGTATTTACATTGCAAGTTCAGCTTCTAAAAATGCGCTTTCTTTCTAACTACGCCAGGTAAACTCCATGTGAAAGAGTGATCAGGTGAAATATTCAAATGAGTATAGCAGAATGCGCTGATTCTGCGTGGATTCGAATTCAAAATATTTGCAATCTCAAGAGCTTTGTTGGTTCGTAAATTCCTTACTGTGAAAGCAGAAATACACAATGGAACCTTCAAGAGCGCATCAGCCGTATTTTTTGGAGATAAATTGGTATGACACAACATCAACGCACTGGGTTGGATATTCTTGATGAACCTTAATGATCACTCTTGCCAGCTCTCACTAAAGCAACAACACAACATGCCATGGCATTGAAACACGGACATTAATAAAAGTGAGGCGAAAGGACTTCAATAACAGCCACAATTTACCAACAAAACATTAAACATTATAGCTACGCTACTTACATCCTTATTTTGCTCCTCCCAGTAACTTCCAGATTATTGCTATCCTCTTGATGGTAATGACAGTATATCCACTCACCCACATCCTTCCATAAAACAGAGATTTTTTGGCTTCATGAGCGAGAAGTCGTGTGAAATTTACGCAATTGGCTTTTTACCTCCCGGGCTTAAAACAGCTTATAATCCATTTGATTAAGTTGACGACACAGTAATGTAAACCACATGCTTGTGTATAAAAGCGATCAAATAGGCATAGTACTTGTCAAAATGTCATTGGTTTATGATAGATGTTTTGCGATCGTCGTAGCAGTTTATTGACATGAAAAACAAACTATGTGGATATTGTATCACAGTTACTTTATCCAGGAAGTACTCCTTGCTTCATCCTACCAGTAGAGCTATTTGACAACTGAAATGCAGGAAAAGTTGCTCCGAAGTCAACTTAAAATTACATGAAAGCAATCTTGTAATATGATGAGACAATTAAGGGAGGATGATAGCCTGAGTTTTCTTTTGATATGTCTTTTTGTTGGCAAATGTTTGTGACAAAATATACCAACCAACCGACCGATCGACCGACCGACCGACCAGTGATCACTGTACACGTCATAAACTGGTGCGTAGATTTCATGCCCTGATTTTGAAGACCAGTTTGTGCAAATTTGCCCATTAGGTGGCAATTATGAGATTTAAGTCCCAATTAATTACCTTGAAGGCTTGAAGCTATGCAGAAATCAATGAGCACAACTTTGCATGAGTGGCAGCAGTAGTTTAACTTCGCTTCCAAGTGTGTTAGTCTAGTCTGTCCAGTTGGCTTCTACATGATAAGTAACAGTTCTTCTCTTCTTATCATCAGCTTAATTCCAATTTTACATGCCAGCAATGCACTCCCTCCAATCGATGTCAGAGAGTGTATTTGGTTGTTGATGCACTTCTCTAGTAGTTGAGAAATTTTAGTCTTTCCCTATTGGTTTTCTGTATTAGCACTGATTGCGATACTATGGTGGTCAAGCTTAGCCATATGCTGAGGATTAGCACCGTCCGTAATGAGGCTGGGTTGTAAAAATACTTACCAGATATATAGAAGGCGAGAAGGTCTGGCTGTAAGTCCGGGTAGGAGTTGTCAGTCAATTGGCGGCAGACTATATCTATCCCAGCTCATTTGTATATCCCATCCCAGCCCCTACCAGTGATGAACTAATTCTAGCTAGCGGAAATAATCACATGAAGATATAGAGCTAAGAATAGCTTTCAGTAATATGAAGAGTGAATCAGTCATTGTCAAAGTAAACAGCCATGGTTTGTGTAATTACCTCTTAATTACCACATATGACAAATGGTGTGTAAACGTATCTCAAAAATACAAAGTCCACTGATGCCCAGTGTCATGGGTCCGTGGGGGGGGGGGGGGTAAGTCCGAGGGGCCCATCATTGTACTGTGTGTAGAGACTGCCGGGACTATATGTGTTATTATTAGGATCCATTTGTGGTCATGGGAGGCCCTGTGACTCATTACAAAATAAAGTACAGTTATATAGAGACTATAGATATATATCTATAGTCTCTGGTATGATGGATAGGCCCTGGGGGCCGATGTCAGGGAGACATGTCCCAAGACACCTATGAGAATTGTATAACAAGAGGCCTTTCGTTTGGTGAACAAAGGAGTACAATGGCAGGCAAAGTTTGCTTGTCTTTATGCATGTTGGGTGTGTGTGATCGATGGTTGGGGAGAGTGTATGCTAGCCTCAGTCCTCCAATTTTGCTACACTCATTTGTGGGTATACAAAATCCACCCGCTGCTACAATATGTAGGAACCACTGGTAAAGGGTGTTTGACAACTGTACTTTATTTTGTAATGTACGTGCCATTGCCAATATCAAGATGCCAACGTACAGTACTGGGGTGTTTATAAGTTATGCACCAACATTCAGTTCATTCATAGATAATATATCCATTTTTTTGTGGATCGATGTACTCTGTAGACAGTCCCTTGATTCTCCTGCACTCCTTCTGCAATGCAGTGAGTATGAGTATGCATAAATGATAATTCAACCAGCTGGAACTCTGGGAAGGTTTCAGCAAGAAGTAAGCTTGTTATTATTACTACCTGTTTCCAGTTGTTCATGCTTCCATGTTGTAAATGACTCCGTACATTTCATGCCATTTGGAATAGCATGATGCATTGTAGTCTATCTTGTCAAGCTCATGTTTGTAGATTCAGAGGTAATTATCATGCTTCCATGTTGTAAATGACTCAGTACATTTCATGCCAATCGGAATAGCATGATGCACTGTAGTTTATCCAAGGATCTCCTTGGTCTATCTTGTCAAGCTCATGTTTGTAGATTCAGAGGTAATCTTCAGTATTTATGTTCATGTGCTATGACATAGACATGTAAAAATACAATACAATACACTACTAACAAAGCTTACGCAGTCTATTGATATATTAGCTCTGCTACTAGACCATGGTCCAACACCTCTATTTATTTCCCCATTGCTTTACATGCAAACTATGTTGACTTGTCACCTCAATAAGCCTGCTTCAGGTTCTTTCGATTCTTTAACCAGACCACTCAAAATGATGGTATGCTCCTGGTCTTCCATACTGGTGACTATGGGTTGAAAAACGGTTGTCAGAATTTTTTAGTGGCCCCATATATAAGACCATTGCATTTTGCACACATTTTCGGTCTAATTTACATTAGCCAATCCGTATGCATTGATCTTCCAAAAACATTTTCAAACTTTAATTCAATAGATTTCCATTGCAAATACACCTGAAAATATTAACAGGGTTCAATATCACTGATAGCAGTGCTTTTGAATTGGCTAAAGCCTCATTTGTCATCAGCATACTAATCATTTTATTTTGGAGGATGCAACAAGTTCACCTTCACCCAATTACCATTCTGCTTGCAGGATAGCCTTGTGACATAGTCTGCCTCAACAGTTTGCACATGCGCAGACTGCCCAATTACAGGTGTATTACCCATGTGCTTTCGCAATATTTGTATACAAAGGAGTAGCCAATGAAAGAAAGCTATTAAGCCACGCCCACATATCCTGGACTTCCGATATTGAGGTTAGTACCAAGGAAGTGCTATCACTACTAGGACTAAGTAGTCGCTCGTATCACTCACTCACTGAACCTCAATTCTTTTGACAAAACATATAGACTTAACCTGTTTTCTTCGACTTAACCGTTCTCTATTGATAATTGAAGCGAGGTCTGAAATTGATGATGAATAGAAAGCTACAGGTTTAAGTGATGATACGAGCCGAAGGCGAAAGACATGTGTATGTTTGTTAGAAAGTATGAAGAATAGACTTAGAATTAGAGATAGATAGACTCAAGAAGGAACTCCTTCAGTCCTTGAGGCTTGATAGAATTATATGTTAATTTAAGTATAATTACTATACTCTTTGTGCTTGGTATAAGTGGAACTTTACTGTGTTGTGTATATGTTTTTTACTGTCACCTGTGACTTGACTGTGACTTGAGTAGACATATGTATGTATGTTTATTTATATATCACTGTACACCACCATCATTGGTTGGTACCACATTTACTAGTAGGTAGTACTGCTACCAAGGAGGAGTAAAAGTACTCCTCGCTGTTGCCTGTCTTGAAAGGCTATCCTCGCTGCTACCTAGGCCACGGCAACTGCCTAGTTATAGCTCTATCTATCTATGGCTCACTATGAAAATCCTAAATTGAATTTAAAATTAATGACATAAATAATAAGAATAAGATAATAAATTGTCTTTATTATTTATATGATAACAATCTGGCAATATAACCCAGTCGGCACAACTGCATCTAAACTATGTTGGAAAGATGTTTCAAGGAGCCTTGGATGTTTATACCTTAGAGGCTGAACTACGTCTGCCTAATGTGGCAATCTGTCATGCCATTATATGTTGGAATGGTGCATTTTAGTAGATATTGTGACGAGATATAAACTGCCTCTGCTACACATCTAACAAGAGGCTTGTGTATATATAGTAACCATGCGTTTCTTGACAGCAAAATTATTTGCACTATTTCATATCTCAGTATGTATTTTATTTTAATTACGATTTATTAGATTTAATATTGATTAGCTTTAAGGGGTGTGTTTCACTCTTAGTGATTCAGTCCACATTGGATGTTGACTAGCAGGCCTATTAGACCATTGGACTTCCACTTGTGTAAGGTAAGACAATGAATCATACAAAGTGTGACTTCTAAATATTTAAGTCGAATACAATCGGGTTCAACTTTATTCGCAAAGAACATTAAGTGGTGCTTAATGCAGGTAATTAAAACCCTGGCTGTATATTAACCTATTTCAAAACACTGACATGTATTAATGTTTCAAAGTTATTGAATAATGGTTTATATACATAATTATATTGCACTGTTGGGTTAGCACAAGGGCTCACCAAACGTTAGCAGCTTACCGGGGAGATAAATGCAAGTAATGTAAACTAATTCAACAGCTACGCAGTCATAAATGCATCATTCCCATGCAGCTTAGAGACTAGTAGATTTGATTTTAAGCAATTGAATAAAGCAGTGCAAAATAGAATTGCACACAATTTGGAGCCACACAGAGCGTTAGCAAACAGATTGCAAAGCATTTTTTCCCATTTATGATGCCAGTATTCTTGCAGATTATTCTCTAGTAAAGTAGATGTAGTTACTGCGCAGTTACCATATTGGAAAAAACTGTGTTGCTTTGTATGCACCATTTATGCCTCTACGCAGTCATGAACGCATCATTCCCATGCAGTTTAGAGACTAGATTTGATTTTAAGAAAGAGGAATAAAACAGTGCAAAATAGAATTGCACACAATTTGCAGCCACGCAGAGTGTTAGCAAACAAATTGCAAAGCATTTTATCCCATATGATGCCAGTATTCTTGCAAATTACTCTCTAGTAAAGTAGCTGTAGTTACTGCGCAGTTACCATAATATTGGAAAAAAACTGTGTTGCTTTGTATGCACCGTTTATGCCTCTACAAGATATTGAATGTTAAACATGTTGTTGCATACTATGTGCCTTCTGGGAAGCTGCCTCTAAATATACTGGTCAAGTTAATTATTAAAACAACAAATGATTGATGAATGGGTTACTATATTATTCAAATCAATGTTACTGGAGCCTAAATCCAGCAGATGAGAAGAACAATGAATGGGCTCTGAGCTACTTTTATCTCATTTATGGAAAGGTCCCTGAGGTGATCTGAGGCCGGAATAACCTCAGATATCTTATATTTGACTGATGAGCTTAAAATCACAGTCACATATGCCAGTGCAGGGCTTCTGACTACTTCCTCGTTACTGATTTGCCATTACTAACTCTGACCAAAACATTTCTGACAATGCTTGGCCAACAAATTGGAAGTCATGCTGACAGACAAATGATGAGTCGCTAGGCATATATATATAAGTTCTGCTAGTTTCAAACAAGGTTTTGGCTTGAGAACAGCCCAATACTGCATGACAGTACACGGATTATAGTACCTGAGGTAGGCGAATGGAGAAATGTTAAAGTTTGTTTATGTATTTTGGTCATCACTCATCATTGACCTAGGAATGAGGCTGATCTGGGCAGGATTTGATTTTATTATAATCTCCTTAAACAACGAGCGTGACATAACTGGGTGACAAGATTCTCATTCGGACTGAGTCTGTTATTATATGCAATGCTCTTGTTATTGGCATAGTTTCCATCAACTACCTACAGTGCATCCGAGTCTTCAAATTCAAAAGCCAAGACTCAAAGGAGTAACCCATCTCAGAAACTGCAAATCCACATGAATCGTCCAAATACACAACCTAATACACATTTCACTTTGATATAATACAAAGATTGCTCTCACAACGATCATTTTGCACACATGGGCTTTGTTCCTAAAGTGATTTGAGCAATGATTTAGTATGGGTTCGAGTTTTTACCAGTTGAATAACCTACTTCTTGTTTCTATAGATTTTAAAGCTGTTATCTGAAACATGGAGGCTAACAGTTTACTGGCAGGACTCAAGTCTACAGTAGAAGGTTTACTCTCAGTTCCTACAGCCAATGTATGGTCAATTTATGGAGGTCTAAAACGACTCACTACATGTGTGGAGAATATACTCAATCATGGTCTAAAGTTCCCTCATCAGGTTAGTTTTCAGGTTCCGAAAGACACCGCTTGTGAACCCAGATTATTCAGTTTGTGAACCTGGCATGTTTTTTATCAGTCATCAGGTGATTGTCTTTCAAAGTTACCTTCTTGTAAAGTATTTTACTGGTTCATATAAAGGGGGAGCTTTCAAGGTTGAATGTTCCAGCATCCTTGAGTGTATATACTTACTGATATACTGAAATATGTACAAGTAAAAATATCTGATGAAGATGCAGCAGGGCATATCATAATCATGATTCTCTGGTTAATGAGGTCAAACAGTTCAATGACCTGACTTGCCTGATCTCAGATGCTGTGGGAACTTACAGTATTCAATATTTATAAACAATGAAGATGATGGCTAGTAATTCTCCACTTTGTGTTTATGCCCAATTTGATCTTGTTGGTACAGCGTTTAAATTCACACTATCATACTGATTCATTATTTTCACAGTCACAGACAAATCAGCCTACAGCAGATATAGATTATAATAACTTTATTAAATCACTTCACTGGTTGAATCCTGTACTGGCACCATCTACAGAGAAGATCAGAAAGATCGCTCAGGAACAGAATATCTCAGAAGGTAAATCTGTACTGTGACTCAACAGTGATGTAGTGCCAACACATCTTCTCTGCTAGCAATGGTTGATTAATCTGATGACGCCCTAAATGAGGGAGAAATTCCGCAATTAATTTGGTAGCCCAGATAGCATCCTCTAGAGTTCCAAAACAAATTTACTACCGTTTCATCATCTTGAGACTGACAGGGTCATAAAACTGCCTCTAGCTGTTCCTGATGGTAAATAAGAATGGAATTCGATAAGTCATCATAGCCTTCACCCTTGGTTGTAACTTGCTCCCGTCCATACTGTTGTGAGCTGGCCTGTAAACAATTTCAGTTATCTCTGCCACAATAAATCAGCCCTGTCCCTATGTCAGCAACCTGCTAGTGGATCCCCAAAATGAGTAGCTATTAACTTGAGTTTAGTTTTGCTGGTTTTGGGATGACTAATTGTCAGCTCACACTATTTTTTATAATGTAAAGATGATGATTCAATTAAAGCAAGGAATAAGTTTCACTTTGTTTCTAATATATAACGAAAGGGCAAACTTAATTTCCTGCTAATACATTTCTCCTATAGGGTATGATGTGTCTTCAGTCATCTATCGTTCATTGTAAAGGTCACATAGATAGTAATGTTACAATGTTCTGATGTTACTGTTATACTTGTTATTCTCAGGTAGAGCGTGGGTGAGGCACAGCTTACAGAATCATACTATGTCTGCTCAGCTCAAAGCTCTAGTCAGCGATCAGCAGAACTTATATAATAACTATACTGGTATGTCTCTCTACTTCATCATAGTGATAAAATTAGTAGTAATGATCGGTTGAATTTGTCTGTATTAGGAGTTGTTCCCTCTTCAACACTTCATATATCTTCTTGTATTTCCATTGTACATTGGTATTTCCCAAGACAAAATATATTGGCTTGGTTTTTTACACTTCTCAATTGTGAATGGCTGGTGAAAATGGACTCGATGATAAGTAGCCACCCCAACAGGAAATTTCTTTATGGATGTGAATCTATGAAAAATCATGCCACAAGCTGTGTGGTTTGTCTAAGCCTATGATGTGAATACCATATAAAGGCTTGTCTGATGTACAAAACAAGGTGCAGTCTGTAGCGATGACCTAAAATAGTGTGGATTCATTGGCTACCTGTGAAGTGTTTGTAACATTGGGGAGTTAATCGGGATGTATAAACCCACATGACTAATTGGGTAACTGTAAATTGCTGAACAGGCTGAACAGACTGAACAGCTGAAGAGAATTTCTCAGACTACTATTTGTTTGATTCTTGACATGATTGGCTAATTTTGCATAAGCATGGACAATTCTTTATATTCTTCTCATTAAATTATTTATTTTAAGTTTGCATTCACCTTATTTTCTTTTAATTTTATTCACAGTAAAATTTTCGTCGTTACACTACTAGTGAATGGATGAAAAGTAGCCCCCCCTCCCCCTATAAACAAAGTTTGTTAAGACTGGCTACATGGAAGGTTGTCCAATTTCCAGAACACCATCAGAAATGGCACATTGATTGCTTCATTTGCTTGTCCTAAATTGGTTATATAAGGTGCTTAGTGACTCATCAAATCATTTGGTTAAGAGGAATGTGTTTGAGAAGTGATAGTCACCCAGAGAAATGACTACAAATAATAATTTTAGTCTGAGAAATTCTGTTCAGTCCGTTCAGCCTGTTCAGCAATTTACAGTTACCGTGACTAATTGCATATGGGGCAAGCCTGTCTTGACTAGCTTTGTTCGATGTTGGAGGATTCCCACCCCCCAACAAAGCTTGTCTAAATAGGCTATAATGAAGTGCGGTAGGTAGGGTTGTAGCACTGTTGTATTTGATGAATGCTGTTTAAGTCAACACAACTCTACACTTATATCTCATTTATCCATGCATACTATCAGATCATAAGTTAGGACACCAATCATCACCTCACATTCTCTGGTTATCTTATCTGTATACAGGCTACTCTTAGAATCAGATAGTGAGCTGAGATTCTGTGTACTATGCATAGCCTTAGAGTCAAGGGTCTTAGTGCACTTTTGAGAAGTTACAACTACAATGCATTGGTGTTAGGGATTCAATCAAAGGATACATCTCAACTCTATGATTTGATTTACTACTCTTGAATAACAAAACCTAGGTCTCTATCAGCTCTTTCCATCTGTAAGGTGTAGAATTGAGCATTAGCTGAAAAAATCTCTTGGAAGTCTTAACCAGATGTAGCTATGTAGAGGATTTCTGATTTCCTTAATACATAATCTATGGATTTTTAATGACATTATTAACTATCCTAGTTATGAGTGGCCTGGTTAAGACTTCCAAGTGTTTTCTCTGGCTAAGACTTCTAGCCTTATTTACCACCTTACAGCTGGAAAAAAGCATCAATACAAGTTCCAGTGTGTCAACAGTCGTGTAACCATCCTTTATGTCCCAGCTGGAGAAATCGCATAGAAGACTATTGTCCCAGTGACAGGTTATTCATTTTATGACAATTTCATTTATATTGTTGATAAAAATGAGATTGTCATAAAATGAATAACCTTTCACTAAGACAAATAGGGAACCAATGACATAGTTGAAACACTGGCACTCGCATCAACGCCTCAGCGGCCGGCCCGAGCTATGCAGTTTATAGATAAGCCTGACTGTATGGAGCTGAAGCTAATATCACCTTTGCTCTGTGCCTTATCTGGTGTGTATCTGAGATAACTCTGAGCTTCTCTTCACATTACAGAAGAATCGTTCCTGTGTCACAGAGCTTACTTTGAGGCTCTGTGTATCTGTCTACAGGCTGTGGAGAAGAACAGACCATCACTACTCACTAATATAGATCATAATCTGGTATGTACATCACTTAGATTTAGTGGATATTATTGGGACAATAATATCTGGCTACTTTAGGGGAGTAAATATTAGCTTGAGTTTAGTTTAATCAAGGAGGTTGGGATATGGGCCTACCACCCTACCTGGTGTATTAAGCTTGCACTGATTTACACTAGCTAAGGCTAAGGGCTTTTCTTGTTAGGTAATGAGGATGAGCAAATGCCAGATAGCCTTAAATTTGAATATTTCAAGCCTAAGCGAAATTGTGAAGTTTTCAATTATGAATTATTCTTCAGCTACATATGGCTTGCCTTTCATGGAATTTCGGATAGTTATCTCAGCACAATAATGCCAAATCAGCTGTTATGCCTTCGAACATGGAATAACCTTCCACGTCCAGAAACCGCGGACCGTGAAACAAAGCATTATACAATTTTTTATATGACGATTATGTGGGCTTTTACAATTACAGTGAGCAGGTCTGTTGAACCAAATCTCTGAAATCACATGGCTCTGAATCCTCTCTGTTTTGGTCTTTCAATTGAGCTAATTTGCTCATGAATCTTTCTCTCAGAATATATAGTATTCCATTGGGCAATGTTACCTCAAGCAGGTATCGTGTTTTTCAACAATGAACAATTAGGTTGCAATTGTGTTGATTTTTGATTGCAGTTAGCCTGTGAAATGGCTACTGGGTATGTAATTGATTGAGCACAAAGGCATTATCACAATAATTAATATGGGCTGTATGGACATTGCTCTAGTTTTGGGACTGAGCAATTGTTGAAGCTGTGAAGTTGTACAATGATACAATGATGGTGTTCACCCAAGCAGACTGAACTATTTTCGTTCTATAAACGTTCGGACCAAACAATATGTTATTTATTTGTAGCTGGTGAGCAGCCCGACTAAGTTAAGATCATCAACATTACCTTTACCTACAGGAACCCCCAGATCTGGACTACATCATCAGCTGAACTATGGTATGTGTGTCAAGGTCGAGTTATGGGCTGTATGGGCTGTATGTAAACTAACTACACTTGCTGTTAGTGTAGTTAGTTTAAGTACCTCGTTGGGGCTGATATGTTTGATTTTTTTATGGTGCTTATTGAAAAAATTTACAATCGCTAGTATTAGTTAAGGTCCACTTAGAGAGCAATAGTTTACTGTTTAGAAAAATTAACAAATTATGCAATGTGATCAACACCGTATTTGTGAGATACTATTTGTACCTATAGGAGGCCCAAGTATCATTAATCGCAAGCTTTGACAGAAATAAATGTGGTAGTTGTGCTGCAAGGTATTGTTATCCCAATTTGAGTATTCATTGTAAAATCTGCGCTTCTAAACGACTATATATGGTAATGTATGAACACCCTACAGCGGAAGTCTTGAAATTTTCTCCTTACTAAGTTGGATGGGTTAAACAATTATCATCATTGCATTTCAAACCGATCCATTACTTTCTCGTTGGGATCAAAGTGGCCAATATACTGACACACTGCCAGATGAATGAAACCTTAGATCGATATGACGGATATTTTGTCCTGTGATTTTACCACATTTATCTATTCAAAAAATGCCCATCATACGTTGAAACAAATAATTTGAGGGAAACTAATGATATTGTCACACCTGACATTCATCCAATTGATCAATCTGTGATAAATGATCTAATCGTGGATGACATCAGTCATTGAGGCATTGGAACACAAGCATGAGCTATGGCCCCCTAAATGAATGATCACATAGTAAGGATATACAGAGGGGGACATTTCAATGTTAGCTGTAGTGCCTGTCGTATTTGATTCGTTGTGACATATCTCATTGTTATTTATATTTTTTGTAGAGGCAACTATAGATCCATTGACTAATGAACTACGGCCTCATCCCCTTGCATTAAGATCTAGAGAGAGCAGCAGTAGACTAATTCTCTCTCCACCGGATAGTCCTCGAGGAGGGGGCGGTAACATGAGAGCCTCAACTGAGAGTGATAAACTAGATGCAATACTAAACTATGATCATGAAGAAGATTTGGAGCAAAAAACTAAATCTAAGGTGATTATCTGAGAAAAATCTCTGTTAATCTCTGCCCTGTCCTTGCAAGAAGAAAAGGTTGCTGTTTTCCTCTTGAATATAACAATACAGTTGCTATGTCAAGGTGGTTAAGATACACTGGTGATCAGCAGTTCTCGTGATTGAATACTGTGATTGTCGCTGGTACTACCAGGGAGGGTCTGGAACATGCCTCCCTCCTTCCCCCTCAGAGACCCAATAACTCATGTTGGATGAGGAAATCCTGTATTTTTAAAGTTGTCCCTTCTCTGATCTTTTACATCATAGAGGGGGCAACTCCAATTTATGATGCACAGTTTTAATTTACAAACCACATTTGGAGACTCTCGATTTATAAAAATTAGCAACTATGGGAAAATTTAAAATGAAACGATAAGCTCAAGATCAAGATGGAGCAAATTTAACGGTGAGAAAATTGCTCAAATACCTATAAATGTACAATATTTCCACAATCCATTCCTGAGGCTTCACAATTTTTCTCACAATGAGCGTATGCGTCAACATATGTACTTATACATGGTGAAACATTGGTTTTAATGCGGTCATTGCTAGTATGCTTAATCCATTGTTCAATATTTGGCTTCTGGCGTGGTGACTCTGGTGTAAGCCGTCAGGGAACAATCTCACTCTCTTGCCTAAATCAGAACAATGAGTTTAGGTAATATGCTGTGACTCGTTCAATTTTCATTGAGCGCAGTGCAAAATCATGTGTGTGACCCTCAAACAACCAGATACAACGCTTACATTACTAGTATGATTAGAATTTCCTATTGGTATGTGGATAGTAAGGTATTAAATAGCTGTCTTTACTGATAGACAGCTCCCGTGGGTCTGTAACATGTTACAATTGAGATTGTTAATTGCTATTAGTAAGTATGGTGATGCATTTTTCGTCTGGATCAACATGTCTTTTTTCTGTTAACTACAGAACTCAAGCCCAAAGATAAATAAGGGCAAACAGCCAATGAAGAGGCAGGGAGGAGGACACCAGAGGTCTAAGTCAGACCTGAGTTTCCTGAAGAGTCAGCAGCAGAATCAGCCTCCATCTTACACCGCTGCCTCTGAACTGTCGTCGAGTCTACCTGGGAAGGAAAGCGGTCTGGAGCAGAGAATCAGGAACTCCTCCTACCAAAATAGTGTGTATATCGTATAGTATCATAGAACAATATGTATGTCATATAACATGATCCATACTTATATAATGTATTTCACCTGGATCATGACTGATTCCTGGCAATGTGATGTCAATCTAGCCATGGAAAACTCAAATTATATCATCTAAGCAAAGATTTGAGTAATCTGCCTTCCTGCATCTAGTGACTGGACATAAGAATGTACAAAATAACGCACTTCGATAGCTGAGTTTACTCTCTATTCATAATGTTATGTGTGCTACTCTTGGCCATCAGATGTGAAATAGGCTAAGGGATTAATTTTAAGAGTTTTCACTTCAAGTAGTCAACTGCAATCTCACACACATGACATATTGTTACTGTACAACACTTTAGTTAGATAGAGCAATGATTGATGTGGTGTAAGTGCTCACACTCTGCCCGGGACGCCAATAAATTGCCATCACCAGCAACACGGGCCGGGCTTGAGCAAAAAAATACACTTGAAACAAATTTCACTTGATTAGTATTTCTCTATCTCAGGTGATTTGATATTCAGTTCTAACGCTGGCGGGTATTTCCCTCAGCCGAGACAAGGTGAATCTCTCAAAAGCTTCCTCTCATCACAAGACTTCGATACATGCGCTGAGTTAGACAGGGTCAGTAGGCCCTATTCATCATTAAAGCTGTGCCAATAATGGTTGTTTGTTAGAGTTTTATGTATTTTAAGCACTCTTAGATGCCAAATATTTGAGATCATGGATACAAAGTTAAAGCGTTGCCTCTATAGTTGTGATTTAAATTGGCACCTGGAGCAATTGCATGGTCAGTTATACCGACTCTGCCTCACTTACATCCCTGTAAGGAGTTCTGTAGCTGTAAGCTACTCCTAGCTGAGCCATCGTAGATATCAGTATATTTGAGTTTATGTGTTATGTTACATGACCCGTAAATGACTCATTAGACACATATTCCCTGTGACCTAACATCATATGTTGGGCAATTTTAAATTGATATTTTGCCCGGTTGATGTAGAGTTAAAAGCAGACCAGAGCCATGAACTCATGCCCAATGTTAGGAACTATGCCCGTATACCCTGATAGCTGTCTCGCTTATTGCTTGGCATGCTAACATATCCTAGCTGTGACTTTTACTGATTTATTTCTAACACAGGAGAACGCACATTTTGCCATCTCGGAGGCTCTCATAGCAGCTATAGAACACATGAAGTGGAATCAGGTGCTGCGGCCCGCTGTACCCCCTCCTGGGCAGAGCGGTACTGTCTCACCACTCGAGGATAGCGAGGTGGAGAGTGATGAGGAGATAGTCAAACTTAAACAGAAGATACAGGTTTGTGTTTGTATAGCTGCTCAGCGTATACTTCTGAGGGTGATGAAGAGTAGGTGCTATCTAATGTAGAGTGTCTT
The DNA here is from genome assembly GCA_914767715.1 of Membranipora membranacea. Taxonomy (NCBI): domain Eukaryota; kingdom Metazoa; phylum Bryozoa; class Gymnolaemata; order Cheilostomatida; family Membraniporidae; genus Membranipora; species Membranipora membranacea. Next base: position 24,605,711 of record OU612069.1, read on the forward strand.
GCAATAGGATAGGATAAGAAAGGAAAGATCGGGTCGGAAAAGCGGGTCACAAGCTGCCCTGATTCCTTATACTGAGAGTTGTATGCGTCCTAGTTGTGTGAATCCATCAATGAGTTCTTGGAGTGTTTGCATCAAGCTGCAAAATTGATATAGCAAATCAGCGCAGCAAAAGGCAGTGCTACGCTGAGTATCACAGTGTCATAATTTTATGCTCCCTCGTAGTACTCATATCCACTAGAGATTTCTTAAACTGCTTTTTGTTTCTCACCATACTCATTGATTATTATGGGATAGTTTCAAAATATGTTAATACCAGCAGCCACATATTTGGATATTAATCTGCATAGCTTGAGGGCCGAATCCGATTTAAACGGGATTTTGTGCATTCCATTTTTGTAGTTTGTAGAGCTAATGGTATGTCGCGAAGTGCAAAGTTTTACAAAGACTTTCAAACCTTTAATACCCTGAACTCACGCTATTTCATTAAATGATGACAATATAAGATTGCTCGGTTTATTTCAGGAGAGACGAGTACTGAGGAGTAATAAGAAGTTATATAAATTAGCTACTAGTGAGAGAAGTAGTAGTGGGGCAACTCCTAAATCATCAGATCATAGCAACTCTATCAGAGATTCAGGTCTGTATTATACTGTACTTATCTTCTCTAGATTTCTCACATGGCCAATAAAACATCAGGGGACGGAGTGACAATGCTATGTCATCTCTAGTTTATCTTGGTATATTTAGCAGTTAGTTATGTCTTGTTATGTCTTGTCATCGTTGTCATCTCTATATTAAATACCTATCGCAGTCAATGAGTTGCGGAAAATGATCTATAAATTGGAACTGGCAGTCTGTTAAGTTAATCCAGACTCTTTCAAAGAATTCACAAACATATGAGTTAATCGGCTAGATACGGCGTGATTTGTATTGTTAGCATTCTAGTGTATCATGAGCCATGAGACATCTACTTATTATTAATTATATATTGCTGCCACGCCTTCTCAGAAATGTCTCTCCTGTCTTCAGAGATCGGCATTGATGTTCAGTATAAAATTTATTTCATTCTGCTTTTTCAGACTCTTTATTCAGTGAAGATGACGAGGGACTAAACTCCACATTTTCAGACACAGACTCTCTGCTAACACTTAGAGATGGACTCACGATATCTGATAGACTGTAAGTATGTCATAGTGGCAGTATAAGTGACTCATTCTGGGACGGCGTTAGCAGTGCTATGTATAATGAACAGAGAGGCATGAAAACCCGAACAACTGCCTGGATAGAAGTCTCAATACTTACCTATCTACTGAGCACCAAGAGAAATGTTAACTTTTCAATCCTTCTCAGTGCCACAGAAGGGTGCTGGAAAATGTAAAAAATGATAAAGACCAACTTGAAAACGAAACATCCAAACACTTTATAGGATTGTGAGACAGTCCCTTCTGCCAACTAATTGGATATCATTATTTGAGCCATCATTAACTCAAAAGAAGCACATTGTTGATACATTTGGTGTATTGGTTTTGTAGCCTGAGTGCTTTATTTATAGATCTGATAGTGGTACGGGCGGTGTTATGGCCCCCTCAGCAGACCAGGTTGCCTTATCATTACTCAGTCAGTTTAATGAGTATCACTTACCTAAAGCTGATCAGCTGGTTTGGCTTGTATCGGAGAAGGAGGCACCCCAAGCTGTGAGTTATCTTTACTTACAAGTTTTTAGAAGCTGTTTTAGGTAGCAGCTTGGCGATTTTAGCTACAAGCACAGCAGTTTGCAAAACGATCTTACAGCACCCATGGTTTAGGAAAGCATATAAATTTTCCAAAAGACAGGCAAAACTTCCTGGCCTTGAATACCAATCATATAGAATATGTTCCCCCAAATTTGGCGCTGTTGATGTATGACACTTTCAATTACATTGTTGCCAATATCAACAAAATGTCGGATAAAACGGGAAAATTTTTCTCAGAAGCGAAAACATGAACATGTTAGCCTAATAGCTGATACTATGAACTGTATGTATCTAATTTGAACTGTATTTATAGCTGTTACCGTTACCCGACTCTATGCCGATATCACCAGATGATATGATGGAGGGAAGGAATGGAACTCGTATCCGTGGTAATGCAGAGTGGGCTCCTCCTAGACCTCAGATTATCTTCAATATTCATCCTAACCCTGGGTATGTACAAGTGCAGCTCCAACTAATGTGTACATAAATCACATTTATACAGTATTTTTTCTCTCATCATGATGCTCAATGCAACTAATAACAAAAAACAGGGAAACATATATTAGAGACCTAAACTTCTAACGATGTGAAACTGATGCAATTTATTCATATTTTTCCGTCTTAATTTAATGTGTTAACATTATTTACCTGTCGGTTTTTTTATAGAAGGAAAATATTAATCAGTAAACAGAACTACAGATGTGCTGGCTGTGGTGCTAAAATAGAAGAAGGTAAACTCAGTTAATATCGTTAGTTAAGGAATAATGTAATAATTGGGTGACCACAATCTGAACTGGACCAAATACTAAAGCCCAAAATATTGTGATGCTGGGCCGTAATAAGTATCTTACAATAATGGCATTGGCCTATGCTTAAGATATCTCTTTGGTCCAACATGATTGATTTTGCAGTCTACATAAGAAAAATGTGAAACCCTCCCTGATGAAACCTTCTTGCAATTATGATTGTGGTAGGAGTTGTCCCCTTAACATCAGGGACTGGGCAACTCCCAAGTAATATTACTTATGTAAAAGGAGTTGCCCTTTCCTTGACATTAAGGGGATAACTCATTATTTTTTAAATAATGTTAACATGGTAATATAATTAACTGGTTTACTTACCCCGTACCGTTTTGGTTGTGCTTCTTAATTTTGAATCAAACTGTGTAGTAGCAATATGAGTATTGAACCTTTTTTGAAATATTTCCCAACTTTTCACCTTCGTTCTTTTTTTCAGGATATCTGAAGCGATTTCGATACTGTGAATACTTAGGGAAATATTTCTGTACATGCTGTCACACAAACAAGACTGCAGTCATACCTTCAAGGATCTTACACAAGTGGGAGTTTACTAAGGTTAGACCTGACATTCTGTGTATAGGACAATGATTGGCCTCTATTCACCATTAGCTGACCCACAGTTCAAGAGAAGCTTTTAAATAGTCACATGATGGCATGGGTCTTTAATCACCTCTAGCTGGTCTGCAATAGTTTTTTTATGAGCTAAATGTTGAGGAGCTCCCAAATGTTCATAGGGTGATAGTTAATCTGTCAATATTTTCCTAATTGCATGCGAATCGCGAGGTGGAAGCTGATGAATCAAATAGTTAGTTGGCTATTTATTAGTTTGTAGAAAACGAACACCAAGATTGATCCCCTAATTCAACATTCAAAAGACTGCTGCTTCTGCATTTAATATCAAATGAGTCTAAAATTTCCTCCTTATAGTAATTTAGCTTATTTGGGATGACCTAAAGTTAGCTAGCAGCAAATAGCTAACTAATAAATTTAAGCGGGCCATAAATCTCAAACTTTAAGCATGTGTGAAAAGGCTTGTGTGAAAACTTATCTCATCTAGGGCAATGAGTACGGCCCAAAGCGACAGTAGACTCTATGATATACAGTTTTGGTTCAATTTTCAATCTAGCCTTGATGTCCATGACAGTAAACTCTACTATGTTGTATTCATTACAGTATCAGGTATCAGATTTCTCTTACAATCTGTTAGACCGAGTACGAGGGGAGCCTCTGTTTAATATTCTGGATATAAACGGGAGATTATTACGTAAAGTTCAGACTCTACAGAGGATAACTCTCTCCAGATTACAGCTCAGATTCTCCAGACCTTTCCTGGCCTCGTGTCGACTCGGCGCTCAGTAAGATCACCACGTTATTATTTATAGGTGCTGTTAATGTCAATAGAACGGTAAAACATTGCACACACCCCCCCCCCCCCCCAGGGATAGAAATCTCAACCATCCAACCAAAGGCAGACCCTACCAACCCGATATCCACCCCAACATGTTTTGATTCTAGGATTAGAAAATTGTTAACTAATAGACTGCCATGCAGAATGATTTCTCAGCCAAAATCAGGGGTTATTTATGCTTTGCCTGATATGGATGATCTATATTTGTGAAAAATGCTAATTCTGTGCCATGCCATCTTGAAGACCTCGCAAAATCCTTCAACACCAGACATAAAAACAGAACTCAGTGGGCCCCATTATGTTAAAATAACCACCTGGATGACTCATACTTGTGTGCGAGCACAGCATACATACTGTCAGCACTGACCTTACGACCAGATTCCACTATTATATTGATACATGGTTTGTTATTTTTTCTATTTTGAATTGATTTCAGAGTTTATGAGACATTACGATCTTTACCAGCTTATTTAATGGATGATGTTCATCTTTACTCGATAGACGATCTAATTAATGTAAGTTTGTATTTGGCAGTCCCACAATGCAACTCACCTAGGAACCTCTGTTGATGTTGGCTTAAGTAGATTAAGTAGCCCTTTATCTTCTCACTGGCTACATAATCTAGGATATAGTCAATATTAGTATCTTATCAAGAGGTTGTGTCTCTGAATTTTATTGTCTTTGTTTGTTCAACAAAGAAAACTTCTTAATTCAGGCTATCGGTATATGGTCACCATGTAAATAATTAGCAGATATTTCTCAAAGTATCGTAAGCAGATAGAAAGACTTCATCTATGACCTTTTACATAAACTCACACTCGCCCTCTGTTGAAAATATTCAGAGGAATTAATAAAATGAACATTTTATTTATTCAATGTCATGGCACGCTGTTATTTGATTTCAGGCTAAATCCAGGGAGTTGGATCGAAGTCTACAAACCTCTGCAAAAAATATGATGAGTCACATACAGAACTGTGAGGTAATTACTTCATTATAAATCAGTAGCAATACTGATAAGTTCAGTTTGATAATTATTAGGAATGTCTCCACATCCCATATAGGAGTAAACTATTATTAGAAGGAAATATCATCTTTTCTTCACATTCTTGAAATAGCTAAGACTTAGCCTTCTCACGCAGCTACATGCTTTGGGGGGAGGGTACCCCCGGAAGAGAAGTAGCTGCGCCACAAGGCTAGCTGAGACTAATATATCTAGGTTTAAAACTGGCTAACATTTACTCATACCCCTTACTTCATATAAACTCCCATCTTAGGTTGCTAAGTTTAGTGCTGTCTAACATACGTCACCCCTCGGCTAGCTGGGCTAAGTTTAGTGCTGTCTAACATACGTCACCCCTGGGCTAGCTGAGCTAAGTTTAGTGCTGTCTAACATACGTCACCCCTAGGCTAGCTGGGCTAAGTTTAGTGCTGTCTAACATGCGTCACCCCTCGGCTAGCTGGGCTAAGTTTAGTGCTGTCTAACATACGTCACCCCTCGGCTAGCTGGGCTAAGTTTAGTGCTGTCTAACATACGTCACCCCTAGGCTAGCTGGGCTAAGTTTAGTGCTGTCTTACATACGTCACCCCTGGGCTAGCTGGGCTAAGTTTAGTGCTGTCTAACATACGTCACCACTGGGCTAGCTAAGTTTAGTGCTGTCTAACATACGTCACCCCTGGGCTAGCTGGGCTAAGTTTAGTGCTGTCTAACATACGTCACCCCTGGGCTAGCTGGGCTAAGTTTAGTGCTGTCTAACATACGTCATCCCTCGGCTAGCTGGGCTAAGTTTAGTGCTGTCTAACATACGTCACCCCTGGGCTAGCTGGGCTAAGTTTAGTGCTGTCTAACATACGTCACCCCTAGGCTAGCTGGGCTAAGTTTAGTGCTGTCTAACATACGTCACCCCTGGGCTAGCTGGGCTAAGTTTAGTGCTGTCTAACATACGTCACCCCTGGGCTAGCTAAGTTTAGTGCTGTCTAACATACGTCACCCCTGGGCTAGCTGAGCTAAGTTTAGTGCTGTCTAACATGCGTCACCCCTAGGCTAGCTGGGCTAAGTTTAGTGCTGTCTCACATACGTCACCCCTGGGCTAGCTGGGCTAAGTTTAGTGCTGTCTAACATACGTCACCCCTCGGCTAGCTGGGCTAAGTTTAGTGCTGTCTAACATGCGTCACCCCTGGGCTAGCTAAGTTTAGTGCTGTCTAACATACGTCACCCCTGGGCTAGCTAAGTTTAGTGCTGTCTAACATACGTCACCACTGGGCTAGCTAAGTTTAGTGCTGTCTAACATACGTCACCCCTGGGCTAGCTGAGCTAAGTTTAGTGCTGTCTAACATGCGTCACCCCTGGGCTGGCTGGGCTAAGTTTAGTGCTGTCTAACATGCGTCACCCCTAGGCTAGCTGGGCTAAGTTTAGTGCTGTCTAACATACGTCACCCCTGGGCTAGCTGAGCTAAGTTTAGTGCTGTCTAACATACGTCACCCCTAGGCTAGCTGGGCTAAGTTTAGTGCTGTCTAACATACGTCACCCCTGGGCTAGCTGGGCTAAGTTTAGTGCTGTCTAACATACGTCACCCCTAGGCTAGCTGAGCTAAGTTTAGTGCTGTCTAACATACGTCACCCCTGGGCTAGCTGGGCTAAGTTTAGTGCTGTCTAACATACGTCACCCCTCGGCTAGCTGGGCTAAGTTTAGTGCTGTCTAACATACGTCACCCCTGGGCTAGCTGGGCTAAGTTTAGTGCTGTCTAACATACGTCACCCCTAGGCTAGCTGGGCTAAGTTTAGTGCTGTCTAACATGCGTCACCCCTAGGCTAGCTGAGCTAAGTTTAGTGCTGTCTAACATGCGTCACCCCTCGGCTAGCTGGGCTAAGTTTAGTGCTGTCTAACATACGTCACCCCTAGGCTAGCTGGGCTAAGTTTAGTGCTGTCTAACATACGTCACCCCTAGGCTAGCTGGGCTAAGTTTAGTGCTGTCTAACATACGTCACCCCTGGGCTAGCTGGGCTAAGTTTAATGCTGTCTAACATATGTCACCCCTGGGCTAGCTGGGCTAAGTTTAGTGCTGTCTAACATACGTCACCCCTAGGCTAGCTGGGCTAAGTTTAGTGCTGTCTAACATACGTCACCCCTAGGCTAGCTGGGCTAAGTTTAGTGCTGTCTAACATACGTCACCCCTGGGCTAGCTGGGCTAAGTTTAGTGCTGTCTAACATGCGTCACCCCTAGGCTAGCTGGGCTAAGTTTAGTGCTGTCTAACATACGTCACCCCTGGGCTAGCTGGGCTAAGTTTAGTGCTGTCTAACATGCGTCACCCCTAGGCTAGCTGGGCTAAGTTTAGTGCTGTCTAACATACGTCACCCCTAGGCTAGCTGGGCTAAGTTTAGTGCTGTCTAACATACGTCACCCCTGGGCTAGCTGGGCTAAGTTTAGTGCTGTCTAACATGCGTCACCCCTCGGCTAGCTGGGCTAAGTTTAGTGCTGTCTAACATACGTCACCCCTAGGCTAGCTGGGCTAAGTTTAGTGCTGTCTAACATACGTCATCCCTCGGCTAGCTGGGCTAAGTTTAGTGCTGTCTAACATACGTCACCCCTGGGCTAGCTGAGCTAAGTTTAGTGCTGTCTAACATACGTCACCCCTAGGCTAGCTGGGCTAAGTTTAGTGCTGTCTAACATGCGTCACCCCTCGGCTAGCTGGGCTAAGTTTAGTGCTGTCTAACATACGTCACCCCTAGGCTAGCTGGGCTAAGTTTAGTGCTGTCTTACATACGTCACCCCTGGGCTAGCTGGGCTAAGTTTAGTGCTGTCTAACATACGTCACCACTGGGCTAGCTAAGTTTAGTGCTGTCTAACATACGTCACCCCTGGGCTAGCTGGGCTAAGTTTAGTGCTGTCTAACATACGTCACTCCTGGGCTAGCTGGGCTATGTTTAGTGCTGTCTAACATACGTCACCCCTCGGCTAGCTGAGCTATGTTTAATGCTGTCTAACATGCGTCACCCCTCGGCTAGCTGAGCTAAGTTTAGTGCTGTCTAACATGCGTCACCCCTAAGCTAGCTAAGTTTAGTGCTGTCTAACATACGTCACCCCTTGGCTAGCTGGGCTAAGTTTAGTGCTGTCTAACATACGTCACCCCTCGGCTAGCTGAGCTAAGTTTAATGCTGTCTAACATGCGTCACCCCTCGGCTAGCTGAGCTAAGTTTAGTGCTGTCTAACATGCGTCACCCCTAGGCTAGCTAAGTTTAGTGCTGTCTAACATACGTCACCCCTGGGCTAGCTGGGCTAAGTTAAGTGCTGTCTAACATGCGTCACCCCTGGGCTAGCTGGGCTAAGTTTAGTGCTGTCTAACATACGTCACCCCTCGGCTAGCTGGGCTAAGTTTAGTGCTGTCTAACATGCGTCACCCCTAGGCTAGCTGGGCTAAGTTTAGTGCTGTCTAACATACGTCACCCCTGGGCTAGCTGGGCTAAGTTTAGTGCTGTCTAACATACGTCACCCCTGGGCTAGCTGGGCTAAGTTTAGTGCTGTCTAACGTGCGTCACCCCTAGGCTAGCTGGGCTAAGTTTAGTGCTGTCTAACATGCGTCACCCCTAGGCTAGCTGGGCTAAGTTTAGTGCTGTCTAACATACGTCACCCCTGGGCTAGCTGGGCTAAGTTTAGTGCTGTCTAACATATGTCACCCCTAGGCTAGCTGGGCTAAGTTTAGTGCTGTCTAACATACGTCACCCCTGGGCTAGCTGGGCTAAGTTTAGTGCTGTCTAACATACGTCACCCCTCGGCTAGCTGGGCTAAGTTTAGTGCTGTCTAACATACGTCACCCCTCGGCTAGCTGGGCTAAGTTTAGTGCTGTCTAACATACGTCACCCCTCGGCTAGCTGGGCTAAGTTTAGTGCTGTCTAACATACGTCACCCCTTGGCTAGCTGGGCTAAGTTTAGTGCTGTCTAACATACGTCACCCCTCGGCTAGCTGGGCTAGCTGGGCTAAGTTTAGTGCTGTCTAACATACGTCACCCCTGAGCTAGCTGGGCTGAGCTCTCTAGCTAGCACAAGCTCCACGAGGGTATATACCCAAATATATGATCAGCGCTGGGGAAGCTTTGCCAGTTGATTGTATTGTACACCTTGGCTCACTGTTATTGTATTTCTAAAACAAGTCATTATTATCATGAGCTGTCATAATTCATGATGTGCAGCGACATACAAAGCTTTTACTTCCTGGCTGCAAAGCTATAGACATAACACAAACTTCGGGTTTGGCAGGTTAGCCCATCACTGGCAACATACAGTATAGTCAGTGATGGGACGACTATTGGTATCATAATGTTTAATAAAACATATCTTCTTGATCTCCATTACAGCCTCTATAACCAAGGCGGAGCTATTATTTAATAATATATAACACAGTATTGACATGTAGCTGTTAATGAATGTTTGCCTTGTTGATTTATAGTTGTGTAAAGCAAAGGGCTATATCTGTGAGATGTGTAATAACTCAGACGACATAATATTCCCATTTCAACTGGACAAAGTAACTCGCTGTAACTGTAAGTTAGCTTATTCTACATTAAATTTGTAATCATTTTTTCAAAGAAGTTTTTATCTAGTATTACGCGAATTGTTCTCTGTCGGATAGATCTGACATTTGGTCATTGTGAGCCATCCCTGTCTGGGAATGAGTCACTAACTTTGTGATGTCTCAAACCTCATCGGTACAATAAAGGATTGAGCTACGAGAATATTCAGCTTCAGAGAGACTTTCCCTCAGTAATTCACAGATACTCTTTCGCCTGCTGTTACATGGCTCAGCACTAGCTATAATCCGCAAATGAAAGAATAAAGTACGGTTTAAATTGTCAATCTTTGTTTTTTATAGTCTGCAGCTCGTGTTACCATCTCTCCTGCTTCAGGAAGAAGGAAAATTGTCCTAAATGTGCTCGGATGGATGCCAGGTGAGGTGGGTGTGGTCTATTCATGTCTTAGCTCCGCCCTCTCTTTCCTGCCTCCACTAGTTTCAGTCTTGCACCATGTCATGTTTGCTTGTGGTGTGACTTGCCTTTAGTTTAGTATGGCGTGCACTATGCACTTGAGAATGTTTTTGGGGAATCTTGTCTAGTTCTCAAACATTTGCTTTTTATTTATTTATTACCACGCATTGTGCTCCTGCAAGCCTAACTTGTCCAGGAATCACACATTATATCTAGGTCTATGTATACAACAGCAACAGATCATCCTTCACTCAAAATAATTAGCAATGCAATCAATACTTCTTATAAAAACTTTGAATAGGATTGTAATGTCAACTTCACTTATCGAGCGTATACTAGAAAAGTGATCACACTGATGAAATTTAAATATTCACTAGTTTTTCCATTAGCATCAATATTTCACTGTGATCTGGTAACACCTGAAACATCCATTGTTTGTATTTATGGTTCCGGCAAATGCAAGACCAAGTTTGGTCTGTTTGCATGCATTCGGAGTTGCTCCCCCTGACTCATATGACCTGTTGAAGGGAGCAACCGGAATGCAGGCAAATCAATCAAATGTGATCTACACTAATTTTCATAATTCATAACTTTTGGCATATTTCCCAGTGTACAGTCTTCCAGTGTTTGTAATTATCTGTTTAACTTGTAGAAAACAGAGTTTGATAATAAGCACAAGCCCAACGCTAGCAATAGAGGCTACTGAAGACTTCAAAATGTGATCGTAGGTCGTGACATCGCTTCATACAACTGCAACACATATAGCTGTTACATCACCACATATATATATGTGACATCACCACATATAGCCGTGATATCACAGCATATATCTATGATGTCACCGTATTTATCAGGGTGTCATCGCTACACAGATTTTATATCAGAAACTATAGAATACTAGTTATGTAATTTGCCGAGGTGCTTTCATCACAGACTGGGTATCATCTACTCAAGCAGTCATTTATTTATAGGTAATCGACACAGGAGACATCATTATTTCTTAATTTGAAGCAGTTCATGATCTTTTTCTTCTTCCCTTTTTTCAAGTAACACGCTACTGTTTATAATAATGAAAGTAGTTTAACCCTGAGAATAAGGTTGTGTTTTAAACAAATGAATATTTTTCTGTAAGTTTCCCCCCACTTGGTGCTCAAGTATTTTCTATATTTCATATAAGTTTCATTGTTTTGTTCATGTAACCAATCAATACATTTAAACAGATGTACATGTAACTCCAATCCTTTATCTAAAATCAACAAATTTATAGTGCCCACCGGTGGTCTTATGGTTTAAGTAGTTTCCATGACCATACTTGGCCGCCTTGCCGCTAGTGACATTTCATTCTACCCAAACACACAATGGAATGCCGCTAGCAGCAGCCCAAGCAGAGTATAGGCATTTAATCTATATAATATGTTGTGACAGATGGCTGATTATCCCATATAGGTTATCCAAGTCGATAACGTGGACCTGGGTTACTGAAGGTAGATACTGATGTTGATGCCTTTGTTGTCTGACTGAACTCCTCGCCTGTATCATTATCACACCAATCAGTTATCTATGGAAATGTGATATATTCTGAAGAAGTATCTAAATTGTAATCTGAATCACAGAAACAAGGTTACTCACTGCACACTTTCTTGTTTGGTGTAATGATAATGTAAAAAACATCCAAAATATAATTTGGCCAGTTTTTTTTTCTGAATGTGGGTTAAAATCTCAAGTTCCGTATCTGTTCGAAGACTGAGAACTAAAAGTGCCTTAAGGGCGCGGCCACCATATTCGGCGCCAAGTTGCTCTCAGTTTGCAGGTAGGTCAGAGCACACCTGGGGCATCAATTCAGCCCAGTAGCGGTAGACTGCAGTGGGATTTGAACCAAAGACATCAAGCATTTAAACATTAGAGGGGAGGTACCAACTGAGCTACCTCTATCTACTCCTTTTTATGGCAGAAAATTTTTTTTTTTGTTAATCTGATAAAACTTTTGGCATTTTTCATAATTGATTAGATGATGATGGTACAACAAGATCCCTCTTGCAACTGATACTGCTCATCTATGAATTATCAAAGAGGTATCTGTAGGAATAAAGTCAATAATTGTCTTCCAAAAAAATGATCTATCAGTGTAACAAACCAACACCAACACTGATGCAGAATAGATGTTAATTGGTTGTCCCTCAATATTTTTATCTTCTGTTTGGTATTATTTTATTGCTTTCAATCCAGACAAATACTTATGACAAGCTTGAAGGCTACATTTTTTAAACTTTTCATATTACTCAAATCGGTTAATAATCACTTGAATTAATGACAAGATAAAGAAAGTTAATCTGTCATCAGACGCTCAATCTGAGTCATTGTAGCATTGATACTCCTTGAGTCAGCACCATAGTACCAGCTTGTCTCTGTAAGTAGATATAAAAACCAATTTAGGTCCGGAGACATCCTGAACTTGCAATGGCTCATGGCTTATTTCAAGACTGTTGAAACATAATGTTAGTCCTGGCAAGTGTTATTTTACCTCATGGCGTAATGAGATAATGGAACCAAGATATCGATGATATCGGAGATTTTGTGAGCTAATAACGATCTAGGGTGATTCAAGGCTGTTGAGACAGAATTTTTAGCCTGGAAAAAAATATTGAGCTCATGTAGTAACGTAATACTGATAACAAAAATCACTCAATGTCATACATTGAATAATTTGCACTCACCTGTACAGATTTTCATGTGAGACTCCCAACCCGGACAGCAGGAAGAACCGTCATAATCCGCACAGGAAATGTTGTTATAATTAGCCAGGACTCTGCAACCTCTTGGACGAGCCTGATCAATAGCAAAGCGGTGAGCAAGACCTAAAATATACGTATTGCATAGTTATTACCGTTGACATGATGAATCTTGTTTTCAGTTGCAACTTAATCATTTGTTTTAACAGTTGAATTATTGTTACTGTAGTTAATATGTAAATCCTTTCACTTGACCATTGCAAGCTTGTGATGCAAGTCCTTGTGGAGATTTGTGTTACACAGAAGTTTGGCGGCATCCTGTAACCATTGAATCGATATAGGTAGCTGTATTACCTGTTTTACTTCCATATCTTGTTAAACCAGCCTGGGTGCTGCTCTTCGTGCAGTGAGAGGGATATTTTCTGGATAAAAAGATACCTTGAAATCAAGTTTCTAATGTGGGTCTGATCAAGTAGAGACATGGTGCCATATCACAGATCTTCAGAAATATTCTTCATGTAAGAATATTAAGTTAATGTATTATATCCTTATCATTAAAATTAATGTCAACACATTTAAAGAATACCACATGTCAAAGCATGTTACAGAGAGGCAGTTTAAGTACTGTAGTACAATGTCAAAATTCAAGCAAAGGTGTTCTTTTTGAGTAGGAGGTAGCTCAGATGGTAAGAAAGCCTGCCCTCTAATGCACAAGCATTGGAGGTCTTTGGTTTGAATGCCTCTGCGGTCTACCAACTATTGGGCTCAATTGACACCCCAGGTGTGCTCCGACCTGTCTGCAAACTGAGAGCGTTGAACAGGGCGGCCACACTGTTATTCTCATCAGTCTTCTGACAGAGACAGACTTACGATTTTAACCCACTAACCTACATTGTCTCGATGGTTTGTACTGGTCCCGTGGCTATTGAAACAGCAACATTGAAAGTGCAGCAGTGCCAACTGCTTGGCTATTGAACTATGGTCTTTGGGTAAACCAAATGCTACAGTCAGGAAAGGGCATACACAGTGCGGCCACCAAATGGCAAAGAAACCAAGCAGCTTATTTCAATGTCAACTGGCAGCCGGAACTTAGTGACAGGCAAAGGCAAAGGTCCGACTGGGGCTAAAAAAAACTCTAGCCATATGTAAAACAGAAGAGGTCCCACAGCAGGCACACTCAGAGTCAACTCACGACTCATGAATTACCTCACTGAAAATGCAGAAGCCCTAAATAAGCACTTTCAATCGGTTTTCAAAGCGCAAACTGAGTGCCTGCCAACTGATGATATAATACTCAGAGAAATGTTAGCCATCAGCCTCAGGACAAGGCGTATAAGCTGACAATAATGGCCCCTGCCATCTTTAAACTCTTACTGGCACTTTAGCCCTCAAATGGCCTATGTCTTTTAGAGATCGCTGGACACATCAATCAACAGTCCCACCAGACTGGAGGAGACCTTGCGTCTGCCCAGTGTGTAAGGAAGGGAGACAAATACCAAACTAGTAACTACCACCCCCCCCCCCATCAGCCTGAGATATGTATATGCATTGAAGTCCTGGAACACATTGCCACTAGTCAACTCGCAAACTACAGAGAAGTTATCCCCAAACAGCATGGCTTTTGACCTAAGCGGTGCTGCAAATCACAACTGATGGTGCTCACATCCCACATATCCAGGTTAATGGACCCAGGTAAACAGGTTGACGCCTGCTTTCTAGATCATAGCAAAGCCTACGATATAGTTGATCACTCTTCACTTATCCAGAAGCTACAGAAGACTGGTGCCAACCCTCAGACTGTGAACTGGGTGAAAAGCTTTCTCAATGAGTGGTCGCGGTTCAACAGTTAACCTCAACACCTTGTGCTGTCACATCTGGAGTGCCACAAGGCGCAGTGATAGGACCTTTTTTCTTTACAGTCTTCATTCACAAACTTGTTTACAACACAGTGAATAGCAAAAAACAGCTGCAAGAAGACTTGAAATCTCTAAAAGAATGGGAGACAAACTTGCTTATGGAGATCACGCCCTAACATGGGAACACATCAAATTCAGCTAAAAAAACAGAAAGGAGCAGACAGCAGCTACATATAGATATGCAAAAGCCACAATTGTCAAATCTCCAGGCATGAAACTTGAGAATACTCTACAATGGAATGCAAACATTGATTACATAATCGGAAGAGCCTCAAGCCGACTCGGGTACATTTGTTGTACCGTTCCTCCATCAATACCACAACAAAAAGACAGAGCCTACAGATACCTGTCATCGAATACGCTAGCACAGTGTGGGATTGGAGCTATACACCCGTCAGCAATATCCATCGAAGCAGTCCAGGAGAGGGCAGTTAGGCACAAGCACCACTGAGCTCATCAACTAATCAGTATGGGACACTGTTCTATCTCGTAGGGAAAGAAGTAGATTTGGTACGAAGTGTTCCATGTACTTAAAGTGGCACACAACCCTGGCACCACTAGATATAAATCCACTTGCAATTTGCCTTCACAGATTGGCAACATACTCAACAATTAAAATCCTGGGTATAAGCACTGGTTCTGCACCACAGGGCAGTCAGCAGCCCCTAAACCCCAATGGCTGCGAAAACTGAAATAAATTGGGAAGCTATGTTTTGTTTATAATCTCATAGAAAAGCGTAAATTTTTTTTATTGAAGGCGAAAACATTGTTTTTATAGATGATTTTTCAATTGACATGACTGTTTATGTATTTAGACTAGAACAAACAAAGGATAACTGCATTAATTCTAGAAACAAATACTTTTCTACATTAACTTTTTCCAGCAATATATTTATATCGAGAGTATTAACACTTGGCCAATCATATTGGGTATGCCTGTTACTGAAACAAAATGGTTGATGAGAGTTTGTAATTATGATAATTAAAATTTTCTAATTTGATATGTTTTTATAACATGCAAATTTAGAAGTAGTACAACATTACGCATCAAATATCAAAATATAACTTCTGTGGTTGTCTGCTACTTTAAAGGAAATAGCTATAAATATCTCACCTCAACCCTCAAATGCTAGACAACCCAGGAAGGGCCCAGCAGTACTGTTTCCTACACACCCCCCCCCCCCCCCCCAGTGTTAGGCAACGGTTGACTAACATGACTATCTCTGAAATAAATTGATGATTTGGACATTTATATGGACTGGTGAGTTGTCGCATTGCCCTAACCTTCTAACAGAAGCTAGCGATCACTCTTCAAGTACCAAGTAAGTAAGTAGTGTTTACAAAATACATCTCGCATATGTAAGCCCACAGGTTCAAGGCTTGTAATGCAGAAAATATTCACCCATTCTCAGCCCTCTCCATAGCTAGCCAGGTGTACAAGAAGATCTTTAGCTGTGTGTGGTTATCTAGTTTAGATATATCATATCCTGCAGTCTTCAGCTTACTGACCTGTTCATTAGCTGTCAAGTCTTGCCAGGTCTTGGCTCTACCGAAATAAAGAGTTGTCTTAACTTTACCTTGATGACTATGAATGATAACATGAATGCCTAATAGACACTACAATATTCAAAAGTACTATCACACTCTGAGTTATCATTGTCTGAGCCTCCAAACCAGCTCTTACAAGGTCTCGGCTCTGAAGACACATGATGATTTTTTATAGTACATGTGTAATTATGGTGCAAGTCATATAAATGGTATGTGTGTTCTTTTTGCACACCATATGCTGTGTCTGTGTTACAGTACGATTTCATCACAATACCACATCCAGCCACTAAGAGTCCCAATTCATGTATTACTTACTACATATAGATCCCTTAAGATAATATCTATCATCTGAACATGAACAGACTGCTACACCATCCTTCACTCTATATTCATGACTACAGTGGGCTCTCTGACACAGAGTAGAGTCTGGTATCTTATCAACTCCTGCATCAACCCGTTTCTGTCTTATTCCTACTGCCTCAACTGCACCACTGAAAGCCTGGATTCAGAAATCAAAGTAGAATATTAGAAAAACATGATATTGCCAAGTGTTATTGTTGTGCCATTGTTCCTTGATGAGTTAACAGACAAGAATGTAGCGAGAGCTCTTTGCAACAGAAGACGAGAACTGAAAGTGTTAGGCGGAAGCAGAAGTGCGGAAGCAACAATTAACCTGTTACCACTTGCAATCAGATGCTTAAAATGGTTTTATAATATCAGCTACCACGCTTTGAAGCAATTCAACGAAAGCATTTTTGTCAATCATTAAAAGACAAAATATTTTTGTCCTGATGCCGCTTATGTTTATTCCCATCATATAAGGTATAAGTTTTCCACAAAGCTTCTCAAAGCCAAGAAAGCAAATTAAATTTAACTTGTTTAAGAAGTGGATATCACAAATTAATCACCCCACAGTAGAACAAAGGTAGGCTGTAGTTATACTCACCGAAATACAAAGACACAAAGCCAAAATCTTCATTGCGTTGCTCTTCCCTTGCACTACCAGTAATAAGTCCCTTCACAATCACAATACACAAAGCTTGGCGATTCTATTGTGGATGATAAAAGGGAAGTTACAGCTGCATAATATTAGATAGTGAGTGGATATCCATCACAACTGATAACAAGTGAAGGTCTCAGAAGTATTTTGATAATCATCGGAAAATCTTCTTAACAGAACAGACCAACCATATTTACTTGTTTACGCTCTCTGATCACAAGACTATCAACAGTGAATCTTGTTGTATCAAATAGTATTCATCAAGGTAAAAGAAAACTGCTGCATTCACATAAATACATCCCTACAATTATGCTATTTAAAAGAAACAGCTACGGGAATTTTGCTACTGTTGCTATGTGCTGACAGGGCTCTGGGTTGTTTTTTCGAATTGAGAGCATAGTCAAAACTGGAAGGTCAAATAAGTATGTAATGTATTTCCAAGATTCCTGATATAGAGTTAATCACAGCCAGACCCAGAATTAAATACATACATATCCTGAGATTAACACTAAAATATCTTTGCCAAGCCTACCATTGCATGACTAATTTGTGATAATTTCCAGTATAAGAATAGCTGCATTGTAACTGTCCTAGGGAAGCCAGGGCTAGGCTCCTTGTAATACTGTCAGTGGATCATCATTTTAATGTGAATCTGTTATAGAGGAGATAACATATTCTAGACCCTTCTAGACCCGGGAATTTTGCACTTTGAAATTGGTTCATATCATTGAAAAATATCCTTTCGCGAGTTAATCTAATTGTTTTGTTAGTTAGTATGAGTATGCTTTGATATGAGTATTGGTTGTCTTTCGCCTTTCTAAACACATTAATATATACATGTGATTATTCAGATTGTAATCATCTCACGCCTCGAAATACACTGTTTTGATTCTGATACACTATGATACTGCATGTCTTAATGTAAAGTCCACTTTTATTTATTTCTCACAAACCTCAATTTGCACTATAGTAGTTAACAGGTTTTAGGAAAGGACATAACTCGTCCTCAGATCAGCCAAAAATCCCTGGCCTTGAATAGCAATCGCAATGACTATGTTCTCCCTGTTGATCCAGTTAATATATCGCATTTTGGACTGCATAAATCAATATCACAAGAAAACGAGCACATCATTCTCAGAAGCTAAAACATTATAACATGATAGCTGATACTTCAAACTTTGTGTATAATATTTGGACTTTACTTGAAGCTGTTACCCTTACCTGATTCTATGCCGATATCACCAGATGATATGATGGAGGGAAGGAATGGAAGTCGTATCCGCGGTAACTCTGAGTGGACTCCTCCCAGACCTCAGATTATCTTCAACATCCATTCTAACCCTGGGTATGTACAAGGACGACTGTAATTACGATGGGAAAATTTTCCTGCATGGTGCATTGGTTGCATTCCTTTAGTCTATTATATCTATTCACGATGCACAATGTTACTGATACCAAGATAGAGAAATACACACAGAGACCTAGATTTGCGACAGATGTTATTATGCAAACTGTTCAACTTTTTACCTTCCTTCAAATTACATTATATTTATCTTTTTTTTTGTAGAAGGAAAATATTAATCAGTAAACAGAACTACAGATGTGCTGGATGTGGTGCTAAAATAGAAGAAGGTAAGCTCAGCAAATACAATCAATTAGGGTTTGAGTTTAAGACTTACTTTGAGGCTGCTATTTTGTATCACATCTTATTCTCCATATTTAATTCTATCATGTGAGCGAATTCCAGCTCTAGAATCCATATATTGAGGAAGTTATGGTCTGTCAAACTTTCAAGGTTATCACCTTCAAGTGGCATTGGGAATCAGCGGGCAATCCTTGTGGGGCTTCACAATGCCTCATACTTATTATGATATACTAATAGATAAGATGATTATCAAATGTTCTGGGATAAAATATGGAGAATAAGATGTGATGCAAAATAACAACTTCTGACAGAGTGGGCAACTCCTAAAATAATTGATATCAATCTTATTTATCAATCATGACATGCAGCATGGGATCTCCCGCAGTAAATAACTTGTCTCTTCTGCATGTGGTTTGCATCACATTGAATCCTCAACCATTAAAACAAAGCGACCTAACTGAGCTAAAAACCGATGGGAAAAAGATGATTTTCCATCTGGTGTGCAACGCCACAGGAGACAGAAATTGCCCCACATGTGTGCTTCAGAGGCTTCTTGTAAATATTATTCAGTTGAAAGTCTGATATGTACCATTGTTTCTGCATCACATTGTTCTAAAAAATCCTCCTCAAAGCCGATTACCCTGCCTTTTATCAAAATAACGCAACACCATGATATGATGTCATGCTGAAACCAATATTTTCAGAGTCAATGTTCGATTAGCTTCCCAACGATATATAAAATGTCCAAATCGGTCAACGCTGGTATCAGAACCTTAATTAATAACTCGGTTACCAAAATCTGAATTGTGGATATGCCAAAGAGGTACCTTACAATAATGGCATTGACCTATGCTTCAGATATCTCTTTGTTTCATCATGATTGATTTCGCCATCAACATAGGAGAAATCAAACTCTTCTCGTAATTATGACACGATTATGTGGTTGTGGTAGGAGTTATCCCATAAACATCAGGGACAGGGCAACTCCCAAGTAATTATTACAAGTGTAAAAGGAGTTGTCCTGTCCTTGACATTAAGGGGATAACTCCCAATTGATATTGTAATAATTTTTTATATTATAGTTGTCTGGTTTGTTTACTCGCAACAAATTGGTTGAGCTTGATTATTTTGATACAAACTAAGTATCAACCGAAAAGCGATGTGAGTATTGAACTCATTTGAAATATTTGCCAAGCTATTTTCACCTTGTCAATACGTTTCAGGATATCTGAAGCGATTTCGATACTGTGAATACTTAGGGAAATATTTCTGTACATGCTGTCACACAAACATCACTGCCTTCAAGGATCTTACACAAGTGGGATTTTACTAAGGTAAGACCTGACATTCTGTATATGCGACATTGAGCCACTATTCACCAATAGCTGACCCACAGTCATGTTTGATATAAGCTTAATTGCTGGAAGCTTTCAAGAAAAGGCACATAACGCAAAGCATTTTTTCTTAAAGATGATTATGATGCCAATAAAAGTATTAACAAAAAAAAGAGCTTTCAAATAATTACAAGTAAGTATTAGTAAGGTCTATAATCACCTTTAGTTGCAGTTATATTGGATATAAGGTAATGCAAAAAGTAAAGAGAAGCAAATACTTAACTCTTAATAAGTACGGCCCAAAATGTCTGCAGACTATATGATATACAGTTTTTGTTGAACTTCTCCTATTTTCTTGCGTTCTGATTCTTACAGATTCTTACTGATTCTGATTCTTACTGGCCTATATTACATTTTTTACAGTATCAGGTATCAGTTTTCTCTTACAATCTGTTAGACCGAGTACGAGGGGAGCCTCTGTTTAATGTTCTAGATATAAACGGCAGATTATTACGTAAAGTTCAGACTCTACAGAGGATTACTCTCTCCAGATTACAGCTCAGATTCTCCAGACCTTTCCTCGCCTCGTGTCGACTCGGCACTCAGTAAGATTACCATTTTATCATTAATATGTGTGGTTGATTGCAGAACCTATTCCACATCTCCCTGCAGATGTGGCTTCACAAAGAAGAACCACTCAAGGTGACTGAACTGGATATGGGCATCCGTAAATGTGAAAAAATTTAGCAAATGTAAAGACTAACTTTTTTGTCACATTTCTAGTCAGGTGTAATTTATAAAAATATTCATTCTATTTCAATGATTCTCTCATTCAAAAAGAGATGGATGATGTCCTTAGAATTTTGGAGGCAATCTCTGTTCTATGTTTAACTTCATCTTGAACTCCTACCTCCCAAGATGTTTTATACCTAATTAAGGGGGAGGAGGAGGCAGCATTGAAAAACTCAATATTTGATTTACCAATCGTGGTCGTTGGGATGTGATGACCAGGTTCCACTTTCATATTGCTAAATGGTTTTTTATTGCTGTAGTTTTATTTTATTTCAGAGTTTATGAGACGTTACGATCTTTACCAGCTTATTTAATGGATGATGTTCATCTTTACTTGATAGATGATCTAATTAATGTAAGTTTGTCAAGATGCAATGCAACTCACACGGGAAACCCGTTGATGTTAGCTCAATGAAATCCTGCCATGTATTTTCTCTCAAGTTCATTTTCAATCACAATGTTGTGTATTTGCAGTTTATTTTTTGTTGAGAAAAAGACAATTTCTTCATATACACTATCACATATTAGAACATATAAGTTATCATCAGGTATTTCAGGGCATAGATTATGTGCAGAAGGGTTTAAGTCAGGATTCCCGAGATTGAATCACTCTAGCGCATCCTGATACATTCAGGCCCGAAGTTTTAAGGTTTTGGACCGACTGGGAAAAATTCCATCATGAGTCTCACATAGTATCAGCAGATCAACCTTGTCTACCATGTATATATTCATTCATCATTAGACAAAACCCCTGTTATTCTTAGGCCTGGAAGTATGGTTTTCAGTTATGAAATGCTGCTATTGCTGGAATGCAGGCAATTGGATTAAACTTGACCTAGGTATATGCCCCATATATATTATCTGCACTGGGTAAGCTATGCCAGTTTATTGTACTCCTAGGTTTATGAGCTGTTATCAAACAGTTCATCATGTGCAGTGACATACAGAGCTATGATTTCTGGCCGGATAACTTAAGACCTAGATCAAACTGTTCACACACCAAATTTTTCCTAAGGTTGGTCAGACCATCACTGCCCACATGCAGCCTAGTAAGTGATGAAACGGCTATTCATCATGGCTGAAGTATTATTTTGTTTTGGTTAAAATCAAAGGGTTCTGTTTTAGTCCAAGGACTGAGAGATAAGGGTGACCAGTTGCTTTCAGTTAGCAGATAGGTTTCTTGCCTGTTACAAGTCAAGCGCCCTAACCGACTTATCTACGTCCTACTCCCGTCACAGTGGATGATTGCAGATTGTTATGAATGTATATGTTGTTGTTTTCTAGTTGTGTAAAGCTAAGGGCTATATATGTGAGATGTGTAATAACTCAGACGACATAATATTCCCATTTCAACTGGACAAAGTAACTCGCTGCAACTGTAAGTTAGCTTATTCTACAATCATATTTTAAATTTTATTTGAAAGCAGTTTTTATCTGGTATTACAAAAATTTCAGGTTGGATAGATCGGACAATAACTGTCTGTGAGATGTCCCTGTCTTGGAGATAATTGATTTGATTTGTAAAAACCTCAAACCCATTTTGAACCAATGAGAATTACACAAACACCTTGAAATTTGACAGAGATGAGCTGCTATATTGTTTAATTTTAGGGAGACATTCCCTCATTATTTCCCAGATACTGAGTTGCCATCTGTTACATAGCTTAACAGCTCACCTATTATCGGCAAATGAAAAAATATGGTTTAAATCATTTTTTTATTTATAGTCTGCAGTTCATGCTACCATCTCTCCTGCTTCAGAAAGAAGGAAAATTGTCCTAAATGTGCTTGGATGGATGCCAGGTGAGGTGGGTGTGGTCTATTCATGTCTTAGTTCCGCCTCTTTTATCTTGTCTCCACTAGTTTTAGTTCTGCACCAAGTGATGTTTGCTTGTGGTCTGACTCGCCTTTAGTTTAGTTTGGTGTGCACTATGCAGCAATGCAATTGGGGATGTTTTGTTGTAGTCCTGTCCAGTTCCCCAACACTTGTTTCTGATACATTTATTAGCACACATTGAGTTCCTACAACGCCTACTTCCCACCACATGAATCACTTATTTTTTCCAGGTCTATGTTATCACAGCAACAGATCACCCTTCACTCAAGATAATTGGCGATTCAATCAATATTTTCTGAAATGGTTTTGATGTCAACTTTTCCTCTCAAACGTACAATGGAAATATTGGGATCATCACTTTTGTGTTTATAGTTCCAACTAATGCTAGACCAAGTTTGGTCCATTTGCCTGCATTCGGAGTTGCTGCCCCTTCATTGTCCACGTGACCAGTGGGGGAACGAAACTGGAATGCAGGCAGATAGATCAAACTTTATCTACACTAATACTTACAATGACGCCCGAAGTATATCCTCCGTACACAGACTTCAGGTGTTTGTGATGTTCTGTATAATTTGTAGGAAGCAGAGTTTGATAATAAGCACTAGCCCAATGCTAGCGATAGAGGCTACCGAAGACTTCAAAATATGATCGTAGGTAGTGACATCACATCATATATCTGCAACACATATAGCTGTTACATCACCACATATAGCCGTGATATCACAACATATATCTATGACATCACCGCATTTATAAGGGTGTCATCACTACACAGATTTTATATCAGAATCTATAGAATAATAGTTATGAAATATTTTTCATCACAGACTGGGTATCAGCTACTCAAGCAGTCATTTATTTATAGGTAATCGCCACAGGAGACATCATTATTTATTATTTCTTAATTTGAAGCAGTTCATGATCTTTTTCTTCTTCCCTTTTTTCAAGTAACACGCTACTATTTATAATAATGAGAATAGTTAATTCCTGAGAATAAGGTTGTGTTTTAACAAATGAATATTTTTTCTGTATATTTTCCATCACTTGGTGCTCAAATATTTTCTTGTTTATTTTTGTGTTCATGTAACCACTCAATACAGTTAAACAGATATACATATTATCACTTCAATACTTGATCAACTTAATCACCAACTGTCCACAAAGGTGGTCTTATGGTTATAAATGGTCATAATTGGCAGCGTTGCTGCAAGTGACATTCTATTCTCACCAAACACAAAATGGAATGCCACTAGTAGCAGCCCAAGCAGAGTGTAAGTATTTAATCTATATTAGATGTTGTGGATGGAGTCGATAAGATCGATCTGAGTTACTGAAGGTAGACACTGATTTTGACCTTAGTTGTCTGACTGAACTCATCACTTTGTATCATTATCACACCAATCAGTTATTTCTTGAATTTAAAAATTCCTGAAGAAGGATCTCAATTGCAATCTGACTGACAGAAACAAGGTTATTGTACACTTTCTCCTCAGCAGGAATGACAACGTATAAACAAAATCAAAATTAAAATTCGGCAAGTTTTCTTATGGGAGAAAAAAGGGAAGTGATGACGGTAAAGGGTCTCTTAACTCCTTGTTATAACAAAATCCCCTGGCAGCTCTTTGTCCCTTCGCTTCTTCTCATCTATGAGTTATCAAGGAGGTATTTGTAGGAGTTAAGTCAATACATTTTTTCTCGAAACGTGATCTATCCGTTTATGAAAGATATAGTACCAACACTGATGTGGAATGGATGTTATATATTCCTCTCTGAATTTTTTTATTACCTCTTCGGTATTACTTTACTGCTTCAATCAAGACAAGTACTTATGAAAAGCTTTAGGGCAACAATTTTTTAAACTTGTCATTATGCTCAAATCGGTTAATAATCACTTGAATTAATGACAAGATAAAGAAAGTTAAACTGTCATTAGACGCTCAATCTGAGTCATTGTAGCATTGATACTCCTTGAGTCAGCACCATAGTACCAGCTTGTCTCTGTAAGTTAATAATATATAAAATTTTGATGATTTTGTTACCACATATTGAATGAGGGCTATTCCAGGTTGTTGAGACATAAGTTTTGGCTCGAAGATTTTTATTTTAACTCACGCAGTAACGAAATAATGAAACCAAGATTCCCATGATTTTACACTCAATATCATACTGTCGATGTTTTACACTCACTTGTGCAGATTTTCATGTGAGACTCCCAACCAGAACAGCAGGAAGAACCGTCATAATCCACACAGGAAACATTGTTACAGCCAGCAGGGACTCTACAACCTCTTGAGTGAGCCTGAGTAAAGGGACCTAAAAGGTACATGATGTTCTTTATACATGTTTGTATATGTTACTTGCATCAAGGATAAGGTAAAACTAATTGGCTGACAACTTTAAAATGAGAATGTTTATGGGAATAAAATTGTTGTGAGACTGCCGTCTTTCCGCTTATGGTATTAATAAAATTACCCCTCCATCAACATGGTCTGAATCCTGATAAGATTTCTCTGCTGATATGAAAAATTTGATTACCATTAGTGGCTTCAATATCACAGTGACAATTGGCACATTCAAATTGGTGTAAACGTGTGGACCTCTTTTCATCAGTACTAAAATAAAACCAGAGTTCTGAGTTATACATATCTCTTTTGATTGGTCATGAAGAACTGGAGAAGAAAAGTTCTGCTATGAATTTTCAATGACTACATTACCAGCCTTGTTTTTGTTTTTGAAAGCATTGCTTACCTTTCTCTGTGCAATGAGAGGTGCATTTCCTGCAACAAAATGTTACATTGCTGAGATAAGTTAAAATATATGACACAGATCTTTATGGCTTGTGATCGAACAATAGATTTAATTTCTTGTGAACTATTTTTGCAGGTGCATGCATAAGACTAGCCTGTGTTAACAAGCTTGTTAAGACAGGCTAGCATAGGAACCTGAGGCCTAAAATGTTTGACCAAAGTGGTACAATGACATATACATAAGTTATTGCAAAAGAAGTAATGAAACACCAAACTATTGATGTCTATCCCTCTTCACAGCCTGTGCTACCTTTCGATTCAAATCTATATAATAAATTACCCATTCTCAGCCCTCTCCATAGCTAGCCAGGTGTACAGGAAGATCTTTAGCTGTGTGTGGTTATCTAGTTTAGATATATCATATCCTGCAGTCTTCAGCCTACTGACCTGACGATTAGCTGTCAAGTCTGTAATTGGTTTACCTGCAATTATTTAGAAAAGCTATTTCACTTTAACTGTCGTACTGATGTTATGTCGAGGTCATAGCAAAGTCATTTCAAGGTTTACATGATACAATGTGGACAGCTGGTATTTCAAAAGTTGGAAATCAAGAGTGACTGTCAGCACCGGGAGTTGAACTTTGACATCAATGACACGTTTAAACCGTGAACAATCACCCAACTTTTGGCAGCGATTTGAATTTGATTTCTCAATTGAAAAAGATGATTTTCTCTTATAAACTGATTTCATTGATCAATCCATTTGTGCAAAAAGAATATATTTTATGTAAATATTTTATAACAAACAATCAACAAACAAAACTTTTTGAGCAAAAAATTTTCACCGCCAACACTTACCAATGCAAGACTGCTTGTCTGAACTGAGAACCAATCCATTCACACATGTCAATACTACAATGAGATAATATTATTAGCCAGCCTTCGATAATCTACCAGTGCTGCAGTGATAATAAATAATCATTATAAAACACAGCATTTAGAAAAACAGAGGTAACTTGATGTTAGTGATAACTTATTTCTTAGGTTTGAGCTGATATGAAGAAAGGAGAGTGAGGATAATCTCGTAAGCGATAAATATGAAACTTTTTCATACATAACAGAGGACTCAGTTCATTAAAAGTATTGGCTGAATTTAGTGATTATCTCCTCCTCACCAAACTTTGAACTTCACTCTAGGGAAGTGTATTTATCATAGGTGAATTTAACTCACATGTAATTATGTATTATACCCATATAAAGCCAATGAGCCACAATAATATTAAAAAAAATATATCATATTTCAAAGAAATCTACAAAAAACAGCCGTCACTAACAAAGTAATGTATCGCAAACCTACTTCCAATAGTCCGATTTTTTCCAAATTTTTTTTGTTATTTAGAATCTCCAGATATGCCGATTTTTGCATCATTGTTAGTTGCATATAAGCAAAATGTAATATGTATATCCATTTTTTAAAAGTATGCCTGATGTATGCTTATGATTGCGCAATACACCAAAGACCTTACCCTTTGATATACTCTCTTTGTCTAAACAAAGCTCTTTCTATAACAAGCTTTCAATTCAATCAATGTATGAGGCACAATAATCCTATGTCCCAAATGCCACAAGTACAATTGTAATCCACTACAGTTTGCCTAATACTGTTAATACTAAAGATTATAAATTATTAATGCTACATTTTACAAAATATTCTGATTATGAAATAATTTATCGATGGTGCTGATTCGAATTGAGTAATTTAGCAGAAAATCTCATCATTCAACATCAAATGTGGAAATAAGTCTTGGTCTTGATTGGTTTCCCATCGTATTCCAACGTTTAATATCTCAACAAGATCTTTATTTATGTGTAGTTTAGTTGTAACAAGGAGTAACAGCGTTACTCCTTGGTTGTAACTTCCATGTATATAGGCCTATAGGTTAACTCAACTTTGTCAAACATCATCGGGGAAAGTGCATGAGTTTTATACAATTCAATTGACTCGCCCCACGACCAGTAGAGCCTCCTGAGCCAAGCTGCTAGAAGTGCATAGCAAGCTAGTGACCATGACGTGAATGATTATTGATATTATTATAATCTCATATGATACATTCCTCCCCAATATACTGACTCTTTGGGTTCGAAAAGATCTTCCTTGTACTTTTGGGATGGCTTATTTAGTCAACACAAACGGGAATGCATCTTAAAATTTAGAAATTGTGGCTACAATAGATTATATTTTATTTATTAATTATAATTAAGGGAAGGTTACCAAAATATGTGCATATGTCGGTACTGAGCATAGGGATTCATAAGTTAAAATTGAGATAGGAGCTGGACAATGTTTAACACAGTATAATTTATTATGCTAGCACAATTTCAATTGTAAGCAGAGGCTGTACACACGGCATTCATCATGTGTTGCTTTTCATAATAATTTCTTCTTGTGTGGCTAATTTAAATTGTTTTTAAAAACGGGCGCTTGAGCTATTGTTTGATGACGAGATTAAGTGAACATAATCTCATAATTGTGTTGATTTGCGTTGTCGCAATGTCTCTCTGTTTAGTCCTGCAATCAAATGAATTACTATGTAGTGCTCTCATATTTACAGGTAGGCATACTAAAAGTGATTGCTGGCATTAGGCTTACAAAACCATGGCTAATAATTTAGGCTAGCACAATATAATTTTGAATAATATCATGGGCTAAGGCCCCTGTAACTCCTTGCTCTCTGCATGGCATCACAGCCCTCAACACAGTGAACAATAATATCCTCATGACAGGTAGATACCATAGTAAATATGTTTCATACTGTGATTTATCTGGATACCCAACTATAACCATATTGACTTCAAGCTGTTGATGGCATATGGCAAAGGAGCTATTAGTGACTGCATTTGAATAATTTCTAGCTCAAATTAAGCTGCAAAATATAATCCCTCATGCCTTCTCGGGTGTTTACCTGATCATAATCGAATAGTAACTAGAAACTAGAAGTAGTTTATATCTGATATGATATGCCTCTATAATATCAATACTACTACTATTAGGGCTTCGATTTGAGGGAAGGATTTGGGATTTGAACGCGACACTTATTTTTGCTCAAATCACCAGCACTGCCCATTCTACTCTTAAACATTTTGCTTGAAAGACAGTAATTTATTTTTGAAACAACCCTGATAAACTTCAATAATCTTTAATTGCCATTGTTTCCTCGATTAATCTTTGTTTGAAATGTGATAGTGTCAGGCCTTCTTGTGTATTTTTTGGGAGTAAAATATTTTATTATTGTTTGATGGGCATCCCTGGCTCAAACTTTGTTCAATCACTGGATAAGGTGGGTTCATTCAAGTACCAGTAGATGAATTATGCGACCTCATTAAATCCTTCCGCTCAAAAACTATTACCCAGTCCAGTAAATAATAAAAGCAGTATTGAATTTGGATTGGAAATAGTAAATCGAATATCTATCGCTACCTATTCTATTATTATCTTGCAAGTATAAGGGTATGGAGAGTTATTTAACGAGATTGACACAATTGATTGTTCTGCTTGTTGCTTGGAGTTTGAAATAAGACCTGTATACAGAAAAACTTGTTGCGAGTAAAGTCTCTGATATTTGGAGACATTCAATTTTTGATCCTAGATTCTTCTTCTGTTAAGAATTCTCTATGTTGAGCCGGATATAAGGATGGGATATGAAAAATTGGGCAAAGTGGGATAACTTCTAGTTCATAATAAGCACGAAATTGTATGAAAATGACTCTACAGCAACTTGAAGCCAAAATACTTTTAATGAACTGAGGAGCTTTTTCTCCTTGTAAAATTAGATCCTCAAGGGACCTAAATTGTGTGAAAATATAATATAAAATAAAATTATCAAATGTCTTACCTCCGCAGCTGTAACCGTTGTCTTGCAAAAAGTATCCATCGTTACACTCACATGCGAACCAGCCTTTACCATCAGATTTACAGGTGTGATCACAGCCATGGAAACCAGCGCATTCATTGTAATCTGATCAAACAAAATAAATCAAGAATTGACATTGTAAATTTATTGAAAGCTGGAACTCCATTTTGGTGTTTTGTAAAGTAATGTGGTAACATCTTTTTGATTCTGGCCAAACTGTAAGACTGTGTTTTTACAACTGAGTTCGATGAGGTGGTTTTTGTACCTCTGTGATGCACTTTTCACATGTCAATTGATTGTGATTGACTGAGACCTCAAATATTATACACTAACCACAATGAATACTAAAGAAAACATTCATTTCATCAAAAATGGTACAACACAGCCCTCAAACTAGTCGGGACTCATACATTGGATTGCAGCATTCTTGAATAAGAAGTTATGGTCAAAGGAAAGCGCTAAACAAACTCCAAAGTCACTTCTGGTGTACCACAAGGAAGTTTACATGGGCCCTGCTCTTCTTGCTATCAATCAATGACATGCCGAACTATGTCACCAATGACTCTACTGTGCGGTTGTTCGCAGACGATGCTGTGTTATATAGAAGAATCAACAGACCAGATGACTCTGCATTGCTACAGGAATACCTCAATTCGTTGTTGAAGTTGGTGAGAGACTGGTAGGTGAGCTTTCATCCCAGTAAGTGTAACCTACTCCAAGTTTCCTGAAAGCCACAGCAGAAAGGGGCAGATTACAACATAAGAAGCCATAACCTGGAGCTCGTCGAATCTGCTAAATACTTTGGTGTCACCCTCACAAAAGATATGACCTGGAATCAGCATGTAAAATCTGTTGCTGGGCAAACAACACCCTGTTCTTTCTCCAACAAAATATCTCAGACTTGATGGCCCACAGGTAGGGTACTGCAGTGCTATCTGGGACTACCATCAAAACTAGATCAAACAACTTAAATCCATCTAAAATCGGGCAGCTCGCTTCACCCGAGATTCCGATATTCCCGAAACAACAGTGCATCAGCCATGAAACCGCAGCTAATTTGGGAGAGCCTACAGGCCAAAAAAAAGATGTACAAAGTTGTACTGCTATACGAGATCCTAACCCACCATATCGACATATGACTGGCACTATGACCATCCACTGTTCATCCAGAGAAGCTGACATAGCTCCACTGCAGACAACTGGCTATCCAGGCGGCCTCCTTGGTGCATACTAAGATAGATCTATGCTGGTCTTCTCTTTATTATAGCACCAAGCACCTGTATTATACGATGTATTACCCAGAGGCACAAGCACAGATGCACCTGTATTATACGACGTATTGCCCAGAGGCACAAGCACAGACGCACCTGTATTATACGACGTATTACCCAGAGGCACAAGCACAGACGCACCTGTATTATACGATGTATTACCCAGAGGCACAAGCACCCTCGCACCTGTATTATACGATGTATTACTCAGAGGCACAAGCACAGATGAACAGATAAGACCACAGATGTATTGCTTGCCATTCCACCAATAAGAATATGACTCATTTTGTACCATACTCACCATAACATGTTTTCTGGTCAGCATTTAGAGCCCATCCCCTTGGACAATGACAGTAAAAGTTATTTCTGTCAAGTTGTGTACACCCATGTGAACATCCTGAGTTACCTTTTGCACAATTCTTTACCTCTACATGGTGATAAAGAGAATCTAAATTAAGGTAAGTTGAACCCATGTTTTAATTGCTAAAAAGCACTATTTAGATAATGATTGAGCGCTCTACACAAAACTAGTGTTCTGAAATCAAGTATACTAAAAATTCGTTTTGACCATGTCAATTTCACATAAATAGAAATCTTGTAAAGTAAAGTCTATTTGCATTCTAGACACCAAATTGTGATGTGTACCATCTTTTTCATTCCATTCTTACCAGGTCTGCAGCTATAACCGTTATCTTGCAGGTTGAATCCTTTATCACATTCACATGTGAACCAGCCTTTACCATCAGACCTACAGGTGTGATCACAGCCATGAAAACCAGAACACTCATCATAATCTATGAGAAGGAAATATAAATGCTCAACACAATGACTACTTGTGACAGTATCATGATCCAACTGCAGCAATTATCTCTGGAAAGTACATGATTTATGCAATAACGCATCGGAAGGTCCTCAAAACCACAGACATTATTTATACATAAACATGAGTTTATACTAGGAAATTTGTTCGATATTTGTACTGGTGTCAATATTTCTTAATAGTTGTTCTGCTCGCCTTACCACAACAAGATTCCTGGTCTGCGCTGAGCGCCCATCCCTTTGGAAAATGACAGTAGAAGTTGTTTTTGTCAAGTTGAGTACATCCATGAGAACATCCTGAGTTACCTTTGGCACAATTCTCAACCTCTAACTGATAATAAAGACAATCTAAATTAAGATAAGTAAAGTCTACAAAGAATGACAATGCTATCTGAGACTTTTATCAAAACCAGATCATGTGAACCTCCTCAGTTACCTTTGGCACATTTTCTCAACACGTTCAAAAAAATAAAAACATCTGATGGTTAGGAAACTTAGGTATGGGAAGAAAAATAATGATCCCCGTATGATGTTTATCGCTTCTCGGCCTATTGGCTAAGATCAAAGCGTCATGGCCAATGGCTGATTAGTGCCTGTTTTAGTTTCTGGCAGCTAGCTGCACACTCACGATTAGGAGGTCCACCATGGCCTCACCTCTAGGATGCATTCTAGTTTTCTAGGATGTATCACACTCTCAGTATGAGGACTCCGGGCAACTTGCGTCCCTCTTTAGGGGCAGCCCACACTCTGGTTTATCATAAACAGGGCCGTATGATGTTTATACACGGGTAAGAAGCATTAGAGCCTCTCTCAAGTGAGAAATATGAATTCAAACAGAGATTTTTCCACATTGCTTCACAACAGTCGGCTCGGCTACAAGACAACTCTGTATGCAAAGCAGATATGCATTTTGAATCACCATGTTCATAGATAGTTTTCCTGGACATAATTACAATAAGTTGGTGTTACTTACGGTAGGTCGTCTCTTGTTGATAGAATGTGCTCTTAGGACTAAAGCAAACTGCTACACCATTCTCCACTGTGCACCCATGAGTACAGTGGCTCATCTCACATAAGGTTGAGTCCATTGTTCTGATATCTGCCTCATGTGAAGCACTTGAAGTTCTGATGATCACCTGCATATTCAAAGTCTAGTCAATCAACTGGTAGGTTATATGACTTGTTGCCATCCATTGCACACCAGTTATACTTGTGCGCCTTCCAATCACCTGAACTGATAAAAAGCCTCATATGGTGACAACCATGAAAACACAGCTGACCCCTCAATACTGTTGTATGATGTCTTCCTCAGACATTTCATCACAGAAAGAAGAAGTCAGGATAAAATAATTAATCGCTCAACTCACCATGAAGAAAATAGAGATAAAATGCACATTCATGGTAAGGGAATGATGTTTTATCTTTCAGCTAAAGGAAGCAGAGCCTACTACTCAATGTGCCGTGCTGATCAGTGAGCGCTGATGATCTTATTGTTGAAGTTCACTGAGCTATAGCATGATATTCTGAGAACCAGCATATGGTCAAGTGATCATTATCACACTATTAATAATTATCTGAGTTGCCATTATTTTCACATCACAGGCTAATCAGTATTTGCCAAGCCCACAGAATTACCCACCCCTGTTGAATATAACCAAGTGAAATCTTTCATATACCGATGTTCCGTATATCTGGTTATATTTACTATGTCAGTTTGTTCAATTGTCAAGTCTATATCAGGGACCAGATAACTAGCCAGGTGACTCGTCTACCATAAGGATACCGATGTCAGGCATGATTAAGAGTATTAAAAGGCTATGCCAGTACAGAGAGAGAGAGAGAGAGAGAGAGATTGTTTTTATTGTGACTGTAAGAAGGCATCATCATTTGGGGGTCTGATACTAAATACCAATTCTATAAAGACCTAAGGATTCATTTGCTATAATATGAATATCACTATGGTACTACACACTAAAATTCTATGATGCATTGTCTACACTAGATTATTATGAATTGAATTCGGAGTTGTCCCCTCGTGAATTAATAAAAATTAGAGGCTAATCAAGATGATAAGGAATCATAAAACCAAGCAAGTCCAGCCGCAAACCAACAGTTGTTAGACCACTACAGCAGTCTTTCAAAGGGATCTTCGGTTTTATATTTTACCGTTGTACTGAAATACTTACAGTAAGTGCATGTATCATATATTATTATTATTATTATTATTATCATGTTTTTATTGTGGATTTCATATTTAATGTAAGCTATAAGCAAAGGATAATAACAACTTTTTGACCTCATAAGCAAAACAAAACAAAATGTCAGCATTCAATTGATTTGAAATGCAAAATGATTCATTGCAAATCACATTTTATCACGACAACAGAGGGGCTTTCTAGCTTTAAATTGTGACCCTGCCCTGCTATTCCTAACTATCCTGTGCAGTGTAGTGGCAAATTGAGGGCTTGAAGCGCCCAAGTAAACCCAACTGGATGGTTTTGTGAGGGGCACCCTAAGCCTAGTGAAATTTAATTTTCTGCATTTTGGAGGAGAATATAATAAAGTTTCACGATCAGATTACCAAATAATAAAACAGCCAACCTAAAAATGCGGCATAGAAACGGTCAGCATTGCAATCTTCAGCATTTTTTTTGTTATTATCTTTCTCATCTTACAATCAAATGCTTCTTGATTCGATTAAGCATGATTTAAATATTCCATTTTAAATCTACACAAAAGCACCTTAATCAGCTGCTCTCTGTATATCAATGATCTGTTTATCTGAGGGAGATCAATTAAATTCCGCTTCAGCAGACACAGCTAAAATTTATGGTGAAAAAGCTATGGAGCTCTTGCTGATTTAGAACAAAAGAAAATCACAGATTAGAATGAATTAATAAATCTTGAGCAAATGAGGCCTCAGCTCAATTGTTGTTAAATGACAGATGGGTTGTTGATAAAATTTTTGATTATTTTCGTCTGATACAATTCATGGTGTGAGCTTCTGATCCATACGAGTTGAATAGAGTTGATAATTGACTGTCTATTCACACAAGTACAAAACTGTCAATTTCACTAGACACATCATTATATTAACATAATATTATGAGCGAATGAAAATAGGCCAAGTATTATACAACTTGCACCTACAGACAGTATAGAGTTGTCTTCAAACAGGAAATGTGCAGGAAACTAACGGAAGAGACAAAATGATGACTTAAAAATGTGACATAATATAAACTCGGCAAATAAATTTTTTAATAGAAGTATGTCTATTTGGAAAATTTTGGCTGTCTGTTGAAAGAAAGAGGCCAATGACGGTATTGAAACATAATACATTGGGTGAGGAGATAGGTAAATGGTATGCAGGTATATGCAGCTCATATGTTCCAGAGTGTGATGGAGAGTATAAATTTTGTGATTGACACAAGTGCAATAGCAAAGTTATGAATTTCTCTAAGCTATTGAATAAGCAGTTGGTTGCATTATGTCATGATAATGCAGACAATTTTTAATTTGGTTTTGAAATCGATTCCCCCAGAATTTTTATTGCAATCTTATAATGGTTATAATAATCCATAAGAAAAGACATTCTAACAACATATCATGCCACAGTCCCACATTTTAGACATTTTTGTTTGAACATTAGTGGTTGACACCCATCAATAATGCATGCTTTACTTTACTACAGTATGCTATTTCATGACTTTCATCAATGTTTTGATAATAAAAACTTTGATTTTCCACTGCAGATTTATCTGCAGCATAGATGAGCTCTAGAGCGGATCAATTCTATTGCAATTTTGCCTGTTCATTCCCCTATTTTGCTTCATATCGAGCATTTTGTTGTTATTAGTTCTGACTCGCTTCTTTCCTCTGAACTTCCCCTTTATCCTCTTCTTTATCAGTCTCACTGCCCTTCTAGCTGCTCGATAAATTACTGGTACATCCAGAACCACAAATAATCCCAACATCAGCAATATAAGAGGGAAGTTTGCTAATCCTGCTATCTAAGCAAAAGAAAAAGAGACTGAGATTATAATGTCGGATGGCTGCTATCCACATAGACCTTGACTAGTTTTAGGCATGGGAAAACCTATAACGAATAGTTATGATATTATTGTAATATTATGTCAGTTTAAAGCCATACTTTAAAAAAACTGGACGCTTGATGTAAATCTCACTCACCACAATGGCAAACACTGGCCCTTCCACTGGCTCATGATAATTAGATTGACTTATTGGCTGGCCTGTTGACATTCTCTGCTTCGGTATGAATGTGCGCTCTGTAATAAGTTGAAAAATAAGAGTTGTTGAATGCATGAACAAATGCCAAAAAGAAGTTGTTTAGGTAGGGGGAATTTTTTTTGGGTGTTATGTTTAGGAGCCCTATCAAATTTCAGCTATAGTCTAGGTCAAGGTATCTAATTTTACTCTCTCAGAATGAGACTTGAAGTCTCATTACTTCCTTCAAGGAAAGATAATTATGTGATCAATAAATATTGGGACAAATGGCTGCAGTCGACATATTGATTGGTCAATCTCCACTGTTTATATCCAATGATCTCAGTGCAGTAGTAATTTGCTCAATCACAGAAAGGTTGCTAATGGTAATTG
The DNA here is from genome assembly GCA_914767715.1 of Membranipora membranacea. Lineage (NCBI taxonomy): Eukaryota > Metazoa > Bryozoa > Gymnolaemata > Cheilostomatida > Membraniporidae > Membranipora > Membranipora membranacea. Next base: position 24,641,795 of record OU612069.1, read on the forward strand.
GCACACAATCTATGTTTTTAAAACTGGTAATGTTAGCTGAATTTCATATTATTTTATCATTCCCAAAACAAAGGCAGCACATACCAAATTCTGGTCAATATTGGAAAAATTAAAAGTACACAAAGTTTTTCATTACAATATTACAGAGTGAGTGAGTTTTTTTTCACAGTAGAGTTTCTAATGTTTGCGACATGCACTCTGTTTTGTCTTTGTCAGTTGTCTTCAGCTCGATTATAATCAGTTTTTGCGCAGTGAAATGAATATTGATTAACAAAAAAAAGTACCTTTCAACTCTCATCATTTTCTTTTAAACTTTACATGATATCAATTTAAACACAGGGCATGTTTTTATAACTTAAGTGTGGTCGGGAATTTTACAATAGTTTCAAAAGTGCAGTGCCTTTATTATTAGGGTCACACATATTATATTTTTCCCTTATCCATCGATTCTTGTTCGCATATCAACACATTTCACACAGTAAAATTGATCAACACCCGAGTGTCTAAATACCAGCCAACGTCATAAGTGTGGCTCACCTTTGCACACAATGTCAAGTACTCCTTCATCACTGAATAAAATCCCCATATCCTGATCTGGCTGACAAGAAAACTCCTTAGTGTCTTTGTCTTCTGTATCAGGATATATTAAAGATGGCTGCTGATTTGGTGATGAATTCGGTCCTAAGAAAGTAATAACCACACACCCTCTCATACAGTGAATATATAACAGCCGAGCTTATCGAATGATAGACTGATGCATCTATATATCTGATTGATAGAACATGAATTGAACTGGGTACCGTCAAACAGAAATTGATGCTTCAACCTGAGGTCCATTCTAAGAATAAGGAGCGGGCACTCAAAAGATACTCAAGGTCATTTGTCTGATACTATCAGTTATACACATCCTTGTAGTGTATTATCAGTGTCATTTTGTATCACTCTAATATGTAAACAGGAAAATGATGTAAGATATCAGCTTGCCCATCATTGGCAAGCCAACCCACATGTCCCTTCCCTGACCATTTGAGTTTTCATCAACCTTTTTGTTCACACATCCTATTGAAAGTACTCACTGGTACAGATGAACTCCTTACGCTCATAGCAGTCCCCGTACTGCCATTTATAACTGGTGTCAATATACATACAGGATGGAATACAGTCATATACATTTTCTGTCTGGAACGGCAGAGCATGTTTGACCATTTCAGTGTTTCCATTATAACCATAGGTCAAGAAAACTAAAAATATAAAGTGAGCGACTCTGAGGAGCTGACTGATGACTCAATCACTCATCTCGAAACAAGACGTTAAGTATGATTATTTGAAGGAAACATATGATGTGGTTTCTACCTGGGATGTCAAGCTCAATGATTCTTCTCTCTGTGCTCCTCTTTAGTCTTTGTTCTCTATCTAAGAGCTGCAGTGCGATTCTCCCTGGAAACTTCTTCAATTGCAGCGTGGATACTATCCTGTCACCGGATGTAGTTAGATTTCTGAAAGACATAAATCATTTGGAAGTGGCTGTTTGAGTTCCTATTCTCAGTAGAGTGAATGGAAAGGAAAATTTGAGAATTTTTTCAGATATGTGTTGTCTATTTCATAACAGAAGGTCTTCCCTTAGCTGAAACAGCAATGTGAAACACATACCCATGGCTGTCCTCAGTTGTAGAGAGATAATTGTTAATCAGTATTTGAGCTTCGGTTGTGCCACCGTAACTGGGACTAGCTGTTCGTTGATATATCTCAGTAAGGTTACGATGATCTGTTGCTGGCTCTACCATAGTATTCATAATAAAATTGTTGTCAGATATTGATTCAGTAGTTGTGTGGTTGTTGACCATGGAAACATTTCCTATCCAATTTGAGTTCGGCAGGTAAGAGTCGGATGTCGTGCTTTGGGGATCACTGTCATTCATATTGGAGTGTGTTGTTATACTTTCAGATGATGGGTGAAGACCGGCAGATAAATTGTGGGAAATGGTCGAAGTCTGATTTGGGTTTGCACCTGTGTATTGTGAAGATCTCGTGACATCACTAGGCTCTAAAGGAGACTGTGGTCCTTTTGACTCTGAGGTTGGTACCGCTGTATGTTCATGAGGTACAGAATTTATTGCATGATTGGTATGGTTGTCAATTGCAGGTCGTATTGCAGCTTGGTGAGGAGTTGAGCCCGTAGCATAATTTCCCACTGTCGTGGTTGCGTAAGTGATGTCCGGTAGCGAACCATTATCTTCTTCAGTATTTACTGTAACTAAAAACAGCAATTATTCTTTTGAAGGTAAATCGATGACTGTGATTCAATAATCAATATGTCAGTTCATAAATGTGAGCCATATGAAAATCACTCGTTTCCATTTTCTTGTGTTATGTAAGTGAAAATGATGCTGTGTAGTTCGAAGAAGAGGACAGAGTCGAATGGGAAATATAATTTCAGAGTATCACCTGTCCCATCTCGTTTCTTCACTAATTTCATCATCTAAATTAGTTTGAGCTGTTCACACTCACCGGCTCTGCAGCCTCTCATGGTATAACAAGCATTGATATAAGCATGTCATGAGGTGACCTGGATTCACATATTCAGATCAGGAAAGAAAATAAAGAAATGACTGAACAGCATCTGTTTGGAAGGAAGTGGTATAAATTGTTATGAATTGAGTGAAGGCCATCAAAAACAGATTATGCAACTGAATCTTGGTTACTAGAAAAAACAGTAAAAAGTATTATTGGTTTGTCTTAACTCTGCTTTTCAGGTATCTAACTCACCTCTGTGTTGTTCAAAAGCTTTTGTTGTCGGCCGGTTGTTCTCTGAATGAGATTTCTCTGATATGGTTGAAGTTTGTTGACTTTCTGTATTTGAGGCACTGGATGTTGACAGATTTGCTGAATATGTGACAGGTTCGAAAATATTGTCTGATGTTGTCATACTCCCTATCTTGCTTGTTAAAGTTGCTGTTGAGTCGGTGACTGCTTTGGTGGTTGTGGCATTGGTGACTCGGATATTAGAAGATTTTGCTTCGGTCTGACTGGTCGGTGATATTGGTTGAGCTGTGATGTCCCTGCTATCAATTTCTTCATGCACTTCTGTGGTTAGGTTACCTTGGTTCAGAGTGGTTGCAAGTGTGTCCAGAACATGATTTTCCAATGTTTCACTTGCATTATATACTCCAGATGTGGTTGGAAAAATTTGGCTTTGTTGGGATGTAGTAGGAACTGATTGACTCATGACACATTGTCGTCTTTGCTCAGCACAAAGATCACGATTCAGGTGAGGACAATGTCCCAGAGAGAACATTGTTCCTTCGGCACAAGCCCTTTCAAAGCATGCAAGATGATACGGAAGGCACTCTATATATGCCTCACAGTTGGTAGCACATGGATCAAGAAAAACAAAATAACCTGGCGACTCTCTGTGTCGGCAGTCATCAGGTATGATGTCTAAAAATAAAAGCATGTGATCTGTGATCGATACCTTACTTATTGTGTGCATGAATTTAATACAACTTCGAGTGAATACTATGGAGATTATAGTGGCCGGCCATTAACACATATAATTAGTATAGTATAGTATAGTATAGTACTTTATTCTATATCATTATGCTACAGTGAAGGGAAGAAAGTATAGATCTTTGATTTTATCCCTAATTCATCACTATAGCAAGTTCAACTTAAAAATAGCTTATGAAGATTGAGAAAGCTCACTTTTGTAATAATCGTAATTCTGCAGTATTCTGTTATTCACACCATCTTCACTACATTGTTCACCATAAATGTGATCATCACTGTCCTCACCATATCTTTTGTGTCTCTTCACAATGCCAAGACTACCACCTTGGTGTGAATTCATCTTATTTGAGAAACCTATGCATAATAATGATGATTGAAATCTTGCAAGTGACAAAGCAAGAGGATTCAATTCATCATGAGCGATGTGTTATCAGATTAAAAAAAATGGAAGCAAAGGCAATTTTGATAAACTATCGCAAATCCTTTTATGTATCACTTTTAACAGGTAAATGAGTACTGTTTGAGAGTTACGACTCCTAAACTTAGTAACATGTTACTCAACATTTTTTTCATTGTCATTCATAGGTGCCCCAAAAAATAGACAAAGTGATTATCAAACTTACCTGAATCGTGTGACAGGTCATCGAAGAATATCAGACGCTTAAATCCTTTGTTGATATCGGTTCTAACTGTTGTCAAAAGTGTTTGATTGAGAAGAATGTTTAACCTTCCATCAATAGTGAGGATGGTCAACTGATTCCAGAGTCCATTCCAAGCGACATGTGAGACATCTAAATTATAAAGAACCTCTATACATGGTCAGCAGGGTGGCCTCTCTATCTTTTAGTTTGATTTGATGTTCTTTTCATCCACTTGTGGTGAAACAAATAATGTGTAAAAAGTAGTTCATTTAATAATAAAGTTTACTTACCCGCTTTGATTTCACCAACAACAATCACAAGAAGTGAAGTCCTATTAACAGCAATCACCACAGTCTCGGAGTCGTTATATATTAGCGTAGTAAGAATATATGATGTGTATATCTTGTTGCAGTCCTGCTGGCAGTCCTCTTGTGGTAGGTGCTCATTTTCCCCAGTAGTAGAATTCATCGGCAATTGAAACCAGATAATCATCTCATCTTTCCCATCTTCCCATACTTCAATCGTATCATTGTTATTCTCCATGATCTCTGCTAACCTCAAGTATTCTAATGTTAAAAATGTCAAGGCCCTTCTGTGATTGTTGAAATATTTTGTGTTTCAAAATGATCATGTAGGGCAGTATACCTCTCAGAGAAGAACAAGAAAATTCACTAGATATATTTGGTTGATATCTATTAATCCAATCACAATAACCCAGGTCCGTTAAATTAATAACTATAATTTGATTGAACAATGAACACAGCAATCTAAGTTTTATCTCGCCAATTTTTTGTTAAAAATTGTGTGACAAATAAATAATAATCAATCAATCAAAGGAGTTGAAATTTAAGGCTTCAAATACATTTTTCTGAATATTATAATCCTCAGAGACAAATTAGCCCAGAATATGAAGACTTACCTAATTTCAGAGCTGTCCAAATTTCATTACCAACACCATACTCTGTCATCAACCATCTGATAGCGTCATATTCCTCATTTGTAGTAGGGAAGACCATGGTAGCATTAAGGTCATTACAATAGCTGTTTGCCTTCATTAAAAAAGAGAATGCAAATGAACGGAAAAACATTACATAGGGTTATTCTTGTCTCTCTTACTCTTATGAACTTATGAAAAAAAGGGATTCCAGATACAAACAATCTACAAATCTTACCTCATCTGGCTTCAGATAATTAGATACATGAAGGTAACACTGATCATCTATGAGCTGCCATCCTTCATCACAACGCGGAGCCTGCACATATTCATTTTCAGCTAAAAATACCAGCTGCAAACTATAGCATCAGTGCACAGGCCTAATTAAAAGAGATAAAACATACAATGAAGTTCTCTCGACATTATTTTTGTTGCCAATTTCAGCATTGGCCAACCATTATAGGTTGCCAATGATTTGGTGACTTCAGATTCAGGTATACTGTTAGAGAAAGTTTCAAAAAGCTGTTGAGAATACTTACCCTCTGTAAAATGAAAGAGGATGACAAGAAGAAAAAATTCCTTGGCTAACATTTCAAGCCCTCTTTCCTATGAACTCTTCCTGAATACAAGTGAGGATGAAGGACCATGCGTCAATATGATATTCATTGTTTGCTGCAAAAAGGTACCTTGCTAGAAAAATCAAAATACCAGAGAAGAAAATATTGATAAACCGTGCCTGGTAATATTTGAGTTTTGCATAGCACTTTTACATAGATCACACCGTATGAATGATGACAAAAGTTTTTGAAATACAAATCTGAATCTGAACTATTATTTTCTAGCAAAATATCTCCAAATCATGCCTCCGGTCGTATCACCAATACACAAATTTATATCTGTATTGGTTTTATTCGTTTGATTCAAGGCGTTGTTTTCCCCAGCTTCAGTTTCATTTTCATCCATATGAAAATCATTATCAGTATTTTTGTTTGTTCAAGAAATTACACTTTACTTGGTTCTATGGAATAGCAATAAGAGATACTGTCAAGAGCTCTTCAATCAAATTAAACCAACTGAAGGTTCCCTCATGTAAATAAATTTTTTAATATGAGTATTTGTTCTTGATTACCATTCCATCTGCAATATTGACCAGCGAGAATGACAAGTACATTTTGTCCAATTTGAGCTTAATTGCACCATATATGATGATATATTTCTGTCCATGTGAGATGTCAATAAGTTTGCTTGTTTAGGGATTAGTTATGTTACCACTTGCATCTGTAATACTATCCGAGCTGAGCACTTTTCTACTAAATTAAGTTAATTTTCACCACTTATGAGCATCTCATCTGCCGATGTTATTAATCGATAGTGTTGTTTGTTTAGGGTTTAGTTTAATCGCTGGTTTATTGAAGGTATAGTTAATTGAAGTGTCAGTTTTAGTAAGCAGGTAGGAGATAAGAAATGCTTTATTGATTCTCAAACTGTTCTTGAATAACTATAACGATCCCAGAATTATATTGCTTTGTTCTTACATATTGATGCACTAGCTAGATATGTTTGTGTCATAAAGAAACCCTACAATGCATCGTAGTTTTGCATTGGACTTGTATTCTGTATCATAGTTATTTGTATCTAGGTTAGAACTGTATGACTTAGCACCTTAAATTATCGTGCCGAGTTGAGAAAAGTTTAGTGGCGTAATAAACAATAAAGGTTAATAATACTCACTGGTAATTACGCAGACGAAATAGCAATTAGCTTCAATGCAGTATATACAGTAATGAAAGATATTTGTTATTGTTATTGTCCAAAATACTTCATTTCAATCTACACTAGAATATTGCTGAGACAATGCAATTCGTTAAAAGCTGTTTTACTCTATTGTCATGCTGTTTGTTGGTTCTCAGTCCAATGCCAATCATTATAATCGATTCAGCATAATATGCTCAATCGATTATAATGATTGGTGGAGTTCAGAGGAAGGAAGTGGGCATAATATGCCCACTTCCTTCCTCTGAACTCCACCTTTATCATCCTTTGTAACAGATTTACTCACTGTTTAGCTGCTAAATGAGTTACTGGTATGTCCACAACCACCAGTAATACTATCATCACCAGCATCAGCAAAATGAGAGGAAGTTTTCCACTCCTGCTGCCTGATCAAAAGGTAACAATAGGGAAGATTTGAGGTTGTATCGCACACTTTTTCCTCTTAGAAAATTAACGCTAGATTAAACAACAATTTTTAGTGACTGCTACAAAATCTTTTGGAAATCCATGTACCATGGCGCATGTATCCTTCGATGTCGAATATTAAAATGTCTTGATTTAAAGGTTGATTAAAATCGGATGTGTCATCACTTGCCACATCCTGAAGCATGGGCAGCAAGATAGTGGTGCCTTAATGGCGAGGCCGCAATATCTGCGCCCAATTGCTCTCTGTTTGCAGGCAGGTCGACCGAACCCCAGTAGTTGGTAGACAGCAGTGGGATTCGAATTCACGCCCCTCAACATGTGCACGCTAAAGGATGGCGCTTTAAACCAACTTAGCCACCTTCTACTCTTATATATAGATCAAGCTATATTGAGCTTCATACAAGTAATCAAATTTGATCCTTCTGATTCCGACCCATATTTTGTTCATGTTTGCTGTTGGTATTTTTAGCTGTAGATGTATCTGTGCAGGCTCCACAGTGTGATGAGGGATGACAGCATATAGATGGACAATGTTACCTTCATGTATCTGATTACCTGAAGCATGACGAGGTGGGATTTGTAGATTAATTTGGTTTTTTAGGCTGTGAATTAGCCAATCACAAGATAATTCGAGAGCTTACAGTAAATTTCTCGTTTCTTCATCATCATAGATACTTGATAAAGTTTTCTCTATAAAATCAAAGGTTACTTTCATCTATCTCCCGTTTTGTACTTCAGGCAAGGAGTTTTTGTAATGAGTTAAATTCTTTTCTGGTTTACCCAAATACGGATGAGAACCATGATGCTATTAGACAGCTGATGACAGAGTATGGTGTCTGGAATGGAATATGGACCGCTCTTAGACTAGGTGAGTCTTCACTCACTAGCTACTCTGTAATTCTGTGCACTGCAGCAGATGTTACATCAATGAACAATATTATGTTGTAACAGTCAATAATGAAGATGTTTGAGAACTAGTCAAATGGCATTTATTTTGAGACCTCAGCATTCTCTTATTTATCAAAGCAATTAATTTGAGTCAATACCAATGTAATGTAGTGTTACTGTCACTAGAAGAGGCAAATTTGCATAATATAAACAATTAAGTTTTACAGGTCTTCCATCATGCAAAGGTCAGGTTCAAACTGGAAACTTTTTCTTGTGTCTATGACAAATTTTTACGTTGCCCATATACTCTGTCGCAAACTATTCTTTACCAGAATTGTCCTAAATACCTGAACTGAATCTTTTTTGTTTAAGAATATTTGACACTAGAATATCTTGTTGAGGTATGAGAGGAGAGGAAAGAGGAGATGAGTATTTGGTTCCAGTTGCCGATTGAATCCACACAAGAAGATTGTCAGCAGGAGTGTAACATGATAAACACATCATATCTACTGACAACGCTTATGTATAATGGCTCAGAGACTGTGGACATAGCTGTTAATAGGACGTCGGTACTTGTGATTGTTGATGGTGAACTCAGGGCAAGTGAGCAGAGTTTGTTGCTCGATTCATAAATTATTGATATCTATATTAAATGTGTTATGAGCTCTACTACAAGAAACCCTAGCGATCAAATCCAATTATTATTCTCTTCATGTAGGTGCCTCACAGCTAAGATTGGATAGCTCTTGGAATTTGTTAACGTGAGGTATTCTTAAAGGGAGACTAGAACTTTACCTCAACCAAACACTTCTTACATCAGTCAGCACAGACATCAATAACAGAGTTAAACAATTGATATTCTTTGATAGCTTAACATGTGAGAACCTAAAAATTTACCAAAGCGAAATAATCGATCAAAAAAGCTAGCTCTGCAGTAGTTATGCAATGTTTTACACTAAAAGTATTTGAAGCATTTCTCAATAAATTTGTATGTATATTGTCAGGTATAGTCCAATTGCTCATCTGAGGTATGAGGTATTCATGCATAATTTCTGTACAAGCCCATTAAGCTACAACTTCCATAGTTTTGAAAGAAAAAGAACTTAAGATAGTCGTTGACACCAGTGCTACAGTTATGATGATTTTGTGTAAAGTGGCTGAGGAAGCTTTGCTATTTGCATAGTACAGAATTGCCACTATTTTTGAAATATATTGTACAGGCGCTATACATACTTGGTTCTCCACATAACGAAAGAGGAATCAAAATTGATGCGTAATAACTTTTCTAGGCATGAGGCCACAATTAGGCCGCAAAATATTACCCATTAGGCCGCACTGGCAAAAAGGCCGCAGGTTGCCCACAGCTGCTCAAATTTTTCTGCATCAAACTCCTCTGCATCAAACTTTTTCTGTTCTGCATCGAGATTTTCTGTTCTACATCAAACTGCTCTACTCTGAAATCAATGATAGTTGCTGCAGTTCTTGCTGCTAAGTTTGTCAACATATCCCTTTTCCTTACCACTAGCCATAGTTTCAGGATTCAGGTACTTTTGTTGAGAATGTTTGCAAAGTATTGCAAGCTGACTAGGTTTGGCTTGCCCATGAATTTGTTGGTGTGTGCTTTGATGGAGAGATATAGTTTGAAATCTGTGTTTATATTTTAGCTTTTAAATACAAGTAGCTAAATAGGAGTGTTGAAATACACGGTTAAAAAAAGCTGACCTGAATTCGAAAGACTTCTAGGTGGCCTGTCGCCAGACTTTTATATTTTATGTGATAACAACAATCATTGTTATCCTACTACAGTGGTGAGATATGACAATATTTTTTTCAGTTAAATCATTCCTTTTTATACATCTACCTAATATCAATCGTATATTTGTTAATATCTTCAGTCGTGAGTATCTAGCACCATAAACACATGTAAAACCAGTATTATATAATATAGGTTGGCTGATATCAATGGAGCGGAAAAGTTTGATTCAAAGAAGAAAAGTTTGATTCAGAGTAGACAAGTTTGATGATGAACAGAAAAGTTTCATGCAGAACTGAAAGTTTGACGCAGAACTGAAAAGTCTGATTCAGAGAAGGAAAGTTTGATGCAGAACAGAAAAGTTTGACGCAGAACAGAAAAGTTTGACGCAGAACAGAAAAGTTTGATGCACAAAAGTATGATGCACAAAAAATGGATTTAATTTCAATGAAATGTGTAATACAATTCAGGCCTTTTCAATTAAGTTCACAGCAAAAAAATTAAATTTTATCCGGCTTTCTGGGCCATGGTACATATCAATTCAATAGCTCAAAAAAAAATGGCAGTAGGTTAGAGTTTATGTTCATTTTACAGAGTTGGAATATGTTGATAAGAAGTTGGAATGAATGGGTAAAAAACAAATAAATTGTGTGGTATGACACAATGGGAATCTGTATACCCCTGAATATAACATAAAATATACATAATAATCACTCAACTTAAACGGCTGCCGTCAGACATAGGGTTCTATCAGTACTAATAAAAGAAGAGTAGTTTTTTGAAAGTATACGAAATACTTCATAATAATGGAAAAATTATTTTTAAAGTAGTGATGGCTGAAAAATCTTGAAGGTTGGTCTACTAGGCACAAAACCAGAATGGTGAAGCTGGAAGCAAAAATTTAAAACATGAACAGTGGTGTGGAAGATATTCACTATTCAGATTATTAGAATGAAACTAGCTGTGAAGTTAGCATTAGCAGGTGACATTATTATATGATTAGCAGGTGACATTATAATATTATTAGCGTCACATAACTACAAAATTGACACACAAATGCCTGTTAACAGTATCTTCATATTTTTCCTCATATTTCAGATCAGTCATTTTTTTCAAAGAAGATTAATCCAAAGAGACAGCCAATAATTCAAGCTACTTATCATGAACCAGTGGAAGGACCAGTGTTTGCCATTGTGGTGGGTGACGTTATTAATCTAACTACATTTCTTTGTGCTTCATTGTTCTCAACTGAAAAGAGATTCCATTACCTTTATTTCTGATTCTCTGTACTTTAGATTAGTTTGGTTCTACACACACTGTGACAAACTTCAAATATTCCATCCTGTTACTCTTTTGATTAGATAGCAGGATTGGCAAACTTCCCTCTTATATTACCGATGTTGGGATTATTTCTGGTTTTGGATGTACCAGTAATCTATCGAGCCGCTAGAAGGGGAGTAAGACTGATAAATAGGAGGGTAAAGGGGAACTTCAGAGGAAGGAAGCAAGTCACAACTAGAAGGAAAAGGAACATCAAACATGACAATGGAGTCAATCCGCTCTAGTGTTGCTGATAAAGATGGAGAAAAAATACAATAATATAATTAGACATTCAGCTGTGTTCAGATATTAAAAATAAGAAACTGTGTTTCATCATAAAGCCCTTTATAATCACTGTTACAAAATGTTCTACACACAGATATTGCAATCTGTTGTACAGTTTAATAAAACAAAATCGAATTTCAAAGGGACAAAAAATCAATTACAACAGCTGGCGGAACGCTTTTAATTCAGGAACAATAATTATTGCAAACGTGAAAAGTACCTGTGGCTGATGAAAAATAAGACTAATGGCTGGTGCACATTGTCCCAGACGACCATCCCAGATATCCATCCCAGACAATGTGAACATGAAAATGACACGATCCCAGACTGTCTGGGTCCGTCTGGGATGGTATCTGGAAAGATCATAAGCGTCAAACTTTCCCGATGCTGTCCCAGACGGACCCAGACTAATTTTGCATCTGGGTGCTATGTGAACCAGACATTTGGATGATCTGGGATCATCTGGGTCATTCTGGGACGATCCCAGGCAATGTGAACATTATCCCAACGCTATCCCAGACAAAAACCTAATTACTAGTCTGGGATTAATTTCACAATGTGAACATAAGACTGGGTCGATCTGGGATAAGCATCTGGGATAAGCATCTGGGATGGCATCCCAGTATCATCTGGGACAATGTGCACCAGCCATTAATTGAAATGATACGAAAATGCCAATATGTCACTAGAGGATATCAATATTATTTGAGAAAGAATTTAACTGCTGCATCATACATGACACTGGCAAGATAGGTGCAATATCACTTCACTTACTTCACTTAGGTTGCACGATTCCCTCTAGAATATTGCGCCAGTATATTCTTCTCCTGGTCCTTCCATCTGGACCGATATTTTGCCATCTCTGCAGCTTCACTCCAGGACATGATGTCTGCAACTGTTCAAGAGCTGTCATTCTCCAGGTCTTCTTTGGTCTACCAAGTCTCCTTTTTTCTTCAGGTGCCCAGCCAAACTAGTGTGTGGGATTGAGCCCAGCCTTCTCAAAGTTGTCCCCAGGCAACGCCATTTTCTAACTTCAAGCATCTGAGTTTGCGCTGGTCATCCATTGTCATCTTCCAAGTTTCACGTCCGTACGATGAGACAGACATGACACTAGAAGAGAAAAGTCCTAACTTTATATGTCTCTTTATGGACTTTGATCTCCAGAGTCCAGAGTTTACAGAGTCGGTAGAATGCTGAAGTGGCTTGATTGATCCGATTTTGAACATCGATCGTCGCACCTCCAACCGCATCATCTTGGCTCCAAGATACTGAAAGTTGTTGACAAACTCCAGTTGATTGTTGTTGATGGTGAAGGAAATTCCAGATGCGTTGCACATTTTCTGTGGATGAACTTTCAAAACCTTTCTTTTTTGCTTGTTGATATTGAGCCGAGACTGCTGTGATGTTGTCATCAGATGGCTAGTGAAATTGGACATCCCATGGTGGGTGGTGCAATGTACTTCTCTGCTAATAAATATGCTAGTTTCAACCATTAGCATGATCAGTGCCATGCTGAATACTATAGTTCAGTAACACTTTAATCAGTCTCATGTCTATCATGTAGTGTCAGCACATTTTAGATTTGCTAGCTCAGAAACGTTATATGTAAATCAACTTTGTAAAATTCTGCTTTTTTTAACAACCTAAACAGCTTGAGTGGTGATTTCAAAACACTACAAATATTCACTGTAATGACAAAAATAATTGCGGAATCCACTTCTATTGTCAAATATAGAACTACCAGCTGTCTAGACTTTGTTATATGAAACTTTAGTGAGACACAAACCAGCTTTTCAGAGCAAAGAACAACTGCTGACTGCAAAAACTAATTATGTCAGTGAAACCGCATTTGGGAGAATCTACAAACGGTTTTCACCTGGTAAATCTGAAGTCATCATTATGGCAGCTAAAACATTAATAATTCATCCATTTATACCCATGTAGCTACATTCTCTATTATTGCAATCAACTATTTTACCAAATTATGTTAAGGCCTCACAGCTAAACCAGCAGGAAAAAGTCAAACCGATGATGATATGCCGACTCCCCAGTTGCAAGCTTGATCATGGCAATTTGTTCCAACCAGAAACTGAACATTATGGTAATCGGGACCATATTGACCTTTTCAATTATCCACAGAGCCATGGGAATGGTTAAGTAGAGGGAGAGAATAAGAAATGTTGAGTAATGATTGGCTTAATTTTCTTTCTCAAGAATCTTGCCGAAGTGCTGGTTGTCTGAAACACACACTAGCGACGAGAAAAATTATGTGACGTGGATAACTTTCGATTATTTCCAACAGATTAATGTCGGTAGTTGTCCTCTTTCAGCACAGTGTTAGATAACTCCCATACAATTTCTATGTGTATGTGACTAATGCAAGAGAGTAATTAAGTCTGGAATGCAGTCCATTGTGTTGTACTTCACTAGATCAGCACCAATCACTACTTAACAGGAAATCTTTGCTGCTTCTGTTAAATCAATCTAAGAATAGTTAGTTATCTTTTTGGTACTACGACTCATTGAATTTTGCATCTGTGATCTGTGCTGCAATATTTTTGCTAAAATCAAATAGAGATGACTGTTTCTTATTGGTGTAGGTGTTCAAAAATGTAGAGAATTAAAAACCACAAGAAATGTTTTTATTACTGTGACAAACTACTGTTGTTAGTGAGAACATGACTGTGCAAATCACCACAATAAGTATTTTACTGGAACTCTCATTGATGACTTTCCCATCATAACTAAACTGGATGACAGGATCTGATCTCAATAACACCACAGGGAGAAGAGATTGTCAACAACTGCGAGATGTTCACATTTATATAGATTTTTAGGTGAGAACTAAGAAATGTACATATCAAATTACATAACGATGCATTGTGGGTAATTTGAGAATTGAGAAAAATTTTAATTATAGCTCTGTTTCGGTCCCATAAAGACTCCAACTGATGAGAATGAGTCTCATATTCGTATTTCAATCTTTATTATCGTTACTTTATTGTAATATCATTAGTATTCGTATAAAATTGCGAAATAGAAAACTCAGTGTCAATAACCTTTTTGTTTTCCAAGAATGATTTTCCGATAATTATTCGTATTAAATGTCCAAATTACTTGTTATAATTAACATTCGGCATGTTGCCAGCTGGGGCCTCTTGTCAAGACTCTACAAATCGAAACCTTTGATAAATATTACTGATGTCGACCCTTATTATTGTATCTCAGCCAAGTTTATACCACATATACCACATATACCACATATACCACATATCGGCAGCAATTTGTGTTCATAATTCCTCCATATGAAAAGATTGTAGATTAGTGGTGTCAGATACTGTGTATCAGCGGATAGTTTCTTCCTGCAGAGTCGCCATAAGTAAAGTGCAGAAGTAAATCTCTACTGGTAAGTGCACACATACCTACTTTACTTGATCTAATCAACTCTTTTTCTGATTTTCTGTTACCGTGGTTGGAGAATTTTATTTGAAATGTAAAAACACACAGGTCTACATTCCACCAATGTATAAATTTAGCCTTGTTGACATAGTTGACAATAAAAGGTTTGAAAAAAAAGGGTTATGGGTTAAAATAATATAATGACAATAAATTAATTTCTGGGATGTCTTTTACAACAAAGTACCGCAAAAACATTCACTACAGTATAATATAAGTATTGCAACACAACATGCAGACCACAAACAGGTGCTTGAATAAATGAGTGTCATAGGCATCCAATCAGTTATTGCCGGAGGCCATAGATGTCTTTTTAAAAAATAGACTATATCCATAGTGTCTGGTATTACTGAATTGTAGTAGCTTTCTGATGCATAACTTATATATTGGCTTAGTTAACCATGCAACGCAAAACAAGCATCCTCTAAGTTGTTGTCTTCTAGAAGAACGAAAGTTTGCCAATTTCAGGATGATGATAAGACCTGCATCCATGTATATAATTGAGCCTCATTGACATATTTTACAACAAAAGGTACGAAAAGTATTATGTATCAAAATATATGACAACAAAAATCCAATTGAAATATATGCAAATTTTAACAGTGGTTCTTGGGTGTTTTGCAACAAAGTACCGGAAAAGTATATACCATAAAGTCAAGTCAATGCCAATGCTTCAACTATGAGGCTACAAACTTGAGCAGGGAGAAGCCACCTACTCACCAAAGCCTCCAAGATGAGATCAACAGTCAGTAAGCAAACATCATTATGAGCATAAATTCTCTACACTGCCCTGAACAGAACACAGTACACACATTCATCAATTCATGTCAGAAGGCAAACGGCTGGTGTTGTAACGGTCAGAAAATATGGACCTTCTGTACATCGTTTGAGCCGAGCTTCTGGATGATGACGTTGTGTTATTTTATCAGTGAAATGAGGCCGAAAGGCTGTTTTTAGCAAAGTGGATGGCTGTGCGAAATTGATTGCTAGAAATTTCAAAACAGGTTAAATTCATAGTTAGAGTCATAGTTCATTCTAAATTTTGGTTGAAAATAATATTTAATGAGCCCAAAATGGCTTTTTACGTCACGTCATATTGTGTGTGGTTTTTTTAATTTGGTGATATAATGCGAAATTTTAAGCACCAATTTGTGACAGTTCAAATGAACAAGAGCAAATTGTTTGCTTTTTTCCACTGGATTGCTGTTCAAATGACACACACCCAAAATCTCAGTAGTGAAAAAAATGTATCAAGATCAGCATAGACCATCAAAGGTAGATACATTTTGCGTCATTTTTCCATAACGCCTAACATGCTGTCAAAAGGACCAGCGCTAAGGCCAGACAAAATCTTTTTGAAAATTCTCACATACAAGCCACTTTAATTAAGCGTAGTAAAAATGGGAAATGACAACAAAATATGGCACTATGTATTAGTTTGCTCCAAATTGTGCACAACAGAATACCCAAAACAGCCTATTTAAGGGGTTTCTAGGTGTTTTTGGGCATTTTGTGGTGCGCATTCGGGGAAAGCTGACACGTAGTGCCATATTCTGTTGGCATTTCTTTTCGATAACTGCTGACCCCTGTGTCTCTACCTTTAACTTGCTGGCAACCACAAACTAAATCTCGACGATATGCACGGCTGAAGGCCAGTGCGGCCACCAACTGCAGAACCGAATTACGCAAAAACACATTGCTACTGTCAAATGCGAACCAGGACATCATATATTATGAAGATGAGATCTTTTACTTGTTTAAAATTATTTTTACTGAATTTTTAAAACACAATTTTTTTTTAATACAAGGCGTCACTTTTTATGTAACAAGATGAAGGTTTAACACTCTGTGTGAAAATCAATAGTCTGACTAAAGATAATAATATTACATTTGACTGTGAGTAAATTTTTTCAGAGTATGTTGAGGATGTATGTGTCATTCAGCCAACAAGCCCTAATATGGCATGATGATACTCAAACATTCAACACTTGACAGCAAAATGACTAAAATTCATGATGTTTTAACATCAGGTCGATGATAAAATAAGTCGGCAATGATGATGAAATCACAGAGTAAGGATATACAGAGGGGACTAGTGCTGTAACATGTGATTTATATTGGTAATACCTAATCGATCACACCTCATAATCGTGATTTAATGAGGTGACAGCTGAAGTCGATTGCACGCTATCAATTAATGTGTTACTATGGTCGTTATATATGGTTTTACATTCTTCTTTTAATTCACTCAATACCTTATCACACTTCAATTCACGGTGCTTACTAATTGTAAAGATTATGAATACTCATAGTCATTGCTACTCTTGCCACATCATTAAAACCATATATCGATACCTAAGATCGAAAATACCGAAAAGGAGAAATCGAAAATCGAAATCGGGACAAGGGCTGGTTGAAATCGAAGGTGTAAAATCGAAAAATCGAAATCGGGAAAATCGAAGCCAAAATCAGAATCGTGGCATCACCAGCCAAAAAAAAAATTATGACAGCGCTAGAGGGGACACTTCAATGAGATGATCTATATGCTATAACTCTTTTTAAAAGCCCACATAACTCATAGCCTATATATCCTAGCAAAAAATGACAACAATATGGTGTATAGCTTGAAGTTTGAACATTTCAAAAAAGTTAGAAATCAGTCTTTAGGATAAATACTGTATGGATTATGGCCTATCAAAGGTAGAAATGTCTGCATAAGACTTTACATTGTAACTTATATAATTATTGAAATTTGCAGGTGCCAAGATTGATGATTTTCCCCCCCCTGGATCAAAACCGCAGGCACTATAACGATCATTGAAGTGTCTCATCTGTATTTCCTAACTATGTGATGAAATTAAAACAAATTAAGAAGGCTGCTATTCCAGGGATCAGCCGCTATAGACAGTTTCATAGCGGAGAGGGTTTAAACATATATTCTAACAATTCATACAACTAATATATTATATTGAACAGTTGAAGGAAAGCAGACACACATTAGCATCATCTGTGACTGACATACCAAGGTGACTGGCGATATAGTAAAAAAAATTCACAAACACTGCCATGACTTAGCAACGACAATGACAATAGCAAATTCTCCTTGCAGGTCTTTTACACAGAAATCAAAAACTTATATGATGCGTTATATGAAGTATTATATGAATCATGACTTTTGTACCATCTATTGAGATTTTGCTTTACAATATTAGAAGCTATTTTCTTAATAACTCTAGCAGACATGCCACAGTGTCGGACAACTTTAGAAGAAAACATATTCTTATTTTGTGTACAATAAGTTAAGAGATTTTCTTGTCATTGTTCCTGTTATTATTCAGAAATGATGAATTATATGACGCATCATGTTTTTTCTCAAATTATCAAGATTTCCAATTTGACGTTTTTCATCTCATTTCAGGATATCCCTCACAGATGCATAAAGCTATGTTGCGATTTGTTTTTGTCAACATTTGATAATGATTTTTGAGTACGATAATCGAATCTCACAACATATTGATTGTACAATTTTGAGTTAACCTATGTATCTCAATTTGTCTTTCACTCTGAGGAACAGACTAACTTCAGTGCCTAAGACAGCTAAAAGTCTGTGCAACTTTTTGGTATAAATTTAGTACAATAAGTTGGTATAATACAAAATATCTGCAATTACATGCCGCATAAGTTGCATTTTGCGTTTAAAACCTCGGCTTACCTTGAAATTCTATTCTTTCTATCAACTTGGCACCTTACCTTCAACTTGCAACGTGTCCTTCATCCATGTGTGTTTTTTAAGCTCGATTTTGTCTAAATCAGGTGGGAGCTGCCTTAATTTTGTCACAGGAGAGTCTGCATTGACCTTCTTTCACCTCGTTGCTTTCATATTAGTTAAATGGCTAGAAAATTCAACAAACAAAGGCACAGGGTTATGGAGGCATTCTTTGGATTTCACGAATCAGTTACGAGTTGTCCTCCTTTTCATGTCAACATCTATTTGAAGTAAAAACATCTGTTTTAGTGAACAATACGACAATGTTGGCAGTGATTGGGAGTGGGGTGATTGATTAGATTGACGATGGTGTCCGACTTGTGGGATACAACAACAGTTGGAGTACAACGTAGGAAAAAATCATGTTGATTCAGCCGTGATTGATGTGGTGTTCACTACTGTTGCAAGTAGATGATAATCAATGGTGAGTGGGATTTCATATCAAACCATTTGGCGTCCTCTTCTCAAACCTTGTAATAACATGAATTGTCGATATTTTGTGTCAACAGTTCTTGAAATTGACAAATTGGAAAATCACCACATTCCAACTCTCAACTGCTGCTTGAACTTCTAAATTCAACACAGAATAATACCGGTACAGATATAGGCTCTATCACCTATTAGCTGATCGACATCAAGACATCCAAGTTGATCGGCCAATGATTGTAATGATTTAAACTTGTTTTGCTTCAGAACAAATATACCATTGGAAAATATTCCACTATTGCTAATGGCCTGTTTTGATTATATATGAGATGCAGAACAGCATTACACTACACCACATTATATCATTTGAGTGCAGTACTCATACGATTGATCCATCTTTTTTGTTACTCATTACAAGATGAGATGGTTGTCTAATGCCTAGAATATTTTATAGGTGATGATCACACTGATTGACTTTGTGAAGTGATGCATCAATATAACACTTTAGATAAATCAAAGCCATTACTAGTGTACACATCAGTGAAACAAGCGTTGGCTAATTCAATTTCGGATCCCGGTCACTACCCATGCTGCTAATGCCGGGAGCTCTTTAAACATTACCCTAGCTTACCCACCCTTACCTTGCAGAAGGGTGCGCTAAACAAATGAGTTGATCTAAATGTAAGCATTATTCTCATTGGCCCCGAAAGGAGCACTGAATAGCATAAAAGTGTATATTATATTATTTTATTACAGTTTTGAGGGTCAAGTTACAAATATAGGTTATAATTGATTCACAAAATAACATTCTTGTGTAACTTGTCATTCCACGGATTCAGAGTTTTATTCAACGCTTGAAAGCATTATAATGTTAAATGTAGCCATGTTATTAAAATACATTAGAGTAAGCTCTGAAGCATGAAGCAACAACGAAACCTGAGTAGCATAGTTTGAGGTATAGCTCTCGCATCGTATCCTCTGAAGTAATAAATCATCTCAAACGACGGTTACAATTGACCATTGAAATGGCTTTGCTAACAACTATAATCTATGCCTATACCTATAAGGAACACAAGCATACCCTGGTATAAGCTCAATCTAGTAGCTTAAAACTCAGTTTGATAGCAATAACTGAATGGTATAATTTTTCTGTCTATGCAGAATTTCTTATGCTAAGCTAAAAATAATATCATCAATATCATCATAAAATACAAAAAACCTTGATAAAGCATTCCTACGTAAGGTTTTGACTCAGTCATTTCTACTTATCATCATATTACAATGTCAGGATTTGAATGAAACAATCATAACATAAGTAAATGAATCGGCTCTACTCTTCATGCTTGAATGAGTAAACTGTCATCACCTGACCATCTACTTCATAGAGAGCGTTATCCACTGGTATGAAGTTGTGCTCCCCTTGTCTTCTAGAATATAAAAGCATCATTGATCAATAACGATGAATGTTACACATGGAATCAGTAAACCTTGATGACAAGCTCCTGATTCTACTTAACTGTCACTTCTGACTTGAAGAGTTTTTAATTTTTCACATTAAAACTTCTTGCACAATAACAGTAACACCGGAACGATAGAGCCCTTATGTCCTTAGTCAGCGCTAAGCAATGCTTGCTGTCAGATCATAACTACCCAACTCAGACATACATTTCTCAATGTTTTTGTCTTAGATGTTTGATACCGACCTTGAATTTCCAAACCTCAAGTAGATTACACAGATAATAAGAGAGGTGACAGCGATTCCTCCAAGGATCGAGCATCCAATGATAACAGGTCTGTGATTGTATGATCCTGTGCTGTGTTTGATTGCTTCAGCTCCAGCTTCATTTACTGCAGTAGTTGTATTATCCACTGTAGTTGATGTGTTGGGTTGAGTAGTCGTTTCACTGCTATTTGTGGCCATCGATTCTTGTGAAGTCGATCCAGTGATGGAAGTAGGTGATGCTATTGGAAGATAGTTAAATGCAGAAGCTGTCTCATTGAGTAACGATACATTGATGAATGACAAGTTGTCCTCAATCAAGGAACCCGTCACACTGTCATCGTGTTTATTTCTTTCATTCAGAATCGTAATTCCAGTTGATGTATTCATAGGCAGAGTGGGTTGTGTCTCTTCTTCCATTGTTGTGGTGGTTTGCCTGGTTGATATTAGACCCTCTGTCAGGTTCTCTTGTTTAGTCTGTATTTTATACATTGTTGACCTTGAATCAGTTTTAGTGCTTGTCATCACATCTGCTGTTGCTGCTGTTGTTGCTGCTGTTGTTGAGCTGAACTTCTGAACTATCAGTGATCCTGATGTGGATGGCTGTAGCTGGACTGGCTGCTCAACAAAATCAACAGTAGACGCTTCTAAAATGAGAGAAATTTTAGAATCAGTACAAGAACAGTGAAAAATAGGGCTACAATACTGTGATATTAAAGTTGAACACCTGCATAGTGGTGTTTTAGATTTAAACATACGTCACATCGTAAACATTTTCCAGGCTTTCCTAAGATTGCCTCCTTTGTTTTCAGTCAATTGTAACTTAATGGAAATGACGTTAAAATGGCTAGATCACATCCCGCCCAAAAATATCATCAAGGTAATGTCAAAGACTGATCAGAGTATCAAAATATCATATACCGTTGGAAAGCTGTCGAACTATTGAATATCAATAACTGCACAAAAACTTGATTCGATGATGTTGTGTCTTTTTAGTGAGGAAATGGGCGAAGACGCTGTTTTTGTTAATGCTAATGGCAAAGTAAGGATGATTGCTAGAAAATTTCGAAACAGGTGAAATGTATTCTTATGGATTGAGTTTATCTTAATAGTTTGGTTTGATTAATGTGACAAGCCCAAAGTGACTTTTGACATCACATTGTAAACAAATTATTTTTGTTCATCCGTGAAAATATGTAAATATTCAATGGAACTGATCATAGGCTTTTGGCAAAAACTATTTACAAATTTACTATTTCCCATAGAGTACTCTTCATATGATATTCCAACCAAATATCAACAGTAAAACTAGAATAATGCTATTCCCATTGACCATTTAAGGCAGACAGATTTTTTGTCATTTTTGCAAAATGTCAAAAATGGTATCCAAAAGACCATTTTATCACATACAAAGCCGCTTTCATTAACCATGGTGCCAACAGGAAATGGCAGCAGAATTTTCATTGCACCTTCATTTCCTCTAATTGATGCCGAAAAACTGCCAAAAGAGCATCGAAAAGGACCTAAAATAGCCGTTTTTAGGCGGTTGTTATCTGTTCTTTGGCATCAAATTCAGAGAAAAGGACATACAATTAAGAATTTTGTTGGCGTTCCTGTGTTCACAATGTTACTCAAAGCGGCTTTGTATGTGAAAACTTTCAACATTTTGTTGTTTGACCCTTATAACCAACCAATATGATGAACTCAATCTCTAAGGATATATTCCATGTATTTTGAATTTTTTTGAAATTAATTTGACGCCTCCATCTGCATTGAAAAAAACATCATTTTTCACTAAGTTTCTTTACAGACATGACTCGACATCATCGAATCAAGTTTTTTGTCAGATATTCAAATTCAGTAGCTTGGCAGCTTTCCAACGGTATATGATGTGTTGTTATTCAGATCGGTCTTTGACATTACCTTAACAGTGATATCAAAACTATTTATTGCCTCTCCAACTGAATTCTACCATCAGCATATCACTAACTCATCATGTGACAAGAAACAACTGGAGAAAACTATTTACATCCCCTTAAGTAAACACACCTTGACAGAAAGCAGGATCAGACCAGTTTCCATTCTCTTGACATGTAACATACTCTGGTCCTGACAGCTTATAATCCTCGCTACAATCATACACTGCTGTATCTCCAAAGTTGTGCCCACTTCTCTCCTTAACCCTCCCATTCTCAATAGAAGGAGGATACCCACAGCTAATCACTACAAAACATTTCAGTATTCAATCAGTTGTAATTTAAAAACAGCAGCTGCTGTACAAGAGAGGCATCAAATGCTGTGTAACATCAACAACGATTGGTTTATCGGGCTTTCATAAAAATATTGGCTCACAATAAAAATCCAGTGTGATTTCTGGTAACATCAAGACTGGCTTAGGAGACCTCATGCATACATGAGCATCAACCTTCATTATCAGTGGTTAGATTTTAGACTAAAATATAAAAAGTTTTTGACAAACCATCACATTCTGGTGGGGTGGTCCAATGACCATCTTCAGAGCACCGACTGATCTCTGATCCTCGAATTATAAACCCTATGTGACACTGATAGCTCACTGTATCATTGAAATATTGTCCCGATACTGTGCGGTAGCTGTTCAGTACCCTGTAAGCCTCTCCACAATATTTCCCTACATATATATGGATCAATATTAGATGATCAACTTACTTTGAAAACTCCCTCTCAAGTAATGGAAACAAAAAAATGAAAATGAAATGAGAAAACATAAATGATATTTTTACTATAGTTAAAGTAATGCACACAATTCATGTCATATATTTGTTGCCTGCTTCAGTTTCATTTTCATCTCACTTCTTTCTTCCATGAAACTCAAAATTCATCTGATAGCCGATAGAAGGCGGACTGAAGAGGACTGATTATATACTCACGCATGCAGTCTGGTGTTTGGGACCAGACTTGAGTAGGCAGACACACTATCGTGCTATCCTCAGTATCTAGCTCATATCCAGAGTGACAATGATAAGTTACAGTGGATGCTACTGTAAAGTTCATATCTGTAGGAGGAAAGGCATTCTCTACTAATGGTGGCTCTCCACAGCTAAGAGCTGGAAAAGAATATTGATAATTACAAAAACCTGATTAGATACATTGCTGCGCAGTCACCAATGATTTGGCTAGTGTTACCTGCAGCATTCTTCAAATCACCTAAGCAGTGTAAACTCAACCAAAATTTAATTGGTTTGCGAATATTTATCAAGGTGAACTGGAAACGTAGATGTATGCAAATGAATGATTTTGAAAAGGGGAAAATGTCGGTCATTGTACTTATATTAATTTTTCTATGAACATTAGCACAGCCCAGTATGACTGGCGACATTTAACCATTGTTACCTTCACAGATTGGTGCCAAAGTCCAGTATCCTGAGCTTTGGCAGATGATTGTTTTGTCTTTCTCTGCAGTTGTATATCCAAAGTTACATCGATAGATCGTTATACTGCCTGGAGATGTACCAGTGACCTGCATCTCGGCTTTATCAACAACAGGAGGGTCTCCGCAGTCAGTAACAAAGTCAGTTGTTGGTATAACACCTGGTGACCCTAAAAGTATAGTAGAATGGAAAAAATGTGTATTAAATCTTAAGCTTGCACAGCTATAAAAATATTGAATGTCAACTAGGAGGTCTTCATTACCGCTACATCACATCATTTTACATGGTTGTCAGTCGTATATCTGCTTCGGCACAACCCGTTAAAATTTCTGTGGAATGCAGCTTGCATACTGAAATGTAATGAAATACATACCGCTCGCACACAGTGGAGGATAACTCCAAGTACCATCCGCCAGACAAATAATAAACTTCACACCGACCATAACGTATCCGGGTATACACTGATACTCCACTCTCTGTCCTAGAGTGAACCCCTCAAAGTCACTGACTGATGCTTTATTAATAGCAGGAGGCACTCCACAACCTATCACTAAAATACAATTATAAAACATTTAGAACATTAATATTTTTAATTAAAGTTATAGTGCCATATATTATCCTTACTAACCGTTCCTTAGCTTTCAAAATTGACCATTAACTATGATGTTCTGTTTTTCAGCTAAGCATATTCTCAATCATATACACCTACAACACTGTTGGAATTATCAACACTGCAAGATTAAATCAAAGTCTGTTTGCTAACACTGATATATATATATATATATATGTATGTATGTAACAAGTAAATTCACCCACCATGACACTCTGGGGGAACTGACCAATGACCATCTTCCTGACAAAAGCTTTCTGATCTTCCATAACTTTCATATCCAATTTCACAGTTGTATGACACACTATCATTGAAGTAGTGTCCTCTCACTTTTCTCTTACCGTTTGAGACAAGATAAGGCTCACCACAATGTACTCCTAAAATTTAATACAGAGAAAGTAGGTAAAAAAATCAATCTAGCACCTAGACTCAATTGCATCAACATCATAATACAAAACATTACTGAGAAAAAATGTTCACTGGCCGTAAGATCTTGAAGATTACCTTCCATTCTTGAACTCATATCAAATCATATCATGTGGGTAGAGCAGATTACCATTAGACGTCATTAGGAAAAGATTAACTCACTTTGACAGCTAGGAGCACTGCTCCACCGTTGATTTGGCTGACATATCACACTGGCTTCTCCCTCGATCTTGAATCCTGTCTGACAGTCATAGATAAGTTCATCTCCTGTTGAGGTACCAGCTAACATTGTCAGATTCCAGGAGTTTGAGACTTCTAGTGGTTCTCCACAGCCGAGAGCTGAATAGTTAGTAACAATTTAATGTGTGTTGGTTGAAAAAAATCACAATAATCCAGGTGCAGAATTACCCTTTTGAATAAGGAATAAATTTCTTGGACTATCATACTACTAGCTTTTTGATCGCTGTATATTTCCGTCCATCGTTAACACCTACAGCGGTGCAACCTGGTTAAGGGTCTTGTTAAACATCAAAGGCTGTAATGTTATTATTGTAGCAACAGTACAGTACATAAATTGAGTTAAGCTCACCTTTACATGTCGGTGGTACGCTCCAATATCCATGAACCTGACATTCAATAGTCTCATTACCAGAGCTGATTGAATAGCCGATATCACACTTGTACTCGACCTTGTCTCTGTAGGACTGACCGTACACTGATTTAATAGCATGAGGCACATCTGGTGACTCACCACATTGAACTCCTTTAAATATTAAGTAATTTTGCAAATGAATTAAACTTAGATAATAATAATGAAGTGGAACTTTTGACATGTGTTCAAATTAATTTAGTAGCAGTCGTTCCAAAGCAGCGAGTAATAAAGTGAAATAGGTTAAAGTTGAATAATGATAAGATTAATATGAAACAATTGAAGATATATGTAATGATTTGATACTATATCAAACATTGCTCAATATAATATATGTACTCAGCCAGGAACTCAACGACTCGCAACAGATTGTTGATCGCTCTCAGAGATTATCTTACTGTGACATTGAGGGATGAGTGACCACGCCCCATCTTCTGAGCACCTTATTAATGGGGAGCCGACCATGATATAACCTAGCTCATAACAGACATATTGAACTTCAGAGTCAAAGGTGGTGTTATATAGGTGGCGAGGGATGTGCCCGTTCTCTATATCTGGTGGTGTGCCACAGTCTTTTCCTGGAAACATATGAAAATTTGGGTTGTCATTGTTTTGATCTCTGTTTGGAGACCGGCATGCTAAGATATCCTAATGTTCATCTCTGTAGATCTCAAATAACTGCAAGAGAATTTGGAGAATAAATTAAATAATCAAAATAATGGGTCAGGGTTTCCAAATGATCGGGGGCTATAAAGCTGATATATCTCAATTTTAGCGACAACAGCCATGTAAAATTCCATAATATTCGGAATCAAAACTCATTTGTATTCTATTATGAGCAGTATTCAAGATATCCCTCTTTTCAGCTCCCTTTTCCTATGTGAAATGGGTGAAGAGTATCAAACTGGAGCGAGGGCAACTCCGAATAGAGGCCCAATTTTGAGCTCAGAAATCTGTGTATTGAAACTAATTTACTCACTGATACACTGTGGGGGTTTGGTCCATTGCCTGTTCCCCAGACAGGAGACTGAAGCTGTACCAGTAAACTGATAACCAGGTAGACATGTGTAGGTTACTGTATCCTGATATCTAGTTCCTGTTCTGATTGTCTGACTTCGCAATGAAAACAGCACCGTAGGTATGGCTCCGCAAGTAACTCCTTCATGTAATCAGATAAAAACAGTCAATATTACTATTCAGTGTGACAGGGCTGATCAGTATACAGATATTTGAAGCTGCTGCGCAGGCAAATGTGTGCTTATTAAATACTGTATAGCTCGAAACTAATAATACGAGGCTGAAATCTCAGCATTGTCACCTAATGAGCAAACAATTTGCGCAAACCGATTTTCAAAATCAGGGTATAAAATTAATTATCTATCGTATCATGGGACCTAGCTACCGGCTCACTAGTGGAAATTAATTACGTCGTCAGCTAGCGTGTTAGTTTCATGCCCTGATTTTGAAGATCAGTTTGTGCAAATTATTTGCCCATCAGGTGATAATTCTGACATAAATGTCTCAATTAGCCATCTTGGAGCTATACTGAATTCTATGAGCACAAATTTGTCTGAGTGGCAGCAGTAGTTCAAGAACATTACCATCGCAAATACCATTTTAAAGTGTGATGATTAAGCATATAATTGAATGAGGACTTGGGATAAACATTATTTTTATTCATAACATATCTCACTTTTACAGGTTGTCGGTAGACCATCATCAGGTGAAGTCCAGGTTCCTGCTGCCTGACAGCTTCGGGTGTAAACATTATCATCAGATCCAGTACTCCTCTCATATCCTGTCATACACTCACACTGAGCAGAGTGAGGATACCGAGTAGAACCAGAGTTAAGGGTGCAGTGTAGTCCTTCTGTATGCTCCAGTTGACCGCAGTCCTTTCCTGTTATCGAACAATCAAATACACCATTAGCATCGCTTAAGCTAGTTTGGGCCGTGCAATAAGGTTTTTTCCAACTGAATATTCAATATGACTTTGCTTTAGATTCAAAATAATGTTGTTCAATCACTCGGGAGATGTTATTTTGAATTGGATTTTGACAATATTATTATTATCCTGTCAATAACTTAACCTAATTCCTGACTTGTCTAAGGCAGATTCACAAGGATGATATGTTTTTTCTTTGCGTTGTGTAATGTCGGTGCTCAAAAGTTGAGTTAGTTGATGATCAAAAGATTCAAACACACACACATTCTTTATACTCTTTAGTCTTAGTCTCCTTCATCAGCTGACAATGATATTTGATACAAACCGAGCATCGTCCAACTGGACAAGAGTCCATCGCGCGTATCGGTCACATATTGAACACTCTCGAAATTTTGCATTCACATTTTATCACTCATCCATGTTCTGAAGGCAAAGGGCTTTCGACCACATGCATTTCATGATATTGTAATTCAGTGATGAAGTTCCTATGACAGATGACCATGCTAGATTTGTGTTAACATTTGTTTGATGATTTTACAAATCACCATTCACACTTGAAATCAAAATTCTCACCTTGACATTTTAGACCTGATTCAATTACCCAAGATCCATTACCACTACATGACGCTGCTATGAAGTTAGAACCATCTGATGGGAAATAATCAGCATCACAAGTGAATCTCACTGTGCCTGTGTAATATCTACAAAAAGCATACAGACATTAGAAAAAAAGACCTACCGAAGTGGGAGGACACCATTGATGTTCATAGCACCATTAGCCTATTATTCTGACTAAAGACCTGGGAATATTGCTTGAGGTTGACTGTTAATGCCTTAAAGTTGATTGGCACAGCTAGAGAAAATAGTGACATTGAGAAATGGAATAGGAAGCAATGCTAGCCTCTCAATGTGGTACATTAATTAATTATCTGCGCTGAATTGACTTAAGTGATAATGATAATAAGGCTATGCCAGGCAGGGGCACCAAACATCGCGATAATTATGATATATGAGGTTAAAATGTTTCATGACCCGCACTGTTCAGTCTTATGTCATCTGCTGTCTCATCAAGAATATAGAGCTATTGTATCTGTCACTAAACATCAAATGAGGCTACTAAAATTCAAAATTTCATCAGGCATAACCCCTAAAAGTGTTGTTTGATCTGATCTGATCTTTACATCAATCACTTAAGAATTGAGGTACAGCATTGTAATGACTCCATTAACCTTACATTTCTTTTCTCTTCTTTGTAGTTATGTACGCCTCAACTTTTCTATATCTTCTTGAAGAGTAACCATATTCTGAGTCATATTTATTGTAAATGTATGGACTACACGTTCTGTAAACATCACAATTATAGCATCCATAGTGATAACCAGAAGCCCAAGGACACCACTCATCCCTTGTGACTTTCTCTGTTGTGCTCCGGTAGAAATCACTTTGAGCATTGGCCAGATAAGGATCTGCTGTGCATATCACTCCTGCAATAGTAGAAATATGAAGAGGGATCACTACATTCAGATTTTACACTGGCTAATAACTACAGTAAGAATTAGAAGATGAGACAAAGCATTAAGACTGCCGAATCACTGGTAGTAGTGATTGGGATCCACATGACTTGCAAAAACAAAGTTGAATTTCTGGTCCAAAAAGGACATCTTCTGCAGTAAACTTTTATCCCTACGCTCTGGGATTCCTAGCACCATGATGAACCAGTTATATGTTGCTTGCCTCAGATCAATAATCACACTTGTTTCTCATAGCTACTCATGTTGTCTCTGGGAAATCATCCAAGTTAGTTGTTACATGATACATGCCTGTATTTCTACTACTACTACTGTCACCTGTCTTCGATCAATTATGATAGGATAAAATGAGTATCGTTGTTGGCAGTTCAGCAATATGTGGCAAATTTGTCTTAATCTTTGTCTTGTCAAGTTAACATAGATAAATCATGGTAAGATATGAAAGTCAGCGTGGTACTCAATTTTAGAAGCAATTGAGCAGTGCCTGTATTACTTTGATACCTAGTTTAACCACCCTTTCGATAATGGAATAAAGCAATATGCAAAAAAAAGGATATTGAGTTTCAAAATTGTTAATTGTTATAAATTGTTATGACATATCATGCATCACTTTTCATGTGTTCGAAGAAGACAACATTTGCTAGACAAATCTCTGAAAATGTTGGGGTAAGTTGAATGCGAATGAATAAGCTGCGAACAGTCCTATGAGTTTTCAGTATTTGAGCCAGATACCCTATCACAAAACAACACAATTAATTAACACTTTGCAAAATGGATTTTTTAGATTTAAATTGTTGTATATTTTGGAGTTGGCCCTCCTTAATTCACAGGCTCCCTCCTGATATGCTTGTCTGTAATGGAGCACAGTCCATGTAGACTAATGTCAAAAAACTTACTTTGAAGTCTGGTATGTGGTCCTGATTGGCTAACCAACTGCATACATATTGAGGTGCAAAGGTCATTACCTTCCTTTCATTGCTTTACCTTTGACCAAGTGACAGTGGAGTTCAGAATATTGAAAAATGTAAGTGTAACTCTTGGCTAAACCATGAATTGATAGTTTATTGAGAGTTTTACTACGTTGAGCTAAGCAACGACTATGGTAGTGGCCCTAATGAAGGCACTGAGAGGAAAGAAGACTGACACACTGACTGGGTTCATTTCAAAATCGTTGAACATTGGAATTTGACTGATTCTCGAACATCATCTGTCAAATCTAAATTATATCACTTCTCTTCTGGAACATCACAATAGGACCTGCAAACGCAATATATACCCATATCTGATGCTACTCCCTCTTTCTCCTCCAACTGTTGACCAAAATGAGTGGTGATGTCATAATGAACACACCTTTATTATCACAAATGCTAAGAAGTCCTGGGTACCAGCTAACGGATTTGATGGAAGCCGGTTTGAAAGCCAGGGATTAACGAAAGGGGCCAGCATGAAAATGTTGATAGCTTGAAGGCCGCGCATTGATGCATTTTAAGATGAGAGGCTTAGGGACCAGATTTATAGCGCATGAAGACAAACCATGGACACAATTAAATTGATATTCAAAAAGAATTAGTTGTAGATTGTACCGACAATTTTTTTTTAAGATCGCCACAATGGTCAACCAGTAATTGATATCGAATGCCATCTGCCTCATGGTAACTTATGGCTATTTGCAATGTGTGGCTTCTACACGCCAACAGAAAATCTGCTAGACCAGCAATACTACAATGATTATCACTGAAACTTGTATGTATTTGCTATTCAATTCAGTTCAATATGATATGCACTATTACTTGCCCCCTCGAGAAACAAACTTACTTTCACAACTGACTTGAACAGGACTCCAAGAGGCGTACCCATAAGCTCTGAGACAGGCGATGGTATTATTACCTCTGGTCACGTATCCATTAGAGGAATCACATCTATAGGTAGCTATCTGGAGAGAGTTGTAGCTTGATATCCTCACAGTGGCATGTTGTACAATAGGAGGAGTGCCACACGCTCCAATACCTGATATACAAAAGAGATGATTGAATTGATTCGCATCAATCAGTTGCTGTGTCCTGATTACTAGACAAACAGTTGACCTTGAATTGGTATGCTTTCATCAACTAGAAGATAACCTCTAGACAAGTTACAACCGATAACCTACCTTGTGGTATGTGACAGCAAAGGATCAGTAACTTAAGAATATCAAGTCTTGGTACCTCCATCTCACAACACAGAACTTAACAGAACTTAATTGACCTCCCGTCAGGGCATAGTGAATAAAGTGCCACTCCAATGCATTCTATAGACGTACTGCACACTCAATACTTGTTATTTGTATTTGGAAAGAGTGCAATCTTTTACTCAAAGAACAACAGGATGTGACATTATAGTTACCTGGAAGGCAAACAAAACAGTAATCAGAATAAACATATCCAGAGTCTGAATGCAACAGTAGGTTCCTACGTATACACCCAAAACTATGTTATTACTGAAAACAGTAGAAGGGGAATTTACAACATGATTCCCAGTGTGTAGCCTAGCACTTACCACTGTCTTGGTGTTAGAGCCATCAAAAATAAAAAATTTATTGTTGAGATAAATTTTATAGTCTTTAGCATGCTACCTGCTGACCTCCAGATTGTGTTATGAACTTGGCAGCCACAACCTTTCTTGTTACCTCTTACTGTGGCCTACCTAAGAATAAATAAACCATTCACACTGGAATAGCTGTGTACATTCATCTCTTGTGTTATAGACTTTTTTGGGAATGAAAAGTGATCCAGCTTTGAGAGCGAGTAAAATTTATTATTTTGCAAATATATTTTTTCTGTGCTAACAAGGTTCTCAATTGAAAGAAGAGTCTCCATTGATCTGATACATGTATAGCACCCACAGGAATGTAAGACCTTCACCAAATCTGAGTACCAGCTGTCTATCTGATGACACCAGATACATCTAAAAGAAATCACATTAAAAGTATCGATATTGATTAAAGCAAGCAACTTGAACTAAGAAACGTGAAAATGAATTTTGGTAAAAATGTCTGTGTCTCTTTAGATTGTCAGCTAATCATTTTTTGGAGTTGTTGTTGTTGTTCATAATTCAGAACATGAGCCATATTACCCTGCGGCCCAGCCTCTGATCAGGTTCAACTCAGCTTAGAGGACAAAAAAATTTCTGTCATTGAATACCGTAAATCATTGAAATAGGAGAAATATTACGCTTATTACGATTATTTGCTATTCTTTGGTATAGTGTTGGTTGAAATACAATATTAGTATCTAAGCATTGCAATTGTATGACAACTAAAACTGAGACAGGACAACTTAATGATGTGAAGGATATAAAAGCTCAACCAGATGTGATAGTAGAGCCCATCAAAACGGAGTTCAGATAAGCCGATACCGGAGAAGGCACAAAAACTTGGCTCCTGGAATAAATCCATCGCATGCTTTTGAACCAAGGAATTTACTCACCAACACAGATTTTCCATCTGCAATCAGTTTGTGTGTTGGATCACAGTAACAACTACCTGTTTTTGGGTTACATTGCTGAGAGCAACCAGCGGTCACACATTGGTCACCAACTGAAACATGCAAGTTGCATATGCTCAGTAAAGAGTTTTAGTTTGTACTGTTTAAATGAGGATAAGTGCCTATAATACTTCAATGTTTACTTCATTGCATTTTTCATTTAATGTTGTTTTGCAATGCTTTCGTGTTGAACTTTGATGTGCCTTATTGTATTGATGGTCCTTAGTATAGGGATATAGCAATAGCGTTAGGGTTAATGCTTTGGAAAGCAGGAGATATGCTGAAAGGATTCATAGTAAACCTACCTCTGCATGAGTAGCCATTATCCATCAGATAATATCCTTTGTCACACTCACATGTGAACCAACCTTTACCATCAGATTTACAGATATGATCACAGCCATGGAAACCGGCACATTCATCGTAATCTAATAATAATAGATAACAATGAATAGTATTTTATCTGGGTGGGATACATCTGAGCAACCGGAGTGCCATTATGATTGCAACTTGAAAACGGGGATAGGTGTGGTCAGTTTTATTCAAATATTTAACTTATTTCCTGCAATTAGCGGATAGAGGAAAGGAGAGTAATGGTAGATTAGGGTTTGAGGGCCTGCGAGGCAATAATCAGATGGGGCTATCCGCGAGGGATACGAAATGGTGCTATACGCAAGCCACTGTATCACACAACTAGGAGCAAGGAGCCAACACTACATATCAGACACTGACAAGAAAAAAGCTCAAACTTTACATGGCAAGAATTATGAATAATTTCCAGTCATAAAAGTAAATGAGTCGCACTTGGATTAAACATACATCATAGTCCAAACAGAAATTTTAATAGGCAAATCATATACAAAATACTTGTTTTGGTCTAAGCAATTCGAGACATTCTACCCTAGAAATTACTATGCCTCAAATTCACTTATAAACAAATTGCATTCCATTGACGTTCCAGACCAAGAATTACTAAACCTGAAATGTTCAAACAAGAAAACGTGTTAGGCGCATTTGATACAAGGTACTTTTTTTGGTCTCAACAACAAGGAGTTTTACTCCAGAAATTCACTATGCCTAAAATTCATTTAAAAACTCATAAATTGCATTTTAATATGCATCATGTTATTAAAGCATAAATCTATCCAAAATTATTACAAGCTGCCAGACTTGATGTTAACAACAAGAAAATTTAGGCCTGAAACTACTAAGCTTTAAATTTCTGCTGTTTTCAGGGAATATTTGCAGTAATTATGAGCTTAAATCCTCTGCCAAAGACTTTCTTCAAACAACACTGCATACCATACTTGCTACCACTTTGTATTGAACAGTGACCTGCTAAGCAGGCAGATTTTATGCTTCCGGTTCCGAGAATCTATAGGGAATAACATCTGTGGAGTAGTCTGACTAGCTAACTACACAACACCATATCTGGAGCACTACCATTCTGCGCATGCTCAGCTCTGGGCATGAGCTGATCTCTGCAAAATTGAGTCTCGGAATTCCGAAGCATTCTGATTGGCTACCTGCTCTGGTGACATACTCCCCAAAGCGTGCGGATTTGTTATTAATAGTTATCCTCTCTTGTCATTATTAGCTGATTTTGATTGACAGTTTATGCAGGGGATATCCCATTTCCCCTTTCAAAAGTTGCAATCAGAACCCAAACTAAACTCATTGTTCTTGCACATGCGCAAATTCAGTGATCAGTGATCTACATGCCCAGTCAGATCACGAGAGTCAGTATGGAGCACTACACTGAGTACAACCTAAAGTAAACCTGCATCCAGATGCTACTCGGACTATTGAGTACTATTACATGCTGAGCTAACTTCCTGGGTAATACGTCGCCACTATCTGGCTAAAATGAATGGTGGATAATCCAAATCCAACCCAGTGAGATTGAATATTAATTTTTCTTGTAAGGATAAGGATAATTAGGGATTCATTTCTGTTCTCTACGTTGTATCCTTACATTGTTTATATCTGTATTGTTGTCCATATTTGCTTCCTTCCATCTATAAATTGTGTCCACTGCAATACTCTGTTTACCGCGGGTAGTCATATTTTTGCTCTATTATTGAATTGGACTGGTGGTCAATGGGCATAGCATGGCGGCCGGTAGTATTTTTACTGGCTTTCAAATGTTAGTCATTGAAGAAAGTGATATTTATGGGTCATGGAAGAAGTGGAGTGCCGAGTTTAAGCGCGCTGGGTCTCAAGAAGCTTGAGATGGGGTTTGATACCATTACTGTTACTAGTGATGCTGATCCCCCTGTAGTTACGACTAGGAAAGAGGCTAGATTCTGTGAGCAATCTATGCTCTGGACGTTGCTGAGGTGAATAGATCAAGAGAGTAGAGGGGCAGTATCCACTCTAGGTCTTGATCTTGGTAGTGATACTTTGACATATGATGATCTGTGGGCTAAATTAAAAGACCACAATGAGCGTGACGAATCTGAATAATATGTCAAAGTAGACACATATGTGTCCTGTCGTCAAGTATCTGCTGAGTCAGATAGAGAGTATCTATTGAGATGTGAGAAACTCTGTAGGCGGTGTGATCTTCCAGCTGGAGATGTCCGGCAAAGATTCACATTGTCGATAGCAGTTAGAGGTTAACGTGATAATGTATTAAAACGTGGGTTGATAGCCAATGATAGGCTTGATTGGGCTTCTTTAAATAAAACTTTGAGAGCCCATACTGGTGCTTAGGAGTGTTAAGTGTCTTAGGTGGTGGCGTACACCCTGTTAGGGTTTCCAATAGTAGTAGCTAGTAGTAGTAGTAGCTAGTAAGGTTGATATTAGTGCTCGTCATCCAGTAGAAGGCCAGTCTGCCTCTACCTCTACTCAATCTGAGTCTGGTTCTGCCAAAGCTCCTATGTCTCCAAAGAAAAAGGCCGTGAGTGAGGTTAAATATGGATCTCAAAGTGAGTATAGTGGAGATAGACAGTTTGAGTCTAGTAGAGATCGTAGATACGATAGCCGTGATCGACGTGATGGACGAGATTCCAGAGGTCGGAGCAACTGCAGGGATTCAAGTCTGACCGGGACAGACGTGATAGTTATGATCGGAGTCGTCAGTCTAGTCGTGACACAGGTCATAATATGTCAGACAAGAGGGACAGGCGTCATGACAGTCGTGATGATAGTTGTGATGATACTCGTGATGGTTCCGATCATGGTAAAAGTCGCAGCGGCCGTGATGACAGCCGTGACAGGAGTAAGAAGGAATCAGGTCGGTCCTCGGATCACCCTAAATCTCAGGGTAGAACTGATTCTCCTTCTCGAAGCAAAGATAGTGCTTGCTTCGTTTGTCGTAAGGAAGGTCATATCTCTCGATTTTGTCCAGATGGCATTTGTTATAATTGTCAAAGACTTGGGCAACATCAGAGAGATTGTAAGGAAGCTGCGCAGTGCTGACATGGCTCAAAATTTGGAGTGTCTGTTAGTAATTGTCCGGATTGCATGCGTAGTGTCGTAGTCTCGGTGGGTATTGTCGGGGAAGCGTTTTTCCCAAGAGAGTTTCCTGGATTGGTGCTAACTGTGGTTGCCTAGACAGACGGATGCGCCTATAGCTTGATGTTAATGGCCAAAGAGTGGAATTTGTTTTAGCTACCGATTTCAAGTCTCAATCTTAAAAATGTCTACTTGGGAGCTGTTAAAGAGTGCGCTGTATAAAACTGACCAAGTTTTACTCGGTGCTGGTGGTCATCCACTTGGCGTTAGAGGTAAAACTGTGGTTAGTGTTAAGGGCAACCCTAGCTCTGCTACAGCTCTTGCTTATATTGTTGCCGGTGCTGAGGATAATCTCCTTGGTCATGATGAGATTGAAGATATGGGCTTATTAGTCTTTTGGTTAACGCTGTCAAATCTCAACCAATTTACCTGGATTTGCAAGTGCTGTCGCAGACATGCTGCGGTCTAATGAGGCGGTGATCAGGGTTCACAGCAAACCACCTTATGAGCCTGTAACTTAGTTTCCTAAACTTTTGAAGTTTTAGGCTGTTTGCCTGAAGAGTTTAGCATAGCTATGAAGCCTGGAACAAAACCAAGGCACTTGTTCTGTCCGAGATCAATTGCTGCGGGACTCAGACCAAAAACAAAAGCTAAAATTGACCAAACGTTGTCTATGGGTGTCTATGGGCATGATTCTCTTGTCCGTCGCACACCTCTGATGTACACTCATATTGAGACTCAAATTAATCAATGTAATGTTTGTATCAAAGACATGAGCCTTATCATGAAACTCCACTGCCCACTGGGCCTCGGATTGAGATTGCATCTAGCGTTATGGAGTTAACCAATTGTACTGCAATCTTGTAGATGTGCCTATACCAGCGCAGGCGAGTCTAGGGATTATAGGTGCCTTCAAGAAAGTATTCTCTACACTTGGAGTTCCTAAAAACCTCCTTAGTGACAATGGTCCAGGGTATAAAAGTGCTGAATTCCGACAGTTTGTGAGTGACTATGGCTTAGGTCATGCAATGAGTAGACCCCGTTAGCTGTAAGATCTGTAAGTGTTGTCAAGAGATTGTTTCGAAATTGCAATGATCATGAGGCTTGTATGATGTCATATCGAAACACTCCTCTGAATTCCGGGTTTACACCTGCTGATTCGATGTTTGGTCGAACTTTGAGGTCTCCATTAGGTTTAAATGGAGAGCTCTTGGTCGATTATAGTTTGTATTAAGAGGTTGAGGGATACAGTGTGAGTAAGAGGAGAACAAAATAGAATGAAAAATTCCGTGCCAAGTTTTTACCTCCTTTGGAGCCTGAACTACGAGTTTGAGTTACAGCTCTGTCTGATCCGGGTCGTGAAGGGATTGTAGTCCAAGCTGACATCACCCCACAAAGCTACTGGGTACATGTTGGTCCCTCTGTTGTTAGACGTAATCGAATGTACTTGATTGTAGCGATCATGAAAATGATCAGGTAATACTGCTATTCCTTGAAGCTGATTATTATCAGGTTCAAGCAGAAAATGGTACTGACGTAAGTAACATATTTGTGGTGATCACCCTGATGTTGTTTCTTCCAATCTACCTCCTAGTGTGAGGCCTGCTGTAGTTGGACAACAACCTCATCAAGTCCCAATGCCTGAGGATAACCTTGATGCTGAGGTGGTTCCACTTGAAAATCAGGAACTAACCTTAGATGATACTCTTGAAGTTTCAGTTGGACAACCTGTGCTTGATTTAACTGCTGCAACTCCCGCTTCTAGTAATGCTAGTACTGACCCGGTGAGTGTGGTGCCTGGTAAACAGTCTAGGTCGTTGCTACGTCCTGGATTTGAAGCATGGCGTAGGTTGCACGGTCCATCCAGACCTAGGGTAGTGGCTGCACCAACAGTACCGTCGACTCATGCACATAGTGTCAAACCCACCACCAGATCTGACTTAGAGAAACTTAACCACTAACGTAACTGACTGAAAGAAGCAGACCGTAGAAAACAGCCCCAGCGTTGGCGTTGCTGCGTGTGTATGGCTTAAGACCACCCAACGATCAGGTGTGAGAGGTTAGTGTGCTTTTAGTGTGGTGAGTGGGGTCACCAGGCCGCTCTGAGCCCAAACAAGCGGTGTCACTTCTGCAACGAGCGGCAACCTCTGGTTCTGTCTCTGGAGTGCCTGCCAGCCCTAGCAGGGAGCTAGCGGAGGCCCGTTGTTGGGAGTTTTGCGTAAATGGTCAGCGGGAGCCGGGTTGCACCCCTGGACAATACATTCTCAAGGAGGTTGAATCTGGCCCGCTCGGCTGGTCTGAGTGGAGTGAGTTGTCCCGACTATGACGCTCTGTTGCTTGCGGTTGATGAGAGACTTTCATCTCTCCATCAGGAGTTTGAGAGAGCCCAGGCTAGTTTTGTTGCTGAAAGAAGTGTCATTGAGAAAAATTGTGACACTTACGACAGTCTCAAAGGCCTAGTCTCTTGTCTCAGTGCGTGGTGTGCCAATACTACAGCTGCGGCGGTTACTGTTGGTACCACCACTGCTATAGACACAGGGCGTCTGTTGTGAGTCCGGCTAATAACACCTTAGCTGTGATCACAACATCAACGGTGAGCTCTGGAGCGAATGCTCGACCCGTCAGTACTGACTCAGTGTCCGCCCCCTGGCCGGCGGCTCAGAAGGCTGCATCACTAGCTGGTGATGTTGCTGAAGTGAGTGTGAGTGCAAAGCTGATATGTGTGAGCAATGCAGAAGCACCAGACAAGTCTGTTGTTCACAATGAGCATCAGCAGTCGCCTCTTGCTGCTGAGGAAGGGGATCAGATTCCCGCTTTAGAGGGTGAGTCTGTATCCCAGGAGGTAAGCGAGGTCAATTCTGGCGAGGATGACTTGCTTGGCCTTAAGCTGCTGTTCCACAATGAGGCGTCAGAGGACCAATCCTGCAACAATTCTGATCCCGGTTCTTAGCGCTGGCAAGCAGGGGCAGTTACCAAACAGGAAATGATGCTAAACCTGATCCTGTCACCCGAGTGTGGTCATTTTGAAATGTGAGAAGGGTGTGGCCCAAACCATGTTAATTTTCAAAATACCCATTGTTGTTATCATGATGTTATGCATAGACCGTGACTGTATATTTCACTGTTTCATTGTTGTCTTTATGCTTCACCACAAAAGAAAGGGCATGTGGAGTAGTCTGACTAGCGAACTACACAACACCATACCTGGAGCAATACACTGAGTACAATCTAAAGTATACCTGCCTCCAGATGCTACTCGGACTATTGAGTACTATTATGTGCTGAGCTAACTTCCTGGGTACTACATCACCACTATCTGGGAAGAATCACTCTTGGTTGTAACCTTCATGGTAAGTTGAACTACGAAATACTACTCAGAGTTTACCGCAACTTTTTACTGATAATCGCTGCCCATCCTGGCCCGGTAGGAACCCCTGGCTTCTTTACAACATCAAACTAAGAGTTCTATCTGCATGTCTAGATTATGCTGCCGATGTTTTATCCCCTGAATTGATTTGGGAAGATGGAAACGCTTAATCTTATGTTTCAGTCTTGGCCTCCTAAATTAATTTGCTAATTAAAGACAATTAATTTATTTTGTCATACTTAAATACCCTGGACATTCAAAATTTACTCATTTATTTTTCAGGATACCACGATACTTCCGTATACAACCAAATCAACACTTATGTAGTTACACATCCAAAACGTTTTCATAGCATTGCCTATTTGCATTCAATCAGACCGGAAGGAAGGACATTTATTTTAGTAGTTTAAATCTGTGAGTTAGAGTAATGTTGGTTTCTAATTTCTAAATCTAATTCAGCATTTAAATGCTTATACTTGATCGAATCGTTCATACAAAAATTTTGCGTCTTGGGAAAAATACCCTCATTGAATGTTAGTTTTTTGATGTTCTGTGATGATTAGAAATGGAAAAGAATATCAAAATATGTTTGACAGTTTGATTTTTCCAGTATAACTTTTTTACAGTGAATAACAATAACCTAAAGATAGATATAATTGGGCTTCTAAAGGTATCAGATGTACCTGAAAACTCAAATTTGACCTAGGACATAATCGCCAGCAGATATTGTAGCATTTGTAAAAGTCAGAAGGAGATAATCACCAACAGGCACATTTTCATTTAAGTCACTAAGATGTGCACCTAATCACAATTAGGTGTTCTGACTAGATTTTACGATTATGATTTGTGTCACATATCGTATGTTTCTTTATTTCACCGATGTCCTCTAACAACTTCCACCTTGAAGTTTTGATACCACGCACATGTAACTGTCAACAAATTCGTATGACAATAATATCTCAATGATTTATAAAATAAGGCACTATGGAACAGACTTTGTATCGATCAAAGCAACTTCTGTGTTTACTCATCATCACTTTATTTTTTTTTTGGCAGCCCCCGCACACAACTGCACTGCACTGCAAAGACGACTTACTGCACTTAGATACATCTTTAGGGTCGACAGTGTAGTCACTATTACATCTGCATGTCACAGTCCTGGATCTATCATAACTACAGACCTGATCACATCCTCCATTTCCTCCTGGTGCTGCTACACAGGGATCATCAACTTAAGTTAGACATCAGAAATGCAGTAGGTTGCCAGAATATGACACATCAATTGGAGTATAACTATAGCTTTTACCAGACATGAGCTTTTGAGATGGAAGTATTTATATCAAGAACAGCGGCATGAATGCAAGCTAGAGATAAATTCAAGCCGAGCCAAGCCGAGCAAAAGAGCGAAAACTCTACTCTTCTAGGGTATTGTCTCAGTACGCTATCCTCATGTGACAACACTGTACGAAATTAGTGACTTCATATAAGGTGTACAATGGCATACTATAACCTTATCATAATAAAGATATATAGATATATATATATATATTTACCGATGCAGTTTTTGCCGTTAGGAGCCAGCTTCCAGCTCTTGATACATTAACATCTGGGATAACTTCCGTAGACTTGAGTATTATCCACTACCTCACAGCCATTCTGACATGTACTATCTGGCCAAATACACGTCTCATATCGTGTATTTCCTTTAAAGTCCAAT
The DNA here is from genome assembly GCA_914767715.1 of Membranipora membranacea. Taxonomy (NCBI): domain Eukaryota; kingdom Metazoa; phylum Bryozoa; class Gymnolaemata; order Cheilostomatida; family Membraniporidae; genus Membranipora; species Membranipora membranacea. The sequence continues at coordinate 24,683,323 of OU612069.1, forward strand.
AAAACCATTTCATTCTCATTAAAAAATTGCACAGATAAACATAATAATTATCATAATTGAACAGAAAGTACAAAACCACTAGAACTTGTTGGCACCATATTCAACTATTTACGAGTTTGAAAAATCAGGGACATTGAGAGTTCTCTTCTGAAGTTTAGAAGAACGATCCCTAGCAATTATTAGTACTTACTGCTGCATGACTTTTTGTCTGCATTGAGCTTACAACGACCAACCCTTGACGGTTTACAAACACACTGTGGCATGTTCTTACGCTCTATGATGTCATACTTCATAGAACAGGTGGCAGTTATATCACACTCTGAGTTGTAATCATTATTGGTATCTCCTTTTCTCCAACTTTCAAATGCAAACAAGATCGTCTTACAAGGTCTTGGGCCTGCAGAAATAAATAATTATCATAACTTTAGCTTGACAACTTTGAATGATGACAAAAAATACCTCATAGACACTACAATATTTTTGTTTATCTTTAGACGTAAAAGCCATGAAACATCTTTATTGTAGATCATATTACAAATTTTCTCAATCGTTAGTCTTTATTTACTGGCACAGTTGTTTGAATTGTAAAAGACAAATTTTTTGGACGTAGTCATTCACATTGTAGGAAAAAAGTGTTGTTGGAATATTTGAGAAATAATAATCAATAAATGATGGGTTTGACAAGATTACTAACAGTTTATGTCACACTCATGTATGAAAAACTCAGACAAGCTGTCAGAACATAATACTTCACTTACTACAAGTAGTCCCCTCGAGATAATATCTGTCATCTGGACATGAGCAGACTGCTTCACTGTCCTTCTCACTGCATACGTGACTACAATGAGCTCTCTGACACAGAGTAGAGTCTGGTATCTTATCAACTCCTGCATTTAACCATTTATTCCTCATTCCTGGATTCAGAAATTGATGTAGAATACCAGAGGAACATGATATTGCCAAGTCTTGCGCCATTGGTCCTGGATTAATTAACAGAAATCAATGTAGAGAGCTCTTTGTTACAGAAGACGAGAACAGCATGATAGAATCATGCACAGCCTTTTGGGGAAAAAAGGAAATGTTTCCCTTTGAAATACCTGACAATATAGAGCAGAAATATTGATTGTATCATCAATTAAAGAGCTTATTTAATTTTTCAAGAGCAGTTGAAAAGAAAAGGAAACTGGAAGTGTTAGGCGGAAGTGAGGAGGCAACGATAAACCTGTTACAACTCGCAATCAATCACTTAACATTGTTATATAATGTCATCTACCATGCTTTAAAGCGAGTCAACAAAGACATTTCGTTAATCATAATAAAAAAGAGAGAATCTGTCTGTCATGCCCTGTCATGATGTTGCTTGTGTTTACGCCACAAAATCAAATTACTTCCAACTTGTTTAAGAGGTGGATAACCACACAGTAACACCCCACAGTAGAATGAAGGCTGTCTGTAGTTATACTCACCAAAATACAAAGACTCAAAGCCAAAATCTTCATCGCGTTGCTCTTCATTTCTGCTGCCAGTAAAAAGTCCTTTCACAATACCCTAAGCTTGGTGAATCTATTGTTGATGATGTAAGGGAAGTAACAGGTGTTTGAGGTCAGATAGTGAAGGGTAATCCATTATTAGTGAAGGTTTCAGAAGAAATATTGATAATCATCGGCATATCATCTTAATGGAACAGACCCATTTACTTGGCCATATGTTATTTCTCAAGATTATACGCCATGCAAGGGGTATGTGGTGAAAATAAAGAGATACAAATTCATGAAATAGAATAAAATCTTTACCTTCACAGAGATTTTATGCTCTCTGATCACAAGTCTATGAAAAGTGAATCCTGTTGTATCAAATTTTATTTATCAACATCCAAAACATAACTGCTCCATTCCATCCACAAGTACTTCCCTACAGGTAGCCTAAGTCATAGGAGGCGGCTACTGGAATGTTGCCACTGTGGCTATCTGCTGACAGGGCTAAGGGACATTATTCGAATTTGTCAAAACTTGAAGGTCCACTAAATCATCGGCTGGTTACAAATCAGCACCATAATGGTTATTGCAATGTCAGGTTTACGATGGGTTATATCTAGCCTTGTGTTTATTGGAGTTATCGCATCACTCCCCCGCTATTACTTACTGGATGAAAGGCCTACCTGTTAACTGGGTTGTGCAAAGTGTTGCTTGAATGTTGGATTTTGGTGTAAAAAACTAGGAAACCGCAGTCAATCAAACCAGTGCCAAATGCACAATACTGGTACTTCTGTAGATAACACCCATAGAGTTATATACTCTATGATAACACCTCACAAGTAATAACTCGCACAACCCAGTATACAGACAAGGCCCCATCGTCTGCCTGACTCTCAGGCTAGTTGGTTCCAGATAAGAAAAAAAACTAGATTGTCAAACTTGGTCAAGTTTGATGGCATCTTGATTTAAAGTTTACTCATCACGCTATTCTTCGATAACAGTCACTGTGCATCTTTGCAGTGTAGGCAATTCATAATAATAATAATAATAACGTATTGGATATCTTATATGTATATGTTGTATTGTCATCAGGTCTCATAATGTACATGCAGGTATATAGATTAAGCTATATGAGAAGTCATCACTAACTATCAAGAAGATATTACTGGCAGACTCAAAGATACAATGGTTTCGATCAAAGTCAAAACCAAACTAACTAAAAATATATCGAAAAACAGACATTATATACAATTATTAGGATAGAATCAGCTAATAAATTATAATATTTTCATTCCACCTTCGAGTTAGTAATACCACACTAAGTGAGTTACTGACAGTTAGCAATATACAGCGAGAAATATCAGCAGACCTTTATTACATTTGTATAGATGTAGCAGGAGGGCACCTGATAGGGAATGCCATCAAGGTAGAGCACGTGTCTGACCAGTGCTCATACTGCTGCTGGCTGCCAGCTCACTTATAGGGGGAAGTCCACCTGTCATCTGATCCTGTATTTGTACTACAGGACTGTAATCCTGAGTAGCAGGCATGTCATCTGTCACTGAGCTGTCACTTACAGAGGGCATGGCCTGCTGAGATGTGGGCGGGGCCTGTGCCTGCTCTCCTTCTTTCTTGTGGTGTGTTTTGATATGTTTGTTGAGGTTACCTTTGTCAGCGGCAGAGTAGCTGCAATGCTTACACTGGTACGGTTTCTCTCCTGTGTGAGTGCGGATGTGCTTAGCCAGGTTCTGCTGGTTACGGCTGGCGTACTGACAGATAGCGCAGACATACTGGTCACCCTGTTTCTTATGGATACTGAGATGGGCGATCAGAAACTCCTCTGTACCACATCTGTACTCACACTCTGTACATTTAAACAGCGTACTACCAGAGGTGGACGGGGTCAGCCTGACTGGCTGTGCCTTAGCAGGGCTAGCCTGAGGGCGCTGTGGAGGCTTAGGGGACTTGATGATCTCCTCTGGAGGTTTACTGACCACAGCAGCTGGCGGAAGTGGGCTCACAGGCTTTTTAATTTTCTTTTTCTTGATCCCAGCTGATCCGGAGCTAGAGAAAGCTCGCTTGTGAGCCGAGGCCCCGCTGTGATGTGAGTGGATGTGCTTGTTTAGATTACCCGAGTCAGCAGAGCGGTACGAACAGTGACTACACTTGAATGGTTTCTCTCCGGTGTGGGTTCTCTTGTGCTTCATCAGATTATAAGGATTACTTGTAGTATAAGCACATTGATCACACTTAGACACTACAGCCTTCTTGCTGTGCTGTTTGATGTGAGCTGTGTACATATCCTTACGTCTACATGTGAAGTCACACTCACTACAGGTGAATGAGTTATCCGTGGTCGAGGAGGAAGGCTCTCTCTTACGAGGGGCCGATTTAGGAGACTGCTCCTGTAGTCGAGTTATCTGCTCCTTGGCGTGTTGATTAAGATGCTGACCCCAGGAATCCTTATCCGTTGTGTCGAATCCGCAGCGGCTACAAGCGAAGCGCACCACGATGTGCTGTTTGAGAGTTATTGCTCCTACCTTTGAGGCAGCGTCCCTTCTTCTCATGTGTATCATACTTGTTGGTAGGTTATGAGTGAGCGCTCGATGTCGGTTAAAGGAATATCTACAGTTAGCTTGGAATGAACAGTATTTACATTTATACGGTCTGTAGCCTGAGTGCTTTGCCTGGTGGAGCTGAACTCTCACAGACAGCGGGGCAGTGTATGTGCAGAGCCTACAGGCGTAGATTTTAGGCTCCTTCTCTGGAACTTTATTTAGCTCTGCCTGAAAGTGAAAAGAAATGAGGACATTGTTAAATCAACTAATTCAAAAACCATTGAAAGTAAAACAATTGGCAAACAAGACAGGCGAAATCCGCAGTTCTGTCGAGAAATCATGTATGTATTATACCATCTTGTAATACAAGTGTTGAAAAAGCTAAAACACTAGGGGCACATCGCTTTTATCATATAGGACTGTATCAGAAGCTATGCTGTACCTTTGCAGCGGCTTGCTGTTCCATCATCTTTAGTTTCCATATTGGTAGTTTTCCCCTCCGATCACTCACAACTGCAGACTGCTGCGCTAGTTCGGCTTCTTCATCATCCTCTGATTTCTTCTCTGCATCCCCACTTCCTTCATCCATAGAGCTAGACTCCCCTGCCTCAATCACTGATTCTGTGGCTGGAGAGTCTTGATTATCAGTGGGTGGAGTTTCCTCAGACTCCAGTAGCTGATTGGGCAGAGCGTCGTGCTCTATATCAGATAGTACCGCCTCCTCTATGACCTCACTCTCCATGATGAGATTATCATCTATAACCTGCTCTGTCTCTATCATCTCCTCCTCTGGCTCATTCAGCTGATCACCAAAAACTGTAAAAGTCAAACCATAATACTTAAAAGTCACAAGTTGTAATGTACCTATTTTGTCAGTTTAATTAATTGTCTTCTCTTCTTTCTTCATCATTGAAAACAACTCAAACATAGATAGCAGTCCTGTCAAGTGTTGCGATAGTGTCCTACTACACACAGACTAATGCTTTTATAGTCAGGCAGTTATCACTACTGTGGTAATGCGAGGTTCTTAGATGAAAAACATTCAAGGCTCTTCCTGGTGAAAGATATGGATAGCGCTACATGCCTTCATGCAACTTCTTATGCTATCCATAATAATTTTTCAAGAAGAGCTTTGACTATAGCCACAGTGAAAATCTGGCAGGGCCACAGAAGAGATGTCTGTCTGACTCTGTTATGATTTGGTCTATGGTGCAGTCTTCAGAGGATAACAGTGCAATACTGCTAGGAAGTGAAATCATAAGTTGTACTTCAAAATTCTGGTGCCTCACAGGGAAATGGGTGCTCATTGAAGTCTCACTGAAGCTTGCATGCAAGAATAGTCGCCCATATGATGACAATTCTGTGACGAAAGCCTCAATTAGATATCTTCATGCTATACAAATTAAATAAGAATTCATGTACCAAACTCAGAGCAATAACTTATGTCAGGTATTGCACGGTAAGTATTTTAGTAGACATATCATATACTGATATCAGACACATACCATCATCAGGTGGAGGATTATCATCTGACAGATCATCGGGATCCATCACTGAGGAGACAGCATGTAACTCCTTATGATCACTTAGTGATTCTCTACATACTGTACTAAACTCACAATCACTACATCTGTAATATATAATATAGCTCAGAGGTCGGTAAAAGGTCAGCTATATGTAACAAGATTATTTGGTTTTAATGAACTTTTTACTGCACAACCTTCACTTTTTGCACAAGCCTCGCAACCTTTAATTTTTCATTGCCTTTATATTGGTGAAAGATCAGGCTATGGTTATGCTGGACTAAGATATTTATATTAATACATTAGCTCTTACCAATTGAAGGGTCCGGAAAATTATATTCCGAATTCATTTCATGTATGAAATCATCCCAATTATTATACCATTGAATCAACCACCATCAAATACCTGAATATAGTGAGAGGCATGCTGCTTTTAGGAGTTGACTTCTCATCATCAGAGTCACCAGACTCCGCCCATGTTTCCTGTTCTGGCTCCTCCTCCTGTTCTTCCTGATCAGGCTCCACCTCCTGATCATCATCAGATGAGTGAGGCTCTATCTCAACCTTAGAAACATGATATCATGGTTAGTGAATATCAGGGTACACATGAGCTGCAGTTAACTGCACCAACATGCTGGTGAATAATTATCGTGATATAGTATGTCAGCCTATGACGAATCGATATATGATGCTGCTGGTTACAAGGCATCTTTACCATGATGACCAAGATATTATAGAACTGTGTCATCAATAAGTGGGCCTATTTGACATGCTGGAATTAGTTGGGACAGCTACAACTTACAACCAAATGACACCTAAACTATCAGTGCTATATTTATTATTGATATCTAGCTACCTGCTAAAATGATATCTAGCTTACTGGGAAATTAATGGGATGGAAGAGTGCAGTAAAATTAAATTAAATTAATTGAGATCTCACCTTCTGATTTTTAGCCAGCTCCACATCTTCAGGGTCGTGTTTCTTTCTGATGTGTCTGTACAGATTACTGGAATTACTCGACGCAAAGTCACAGCGAGGACATTTGTACGGCTTATATCCTGTATGTGTCATCATATGTGCCTAGATTAAAATATACTTATATTTGCAGCATGATACAGTTAAAATATTCAATTAGGAATGGGGAAAAAAGGTAAGACTGGGCTACGAAAGCACCACCATAACTGACTGCATTCAAGTTTTCTTTATAACAGTGAGAAAGAGTGATTGGATGCAAAACCAGCATTTGATGTGGTAATACTTGACAAATCAAAATAGTTTGTATGGTAAACTGAATCGTAAATTAAGCAATACTGAAATCTGCTTCTGATGTCACGGTATATGTCATAACCAACGTCTGGCGATAGCAGACATGCTAAAATTCTTATTAGATCCTGATGATTGAAATAATGAGTTACCTTTAGTCTGTGAGGATTAGGAGCTGTATATCCACAGAACTCACATCGATGGTCTGTTTTACCTTTAGCGTGCTGTCTCATATGTGTAACAAGCCAAGCCTCATGATTACATGAGAAATCACATTGCTTACAGTGTAACCTGCAACAAAAACAGTATAAACCATCAATGATATTAATATCAGCTGCAGCAATATAATACCATCAATATTCATTCATGATTTTGGAGTTTAAATTCAGCTTGCTTTATTGTTCGCTGTTTACATTCTTTGGAGTTATCTTCCCAACATCAATGAGGGAATAACTCCTTAATTTCATTAAAAGATGTGTTATTTTATGTTGGGACAAGTCACTTTCCAATCAAAAGATTAAGAGAAGTAAATGTTCATTAGAGTTAGAGATTAGTAAAAAGGTTCATTTAATACCCTGTTCCTGATTCAATCACTCATGCCTAATGTATTTTGGGGATTCCCGACATTTTGTCAATTGCCGCCTGACCTGAAGTTTAATACATACCTATCCTGAGATTTATTGTGAGGTTTAACCAGTGAGTTTCTACTGTAGTTAGATCCAGCACTAGATGGTCTCTTACTTATTCTCTGAATCTGGAACGTCTAGAAATAAAACACAATATCTCGGTGTGAGTCATGTCCCCTCCTCAGTTAAGCATTACCACACAGGGTGTATACTGTGTCATTATATGGCCTGTACTTACATTAAACCCCATCGGTCCTATTGTGATAGATCAGATGGTAACAACATGGAAATGTGTAGGTTCACTTTCCACTTCTCTTATTATTTTTGAAACACAGTAAGTACACCTTGAGAAATATTGGCAAACAAACCAACCATTGTCACACCACATAACCTTAAATCCCTATCGAAGAGCTTGGCATGGGTCAAGGCATCACACATTTCACCGGTCACTCTTCCTAAACCTGATGCAAGCACAGATGGACCTTTCCAAATAGGATTTGATATAGACACCCTCAACACAATACAATATAACAAATGCATTATAATATAAATAAATAATAATATATTTATTACATACCTCCTCCATATCATCTCCCTGTAAGAACTCATCATCCACTCTCCTCCCTGTTACTCTCCTCTCTCTATTCTTAGCTACACTGATACCAGATGCTGACGACGTAACGCCACCGCCGGCAGCGGCCTCGTACTCAGACTGCAGAGCTGACTGAGTAGCATGCTCCGCTCTGTGCTGCTTCCATTTCTACAGTCAAGTAAACATCATTAAACGGAGACTGCATAGAAATTACGGGATTGGTATAAATTGTCAAGTTAAGAGATGACATATATCACAGTAGTTGGTTAACAAATGTTATTTTAAATTGAAAGCCTTTAAATAATAATCGGCATAACTAATTCCTAATCAAATGACTGCTATTCACTTTTTCAATGTACTGTCTATACATCAGCCCTGTATTATGATCATATTCAGTATTCCAGTAGTTTCCAGTAACTTCACACTTCTTGGAGTTGTCTACTCAGGAGGGGGCATTAAATCGTGGCAAATGCTGTAATACTTTTGGACCGCTGAGGCAAGAACTGTGACTGTATGAATTTCTACTTTACTAAAAATGTGTGTACTTCCTCATAAACCTAAGGTTTATGAGGCTGTGAGTGATTGAAATAGAGTATGCAACTACAAACAATGTCACCAACCTTTCCACTGTTAGTGGTAAATCCACATTGCTGACATCTGAACTCAGGTTCTGTTTGCTGATTGGATGATAGAGTGTCATGTGACTCGGTATCACTGGTAGACTCCGCCTCCTGTGACGTTGCGTTATGCTCTCTGGTATGTTGTATATACTGCTGTCTGTCCATTGTACTATAGTTACATGTAGGGCAGACTTTAGGCTGGTGAGTGGCGTAGTGCCTCTTCAGATTAGTGTGCCACTAAAACAACATCAGGCAAATCGTATAATTGAGCTCTCACAGAGCTCTCTTATATCTTATGACGGCTTACAAATGTTACTATGAGGATGGATGGATTTACTCTGCCTTACTTTGGGTACCGGTGATGATTTCCAAACATTCAGCTATGGTTTTTTTTTTCAATTTAATGCAGACCAAAACTCTGTACTGCTTTGTTTGAATGTCCTAGGTTCAGCTTCTTTATTTGGGGAGACTGGACAGAGCTAAACTGAATTATGATGCAATGGTTATTTAATAATCGAATATATCCCTGGATCGAGTAATATGACCCAACTCTGGGTCAGATTGTTTGCAGTAGAGTTCGAAAAATTTAAGGCACAGACAGAAATTATTGTTCTGTCTTATAATGAATAATGTCCCCACTAATTCACCAAGTATACAAAACTGCTCGGTCTGCAAGTTACCGAGAGATAATAGAACCGCGGATAAGGACACCCTCTGACCTGGCTAGGTCATTGCTAGTTTGAGAACACAGTTAAGAGACATTCAGCTTCACCTTCACTGAAACCAGCCGAGAAACTTACATTGTTGCTTGAAAAATTAAGGCACCAAAATGATATGGAGAGAAATAAATAGTGACCCTAATGAATCTTATAGTTCAGGGCGATTTTGACTACAGAGCATTGTAGAGCATCGGATAGTAGGTATCAGTAACTTACAGTGGTTTTATATCCACACACTTCACAAGTCATTCTGCCCTGAGAATCTCTCTCCAATGACACATTGTCTGGCATCTGCAAAATAAATAGCAACAAATATACAACTACGAATAATTTGAAAGGTGGAAATATTGGTGGAGAGAATGGGGATAGAGAAGTTGCGAATTCCGTGCGGGATGATGAAACAATACGAGCTACGACAACTTCTTGTTCCCAGGAAAACACCTCTTTTTTGGTTCAATCTGGTACAACAACTTCTACGTTTCACGGCACACCATTATTCTTCACCAGAGATGGTATTTTCTGTTGCCGTGAACTCGTAACTCCAAATTACGTTAATTTCAAAAGTGACCAACAACGTGCAACGTTATATGTGACAATAATGACATTCCACAACCTCTCGTATATATCATAAGTGCACTATAGTTTGCTGATGTAACCACATGATACCAAGAGTAGTAAATGACTGACTTACCGTGAGGGCCTCCCTCTCTCGGGGTTTGGGTGCCGGAGGTTCAGGAGGGGGAGGGGTTGGCTTGTTCTTCATAGCTTTCAGTTTCCACTTAGGAATATCAAACTCATCTATAGTCAGCCCTGGATGTGCTGCCTGTATAATAAAACAAAACATAGTTAACTAAACTCAAATAGTCACTAGATATCTACATTACATCTCTTACTAGCTGTAATATCAGGAAATGATTGATACACAGGTATTCAAAGTAGTGCACCCTTCTACTAGGTTGACGGGAGGGCAACAACAATAATGTAGGTCAAGTTTGGGGCATAGAGTACTGTTCAGTTTTTTCAAACATAGTCAATGATACACAGACTAACAGAGTCGACAGCACAGGGTTGTATACGAATATTGTTTTACATAACCCGCCTGTTATTGGCTTATACTGTAAAGTGTTCAAAAGTCTGACTTCACAACTCATGAATCGTCTGCAATCAACTACTGACTACTACATCGTGATTGGAATTTGTAGTGTGACCAATGTACCGTGATGTATCAAAAAACTGGTTTGCATAAAGTTGATCTTTACATCACTTACAACCTTAAGGTACAGAATCGCCACACGAAGCAGGATTTGTTGCTCGTAATAAAGGAATCTGTGGCTAAGCTATATTCAATCTATTCACAGTATGCCCCAGCAGCAAAAGCCCACCCCTGTGTGTTTAATATGTCACACAACACACAGGGGTGGCTTCATGTTGCTGGGTTCGACTTGGGGGAGTTTGTACGAGGGAAGGCTTTGAAACAGTGTTTGTCTCGTGGTTTCTGGCTGAAAAAACTCATATTGTGCAGTGGGTATGCACACTACTGTAGGCTTTATCCCCTTTATCCCATGATGTAACTAACTCCAACCCTATAATGACATCACTAACACCTTACCCTATAATGACATCACTAACACCTTACCCTATAATAACATCACTAACACCTTACCCTATAATGACATCACTAACACCTTACCCTATAATAACATCACTAACACCTTACCCTATAATAACATCACTAACACCTTACCCTATAATAACATCACTAACACCTTACCCTATAATAACATCACTAACACCTTACCCTATAATGACATCACTAACACCTTACCCTATAATAACATCACTAACACCTTACCCTATAATAACATCACTAACACCTTACCCTATAATAACATCACTAACACCTTACCCTATAATGACATCACTAACACCTTACCCTATAATAACATCACTAACACCTTACCCTATAATGACATCACTAACACCTTACCCTATAATAACATCACTAACACCTTACCCTATAATAACATCACTAACACCTTACCCTATAATAACATCACTAACACCTTACCCTATAATAACATCACTAACACCTTACCCTATAATGACATCACTAACACCTTACCCTATAATAACATCACTAACACCTTACCCTATAATAACATCACTAACACCTTACCCTATAATAACATCACTAACACCTTACCCTATAATAACATCACTAACACCTTACCCTATAATGACATCACTAACACCTTACCCTATAATGACATCACTAACACCTTACCCTATAATAACATCACTAACACCTTACCCTATAATGACATCACTAACACCTTACCCTATAATGACATCACTAACACCTTACCCTATAATGACATCACTAACACCTTACCCTATAATAACATCACTAACACCTTACCCTATAATGACATCACTAACACCTTACCCTATAATAACATCACTAACACCTTACCCTATAATAACATCACTAACACCTTACCCTATAATAACATCACTAACACCTTACCCTATAATAACATCACTAACACCTTACCCTATAATGACATCACTAACACCTTACCCTATAATAACATCACTAACACCTTACCCTATAATAACATCACTAACACCTTACCCTATAATAACATCACTAACACCTTACCCTATAATAACATCACTAACACCTTACCCTATAATAACATCACTAACACCTTACCCTATAATGACATCACTAACACCTTACCCTATAATGACATCACTAACACCTTACCCTATAATAACATCACTAACACCTTACCCTATAATAACATCACTAACACCTTACCCTATAATAACATCACTAACACCTTACCCTATAATGACATCACTAACACCTTACCCTATAATAACATCACTAACACCTTACCCTATAATAACATCACTAACACCTTACCCTATAATGACATCACTAACACCTTACCCTATAATAACATCACTAGCACCTTACCCTATAATAACATCACTAACACCTTACCCTATAATAACATCACTAACACCTTACCCTATAATAACATCACTAACACCTTACCCTATAATGACATCACTAACACCTTACCCTATAATAACATCACTAACACCTTACCCTATAATAACATCACTAACACCTTACCCTATAATGACATCACTAACACCTTACCCTATAATAACATCACTAACACCTTACCCTATAATGACATCACTAGCACCTTACCCTATAATGACATCACTAACACCTTACCCTATAATGACATCACTAACACCTTACCCTATAATGACATCACTAGCACCTTACCCTATAATGACATCACTAACACCTTACCCTATAATAACATCACTAACACCTTACCCTATAATAACATCACTAACACCTTACCCTATAATGACATCACTAACACCTTACCCTATAATAACATCACTAACACCTTACCCTATAATAACATCACTAACACCTTACCCTATAATGACATCACTAACACCTTACCCTATAATAACATCACTAACACCTTACCCTATAATGACATCACTAGCACCTTACCCTATAATGACATCACTAACACCTTACCCTATAATGACATCACTAACACCTTACCCTATAATGACATCACTAGCACCTTACCCTATAATGACATCACTAACACCTTACCCTATAATAACATCACTAACACCTTACCCTATAATGACATCACTAGCACCTTACCCTATAATGACATCACTAACACCTTACCCTATAATGACATCACTAACACCTTACCCTATAATGACATCACTAACACCTTACCCTATAATGACATCACTAACACCTTACCCTATAATGACATCACTAGCACCTTACCCTATAATGACATCACTAACACCTTACCCTATAATAACATCACTAACACCTTACCCTATAATGACATCACTAGCACCTTACCCTATAATGACATCACTAACACCTTACCCTATAATGACATCACTAACACCTTACCCTATAATGACATCACTAACACCTTACCCTATAATGACATCACTAACACCTTACCCTATAATGACGTTTAAGGTTACTCCTCTCAGTTGTACTATAAGAGCAGTGGTCACATGATTGTATATTACTGGCGTGATTTGTATCTCTATGTTTAGTGAGGCGTGACATGTACTTAGTAGTAAAGGTACACTTATCACATCTCAACAGCTCATCAGCTCTCTGTGTAAATAATAAATATGGATATAATATTAGTAGGTATGATCATACAGCTAAGTGGAGAACATATATATATATATATATATATAATCAGTGTTCTGTTGATAGAGGAACATTCAGGTTTGAATGCTCTGAAAATTTCTTGCTTTTGTCATTATCGTAACATGCAATAGTGGAACAACTTGCTAATTATTATGACTCTGCCATAAAATGGGAGTTGTCTAAGCAACATCAAAGAGCAAATAACTCCTAGATTTATTGAAAATTGTTGGATTTCCTATTTTTGTCCCACACTTAGTCCAAATATATAACATTGTATTATGCACATGGAATTAGGATATAATAGGTTACTAGTATCTAAAATATATCACAGACAGAGAGGAATTTTTCCACTCATGCATTCATCACAGTTGTGATCAGACAAAAGAAAAATCCCCCAAAGAAGACTGATCACCCATCGACTTACAGATGATGATGAGGAGTTCTCATCTGGCTCCATCTCCACTTCCTGTTTAGGCTCCGCTTCCTCTTGACTCTCTATAAGCTCAGCAGTGTAGACTTCCTGTTTAATTTTACGTTTCTTAGCTGCCGGTGACGGCTCAGTTCTACTGGATGATCTGTATATGATGAGAAAAAAACATTGTTAAGTTAATACAGGTATCGCAGAAACTAGACAGTCCCAGTTATTGCAATATCTGAATATGATATTCCCAGTGTTAAAGAATTTCAAAGCCAGCAGCCACATTAGACTAGATCAAAACTAGAGCTGAGTGAACCTGGGACTAATGATCACAATGAGTTAGAATGTTTAAGTAGTACCATCACTGCCACTCTTATGGTAGAAATGCAAGATCATAGCACAAGATACAATGATGACGTATTATCATTTAAACTACACATACCCTGAAGCGGTGACAGTAGCGGCGGATCCCGACTCATCCGTAGCCTCGTTATCAGTGAGGTCGTAGTGTGAGTTCCCGAGATGTTTCTTTAGCTGGTACATATTAGTACATGAGTATGTACAGTGAGGACACTGTGTACCCTGCTTACGGGTGTGACGCTCCATGTGTCGTCGGTAGTTAGTCGAGTGATCCGTACCATAATTACATAATCCACATTTAAATAACTTCTCTCCTGTGTGACTGTTTATATGTCTGTTCAACTGAGAAAAAAAGAAATAAAACCATTAGGTGATAAAAAGTATTATTTGAAATACAATGTCAATGTGAAAGTTGATACTGATAGGGTAACACAGGCAAGCAGCATTTTATGACTCCCAAGATATATTCATAATGCAAATGCAATGTAGCCAACATGAGGAGTTATTTTGAGTATAATCATTACATAATTTTCACCTCGCTTTTGCTACAAGAGCGGGTAAATCTAAAACCATGGGCATTGACTAATGGACAACTGTGTCCTGTTATGTAGGTTCCTTTAATTAATTGATAAATTTTCTACAGTACATAATATGTCTATATATTCACATTGCACATGGCCTGTTCATCGACACAGTAGGCTTCAGCCAGCCACTGATAACCCAATAAGTCGATGTGAACCTGACAGACAACACAGTGTTTATCATCTCACATGTGCATATTTCCATTCAAGACAATACATTTACCTGAAAGTCCATATTGAACTTGCTGTCACACTGATTACAGTGATACGGGGGAGATGATCTATGGACTATTGAGTGTATATGTATAGATAGCTCAAAGTTAGAGGCGTATGTACACTCCGGGCACCTGTGACGGCCGTGTAGGGGGTGTGTCACCTTGACATGTTCGTGTATCACCTCTGAAAGAACAACAAGAAAAAATGTAAAGCTAAGGGGCAACATACCAGACTTTTAATCCAGTGGAATTTCACCCCATTATATTGCTTAATTATTGCGGATTTAAGGAAGAAAATAAAATGCATGTGATATCCTTTGTCTACATATATCTGATAAAAAGAGCATGAGCTTATTCATGTAGCAGAAATATCTTCAAAAGGATATTGGTGTGAGGACCTGAAGTCAAATTCCATAGTGTTGGTTAAAATCGCAAGTTTGTCTCTGTCTAAAGACTGAGAAATATCAGCGCCTCAAGGGCGAGGCTGCAGTATTCAGCGCCAAGTTGCTCCCAGTTTGCAGGCAGGTCGGGGCAAACCTGGGGCGTCAATTGAGCCCAGTAGTTGGTAGACCGCAGCGGGATTCGAACCCAATACCTCCAACGCTTGTGCATCAGAGGGCAGGCGCTCTAACCAACTGAGCTACCTCCTACTCCTACCTCCTCCTCCTCCTAATGAGGTACATGTGCTTCATTCTAGTTTAACTACCACACTGTACAGAAATTTGTAGTGACACCAAACTGGTTTATCTGACCAAACCCGCTTTAGTTGTATGTTTATACATCTGTCACTCAGGTGAGTGTGTGGGGTCAAGAACATCGTGTCTCAAGATTGGCAGCTCACTAAGATTTGCACTAAAATCTGATTTAGAAGCATCATCTTTGCAAGCCAATCAAATATTATCAGAAGTTACATACCAAGATTATAATCAGAAGTAGTACAGTACGGACAGAGGAACAGTTTAGAGGCGTTAGCCGTGTTTCCTGTGTAAGGTGTCTTCTTCTTACTGCTTCTTATTGGTAGTTTTCTCCCCTGGATCGGTGGAGGCTCCTCATCCGGGATTTCTAAACAAATTGTCAATCGGACATAGTGAGTCATCGGTTGTGACATTCAACTAAGAAACACAGTAGCAAACATAGGATGGATATGTCGGGCTGGCTTGAAGTCAGACAAACACATTTTAACACGGAAGAAGAAAGCAGTATTCAGAAATAGAGAGGCTTCGATGTCATTGGGTTCGACAATAGCAGGTTCGGACTCAATCTGATTTCGCTAATATTCAGGCCAAAAAGTCATAGACAATGGTCTCACACATGTGTCTTGTATGCATAACATTCTATCAACACACAGAGCTCTGTTATGTACAAGCAGTAGAGATAAAAGCCTGCCAATAGACAGACAGTAATGGAGCATCTCTCGGTACACATAGATGGTGTCAATCAGCCACTAGTCTTACCTGGTATCTCAGGAGTCACAGATTTAACAGTATCTCCATCAGAGGCCAAAGTCCCCACATCTGTCATGAATAGAGAGTGCAGAGATATTCAGTCAGAAACAAAGTTTAATGACTAATTGGAAAACTTAAGAATTTTTCAATGTGATTCATAGCACAGATTATCAAAATGACCAATCTTAGAAATAAGGAGTCACTTCTCTTCTCGGAAGATTAATAACTGCCATTCAGAACAGATATGTAGAAAAATGAGATAATATAATATGTTACTCCTAGTAAATTCAATTTTGAAATTTATTAACTACTTGAGAGTGAGTTAACCTTGATATTGCGTCAATTGTCATCATAATGAGGGTCACAGTCCCACCAAAGCCATCAGTAAAACAGAGAGAAGACGAATATATAAATATATGGATAAACCAGGGAGTTTGCGACAAACAAGAGTCCGAAAGTCCCTAGATCAGATGGGTTCAACAGGCTTGTATTTGGAGTTGCACCCCCTTTCACTACCTCAGACGGCCAATCTACGCACCTTCATCATCACCATCATCGTCAGAGAGCTGAGGAGATATCTGCTGCTCATGTAACATCTCCGGAGTCTTAACTCCACTGTGTAACTGTTCTACTCTTACTGTAGCTGTGTCTGATAACGGCACTGTTAAATAGTAAAGTAAGGAGTCAATACATGATATAATAACATAATATATCAGATATATCACGGTAAAACAAGCTGTGATTCATGTTAATGCAGATGAATGACAATTAGGAAACCTTATTATGTGAACATAACTCCAATCGCTAATGATTGTGTGCGAGTGTTATACCAGAACTCTGAAAATTACCATGGGTTTCTAATCCTTGTATTTATATAAGTGTGGATCAAATCATTAATACTGTACGATGAAGCAACACTATTGGGCTCTAGACTCAAGAAAACGTGGTTGTTGCAGCCAAAGAATGTAATTGTCCAGATGAAGATAAACTGAAGGTTGATATGGTGTTCGGGTAATCAGCTTCTCAAGCCTTGATCCTCTTGCTACACAGCAGCACATATAACTGTGTCATCGTCAGACTTTTATGTGAAGCTTTGTAAAAAAAGGTCACTTTCAGTCACCATAAAACTCAATCCACCACATGAACATAGAGCCCATGACTGCCCACATTATTACTGGGATTGTAGAGGATTGTTGACTTACCCATCTCTGCTGACACAGTAGTGACACTGAGGTCTGTAGACTCTTCCTCAATCACATCCTCCTCTCCAAACACCACAATCTCCTCATTACCAGCTAAAATAAACAGAAACAATCATAAACAAACCATAAACCAACATTAATATGAATAAAGCCACTATAATGCTACTCTTATTTGGACACTACATAGTGATGCATAATTGCACTGTAAATTTTGAGTAGTTTAGTGAACGTGAACCAATCAAATCTTGGTTCAGGTCTCTAGGATAAACTGAACTCAAACCTTCAATAAAATACTGCTCACCGAGTGTGACATCGTCCTGGTCCATCATCACCAGCTCCTCATCCTCCGAGGTACCGAGTATCACCTCCTCAGTACCCATAATACCTCCCTCCTCTAATACAACCTCCGTAACCATGTCAACACACTCTTCCCCTTCCTGCATCACCATCTCTGTAACCATAGTAACAGGCTCCTCCCCTTCTACATAAGGTATCTCAGACATTATTGTAACGGTCTCTTCGCCTCCATGTATTGGCATGTCGGTAACTATGGAGACAGGCTCCTCCTCCATCATATCTATCTCTTCTGTTAGGAGTATGTGTTGATTCTCTTGGTTCTGCTCATTCTCCTGGTCTTCATCAAGAATTACCACTTCTTGTCGAAGTTCTCTGTCATCGACAACCTCCTCATCATGACCAGCCTCTTCAGTTTCTAACACTTCTTCACTCTAGAGAGAATCACAGCTTGTCAAATATCAACAAATATACTACTGCCTTTGCAGATCTCTAAACGTAAGTTTGGAGTGTATGCCGTGCGAGTACTAGTTACTGCAGCTCAGGTGTGCATGAAAGGTTATAGTGTCAAATACTTCTGTAGATAACGAAGTAAAATCATTACCACAAGTTTGACATTAATGTAAAGACAATTGCCATACTCATTTCTCTTATCTTATGCCACAAAAAGGCACACCAGCTAGTGTTGTCTTGCCTTGTCACTCAACAAAAGGAATCAAGCTGCAAGAAGACCATAAATTAGTGATCGGAATCAAGATCAAAAAGTATGAGGCGTGAAGAGGAAAAACTCTGCTTCACTAGATCAGCTATCTCACCTCTTGCTCAGCGAGTATAGCAGCTGCCGTGTATATGTCTGATAATGATTGGGTGACTAGTATAGCATTGTTCTCCACAACACCAGGGTTGATATTATCATCCGGGTCCATCTTCACTCAGCACGTGAGCTCTCATTTACTCATCCACACCAATCTATCAAGAAAATCTCATAACAATGATGTATCAAACAGTAACGAGCTTCATAAGGTCACCGGTTTGAAGAGGACAAAGATTGTTAGCCCGGGATGATGGAACATTCTCATGACATTAAATCTTCACAGCTCGCACAAAGAGATTTATCCCCTTGTGTTGGTTTTGACAATTTTGAAATATAATTATTGCACTTTACTAAGCACGAAGCTCTATAGACTTAAGATGAGAACTGTTCTAGACTGAAGGACTTACAGCCACCAAAAAAATTTCAACCCAATAGATAGATACATGACCTATGCTACCGACGATCAAATCATGTCTTCATAACATGTCAATACCTATTAGACTCTCAGTGAGTCATTGGCGATGAGTTCTGAAAAGTCTGCTAAGAGAATGGTGTCAACACCTTTACAGGCCTCTGGGCCTGCAACAGTGTACATTGTTTATGTCTAGTATAGACCTACATACATAAGGCCTACATACCACACAGATTATAGGCTTGCAATCCCCTAGGGGACCAGACCTACACTCAGTACAGTACATTTCAACACCCCATATATGTATTTTCCCTTTCTTTTCCCTCCCCGGCAATCACCCTTATCTTTTCATTGTTTGTTAAGTAAATAATCATTACATTCCCTCTTCAATCGACTATCTAATTATATAAATACATAGTATAAATAATAAATATAAAATGAAAAGACAGCATGCTTGTGGCATGCTTTCTTGGCAACACAGCAATAGTCACCCAGCAGAACAAATGAGAAGTTCAGATTTTGGTCAACTTGAACAGGACAAATCTGATAGTAAGTAGTAAGTATCTATTATTATTGTTTTCATTAAAATTTAAGGTTTCTCACATGCACCTCCATATTCACCCTTGTATTATTTTGGCTAACCTGCATATGCACACCAAAGTGCTGATTGGCAAACTCTTGGACCTGTATAATATACGATGCAACACTTCAATATGCGACCCTGCAAGCTAACCTAGAGATATCTTCATTTGTAGTGTGGTTTTGGATAGTAGTAAATATTTTGTAAATTTATTATCTTTCCAAAACATTACAAATGTGAAAAATTGAGCCAATATTTCTAGCCAATCATATTTAACACATTGGCTGGCTGACTTCCGGTTTCGACAAAATAAGGGATTGTTTGCCATTGGTAGTTGGGAGCGGACAACTCCTATAATATGTTTTACTTGTCAAAAAAGCCTCCCAGAAGCTTGACATCTGGCTAGTGGCTACTCAGGCTCTTGAGAGCCTAATCTAAAGATAATCTCATGTTAGGGATCAGGGATAGCTCAGTGTCAGAGGCGTTGGACTCAGGATCATTAGTTCCTGAGTTCGAGCCCCACCGGGTGCCACTGTTTGTCTAGTACTACCTGATTTGGCTGTCGCGGGCCATTAACCCTAGCCGACCTGGAATAGAATAATGGACGATGGCTTGCCATATTGCCTAATACCTTCAAAATTGAAGTTGGCGATTACTCATAAGAAAAAAAAAAAACTTAAATAATTTCCGAGTTTAGTATCAGTGAAGTACTGCCTTTACAGGAGAATCAAAGCTTGTCTTTGTAATTTGCGCCTTCCATGACCAGTTGATCAGGCCTGTTCTAATTTGTAGTTCCATCCTTCTCATAAGCAGAATCACGACTCGGTTGCCAAACGTTTGACAAAAACAAAGGCCAAATTTAATGGTTAAAGTCAAGAAAACAGCTTATAAAGCCTTGATTTCAACACCGACCCTGCTGCTACCTGAACCAACTGAGTGGTACTCTCTACGTACATATGCAGGGCTTTGTGGATACATGATATGTTTCATGTGCAATAGGAATCAAGATCACCCGACTATTGTCAAATAGGGAGCAGTTGCAACTACTCGATAGTTGTACAGGCAAACTTTATTTCATCATTCGGATCGCTACGTTTCGTTTCTTACCATCATCTGTGCATGTATTAATTTTGCGAAATTATTCAGCCTGTCCAGTCACTTTATATCAAGTTTTATCCAGTTTGCCTGCATTGCAAATTGCGCCTTCTCTACTGGTTAGGCGCTACTTTTGTGAGGGGCACATTCTACACTTCAGACAGTAGCTGTTTATATGTCGCTGAACATTTGCCGATCAGAAATCTCCTGTGATGTGAGCAGCTCTGCTTTGAATAAAGCTGATCAATTATTGAGGACCGGAGATACAGAGTTTGACAAAATTTTATTGGAGTTCGATCTTGATACACAGCGCACTGCTGTGGATTCCTTTTCAGGTTGAAAGTGTTGTTCTTCTTGTCGGTGTATCTCTCTGCAGCACACAATGCCAACGGTGTAATATTTTTGTATTAGTAAGCTTCAGTAAGTGGTTGCAGATACATATATTCACTGACTTCAGAACTCTTATACCTTTAAAAAACTGATACTATAACCTCAATAAAAATACGATGTGTTCTGTCTGTGGCTTTAATTAAGACAGAAACATAAAACCTGCAATGATATCCATCTGACATGTTCTTCACCTTAGTTTTGCAAGACATGTCAGTATATCTGAGTTTGCATGGTAGATGAGCTCTATGTCTTCCCACTCAATCAAGTAGCGAGAGGCGACAACTCCTGTGCCATTGGTTTGGGCTCCATTGATATACTTGTTAACATGAAAAAATCAATATAAACAGCCAAATACATTGTTTCATATTACATTGTTAATATCTAGCTCCAATAATGATGTCATTGAAAATTTACATGAGAGTTTGCTTTATTCAAAGAAAAATATTGATCACCCTGCTTGGGGTAAATCTTGATAATAATCAAATACATGAGTATCTTTTTCCTGACAAACCACTCTTGTGATATCTAGTAAATACTATTGAACAACTATGAGCAGGCGACAGCAAAACCAAGAGTCAGTAGATGGCAGCTCAGCAGACGAGGGCAAGACTGTTGTGACTCTACATCTCACTAACATACAGGTGATAGTCCTCACCTCAGTACTAGCTGTCAGCATCGCATCACTTGCAGTGGTATATACAGCTCAGCTGTCAGACCTGACAGGCTCAGTGACATCACAAGCACCTGCGGAGGGAGATGACTCAGCTCCGATCACTAAGAAGCAATATGACAGCTTCGTACACTACTTCAGGGAGGAACTCAAGATCATGCAGGTACCTCAGAACCACAGTGCTTATGATAGTCAGGCAAAAACCCATTTTATTGCCTTCGCCCTAAATGAATTTTGAAGGGGTTGTGAATTTAGAACAAGTTTGTTCCCCTATGTGGTGGCGGAGGGATATTTCAAAAGTTGGTCATTGGGGAGCCTTGATACCCAACAATATCCCTCCACCACCACAGAGGGAATGAACCTGTTCTAGTAGTAAAGCATATCTATATGTCTATAGTAGTGAAGGAATCAAGAACAACCAGAGATCTGTTATCGTTAATCTAAGTACCCACCTTACTATCTTGTTGTTATCCCCCCTGTACTGTAGATAGACTACTCTAACATGGCAGGAGAGACTAATCGACAGCTCGTAGCGTCATCAGACAAACTGAAGAGACAGGAGATACACGGAGGCGCAGTGTACACTAACTGGGGCACTATATCATGTGGAGACAAATCTGAAACTGTGTAT
Source organism: Membranipora membranacea (assembly GCA_914767715.1). Classification (NCBI taxonomy): domain Eukaryota; kingdom Metazoa; phylum Bryozoa; class Gymnolaemata; order Cheilostomatida; family Membraniporidae; genus Membranipora; species Membranipora membranacea. Next base: position 24,706,047 of record OU612069.1, read on the forward strand.
ACAGGTATGCATACCTACTAAGATACAATACGCGACTAACATCTCACATGCAGTAACGCTGATGTGATCAAGAGTTGGCACTTCGATCCATTGCGGCTGCTTTGTCCTAGTCTTGTCGTGGTCGTGGCCGCGTGACAAGGCTAGGTATGCCCTACGTGACAAGGCTAGGCCAGGTATGCCCCATATCAACGTTGCTTTAAGGTATAGTTTTGAAATTTATATTGACCTTGCTTTGCAATCTCATTTTTCGGTTTGCATCTTTGATTTACCTTAAACCAAGATCAAGTATACAGTTAAATTTGTCCGCATTTTTAGTAGCGCCTCTGTCCTTCTAGTACACTGCAGGCCTTTTGCCAACAGCTAAGTGCCAATAACTTGATCAAACTCGATCAATCTATAATAAACTTCAAAGTTTCTAAGTGAGCACAGCTGAGGCACACTATGCAAAAACATCAAATACACAAAGCATTGTTTATTTCCCAGGAACGGCAGTTGAGGGAAAAGCTGGATATTATTGCTTACCTGAAAGTGCAAATCGAGCTAATCCTCTATCTAAAGAACCGGCTGAAGCAGATCTGCTGCCTGCTACAAAAAGCAGCTATAAGTGTGCACAGTGTCTATCTGTTAGAAGGCCGGCTATAACTGTCATCCCGGCAACCAATAACTGTCCCAGGTGGTGGACAAAGGTAAATACAGTTTAAAATTGGGATTTTCCGCTCTCTTAGCATTGTGGGATAACTTGACAACCTATCCATCAACATTCAAATTATCAAAGTGGCGTTGTCCATAGACCGAGATAGAATACTATATTGATCATCTCTAAGTAGTTGTGGGTGACAGTCATGTGGTGCAGTGTTGTTTACTCTGGGTTGACTGAAAGTCAGCTCGTGGTTTTAGGTTGATGACTTCTGAGTTAGAAAAATTGCAGTAGACTCAGCAGCTTTTTCCATTGTATTGCAAAATGTCAATACATATAAGTATATGGTTGCCTAGCATCTGCTAACCTTGATTACTGTTCAAAACTGCTAGGTTTAAGGTTTTTTTGCGCTTGCATATTGGGATTTCTGATATGCAGTTTAAAAGACTGTCGGCATTTGTATACTGCTATACAGATAAATATGTCAAGATGTCAACTACTTTGACATTGAATTTACGATCACTAACACCTCACCTTTTTAAAAGCAGTTTGTACCTGACACGGTAGTTATGTCAGCCTGATGTTAACATGTCATATTTTGTAACTGGTTCTAATATACTATTTTTTAGGAATATGATGGCGTTTTAGTATTTCCTAACTTCAGTCGATCCTCCACATCAGCCCACGAATGTGTAGATGACTCAGATAAATCGTCTCTGCCTGAGAAGTTTACTACTGTGAGAGCTGACTGTAGTACACCAAAAAACTGCCCTCCCCTGAGGTGTGTCACCTGCACTAAGTAGAGAAGCAAACTTATCACATTTCGAGTTCACTTTACTGAGACTTATTAATAAAGATGTGATAAGTAGCTTTTTATGTTTGAAGGAATACAATATCAGTACATATAAGTGCACCCTAGGTTTTTGTAGGAGCTTGTCAGGTTCACACTCTAAATAAGGATTTCATATTTTTGAATCCTACTCTTTACCTGTGTTACAAGTATTATCAAAGTGTGTCCTGCTAGAATAGCACTACTACATTTATAATAGTTTTCTGGAACCCAAATTTATGATTTCTATGATTCATATGATTTATTTAGTGACAAACTCAGCAGGTTTGAAAAACTTTCAAAATCACTAAAGTTGATGCAGACACTGAAGCAGATAACTAGTAATGTATAGCAGGGACTTCCCTCTTTTTTGCAATGACAAGACAACTCCTCTCATGGAACAACAATATATATTTTTCCTTTATCTTCAGTAAACCTTTAGGTGATAAACTGGCAGCAAGTCAGCAATGTTTGATAAATCAAACCAACAATGTTCAGATATATGGAAATATTTACATAAGGACTTTATTACAGGATTTTATGTATAAGAAATAAAACATATAAAAATACTTTTAAAGATATACATATTATTGATAATGGGTATATAATTATTATATACATGACAAAAATAAACTCATGTTACTAGGGTGAGATTTCTATAAAACCAGTACTTGTTATATCCGTTGGTAATCCAACATAGTCAGAGGCTGTTATAAGTGATTTAAATACAATACAATATTATTACCAAGTGTGCAGTGGATGATGCATAAAAGAACCATCAAAATATGATACGCTTATACAAGAACAAGATTGTCTGAACACTAGCATCGATTGCGTTAAAACATTACTCTACCGTGGTGATTGGCCGATTTCACCAAACTGACATCAGCGAGATTACGCTATTTAACATGAGTATCTCTGATCGGTAGAGTCAATTTAGTATGAGTACCTAACATGTACCCATCCCTAATTACTAAAATTGAACATGGGACGTCACACCAAAATCCCTATAATTGTACTCTTACTAAGTGAATTAAATCATTCTCTATCGATCAGAGATAAACATGCAATTTTATATCACATGATCAGTGTGTGATTGCACTGTCATCAGCAGCCATTATAAACAGCTACTTATGGCCCGACCACCACTACCGGCCCGTCCCCGGTCTCCTCTGTGTTTGTGTAAGTGATTGACTCGACCACTTCAGCCTCCTGTGTAGGTGAGGCATTGTCAGGACTTATAGACTGAGGGGTGACATGTAGCCTCAGGGCTTCACTCATAAGCTCGGTACCTTCAGACCACACCTTACAGTAGTACTCGGCGGCATCCTCCGCCACGTTAACATCTGATATTCTTAGTCTACCAGTCAGCTGTCAAAATAAGTGTAAATCAGAAATGAACATCTTACAGTACACTGATTTATTGTCACAATGTTTTGGATCGCGAATCTCACACCATACTCAACCAATTCTGATGTTGATGGCATTGAATTTATGTAATTTTTCAATAAAGTCTCTGATTGATGGAATACATATTTACAAACTATGTAAAAAAAATTTAAATGGCCTGGAAATCCCTTTATTTTCTAGGTGACACAGACCACAAAACCCATGTTAAATCGTTAAAGTCATATTCTGTAGTATATTTTTAGTGCACTGATACATCCCCAAACGCTTGAGCAATGCTTACAGTCGATCAAAAAGGTACACTAAACCAGAATGACCTTGAACTTACCTTCATGTACATAGAGAAGTCTCCGTACTGATTGTTGGCGACGTTCTCGCTGTGACGCCTGAAGCTACACATAGTTCTGTTACCACTGCACATGTTAGGTGATTTAATAGGTACATCTATAATAATCCTGTTGTCACTTGACGCTTCTATATGCTAAACAAAAGAGAAAGATCTTTGTTTGTCATTTTATAAAAGGGTTTGTCACGTGACCATACTAAATCATATAACCGGCATCATGACAAACATAAGTAGGTCCAAACTGATCAGTCACATCTGGTAAACTATCAAAGGGTGTTTATAATTAATAAATGAAAAAAACTTGGGCGTTAAAGACAGTGTTTTATTTAATGGCATTTCAAAAACTTTGGACCATATGCGGTCAAAAAGTATTCTCAACTTATTTTAATCATAAACTTTTAACAAACCTCGATAAATAAATAAATAAATATGCATGGATACCAACTGATATTGTAACAAGGAGAAATATTTAATTTTGTCAATCTCAAGCTTCTGTGCTAGTCGCAACCCAGATGACTCACTACTATAGGGCCACTTTATTAAAAATCAAATACTGTTTATGTCTCTATAATACTTACTTGTAGTTGAGAGTCGCCCTCTCTCTTCCTCCACCAGGTGATAGCTGTAGCTTGACTTTTACCCACCACTGCCTGACATTTAAAAAGGGCTTTGAATCCTTCCTCGACTGAATCCACTCCTCTGATTACTGGAGGCCGAATCAATGTGATACCTACAAACATATAAGTCGACGACATATAAGATAATGCCTCTCAAATTGCAATTTGCTCTCCAGAATGGTTTGAAGGCTTTGATAGCGACAACTTCATACATCTGCTTTACATAGAGGCTGATCGGTCACCTTTTGAGCAGGAACAGAAGGGACCAGAATCCTCAAAAGCTTTCTATCTAGTGGCCTGATTAGATACTGTAACTATTCCATTCAGTCAATTCTTGCCCATGAAACTGTGATATTGAACAGGGAGGTCAAGACTGATTCATGCGTAAATTTCTGTCTGGGTTTTACCTATATTTAAAAGAGACCTAAGACAATTCGCTCACAGCTGAATTTGTCATGGAACTCACTTTTCATAACTTGAACATAGAATTGTCTCTCCTCTGATACTCCTGTCTCTGTATTAGTAGCTACACACTTATAACTGCCGATGTCTGTTAACTTCAATGCTGTGATTGTGAACCCAACTTTGCTGTTGTACATGTACTTTTTAGAGTTAGTCTGAAATAAAAAGGATTTTGATGCATAAATTACAGAAGTTGGCTTCTCTCTTTTCAAGTGGAGGCAATTCATTATATGACAATGTCATAAGTTGGTATCGCCCTCCTTTAATATCTATAATACCTAGAATTCATGTTTGTTAGTGGTATGTTGCTCATAAATACTTTCCGTTTTCAACTTATATATTATTCATTCATTCATTCATCGTTTATTACAGTCTTCTCATGTTTGAGAAATATTTTGTTTTCGCTGAGCTGAGATACGTGAGCCTATTTACAGCTTAGGACTATAAGCCGCAGTGATGTTTTCCTGAGAGCGCTAATATACAAGATCACAGCTCACATAAAACATTAATATGATATAAGGGGCACTTACAGGCAGTTGTCGTCCCCATTTGATCAGTGATATGGCAGTAAGGGGATCATTGACAGCGCAAGGTAGTGTGATGTCACGTCTAACTTTGTTAGATAAGAATAGTGTCTTCTCCTGTTTCTTGCCCTGGAAAAGCCTCTCTCCATCTACAAATCATAAAAGATTATAGACTATATAATATAGTATAACTCCTGGGTATAGCGATGTTTTTTACAGAAAGTTATCCCAGCCACTACTTACAGGACTTGAAGCTCAATTTCACTGGTTAAATACTTTGCGTGAACAGAATGTGAAAATCTGTAATTGGTCTTATTGGTATAATGCCTTTGTAGTAACCTCAAAATAAGTGATATTCAATTTCACAATGATGTACTGATGGATGGTGTCCCCATGCCTATAGACTTAATACTCTCATCCTATTTGATGTGGTGTCTGGTTCAGAGTAATTCTATTTGTTTTCTGACTCATCGGACCATTCAAACTCAAGCTGGATCAAGACTACATCTCCAGTAAAACTATCCACAAAAATGCAAATAGCTATTGTGCTCAGGCCATTAACATGGGAATAAAATTAATATTTGAAGTTCAATAAAACTTGAGAACAGCTTTAACAGTTCAGTTCACTTTCACAGAGTTCAATCAAAGACGTAGTTTGGAGGACGAGATAATCAAGAGCAGAATAACTAAGAGGGCTGTCAACAAGTATTCATATCAAATATTTTGTGCAGGCAATTTCAATTAGTTCTTGGCATAATTTCAACTCAGTTTCAAATGAAAGCTGTCATGAACAGAAGCTTGATTTTCAGAATTTTGCCAACTCACAGATGAATCATTGTGATAATAAAAATGCTGACAGAGATTGGTAGCAGCAGCCGATGTCAGATAGGTCACATGATGTTCAGCGGGTTAAATATCAGCTACGCCCAAATACCTCTGCAGCCAACTCGCTAGACTTTGAAAACCACACTTGCTGCTCACAAATTTTAATTACACACTAGCAAGAAACTCCCAAGATATAAATAGTGGAAGCCGTAGCTTTATCAATGAAACTTGAGTGCTCAACAGCCGCAATGATAAAGGATGCCGTTGTTGTCATCCACGAAAAGGAGCTACCACCGCCCTCGCTCAAAACTGCAGGCACCCATACTAAATTACAGTGAAACTAAGGTTTAACAATAGTAAGTCCGCCTGCATTTATTGTTATTCATGTGTGGGAGTGAGTTTTTGAGTGTCATAACGGCTACTCCTGACACCACGTATGTAGTAATACGCAATGTACCATCCAATTTTAACTAACATCCGGCAAAATGACCTCATCCACCAGTAGTTTATGCATATTTTTTACTCGTGGTACCAGCAAAAACAGACATTCCCTTCACCATCTCATTTCACAACCATGTGATTCAGGGTGGTATGTATGTAACATACGGGCCGACTCAGTGTTTGTATAGCTAGTGAGGGTGCTGTGACTCACCACCAACTGTACACATATCAGCCAGGTAAAGCTATTAGAGTAAGGAGACAGTGGTGATTGCATAATGAGATTATGACATCCTAGTAATCTCAATCTTTTTTTTTTCTGCATTAGCCAGAGCTCCCCAGAATTTTGCCCACCGCCCGACGGCCCTCCCCCCTCCCCGCATGGGAAATTCTGCATGGATATAAAACTTTTAATATAGGCGTGGTAGTTGAAGCTGGAAGTAAGCCTCCCAATTGCTAGGTCATTAGATTGGATTATTATTAAGTTTATGTTCGGTATTGCCATAAATATATAATCTGCAGATTAAACACTTATGTCGCTCTCAACTTGAACAGATAAGAAGATAACAAGCATGATCCGATTTGCATGCATTTAGGCTTTGAGCCACTGGCGCACCAGTAATATGAGAATGAGCAGACAGTGGGGAAAGTTGGATCAACCCTGTTCTAATACAGACAGGTCATGTGATACACAATAAGCTTGGTGTACTCACCTGTAACGTGGACGTAAGCCTTGTACTCGTCGAAGGTGAGCCTGCGATGGTGTATGTGACCATGTACCCCGGCTTCTACAGCTCCACAGTAACATTCATATAGTCCCGTATCCTCTGATGTGATGTTATACAGTGTGAGAGTACTAGTGAAACCTTTTTCTGATTCTAACGTGGAGATCTCTACTCCAGCCGGCAAAACATCAGCGTCAGTCTAAAATAAAGCAAATAATAACTGATGATATTTACCAATAACGATCATAAGAACTGAAAAATTATATTTGTGAGCCTTTTTGGTGCTGGACCCAATTTTATTTCTGCATATACGACAACAGTTAAACCCATTGAATTAAATAAGCAGCTCAAATAGTTGGGAGAAGTTAGTACTAACAAGAAAATATATAAGCCACAGATGATTCGGCCCAGATGAAGAATGCCTTGATTGTGGGAATTCTAGGCTTTAAAGAATTAATATTGCATTGTGGGAAACTTGTAAACACGCTCTTTTAGCTGACGAAAGTAAAACCCTTTGGTTGCTATTGATTGTAAGACAAAGTAACCTCTGTTCCCTACTCTATTGCATTGTGGGATACTTGTTCACATATCTTATTAGTTTTGAGGGGTAAGGCTATAATTAGCAGTCAAAGAAAGCCTTGTGAACTTCTCTCATTGTTAGACATACTAACCTCTGCTCCTTCTTCTCGGGGATAATTCCAGTATATATACTCATCGCTATCAGATGAACATTCGAGAACGATCGTCTCCCCTGCAGATTTAGTTAAATCTTTCTGTGCTTGTATGGCGTGTGTCATCATTGTGTTATCTACAGCAGAGAGAGAGAGAGCATATGTTACTTTAAGTCATTCTATAGCCTTCAGCCGATGTTTCCGTCAGTTTTTTTACAAATTGCAAAGGAGATTTTTAGTTGCTCTAGAGAAGAAAGTTTTCTCATGAGGAAATGTGCACCGCTTCACGCAGGTTTGAGATGACAAAATTCAACATTGCGAACATTTACTTAACCCCATAACTTTATACAGACTATGTGGCAAGCTAGAATTGACACTTGCTCAAATTTAGTCATTGCTATACTATGAACTATAGGTAACAGTAATTCCATCAGGGTACCCTCATCATAAAATGTTTGTGACGTACAAGCTAAATTTATGTCAACACAATTTATTAATTAAATTTGAATAATTCTGTGCCTCCTTGATCATGTAAGGATGTTGAACTGAAAATATGAGGGTAAAATCTGAGATCGATAACTGATCTGTCGTAGAACTCCGAGGTCAGTGTGATGTGTGAGGTCAAGTGTGGATTGTGAGGTCTGTTACACTGAAGGTATATGTCACTGTCTTTTTGGCAACATCTCATTGATCTCGTTGAGTGAATGAACCAGTTCTCACAATTTCTTGTAATTTCAACATTTATGGCACTTTACATCAGTGCACCAACTTTTTTTGCTGTGCCGATATTGATAACACAGTAAGGATGATTCAGAAACAGAGAGGGAATAACGCTTTCTCTGATCCGAATCAAAGCCTATTTAGCAGAGTAGATTACCTGAAGAAATCTACTCTTTTTATCTGAGATTTGATGTTGAAAGGAGATTAAGCTGATATAGACAGTAATCCTCTAAGTTTGTATTAATTGTTAAAACAATCCAAATATTGACAGAAGATAAATGTATGAATTAGTCACTTCCATCACATGCTATGACTAATCTTGGCAAACAAATGACCCATTCAGACTATATCTAAATAGGATATAAATAATGCATTCATCCAGTATTTATACAGATTCTGAGACTACTGAATTACAGGCAAGCAAACTGTCTGACACTTGTTGGCTGTTGGGTGCCAGTAAGATCAAGTTTTGTCCATTAGCCTGCATTTGGAGGTGCTTCCCTCTACTGATGGAGCAACTGTAGTGCAGGCAATTGGATTAAACTTGATCTAGGTGCCTGTCACAAACTTGCATGTATCTGTTTGCTAGTACTGTTATTCATCAGTTAGTCTGTGGTCCCATATAGTATGGCTGGCTGTGTGATATTCAATGGTCATTATACTATGGGTCATCGTACTGACAAAAGGCTCACAATCTGCCAGGTAATTAGAATGACTGTTTGCTTTACTAGCTGCATTGTTGTGTAATAACAGCAGAATACTGTTGTAAACAACAATAACAATAAACATTAGTCATTGAAGAATTCCTAACAAAACCACAACACTCATCTCAAGGTGCAAATCATCTCCATGTGCTGCATACAAGGATACATATCATGGATTATATGTATCAGTGAAGGCAACACATGTTGATGATTTGGTTGCTTCGTTTGAGAATGAGTCGCCATGTGGTACGACACACAGAACGAAGGGCCAGGAATATCCTGATCGATAATCTCTGAAAATTGATCCTGTTGTATAGAATGTGTACATGATGTCACAGATTAGCCAATAAGCAGAGCAAACAATGCCTGAGCTGCACTGTATATAAAGTTTGATGTTGGGACACAGAGGTAAAAATCTTTATAGTCGTCAAGAGGTTGTTACAAAACTAGTATCCAACCAGTGCAATCTCATTCCGGTTTCTAGATTAGCCAACAAATTGATTCACCAGCTGAGCACTCTAGTGACAGGGGTGCACAAGGTGTACTATACAATACTCAAGTCAATGACTTATTTATAATCTTTGCTCAAGTTGTACACATGTTACAACTCCGCAATATTTGACAATGGGCCAGGTCATAACTATCCCTTATCACCAGCATGTTTGTGGTGGGGTCGGTGCATAAGTGGTTAGATATTATTGCATACATGATGAATGCCATTTTTTTAGGTGATTGCTCAAAATCATCCCACATTTAGAAAATTTTCCATCAATTTCTCGGATAACTACGAGGCCAACATCACCTATACATAGAGCTTAGCAAAGGAAATATGATAAAAATAATTAGTTTGTTTCAACTCACCCAAGTGTCCTAAATATTCAGCGTGCACAGAGAAGTAGCAGCAGACTACAGCCAGTAAGGTGATATACATGGTAGCCATTTTATAAAATATGTATGTGGTCCGAGTCAAACCAGGTAGTCCTTGTCAGATGTGAATATATATATTGTAGCTCTGCTGTATCTAGAGCTCCAATGAGATCCAGTTCAGGTTAAGTGTGTGCTTGTAGTGATAAGTGAGAGTAGATGTGCATTAAATTATAACAGCTACTGACAGGTTCTAACAGGCGGAGCTGGATAAGATGTGTTCTGCAGATGTGAGATATGCAGCTAGATATAATCCTCTTAGATATGTGATGTGACTATTTATAGTTGCTCAGAGCATATTGTGAACAGATTACAATAGCCTTAGAACCATCATTTCTAATGACTCACCAGGTTGTACGGTACAAGTGAATCATACCACAAAACACATTGAACGTTTGCGAAACTAAAGGCTAAGTTGAGATCTTGTATCCTTGAATACATTTGAATAGATTAACTGCACTGTCATGTCATCACAATTATACATTATTTTTGGCTTCTCTGCTCACTTGAATGGAATTAATTTGTCAACAACATCAAAGGTACTAGTCATTGACAAACATTTTTCGGATAATGAATTCAATGACGACAGTTATCCACCCTCAATTATTAGGTTAATCTACCCAGTCTTATGGCTGTTTACTATATTTGGGTGAGTAAACTCAATTTGATTACTCACACAGCTATGCAAGGCGATGATTAAAATAGATCACTTATTGAAAATTTAGTGGTCTTTAATCTAAAAAAGGCTTCCTGGGCTGTTTCAATAATTATTCAAAAAGACAGGAAGGCCCTGTTTTTGTAAATAAATAAATAAACAAAATATGTTGATGGCATATTCGTTTATTTTTATGTGAAGTCATCATCATGAATAACTTTGTGGCTTTTGGCCACATTCTACAATCATCATAAATATTAGCAGTAAATAAAAAATGGTGGCTGTCAGTTCAGCGCCCATTCATAAAGGGGCTCTACATGGTTACAAGGTACTCACATCTAGTGAAAGGTATTCTACATGGTTACAAGGGGCTCTACATCGCAGCTGTAATATCCTGTACTTTCTGAGTGCGTGACCTTCGTCGTCAATGGAAAATCAGTATACTCTGAATTAAAAGAATAGCGCCAACTATCTATCCAATCACAGGGGTCGTTTTCTTGACACTTTTATTGGCAGTTTATATCATTTCAATAGTTAAATGTTTTTTTTTTAAATATAAGGGTGATTCTGTTCTGCTCAAGCTTGTTTAATTTATAGTAAGGTCTACTGTAAACCATCCTTCTTGTATATATAGTCTTGGGAGCAGGACTGTCTTATCAGCATAGCGATGGTGGCACTGCTATTTAATATTCAACACAACTCCCCAAAGTCAAGGTTACGAATAGTGAAAAGTGCCTAAAATTTCCAACACAATTCGGACCCACGAATATAGCCTACCTATGACACAGAGAAAAATGCTTTCCTCAACAGTGTGCACATGCATACGTTATATATTCTGTAATTTTTCTCTTATGACTAGAATTTTATGCCTCAACAGTTAGCGTCATGAGCTGTGTTTTTTTTCTGCAAGACTAATAGCTGATGCCATTTTTTTGCCAATTTAGGAAAAACTTACCAGGGGGGGTCACATTATTTTTAAATACAGGTAAATTTATTAATAGTTACTACTAAGAGCGATTCTGTTTGGCCCGTAGCGGTAATGTTGTGCAACATGGATTAGGCTTCTGCTTGACGTTTTTCTTGCTATTTTATGGGAATAACCTACACATAAGCTAACAAGTTTTTAGCTGTATTAGGCTGTGAAATAAGTCCATTCATTTGGAGAGTGACAACACACAGGACACGACAACTCATAATTTGCCCTTAATTTGTTGTCAGTGTGGATTATTGTGCTACCAATACTTATTTAATGTTGACAAGAAACATATCACAACATGGCTCTATTACATCCGCTAGTAGGGATGTACTGGATTGCAACAAAACAAAAAAACGCCCATGTGATTTGTCATGTAATTCATCATGACTGTATAAAACAGGATCAATGTAAAGAAAATCTCTATACATACAGCAGCGCATAAAAAAGAATAAGCATTATTTTACTAAGCTGCCTGAAGACACAATGGCCTGTCTCGTGTCCCTAGAGTGAAATGATTAATATTGTAAGGAAAAATCTCAATAGATGACTGAAAAGTGATGCTATATATAATCTTTGATATAATAAACATCATCTATGTTGATGATTTCTCTGCAAAAAATCAGGAAAAAAAATTTGCTACTGTGCAGTCATCACAGTAATTTTGTGAAAGAAAAAATCTCGAGCTATTCTGTTGAGGGTATTGGCATGGCCACCTCGATAATGCTCTTGTATGCGTGTCGGTTTGGTTTTCAAACGAATACAACTGTTCAGTACTATTCATCTTTGCTCTTTGGGCGTCTACGCTCACATTGGTTATGGCTGCTCGCCTGCTGATCTCATTTAGGAAGATTTGGTGAGATAGGTAGCTTTTACCCTGCACAGATTCTTTTATTACGTATTCAAATCGCTGGCGCATTTTATTTTTTGATTTACAAGTAAACTTGATATCATGTGTAGACCATCATGGATACATCTTATCAATAATTTATTAATTTGTATTTGTAACCTTGGCAGGCAGCCTGCCCTAGATACTGTATTTGGCTTACTTTTCTACTACGAGACAAAACCTAGGAGAAAGTCCCATTCTGCCAAAAATTAATTCCTTGTGACAATAAATCATTTGTTGATTAACTGCCATTCAACAACTAACGGTTGACTGCAATCCAGTAATATATCCCAGGGGAGGGGGGGGGGGGGGGGTAACACTAATCTATTCTGTTTGTGATTGTCATGTAATGTTAAAATACTATGTATGTGGTTGGTAAACATGATTTTGGTATTGTGTTGTGTATGGTTTTTGAACAACTTTCACAGAGTAAGGATATATCCTTACTCTGTGATACTTTCCCCTATCAAACCCATCTATTCAAGCACCTGTTTGTGGTTGTCATGGTCTGGTACAGAGCTAGTTGTTTGTGCTTTGTAAATATCTCGGAGATAACTTTGTTGTAAAAACAATACCGCTTACTGTCTCATAATTACATACTTTTACACATCAAACTTATATAATTAGACCTATGAAGGAACACACCAACACATAGCAACTATTGTTAATTAATATACATAATATATATGTCAATGACTTTGAGAGTGTTGATATGTTCTGGTTTTTCAACCATTATGTTACTTACTGTACCTTTTGTTGTCAACCATGTCAACAACCCTATAAGTTGTATCTACTGGTAACAATGTGAATTGTAAACCTAATCTATATGATTTCTAACAGTAACTTTCCGACCACAGTTATAAAAGCAGCGAAAAAAAATTAACCAGATTGAGTACATGTGCACTACAAATTGTAAGTATGTGTGCACCACACATTGCAAGTATGTGTACATTTACAAGCAGAGAAGTACTCGTGCAAGTAGTAATGGCAACTATGCAGGAAAAAAATAATGACATACATCAGAAACCTGTCATCCAGTTGGGTGACAATGAAAAAGTCATCAGTGAGAGCAGGGAGGGTGGGAGGTCTGGTAAAATACTTACAGTGGTGATTTGCAGAGTCATGTTTTCACTTGCGACAGCTCCTGTAAAGTAATTAGTGTGTTTGTCAAAATAATTGAAATTCATTTTAGTGTGAAATTCTTTACATTCTTTGACGCCTCCAAGAATACATTTGGCAAACAATCATCATGTTCTGATCTTAGCAAAAACATTGGCACGGATCCCTCAGATATTTCAACATTCAGAGACCCATAGTACCCTTTAGATAATGCAATATTTAAAACTGATTAACCAGAACAGAGAAGATTTCTCACTTGCGTTAAATAGTGCACGGTGCTGATTTAGTGCAGTGCAAGCTTTAGGTTGTATTCCTGATTGATCACCCTCTTGCATAAGTTCCAAGTCAGCTAGAATTTACACATCTATATGCTGTGAGAGTTATCTAACACTGTGCTGAAAGAGGACAACTACCAACAAAAATCCTGTTGTAAAGTTTGAATTGTTGTAATGATAGAATTAATCAAACCTACAAATACATTACAGGGGGGGGGGGGGTGGTGGGGGAGGTGGGGTGGAGATGGGCTTGTTGATGTCGAGTCTTCAATGAGCCACGGCAAATCCTTTTTTGCTGCTAGTAAGTGTTTTAGACATCAAGCACTTTGGATAAATTCTACAGAAAAAAATTTACTCCAATCATTTCACAACAGGTTCTATCTCCCTACCTCTGGCCACCTATGGTCACCTATACATACGCTTTCCCCCTGGCTCAGAAGACAGCTGAAAATGTCAAATAACCCAATAACCAAATTTTTCAGTTTCTGGTCAGAACAAATTATGTTATGATAAAGCTTGCAACTGGAGATTTAAAGGGTTAGTCTGATCTTCTTCAGTTTAAATTTTTCCTGCGATAAGCTGTGATGTGTGTACGCAAGTTTTTGATCAGTAATCAATGGCAAATATTCTGAAATGCGGCTACATGAGCATATATGTATAAATTATTAATGTTCTAGCTGCTATAATTTTGACTTCAGATGTACCAGGTGAAAACCGGTGATGAATTTCTCTGCTACACAACGGGGTAATCTCTCTTGATTATTTACAGATGAGACCATACTTTTGCAAGTTTTATATAGGCAATAAAGAAAGCAGATGAGACCTTTTGCTTTAAAAACTCCTCGGTTTCTGCTAGCTACAACTGATATTTTTCTTGGCAATCCAAAAATCTAACCTTTATGCTGAAAAAAAAATATCGGATAATCTCAATTTTTAATACAATTAAAATTAAATAATAATACATTAAATTATAAAAACCTGATCGATCACAATGAAATTCAGTGTGGAAGGAAGGTGTCATGAAATATACAGCCGAATTTGTTTTGCAAAAAAATTCCATACATATATTAAGTTATTGTATTAAATATAGAATTGTTTTGTATTACAATAACATTAAAAATGTATATATGTTATATGTTTTCAGGTTGGATTTATATAATATTCAAAATTCAAAGCTTTAATATTATTATTTCTCTTCATTTTAATAATATATTTATTATATGTCTCATAAAGTTGGTCAGCATAATCAGCCTATGAAATTACCCTCATATTGTTTCTATCTTAATTTCCCTTGCTGCAGACCAAAATGTGTGATCTGCTCCAATAATAGCTTACATAAAAAAGTGCCAATTTATGGTCTCATCTGTTCAGCGCCCCCTATAATAAGGGACAACTCCTGACACAACACCATTAAACTGACATAATTATGTTTTACAGTCACCATTGTAAAGCTGGTTTGAGAAGAACAATGCCTCTGTGCAAGCTACACTCTACCTGTATAAAACCTTGTAAACTACGATTATAGCAAAATACAGAACTAGGTAATTGATTTATTGATACAGCTCTCTCAGGCAGGCAGGTATACTAATTATCTAAACTATGTATAATCAATGCTTTTGTTTTGAACAAGGATCATATGGTTTTGGTGATTGTTAAAGCCACACAAAGTAAACAACCCCCAGAGCCGCTAAAAAAATATGATGAAAACTGGTGTAAATTTCAGCCATACTGTGAGCATGTTGTTAAGACTATATAGAAAAATTCAGAGAGATCAATTAGAAAAATGATAGGAATATGAGCTATGCGATGCACACCACCCCTTATAAATTCACAGGTATTTATGGATATTGAACAGTTAGATGAATACTTCTGTTGGTATAACAACAAAGCTAAAGCAGTCACCTATGTCCGAAAAATATCCACAACTGTGGAAACATTCAGAAAAAAAAAGATCAGGCCCTTGGCTGTTCTGGTATGTACTGAAAGCCTGTCTCAAAATCTGGCTGAGTGACGGCGGGTATAAAAGTGAGGAGCTGATATTGTGTATCATATATAACGTATAAAAGTTATTCCTGTAGATATTTTTGCTCAGATAAGAGCTTTCTCAATGGTATCCAACATCGGATACACTATCTTAGTAATCATAAACTTTGTACATTTTCAAGACATTTAGGACTCTATTTGTATGTTGGTCAGCACTGGAAAAATGACAGGTAAGTCAAAACGGACCTAACACAGGCTCAATAAAATAGATGAAGCTTTCCAGTTGAAACAGATAATAATTATTGTTTACTAATTAGCTGAAGATCTGACACAAGTCTGTTTCTCAAAAATGAGGTGAGAAGAGTTTTGCTCGTTCATCATTTAGGCAGCGGAACTGTTATTGACTCTTGGTAGAATCAGATTTTTATCTGTCGTGGCTCTTATTTCTGGTGTCTGACCTACACAAGCCGGCTCATTTCTTATAATGCTGTTAACAGCTCGATTAAACATGGAGTAGATATCAGTTTTACCATCAGCCTCTCTGATCTGATCAGCTAAAGCACCTGTGAAGGCCCCTCTGATGGCTAGACCACCTGTTACTGTAGCTAATAGCAGCACTGTGTGTGGTCTGCGTAGTACAATATGCTTGTTGCTGTGTGGATCTGTGACCTGACTCGGAGTAGCTGGATTTGATTCGTAATCTTGTGGTTGTACAACTCCATGTGTGGTGATCATCTGGCAGGCTTGTATAATCATCACCTGTGTAAGAAATAATGACTCTCTTTAAATCTAACAAGAAGAAAAGTGAAGAGGGAAACTCAAATACTAAATACATAAAATGTGACGATATCTCCATCTGGATTAAAAAGACCTAAATCATCACAGCTAAATTGTACTAGAATCGCTCAAATTATCTGAAAGTACCCGGTACCCCTTTAATATCCAGTCTGGAGTCGATCAAGAATCCTACAGACAGAACTACAAGTCAATCAGTAAGCTTAGACATTGAAGTTATCTGTACAAGCAAAATCATAAATCTTAGTGATTGCAGCGTTTTTTAGAAACAAGTGTCAATCTTGGAATTTTATCTTTGAGCCAAACAATGACACTAATACTGAACTATGCTTACCAGTGATACGTTTTTTGGTAGTATGTTCGTTAGCTGGAACAGAATATTATTGATTGGAATGTGAGAATCTTCACTTCCTGTCAACGCCCCTCTGTATCCATGAGACATCACGGCGACTATCAGCAGAGAACAGTCACCGATAACTCCTTCTAGTGAGCTGTCTATCATACTGCTCAGCTCTTCTGTGTGTGACCACTCTAACTTAGTGACATAAAATCCTTCTGTCTCTAGTGCTTGTTTGAAGCTGTCTGCCTCTTCCTCAGCTCTGTGTCACTGCTCTGTGCTATAGAGGATCAGTCCGTACCTTTAAGTCTTAGTCTGATTGTGTGGAATCACATTACTGAGGACTATAGGGAGACAATTCCTCTATTTGACCAGGTGACAGCTGCTCTTGTTGGATTATCTGTTGTATCTGTTCTTCTCTAACTATAAATAAATTTGGAGACATTATTTTTTTTTCTAAACAGATACGCTATGATGTCATGGAATGTGCCCTGCCAGTTTGGTTTCGGACATGATGAAAGGGTAGGTCTGAATCGAATGATTATTTTGTGAAATATTTGAAGCAATCTTGGCCACACAGACGAAGACAACTGACTTTTCTGGTTATTTTATAACTGACAAATGGTCTTGCACTTTCTGTCTGCATCTTTTTGTACACCTTGTGGGCGTACTAGTAGGATCAACTTATAATGACTGACTATGAACAAAATCTTCACTTTTCTTGGTGTTGGAAAGAACACACGGAACTTTTTTCACACATTTTAAATTTTCCGATTGTCAGTCTAAAACCTGAAAGATAGTCACCTGCTTGATCTGTTTGTAGTAGAGCTTTGTCTATAAGAGCTTTAGTCTGATAATCCTGCAGAACCTTCACTGATTCATAGCGATTATTCCTTTTTCATTACTTATCCTCAGTAAGTGGACGAGATGTTTAGCTGTGATACATTCTTTGATAATCCTGATGCTTTGTGTATGACCCCTCCATGCTGCACAATATAAAGGTGTGTTACCGAATATATCATCAGGTATCTGGAGAAGTTTATACCTTGTCAGATCGGAGGTTAGTCTTATTATTACCTCTAATACTTCATACTTATTACATGAACATATCAATTACCGGTGTCCACTTGTAGCAGTTCGAGTCATCCTGTACACAAAGCAACTTATAGTGTAGATCCTCTCTATAATATTGTTTTCATTATCTCTGTGTTATTGTGACAAGCTAGAAGGTGAAGTAATGTCCGGCCCCATGCGTACTCGGTATGAAGTAGTCTAATCCTGTCCTCTTCATTGAGACACTGAAGTAGCATCCTGAGTAGATCATCGTGATGTACCAATCCCTCCAGATCACAATACTTCACTTTTTCTTCCTTGTTATTCTGTAAGCAAACTCTGATGGTATGAATATACCTCCCAGGTTCTCTCTTCAGAATCTGAGGCCCAGTTAGCCTGAGGACATCAGTCAGATTGTAGTTGAGTTGTATCAGATGATTCTCTAGTTAACTCATATCATAGATTAGTGAGTCTTCACTGTCATAGTTTATCGGATACTCCATAAAATCACAAGCAGCAGTCATTTTACCACATGGAGTCACTTTTAGTAGTAGTAATCTTTTTATTGAAATATAAAACTACAGAAGAACACAAAAGCCTCTATTTGCAGGCAAAAATGATGATCCAGTTGTGGCAAATTGAAATATTGTTTCCAATTTAGTGACAATAATGAAAAAATTTTTCTTAATAGTGAGACATAAAGTTTAAGTCAAAATATAAGATGAAGTAAGCAGCTTGAGTATTTATGTGATATTTGTTCTTTGAGATATAGATCACTGATAATAGAAAATTCCGAATAATTCAAAAATAAAATATATACTTTTGTACAAAATTAAAACTATTAATTACAAAAACCAAAGGAGCAAGCTATGTCTTTGTATCTCCGGATTGCCCTGGCTCATCCAGCAATCACAGTGGTTGGGTCCCGGGACCCCGTACTCCAAGCGGCCAGCTCTCGTGGCGAGCACTCACTCAAGCGGCCAGCTCTCGTGGCGTGCACTTTAGATCCTTATCCCACTGACTTGGAGTCACTTTGTTGGTAGATGTACTGAAGGTTACATAGCGTGGTTTATTTGATTGTTCCCACAGTTTTCCATGAGTCATGAGTCATTCCCCAATCATTATCAGCACAATGAAACTGAATTCCACGATACTCAAATTCAGTAGCTGATCAAGTCAGCAATCTATTTATATCCTACAGTCTATTCAAACCCTATTACACATTAACTTGCAATACCAACACATAATATTGGGTCACAAAAAGGTATGAATGTTAAGATTAGATCAGCCATTATAACTGCACTTGTTAGATGAAATTTAAATAATTTCAGTTACTTTGATGCGAATTTATGCAGCAAGCTCAAATAATTCTTTGGCAGCAATGGAAATGGCCTGTTTTTACTTTAATGCAAAATATTTGTTGGCAACAACTCAGCACTGCTATAACCACCGTTATCAATTCATCAATTCATCACATACCAATGGGACCATAGCCAGTGTCCTGACAAACCAGTAGCTGAAGCTTCGCACATCAAAGTCATGACAAGTTAAATCAACAGTCAGTGTTGTCCTAGGATTTTTTTCTGTGGACAGGTTGATGTTGTCAAAAGCTCCGAAAAGTAATGTGATTGTTGAGCCATCTGTGTACACGACATATCCTGAACATATATCAAATGGTTTTGTTGCAATTATTGGGCAAGCTAGCACCAAATCTCATCTGAATACGAATATTCGTTTTTGTCATGTATTATGACAAGATTGATGATAAGTTGTCCTCTCATACATATTGGAAGGACAACTCTCAACAAATAACCCTGGTATTTGAGTTCGCAGCTAGGCATATGTGGCAGATCCTCATCAATTACAAAAAGAGAATGCATCAGGATCGAATAAAGCAAGACAATCAACTATTTTGAAGAAAAACTGACTTCGTTTTTATTTCAGTGCAATATTCAATATTTAAGCGAAACCTTCATTTTTTTAATGAGCATTGAACGTTTTTGAGCCATCTGAAAATTAAATCATGCTCTCTCGAGGCCTTCAATGTTTATTAGCATGGAGTATTTCAGATTACTTTTCAGCCAGACAGTTTCTGACTGCTGCTTTAGTGAATCGCAGAACTGAGAAATCTCTCTCACAGTCGTCGGATGTTATTGACACAACCTAGAGACGGAAAATACATGCATATTGTTTATGTTGCGATATTGGCTATCATGATATGATATGTTTTATAGCCTGAGCATTTCATGTCTTAGGCCTTCAATAATATGTCTCTTCACTGTGTTGCGCATCCCCTCCCATTGGTTATTCCTTAAACCACTGCTGCCACCGCTGGGCTTTGCCCAGCAGAGCCACCAGTCAAGAATTAAAATAGAGAGTTCGGCATCAAGACATCTAGCCAGTAGCTATGAATGGAGTTATATGAGCTCTCAAAATGTAGGGAGTATCTTCTTCCCCAGCCATCCATTAGTGATGACAAATGTTGTTGTTGACCAATCAGGTGCCTTTAAAATCGAGCTAAGAGCCAACGTTTTTATTAGTGTTGGATCTCAGCTAGATTTCAAAGGCACCTGGTGAAAGTCTTGATATACAGCTGGGTTAGACTCTATCGTTGCTGAGTAACGTGATTTATTTAAGTTTTGGCAGACTTATTAGCCATAAAAAAAGGTATTATTTTGTGAATGAAAAGCTGGGAGACCAGCCATATTCTGTCAAAATCCATGTTACTATCATTTCGTACCCGACCTGTATCCAAATTTTAGAAATACCTGGCACCAGACTTGTAAAGGTTTTTTCCACCCTAACCAGTGTCACAGCCAGCTGGTAGTGCCATGATTGTTAGAGAACAGAAGGGGATTCCAAAATTGTTTTTGTCATTACAATGACTATTTGGAGTGTTTTGTAACCACCACTCAGACTGTTTAGGTTGCTTCCAAAAGCGGCAGTTTACAAAGCTGATTTACACATAACGGTCCGAGCCAACAAATCTAGAATGTGCTGACAGTCCACAATAATTGGAGACTTTGAATCTTTTGAACTATGTTTTTATTAAGCCTTATAAAAATGTCACTGAACTTTAGTATTTAACATGGCATTGATCATGTTGATGGTTGAAACTAGCCTAAATTAGCAAACAAGTACACAACACCGTATCGTGTCACTGTCACACATTATGCAGCAGTTAAATCTTATCTCAAACAAACAATTATATCGATATTCTGTAGTGACATATTGACATTTTAATATTATTTGAATTTAGTCTAATTTTTCATCGGCCATAGGTACTTTTCACATTTATAATAATTATTGTTCCTGATTTAAAAGCGCTCCGTTAGCTGTTATAATTGATTTTTGATCACTTTGAAATTTGATTTCAAGATCATCATATTAAACTGTACAACAGAAATAATTTTGTGAACATTTTGTAACGGTAATTAAAAAGGGCTATTATGATGAACAACAGTTTCTTACTTTCAATCAATATCTGAGCACAGCTGAATGTCTAATTGTATTATGGTATTTTTTCACCATGTTTATCCTCAACTCTAAAGCGGATTGACTCTATTGTCATGTTTGATGTTCCTTTTCATACTAGTTCTGACTCCCTTCTTTCCTCTGAACCTCCCCTTTATCCTCCTCTTTATCAGTCTTACTCCCCTTCTAGCTGCTCGATAGATTACTGGAACATCCAACACAACAAATAATCCCAACATCAGCAATATCAGGGGGAAGTTTGCCAATCCTGCTATCTAATCAAACGAGAATAGAAAACAAGTTTTGAAGTCTCTTGGATGACAGTAAAAAAAGCGTAGAACCAAATTAAGAAGAAGAACGAGAGAGAGACTTTCAAAAGATGTTACTAGATTAATAATGTCACTCACCACAATGGCAAACACTGGTCCTTCCACTGGTTCATGATATTTAGCTTGCATTATTGGCTGGCCCTTTGAAAGAGTCTTCTTTGAAATAAATGAGCGACCTGTAAAGAGCAAACGAGTATGAAGATACTGAAAATGGGCAATCTCGAGTGAATTTTGTAGTGTTTGATGCTAATATTACAAAAATTTCACTTGTGTACTGTTCAATTTTTAAATCTTGTGTACGGCATATGACCCAGTGCCAATGGGAGGCCCAGCATCATCTCATGGCAAATTCATCTTACCATAATATTCAACCACTCTAAAATACGCATATGGTCAAACTCACTACGTTTTTTTTTCTGAATTTGTATAATAGAATGCCTCGACATATCATAAGTCTCATAATCTTTGCTCACCTTGACATATGATATCAAACACTCCTTCATCACTGTATAATATCTCCATATCCTGATCAGGCAGACATAAGAACTCCTTTGTGTCTTTGTCTTCAGTGTCGTGGGATTCTAAAGGTGGCTGCTGATTCGATGATGAATGCGGTGCTAATGCAGAAATTACAATGATCCATTAAGGTACAATTATTAAAAATACTCAATCCGATACAGTCGGTAGAAGACTGTCTTAGACCCTGAAAGTTGTGCGTCAGATATGGTGATATTTAATTAGGCTGGAATCTGGGTTTACACACTCGTATCGACTATACCATCTATTTTAATAATATAACTAGTTCAGGCCATCAAACACTTTCCAACAACATTTGATCATATAAAGTACATTCAACCAAACTCACCTGTACAGATAAACGCTTTACGCTCATAGCAATGACCATATTGCCACTTGAAACTAGTGTCAATATACATACAAGACGGAATAGAGTCTGACAAATTCTCTGTCTGGAATTGCAAAGCATTTTTGTCTACTTCTGTTGCTCTACCTTGTCCGTATGCCATGAAAACTACAAAAGGAAAAAAGGAAGATATTCTAAGATACTTAAAGGGATAATACACTTCTGATCTCTGTTTGGCAGCCAATGGAGCACAGAAAAATGTATGTACATACAAAAACTCCTTATTTGTAATTCAAAACCCCTTGTTCTGCTCAAATGTGCATTCTAAATTGTAGTTGTGCATCTCCAACAAGAAATAAGACAACTAACAGGTCATCCTTATTGCACATGCGCACTTTGAGTATCTGGACAATTGAAACACTAACCAAGAGGTAGGAGCACACAACTGCTCACAAGATCAGCTTTTTTCAGATCACAAGCAATTCTGTTAGTTGTCTTATTTCTTGTTGGAGATGCACAACTACAATTTAGAATGCACATTTGAGCAGAACAAGGGGTTTTGAATTACAAATAAGGAGTTTTTGTATGTACATACATTTTTCTGTGCTCCATTGGCTGCCAAACAGAGATCAGAAGTGTATTATCCCTTTAATTTATTGGCGCTCACGATATATAAAAACAGGAAGCAAGTGATTGACTACCTACCTGGTATGTTCAGCTGAATAATTCGTCTCTCTGTACTCATTTTTTGTTTCACATGGACGTGATCTCCATCAGGGACCAGCACGATTCTCCCCGGGAACTTCATTAATCTTAGATGTGAGGCTTTATCTATCCTGTTACTGGGTGTTGTATGATATCTGGAATAAAGAGAGGTGTCTTCTCAAACATTTTTCTGTTCTAAAGTGTTTCATGACTTCCCCAGTCTTGCCTCACTCCATCAGCGATTCGTTTTGGTGGATCAGTGACACATTCGAAGGAAATTTTTGAATTTTGTAGCACTGAAAAGAGGAGAAAATGAGAAGCAAAAGGCAATGCACTTTCATACCTATTTGGGCTGTTCTTAGTGGTATCTAGAGAATTGTTCATCGAAGGTTTCTCGTCTTCTTTTAGATAAGCTGAAAGTGAGTCTGTTTCATTCAGGCTGTTATGGTCTGTTAAGCTAGTCGTGGTATAAGTTATTGTTCTATCAGTTAGAGAACTTTGAGAACTTATTCCTTGCGTTTTTGTATTAGACTGTGATGAATAAACTACTGACCCTTGAACAGTGTCAAAAGTTGTAACACTCACTGTGCTGCTTGAAAACGCAGCAGAGGATTTTGTTACTGTTTTTGCTGTCATTGTAGTTGTTGTGTTGACCTGTTTAGTACTGATAGATTTCGACTCCTTTACCTCTGCCTGCTCTGGAACGGTGGTTTGTTCTGATGTTGTGGATTTTCTGCTGACAGCTTCTCCATGAGTTATGGTAGTTAAATTGTATTGGTTTGGTGTGCTCTCCTGCCCAGAAGTGATTGGTTTAGTACTGGAAGATTGTGACTTGGTTACATTAACATGTTCGGAAAGAGTGGGTTGAACTGCGGTTGTTGAGTTTCTGCTGACAGCTCCTCCATGATTTGTGGTGGTTAAATTGTATTGGTTTGGTGTGCTCTCCTGCCCAGAAGTGATTGGTTTAGTACTGGAAGATTGTGACTTGGTTACATTAACATGTTCGGAAAGAGTGGGTTGAACTGAGGTTGTTGAGTTTCTGCTGACAGCTCCTCCATGATTTGTGGTGGTTAAATTGTATTGGTTTGGTGTGCTCTCCTGCGCAGAAGTGACTGGTTTAGAACTGGAAAATTGTGACTTGGTTACATTAACATGTTCGGAAAGAGTGGGTTGAACTGAGGTTGTTGAGTTTCTGCTGACAGCTCCTCCATGATTTGTGGTGGTTAAATTGTATTGGTTTGGTATGCTCTCCTGCCCAGAAGTGATTGGTTTAGTACTGGAAGATTGTGACTTGGTTTCATTCACATGTTCGGAAAGAGTGGGTTGAACTGAGGTTGTTGAGTTTTTGCTGACAGCTTCTCCATGATTTGTGGTGGTTGAATTGTATTGGTTTGGTGTGCTCTCCTGCCCAGAAGTGACTGGTTTAGTACTGGACGATTGTGACTTGGTTTCATTAACATGTTCGGAAAGAGTGGGTTGAACTGAGGTTGTTGAGTTTTTGCTGACAGCTTCTCCATGATTTGTGGTGGTTGAATTGTATTGGTTTGGTGTGCTCTCCTGCCCAGAAGTGACTGGTTTAGTACTGGAAGATTGTGACTTGGTTTCATTAACATGTTCGGAAAGAGTGGGTTGAACTGAGGTTGTTGAGTTTCTGCTGACAGCTCCTCCATGATTTGTGGTGGTTGAATTGTATTGGTTTGGTGTGCTCTCCTGTGCAGAAGTGACTGGTTTAGTACTGGAAGATTGTGACTTGGTTTCATTAACATATTCAGAAAGAGTGGGTTGAACTGAGGCTGTTGAGTTTCGGCTGACGGCTTCTCCATGATTTGTGGTGGTTGAATTGTATTGGTTTGGTGTGCTCTCCTGTGCAGAAGGGACTGGTTTAGTACTGGAAGATTGTGACTTGGTTTCATTAACATGTTCGGAAAGAGTGGGTTGAACTGAGGTTGTTGAGTTTCTGCTGACAGCTCCTCCATGATTTGTGGTGGTTGAATTGTATTGGTTTGGTGTGCTCTCCTGTGCAGAAGTGACTGGTTTAGTACTGGAAGATTGTGACTTGGTTTCATTAACATATTCAGAAAGAGTGGGTTGAACTGAGGCTGTTGAGTTTCGGCTGACAGCTTCTCCATGAGTTACGGTGGTTAAATTATATTGGTTTGGTGTGCTCTCCTGCGCAGAAGTTACTGGTTTAGAACTGGGAGATAGTGACTCGGTTTCATTAACATGTTCCAAAAGAGTGGGCTGCACTGAGGTTGTGGCGTTTCTGGTCCCGACTTCCCCACGTGCTGTAGTTGTCAAGTTGTAATGGTTTGGTGTGCTCTCCCGCAAAGTTACCTTGTTAATGTCAAAAAAAAGAAGATATGCATATAGCTGAATCTACATGTATTGTAGTTACTTCATAATGTTATAAGTCTGGTGATTTTAATATGAGGATACGATGTGATATTATTTGATTGACGATATGGATATTCAGCAGAATATAATTTCTTATGACTTGTAAAGGAACATCAATGCATTCTATTTATACCTCAAAATAGTGGATGGTTAGGCCTTTCTGGCTTACAAACAGCTGTCATAACTCAATATATCTAGCCGATTGTCATCAACATGATCCCTGCGAGAGATTCTATATTAAGTTAGTCAGAAACCTGTTATAGGGTTATGAACTGAACAGAAAGGTTAGAAATGACAGCATACACTTGTATCATATCATTCGTATCATGAACACAATTGAAAACTGTGTTATGTTGATATCACTGTTCTATATTTTGAACCTAAACATTACAGGATTTGTCTGTTCTTATGTCAATAGCTCATGACCTTATGTCAATAGCTGCTTGTCAAAGAATCATTTTTGCCCCTGTCCATCAAAAAGAGTTATAGTCAATAAATAGCTCGTACAACCGAGACCCTGCATCCACTTTTGCCTAAACACCGACATCGTATGAGAACAAGGAAAGGAACCATCATACCACAACCCTCTGATAAGCACAGGAAAAAAATCAATATTTAATATAAACAGGCACACAATGACATCCTAATCTGCTAACACTGCATTGAAAGCAAATGCCAGGAAACTGCCATCTTGAATAGGGTAACGGAGCCCACTCTGGCACTATCTTTATTTATTTTAAAAGTTTCTAGAGAGGAATGGGTAGATAAATATCACAGCCTTGAATGGATACTATACCCTGTAATCACATGCACCAGTTCCGCAAGCATTAGTGGCATATCATTATTCATAACTGAATATGAGGCTTATTCTACATTAGTCAGGTGCTGGCTGTGGACGCCTTCTATAATAAATATAAATTAGTTCTTATATATAACTTACCTCTGTACTGTTACCATTACTGTCTCCATTGCTGCTGTTTCCTCCACTCCTACTTTCACTGTTGCTCAAACTACTTGAGCTTCTCCAACCACTCCCACCACTCCATCCACTCCAATCACTCAAACTAATACTGCCACCACCAATACTGCTTCTCCTGTATCTGTTCGTCTTTGCTTAGAGTACAAATATTGTAATAACTCTTATTTCCATCATTAGGAAAGTTGATTACACATTGTGAGAACACTGGCAATTTACCAAAGAGTACCCTAGAGATTTCTCAGGAACATATCATGTTCAACATGGTGATGTGGTTTCAAAGACTACCGACTGGCCCAATATACAGTATGGCAGCTAGTTCTGCAGTAGTTATAAAAGTTTTAAAACTGACAATTTATGGCACTTCTGAGTGAAAATTACGTATAGCGACAGTAATTGTAGTATTGTTGACTAGGTAATGTACAGGCCCAATATACTAGCTCTTTCTTAAACTGCAAAAGCTGTCTTTTTCAACAAAATGAAAAATTGAGGAACAAAAAACATGAAAGTGGTAGCTATTAGGATTGCACAGTAAATTGACAAATTTACTTCATTTATGAGCAAGGGGGAAATTTTTAATTTCAAAATTAATTTATTCCCTGAAGAACTATGAATTTGTCAGTGTAACAACCTTGCATAACTACCGCAGAACTTACTGCTAGACTAATCTCGCTTTGTAAAATCTTATATACTCACCTTTAAAGCCATCAAAGAATATCAATTTCGTAACTCTGTCTTTGAAATCTGTGCTAACTGTTGTTACAAGTGTTTGGTTGAGGTGAAGTTCTAGTTCTCCTTTGACTATGCCAATTGTCAACTGATTCCAAAAGCCGTTCACTTCGAGATTTGAAGCACCTACATGAAGGGAATAACTGTGTTATATAGAGCTCAGTACCCATGGATATATTGATATAGATACGATAATGGACTGTGAATAAGTATATCAACTGAGCGATAGTGTTTTCTTACCTGCCCTTATTTCTCCATCAACCATCACAAGTATGGAAGTTCTATTAACAGCTATATCAATGATCCTTGAGCTATTATATATAAGCGTTGTAAGTAGATATGATGTGTATGTCATGTCGCACTCCTGCTGACAACCTTCCTGTGATAAATTGTCATCCTTCTCAGTTGAATTGATCGGCAACTGGAACCAAATAGTCATCTCCTTTTTCCCATCTTCCCAAACCTTGACAAGATTGCTGTCGTCAAGCATTATCTCTTCTAGTGTCAAGTATTCTAAATAATGTAGAAGTCAGTCAAGGTGATTGGGGACTGGTGAAGATTCGAATAAAAACCGTAAATGGGCAATGCGAAAATTGGCTAGAGACACAAGAAATAGATCTTAAACAAAATTTCAAAAATCAGACCTCCGGTTTGAACCTGACCTTTGTGTGACAGTAGAACTGCAAAATATTAATTGTTTATCTTATTAATGTACGCAGCCTGTGACATATAATATTTTATAAAAAAACATTACTTTAATATCGAGTCAGATTTAGTTGCTTGGTAAATGAGTGAATGTTGAGCACTCGAAATAAATCCCATTTGACTTGTTCTTAAACTTCAGCATTATTGAGTGATTCAACATAATATTGGTCATTGCTGAGCTGTTTGTGGCAGTTGACAGAATCACCTTTTTTAACAGTATCAAATATGGAAATAATCAAATAGAAGATTAAATCTCACCTACTCTCAGGGCTGTCCAGATTCCATTTCTGACACCATACTCTGTCACCAATCTCCTAACAGCATCATGTTCATCATCCGTACTTAGGTAAACCAGAGTAGCGTTCAACTCATTACAGTAATCTTTTGCCTTCACAACAAAACAAGACATAAATGTACACTTAGTTTTGATTTATTTCTATTACAGAAACGTTCACCACATAACTATGATGACGCAGAGAGAGGTACAGAAGTAAGAAATCTCTCGTATAATATTTGTTGTCAATGGCAAATTCACAGTTGTAGCAAAGAAAATCAACAAAATCAAATGATTTACCTCATCGGGCTTCATATAATCAGATACATGAAGGTAACACTGGTCATTTATGAGCTGCCATCCCTCATCACACTGTGGAGCCTGCACAGGTACTTGTTCAGCTAAAAATATCAGTAGCAAATTTGATTACTTGTAATAAGCTCAATAATATATGTACTACTTTGAATGATACACATTACATAGTACACAATTTCCGAAACAATCTTATAGCAGTAAGTAAAACTGGTTGTTCACAGCGATCTTGAAAACGGTCTTTACATGTTAATATCTCGGCAACCAGTTATTCGATTTCGATTCTGTTTTTTCACTATACACACAAAAACATAAAGTTGCTTATTATTGCTCGATGCCCCATAAAATGTTGATTAATTAGGATAAGTTAAAAAAATCAGCGGTGGATGGAAATGGATACAATTTCTAAAACAGCTAGGTTGAAAAAAGCCTTCAAGAATTTATTTGATATGATTGTCTATCTCATAGTACAATGGAAGGGGCTTTTGATCAGATTATCCAAACCAGAGATAATCCAATGTTAATCCCAGCGACAGCATGCTAATCAGCTCCCTGCACAGTAATGATGGGAACAAATGGCAAAGACAAATTCAGCTATAGCCAATATAGCTGAATTTTATGATGAAAACAACTATATAGCTGTATCTCTCTTAGAAAATGTGAAAATCACAGATCAATTATGATTTTAAAAAATCAGTGAACGAGGCCTCAGTTCAGTTTGTGTTAAACAAGGAACCAGTCGTGTACAACCTTTAATTATTTTCAATAAGATTTTGACTATAGAATTCACCGCAATGCTTCTGATCCCAGCAACGACATTTCCGATCAGTTGAATAGATTTGATGATTGACTTTCTCTTCATGCGAGTGCAGGATTGAGTAATGCCTCCCTGTCAGGAAACTCATCGGAAAATATTTTCATCCACAGCTGGGTATTATGTAACTGTTGGGTCAAAGTGTGTTTCACTCGATGGTAAAAATTTCAAATTTATTGTTGCTGGGTAGATTTTGATCGGATTGAAAAGTGTGCCGACATGCACAAGATCACTGTCATTTGATAACAGCAAATGTGTTTGTCATCACATACTTTCACAAATTTTGGGTTTCCTCAATCCCCATATACTTGAAAAATACATCAATGCTTTCAAGTTGTGGTAAAAGCATAGCTACCACAAAGCACTTTTGTCAAGATGTTTGGTTCTTTGAACTCCAAACACATTAAGTTTCTGATGTTTCAGTTTCAGTTTATTTTACATTCAGTATCGTTGTATGATAAAAACGAATGTTAACAGTGTAAAGAATAAAAAAAGTCTACTAGGCAAAATTATCACTTGTTCAGATAAGACATTAAACATGGGAAAAAAGATTTGGCACGTTTTTGTGTTCGGCATACAACAGACTTAAAAATAGTGTTTCGACGAGAGGATATTCTACTGCATGTATTAAAGTGTACTCTACTAAAAAGTGGATGCTGTGGATCAGAGGCTATTTTGTTAAAGTGTCGTTCGCCTAGAGTAAATATAAAATCACATACAGAAGGAAGCTCTAAAATAGCTTATCTATCATCATAGCTAAGATCCGGCAAAACAAAACGAGAAGCAGTTCTGAATGATCGGATGATTGTAAATTCCAGGCATAAATTGTAAGACAAAAGTTCCAATAATATGATAAGACTACTTACCCTCCGTAGCCTGGAAGAGGATGGCAAGGAGGAAAACTATTTTAGCTAACATGTCAAGCGCTTTCCAACCTGGTTATATCAGGACAAATATTTAATGATGAGGGTGTTTGCACCAGACTGTAGCCCGACTTCAGCAGAGGTGGCATGAGTGAAAAGTGCTTAAACATTATTATTGTTGTTATAATGCAAACATTTACATGTCATACATATAGGCACAGCGACAACAAAGAAAGAATATGATAGTTACGATAGGCTGCAAAAACTTTACTTGCAATACAGATTAATATGTCTGTTAAGGAAAAATTTATAACAACAATTGTAAAGTATAAATGATAAGTCATCTGTATATTCTGGCTATCCAGACCTATTGCTATTCAAGAACAGGAAGAGTACAAGATACCAGATAAAAGTAGCAGTAATCCATAGTTCTTTTAAACAATTCTAACTTACCAGTATTGCTGTTTGTTTAATGTGCAGTCTACTAGCCGCTTTCTCTGTGGGAGTAGTGTGATACTTTGCAAAGTTGTTTTCTATTAAATGAAGCTTATTTGCATCAGATACAAATCTGAAATTCTGTCAATTTGTCAGATATCAGTTTAAGTATTTGAGATATCGGTTACCACTGTATGTATAGAACTTTCCGGAGACAATTTCATGTACTTCTATTCTAAATTGATCTATTTTACAAAGGTGTGCTTCCAATGCCACTGGACACTAACCTGATTTGAATTTGTATTTATTTAATAAGCTTATTGAGAAACATCGGCCCATATTTGATGTGAGGCAGGAGGTGATTGACATAGTTGGATGCATGAATAAACTATTTTCTGTGATAACTCGTTCAGGGTTTATGAGCCAATATTATTTCATAAGTAATGTTGCCTATACTCCAGCATATTAGACAAAAACTCCCCCATCTCCCTTAAAGTCCAATCACACTACAATTTGCCTGTGACTTTTAAGGCTTCAGAGCTACTTGTAAGCCGGCAGAAAATGAGATCATCTGAATAGTAAGATGATTATGCGATTTAAGATATCAATTCAAGAACTTTCACTTATCTGAATGTGCTGCCCTGCCTGTTGATGCAGCTCATATCTACAAATATGTCGAGGAGACTTTTCAAGCCTGTGCCACATGACCAGATTTAGAAGCAAACTACATATGAGCAAACAAAGTGATTGCAGGCATTGATGAGTTTTGAAGCATGAAGTGAACTATCAGTGTTTTGTAAGTAGGTGTTGAGAACAATTCTGATAGCGAGGCAACAGATCTATGTTTTTACTCCCAGGCTGTTCATGGATAAATTAATAAGATCCAAGAATTATATTAGGCAGACAGTTGATACTGATGCAT
Organism: Membranipora membranacea; assembly: GCA_914767715.1. Classification (NCBI taxonomy): domain Eukaryota; kingdom Metazoa; phylum Bryozoa; class Gymnolaemata; order Cheilostomatida; family Membraniporidae; genus Membranipora; species Membranipora membranacea. The sequence continues at coordinate 24,737,749 of OU612069.1, forward strand.
TAGCTGACATTACAATTTTTATTGGCAAAGACAACATAATTTCACATCACGCTAGTTTTTAATGTCCATTCAATATACCGTAGAAAAATACTCACACAGTCCTATTAGCAACAAAGCAACAAACCATACAGCATTAATAATTAAAAATAATGAGAATGGCATGTTCACCTTGTGTTGATAAAGCATTTTGCAAGTTCAAAAAGTATAGTAACAAACAGCATCAGATAATGTCTATCTCCCTAGTAACAAATCATCTTAAATCTAAATCCAAAGTGGCTTCAAATCTAACTAATATTTCAGAGTTTAATTTCTGCCTCTTATCTTATGAGTGATACTGGAGACTCCTGATATATCTAAAACGGCTTACATAGTTGTGGCTGTGGTGCCCGAGTTTATGGCAAGCTCTTATTTTCAAAGTGAATGCTCTAATTGAACTCCCTTTTTTTGTCCCTTATTTGTTATCAATCATCTCAGGAATCACTCTAAAATTGTGATGCTAGTATGCAGAAAAGGAAAACTAAAATCAAGTTGTACATTATTTAGAAAAAGTGAATTTCTTTCGCAAAATGGATTGATGTTTAATGTATACAAAGCTCAAATATTTAAGATCTAAATAATTAGATTGATTTCAAGCAATTAGGATTGCACTATGTTTACTGCCTCTAGATGGGAGTGACTCTATTGGCAACCTTTCTTCCTCTGCACTTCCTCTTCATTCTCCTTTGAATTAGCCTAACTCCTCTTTTAGCTGCTCGATACATCGCTCGTACATCCATAACCACAAAAAATCCTATCATCAGCAATATTGGCGGAAAGTTTGCAATTCCCGCAACCTAAGGGTAAGAACAGAATGTATAGCTACTGCTCAGGTCCTTGCATAACTTATGACAGAAACAAAAATGTTCCTACTTTGAGATTAGCCTGATATCAGCAAACATTTAATCTGAAATATTTGTAATTAAAAAAAATCAGAGCTCTACCAGAATGTAAAATGCTAATCTCACTCACCACAATTGCTACCAAAGAACCTTCTATTGGATGGTGTTCTTTCTTTTCTACTACAGGCTCATTCTTCATCAGCGTTTCTTTGGCAATAAACTCCCGATCTGAAATAAAAAGTAGGCAAGATTCCATCCAATACCACTAATACCACACATTTCCAATGACTTTTCATTGAATGTATAATATGGGTTATTTGTTTGATTGATTGATAGTTTGATTGAAAAATTGATTCCTTGAAGTTGATTGATTCGATGATATTGATTGATCTAATGTCGTTGATCCCATGAGTGCATGAAAATGTCATCTCCGATAAATGGCTATAAGCTCTTAAATAACCACCCATTGTGATATGTTTACTTCATATATATTACCATGTATATTGAGATAATCTTTTTACTCTAAAAAAATACAACTATTGTATTGGATGATTTTCATGCAGTGACCGAAAAAATTGAATATGACAACCTGAGTTAGCCCTATCTCAGCCGCCTCACTTTTGTAATGTGGTGCTGAGGATTAAAAGGCCAGTTTAAAGTTACAAATTGGAGTGTGGAGGAAAGTGCTAAAACTAATACATGACCTCACCATCTGGACTCACCTTTACATATGATATCAAATACCCCTTCATCACTGTATAATATCTCCATATCCTGTTCAGGAGGACACATGTAGTCCTGGGTGTCTTGGGCTTTGGTTTCATCTGATTGTTGGGGTTTTTCGCTCGGTGATTGGATTTCTGCTGCAATAAGTATAATAAGTATAATCATTGACAAAGATGAATCAATTAAGTGTTTGTCCCACTTGAAATTCTCAATGCAGCTAGAAAATATTGTGGCCCATAATTAACTTTGAAATACAGATGAGATGTGCACACATAATCACGGTCAGTATTTTATTTAGTCAGTCATCAAAAAGAACAAAACTTTCAATGACTCACCTGTACATATGAAGTTTTTGCGCTCATAGCAATGCCCATACTGCCACTCAAATCTGTGGTCTATATACATACAAGATGGAACCCAGTCAGACAAGTTCTCTGACTGGAACGGCAGATCCTTCAGTTCAATCACAGTTTTTCCTGACCCTCCATATCTCATAAACACTACAAACATCAATGATATGAACACTTCGATCCATCATCTCAATAGGCATGTATTCCAACAGACATACACACAAACAAACAATCATAAGTACAGGCAGATTGATGATGGATGGATTGAAAGATGAACAGAGGTAATGATACAAACCTGGTATGTCAGTCTGGATTAGTGGCCATGGTTCTCTTGTCTGACCTGTAAATGATAGACTGGTTTCTGACTGCATAGCAATTTGGCCTTGAAACCTGAGGAGTTGAATAGTGTCAGCTCCACCTGTTCCACTACCAGTCGTTGTTCGATATCTGAAACAAAACGCAACATTATTTGTTACGATACCATACCATGTTAACTTAGTACACGATTAACATTTTTTTGCAGTGAAGGTGTGAGTTCTCTGTTCCACGTCCTGCCTAGGCCTACTTGTAGAGAAATATAGTGAAGTCTAGGTGCAATAAAAAACATTGAGTTATATTCAAGTCTCAATCTAAAATACTGCAAAAGTTATAGGCATATATATTGATTTTTGAATATAAATCTTTAAACCTGACTGACTCAAGTCGGCTTGACACTATGATGATTTGCAAATTACGAAGCAGCCTATCTTCATAATACAGTCTTACCTAGAAAAAAACCTGGAACATTAGATAATCCATTTACATGCAACACACAATATGACACCTGTGATAGGTACTTTGTGTCAAAGACAGATGTATCTCAATTGATGGCCAGTTTTGAAAACATGAAGCATATCAAGAAGAGCAAGCCGTTCCAAAATTCAATTGGCTAGTCATTATGCAGCTATTTAACTACAACTGTGTTCAACTACTGATGTTGATATCTTTACATGCCTTGCTTCAGAAGTAAGGGTCATTTCTTTTGTGGTGACTGCGTGTTCGGAGAAAACTGATACGCCTCCCTGAGCTCTTGTTACAGTACTCAGATCCTCAGTTATAGTTCCGTTACTCGAATTAGTGGTTTGACTTGCTGTTGTGGTTGACTGATCAGTAATAGCCGATGACACAAGCCCGTTTGTGGTCAATAAAGGGTTGTTTGCTGTGCTCAAGGTAGTCAGTGTCCCTGCATAGCCTGAGGACCTTTGATTGGTGGTGTTATGCGCAACTGTTGAACTTGCTGTAGTAATGTTAGAGGGCATGGTACTTGATGCCACAGTTCCAGTTTCTGTAGGTGATTGAGGACCATATAACTCAGTTGTTGGCTGGCTGTTTGTTGTGGCAGTGATACTCGATAGCACCAGCCCGTCTGTGGTCAATAAAGGGTTGTTTGTTGGGCTCACGGCAGTCAGTGTCCCTGCATATTTTGAGGGCCTTTGGTCAGTGGTGTCATGTGCAACTGTCGAACTTGCTGTAGTAATGTTAGAGGGCATGGTACTTGATGCCACTGTTCCAGTTTCTCTAGTTGATTGATGACCATATAACTCAGCTGTTGGCTGGCTGTTTGTTGTGGCAGTGATACTCGATAGCACCAGCCCGTCTGTGGTCAATAAAGGGTTGTTTGTTGTGCTCACGGCAGTCAGTGTCCCTGCATATTTTGAGGACCTTTGGTCAGTGGTGTCATGTGCAACTGTCGAACTTGCTGTAGTAATGTTAGAGGGCATGGTACGTGATGCCACTGTTCCAGTTTCTCTAGTTGATTGATGACCATGTATCTCAGTTGTTGGCTGGCTGATTGTAGCAGCAGTGTTTGATGTATGAAGTCTCTCTGTAGTGCTGGTACCAGTTTTATTTGATTCAGTAGTGTCATTCACGATTGTTGGTATTTGAGTTGGAGAGGAAACATAATTTGATCCACCTGATTCAATTTCTCTAGTGGATTGCACATAACGGTCAGAGATTGATTGATTGTTTGTTGTGGTCAAAGTTGAGACTTCTGGCAATAAGTGACTTATGTTCATGCATAAAACTTTATACTGATCTTGACATGAAGTTTGTTGGCGGTGGGTTATGAGACGAGGATATGAGATGCTGAAATGAAGCATCTCACAATTTATGACTTCAGGATGAACTGCAATTTAAAAAAAAACAACAGAATAAGGAATTTTAGCTGTAGGTTTAACCTGGAAAAAAATCTAGACAATATATTATGTCAAGGGGTGCCATCATTGTCTACATTGACAGTCTATGTATTCATTGTTGATTGATATCTCTTTTTGCTTGTAAAACACAAACATAACACAATCATTGACGATGATAGTTGTTTCAAAATTCTGACTGAGAACAATCAAATATGACTGCTAATTACCCACCTGAATTCAGAATCCAATCTAAATATGATGTCTCCGGTGCGAGCCAGAACTCAGTCTCCTGAATACCCAATCCGGTCATCATCGAGTTTCTAAAATTGTGTTGTTTATGGGTTAAAAATTCAAAGTCATGTGGATCAAAAACCTGACAAACGAGTATAGTGGATGATGAAGGAAAGCCTCAATGTGGGATGAATTGGGAAACGATGCAAGAGATTAACATCCTGTGATGGCAACATGATATTGACGGAACATAAACCATGAGCACTAAGCCTCTCAGCATGAGAAACCTCTAGTGTTAGAGATGAGGTGGCAACCAATACCCAAGCCGCTACACTGTATTGAGACGTAGGAAAATATTAACACAATAATAAGCATCTCAAAATCAGATGCAAGAATGGGTAGAACAAAAATACATTGGCCTGGTCTGTAAACAGTTGATTTAAGATGCTACTTAATGTGAGGCCCACACCTTTTTGTGTATTTGAATATTAGTATAGTTTGCCAACTCACATGTGGTCCCAAATTATACGAAAAATGAGAGTGTATCCATTATTTGCACATGTTCTTCTTGCAGTATCAAGGTCTTGATTACTCCTCAAATCAAAATAGTAAGAGTATATCTTTTCGTGGTCAGAAAACGCTGGAAGAAATTCATTCACAATGATGAGCAATACCAAATTGTCCATACCAAAAATATATTTCCATAACTTTAGCAATTTTTATCTAGTTTTAATTTATCAACTCAAGAGAAGGGAAAAATGGGTGGTTAAAAGGGGATGCAAATAATTTTCGCACAAAGGAAAGATGGAAGTTTTAACTATGTTTGAGGTTGCCACACTGCTTTAGATTTGACTGAGTCATTCATAACTCACCTAACTGAAAATATCAATATGATTATATCTCAATGACTATTGTTAGATTGTTCAGTTGTCAATGTCATTGTTGAGAGTAATCATATGTGTATGTGTTACTTAGATACATAACACCAAAGCAAATCAAGACTCATGTTTTAGATTCATTTGCATTTTCTCAATAGTTTCACTCACAGAAGTAGAAGGGTCCTCCTGCTGAGGTGCTTGTTGGGTTAAGTTGTGTGGTATAATAACTCAGGATGTCTGTTGTTGTTGAAAAAGCATGTTCTGGAACTTTACTGGTCTGGTTTACAGTAGCTGGAGTTTCAATACCTGAAAAAGCATTGTTCAACATCTAATTTTTGATTTCCAAAAGGTAAACAAGGTAGGTTATCAGTCCAATTAGCCTGCAAGATCAAGATCAATGTCTATGAAATGAAGAGCCTTCTGTTTGAATGTCATGCAACTCAGATAAATCTATTTTCTAGTATCCTAAGATAAAAGGCTTTACTAGAGTCATCATTTCAATCAACATGTGGAATAGCTGCCTTATTTTCAATAAAGTGTTGCAGTGTTATACATGTTTCTTTCAAAGCCTACCTGCTTCAGGGCAATCTTTGGGACATGTGACCTGGTAATCATAATTGCAAGCACATACACTGAGATCAAATTTCAGTCTATCTGCACAGCGTTGTACGATTCCATTATTAGTGAATCCTTGACAGCCTGTTGATGAGAGCACAGTGTAGTAAGGACCATCATTCTCATCCCTACAGCTACATATATTCTGAAAAACTACAAAGAAGGTAAGTAAGATGAGCCTGAAGGTTTAAACTCCGCACACAGACATCCGCATCTGAGTTTAATCTTCCGTCAGTGTCTCGACAATAACTTTTCTTTCGAAGAATCAAATTTATCATATTTTTCTTAGAACAACATAGTTGACTTTTCATCATAAAGACACATGTAATACTATGAGAAACTCATCATTGAGTTGCACATGATAAGGATACCTTCACTTTCACCCTGTTCATAATTATCTCCATCTCTATTATCTTCCTCTGACACTTCTCCAGATACCACCTCACTGTCTGATGGCTCATCCTGTTCCTCTGATAGTTCAATATGAATTTCTTGTTCCCTTTTTCCTCTGATGAGATTCAAACCTGTTTTACAGAGAAAATTCTAAATTCATGTGCATTCTGGACACTAACTTTAAAAGAAGCAATATGAGGTTAAAATTGCTGATCTGTTCATTACTCAAACAGTGAGTTAGCTGAAGAAACTTCTCAGATAGCACTGTGCCTCGACATATAGACTTTTGATGACAATGGTAGTGATGATTATCTCTACGATAAAAATTACTATAGCGAAGATAATAATGAAGATTATGACGATGGTGATTTCGACGGGAATTAACATCGCTAGCAAAAGCACAGGCCATAATCAAAGCTCAACGCTCTAAGAAAACAGTGCAATGAAATTATCAATTTCAGATATGAGTTTCTACTTCACATGAAAGTTGATGTGTTCCAAGTAAAAGCAGTGCACACCTGAGTCAGTTGGTAATTTGTCATAAAGTGATACTCTTTTCGATCCATTCCAAATGTTGTTTGGTATCTCTGTGATTTGAGTGTCATCAAGGATAATATCAATCTCTCCATCTTTGACTATTACCATACTCAATTGATGCCAAGAATCAGTTAATCCGTTATGTACATGATCTATCAAAAGATCAAGTATATTGGAGCATAGTATCTTTTGACTGGGGGATGTGGAACAATTAACTACACAGGAGGAACATGCCATTAAATTGCAATATGTTCAAATTACACGCAGTAAAACCTTTGCAGAAACTGATGTTCTGTATTGCTAATGACTAATGGTATCAATGTGCTTTTGATTTGTCTACCTTGATCATTGGTGGAGTAGGCATCCTATTGAATACCTCAATAGATGTGACTGAAGAAAAATAATTATACATCTCTGCACAGGCCACTCACCTGTGTTGACCAGACCATTTGCGATAACTAGTAGGGAAATATCATTCACAGCTACAGTGACTTCTTCTTCATCATCACCAGTAACTAGTTGTAACATATTATATGTAGTGCAGTGTCCCTCACAACTCTCTCCTTTACATAGGCAGGTATCTGTCTCCTGACTCGTCGGCATACGAAACCAGATACTCATACTTTCATTTTCTTCTTCCCACACCCCTGCTATAGCGCTGTCTTCATTAGGTACCTCTATCAGATGCAGATATTCTGAAAATAACGACATGACTAAAAATTTCTCCTTCCCTTTTTGAAGGAAGTAGCTGCTGTAATCATCAGCCTTTGCAGATCTGTCATATTCTAACTAAGTAATGCTCTACATTAGGTTTGGGGCTTGTTGAGTCTCAATGATCATCGGAAAGTTTCTTACCTAGTCTTAGATCAGTCCAGACTCCAGACCCTGTACCATGCTGTGTCATCAACAATCTGTTAGCCTCATGATCATTAGATCCATACGGGGATACAAGGGTAGCATTTAAACCAGCACAGTATCTCCTTGTCTAAAGTGATGAAGTATGTTAAAGCATTACTTTGAGGCTGCTATTTTTAATCACATCTTATTCTATCATCTGAGCAGATTCCAGCTTTAGAATCGAAATATTGAGGAAGTTATGGACTCTCAAACTTCCAGGGTGATCGCCTTCAATCGACATTGGGAATAAGCAGGATGTTTCTCCTACAGTATGTCACAACCGTCATACTTACTATGAGTTATTACACTGATACTCACACAGATAAGATGATGATCAAAATTCAGACCTAGGCGGGACGCGAACCTGGGTCCACATACCTGCAGGCAACGACGCTACCACCGCGCCACCATCACGCCACTAGGCCCGGCCTCGTGAGCCCGTAGACAATATAGCTCAGCATTAGCGCGTTGCCTGCATGGCCATTTGGACACAGGTTTGAGACTCGCCTATGTCTGAATTTTGATCATCATCTTATTTGTGTGATTGTCAGTGTAATAACTCATAATAAGTATGACGGTTGTGACGTACTATAAGGGAATTGCTCGCCGATAAACTGCCGTCACCTTGGAAGTTTGAGAGGCCATAACTTCCTCAATATTTGGATTCTAAAGCTGGAATTCGCTCACATGATAAAATAAAATATGGAGAATAAGATGTGATACAAAATAGCAGCCGCAAAGTAATGCTTTAATTGAGTTATGTATGGCGTTAATCATAGATAAATTTGGCTCTCGATTCAGTCTATATTGCTGTCCTCCTTTTATGAGGCAAATATCTTTCATGACCTATTCACAATAGATAATAAAATTTTATCCATATAAACTTCTTTTCTTCGTTAAATCTGAATGAGAGTTATTTCTGAATCCTGATAATCTCAGGATTCTGGAAAATGCAAAGCAAACTATCACCATCTGATCTATAATGTTTCTCTGCACCACACTAGGAAGAAAATGTTGTTGGGGACAAAATACATATAGTTTACCTCACCTCATCAGGCTTCAGGTAATCAGATACATGAAGGTAACACTGTCCATCTATGGGCTGCCAACCCTCCTCACATTGATTACTTTCAGAAGACACATCTACAGCAGATAAGCACTCTCTATGTTACTGCAATGCTTAATTTTGTTTTGAGAATATTAGTCTTAGCGTTGTGATTCGTCTTTTTTTTGTAAATGATTTTTGGCATGCTTGTCAAATTTGAAGAGAATAATGATGATGCTGGACAATAAAATAAGCTATACCCAAGAGGGAAGCTTTCAGCACATAACGAACCATAATAATCAATGATGACCAAATATTATATACTCTTGAAGTATTCAGTCAATAGGAATAAGCTTTTGATACGTACCATCACACTGTAGCGGTTTATAATTCAAACTCTGTGAAAGACCTGGATAATAACAACGCAATGGACTTAGAAGCAATTTTGTGTGCAGGATAGTTTTGTGACAGCAGCAAAACAACGGTGGCACTTGCCTCCATCAAGCAGGGCATTCCCAGAGTTCAAGGTTATGAGATACAACAACCACTGTTCCATTCAGGCCCAAATATTTCCAATTTATTGTTTTCACTATTGGGTACTCAGTCTAGGAGGGTTAATTTAGGTGCTCTGCTGTAGAGAATGCATCCCTCAACAGATCTCACATTCACAGAGTGTGAGTGTGCAGCAAAAACATGAAACATGGTCGATAATGGGAACAGTGAAGCTAAACAATATTTCACCTTTTCTCCCTTTAAACCGTGAGGTATATTTAAATGAGAGATAGCTGGTATACACACGCTGTAACACTCATGACAAATGTAAGATACTGACCTGAATCAGAGAAGATGTTGATAACACAAGCAAACAGATAGAGAGCTAATACAATCATTTTTTTACCTAGCTGTGATTTCTTTGGACCCCTTACAGCCATACACAAGGTTCAAATAGGTAGGTATTTTTGTGCAGCCTCTGTGTCAGCTTGTTATGTACTTGGATGTGAAGTGTTTTCTTTTGAAGGTCCCAACTTGGGAAATATACAACACCATGAAACAACACACATTTGAGAAACTGGAACATGTTATTCTCAACATGTTTTAGAGCTGATTTTGATAATTGTCTATTTGTCTGTGATATTTGCATAAATTATTGCATTTTACTTAACTCAACATAATATTTATTATCAATACATGATTTGATATTATACAGGGTGCTATCACTATTCAAGTTGTCACATTATATGACGGCAGCAAGTGTCAAAATTGTTCTGCCTTGTTAAGTTTCTTTATGACAAAAACACATCTAGATAGTGCATCAATATGCAGATAATGTGTCAAACAAAAGAACAGCTGAATTTATTTAATAGTTTTAAAACAAATTATGAACTCAATATGTTTTTGGAATGCAAGTGCTTGACTCCAAGTCATAATAGCAGGCTAGCTAACTTACTCAATAAATGTATTCCCAGTACCCCAAATAACAATATTTTCATTCAAATTCATAATTCTACTTTGATATTATTGCATCAATAACTAGATGTTCCCTTGAGGGGAATTTCCATGGGACTACTTATGTCTCACAACCAACATGAAACTGATACACCAAATATTAAAAAAACACGCCAGGTAAGGTGATTATTTAATTTGTTAAAATTTGGCAAAAACTAAATTTTATACATGCCATGCAGTGAAAACTGTTGCATTTCTATTCTAGGTGTATATTGATCAATATCTAGGACCTTTCTTATATTGCCATTTCTGCGCAAGTGAACAAATGCACAATGTTAGGTCTGGCAAGAAACACAAATGGATGGGCGACTGTTTGCCATTGTTGCAAGGTAACACTTTGCATCTAGCTTCCAATAACTGTTTTGTATGAAACTTTACTGACCTATAAGGGTACATAGATTTGATGAAAAAGAAATTATTACGATACTTCTAAGCTTTGTGACCTTGTTACCTTTTGATCTGACAGCAGATGTGGAAAACTTCCTCTTATTTTGCTGATGCTGGTGATGACAGTATTACTGTTGGTTGTGGACATACCAGTCATTCGTTGAGCAGCTAAACAAAGAATTATTTCTGATACAAAGGATGATAAAGGTGGAGTTCAGAGGAAGGAACTGGGCTGAATCAACTATTGTCAAGGTATTTTTCTAATAATGAGTGAAATTAAGTAATTTGGATAAAAACAGAACATTTCATTGTAATTTTTATTACTGTATATATCGCATTGATGTTAATTGCTTTTTAAGTGATTTCCAGTAAGTATTATTGACTTTTACTGGTAATGATGCCACTTCACTCTTCTGAACTTGCCATGATAATTCTAGATGCTAAATTAAAGGTTTGATAACTGAATACCAAGGGCCATGTTACAGATAATAGACCCAAATAAATATTAAGCTGCCATGTGAGGTTTCATTGGGACACAAACATATCTAGCCAGTGCATCAATATTCAAATGTCTCAGAGAAAAGAACCGCATATTATAATACTAGGATCCTTTAAGTTAATCATGAATAGTGTGAGAATCAATATAGCATTTATTATCTCCTATCTGCTTACTAAAAACCTGACACTTCAATTCAACTATACCTTAAATAAACCGGCAATTAAACTAAATCTTAAACAAACAACACTATTGATTAATTACATTGGCAGATATGGTGCAAATGAACTTAATTTGGTATAACATTGCTTCACTTAACATCATATTAGTATTGCAGATGGAAGTTGTAACTCAACTAATACCAAACAAGCAACTCCATTGATTTCTAACGTTGTCAGAATTGTTTGTTCATATAATCTTCTATTACGCTCAAAATAGATGAAAAGTACTTGTCATTGTCACTAATCAGTATTGCAAATGATGTGGTAATGAGACTACAGCTCAAAGATACATTCATAAATTGATACACCATTGTTTGCCGTTTGCCTTTGATGTTGTACTCACATTTTGTGACTGGATAAATATATCTCAACAAAATATTACAAGTGCATTTTCTTGTTTTTCTGTGAGAGGTTGACTTACCAACAAACTCAATTTTAAATGTGAAGATACTCAACAATCTTAGATAATATTTGTGGTCTTGATATCAAATATATATATAACACTAGTATATATGTCTTTGAAATAAAGAGATGATACAACAAATGCAGACACTCCTCAAAACAGTATAACTTGACTTTTGAGTCTTACTTCCAAGAAATAACTGAAGTGCCTCAAACTCTGAGCACTTGGCCTGGCAAACTGACTATCGGATCTGACCAAGATGCTGTACGAGAAATTGAATTGGGAAAATGTTACAAACATCTACACCAGGCTCATCAAGGACATAGCTCTTTGAATACTTTTCTACTTTTCTAAGATTTCTACTGCCCCGAGGTCTTCAATCCATAGATCGAATAGGGGAAGAAAGAACTTTAATAAATTTCAACCTTTGACTTCTGGTCAATTTGGTTTGAGGGAGTAATTATATCATCATGCGGGTTAAATTTATTTTCTTTTTCAGGCATTTAAAATGTCGATGGAAACTAATGTTAGAGTCTAGTCATGAAGTTTCATTTTTTTTTTCTAGAATAGAGTCCCCGAGCCCATGGTTGTTTTAATTAGGGTTAAAAATTTGCTGTTTGAGGTTTGGAAAAGGGCTTGAATGGTTTTCTCATTATTTATCACAACTTGCTCATGTAAAGTTTCTTGTAATGGTGCTGTCCATCTATGTAGATGAGGACTGCACCGAGGTGCTGCTAGGAAGAGGTTTTTATACTATACTACGACTAGGGTTCCAAGTCATTAGTTTCCACTTTTCAACCACTGATAGCTTTAACCCAGCGTGAAGCATAGAGCTAAAAGGCCGGAGGTGCAGTGGTTGATGACAGCATCTTCCTGTATAGAGCTAAACCATACAGGAGGGCTCTTTAATCTGCATGCTTGATGTTGTTGTACATACAGAAGACCTCCATAATTTTAATCAGTCAAAGTCGAAACGAGTTTCAGTCCCGGATGGGGTTTGAACCAACACCCAGCTGGTCATATGGCAAGCGCGCTTACCACTGATAAGTTTGTTTTAGTTGTGTTCACCTTAGGAACAGCACGGTTCGCTTGTTTGTAAACGAAAGATGTATAAATTGGCATATGATTTGGAATGTCAAAATCTAATGTGCATGACTTGATATGCCGATTTGTACTTTTAACAAGAATGTGTTCTCAAACAAGTATTTTTGTTTCGCACAAACTTATTGGAGATTGAATGATATAGATAAAACCAATGGTCTTCCTTCAAACTGCTATAGTCTTCTGAAGGAAAATCTAAATACTATTCTGTATTTAATGAGTATTAATGTCACCAACAAGGAGTGAGTATGAGGAGGGAGCGGCAAGTTAGGGAAATGGCCTGTTGAGAATATAGATTGTTGAGAAAATATTGAGGCAAGAAAATGATTCGACGGGAAACTTCAAAGTCGGAATTTGGCTTGATGGGGAAATGGCATTGGGTAAAGGATGTAGATCACCATTCAACGGCAACCTGTCAGAAAAGGAAACCGGAATTTCCAGCGTCCTTAAGCGTCTTCCTAAAGTGGAACAGCCAATGAGAATGTGTATACCTTAGATTGTCTATATTTTGGAGACTGTATCGATATCTATCTAAGCGAGAGGAACCCAGCATAATTGGTGATTATACTTTATAATTCACCTCTATTTTTTTGAAACGAAATAAATTGTCATATTAAATTCAACTAAGCATTAAATTACTGGACACCGTAGTACCAGGATTCAGGAGTTTTAACCTTGCAATTTATCACTCCATTGAACAATAGACCAAAATTTTTACTATTTTGAGTAGTAAAAGTTCATACTAGCCGATCAAATGTTCGAAATAAAATTGAAGCAAAATTTGAAGCATTCTAAAGCTACTCTCGTTGGTTATACGGCCTGTGATTCCGATACTACTGCTAGATTCACCGAATTAGGCCTCCAGACATTATACAAAGGTTAACACCCTTGGTTGAAATCAACACCTCCATAAATAAGCGAGATAACGTTCATTTTTTTAACACTTTTATTGGCAGTCTTATTCATTCCAGTATTGTGATGTTTTCCGAATAGTGCTGAAAAAATAAGGGAAAAAAAGAAAAAGAGGAAAGCTTCAGAATTAATATAAGTTAAAATAGCAATAGACTATTCATCAATCACATATGGTTACCTGATTGCTTTGGGGTGCATGAATATTGTCGGAAGATCTTGACGAGTTTTCTGTTAGCCAAATTGAGGAATACCTGTATTGGCAGGAGCTGCGATTTAAATGACTAGTAGCAAAGAAAGGTGTGGCTCTTCAACAAAGCGGACTGAGAAGGGCTGAAAGCATTCCTGATTCCTCGACTTGAGATGATCGAGAAAGCCTACACCCCTCAACCTGATGACCGATGGAAAAACATCAAAGACCTTCTCCATGAAGGCATGAAGATGTTCATACCAAGGCGTAACACCAAGATGAAAGACTCAGCACCATGGATAACCAAGGAGCAGCGCCGGATCATGCAGAAAAGAAACCGTTTGTACCGCAGAAGCAGAGATAAGGGAAACGAGAGAACTGAGCACCGTTTCCGTGTCTTCAAGCAGATATGCAAACAGAAACTCCGCCTCACCCATGCAAGCTATGTTCACAATCTCTTTACAGACGAAACCAGACCAAAAGAAGAACTGTCCAAAAGATTTTTGACGTATACGTAATCAAGCAGTATCATCGCTTGGCCCCTTGCGAAAAGGTGACCAACTAGTAACACAGCCAACTGAGAAAGCAGATCCACCGAACCAACAGTTTGCTTTGGTGTTTTCTAGGCCTTCTCATAGGCTAGATTATGAGTCTAGGATTCCAGATATCAGAATGTGCAGAAATGGAGTGCTCAAGCAACTGAAAATACTCAAAATAACAAAGCGTGTGGGCCAGACGACCTCCATCCCTGCGTCTTAAAAGAGCTTGCTGACGTCCTCGCTGGTCCACTGACTGTCCTCCTCGAAACCTCACTTGAAAAAGATGTAGTGCCTATGGAATGGAGGACTGCCCTGGTCACTCCTGTTTTTAAGAAAGGGGAAAAGTATATTCTAGCAAACTATCGCCCCGTGAGTCTTACCTGCATCCTGAGTAAGGTGATGGAACACATCATCACAAGCCACCTGATGTCATTTGCAGAGAACAACAAAATCCTCTTTAAACTCCAGCATGAATTTCGACGCAACCGTGGCTGTGAAAAGCAGCTACTGGAGTTTATTGCTGACATCACCTACAACCTGAATTGTGGTATTGAAACTGATGCATGTGTTATGATCTTCAGCAAAGCCTAGCAAAACCAAAGCAAAAACTAGCCAAGTGTGGGGTATCTTTCCAAGTAATATCATGGATCGAGTCATTCTTAACAGGAAGATCCCAGAGAGTTGTTGTTGATGGACCCAAGTCAGCTAAAGCAAAAGTGACCTCTGGAGTGCCCCAGGGGTCAGTTATAGGCCCAGATCTCTTTCTATCTTATATAAATGACAAGCCCACTGCCACCGACTCTGATGTTCGCTTATTCGCAGACGGCACTATTATTTATAATAGTGCACTGAACCACTGAACTCTGCAAGACGATTTATGTAAACTAGAAGAATGGGAGGAGGAAAATGAAATGGAATTTCACCCTCAGAAATGCCAGCATATCCTGCTCTCGCGAAAGAAACACCAGCAAAATAACACCTATACACTTCATAATATTACCATTCCCAAGTCAGTAGCCATCAAGTATCTCGGTGTGACCCTGGACAATCAGCTGACTTTCAGGCAGCATGTGAAAAACGTGGCTGCCAAAGCCAACTCTAGTCTAGGCTTTGTAAGGAGAACTGTGCTCACAAGCTCAACATCTGTCAAGAGCACCGCCTACACACAAATAGTACGATCAGTGCTTGAATATGCATCGGGCTCTTGGGACTCCATTGGCAAGACTGCTGCTGCAGACCTAGAAGCAGTTCAGTGACGGGCAGCACGAATTGTCTGCGGAATAAGAAGAACAGACAGGAAGACGAGCACTACAGGTTTTCTTCAAAGGCTTAAACCTCCGCACCCTGGCAGAGAGAAGAAAAATCTACTCGTCTGAAGCTGTTCAAGCACTACCACTTCGACACCACCGATAAAACCATCAAGACATACCTGCAGCTTTCAATTTCAACACCAAAACGAAGACATCAGTACCAATATATGATACCTAACTCCAACACGCAACACCACCAGCAAGACCACCAAGACCGCCAAGGAGTGGAACAAACTGCTCAGGCCCCCTGAAAGATTGTAGGAAAAAACCAGTACTATCAATTTGGCATAAATGATTATTGACCTGGTACGATTAACGGATTTATGAGAAACTATAGTCCCGATGAAAATTCAGTGTTGAAACTATACCAGCTCAGGTATGTGCTCAGGTATGTGCAAGTTTCAGTCTCAGACCTGAACACCTGAACAGCTTACAACAACATTGGGGCTAAGTGCCGATTAAAAAAGTTAAATATCAAATACTATAGTGAATACAACTACTCCACTACCCCCATTTCCTACCTAAGACATAAATGAGTGTGAGGACCCTAACAGATGTGGAGGTGAGGAGCAGTGTGTCAACAAGATGGGCTTCTTCTCATGTCTCTGTAAGGCAGGATTCGAGGTGAGACAGTGTACAGGTACGTGTATGACACATCGATAAATCTAAAATCAAATTTTCCCAATTATTGATTGGTCAGTTTTCATCATGTTCATGGCTCAGGCTGGTAGTAAAAATTTTAACAATTCTGATCATCTCTTTATTTGCTCAGATAGGAGAGGACCAGAGATCAGAACCTGCCCATCAGATGCCTCCCTAGTGCTGCCTGCTGACTCTGATACTGTCAGATTCACCTGGAAAAAGGTAAAGTTATTATTGAAGGTATTAATAATCAAAATTTTGTCAGGTCAGGTCAGGTGGTGTATAGTTAAGCCCTCATATTCAGTTTGAATTGAATGGTGGTTAATACACGATTGCGAGGGTTCCTTTACATATATTTTGACGGCCTGTCAAATCTAAGATATATACCAGATGGGATATATAAGATGAGACCCTCAGTTCAAGGGCCTCGGACAAAATCACTTGTTGTCAATCTGTTTTTCAGCCGATAGTAACAGACGTCACAGATCCGGTGTCTGACCTGACTTGTATAGGCTGCCCAAGCTCTGAGGAGAGAATGCTCGGAGTCGGACAAACCACAATAAGATATATCTATAGTGATAAGTCCGGTAACAAAGCTCTCTGCTCATTCAAGGTGAAAGTCATTGGTAAGTGATATGCCCTCATTGAGGGAGTTTTAAGTCAGATTCACGTTCTCCCATCCATGACCAGATAGATCAACCAATTCTGATATGGTACATGTTGTCCTTTTTAGCGCCAAATGCGTCATGCATCTTTGTCTACACTGATTGAGGCGAATTTGACGTCCTATGAAGCACTATCATAGTCAATGAACTATCAACTACTTATGAATCAATTTCCTAAGTTTATAATCGTTATCATTGCACATAATTATAGCCCTACATTACACTACTCTGTCTGACTGTGCTGTTGAATTTTTAAAGGCTCACCCAATGGCGTAAAGTACATTTAGCTGTTTATTGTGATCTGTCTAGGTTTGTTATTATGTCTATGATAAACATACATAATATGTATGTATATCATAGACATAATATATGATATGATATGAAATGACATTATATATGATATGTACTGTATACTGGGATGAGGACAACTTCAATTGTCAAAAATGAGCTTTTCAAGATATTTTGCAAGATGTCAGAAAATGTATAAGCATCTTTAGAACCTGCAGGCTTGAATGACTTTTTGAGCAATATGGGATGATTTATAGTCACCTGGCGCTTTTAACTTCTGTTTTAAGGCACCAAATATTTACGATCAATCATTGTAATGTGGTGAGGGACTCATCTGTGAGTAAAAAATCCTTGTATGTAATACCAGTCATCATGGGTTCAAAAACTATAAGTTTGTTTAGTCTTTAGCCTAAAATAGGCAAAGTTATATTTGTACCATTTCTGACGCCAAAGATAAAAAGACTGCTTCTACTTTCAGTGTGGCGAGTTGGAAATGGCGATTCCAGAAAGAGTTGCTGATTAGTTGCTCAACAAACACTCCATTCCAACTTTCCTGATGAAAACACAATTCTCTTTTCTTTTTTATCATCAGCGTATTCCTGCCGTGATCTGCAAGATATACATTATGGCCATACTAGCTGTGTACGTGCACACGGTGACAGTGTTATGAAGATCGGGGACCACTGTACTTTTTCATGTTTCCCAGGATTCAAACTCACTGGGTCGAATACTGTACGCTGCACTGAAGTGGGCTATGATGATGTTCTTCCCATTTGTCGAGGTGAGGACTGTTAGCTTAAGTTTAGGTCTATTCCAATCTTCCACAGTTTAATCATAATGGAAGATGATTTTACATGTTTTATACGGAAATGAGACATGATTGATCCACACGAAGCTTGTTTATTAGCTTTCTTTTTACTTATTTCTATTATCCATCCCTAATACACAGTAAGAATTTGAAATGCATTTATGATATTGCATCGAGAAATTTCACAGCACTGCTGTCATTCAGATTTATCCCTGGCCTCATTGAAAATAATTTTTTATTACAGCAGCATTAAATTATTAATCTGTAGCAGTCTAATTGTAATCTAGTTGTATGCTGAAGCTTGATGTTTTATCAAGCTTATATAGGTATTACTGAGTTTAGGGTATTATTTATTTACAGAGATGGATCTATGCGCTGTTGCTGGTTGTACCCAGCATTGTAACTCTATAACAGGGCAGTGTTACTGTGGAAGTCAATATAAGCTGGAAGCGGATAATAAAACATGCAGCTTGATCGGTGAGCTTTTTTTTTCTTTATATTCTCAAAAACTTCAAACTTGAAAATTTCTCTTTGTGTGTTATTGATCGACCCCCTTTACCGTAAGTAATGTATGGTCTCTAAACATAAACCTTCCTAAATCTAATGAGTTTTTGTCTTGGCAGGGGATAATGTATAGTTAAAAAAAGAGGATGTTACTACATAATTTCACCTGAATTTTAAACATAAAACTCCTGACAGATGAAGAAAAACTAATACTTTGGTATTAGCCATGTGTACCAAGTATCCGATATCTAGCTGTTGTAGTTGACCATGAGGTCTTCTAGTTGTGGTCAAGATTATTTTGGAAATTCTACCCTTTATATGATGTTTTAACAGTCTTTCTTACAAAAGAACCTGGTTTCTCACAGACTATTTTATAACAATAACTCTTATGTCAAATAGGTGTACAAAGTTTGTGATCTCTAGCTCTAGAATGATGAGGCCAATTTTTCTAAACAATTAAATAAGAATTAAAGGTTAATAAAGTTTAATGTTGATACTATTCTAAGCTCAGCTCTAACCTGATCAGGGGCTGGTCGAGAGAATGAAAGGTTATGAACCCTGACCAATAACTATATCATTCTGCTTGGCCAATCAGATTTGAGAACAGACTACTCAGTTGTAGTCGCCTGGTTGTCTTAGCTCAAGTTAAGATCAGCTATCAAGACAGAGAATACCCAAAAATACACAGCATATCAAGTTTCGCAGGTGTAGCTTATGTTTCTTACAAGATGCTCTTTGCCGAATCTGTTAAGGTCATGCCTTGCCAAAAAAAATTTCGGGTGTTCCGAATCCACATGATCAAAGAAGTCTAAACCCAAAATTTAACGACGTTTCACCATGACGTAATGTCATAGCACGATACTGAATTTCAGCATCCTTACAAAATATTGTAACTATTGTCCATATAAAAAGACCTTGCAAGTTCTCGAAGCAAAAATGAAGCTAATACATCAAGACTACCTTTAAATCATAAAGTCATAACAACAACAATGTTCAATGTTTGATTTGACTTGAAAAAAACGGCATTCAAATTCACATATATACTCATAGCTAGACCATCAGTGTTGACAATGCTAAGAAAGTGAGCAGTGTCAATTCCTGTCCAAGGTGGAACGATTTGAATACCCTAGTACTGTCACCAATCCAGTGCTGACCTGTATTGATTAATGTGCCAGTTGGCAATTTTGAATAATGTGTGAGTGTTTACCTTTATTGTGTATTATTATGTATGTTAATAAAAGTATAAAAGAAAAAAATATTAAGACTTCACCATTTAATTACTTATTAAGAATGGCGACTGCTCTGGCACGAAAGCAGTTCTTTCTAAGATTAGTTCTATGTTTGCTAGAAAGATGCCTCCCTGATGGTAATTTATCAAAGGTTATGAGAGGGTTGTGTAGAGTAGTTCCTAACATCCAGGCTTTATTACGGATGCGTTTGTTAATAGCATCATTAGGATTCAGAAGATCTAGTCTAGATAGTTTTTCTTCTGATTTTTTTACAGACACTAGCTCTTGCTTATCTTTGTCTGACATGCGATACATTTAAACTAGTCAAATTTTTGACAAAATACACTTTGACCTGACAAAATGAGATGTAAAAATATGTAAAAACTGTACTGAAACTGAAATATTTTTTTCCGATAGACGCGTTTTCCTGAGCCTTGGTGTAGGCAATAAGCATTGATTTTGAACCAAATGACATTTTTGTGTTCAAGCTTACTCCAAAAAAAATATATGTTGAGGGAACAACTGCATAGGAATTACCTACAAACATATCCTTATCCATATTCCCAAGTTTTGAATCAAATTCTCTACTTGAAATGAAATAAATGCTTAATAAGTACCAAAGAAAATCCATCTATTCATGATATTTTGCCTGCAATATTTCTGCACCAGATTTTAGTGTATTTTACAATAGTTCACAAGCTGGCTTGGTAATTCCTAGAACTTTCCTCCACTAGTACTTGAATTCAATGTCAAGGCTTGTTACTACCATTAATCATCACAAGTTAGTTTTATTGGGACTACTTGGCGCTGCCAATCCTTGTTTGATACGAACAAATTGTTGTGAGGCGTCTGAGCCAGATGCTCCCAGGTATTGGCAGCTCCTATTCTTTTGCATAGGCACCAGTGGCTTAAATTCTCAAAATTGCAAGCGCAATCATAAAAAATTATATCAAAGATAATTGAGGGTTTAGAAATTGTTCAACAAGGAATAGCTACAATTAGAATGAAAAATCTAAGGAACTTGCCAGGAGTGCTCAAGTTAGTATCCTAGGCAAGGCATGGCCTAAGTAAGACATTAAATATTTTAGATAATACAGGATCATAATTCAGGTTTTGATACTTTCAAAATGTCTTGATATCATATTGTACTAGATGATGATTTTCATACAAATTTTTGTAGATGCATCTGCTGTTATTAACTAAAGTGACCCTCAGATCAGTGTATGGCCTAAACAGGTGAAGTTGCAATATCATTATAAATGCGATGGACTCTCTTCTTTCAATTGAGAAACTTGTAAGAACTGGAAAATCGTTTTGAAAAGTAATAAATATCTAGTGTTCTAAACTCATAGCTAATAAGAATGTATTGGTATTAAGACCAGGCTATTATCTGGGAAGACAGAGGCTAAGGTTGAGATGTGAATATCCTCGTCAGGCCTGTGTTCAAAGCTCAAAGATGATCGGTGTCGATGAACTTAGGTTTTATTAAATATTTATTTATAGTTGAATTTGCATCTGGAGATACTTTGTGGTTACTGGGAAAATGCCAGTGCCATTGCATTATAGTAAGAGGTGGTAACAAATGCAAGGATTGTTTGCTTGACTTCGTGCCTTGGTTTGTTGGATTTCATTTCTTTTTCAGTTTATTTAACTAATATGAAAATATCAAGGTGAAACGAAAGGTCAATGCTGTCTAGCCAAGGTGTTAGCTCTGATTTGTGGCCAATACATTGGCTAATGCAGACTCTTTTTTGACGTAATGTATTTTGGACAAACAAACTTAAAAGGAAAAAGGACATGCTTCAGTTGAAGGTAATGTGCCAAGTTAAAACAAAGAGTAGAATATAAAGGCAAAAATAGGTTTAAAATTGGAGATGTTGTGTATTATGCAAATTTGTTGAATGAACCTAATTGTGATAAATTAGTACCTCAAATTAATGGTACCTACTTTCAACCCAATCCATGTATCATAAAAAGACAAAAGCAGCTTAAAAGAGATGGAAAATTCCCTGCTCCATGTTTCCTTAGTATACCATTTGAGCGTTAGCAATAAACAGGAAAAGGATGAAAGAGGTTATCTAGGTTGTCTTCTTTGTGAGAGCCAGTCATCATGTGTAACACAAAGGTACAGGCAATAAACTTATGTTATGCACAACGCATTTATAACACTGCTCTGATTATGACATAAATATTTTCTTGCATTTTGTTGTTGTTCTGAAAAATAAAAGGGGTCCTGAAACCTCTGATTACCCATGAAATAAAAGAGCAGGCAGTGGTTCTTTGATACGATTGTGGTAACGAAAGTTCCTTTATTTAAAATCATCATCAATACAGTCAATCAATCAAGTGTTAGCAATGCTCAGGCTTGTTATTTAAAGTGAAAGACAACCACAAAAGTTATATTTTTATATTTGATGCGTCATGATGTACTCCTTCTAAATTTTGATGTTATAGCTAAATGTTAAATTTGAAAATTTTAATTATTTCAATTACAAGCTCTCTTCCACCATTTTGTTTCAGTAACACCAATACCCTTACTCTTCAAATGAATATATTATTGGAAATAAAAGGATGTATAAAAAATTTTTTTTTTCTAGAATCCCAGCAGTTATCTTTTGTTGTGTCAATCTAAATATATAAACAGTCAACTCAGTTACAAAATTATCTACAAAAACAATTTTAGTGTTTTCAATAACAAAAAATAAGCATCTACTTTGAGATTATAAAAGCTTCTCAACTTAATTCAGTTTGTTGCAGCCATGGGGTGGAGGGCTACTGACTGCCCTGCGGTGCAGATCCAAAGGTTATACCTAGAATATCTATTGTTGAGTATGTTGCCTACTTGTGAAGGTTAATTGCATCTTGATATGTATTTAGCGGTGCCAGTCTTGTCTTCTACTTTAAACACAACCTTGAGTTTATTTTTGAGATATTTCCATGTGTTTTTTGTTCCTACAAGTTAATCTGATTAATGGATTAATGTTGATTTATGAGTTACTATCATCTATTGACGTAGCCAGCATGATGGCACTGATTAGCTTGTTGGTGGGACAGAGCAATGACAATCAGAAGGTACTTGAAGATAACTGATATATAATATCTCATAGGGTACTTTAACCAAACAGAAATCGGGGTTCTAGATGTAAAACCAAAGAGTGACACTCACAATCTGAACCTAAATTGCTGAATCAGATGAGGGTTGTCATCATAACACCTATGGCTCATATGGCATATGGACAAAATTAAAGCGATTACGGTCATTATGAGAAGGTGGAGTTATCCTAACAGCGTCAGAGATAAGACAAGTTATGAAACTTATCCTCGAAATTTGGTGATAGGATAGAGAAAGAACAACTTTTCGCCTCACAATTTCCAATTGTAAAACACCATTTGCAATTATTGGATGAACCATAGTTGTTCTGAAACTATCAGAGTGGCAGATGGATTATGAAAAGTCTGGGGTAGAAGCAGCCAAAAAATATAATGTTCTTCAATACTGTACTTCACAGAAAAATAGAACTTTCTTCCTAAAAACTCAGGAGCCTATTGATAAAACACGAGTCACCACTTCTGCTCTAAAATGAAAACTTCATGGTGACTGAACTGAAAGCCGCTTGGAAAGCTCAATTCTTTTTCTGTTTTATCTTATCACTCAGTCACAATAAAAATGATGACTTCCAAAGTATTCAAACTTCAGTGTGGATTATACCATACCGTGATGAATCAGCGCTGATAGTTTGATTGACAAAATTGCATTTTTGATGGTTTTGGTATTGCCATGCCTTTTTGAATACACTATTTATCCTCAAGAGCAGAACTAGCCTTTTTTTCTTTCTTATAATGTGAGAGATTATTGGAAAACATATAGGTTCGCTTCACCTATTTATAACCGAAAGTGACGATCAACGCCACTGTATATGTTGTTTGACAGGCAGGGTACTTGCCATAATATTAGATGTTGTTAAATCTGGTGCAGAATTGACGAAAAAACGCACACAGTCACCACAAAATTGTTAGATTCTCTTCACAATGGACAACATAAGTAAGTGAAAGGGAGGAGGGAGGGAAGTTGAGCAAACTTTTTTCTTTTCACTAATCGGTGATGAACAGTTTCCTGTTTGACACAATGATGTGAATATAGTAGAACCCTATCATAGGCTATTAGCAATAGTTGATTGAGAGAGGGCAACTTCTCATTCATTGTCAACTTGATAATTTGACCTGTTTTGATTGCCTTGACAAAGAGAGGATCAATAGAGCAGAAAAAGCCCTTTTTTGTACAAAAGCTTTATTTCTCTAGCACTTTGTTTTTCTTCTTCCTGAGCAAGTTCAGTCACCCAAATCAACCTCACTAGCCAAGAGTAATCGAAATATTCGTAAATTCTATGTGAGGCTGCAGCTGCCCCCTTGTTTAAGGGAGCAGTTTAAACTGTCAGTATTTTAACCACATCCAATTACTGACAGAAAGTCCTATATTCATATAATTCATCCATCACACATAGCCATACTGTGGCCTTCACCACAATTCACTGAATTCATATTAATGCTTATATCTCCCCATGTTTATGCATGCAGCTATTTTTTGCCAGAATTATAACTTTCCAATGGTGTCCTTATTTGGCGTATTCTAAAACCATCATGGTGGTTATTTGTTGCTCTGGCTCTCATCCAGTACAAGCAGCATGGGCTCCCAGTCCTTGCTACAGTACCAACTGTTAGCCTCATC
Source organism: Membranipora membranacea (assembly GCA_914767715.1). Lineage (NCBI taxonomy): Eukaryota > Metazoa > Bryozoa > Gymnolaemata > Cheilostomatida > Membraniporidae > Membranipora > Membranipora membranacea. Next base: position 24,762,400 of record OU612069.1, read on the forward strand.
GAGTAAATTTAGTATGTCGATGGATGCTGGGTTAATTTATTACGCATTGCCATTGTAAATCAATTCTTAGTTCCTTGTAAATGTGAACCCATGTAGAAATGATTGATGTTTTCATAACAAGGAAAACAAGATCACCACAAGATTATCTTTGATTCACTGATCATGAAATGACCATATTAATTGAGAGTGATAAAACCAAGATCTTATAACCAGTAAGGTAAGCCACTGTATAAGTAATCTGCTTGTTTAAGACTGAGGACGTATCTCTACTGTTGTCTCCTGCCTGATCTGGTCAAAGGTTAGTTTAAATGCTTTGCGTCTGACTGTCTTATGTTAGAATTCCAATGGTATCAATGATACTCTAGAGTGCAGTTACATTCAAGCTGTAACCATGATTCCAAATGAGTGCCTATTCTCAACTTGCTTGTCATAACCTTGAACTTAATAGGCCAGAAGCAGCTGTAGCATAAGTTGTTATGTCATGGACCATATTTGATGGCAGGATACTGATCACGTTTTATACTTCATTGGTGTATGTTCTGTAAAATTCACCGGGTGTACCCAGTTGTAGTGGTCATATTTAGAAATTAAAAGGTGTTTTGTTTTGGCAATATATGTGAGGGAAAATTACTCCTATTCTGTGTAATCTAAGTAATCTAACCATCAGGGAATTCCAGGTTGAAATTGTATTGTGGGATTTTGTTGACATGGCAATTAATTCACTAAGTAAACTTGGAGAGAAGTCTGGTCGTATCGGACCAGCACAAATTGAAAATTTTCAATTTAATTATGTCAAACTTCTTATTGGACTAGTATGATATTGTATGGTCTTGAGACTACTGTCTTGGGGCAATTACAAACAACATTTTTGATGTTTCAATTGCCTCTTATGTCATTTTTCGGCTGGATATCTTTTGCATAACACACGAGCAAAGAGTTCAATGAGTGCCTCACTTTTCAGAAAGAAACCAAACTGTCAGAGTATAATTTTTTTATCACCACACTATAAAGTTACATAACATTAGATCAATGAAATGAAAGGTCAAGGATATATTGATATTCATCCATGTCTTTGCTTTGATGATTGACTGTAAGCAACCTTACAAGACTGTCTACACAATGCTTGTTTGTCTCAAAACATGCCAGGACTGCCTCACAAGACCTCAAGACTGTCTCGCAACATGTCTCATGAGTTTTCAAGCATCCGTCACCAGAGACTGGTCCAGGTGTCCTTTCTGATCTTGTAAATTAATAGTTATCGATGGGTGGGCGCTCCTGTACACTAGGAATGTTCACCATGGCTACACAATGTGTTGGATACAATATATTGCTTGTAGGAGTTACTACCCTAATCATGATCAATCATATATGATAACCTGTACAAATAGTGTATATATTATGATCAAAACTGCCCATCAAAAATGAGTAAAATAAGAAATCTGGCAGAACTCAAAAGTGTGTACCTGAAATTATTTTACAGTGGTTCTGTGCCGGTTTTATTCCCAATTCGATATTGGTCCAGATTTTAACCAAAATAAATTGTTGTACCAATAAAGATTAGATTGAGGAAGAACTCGTTATCGCTGTAACAGGCAAAACAATTCAGTCTAACTGCCTTTCATCATTCTCAGCGCCTTCCATTGGCCAAATGCTAGAATTTGCAAGCACCTGCAAAGGAAATTGCACCACGGCTTAACTTATTGGTAATTCAATTTTTGTGGTGATTGTGATAAGATACGACTATAAATGATCTCTTATGACCAGGCCATTCAGGCGGGATATTCCAAGGAACAAATGATATTTATGATTATGACATATTATTACACACAGTTGTTACCTTTAAAACCTCCTATTGATATTTCACGCTTACCAACTGATTGACCATTTGTGAAAGTACTAATTTATATTTAATTACATTGATATGAGATTAAAAATGCGGTCAATGAGCCTTTGTGCGTGACTTATCACCTGCTTATGAAAAATTGTTACCTGGGGTTATCACAGATCAGCAGATAACAAGTTTGTGTGCCTAGCAGGAAAAACAAGTTACCATGTTATTTTTTGAATGAAAGGTGTATGTCCTTTGTCAAAAGGGCCTCTATCAAGCAACAAAGTTTTCTTCTTTTTGTAGGAACTTAACTCTGTGAAATGTTTAGCCTTTTAATTTCATTGTGCTATCCTGATGTAAAACTGCTCTGCTGCGATGTTGATTGAAACAGAGCGATTTCAAATTTGGATTATTCGGGGCATAAAAAGAGTGTTTGTGACTTTATACCCTGTTACAGATTTTCAGCGATGAGGCACCATGACCATTGTGACTTTGATAAGTAGAAACTTTAATCCAGATGACCTCATTTAGCTGTTGTCCAGCTTAATTAGAAGTTTTTCAGATGTACCAGCATCCTGTTTATATTTCAACTTCCAGTTCATCTTCTGACAGACTTTTTTAAATCCACTTATATCGCATTTTTGAATTTGGGTTAATCTTCACTATCTTTTTCAGCCTTGAGTTTTCAACAAAACAAACCGTCATGTCTTATGAAATGTCATCACAAGGGTATATCCCACCTGACCCTGCTAGAGATACTCAACTGTTTCAGAATGTGTATGATGACCCTAAATCACAACACAAGTAAGTTTAAGACTGTTAGACACTGAATGAGCCTGTTCTTCAACTTGAAGTCATAGAACATATGTGAATATCATGATTTATATACCAATTCTTTGAATGGCAGATAAAGTTTTTTTTGTATTCCACACAACCAATCAATTCCTGTTAGAAACTACTGATGATGTCATACCTTTGAGTTGAGACAAAAAACTGACCCAATCATTTAGCATCCACTCTTGCCTTATTTTTCTGAGTACTTGTGAAAGTACATTTACTTTCTTTCTGTTTGGGCTAATCAGCTATTCCTACATCGATGACCATCGCCCCCATCCACCGGAAATTCCTCAAAGCAGAGTACCGCCGAACGACAACACAGAAAAAACGGTATTGAGTAAGCGGGCCTTAGCCTGTATGACTTGCTCTATTGTGGTGGTTCTGCTGATCACAATGGCTGTATTTGCAGCTGGATATGTTGTACTGCAAAATGAGATAGCAAAACTATCTGAACTTAACGAACAATGTAAGTACCACAATCTTCTTAAAAGCAGCAAATCAACTGATCAATATTTAAGGGTCACAGAATTCGAAGGGAATCAGAAAGCGCATACTATTACGTCGTCTTGTCAGCATATTTGTTCACTTTGATAATTTTTTCTGTTTTCAAGTTTGATAAGGTTAACTGAGCTTTGGCTTATATCTGTAATATAGCTTTAAAGACTTCGGAAAGACCACAGCAATACACAGTCTGGCAGTTAGTTCTGCAGTAGTTACGAAATATTTTCACACTTAGAAAATTCAGAGCACTCCTGGGTAAAAATTATGTATAGTGTTAGAAATTGTCCTCCCTTCTCATATATGAGGTATGAGGTATTTGCGAAGCCTAGTTCTGAACCAGCCCAATAAACTATCATTTGTATCTACCTGAGAGAACTGTATAAATTCATAAATGCAGTTATCTACTGTTGTAAAATGTCTCCTGACTATGGAACAATAATTATTTTGAACTTATGCGAAACGAATGGTGATTAAGTATTTTGAAGTAGTAGTTTATTAGGTTGGCACAGCACTAGGCTACATGAATACCTCATAGCTCTTAGATGAGAAGGGAGGACAATTTCTAACACTGTACATAATTTTTACCCTAAAGTGCTCTGAATTTTCTAAATGTGAAAACAATGCATAATTACTGCAGAACTACCTGCCAGACTATATATTGCTGTGGTCCTTCCGTAGTCTTTAAGATTGCTTTCCAATCGATTGATGACAGAACCATATGACATGTGTAATATCAGCACCTGTATTGAGCTATCATTGACAATAGGTATGGCAGAAGTAACAAGTGTAGGATCACAGCTACTGGATATAAACGCAACAATATATAGGCTTGAAGTGATTGGAAATGCAACTGAGGGTAATCCTGCTACTTTTATAACAAACCTCCTTTCTCATGCAAGCCTCTCTGGCAATTTCGCTACCTTAAAACGCTATGATTGAACCAGCTGACATCCTAAAACAGTTATTTGCCATGCTGAGACTATAATCATCCGAAAGCTTCCATAACGTGAGTGGATGATGCTGCATTTTACACACGTCTACTGTAGGGTAAATTTATTTCTCCCATTTCCATTCACATTCACATTGGTAATTATGTAAGGTAATGATATCACCCTATGTACAAAAATTATGTAAGAAAATCACCCTATGCTAAATTGGTCAGGGCTGAACTGTGCAATCCCATAGTAAACAGTATGAGTCAAATAAATATACTTTGATGACCTTATGCCCTATCGTAATACCATTGGCCATATTATATTTGTTATATATATGTTGCAGAACTTATTGACTTATCCAGAGGATTGCCGGGAGAGCCTGGGCTTGTTGGCCCCGCTGGGGCACCAGGTCCTGTTGGCAATGAGGGTGCAAGGGGACCAATTGGGCCCCCAGGAGCTACAGGCTCAGGAGGATCGCCGGGGACTGATGGAAGTGATGGTGCTGATGGGTGGCCTGGACAAGTTGGAGAAGCTGGACCACCAGGTGTACGAGGAGCATCTGGACCTCCTGGAAGTCCTGGAACAGATGGCTCTCCAGGTACTAATGGGGAAGATGGCGAGCCTGGAACATGCCCAAGCACTTGTCAGCCAATGGTACAAGCAACACCCAGCACACCAGTCGACACAACAGACTTGGTGACTCAAACAGTGTTACAAGGTCGGTCTGTGATTTCATCAAATTCTTTTGTTCCGTTAACATTAAAATGTTGACAGTTTGTGTAGCACCTGAGTGATTCTGATACTAAATCATTAGTAGTTATTTATGCATTGTGTATCAATCCACAGGCCAATAATATAAAAATATGGAGTAGTAAGGTCTGATAACCCTATCCCAATCTCTTGCCTATTCTGGTTTGTTTAATCTTTGCATTATTATTAATAATACACAATGCTACTCCCAATTAAAGGGAGAAACTAGTTCTGACGATTGGCACAACTTAAATAGTTGATCACGCTGAAAAAATTTACCCTTGAATTCCACAAATTGTTGGAAGATTAAAAAATCAATATATGAAGGATTGCAAATAAAAGGGTCCATTATATCAACTAGGTAGGCTGTTGGTAGTAATTTAATATTGCAGTATCAACATTTGAAAATGGTTTGTCACTAAGTCAAGAAAACTGTGTCATCTGACAAAAATCCTCTTATCGATGGACCATAGGAATTACTGTCATAATTATTTCCGCTATTGTTTCTATCTGTTAGCAGGTCACTGCTCAGCCTTCCATCTTTACAACCCTGTATCACGGAGCTGTATACGTTTGGTGAGGCAGACGAGGACCTGGCTGGAATCTCAGTCTTATTGTAGAAGTATCGGTGAGGAGTTAGCTACTTTAGGAACCAAAGCATCAGTTGACTGGCTGTTATCTTACAGCAACTCAAACTCAAACTCTAGTAAGAGATGCCTACTTACAGTTCGCATTTTCTTTTAATTATAACCACTTGATACATACACACATACAACATTACTATCAAGTGTACAATTTTATCTTGGATTTAGCATTTCATCGGGTTGAGGAAAACCGGAGTAACATTTTATGCCCAGTTGTTGGCTAAAATTAATAGGTAGATTTGTGTATGTCTCATATTCGTATCACATTCCTTATTGATAAGACAATATTACAATAAATTATTTTATCTCATCGATGATTCCAAGTTCCCATCCAATGATAATAACCCAATATTATTTTGATGACACCATTCATGTGTCTGTTCACAGATTGGAAAGATACCGCGATATGGCTTGCTGGTAGAGGTGCTGGTGGATATTGGACCTGGCACGGTATTGTGGCTTCAAACTTCTCAGAGTTTTCTCCTGTGTGGGCAGAAGGAAATCCTACGTCCAGCAGTCAAACTGACTGCGTTCTATTCCATAGCAATGTGCAAGGCATATATAACTCTCAATGCAAAAACAGCTTTCAAACTGCATTTTCACTATGTGAGACACCTCTACAATAATTCAAAGTTTGGTTTATTTATCTCCTTCTTCATAATTGAGAGCACATAACTCCTTTCAGTTGAAGTAATCCAGGATTTATCCACTCTTTTAAGACAGAGAAACTTGAGCTAGCTATCAGCACATTTAAAAATCTTTGATGTGTCAGAAATTTTATTTACCAAATATTAAGGAATGTTTTAAATCTTGTGTCTGGTTCCTAAATCAATCAGAGCTTATTGTATTGTTGAATATTTGATTTTCTTCTTTACTATTTTACCATAAATAAATTGGACCTTTTTAAGAAAAATAAGTCTGAAATATTGAGAGTTATTTCTGCACCTTGATGATTCTAGTCTACTGTTAGCTCATTCTATATAAGTATCAGGCTGCTTTTACACTGGGCGATAATTGTACTGAGTTGTCGTCTCATGCAGTAACCGGCCAGTGTGAACACCTTGGTACAATACCTCTATTTATTTCCCTATTGTGTTATATATGAATCATGCTGTCTTGCTAACTCCAAAAGCCTGTTTCAAAACGTTATACTCACCATGAATAACCACTCAAAATGTAGTTCAAAACCTGTATTTTAATATTATATCATTTCTGTCAAATCCTGAATATTGCAATCTTTTTTACAGGCCTGGAAAGAGCACCAATCAAAATTTCCCCCATTCTTACTGCACATTTCCATTGCCAACATGGACACCATCTAAGGTTATAGATGCATTATGCTTTAGATTTCATATAATTTTATTTTTTGAATTTCAATTCTTTACACATATGAGAATCTTTCCATAGCATTCTTCAACTCACCAATGCAATAGCTTGGCTTTTCCAGCTTGCTTTTGATCAAATTTTTTATTCATTTTGCTTCGAGCAGTGGTTCAATATGGCTGATGCACCCTTGCCCGAGCCGAGTGGGTGAGCAGGCCGAGAGCTGAAATGGCTAGGGCATTGCTGGTTGCAGACAATAATCGCACTGTTACTGGCCAATGAAAATCTTTCAATGTAGCTACTCAACTAAAGACACTTCTCTTTATCACATGAACTTTTGGGTTTTCCACTTTTGCAAGCAAGAATGACTGCTTACAACATAAATAGGTTTATAAAGGAGCTCCAGGGTCGGCCTGAAATTTATAGCAGTGCACATCCTATTTACTGTTTCAAAAGGCAGGAGAAGCTTGCTGAATCGGGAGCTATTTTCAAGATGACAGGTTAGAGAATGAGAAACTTTTATCCAAGTCCTTGGAGAAGCATGCAAATACTTTATAACATTATACTTTTTTTTAGTATTTTTGTTGATACATGCTGATGCCAACTAGCTACTGCCTAGGTCAAGTCCATTTTCCTGATGTGGAATGATCAATATGTCTGTACAGTATGAACCAAGAGTACTCCCCTTGGTATGAACAATGAAATAATAATACAATTAGAATAATAATATTTCTTCAGTGACTGTTTTTGTGTAACTGTTATAAAGAAGTAACTGTTATTCCTTGCTGTAATGTTCGATGTTATTATTGTCTTCCAGGTAAACAGGCTAATACTAAATACAGTTCGTTCAGGTAACAGTATGTAAAAGCTAAAAATATGATCGAAGGAGAGACAAGATCTGGGGCACAGGTTCGAAGAAGATAAAAGTATTGCCATATTACGATGCCTGTATGTTTCTTAGGGATCATGTTGAGGTTTGCTCCCAAGCTGACTCAATTCATCTATCACCTCTATCAGATGAAACTAATGACCAGTCAGCTGAGGTAGGAATATATATAATGTACTTATGCAGTAGGCCTGATATTCTTCTCATTTCAACTACACAAGAACAAAAAGCCTACAAAGCTGCAACATAATCAGTACCTATAGACACATTACCCTTCTACATTCAAAAGAGTAAGCAAAGGCTGTAATTTCTACATTAATCAATCAAGACTAGCCAGGGCAGGTTCAATGTGCTTGTACACAGAGTCTGTCCTAACTTAATTGAGCTTATTTCTTCACAAAAGATTAATCGTGATACTACATGTATATGTCTCAGTTAAATCACCATTGTGATTCATAGGACGAGGCCAGTCCAGCACTGGACGATGACTTACCACACCACACACCACTACCACACCACACCCAGTTTCTGTCTCAGCAACATCCAGACCAGGGAAAAGACATCAAGTGAGGATGTTTACTCTATCATCCTGGAGCAAGCCTGCGGACAACTTAAACAGCTAGGTGAAAACATAATTCAACCGAAGAAGCCATCACAACGAGCTGAGCAGGATGACTGCCACATTTATGCGATGTATATTGCCAAACATCTGCGTCAAATCACTGACCCCCGAACCATTGCATTATGTAAACTGAAAATTGAGGAAGTGTTATTTCAAGCTCAATTTTGGCCTTCTCAGCAACCTAACACCAATCCCTTCATGGCACCATCACAATTTTATCAGCCGCCACCGCCAGCTGCTACTTCAATGAGCCTACCCCATATTTACCACGATATGGATATTGGCTATTTAATACTAAGCGTTTCCTCTAATCAATCAAGCAACATATGTCTTCTTTTTTTTGTAGGAACTTGACTCTGTGATATGTTTAGCCTTTTAATTTCATTGTGCTATCCTGATGTAAAATTGCTCTGCTGCGATGTTGATGGAAACAGAACGATTTCAACTTTGGATTATTAGGCCCTTGGCATAAAATGAGTGCTTGTGACCTATACCCTGTTACAGATTTTCAGCAATGAGGCACCATGACCAGTGCGACCTTGATAAGTAGAAACTTCAATTCAGATGACCTCATTTAGCTGATGTCAAGCTTAATTAGAAGTTTTTTAGGTGTAACAGCATCCTGTTTTTACTTTAACTTCAAGTTCATATTCTGACAGACTTTTTTAAACCCACTTATATTGCGTTTTTGAATTTGAGTTAATCTTCACTGTCTTTTTCAGCCTTGAGTTTCCAACAAAACAAACCTTCATGTCTTATGAAATGTCATCACAAGGGTATATTCCACCTGACCCTGCTAGAGATACTCAACTGTTTCAGAATGTGTATGGTGACCCTAAATCACAACACAAGTAAGTTGAAGATAGCTGTTAGACACTGAATGAGCCTGTTCTTCAACTTGAGGTCATAGAACATATCTGAATATCATGATTTATATATCAATCCTTTGAATGACAGATGCAGTTTGTTTTGTATTTCCACACAATTGATCAGTTCCTGTTAGAAACGACTGATAATGCCATACTTTTAAGCTAAGGTCTCAATCAATTAGCATCTACTCTTGCCTCATTACTGGCGATATTGTGAAATGTCGCTTACCTTCTTTCTGTTTTGGCCAATCAGCTATTCCTACATCGAGAACCATCGTCCCCATCCTCCGGAAAATCCTCAAAGCAGAGTACAGTCAAACAACAAGAAAGAAAAAAATGGTATTGAGTAAAGGTGCCTTAGCCTGTATGACTTGCTCTATCGTGGTGGTTTTGCTGATCACAATGGCTATATTTGCAGCTGGGTATGTGACGCTGCAAAATAAGATAGCCAAACTATCTGAACTGAATGATCAATGTAAGTACCGCAATCTTCTAGAAAGCTGCAAGTGAAATGATCAAAATTTTAAGGAAACAAAATGCGCATACTATTACGTTGTCTTGTCAGCATTTTTGCCCTCATGGTTTTGTTCACTTTGATAGATCTTTTGCTTCAAGGTTAACTGAGCTAAAATCTAAAATCTGTAATATAGCTTTAAGATAGCTTTTCAATCGCTTGATGACAGAACCATATAACATGTGTAATATTGCCACCTGTATTGAGCTATATAGTTTACTTTCATTGACAAGGTATGGGAGAATTAACAAGTGTGGGATCACAACTACTGGATATAAACGAAACATTACATAGGCTTGAATTGATTGGGAATGCAACTGAGGGTAATCCTGCTACTTTTATAAACCCCCTTTCTCATGCAAGCCAATCTGGCAAATTCGCTACCTTAAAGCGCTAGGATTGAACAAGCTGACATTCCATAACAATTATTTGCCATGCCAAGACAATAATAAGCCGGAAGCTTCTGTAACATGATTGAATCATGGTGCATTATACCCAGGTCTACTGAAGAGTTAATTTTATTTCTCCCATTTCCATTCATAGTGGTAATAATGCAAGGTAATGATATCACCCTATGTAAGAAAATTATGTAAGAAAATCACCCTATGCTAAATTGATCAGGGCTGAGCTGTGCAATCTCATAGTAAACAGTATGAGTCAGATAAATAACTTCGTTGTCCTTATGCCTTAATGATTACCATCGGCCATATCATATTTGTTATAGATAATGACTATATTTATGTTGCAAAACTTATTGACTTATCAAGAGGATTGCCAGGGGAGCCTCGGCTGGTTGGCCCTACTGGAGCACCAGGTCCGGTTGGTGATGAGGGTGCAAGGGGACCGATCGGACCTCCAGGAGGTACAGGCTCAGTAGGATCACCAGGTACTGATGGGAGTGATATGCTGACAGATGGCCTGGACAAGTTGGAGAAGCTGGACCACCAGGTGTACGAGGAGCGTCTTGACCTCCTGGAAGTCCTCGAACAGATGGCTCTCCGGGTACTAATGGGGAAGGTGGCGAGCCTGGAATATGCCCCAGCACTTGTAAGCCGATGGTTCAAACAATGCCCAGCACACCAGTCAACACAACAGACTTGGTGACTCCAACAACGGGACAAGGTCGGTCTTTGATTTAATCAAATTCTTTCGTTCCGTTAACATTGAAATGTGTAGCACATGAGTGATGCTGATACTAAATCATTAGTAGTAATTTATACATTGTGTATAAATCCACCGGCCGAAAAATACGGAGTAGTAAGGTCTGATGTTCCCTCCCAAATCTCTGACCTGTTCTGGTTTGTTCAAACTTTGCATTATTATCGATAATACACAGTTATACTCCTAATAAAAGGATGAAATTAGTTCTGACAAATGGCACAATTTAAATGGTTAATGACTTTGAACAAGTATACCCTTAATTACCACAAATTATTGGAAGAGTAACACAACAGTATATAAGGGTTTGTAATTAAAAGGGTCAATTATATTCAACTAGGTAGGTTGTTGGTAATAATTTAATACTGTGGTATCAACATTTGAAAATGATTTGCCAGTAAGTCAAGATGATCTAACAAAAATCCTCTTGTTGATGGACCATAGGAATTACTGTCATAATTATTTCCGCTATTATTTCTATCTGTTAGCAGGTCACTGCTCCGCCTTCCATCTTTACAACTCTGTATCACGGAGCTGTCTACGTTTGGTGAGGCAGACGAGGACATGGCTGGAATCTCAGTCTTATTGTAGGAGTATTGGTGAGGAGTTAGCTACTTTAGGCACCAAAGCATCAGTTGACTGGCTGTTATCCTACAGCAACTCAAATGCAAACTCAAGTAAGAGATGCCGACTTTCAGTACGCATTTTCTTTTAATTATAATCACTTGATACGTACACCCATACAACATTACTATCAAGCGTAAAATCTTATCATGGATTTAACATTTCAGCTTGTTGACGAAAAACCGATGTAAGTTCCCTATCTGTTGATGATATCCTAATATTATCCTCAAGAAGTAGGAGGCCGCTCAGTTGGTTAGGGCGCCGTCCTTCAGCATGCACATGTCAAAGGTCCTGGGTTCGAATCCCACTGCAGTGTATAGACTACCTGGGGTTCGGTTGGCCCCCAGGTGTGCTCCGACCTGCCTTCAAACATTGCGGTGTCGCCATTAAGTCACTACAATTTCGCCAGGCAGGTGAGAAGACAACCAAATTTAATAATTTTTTTTAATCTTGATAACCCTTTATCTGTCCATAGATTGGAAAGATGCCCATATGTGGCTCACCGGTAGAGGTGCTGGTGGATATTGGACCTGACATGGTATTGTACCTTCAAACTTCTCAGAGTTTTCTACAGTGTGGGCAGAAGGAAACAGTCAACTCGACTGTACACGGTTCAATGGCAATGTACAAGGCATATATAGCCATAAGAATCCTTGGGGGTCCAACTATACATTTGGTTCCAGCATTAAAGATTTACCGCTTGTACAACTTCACTATAAATATTTATTTTCAACCAGTGTGTTAGTAAAATGACCATTTAGTTGCCCTCTCAACTTTTTTTTCCAGTGGTGACGACTCACTATAAAGTTTGTTGTTAATAATTGGTACTTGGTAATTGGTAATTGATATGGAAAGAGGCCATAACATTGTGTCCCTCAATTGGAGTCACACCAAAATGATCAAATTTCAGCAGCGTACAACTTTTACCTACACAGTTTGCTTTCAAAGCTTCATTCTTTCGCATTCTTTTTTCTGAGCCAAGGAATTGACCTTTTCCGTTTGCATTTTATATTTAAGCTGAGGTATTTGCCACTCTCTTTGCATTTGCATTCAATTGAACTCCTGACAGACATGAAGGCAGAGACCTGAGTAATGTGATATTTTGATATGAGTGTTTGCTAGTAGAGAACAGTCATAAAGGTTGCCATTGATTCTCATTTATTTATTCTAATCATTCATATATTCAGTGCATATCTAATGTACTGTAAGCAGGTATAAACAGTAACATCTAAATTACATATAGATTGTTGTGAGAACACAAGCCACTTAATTACAATAACATATCTTGACCAAATTTTCAGATGACAGAAATATCAGGATTTTATCAAGTTATTGGTAATGATAATAGTATTCAATTATTGGTTCAAAATAACACTCAACAGTGCACTTAAAAAGTCATCTTTTTTTATAGACGAATTTAAATCAACTTGTAATCAACTGTAATAATTAATTAATTTTCTACCCAGTTTCAGATTATAACCCTGTTTCATTAATACCATAATGCAAGCTTTTGCTCGAAAAAGCTATGTTTTAGAGGGATAATTATAAGTTGTCTCCTTTCTTGGCAAAGAAAAGACAATCTTTAAGCCTTCTTATATCAGAATTTATTCTTAGTTGACAACTGTCATATTCCTGTTTGGCTGTGGGATGAATTTTTCACAGTTTCGGTCAGTTGCGTGCAGCTTGCTATTGCACTGATCTTTCTGAATTTGGGTCACAGCCTGGGACGGTCTTTGTTTACTGTCAAACAACAAGATATAGAGATTTTACACATAATTGAACTTTGAAGATGGTCATATTGTTTTTAACTTCAGGTAGCAATGTACTAAACTACTGGTGCTTTTCTACTGGGCTGTATAGCATTGATGGGTTTATCCATTGAACAGTACTAATCATTTAATCTTCCGTGTGCTTGCATCAGAATCTATGATCTTCTTAAATATTAAGGCCAACCCCCCCCCCCCCCCGTCAAATCCACATTAAATGCGCCAAAATTGGAGTATATTGGTGTTATCAGTATAGCTACAAATCCTCTCCTTTTCTTCCTATGAAAAACGCAGGTCCGTAGTATAGGGAAAGTGGTAGGGGCAGCAAAAGTGCGGAGAGAGAGAAGTGCTGTAATCTCTTCCCTACGCAATTTAAGGAATTTAATTAGCAAAAGGTTTTCCCGGAGAGCCGACAAGAATTATTCAATTATAGTGTTTTGAGGCCACTGTTATTAGCTTTCTAGGGGAGGCAGTGCCTCTTTGACTCCCCTAGAACTACGGGCCTGTAACGTTATAAGTTTGAGTAGATGTTAAGTAAAGGTGTTTCACCTTATGATGGCCCTTAAGCCGTCTAGAATTGAGTAGTTTTAGCTTAATGTGCTACATAAGAAAGAGGCTGATAGATATGACAAGGGCTGCCTGACCTGAACAAACAACATTTTGAGTAGGAGGTTGCTCAGTTGGTTAGAGTGCTGGGATTTCAGCAAGCAGGTGTCGAAGGGCATGGGTTAGAACCTCACTGCAGTCCCGTAACCCATGGGGTCTGGTTGGCTCCTAGGTGTGCCTTGACTTGCATACAAACTGAAAGCAAAACTAGCGCAGAAATTGTAGCCTTGCCTTTAAGGCGACTGCTATGTTGCCGCCCATGCTCTGGAATGGGTTTGTGATAGCCACCAGACTTTAATTAACCAATACTCAACCATTGGACAGTGTTGTTGTTGTGTTGTTGTTTATCCAAAAAGATAGAGAAGGCAGGTAGGTAACAAAATGAAGTTAGCTACAATAGCAATCCCGTCGAGTCATAGGTAAATGACACTTCAGATGTGTACATGATAATAATATTACATATCGCCTTTTTTGACTTTTCTATGCATACAAAAGGCTTTAAGTCCGCTCACAGCATTGAACGCAGAGCCCTAAAATCAGCAATTAAGCAAACCAATAGTCACTTCTGACATCCAGCTCAACGCAGTTTTGAAAGGTTAACCATGAATAGTATGAGCCAAGCTAAGAAATACACATTATGACAGAATGTTATAATACATGAAGCTTTGTCATTTTAAGCCATAGAGTTATTATATACTCTAGAGTGGACAATGCAGTGCTCAAAATGTCCTACTTAATTATTGCGAAATTCATGACGAGACGCAATCTGGTTGTGCATGGCTAGTGCCTGTATCATATAAGTTATCATTGAGAATATAGGAATTGAGCATGAAAATTTATGTTTTAGAGCGCTAATAGCCATTTTTTTGGAAAATTTTTTATGTCACACCATGTGGAACACTTTCACTTGCAGCCATTGGAAAATTTTTCTGTGTTTTCCCAACCGCAAACACATCATTGTGATGAAAAGAAATTACCGGGCTAGCTTGTTTTTTTCCACCTTTCTCTCAACCATAAGTTGGATTCTGTCTCTTTTACTCATATGTCATCCATCAAGTGAGTTAATGTTATTTGTTCAGTATAAGGTGTACACATAGCTTGTGGAAAAGCTGACTGGAGGTTAAAAGCCGGCCGCTAAGTTCCGCCATTTGCAGAAGCAATTTACATACGGTTCTGACTAAGATTCGGCGTTTAGATTTGGCTATGTCATTTAAAGCTCTAAATTTCCTCCCCGGTGGTGTCCTCTAGTTTTTGAATTCGCAAAACAATTCAACCATACACAGCAGGTTTTGAAAGCATATAAATGAATGTATTTTGTAACAAACTTCTTTGATAAGTCGCTGAGTATCAAGTTAATCTTTGAATGGAAAACTCACATACATACCTATCCAGACTGACTCCAGATTTTTCAGAACAAACACTCACTAATGTGACATTTTAAGTGGACGGATATTTCTGATTTCTCACCATACTTGAAATAAGGGACCATTTGCTTCAGAGCGGTCGTTGATGTTTGATACAATTTTCTGGTATGATTATTATGACTATGGTTGTTGGTTTGTGTTTGTAAATTAGTTGAGATGGCAACTTCAGCATAATACATAATATTTTGTATATACTCCAGTAAAGGCGCTGGCAGTTGATGTATACATGTGTATTTGTTTGCATAGTTTTGAGGGATGGGGGATTAGTGTAGTAGTTTTCAATCCTTTGAGTTAGCATTTCATACAGCTGTGATTCTCTGTCAGAATTGGATTGATGCTATAAAAATATAAGAGAGGCAACCAGAAAGTGATCTTATGAGCACTGAGGACTGACAGTAACACCACATCTGATTTTAGCACCAATCTTAATTGATCTTCTTTGACATAAGAAACCAAAAAGCTTATAATAATACCCTCAATAAAGTAATGTTATCTGGAGAGCAAATCTGAATCTTGAAATTATGTACACTGTGACTGAAAATGAGGCAAACTGCAAACTTTTACACCTCCGATCATTTGTTCACAGGCTACTTGTACTTCATTTAACCAAAAATAAAAATAACCAACTGAATGTGTAACATATGGCTGGCAAGTGGCAGTAGAAAAAACAAGCTAGCCCGGTAATTTATTTTCATCACAATGATGTGTTTGCGGTTGGGGCTTTGGCTTATTTTCATGGGAAATCATAGAATATTTTTCCAATGGCTGCAAGTGAAAATACCTTCAAGTGTTCCACATAGTGTGCCATGAAAGATTTCCGAAAAAATGGCTTTAAGTGCTCTAAAACTTAACTTTTCATACCCAATTCCTAAATTCTCAATGATAAATTATATGATACAGGCACTGGCCATGCACAACCAGATTGCGTCGTGTCATGGATTTCGCAATTATTAAGTAGGACAAAAACTGATGCTATTTTTGTACACATTGTCCACTCTAGAGTATATAATAACTCTATGTTTTAAGCCATCAAAACACTTTTGCCTGACTTCTCAAATAGAAATTGACCTACTTATCATAGGCCATGGGAAATCATTAGCAGACAAGATCAACATAATTGACCACACCCATAACAATCCCACACTAGAAACCGAATGGTGATTGGTGAGTAAATAAATAGTCCAGCAGTCAATAAGAACTATGGGTGTCAATTTCCTCTTGGTTGGAGAGTACAGCCTTGCACATTTACTGAGACATGACAAGAAAAACGGAAGAAAAACTTTTATTTGTATCTTGATTGATTTCATATATTTGTCATGAGTATTAAAAAAACACTATGATTTTTGTTCTGGGTGTAAACTTTCCATAAAGTAGTTGTTTTAGAGATTTGCCCTTTTCTCAACATTTGCAATAGTTGTTTACGGCTTTTTAACACAACATTCCTATAGCCAAACATAATTTACTTGAATTCTTTTTTTTTATTAACAAAAGAATCATTGACGTCAATTTCTCCATGCTATGATCTTAGAGTGGTCTGTAAACATAAGCCTGTATACAATAAAGTTGTGTTTGTAGATTCTATTCTTACAAATGAAATAATATTTATTTAAAAGCCCCATATCTGAGTGCCTTATGACATAATTCCATTCAAGCAGTATTGAGTGTTCATAGCAATATCTACATAGGGCAAATAAACACACCCAAACATCCTGCTTCACCCTCTTTAAAGCTTACTGCAGACGAGCGTGTATTTATCGCGCTAGTACCCGCGATTTTATCGCGGCGAGTTTACTCGCCCATGAAATTTACTGCACACACAAGCGGGTTATTAGCCAACGATAAAGTTCCTTTTGTTGCAGCAATCCAATAGGATTGCAGAATACTAATCATATGCGGTCCTGTATTTTCCCAGGGTTCATAACAACATATCAACAGGAGAGCTGAAAGAGATAAGTTCTATTACCAATATATTTGAGGAAACTTTGTGATTGATACAATTTTAATATGGCTGATAATAGACTGGTTACCTTGATGATACTCTATTGCTTATACTGCTTCCATATGTTTAGCCTGTATCTAAATAGGGCTCATGAGGTTGAAATTAGAAGCAGAGTTTGGGTCAGTGAGTTGAATAGCCATAACCAGAGAAGATCTGAATTTCATGCATATCTGTTGTATAGAGATTTAGATGATGTAAGTGCACATTACCGGTATACCAGAATGAATAAACAAACATTTGACTGGTTGCTCAGGAGGCTTGAGCCTAGGATTGCAAAGCTTGATACCACTATGAGACAAGCTATATCTCCAATGGAGAGGCTTTCTATCACACTCAATTACTTGGCAACTGGTAACAGTTTTACTTATATTGCTGACAGGTATATGCGAGGAGCCAGTACGGTTGGGGAGATTGTTGAGGAGACATGTCAAGCTATTTGGGATGAGTTCAGTCCAGAATATCTGTCCCTACCATCAACTCCTGAGGAATGGTGCACTGTTGCAAAAGAGTAAGTATTTTATGCTATTTTGTGCCCTGTGAACATTGAAAACCATTGCCTATTTGTTTATTTTTCATGTATGTGTGTGAGTCATTTTTGCCTACCTGAGGTAAACATGGTTCAATTTCACTGAGCCCCTCATCATCTAGCTCTAGAGGAATTGTATAGCCATCAATCAATTGTTTTAAATCTACTCAATTGGTGATAAGGCACATGTTATTAAGATCTACTAATCTTCGGTAGATTATGACTGACTGATACTTTGCCTAAACAATGGCATTACAACAAACTCCATAAAATTGTGAATTTGTGCCATTCATCATTGTTTTAAATCTACTCACTTAGTGATCTGGCACGTGTTATTGACTTGTAATAGCTTATGGTTGAAGATTATCTACTAATTTTCGAAAGATTATGATTGATACTTTGCCTAAACAATGGCATTGCAACAAACTCGTAAATTTTAAGCCTACAAGTGGCACATTTAGGAAAGCCTCTCTCTAGAATTTGCTAAACTATATATACCTATTCATTTCTTGCAGTTTTGAGAGCGTTTGGCAATTCCCTAATTGTCTTGGTGCAGTTGATGGGAAGCATGTAAAAATCAGAAAGCCTCCGAACAGCGGGTCAGCTAACCACAATTACAAAGGCACATTTAGTATAAATCTCATGGCAATGTGTGATGCTCACTACCGGTTTCTGTACATCGACTGTGGAGCTGATGGTAGATGGCAGGACACATCTGTTTTGGCTGATGGGTCGTGGTTTGGATATGGCTTGGTGAATGGTGAGCAATCTAAACTTTAATTATAAGAAATCACTGATATACACTTTGTCCATCCAATCAGATTTGAAAAGTCAAAGGTTTAAAACTCCTTATGGTGAAGTCTGTCATAAAATATTTGACAAGTAATGATATCGTCAGCAACCGAACTCCCACAACTCATTGGATTGAAACGAAAAATTCTCAGAGGAAGATTCAAAATTCACTGACGATTTACGTTTTTTAGCATTGTGTTGGCCTTAACATGACTATAGGTATTTCACAATTTTCTTGTAGATGGTATAAGATCAGTTCCACCACCTGATGAAAGAGGTCTCCCTTATGTTTTTCTTGGCGATGAAGGATTCCCACTCAAGCCATGGTTCATGAGGCCATTTCCTGGTAGCAATCTTGGAACTCTCGACAAGAAGATTTTTAACTACAGACTGAGCCGTGCTAGAAGAGTTATTGAGAATGCATTTGGTAAGGAAAATTATTTTGTGTGGAATCATAACAATGCTAACAACTCCCCATCATTCATGATTATCACCACCAGGTCCTGCCCCACTCCCTCCCCACCACTCTCATCAGAAGTGTTATAGCTTAAACTAAATGATAACTTAGTTTTACCTAGTCATAACTGGTCCTTGTTTCTTATACCGCTGGTGTTGACTAAGTCAAGTTGCTTGCAGTATTCTGTCTACAATCACCATGATGTACTTACATCCGCGTACTTCACTGCCTGACAGTGGGAGATAATAATATATCACTTATGCCTTTTTCAGGGATACTGACAGCTAGATGGCGGGTACTAACTACAGACATGACAGTGCAAAATATTCCACGAATAAGGACAATAGTAAAGGCTACCTGTGTGCTCCACAATATCCTACGGGAGCAGATTATCGCTCATCACATACCAGAAGGATTTGTTGACCACGAGGATGTTGGAGCTAGAGGTCCGTTGCAGCAAGTTATTAGGTTAGGAGCATGGAGAGACGAAGTTAGGGAGTTAGATGATATGACACTTATGAGTGGTACTAATGTTTCAATAAGAGCAAAGAAAGTGAGGGACAGGTTTTGTAGATTTTTTAGCAGCGCTGAAGGCTCAGTCTCCTGGCAGGAGAGTAGAGTAACCTGGACTGGCAATAGAAGACCAGCCACGGATTAATATGATATTACCGTCATTGCATGTACATATTATATAGCTCTTACAATCTTTCTGCTATGATCACCATGTATTTTTATCTGAAGTTCACTGAGATTTGAGCAGTAATTTGTCTTTTTCCAATATATAGTTTGAATCATTTATATATTATATTACTTACGTTACTTACAATTCAACAAAAAATTAATTCTAACTTACATCCGTACATTCTAACCTGGACTGGCAATAGAAGACCATCCACTGATTAATATGATATTACCGTCATTGCATGTACATATTATATAGCTCCTACAATCTTTGTGCTATGACCACCATGTATTTTTTTCTGATGTTCACTGAAATTAGAGCAGTAATTTGTCTTTCCCCAATATATAGTTTGAATCATTTACATATTATATTACTTACGTTACTTACAATTTGACAAAAAAAGCTATATGAGACTGAATAGGGGAGATGTCCCCATATAATGACCGGCAAATCATAACATCACGCCCCCTCCCTCTAGTCAGATTTGACACGTACAGGCTATATGAGACTGCATAGGGGAGATGTCCCCATATAATGACCGGTAAATCATAACATCACGCCCCCTCCCTCTAGTCAGATTTGACATGTACAGGCTATATGAGACTGCATAGAGGAGATGTCCCCATATAATGACCGGTAAATCATAACATCACGCCCCCTCCCTCTAGTCAGATCTGACTCGTACAAGCTATTTATGAGACTGCATAGGGAGACGTCCCAATTTAATGACCGGTAAATCATAACGTCACCGCCCCCTTCCTCTAGTCAGATTTGACACGTACAGGCTATATGAGACTGCATAGGGGAGACATCCCCATATAATGACCGGTAAATCATAACATCACGCCCCCTCCCTCTAGTCAGATCTGACTTGTACAAGCTATATATGAGACTGCATAGGGAGACGTCCCAATATAATGACTGGTAAATCATAACGTCACCGCCCCCTTCCTCTAGTCAGATTTGACACGTACAGGCTATATGAGACTGCATAGGGGAGACATCCCCATATAATGACCGGTAAATCATAACATCACGCCCCCTCCCTCTAGCCAGATCTGACTTGTACAAGCTATATATGAGACTGCATAGGGAGACGTCCCAATATAATGACCGGTAAAAATGACCGGTAAATCATAACGTCACCGCCCCCTTCCTCTAGTCAGATTTGACACGTACAGGCTATATGAGACTGCATAGGGGAGACATCCCCATATAATGACCGGTAAATCATAACATCACGCCCCCTCCCTCTAGTCGGATTATATTATATATCAAGACTGCCCCTGACTGTTTTATGCATTGTAACTAATCGAGTTGATAAATATTTTCATACTGTTCACGTAATTTGGTTTAATTAATTTAATTATATCTATATTATGAGGTAGCAGAAGATATATGCAATTTGCAAGAAAAAAATGTGGTATGACAAAAATTGAAGATATAATGGATGATTTAAAAATTTAACGTTTCGGAGTGACAAAAATGTTGAGTTTAGTATAAAGTTGAGCATATGAATAAAAAACATGGAGAAGGTACTGACAAATTTGTTATGACTAGATGCTGGAGAAAAAAATATACAAGGGAAAGTTATTAATCAAGTGATATATGTATGTATGTAGAGCTTATTGATAATAGTTAGTCCAATACTTCAAAGTTCATGGCGCTTCCTACCATCGAGCTTGTTGATTGCATATTATTAGGATTAGTGTACTTTTCTAGAACTTCAAAAATGTCTATCTGGCATCGCATTTTCTGGTGAAGGGGTACCCTTTGAAGCGCTTCGTCGATAGCCAGTGCCATATGACTTGCTTGGGGTGCTGTAGCTCCTGGTGACGACGTTGAGTTGAGTTGCGTAGCTAAGTCCCTAAATACATCCTTCATATCACTCATATGCTGGACTATCGGATTTTCTATGTCAGTTTTTTTGGTTGTCTTCTTAGATTTTTTTGGCGTGGGTTCTGGAAGGTCTGTCTGTGGTGTTTTTGAGGCCGGGAGCGTGCTGGAACTGCAAGGTTCCTCTGTACTGTAGGCAACATTACTGGCAGATTGCGATCGGATACTTGTCTCAGTGCTGTAAAAAGAAAATGCCAGAAATGAAACTAAATTTATCATGATTGAAGCCCATGGTCATGTGGAGGGTGAGTCATGTTCATCTCCACAGCCCCCATTACCGGTATCCTCATGTGCAAGAATGAGTAAGCTTGATATGTAGGAATGTGTGCAGTATGAAGTATTGCAGTATGTATGAGTCAGTCATGTGCAGCTGAACTTGCAGGTCATGAGCTTAGCATTGGCTTGCAATGAAATTTGATTGTCGCCAAAAAAAGCAGCGATTAGTTACGAATTTTTTTCAAGTCATCGGACTTGACAGTCTTGTGGTTGGTAGCAAAATTTTAGGTATAACTGCCACAGGATCGCTGAGAGAATAAATGACAACATATTATATCTAGCTTGTCTTAGTTGTCAACTTTGGTCTACACCGTCAGCTGAAATTTATATTAATTTCTTATAAAAAATTTGTATCCTTATTTATGATACCAGTAAGTTGATAGGATATAACTATCAGCCTCATAATTACCTTGTTCTTGTGGTATAATCATCCAGCCATGTCATGGTTTTGAAAAGTGGCCACTCTTTTCTTTTTCTTTTGGGCTGGTCTGGCGTGTCGCCACTCCCTGACCGACTCAGTTTTGCGTTATCCCGCTTAATCTGATGGTAATAGTCTTTCAAATTTTTGAAAGTCTTCTGAACTTCAGCGGCTACAAAAAAAAAGATTATCAGATATTTGATTAATAATCAGGAGAGAATGTGCATACTTGCTACATTACCATCTGCAAAGGGGAATACCAAAGTATTGTTGTTCAGTGTGGCTACTAAATTTGATTCTGGAGACATGTCGCCACACATACATGCTCCAGATGAGCAATGACTCATTGTTCCTGAGGAGCCATTGCACAGAGAGACTCAGAAAGTCGCTTCTCTCCCATATGTCAATGGACAATGGACTTAAAATTCAAATTGCAGAATTCAAAGAAGTGACTCCAACTGATGGGATTTCACTGAGACAGATTCAGAAACTCACCACTTTCCCACAAACAGCTTAACATGCCAAAACTTATTTATTTTTCACTCAACTGTTAACAAAAGCACTGTTTCAGACTGATGGGATTTTGCAGGAGAAGATACAAAAAGCGCTACTTTGCCTGCAGACATGTCCCACTAATTAACAAGGGATTAATGTTTTAAATTACTGCTAATGAATGTATGGACAGTTACTGATGGGATTGTGTCAGGGCGTTAACACCATGAGGTAGAAATAACTTGCACTGAACGATAGCCAACTAACGGAAATAAGTAGAGAAATGTTGTCAATTTGCCTTGAAATACCTGGAGGCTTAAATATGGCTCAGAAAAAGTTTTGCAAAAGGCGGAGATATAAGCCTAACAAATTATACTAAACTGAGCCTACAAAACCTTGCATGTTTAGATAAACCAACATGCAACTACAAGACAATAATTTTACTAAGCTTTTTCACGTGCAATATGATTTCTGTCTACAATTGATATCAGTTACACAGTCCTGTCTAATAATCAATGTGTAGGTCACACTAATGAATCGCCATCAATGGAGTCGTTGAAAAAGTGGTTGACAATATATCAGACCCATGTGTAACTTTCGGGTTTGCAAATTACAGATAGGAGGCTGAGAGATGAGCCTAACAAATCGTTAAAAACCGAGCCTGCAAAACCTTGCATGTTTCAATAAACCAACATGCCCTGTTTGCGACTACAAGGCAATAACTTTACTAGCCATTTCATGTGCAACATTATTTCTGACTAGAATTGTTATCGGTTACACAGTTCTGTCTTATTATCAGTGTGTAGGTCAAACTGATAAATCCCATCAATGGAGTGATCGAAAAAGTGGTTGACAATCAATTCTGGCTACCCTACCACTCATATTTGTCTCATGCAACCGACTGGGATAAATCTTCTCTCACAAATGTGAAGGGTGTTAGTTTTGAACAATGAACAGTTATTTTCTAGTCTGCAAATTACAGATGAGATAGAAAGAAAACAGAACAGTTACCTTGGTACAATTGTCCTGTCTATGAAATAAAAACAAAATAACTGACAGGTGTTGTTGAATGGATAGAGAAACTATTAACAAATGTTGTTACTCACCAGTCCATTCTCCATGTGCCTTAAGTTTAGTGAGCTCACTAGCTATCTCCACTCTGGCATTTTCAGCTACTGTCCTATCATGGTACTCCTTGCTCCTGATATCATATAGGCATGGGTATGTCTTGACTAAGTTTATCAAAACCTCTCTGGATTCATGGGTAGTTGAGACGATGGTTGACATGATGACTGATTTCTAGTTATAATTCTTGACAAGTGTGTGACTGATGTGGTGACTGATAGTTAGTTCGATTGCTACTAACCTGCTGAGTTCTGCACACAATATTTATACTGCTCCCATGGCAACGTGGTTATTAATAAAGCCGCCATAAATGTAACTATAATTAGCCAATAGGGGCATACTATCGCGGTAAAAGATTCACATCTAGCAATGAGCCAGCGAGCAAGATATAGCCAGTGTAGCGAGAAAAAGGGGAGGAGCCTATGTCACTAAGTAAATAAAAAACAATCGCGCATGGCTTATTACTCGCTCGTCTGCAGTCCCCTTAACACATACTAATTTTAGTTAAATCCGAGTGATGCAAGACCACTGAGGTAAGAAAGATTTCAATTGAATCATCTACAAAGTGATCATAGCCTGTTGTGATCCAATTTTTCGTTGACATTTATAGCGGCTTAACACCATAGATTCTAATGTGTAAGATGGGACACGTTTAGCCTGTACTGCCGACTTGCTTTTAGTTGATGTTAGACACAGTTCCTAACAAAGTAGCATTTTAAAAGGCTGTATACCAAACCAAAACCATGCCCTGTACCACACAGAATTTTGTTGAGATCTGTATAATGATAAAATCAAATATCCCAATATTGATATCTAAAGATGTTACACACAAAGGCACAGTTAAAAGAGCAAACCTAGCCATTTTGACAGGTTGGGATCTCCTGAGATGAGTGTTACAATCCACAGTGTTGAATGCTAACTACACAGGATGTAAGGCATGTGCAGAGCCAAAAATTGCTCCTATTATTACTTCATGTATTTCTATCGAAATAAAGTTAAATTCATTTATAATATGCGATGAGTACAGCTTTGACGTGTTTTTTTTTTCATCGAACGGAGGCAATTGTGACTGTTTAAGCAACTAAGGCCCATCAAATAAGCACTTTGATAGGAGCTGTTCCTAGGGTGCGAAACATGTTCTTGACAGACAAAACAAGTTTGAATGTGTCATCTTGCAGAGCAATGAATTTCATGAATTGCTAGGACTAACAATGCAGAGACAGTATAGGTGAAATTCCTAACACCAACAGTTGGAACACTCATTTGTAAAATATGGTGACCTTGATTCAGTGAACGCTGAGGTATTTTGTAATTAATCAATATCGCACAAACTTCTTTGTGAGGATGAATGCCTGAGTTTTGCTGTACATTGTCAAAGGAACTTCCTCTATGCATCGTGAGGGTATTTAAAGCAGTATGCTTATCAACTAGCAATCAAAAATGCAAACAATTGCCTCTCACGTTTTATGAAATTTTATTCTTCCTCAGTTTTTACAATTATAACTGCACCCATATCTTTTATACGGTTTATGAAAATAGTATACTGAGCATATAGTCTTGTTCAAACAAACGTGATTTACTAGTTAAGTATTTATTATGAGAATCAACTATGGCAATAAGAAGTTTTCTTAATCAATGTTACTACCAAGTAGTGTAATGAAAAGCAGATAGCTGGATACCATTGAAAAGCGAATGTTAAAGGGCAACCAAGGTTCCCCAGCAATGCATTAATGGGTAGTAAATAATGTGCTAGGCAGCATCAGCTTTGTCCATTGATGCAAAGCAAAACTCAAAGTAGTTGCTGACTCTAAGCTGGGTAACACTTCAGTTTAGGGGAGGTTCCAAGACATTGCTGCAATGATGATAGAGCGCAGGCTAAATAATAATAATAACTGCTCTGTGGTACTCTATTTTAGCTGAGTTTGAGTACCTGATGGATGAAATGTTTCAAAAGAATTCTGGCTGAAAAATCATCCAAATTCGATATAGTCTTTTTCTCTAAGCAGAAGGTGCAATCTGCTATCAGTCAATGAGAAGTTGTATGAAACCTTGGTTGCCCTTTGAATAGGTTAATAAGGAGTGCTGATACCATACATAATAAAAGAATAGCCTATACTTCGATAGACAGGTTTCCCTATTAACTTGATGTCAAAATCTTATTTAGATGCACCAATATAAAACTGAGGATTTGCAACTCTGATATCAGATTGCAGCTAGAAAGGATAACCAGAGTATCATTTTTTTTAAAAACTATTCCAGATTTTCCTTTTCCATGTAACAAAACATTTTGGTGAAAACACCTGTCAGGTCTTTGGGTAGTCTTGAATTGATACAAATGCGACAATTAAGACATGTAGTCAATATTGACTACCTTTCCTGACTTCATTTACAATGAAGACATATAGTAATATGCCTAGAACACAGAGCTCTCTTATAAACAAAAGTTACCAAAAAGTAAGCTTGTGACATCACTTTTACAAACATACTTGTGATACTTGATGCTGTCTTGTTTCTTATTGACTGGTTATGTTGCACTGGGCTTTGATTCAAAAGAATTGATATGGCAAATAAAAGTCCTGATTATTCAATGACTACTGTTTGCAAACACTCACCAAAACTTTTGTCCAACATCAAAATGAAGCCCCCAAAAGCAAGTATCTGTGATCTATAAATATAACCTTTATATCTCGTTGAAAATGAATTAGTTTGCTTGATAATAAGGCAGCTCTTTGCTTACTATGATATCTATTTACAACTTATTTAAAGCCTGGTAGGCTTACAAATATATTATGTATGTATGTATGTATGTATGTATGTATGTATGTATGTATGTATGTATGTATGTATGTGTGTATGAGTGTGTGTGTGTGTGTGTGTGTGTGTGTGTGCGTGCGTGTGCTACGTGCGTGCGTGCGTGCGTGCGTGCGTGCGTGCGTACGTACGTTTGTATGTATGTATGTATGTATGTATGTATGTATGTATGTATGTATGTATGTATGTATGTATGTATGTATGTTTGTATGTATGTATGTATGTATGTATGTATGTATGTATGTATGTATGTATGTATGTATGTATGTATGTATGCATGCATGCATGCATGCATGCATGCATGCATGTATGTATGCGGGTGTGTCTGCGTGTTTGTGCGTGTGTGCGTGTGTGTGTGCGTTTGTGTGTTTGTGTGCGTGATTGCGTGCGTGTAATTTTAAACCATCTACCATTGCAATAACGATAACATTGGGCTTAGTACATAAAAAAAATAATGTTGTTGTGTCTCATAAAAAAATCTGTTCTTTCTCTTCTCGGTATTTCACTTATTGGCTCTAAAAATAAGAATTAATCTTAATCTAGTTATCGAGTGATCCAATTTATCATGTATTTTTATTAATAGAGAACATACATGAACTCTTTTGGTGTATTCGATGTGTATTTGATGCTAACTGGAGGTTTGTAAAAATTTGGCTGTAGTTCTAAGGAGGTATAAATATAGTTAATCCATACACAGTGAAAATCCTTTTTAAATGACACAGTTTGATTGGCTTTCTTTAAGCATACATTTTCAATAAATTTATATTTCTATATCTACATTTGTTTTACATTTTTACTGGCCAGAATATAATCATGTCATACGAAATGTCATCACAAGCTTATCTGGGGCCTCATGATTATACAACCGCTGCTTCTGACCACAGGTAAGTGAATTTGTATAGAAATGGTAATACAAAGATTACAAGATTAGATTGAATGGGAAAGTAGTTGATATAACAACCAAACACCGAGGCAGGCAGTGTGGTTATATCGTTGCATGTTAGTTTATTTAAGAGAATAAGTGCTACCTATAACGAATGGCAATTATTCTCACAAAAACTCTATAAAAAAACACTAATCTTCTCACAAAAAGTCAAGATAGATCAACATAACAAAATTTAATAGCTGCTCACATTGAACCGTAACAGTGTGTCCCTAGTGCTATCCTACATTTGATGCTGCAGTAGCCACCTGAATGCACAGCCTCAAAAGTCAGATTTTACGAAAGTTAATACGTAGGAGTGATTAGCGGTCCAGCAGTGCATTCATAACATGCTGTGAATTAGATTTTTTTTTATAAAGTTGTGTATTCAGGTTGTTCTTACACCGAAAACTGCTTTGTTTTCATTTTTTTTCACATAATGAAAACAGAACAATCTCAATTTCGCATCTTCTTTCTTTTGGTTACAGAGTAAAATTTGGAAATAATTACTCAGTCTGTTACAAGTCGATTATTAGCATTCAAATCTGAGAATTTTGCAAATATGTCATTAATATGTAGGGTGAATTGACTTGACTTGAATATTAGTTATGTGGGCCCTCAGATGCATCACTGATATACCTCAGTAACCAATTCACATATTAATATGTAAAACACATTGATTGTATGCTCTTCTTAACACCATTCTAGCTATGATTACCCGAACAGATTTGGCAGCCTTTCACCCAATAACGCTGGAGGTCAACATGAGTGTGAGAAGAAAGGACAATCCATGATGGGAAGGGTGATGATTGGCCTAGTATGTTCTATTGTGATAGTCTTTGTTGTCTCAATGACAGCATTCACTGCTGGGTACTTGGCACTGCATAAAAAGTTAGCCAATCTAGAAGATCTGAACAAGGAATGTAAGTATTATCAAGGGACTGATTGTACCAATTTGCTTCTTTTTGTATGTTGGTTTAAAAATAGGATAAACAAATATTAAAACTCAACGCAATGGCCAAATGAGTGCTGCTCTCAATTTTGCAGAGTATATCCAAAAATCCTATGCGTTGTATTTGTAAACTTTTCTGCTAGATTATTGTCAAAAGTTCAAATCCTTCTAACTTTTATGATTGCTTGAAAAGCCCTCACATTTACAAGATTTGATAAATTAATTTATCACGACCCATTTTTATCCTTGTCAGGCATGGCTGAAATATTTAGTGTAAGCTCCCAACTACAGGCAGGCATGACCGAAATATCAAGTGTAAGGTCGCAACTACAGGAAATGAACATCAGTCTATCAGCAAACATTACAAGCTTGGACAGCACAATGGTTAGACTGGAATCGATCGGAAATGAAACTGAAAGTGAGTTTTCTGTAGTCAAAACGTTGTAGATAAAATCGCTCATTCATCAAGCTGGACAAAGAAAATCCTTCAAACTGCAGCGCTCTCATGTCTTTGAGTATACCAATCTTTTAAGTGATAATACAACCAGCCTTTTCAGCAAAAAAACGCCCTGCATTCAATTATTTGGCCCAATGTTACTTTCAAAATTATTTTGTTATAAGAAGTTTGTTTTTGTTTAATTTAAGGGCATGGATCGAAGGACTTTAAACTTCCGTCAACTTGTGTGTTTATTGATTCACATGATAATCAAAAAGTTCACCTATCTTTATGGGCACAGATTAATACATGAAAAATCAGTATCTTGTGTACGAGTCTGATAAAACTCAGAATCTTGTAGTTGTCTGCCTGCCTGCCTGCCTGCCTGCCTGCCTGCCTGCCTGCCTGCCTGCCTGCCTGCCTGCCTGCCTGCCTGCCTGCCTGCCTGCCTGCCTGCCTGCCTGCCTGCCTGCCTGCCTGCCTGCCTGCCTGCCTGCCTGCCTGCCTGTCTGTCTGTCTGGTTGTCTGTGATTATAAGACAGGCTAAGCTCATCAAATCTGGCAACCTGTAAAAGAGTGCATACTGTTGGGCATGAATGATTGCTTGCATATAATAAAAAGTACCTGACCTTTTGCCATAATCAAGCATTTCAAGTAAACAAATGATGATGACTCATTGTTGTCCTAACTAAACATACTATTTTTATAGTAGTAATAAGTACCAAGCCACTGCAGCAAACTTTATTGCGAACCTGTGGACATAGGCGTCCCTGACGCGTATCGGTACACTTATCTGTCAAGGATGCCTTCCTCCACAGGTTGATTAGCCACTTATGGGACTGTCAATTTATATACTACGGCAACTGCTTACCACCTATTGACTAGGCCTTACTATAATCTCAAATTATTTACAACTGCCTGACGATGTAGCCAGTGCTTCAACTTGCAGCAACACCACAACCCAGAGTTGAGGAAAAATGTGATTTTCCTAAACTCTTGGAATTAGAGACCTCAAGTGGTCAAATTGATCTAAGAATAATTAACATCATGGAAATACTATTCAAACATGTCAAAATTTATATTGTTTGTAGAGCTCATTGGCCTTGCCAGAGGGAATCCCGGAGGGATTGGGCCCCGTGGAACTCAAGGCAATGATGGTAGTAAAGGTGAGAAAGGAGCTCAAGGGGACGCTGGTAGTACAGGTCAGAGAGGAGCGCAAGGTGACTCCGGCAACAAAGGTGCAAGTGGACCAATAGGACCTCCTGGAAGCCCAGGAACTGATGGAGCAGAAGGGGCAGACGGATTGCCTGGTCAGGATGGTAATCAAGGTGCTCAAGGAGCAACCGGTCCTTTAGGAAGTCCTGGGACATGCCCCAGCACTTGTAAGCCGATCAATGTAACACCAACTGTCACATCAGGGTCCGTGACACAAACAACAAGTGGAGGTTAGTGATTCTGATTCTTCAGTCATACTGGTGGTTTGTTTGCCAACATATACAATGACCCACAGAGCAGTTGGGGGAGAAAATGCACTGTAATTTCAAAACTTTTAAAGACTAATCAATTAAAAAGAATAAATATCACCATTAAAATCAGATTTTACAATTAGTCCTCTTTTTCAGTGTCTTGTTATAGATAGATGGCAGTTTATTGGTAAATCCGCCAAAGACAGTTTACAATTGTTTAAAAAGGCTTTGTGATTGTAGTGGCACATCATTTAAAACTTTGATACTCGTAGGTATAAACTACATAAAAATCTTTTGGTCATTATTTTTGGCATCCTGTATGATTGCCTGCAAAAAGAGTGGCACTGATTAAGAATATGGGTATGAAAATTTATAAAATTGTTAGCAGTATTTTCAATCCTACTACACACTACAGAGTCAGCATCAAGCATCAAGAAAGTGAGAATTCTTAAAAAATAGACGGAGCAGTTTTTCCCTATTACCCTGAGTGGCTTGTTCATTCACAATAACAAATTTAAAGGTGCAAGCGTGTTCGGCAAACACTCTCTTCAAATCCACTGTCTTTAGAAATTATTAAAAAGCACATAATGTTATGTATTTATAACGATTCATTTCCACTTAAAATGCAAACCACTCTTTCAAATCCCACTCTAAGCTTTCAGTAACAAAGATACCTTTGTTACAGAGCTATCTTGTTGCTGGATTTTGAGTAAATCAACTAATCATTTATTTCCAGCAGCCGCCGCCACTTGCTCTGACTACCATGTTCACAACCCTATAACCAATACCTGTCTGCGCATAGTAAGGCAAGGCATGTATTGGAGCGAAGCTCAGTCTTATTGCAGAGGACTTGGTGAAGAGTTAGCTGTGTTGGACACACGGGAGTCACTAGATTGGTTCTCTTCATATTGTGAATCTAAATCAAGTAAGATACTCCATCATTCTTTGCCATAGTCTCCGATTTGAAGGTTAATATAATAATTTTTCACCTTTTTGTTTGTGGTATAATTCATTTTCAAGAGGTACGGGAACTTATTGAGCTCTTAAATTGGTACAGCAACTCACATGTGCCTTGGTTCAGAATAATCTCTTAAGACAATCTCACTCTAATTACAAAAACAGAGCAAAAACCTAAAAGATAATATTTCACTTGGTGAGAGAAGAAAATTAAGGGATTTTGCACCCTCTCTGCTTACAAATTAATCTAGTGTATCGCTTACAGCAAAGTCGGATGGCAGATAACACCAGCTTGAGTAAATTTTGTTACAGATTGGAGGTACACTGTGTGGCTTGCTGGAGTAGGGAGAGAATTATACTGGACTTGGGATGGTAGAATAACATCAAACTTCTCAGAGTTTTCTCCATTGTGGAAAAGTGGAAGGCCGCTATACAGTAGTTACTGCACTAGTTTTTGGTACGCCGACAGTGGAATTTATGACAGAACTTGCAGAGCTACTAACCACAGGTGTTATCCGCTGTGTGAGAGGTACTAACAGTAACACAAAACATTGATATACAATGCCTGTTCTGGTATCTGCTTTAAACCCTATAATTAGGCACTGATCGAGTTTGGTTTAACATGAGAAAAGCTTTGCTTCTATTAATTGGTGTTACAATTTTTTAGAATTGAATTTTCTGATGTTGCCCTCGATGCAATGATATGCTGTACTCCTGAGCCTCCTCGATTATCGTGCTTTGCTCAGCTTTGTTTGTTTCTGCCTTAATAGGCAATAGATAATAATAAGCGGATTTTCTTCTAATCTAACTGGATCAACTACTTCAACAATTTATATGATTGAGACATTATGTCTCACCATTAATAAATTATGCAATTTTCATAATAGAACCTATCAAAAGATTGTGCCCTATTTCGGATCAGTTCTTTGAAGCGCTGCACAAGGTGATCAACGTGTTGTTTGAATGTCAGATTGTTGTCAATCAAGACACCTAAAAACTTTGTGCTTGTCTCGTTTCCAATAACGTCACCGCTCATTGAGAATCTGTGCGGCTCGATCTTTTGACTGTTGTGTACATTTGAGAACGTCATGCTCACTGATTTTGTTGGATTGGCCATGATGTTATTCTCAGCACACCATTCTGTGGTCTCGTCTATAGCTTGCTGCAGTTGTTCGGTCTTTTCGCTAGATGAAGATGGTATGAGTGTCACGTCATCGGCGTACTTGATGGTAGTGCATGAAGGAGACAGAGTATCTATGTACAACAGCCAGAACATTGGACCCAAGAGAGTACCTTGAGGTGTACCATTCTTGGTTGAGAGTGTTGAACTATGCTCATTGCCCAGTTTGACGTTCTGCTGCCGTTGACTAAGGAAACTGTGTATGATAAGTACCAGACGTTTGTTTATACCACGATCGGCTAACATTTCTATATGAGTTTGCCCTTATCCATCCTGTCGAAGGCTTTGGACATATCAAGGAAAGTCGCAGACACGGTATTCACTTTTGGCTCATCCAACATGCTTGTTAGGGTATCGACGGCTAATAGAATAGCATCAGTAGTACACCTACCCTTTTGATATGCAAACTGGCCAGCACTGAGAGTTATTAAAACAGAACTGGCATAAAATTACATGATAGCTTTCTCAACTAATTTACCAAGATTCCATAAAAGTGATATTGGTCTAAAATCAGAAGGTTTCTCGGCACATTTAGTTTTCTCAAACGGCACAATTTCAGCCTTTTTCCAGATATTAGGGAAAACACCAGATCTTAGACAATGATTTATAAGATTGCACAATGGAACACATAAATCTTCGCTGCACATTTTTGTGACCCCTGATAGGTAGTCGGATGAGCATGTCGACTTACTCGTATCGATCTGGTTTATCCAGGCTTTGACTTGGCCGATGCTGACTGTCAGCTCAAAATCAGGAAGATCAGACGTAACACAATCGATATCTATGTCAGTGGGTACGCCAGATATGTCAGTGAAGTATGTGTTCAGGGTTTCAGCGGCAGATTTAGGATTCATGAGTTCTTCGTTTATAGTGTAAACACTTTTAGTTTTGGTTGTTTTTTCTTTGCAGCTCAGGATCTTTATGGTACTCCACATTGACTTTGAGTTATTAATACTCAGTTTTTGACTTATCCACTTGCGCTTAGACTTTCTCAGATGGTTTTTTAGCAGCTTCAAGAAGAACTTGGCAGTGTTGTCTCCCCGTTTACTGGCTTTAGTCTTGGCGTTGCGTAGCTTTCTGGCGAGATCATCGAACCATGGTGTTTTACGCTTTTTGAGTTTCTTCACTTTGAGTGGACAGTGCTTGTTAACAATATCTGCGATGGTGGATTGGAAATCACGTGATCCCAGTTCACTTTGGCCACATCACTGGCTATATTTTGTCTAGATGATCTCGTCACATGTCGGATAAGTGTCGTATTTCGTTTAGCTACTAAATACTGGACGTGAGGCACAAATATGGTGTCATGATCACTTCCACAGAGTGAAGCCAGTTTTTGAGGTTTTGACGGACACATTGGTGAATATCTTGTCCAGGTAAACGTTTTTCCTTGTAGGAAAAGTTACGATATTTTGTAGACTGAATATTTCTGCTATATCGGACATGTCAAGATGATTAAAATCACCTCATATGACGAATTGATCAGTGTGTTTAGTCGATAGTTTTACCATGGATTCAGATATATGGCGGAGTATTATATCTGGTTCCACCTGTCGTTTTGACTTGGGGTTGTACACACAGGCGTATATTATGGATAAGCCCTTGTTTACAACATGTACCCATAGTGTACTAAAAGTTTTGGTGGTATGTCGTAGCACAACTTTGGCATTGGCCTCGGTTAGATGAGAATAGATTGTAATTACTGATCAGACGGGATGACTCCCTGCTGTCTGTTAGCCAGGACTCTGTCAGCATAACAACCTTTGGATCTTTCTCATCGATCACCAGTTTCAGCTCATCAATTTTATCGAGAGCTAAGGACTGGCAGTTTGTCAGCAGGAGAAAAGGCAATTGTTTATTGATTTCACCTGCATCTGTATTATCAGGTGGATTCATCTTTAGTGTCACATTTGGGGTTAGGTCACTTTTCAGTATATCCACCCCTTGCACAGCGGTAACTGATGACTTTCTTGTTTGTAGCGTCGGAATTTCATGTCTAGCTGGCTTTTCATATTCACACAAAGAGGCGTATGTTGGTATTATAATCCGGCTTGTTGTTCTGCACGGCGGCTTTATGTGTGGATCTGAAAGCCGAGATGTTACTCTAGCCTCTATTCTATGCCTGTAATTTACATCATTACGAGGCGCGAGACTGCCAATAAAGTCTCAGTCGAATGAGTCACCTGACATTTTCTAGCCCTGCTGTGTGCAGTTTTCTTTCAGTGTTCTCGATATGAGGGTATATGAGGCAGAGGCAGTGTCTTTGATATTTGATCAATCTCTCCCGGTCTGTTTTACTCTGCAGCGAGTACCAGCCCTGTGGCTGCGTATATCAGTAATGGTATTATGTGTGCTCTATAAAACAGAGTAAGGCCATTGTTGTTGACTCCTACCTATTTTGGACTAGAGTTGGGCTGCAGACAGGCATTTTAAACAACCCACAAAAGAAATAGTCCATGAGACAAAGATCGCATCTATATGAATTCAAACAGCATTGTGAATGAAAAATATAGCAAAGTAAACCTATAGCTTGTAGATTCGGGTCTAACATACTGACTTTGGTATGTGGATTCGATCACCAAATTGTTCCCTATTTAATATGGGTAAAGTCAATATTGGGAATACAAACTAGTGCAATATTTTCACCTTAGTACTGTTTTGTCTCTCTCACCATGTGTGTACTCTTGCTGTTTAGTGAGAAAGAGAAGGCTAGGCTGCCCCTGAAGGGGGCGCAAGGTGCCCTAAATCCTCATACTGAGAATGTGATACATCCTATTAAACTAGAATGCATCCTAGAGGTGAGGCAATAGAATACCTCTTAATCATGAGTGTGCAGCAAGCTGCCAGAACTAAAATGGCACTACTCGGCCATTGGCAGTGACCCTTTGATCTTAGCCAATAGGCCGAGAAGCACTCTTGATGTTTAGAAAGAAACAGAAGACTGGGCTGCCCCTAAAAGGGGACGCAAGGTGCCCTTAATCCTCACACTGAAAATGTGATACATCCTATAAAACTAGAATGCATCCTAGAGGTGAGTCCATAAAAGATCTCCTAATCGGGAGTGTGCAGCAAGCTGCCAGAACTAAAATGGCACTACTCAGCCATTGGCAGTGACCCTTTGATCTTAGCCAATAGGCCGAGGAGCGATCTTAGCCAATAGGCCGAGGAGTGTTATTCTTTCAATATTTTTCCCAAATTTGTGTATTTACTATAAAGTAAATCAAACAAATTTTCTGAAGTGGTGTGTATAAGATCAAATCATCCTTAGGCGCTCCAAAGAGTTCTATCTGTGGTCTACCGTCATTGATCCATTACCAACAAAATCAACTACAGCTATCACACAAGACACCAGAATTTAGTAGCACCTGAACCACCTATCAACAGACAGAGACCAATCGATGAAATTCATGAGTGGGCAACTACCAACAAGATGCCTCAAAACTACTTACAAAGACTGGAACATACACATGGAAAATGAACATCAAGTACCATGTTCCACCGATGCTAAGATGTTTGGTGTTGACATGCATATAATATCATTATCTAATCAAATCATTACCATCAAGGAAATACACTTACACTATTGGGTGAACAATATTGCATTCATATGTACCAACTCTGGATAGCGTCAGTAGGCACGCATGCCAGTCCGGCCCAACCCTTTCTCGACGCACTAGCAGAGGGCCAAACTAACACCCTGTCAAAAGCTCTTGAAGATGAAGATCCATGTCAAATTTAACCTGAAGAGATGATACACATTCTTAAACCACTGCTGACACAGCTGAGCTTTGCCAAGCAGAGCTACCAGTCAAAAACTAAAATAGAGAGTTGTGGCATCAAAACATCTAGCCAGTAGCTTTGCATGGAATTATATCTGCTCTCAAACTGTAGGCAGTATCTTCTTCCCACCTGATTGGTCAGTGTCAGCATTTGTCATCACTAATGGTGGATGGGTTGGGAAAAAGATACTCCCTACATTTTGAGAGCAGATATAATTCCATGCAAAGCTACTGGCTAGATGTTTTGACGCCACAACTCTCCAGTTAAATTTTTGACTGGTGGCTCTGCTGGGCCAAGTCCAGCTTTATCAGCAGTGGTTTAAGATCAATCTTCCTTCTTCATAATTCATATAGTGCACATAAACCATCTCTGACTTTAACATCAGAATAGTCTTTACTGTTGAAAAACACCGAGCGAGTATTTCACTTGTATTTCATTTGTAGTATATTCAGTTAAGGATATTTTGAATATCGCTTTTCACCTCGTAGAAGATTCTTATTTTTTTATCAATTTTTTTATCAATAAATGTATTTGGAAAGAGAATAATGAATTGAAAAAAAACAACTGTTATAAGAAAAAAAAACGTCTTAGTGTTTTATTTGCCAGCATATTCGATATTTGTTCTCTTAGCTGATATGTTCTATCTACTATGATACTATGGAAACTCGGGTCAACGGATTTGTTTTTCTTTCAGTCATAATTAATCAAAAGTAAGAACTAATTACTAAGCAAAAAAGTACTACTATCTTATATAACTGTTTACAAAATCTTCCTCATGAATATTCCGTTGCTCGCTAATTAACTTTGCCTTTCAGTGTCTATATGAGCTTCCCTAGCCTCATCTCTTATATCATTCTTCTGTTCATCACTATCTATACCACAGTTACCATCTCCTTCTGGATTCTGTATCTGATTTCTCTCTACTCCTTCTGTAACATTAAATGAGCATTTACTCTTATAGTGCTAATGAGTCACATATTGTTAAAGTCATAATTTTGCGTGCGGAATACATGAGGAATATTTGCTGCAGTATTTTGCTGTACACACTACATAATTAGGGTGGTTTAGCACAATTTTAAGTGATGAATATAATTATATAAAGCAAAAACTCAGGTACTAGCAGCATGTTGAATTTGTTGTCCCCACTAAGGCAACAAAAATTTCTCTATATCATATAACTTCGATCAATACTATCTGATGATACTTTTTATGGCATACTGTAAGCTGTAACCCCCATCATAATGATAATTTTAGTTTATTAACTGAAGCTGGTTATTCAGCAGCATGTGGAGTTTTCTTCAATTGCTCTTGACCTTATTGCATTATTCATTTAACTAGTTGAATTTTAAAACACAGCTTGGTCGAAATGGCAGCACCTTCTTCTACGATCATAGAACATTGATGTGCGCTACATGCTGTGATGATCTACTACAAACAAAAGGCAAAAAAACCAATAAGACTTGTTCTCACTACCGTTGTTTTAGTACTTGTGGCACAAATTCTAAACTCACCAAAATATTGAAGAGATGCCATTGGTCCTGTTTCAGAGATTATATTTAAATTCCGAATAATTTATTTCATGCTTAGAGGACAACTGGATCATATGAGTAGAGTCACCCCTTTATATAGGCCCTCTTCGAGTTATCCATCGACTCTGGTGTTTTTGCAAATATTTTAATATGCAGAGGAGAGTGCAGTCATCAGAGGACGGGCTGCATCATTGGAATTACGTTAATCACAGAATTCCTTTATCTATCGATATATGGCTAAATTTTACAAAAAAATAGTGACAACAAATGAAAATCCCCTAGTTTGCATTCTTTCAACCAGTTGTTGTGATCAGTAACCAATAGAACCATAACTTGATGTCTAACATTGAGTAATTGCAGCCTATTCAATTTATCCGTATCATAAGAGATGACAAGAAAGCTGGGGTTTGTATGAATGAGGACTAGAAATAAATTTATGTGCGATCCTAGCACAGCATAATATTTGGCAAAGGTCATGGAGGGGGAATTGCCATTCTGTCAGGGTGCTTTCGTTAGAGACAAAATTATCTCAAAAATCTCTATGGCAACCATTATTTCAAATGAGTGCTCCATGATAAGTTTTGCAAAAAATGTGAATTACTATAAGGCTGTATCATAATGGGATATTTTCTATTTTTTGCAGAAAATTAAAAAAATTGTTAATTCATTTCACTATAGTATTATTCTCATCACTGAAACAAAGGTCATATCGGTGCACAGGAATTCAATTATCATGTTATTGGTAAAGGTATTTTTAGCTTAAAATCCGGTTTTTTTGCTTCTGTGCATCCTGATTGCTGACCCTTAGTAGGCATTATTTTCAAAACAATGATTTTTCGATTTTGACTGATTGGTAAAGCATTTCGGTACAACCGGAATACATACCCTCACAATAACACATCAGCAGAGCTGCGATTGTTTTATAAAATGTTGGAAATTCAAGATTGAGTACTGGATTGATTTTCATTCAAGTAATTTGTCAAGCTGTTGTAAACTTGTTGTCCATTCAGAGAGAGAGCTTAGCGCAACATCTTATTCCAGCTCCCGCTAGACATAAGGGTTCAAGATAAAGGGGATTAGTTACAGATAGGGTCTATTCTTGTCCTGCAGTTGGCCTTAACAGTATAATTCATCAGGGATATAGCGCTGTTCGCTTTTTCTCTTTGACAAAAACGTCTCACCTATTACTTTCAAGACACCAGGTTTTATTCAAAGGCTCAATTTAACAGGGAACAGTCAGAGGTTTGAAACAAACACAGATTAGAGATATTGATACTTTGGTTGGGTCCTGCAACGCACAGAAGATTACTTCCTCTGTTCATGGTCCTGATATGAACAGATCTGGATAGAGCAAACAGCTTGGAATACAATATCAAAAAGTATGGCCCTGATTCCATAACCGCACACTAGCGTGTTTAAGAAGAATAATTTACAGTAATTAATCATGAAACAATACCAAGCGATGCTGAGACTGCGAAAAATAAACTAACTACATTTGCAATGTATACATGTCCTACACTGCCCCTACACTGCCCCTACACTGCCCCTACACTGCCCCTACACTGCCCCTACACTGCCCCTACACTAATCAGAAAAAGTTACTATGATAAAGATCAGATCTATACGAATAACTGAATCAAGTATTCTAGACAATTTTTCCTAGAAATTTAACATTATACAGTGTATAAAAAGCAGCGCGTTTTCATACTCCTGCATTTTAAATTGTCAAAATGGAGCGATGAGTCTCATCAGCCAGGTAAAACTGTGAGACTTAAAAAACATAGTCTCTCACCGATGGTAAATAAACACTAGACTAGAAAACAGTGTCCCGTGCGTAACAAATAATACACTAAAGATCCTTTGAAGGGAAAAAGCTATGCTCGTGTAGAAATTATTTTTGATTCTTCAAATTTTCATGCTATTCAACAAATTTTCACAGGCAATATTTGCCAGATATCCATATGAGCTGAGGTGAAGTGTTAAATACCCATACAAAAAATGTGGCGCATGCGCAACAACAACCACAAGAAATGTTGGATTTTATGAGAATAATTCTGACATTAAAATTCTACAAATATATATGTATGTATATGTGTTACAATTAAATGAAAATACTTTTTATTCTCCATTTGGAATTGAACATGAGGTCAAACCGAATAAATGAGGTACTTGATTTGGCTTTAGAATTTGGCTGCTGCAGCTGCTGCTAATATTCATGAGCCTACAGATTCTCTCTCAACCAACAAACCAACATATATTTCATGCCATAATTATTCTGATGAAAACTGCAATGACCTCCTCGCCTGTTTTGATACTACAATCTGGGAAAACCTAACCCTTGAAGACGACAACATAGACACGCAATCCAACGTCATATCAGATTATATCACATTCTGCACAGACCTCTGCATCCCACCTAAAACAGTAAAGAAACAGCCTAACCAAAAACCCTGGATCAACAAAAACATCGAACGCTTAATAGATCAGAAACACTATGCTCATCAAATTGGAAATAAAAAACTATATCATAAACTGAAAAGAAATGTTAGCACAGCAATCAAAAAATCCAAACAAGAATACTCCGCCAAAATACTGCAGCACCTAGTGAACGAACCTGCCAGAGCGTGGAACGATATTTAAAAACTCAGCGGATTACCTACAAATGACACTACCCCTTTTACAAGCACAGACTTCAAACCAAATGAGCTCAACAACTTCTTCTGCCGTTTTGAAAAACCAGACATTAGCCAACCAATTGTAGATTCAACGGTGACAGCACCTGTCATTGAAATTAACGACGACACAGTCTTAAAGCAACTGAAATCTCTAAATCCTCGCAAAGGGCCAGGGCCGGATGGAGTCATCCCTAAAGTACTGAAACTTTGTGCCTACCCCAACTAGGACCAGTCAGTACCAACTATTCACATGCTCTATTGAAAACCATACGAAACCAACAGCTATTATTAAACCCATACCAAAAGTTAACAAACCTACTCAGCTGAAAGATTACCGACCGACAGCTCCTACAAGCTGCCTATGCAAGATGCTCAAGAGACTGATCAAACATTATGTAACGCAACACACACAAATGGACCCATACCAATTTACATACAGAACAAATCGCTCATCTCAAGACGAAGTTATGTGCCTCACAACGACAATAACCAACTTCATTGACAAAGCCCAGACAAACTGCGCTCGCTGTCTCGTCCTAGATTTTTCATCAGCCTTCAATACAGTTAGAGTAGAATATTTAATCCCATCACTGCAACACCTTGACTCAAACATTACACAATGGATTATTAGCTTTCTCAGTAATCGCAGACAACTAAACAATATCCATTAACAACAACTTACTCTCAAATACACTCATGACCAACACTGGCACCCGCAAGGATCTGTACTAAGTCCTCTATTGTTTTCATTGTATACTGATGGAATTAGATCTAGATGTCAGAACTTTCCTGTTTTAAAATATGCGGATGATACTTGTTTGATTGGACTCATTGGCAATTTCTCTGATTTAGATTGTTATTAAATTTTTCTGAAGTAAATAGAATAGCTAAACAATGCTCGGATCTGGATCTCCTTTTAAACGCAGGCAAAACTAAAGAAATGTTATTTTCAACTAAACATGAAAGACCTGTTAGCCCTAGCATCTTACTTAATGGATCAGTTATTTCTTTCTGTGAGACTACTAAATATCTTGGTGTTGAGATTGACCAGAAGCTTAGATTTGAAGCCCACATCCAAAATGTTGTTCGTAAGGCAAATCAAAGAATGTATATAATTAAAAACTTTCTGTATTTGAGAACCAAGCCACTAGCATGCATGCTTTTTAAAAGTTTTATTGTTTCACTTATAATGTATTGTCTACCAGTCCTCTATCCTGTCATTTATCAACGAGATAAGAAGGACATGCGCAAAATATTTAAAGATGCTTCCTCGCTCGGATTACAACTTAATTATGATCTCGACACTCTAGTTAACACTCATTAAAAAAATTGTGTAATGCAGATATTCACTGATGACGAACACTTTGTCCAGAACTACCTCGAACGATGCCCCTCAGGTCGGCTTAGACACCCTAAATACCGTACTGCCTTGGGCAAAGACTGCTTTTTGAGACACATGTGCATTTATATTAATAATACCATTTTTTAACTACTTTTTAATAATACTATTTTTGCATGCAAGGCAACTTCATTATTTTCAGCAGAGTACGTGTACCAGCAACCTTTTCCTCGCGACTTTTACAGTTAGTGATTGAATACAAATCAATCAATCAATCATCATAGTTTCATTGTTTTGATATTTTAGCAGTATTTATCAGTGTGACCATAATTGTAATCACGGTGTAATTTAGTGTTCTGTGCGGCGTCCTGTGCATAACAGTTTTTATGTTCCGTCGTTGGTGATATATTTAGACAAAGCAAATGATATTAGAGAATTTTGTGTTGCACCATAATTTTCTACACATCCGTGTTATTTGAGATAAAAATAATGAATCTCACTGTATGTTCAGTTAAGTAGGAATATTACTGAGTCTAAGGTTCACTATGTTTTGTGAGTTTTCTGTCCTGTAACTACAGACTGACATGTTGTAAACTTGTTACAATCATGTGCAGTAGTGAAACTGCATTTTTTCACTGTTTCATTTAATATTTTTGAGATTATAGATATATATAAATTTTTTAGCTTGTGTTGCACTAAATTAATATACTAAAGATGGTTATTTAAAAATATAAATGGTTATAAAAGGCAAAGGGACAACCAGATAGCCAGTTAAAGGCTAGTGTGAAGGCTGCCCAGCTTAAGTTTTCCTCCCCTACCGCACGACCCCACCGAAAAGGCGGGGAAGCATGCCAAACCGAAGCCGGACTAGGCCGGCGCCTACAGCCGTACCGCAAGATCTGCCATGGCGACAGGCAGAGAAGTGTCCTCCCATCCCAATAGGTACCGGTTGTATAGTTCTATACCACTACACAACAAGGACCTTCCACCTATATAATAGAGGTGGAAGGTCCTTGTTGTTGTTGTTGGATTTAATTGGTTTCAGTTTAGTGGATCGCATATGATAACTGTGTGATTTTGAGAATTCATCTAGTTTTTCAGAACTATAAGTTTTTAAAAGCAAATTAAATATAGAATATTTGAATAACATATCGATCGGCATAATTTTCAATTTTTTAAAATACGTTGTGACATGAAAATTTGGTTAAATTTTGAGTATGAATCTTAGGCTTGCTTTTTGAATGATTAAAACACTTTTTAAATCTGTTTTGTTTTCATGCCCCCAAAACTCTAGACCGTATAATAAATGAGGATAAAAGAATGTGTAATATATGTCAACAAGAGTTTTTGGTCTAGGTATGGAGCTATGGCACGCATCATGAACAAACACTAATTTAATTTTCTAACAAGTTCAGCTATGTGTTTGGAGAATGAAATATTGATGTCTAAAGTTATTCCAAGAAATTTTGTATTTATTTGAAGAGGAATGTTGTTCAAATTGAGGGAAAAAAATCATTAAATTTAACTTTTTGTTTGGTGCTCTAAAAATCATTGATAAAAAGTTATGGATTAAAGGGAACATATCCGACCCCAAACATGAATAATTCAATTTTTGAAGAAGTTCTGGAACATATTTCTCATCTTCGATTGTTGCACAAGTTCAGGAATCGAACACGATTAAAAGACATAATATGCCTTACCCATTGCACCACGGCCGCTCTCTACACTGCTACAGCAAACTCCTTGTAAATTGTTATCAAGTAGGTTGCCTGAGTTTTTTATGTCTTTTACTGGAATGTCAATCTCTGCGTAAATTATAAGCTACCGGATTTTAGCCACATCAAATAACTATCGAACATTTCGAACCAATGGAGCAAAGAAAGAATATCAAATACCAATAATTTTATTTATTTTTCTTGTGAACATATATAAAAAATATCAGAAAATTGTGACATTATGGTTTGTAGGATTACAATTAAATTTTGAAAAACATTACCAATGTTTGTTAGCTTGAAATTAGTGCAAAAAAATATGTTCAAGTATGATTATCACTATATTTTTGAAAATTCATTAAAAAAAATTATTTTTTAATCCTTACCAAAATAGCATCTTGTTTCCAACCATACCTGACATGTCTCCCTATTTTGTATACGGGGACTCCCAGCTTTTAGGGTTTTTTCCGTCCCCTCCCTATCTCCCTTTTTCCTCCCTTTTTCCAGCTTCCTTCATCAAGCAAACTGTTAAAGCTACTTTTTGCAAGGGAAACTATGTTTTCCTACCTCCACAGTACATTTACCTATGTAAATACGCATTGCCATCACTGTCTGTACGAAGCTATTCATTATCTTTACCTAGCCTAAC
This sequence comes from Membranipora membranacea, assembly GCA_914767715.1. Lineage (NCBI taxonomy): Eukaryota > Metazoa > Bryozoa > Gymnolaemata > Cheilostomatida > Membraniporidae > Membranipora > Membranipora membranacea. Next base: position 24,806,758 of record OU612069.1, read on the forward strand.
ACTTTTGTTAGGGCTGTCACTCCTAGTTTGGTTAAAGTGCAACAGAGATTTGTAAAATCAGGTAGAATGACGCTTTGATGCTGGATGCTATATACATATATATCAATAACTGCTGCGATCAACCGTCATTTTGGGTTAACTGGCCTTCAGCTGAAAGATATTGCATATCTGCATCATGAAGTTATGGCCATTGTTGCTACGTAGATATGTCCTCAGTCATGAATGTTTTATTACCGGGGAATAATGTCAATGGTCTGCATCATTTTGACATCATGAACTGTTTTGAGATTGTATAAAAAAATCAAATGGATAATTGACCTTTTTACGAATTGTGCCTCCATGACAGGAGAGGAGACAACCACGGTTTTTGTTTTAAACAATGTGATAATGATTTTGATTGTGGATAAGTGTTTTCGAAGTGATTGATAGTTTGATGTTTCTCTGTAACTGATGGTTTGGGTAAATATATTGCATAAAGTTCAGCTTGTCATGTTAATTTGTTGAGTTGTTCTGTGCTGTGCTGTTCTGTTGATGTATCCCACAATACAGTTTTTCTGTTACCTTTCTTTTGCAGAAGAGAAGGTGGTCGTAAATAAAGTTCACTGAAAACTAGGTCTAATCTTTCTTCATGTTCATGTGAAGACCCTCTATATCCCTGCGATGCTGCACACCTACTACCCCCTTAGCTTTAATTTAGGTGTAGCCATGTCAGGCTTGTCTCTTGTCTGTAAAGTCATCATACTATCACAGCTCTAAAGCAAAGTTTGCTCTCACTGTTGTGGTGGAGTGCTATTGCAAATTTTCAAGGCACCACGCTAACTTTGTCACAGTGGCGTGATACACAGCTTTTAGGGTATTCCTTCGCATTCACAGAGGAAGCAAATTTTACTCTTACCACTACTCCATACTCATGATCTTGTCAGGCGTCTAAATCATGGATAAACAAGGCTATCACTACCACTAACTGCATACGTGCTTAGTGATTTTGCAGATATCAGCTCATGCCGCAGTTATGCAAATATATAGGACGATGCTACTCATCATGCTGCAACAGCAAACCATGGCTTTGATAAATACAATAATACTCTTTCTTTTATATTCAATATCATAAGTCTTTTTCAAGCCTTCGACACTCTCAATCTTTATGATAATTTTAATTAATATTAAATTTCATTAAATATGAAATAGTGCATCCATCATTTCCAGGGATTAGCTGACAAGATTAGGCTTGTATCTCAGTATCACTAAGACCAGATAATAAGTGCATAGGTTGTAGTTTGACAACTTATCTTCTCAAATGCTTTCTTTTCAACCTTCGGAAACTTAGAATGTTTTACTCAGACCCCTGCTTCCATGCGTTCACTTTTATATAATGAGTGTTCCCATGCCAGAGGGTTAATGTAGGTTGCTGATATTCCACATCGTTTTCCCTGTTTCAAATGGGCTTCCATAAAGGGGGAAAACTTCGGGAATCCCAACCTAATGGTTTTCCATTTTGTATGCTGATGATTCAATAATAATGTTCTTTGCTGGTATATTATTCCACTGAATTGATACACTTTTTCAGGTGACATTGTTAGTCATCGCTCAGTGCAGCAGTCATGTGAATAGTGTAAGGAATTTAAGTCTATTATTCAATACTGTCAGGTGTATTAGTCTTTGGAAAACTTCATTTTTCTTAAATATAAGCCCAAGATATTGGTTTGACAACTGGATGTCGCAATTTTACCAGTTTCTATGCAGCATATATTACCCCAAATACCTACCCGAAGCATATGCTATTGACTCATATAAGATCTCATATCTATCAGAAAATTATGTGTGGCTATGTAACCATAGTTTATGGTTATAATAGTTTTATTGTGTAGAATTCTCCGAAGACCCTTAGATTGCTATCAGTAGGTATTATTGTTCAAATTATTCGCACAAAAAAAACAAGTTTTATTACCGCAGACAGAAATGGCCTTTTGCTTACATCTGTTTTGTGACATTTGCTGTATAGCAATTTTGCAAAGAGGTCTACGGTTAAGTAAGATCCAGTTTCCTTTCCACATTTGCATCTAAGCATCAGAAAGTATTGTTTATTGTATGTGCTCATGAATTTGGTGTAGTGACATCCTCTATCACGATAATGCTCTTCTTTGAAACCATTACCACCACACCCACATACACATGTCCTCACCAGCCGCCTGTTGAAAGGAGAAGAAACCTTGGCAGTCATATCAAACATAGGATCATGATTAATTCAATCAAAGCATTCAACAGTGTCAATGAATGTATATATTAGTTCTATATTAGTAGATGATATATCTGTGTAAAAGAACAGAGAGCTTCCATTATTTATAAATACTAACACCTCAAAAAGTACAGATTTTCATCATTATTATGAAGAGAGAGAGACACAACATACAGTGGTGCGCGTACCACTGCACAACACACAGGTCTTCAGCTAGAAACCATGAGTCAAGCGCTGTTTCGAGGCCTTCTCTAGTACAACCTCCTCATGGCCGGCCCCAGCAGCATGAAGCCATCCCTGTGTGTTGATGAGCATCTCAATCAATCTCATCGATCCATCAGTGCATTTTGTAATTTTCGGTGGTTTGACATAATTGGTGTGTTTACGCTGTTGACTGTTAGACTGCCAACTCGTCATTGTTTCAGTGTAACAATGTTCGCCCCGTCACTCTCATGCTTATACTCTAAGCCAAACCAGTGCAGGGAGGTTTGCTTTCCATCAATCATCGGCGCAACATCGCTAATCGTCAAGGCACCCGCCCCTCGTGCCATAGTACTCAAATTCACCACATTGAGCATAGTATAACTCATACACAAGTCAGAGAGATGACTTGTTTGCGCTACAGCCAGTGGGCTGACTGTGATCTCCTGTCTCTCTCTGCCCGCGTTTTATGCGGTGGCCAAGCTTTTAATCCTATGTTTGTAATGCCTTAGATCTAACTCAGACTCACTTTGGTTTTTCACCCTGCAGAGATTAAACTACTTTAATTTGAGTATTAAAGGCATAATCCCGCCTAGCCTTCTACCCTGAGCAGTTTGCTAATCTTCACTTAATCCCCTCAATCTAATCCTTTCAAGGATTATAAACAAAGGAATTAAGTGCTGGCCAACTCCACAAAACAAAGTGAGTGTGTTAAACCCCAGCTTACATGCAATAGGATTACTTACCTTTGTCTTCACACAGTGCTGTTGCCAAATCCATGCAGATGCGCTTTCTGCCTCATGTACTATGCTTTTTGTGGCTTGTTTGAGTTCTCTGCCCGACAGCCCAACTCTAGTCAGAAATTTGGTAGCCGATCTAGCCATGAATCCACGGCAGCCAACTTCCACTGCGAATAATTTGCAATTCCAACCTTTGTCTTGGTATTGTGTCACTAGATCTTAAACTTCAAGTTGGAATGAGGGCCATTTATCCCCCTATCTATTTATCTCTCTTGTTGTTGTAACTACTATTTGAGGCTTGTAGGCCAACCTAGTAGTCATCGTCTGAAGAACTACTACTCATGTGTCGCTGTCCAACACATATGTGTTCACATTCATTTACAGAATTCTAGTTCAAGTCTCTGCAGATCGCAACATTCTGATATTCCAATATAAATTACTTAAAAGCTCCATTAAACATTAACAATCCTACGATAACACTTCCAGAAGATTTATTTATCTGCAACATGATTGGATTGCATCCTTGTAGCATAATATATGGCCTTAGCCAAGCTTTTCAGGCTACAGCTACAGATTTTTAAGATTTGGATTCTGATAAGGTAGCAATGTGACAATTACTAAGAAGTTTCTCTTTAAAAGTTATGCTGCATGATGCAATCTGTGGATCGTTGACTCACCTATACAATTGCTGTCTTTCAAACCTTCTCACTCCTCGGTGCTGTACCTTATGAATACCTCTTGTGCTCGGCTCTTCTCATGACAGCCTGCTATATGTAAGTGCTGATATTCCACACCAGTCTCCCCGGGAGGTGATAAATTCCACCATCTCACCGTGTTTTTCACAGGCTATCCAATATTCCACTCAATATAATGACTTTGCAAGTGAAGTTGATTCGATACAACAGTCAACATACTCATACTAATACAAATCATTGTTGCACGGAAAGCATAATGAAATCCCAATAAACGGAAAAACTGAAAAGGCTGAAAGTTTTCCAGTTTGTCAGTGTAGAGGGGAAATGTTATACTTTTTATATCACATTGCGATGAGTCATCTCAATATATCAGTTGCGCTTCTGATCAGGGAGCAAGTTCACTTTGTTAAAGCTATAAGCGGCCTCCGTCGAAAAGTTCGGATTTCTTTACATGCGCTCGCCCTACTGTCGCTCCAACACACAATCAAAGCAGTGCATTACGATCGTCTGCGCAGGCAGTCTCAACGCATTGCTTGGCTGCTCCTTCTAATTAATGGTTGGGTGTGCGAGGTTGTACAGGAGAGCGTGCGCGTGTTCTTTAACAATTCTTGTCAGTTTAAGATATTACTCTAACTCATGGGTTGGTTAGAATATTCTATATACCGCAGCTTTTTTATGTTATTCAGTTGAGTTGTTGGGTGCTGTTCCGTTGATGTATCCCACAATGCAATATCTCTGTCTTTTTATCCTCTGTCAACTACCAGAGTATAATAAATAAATTCACTGAAAACTAGGTTTAATCTCACATAACAACAGTATATCTAACTTCAGGTTCAAGTGAGAGACCTACCTCCTCTTTACCTATATTGCAGGTGTAGCCATGTGAGGCTTGCCTCTATTCGCTAAAGTCATCGCACTACCACAGCTCTAGAACAGGTTAGTTCTCTCTGTTGTGGCAGAGTGCTATTGCAAAAGTCAGGTAGCGATGCGCTGTGCAGCAGTGTGTTACACAGCTTTTTAGGTACTCATCAACTTCCAGACAGAGAACAAACTTATTCAACCACAGCTCCTACTACTATTTATTACTCAGCGCTCAATTTTATAACGAGTGTTCTCATGACACAGTGTTAGTGTAAGTTGCTGGTATTCCACTTTGCTTTCCCCGTTATGATCGAGTTTCCCAAGAGCAAGTGCACTCCCATCATATCATTGTATTTCCCATTTGCGATCCCATATTCTGCTCTTCTAAGATTTATGTTTGCACAAGTGAAGCCTCAGACAACTGGTCCATTGTATGAATCAATAAAGCCATTTTAGCATTTGTGACATTGATTGGAATCTCAACAAGGGGGAAAACCTATCTAATCTAATCTAATTATCAATACCGTCAGGCTATCAGTATTTAGGAAGCATCAACATAAACACAAAACATTGAATGGCAGTTTGATGACGTAATTATTCAAGTGTCCATGAAGCATTTGTTACCCGAAATTCCTAACTGAAATCAAAACATCATAGTATTGACTCATGTCTTGTTTTATTGGAGAGATAATCAAAAAATAATGTGTAGCACAATTTTTGGCAATGTAACCATAAAATCGTTGCATTATTCTCAGAAATGGTTAACACATGTCAAATCAAAGTCTTCTTTTGTTTAAGAAAACGGCAAAAATGTCCCAAAACAATCACTACCCAAGTAGTGATTGATTGTTCATAAGTATTTTATATTGCAGAGAGTTCACGTAGGTTGAATTATTGGTTTCAATTACTGTGGTTTATACACTTTCCCATGGTCAAATCTTGAATGACAGTATAGTTACAGACTTATATGAAGTCACTATTCTTTCCACATTTACATTTCAGCATCATGAAGTACTGATTATTGTAGTTGCTCTTGATTTTAGTGTAGTGACATCCTTTACCAGGGCCATGCTCTTCCTGACCGTTAGAGTACCGCCCACAGACACATGATCTCACCATGTATAACCTCTTGTTGTAACAAGCACTAGAAAAGGAAAAGAGACATTTTACATATACATAATGTGAATCAAATCAAATTCAAAAGGTTTATAGTTTCATCATAAATATAATCTTATTAGTACCAGGATAGTTATGTTGACAATTATGTTATTTTGTTAGCAGTTAATTATTATGAGTTGTGTCCCCATGGCAAGAGAGGAGACAACCAAGAATCCCACTCTAAAAATTATGATGTTTGTTCTGGTTGCTGGAGAATATTGATACTATAATTTTGCTTCTAACCTGTGCTCTTGTGGTGAGTATCCACACCGAGGGTTAAGATGGGGTCCCTCTATTTTCCTGCGACGTTTCACCCCTACTTCCTTATCTTTCTTCTGACTGTAACCATATGATGCTTGTCTGCCATCAGTGTAGTCATCATCTGAAGAACTGGAACTCATCTCTTTGCTGTCAAACAATAAAGACTTTATATGAGAACTTAGTTCTAGTGTTTAAGACTCCCTGCAATCCTAAAAAATTTTTAATTTTTAATTTGCTTTTTATAAAGTGAATTCTAATCGATAGGCAACCCTGTCAAGTAGTGTCTCTCTCAAATATTTGCTTACTTTGAACACACATACTATTTAGTGTCATGGTCAGAGTTACAAAAGTATATAGTCAGTAGTCACACAAGCAATATAACAAGAATTATAAACAGTGCATTCTAATGGAAAAAGATCTCAAAGAACTATCTCATTGTTATAATGAGCTTCTCAAAAAAATTAACTACTTTAGCTACATAATTTTGTGCGCCATTTAAAGCTCTGATTAAATAGTGAGAATTTCCTGAGAATCTTCGAGTTACCTTTTGAAGTGTGTTTGTACAATCCTTATATAACCTTGGTGTGTAACTCTTTCTCTCTGCTCTTAACAAATGAAGTAACTCTCTTATCAGCACTCATTTTTATACCGAATATTCTCATGACAGCGTTCTATAGTTAGTTGCTGGTATTCCACATCAATTTCCCCGTCCCAAAAATTTCCCTAAGTGAATCTCGATTCCATTATATCATGCCATTTTCTGCTGGCTTTTCCAGGTGATACTCTGCCTAATTTCACCATTACGGTGCAACTTACATCCCCGCAAATGCTTTCCCTGATTCATATTAGCGAAAAAATTAGGAAAGGTTTGTTTGGAATCCCAAAGTCAGGGAAAACCATTGAATATCCTAAGGAAAGTTTTCTGTGTCATGGTTTTCCAATTTGAATGACAGAACAATAATTGTAGAGAGTAGCTGTATGTTGTCAGTCAATTGATTCCTTGTGGTGCCAGAAATCTTTGCTTTCCTGGTGGTTTCACAGGCTATAGGCAGTCATATACACAGCATTCAAATATATCTATTCAATTCTTCCAATTTGAAGCAACCAACAATCACTGAATATATACATATTGAATGCACACAAGGTCAAACGATCTTGTTGGAACCTAAGACAAAACCTGCTATGTGTTGTGCCCGAATGGTAGTCTTCATGTTTTATCATTTTTTAGGTTTCACATTAATTTCCCACAATGCATCGCTACTCATCATCTTTATCTAGCAGTATTAAAATTAATAGATTCATGTAAGAATTTGATAAAAGAATTCGATTTTACGGACAGAAATCAGTAAGCATGGTTGCTCTTCTCCGAGCGTACAAATTGAAGCTATTTATTTTGGAGGTTAGCGAAATCCAACAAAACCTGACACACAGTCATAAGTATCCCTGATCTTTTCTAGATCAGTCACATTGTAATTTCAAAACTTTGAATAATAAAGGGTAAAATTGCAAGGTCGAACCACACAAAACATCCCGAACGATCGTTGATGTAAAGTTAGTTACCTAATAGGTGTGCAGCTAATTATTATCATGTGATCAACATCAGAAATGCAGAGTTTTCAAGATATTTCCGGATAAATGAGGCCCTCAGCCCAACTTTTACATCAAAACTTTTTATGACATTGGATACAATCACAAGGTCATGTCGTTCTAAGCATTCCGAACAATCGTTCATACAAAGTTGGTCACCTCAAAGGCATGCAGTGCTGCATAACCCGTGCCATTTTGCTCTCAGTTTGATGAGTGTTGTCATATGGTTATCACAGTAAGTTAATCTTTACAAGGTCTGCACCAGATTTCAATATGAAGGTAATACCTTATCCTTACACCTGGCAGATTGACATTGCCAGACACTCATAGGCGTATAACTTACTAAATAGTCTGACCATTATACCACAGCATTGAGGAATGTGCCCCCCTCCCCCTTCATTATGCTTTGTTGTAGTGAGGGCTCAAAATTCAAGAGCTTATTTCTATTATGTAAAATCTGGATTGTTTTCATTTGAAAACTGTACCCAATTAACCCAGAAAGTCTGCTATATATGAGGGATGCCCTGTTCGAGGTATGCTCTGGGTATGGTGCTTGCTTTACATCAATGTAGCTGTCCATCACACTGAAACAGTATTAATGGCCAGGTAAAAGCGGTAGGCACATGTTAGCAAGCGCATAATAATGACTAATAACTGGAATTCCAAAGGATGGTTTCTCTGCTGCATAGGCAAAAGCGACCTGTTCCACTGTAATAAGATTGATTATTAATAATCAGTGCAAAATCCCATAGCAGTAGCTCTCAACTGGTATGGGATTTTACATTGATTATTAATAATCAATTTTATTACAGTGGAACAGGTCCGCTTTTGCCTATTCAGCATGTGGGTCGTGTGGGGTAGATATCCTATACCCTTGCCCGCCGTTGCTAGCCACTCTTTTTTCAAAGGGGTAGAGGGGATATTTAAACTGCATGCAGATACACAGTAGGCCTCCTGTATTTATTGTCCTGATTCCAACAAACCTGGCCAGGATGAATTGCTTAGCAGTGTCAAATCAGAAATGACAGCCGGCGCCAGGAATCTTACCTAGATCATAAAATCACAGGTATTCACCCTTACCCCTTAGTCCACTTCTTGATATGTTTCATGATGGTAAAACCTATATTACCAACATGTATATATAGCTAATCACAGCACTGATGATATGTGTGCAGAATTTTGCTTCAGCTGTCTCAGCAAGTTGACCGTAGAGCATTCTATGATAAACTGCTTTTTAAAAAAATAATTAAAGTCCATTCCTTCTTTTACACATGCGCTAAGGTTAATTAATATATAATAGCCAAAATTAGAGGGTCGCACCAACCGCACTCTTGCGCTCAGCCTTCTGAGAAGTTGAAAATATTTAAGTGAAATAATACACTAAGGTAAATATATAATAGGCAAATTTAGAGGGTCGCACCAACCGCACTCATGCGCTCAGCCTTCTGAGGTTGAAAATATTTAAGTGAAAAAGTACGCTAAGGTTAATATGTAATAGCCTAATTTAGAGGGTCGCACCAACCGCACTTTTGCGCTCAGCCTTCTGAGAAGTTGAAAATATTTAAGTGAAATAATACACTAAGGTAAATATATAATAGGAAAATTTAGAGGGTCGCACCAACCGCACTTTTCCGCTCAGCCTTCTGAGGTTGAAAATATTTAAGTGAAAGAGTACACTAAGGTTAATATGTAATAGCCTAATTTAGAGGGTCGCACCAACCGCACTCTTGCGCTCAGCATTCTGAGAAGTTGAAAATATTTAAGTGAAAAAATACACTAAGGTAAATATATAATAGGCAAATTTAGAGGGTCGCACCAACCGCACTTTTGCGCTCAGCCTTCTGAGGTTGAAAATATTTAAGTGAAAGAGTACACTAAGGTTAATATGTAATAGCCTAATTTAGAGGGTCGCACCAACCGCACTCTTGCGCTCAGCATTCTGAGAAGTTGAAAATATTTAAGTGAAAAAATACACTAAGGTAAATATATAATAGGCAAATTTAGAGGGTCGCACCAACCGCACTCTTGCGCTCAGCCTTCTGAGAGGTTGAAAATATTTAAGTGAAAAAGCACACTAAGGTTAATATGTAATAGCCTAATCTAGAGGGTCGCACCAACCGCACTCTTGCGCTCAGCCTTCTGAGAAGTTGAAAATATTTAAGTGAAATAATACACTAAGGTAAATATATAATAGGCAAATTTAGAGGGTCGCACCAACCGCACTCTTGCGCTCAGCCTTCTGAGAAGTTGAAAATATTTAAGTGAAAAGTACACTAAGGTTTTGCATTTAAACTCGTTTTATCAGATTTATTATTGATGTCTATTTCAGACAGCTGGAGAGCAATATGTCAGAGGAGAAGAGGGGCTCGACAGGACGCTGCCGTCATCCTAACTCTATGATCTGTCAGGCTCTATACAGTACAGGGAATAAGAGAAGTCAGACAAGCATCGCAGAGGAGGCTGTCAGCACAGATAAGTATGTCTGATAATAATCTACAAGTACCAATTCATATATGTACCCAGATGAGTGGTCATGTGTTAAAATCTGCTATTGCAATCTCAGGGACTCTCTTGTCTGAGATTTTAATCTTCAACTGCTACCGAACACAAAAACGAATCCTATCAGGACAAGTTCAGGAGTGTTGTAAAACCGCACTCTTGCGCTCAGCCTTCTGAGAAGTTGAAAATATTTAAGTGAAAAAGTACACTAAGGTAAATACAGAGGGTCGCACCAACCGCACTCTTGCGCTAAGCCTTCTGAGAAGTTGGAAATATTTAAGTGAAAAGTACACTAAGGTTTTGCATTTAAACTCCTTTTATCAGATCTATTATTGATGTCTATTTCAGACAGCTGGAGAGCAATATGTCAGAGGAGAAGAGGGGCTCGACAGGACGCTGCCGTCATCCTAACTCTATGATCTGTCAGGCTCTATACAGTACAGGGAATAAGAGAAGTCAGACAAGCATCGCAGAGGAGGCTGTCAGCACAGATAAGTATGTCTGATAATAATCTACAAGTACCAATTCAAATATGTACCCAGATGAGTGGTCATGTGTTAAAATCTGCTATTGTAATCTCAGGGGCTCTCTTGTCTGAGATTTTAATCTTCAATTGCTACCGAACACAAAACTAATCCTATCAGTGTTGATGAAGGACAAGTTCAGGAGTGTTGTAAAAACTAGTTTTGCAAAGTGATACAGAATTCTATGAAATCAATTCAGTTAACTATCTTACAGTTCAAAGCTCTTCAACAGATTTCAAGCCCTGTTTTTGCAAGGTTTATCTTCATAAGTGTACACAAAACACGATAGTAAAATTTTCAAAATTGACATTCACTGCAAGTTAGATGGACTAGGGCACTATTATGTGTACGGCCATTAAATCATTGGTCAGGTAGGACACTGCACTGATGTGAGACGGCAGACATTCAAGGTCGTATTGATTATGTGCCATCTGATGATGCAATCTTGAAAGTATAAGTCCGATGGATGGATGGATTTATTACTATCATAGACAAAAAATTTGTCACGAAATACGTTGTTAATACTCACAAGAAAGAAAAACATGGAAAAAAATCAGATCTCTGTTGTATAAAAAGTTTTGTAGAATAGTATATTATTAAGTGTATGTATGAGATGTCTTAAAAAGTTGTCTCTACCCCATGTACCCCGATATTTAACGGTGCGGTAGCGACCTTAGGGGCATTTAGTTAGAAAGTCATTGATAAAGTGCTCTCTATTGTGTATGTACAATCAGATTAATGTTGTGCAGAGAAAGCCTGACAGTTTAAGGTAACTGCTCTGAGAAGAGGAGTTGTTTTACCTTTTACTTTTTTCTTTATTTATGCATCAATGTCATTGACAGTTTATAGTCCAGGGGATAACAAGCATTCGTTCTTTTTGTCTCATTACAAAGGGCACAAAAAGGATATGGTGATAGACCGAGATATAATCAGCAGGTACAAGGCTATAGCCCAAGTGAAGGTAATGACATCAGTCATGTGAAAGGGGATATAGATTGGTCTCAAACACCCTCAAAATATTCCGATGTCGATCAACCCGTCCATGGGGAAAGGTGAGAGAAAAGTTACACTACTGATGAACCTAACCTAAACAATTACCAAGCACATACCAATGGCATAAATTGGTTAATGAGCATGATAAATGATAAATACACATGTCATATTATGCAACGAATTGTCAGATATGATTATGCCAGCCAGCTGTTAGCCTTGTAATGCAGCAACTAAAACTAGCCACGCGACAAGGCTAACAGCAGACTGGTATAATGGGAGTTATCATCTCATTGAGTCAGGAAAGACAACTTTACAACTTGACATCGCATTGTGGGAATATTCTGAAAGTCTCCTGCCATTCGGATAATTGTATGGTGTATGGTGTATACTGTGATGGTTTAATTGTTTCAGCATGGGTTGGGGATACCTGAAAAGGAATTATTACAAGTCAGATCCTGAGAGTAGTTTGAGAAGGTGAGAGGAGATTCAGGAGATGTATAGAAGGCTCCATCAGAGAGTCGAGGGACTACGAAAAGAGTTACAGGAATAGGAGTTAGTGGAGCTGTCATTAAACGAGTCTGACTGAGTTACTGAGTTCGAGTCTCCCTGAGTCTCATAGTTTATAGTTGAGTCAGAAAAAGTCTCAAACATTATTCTAATAATAAAACATTCCACAGTCTCTTATATCGCTTAATCATTGAATAACATTTTACTACCTATTCAACTTTTGATGATGATCAGTGACAGAATATTGATACATACATTTCTGCACTGTAAATTGAACATCATCATAAAGTTGGATAGCCATGAGCCTACTTACCTTGCTACTGTCTTTGAAATCCTCTTACCTTATGTTCCTGTTATTTAAAATAAATAAAAAAGATCTCAGCTCAACCCACACCTTATCTAGACCAGATTATATCTCATATTCTCTCTACCATTGTTTTCAGGTATTTTGTTTAGTTTATTAGACAAAAATATACTGAATAAATGACTACAAATACCAATAGTTTGAACTTATGCCTTTCCATAAAAGGGGTGTCAGAAAACTCGATCTCAAGTGATTTTGAATTATTTTGATGTAAACAAGATGAAAATCAAATAAATTTAGGCGACAATAAAACCATGTCGGACAAAAATAGGTGGCAGATTAAGGTTTTCAGAATCCATCTAGAGTTCTCAGTCAAACTCAGAATAATGCTCCAGGTTAATAAACAAACTGTGACCCAGTTTTCATCGGTTGGTTATAAACGCCTAGCAGTACAGATTAATTAGACTTGCACCTCTGAATTGATACCAATTGAAACCTGATTCTTTCGCGATGCAGTTGCAACAAAATATGAATTGTATTCAAATCATGGTGGTCTCTTAGTGTCATTAGAAGCTGTCAGCTCTCAGTCTCTGGTCTCTACTTGAAATCCCTCTACTCTCGATTCCTATCAGCATGTCCTGTTTATAACAAAACAGAGGGTGGGCTGCCCCTAAAGAGAGACCAAGTTGCCCGAAGTCCTCGGACCGAGATACATCTTAGTAAACTAGAATGCATCCTAGAGGTGAGTCCATGGGGACCTCCTTATCATGAGTGTGCAGCAAGCTGGCAGAAAATGAAACAGGCACGAATCGCTTATTGACGGTGACAATATGTTCTAAGCCAATGTGCCGAGAAACATGGGTTTCTCCTGGTGTGCATCATTTACTACAGAAGAGGGTTAAGGAAAATAACATCCTTCAGTTTAGCCTCTCCAGACTCTCCCTAAAAGCCCATATTTTTGGCCCTCTCATAGATTCCTGACTTTTATTCCTCACTTGGTCGCAGGTCTCCAGTCTAAGCTATCAATTGAACCTCCCCAAAAGTTCGGTGTGTCTGGGAACATAATTAACAACCTCTCCATACCGGCTCGTCTGGCTCAGTGTGCAGGTTGGACCTCCCCAAAAATCTTGTTTCAAACTCATGCGCCATAACTCGCATTTTTGAATCACCGCTCAATATCCGACAGTTTGAGTGGTTCATAAGTTATTGCATGTCTATTGTTTCCATCCTCTGACGCGTTATTTTACAGACCTTGGTGGTCAGCTGTTGCGGTCTGCCGAACAAAACGGAGTCCTAGCTGGAGCAGCTACAAGAGCCTCACAGGGAGGAGATGTATTTGGTATGTTAATGTTATATCATGTTGGTCAGAATTGTCAGTAGAGTTCCTGTCTCAAATCAGGAATCACAGAGAAGATAAAGCCTACGTTTGCAACACTCTCATAAAATGTCCTTTGGCTCAGTGTGCACTGTACAGATTGGACCTCCCCAAAAAACTGGTTTCAAACTCATGCGCCATAACTCACAATTTTGAATCACCGCTCATTATCTGACAGTTTGAGTGGTTCATAAGTTATTGCATGTCTATTGTATCCATCCTCTGACGTGTTATTTTACAGACCTTGGTGGTCAGCCGTTGCGGTCTGCCGAACAAAACGGAGTCCTAGCTGGAGCAGCTATGAGAGCCTCACTGGGAGGAGATGTATTTGGTATGTTAATGTTAGTCAGAATTGTCAGCAGGTGAGATAAATTTGGTGGGGCTATCATAGCTACTCACTCTGACAATGCGTATCCGTTTAAGATCTAACCGGTATTCAGCTCTGCAGGAAAAGTTATGTGCAACTTTGATCACTTTTTGAAATTTTTACATCCTAAAATTGTTTTGTAATTGGTAAATTGTCGGTTGTGCAAATAAAGATAGCTTTGAAACTTTATCAGATTCTTGGGTTCCCTCTTGTAGATTTGTAAGTTTGTAGATTTTCAATACAATTTTATATGAACAGAAAGTTGACCATTTGCCGATTTGTAGGAAAGTCCCCACAGCGTTCTTTTCAACAAATCTCCAAACGGTCAACTTTCAGTTCATATAAAACCACATTAGACATCTAACAAACTAACAAAAGTACAAAAAGGAACCTAAGAAGAAGCATACAAATCTACACAGCACCAAATTGTTTATAGAATACTAGGAAAGGCTCCAAATCCAGCAATACCGTCCACTTTGTAGGTTGTTGTGTAGAATTGTATAATCGCCTCTTGGGTTCCCTTTTGTAGTTTTGTTAGTTTGTTAGATTTCCAATGCTTTTATATATGAACTGACAATTGACGGTTCGTAGATTTGTAGGAAAGTCCTCAGCGTTTTTTTTTTCCAAATCTCCAAGCGGTAAACTTTCAGCTCATATAAAAACGCATTAAAAATCTAACAAAACTACGAAAGGGAGCCCAAGAAGAAGTATACAATTCTACACAACACATAAGTATCTGGTGCTTGTGATGATATCCAAAACATACATACCTACATACAAATATCCAACAAATAGTTATACGTTGTCAATGCTTGCACGAAAACAAAATTTTGATGGGAAATAATGCAGGCGGTCTCAAAAATAGCACTAAGTTGCACATCCTTCGAAAAGTGATGCTGTACGAATACTGTTTAGTGTGTTACTCAACGCTCATGCATGTGTCTTATTGTCTTCGTTTCAGAGAGTAAGTTGCCACAGGTACGGTTGCCATCGATGAGTGTTTTCGTTTCTGAGAAAGAACAGAGTAAGTGTTTCTCACTGTGTGATGTAGAAATCTTGGTAAGGCACTTTGCGAACACGCATGTTGCTATAATACAACATTCGATCTTCAATAGTATTGGTAGAATTGAGATGCATCAACTATAAATGTAGTCTAGAAAATGTTTTGTGTGCCTGGCCCTTCAACTGAATGACATTGTTGATAAAATACCAATCTGTCAATCAATGACAGAAATGCAGATCCAGGCGCATGCCTGTCAGGTTTCAATATAATACACTAGGTGAAAGCTATCGAGCTCTATATATTATTACATGTTTGTAGTCCTGCAATGTCAAAAGATCAAATCGCTTCATCTCTGAACTATTCTTTCAATGAGGAGATAACTCTTTTATTTCTCAAACACGCCTCAACTCACTTAGACAACCTGGTTCATAAGCCTGCTATTTGTTGATCCTATATCTTTGAATTCTGTGGCAGCTTTTTAGATATCGATATGTCAATCATTCGACCTGGGAGCCCTGTCAATGTCACCCAACCTTATGGCGCTTTGCTAGGTATGTTGATCCTTTCCAGCCTTGCATAGCCAGTTATGTTTGCTGTTTTTGTACCATCATGTCACTCATTTGCAAGCATTAAAGCCCATGTGTATGTATTACTAACAGCAATTCCAATCTATATATAATTTTGAATCACCAGCTTATCTAAAAAAATGATGATATACATAGCATGCTTAACTGATCGCTAGTGGGAAATAGGTACACATGTACATATATATTCGTTGTAAATGTGGTTTTGTCAGCCCATTTTAGAGAGAGAAAATTATTTTCTAACATCTTTGCAGTACTAGATGAGTTGAGTGATGAAGATGAAGATTTTGATGATGACTTGGACCCTGATGTGGGTAGGTAGAAAAATTCTATTTGAAACTCATTAAATTGACATTTTGTATGCTTTATTTCGATTTCAATTTGGTGCAAGCCATTACTATGGTGTCATAGTATAGATTACAAGCATTTTAAATGACAACAATACAGCCAAATGCGTGTAAAGCTATTTGATAGATCACCCGTTTCGATGCAGCGTATTATTTATAGGTGTATTGTCTGTTTATACAACATTCATGTATGGGCATTTATATCAATAGTAATAATCTACATGTAAATAATTATCTACTGGCTATTACCTCAAAAAATCAGTTACAGGCATGCATTCGGTAGTGAACTCATAAACACATGGACAATATTGTTTTGACAGATCCCAACAAGCTGTCAGAGTCCTCAGTTGCTGACGATGAGGATGAAGAAGATTGGGATGATGAAGAAGCGGACTGTGCAGCTTCTTCAGCAAAGGAGCAACTGGTCCCACAGCAGAACTCTGGTTAGTAAAAGCTGAGATCTCATCAGTTTTAGTTGTATCCATCGCTAGGTCGAGGTCTTGTCAAGGGTAAAGGGATGCCAATTTTCAAAAGTTTTATTCCCGATTATTTATTGTACCAGGTAATTGCATTATTACAACAAATTTTAGTTGCTGATATTTATTCAGACAGAATCTTGGTTCAAGGATACATTGAATCAACCTGTGTTGCCAATCAGTGAATTCTGCTGGTTTTTAGATTTAAAATGAGCTAAACATGAGCTCTCAAGCTTCGTTATAACCGGAGTTATGGGGGCGCAAAAGTAGGCTACATTGAGAATGCTCGCAAGAGCCAATCGCAGCAAAACAACAGGAAGTGATGTCATTTTGGTGTCACAACCCATATATAAAAACCATTGAAACAAGGATTTCTTTCATATCTTGTGCATTAATTTGACAGTTGCTTCGTCGACTTGGAATTAGAATCAAGAGATTAAAATGACGTTCTGTTAAAAAAATCATTATGATCGCTCCACTGGCAGCAGCAGAAAAGTTACTTTCTCTTTAATGATTAACATATATGTTGTCAGCGCCTACGCACTGTATCCGCATCACAACAGTGCCCAAACCTCTTAATCATGCTATGATGAACTGGACCGCTACCAGTTGTATATATATATATATACAATATTTATATTTTCAGAAACACAACCATGCCAAAATCACAGAGACGTATACAGATTTATGACAAAAAACAGGCTTGTCCATTTTGTCCCAAACTTGTCAGCAACTTGGCACGCATGACTGCACTAACACACAAAGGCTCAAAAGAACGGAGCGGAAGACTTGCTGACCTACGAAAGAGGGGATCCTTGCTCCATAACATTGAAACCATACGATCAGGACATGGAACATTTATTGTTCAGAGGAGATCCAGCACAAAATCATGCACCCCATTGGATTACAGGTGCTGTCCCAGCTGCCTTGGTTATTACACCAAACAATCAATGTCTCACCATTCGAAAAGTTGCTGTAGGAAAGACGGGACAATTAAATCTGTCAAGGCTTTCAACTTCGCCCTCACCGCTGAACATGACTCTGACATGCATCCCGTCACATCCATCATGAACGATGATGATATAACACGGATTGTTATAGCAGATAGACTGATCATGAAGTTCGGAAAAAAACTGTACGCAAGACTGCTATGTACGGGAACGGTTAGCAAGAGGGAAACCTACGTATCAACCAAAATGAGGGAGCTGGCAAGGCTAATTCGTCAGATACGTTCAGACACAGATGAAACAGCTAGCCTAGAAGAACTGATTGTTCCAAGCATGTTCAACAAGCTCGTTGAAGCGACATTATCAATATCCCATTTTAAGGAAGATTTGAGCAATTCCCTTCCGTCGCTGGCCTTAAAGATAGGATATTCGCTAAAGAGGAGTTCGAATGATGCGCTGATAGAGGCAATTGAAAACAGGGACCAGAAAAGAGAGGTTGAGATTGAGAAATTCCTCAAGCTGATGTCATTAGAGTGGAGAGAGAGGGTTTCCGCAGGTGCATTGATAAAACTAAAACAGAAGAAGGCTACAAAGGCCAACCCAATGCCACTGGCCGAAGACCTCAAGGTATGCATGAAAGTTATAACGTGCTTCATTTACAATTATGATAGATAAAAATTATGAGCTCCCAACGGATACTAGAAATTTTTAATAGCTCGCATGTTGGTGTAACACTAGAACACTACACTGACAAACAGTTTTAAATTTAAATACTCGCCCCATCTAATTATGTAATTAAATAAAAAGGAGTCAATTTGGAGTGTATCATAATTAAGGTAGCGTGACCTTGAAAGTATGTTAACAGATGGGTTACACATGTTTACACTCTACAGGATGAAAAATGTCATGGGTTAAAAAATGCGACTGTCTTCTGTATCAATATTCAAGGGCTAAACCAATCGCGAGGTGTCCTCTCTCGCAAAATCGATGTCATGGAATGAGGGGGCAATTCCTAAAATAATAATATATTCATGGGATCAAGGCCTAGGAAGTATAATCCTTGATGGGATGAACACATCGCGAGAGAGGACAACTTGCAAATGTGCGAAGTATTTCATCTTGAAAGGTAAAACTATCTGCTCAAAGCTGTCACATTTGTTCTTCCTTGTTGGCGCAGATGGTATTGGCCATCTTCATTGTTTATAATATACACCCATATTCCGGTAGTCTAACTTCATATGTCAACTTTCATTGTATATCCTCAGAGAGCATTTATGCACAGAAATGGGGAAGCTGGTGGTAGCTGAACTAGACCAGGACAAGTACAGGAGATTGAAGGACTTACTATTGTGCAGAATTGCACTGTTCAACTGCAGAAGGGCTTGGGAGTGTTCCAGTATACTAGTTAATGAATTTAAAATTGTGGTAAAACCAGACTCGGGAAACAACTAAAATCTGACACAGCTGGAACAAAATCTTCTCAACAGGTAGCTATGCCTCTACTAGCATCAGTTGCCTAGCGATGGTGCTAAGCCTTTATCTTGCATGGCCAAAGATATACGGCGAGCTACTAATTGCGAATGCAACAATTTCTTGACAGGTTGAACATGTTCTTGTTGTGTATATATATTGAATCTGAAATATTATAGTCGTAGTATGTCAACAATCACCATCTTGAGTTTTTCCCTCTATTCAATTAACTTATAATGGTGTGGTATGTGATATGACAGGAGATGCCTGGAAGAAGTGTTTTTCTACGCCTTCAGAGAAAAATCTGCCAACAGCCTTCATTTCTGTAATGTTTTAGACTGACACTGATTCACACGGTGGGAAAAAATCAGAGGATTGTGCCTGTCCTTCTAGCATCTGACATGGTGGAAGGTATCAAAATGCTCATTGTAAACCGAACCAGCAGATCCATCGAAAAAGGATAACCCCTATGTGTTTGCCATCCCCAACACTCAAACATCATTTAGAAGTGCAACAGACAGCTTACAATCCATCTGTAACGAGGTGCAGCTTATGTGTACGGAAAGCATCACCACAAGGAAATTCAGGAAACACCTAGCAACCCTAACGCAGGTGCGTCATATTGGGTAGTAGTAGTAGTAGTAGTATGCAGACATTTGGTTTGACACTGCTTCGGGGCTCAAAATTCATTGGGATGCTTGTCATGACACAGGGGATTTTTTAAATGAGACAAGACAGCAGATATTGCCTGAAACTTCAAGTTTAGCGAAATTGTCCTCTCTTCATATAAACATCAATGTCTCCCTGCTGGTGTTTAACCTATAGTCGAAACCAAACAGGTCAAACTTGTGAGTTGGGTTAATGCTATTTGGCTTGTAGACGCTTGGATCTAGTTAGACACCCAGGGATGCAGCTCTCTAAGTAATGTACACCATGCTCAGGTCTTTCTCAACAGTTTTTGGAGTCCAATAGGCCACCTACCACAACAGTGTTGTATGGGCTACTCAAGAGCATCTAGGAAAAAAACCAAAGCTCTAGAGATCTGATTTTAAAGGAGTTGTGCCCACAATGAAAATGGGTAGCAAACTCCTAATTCTCTTTCGTATAATAATGAATTTTGATAATGTTGTATCAATGGCATTTATGCTCTTGGTTATATGAAATAACTTGAGGCATTCTTCCTTTCCTAGGGGGTAAACAAGGGTAGCATAATTGAGTGTTATCGTGTTTGTTAGGTGTTCCTCTGAGTGCTCAGACTTTGTAGTGGGTCTTGTTTTAAAGCTCGGCAAAAGTGTTGTAGGGGGTTGGAAATTAAGAAAGATTTTAGCTTGGTGTACATTTCTTTGAGAGCTGCACCCCTTGGGTAAGACAACAAAGTGTTCTATCACAGTAGTCATTCTATGAAAGCAAAGAGTCATTGTTAGAGTGGTACAGTTATTGAACAACCAGGATAGATTTGTTTTCTAACAAGATTAAAACCTCTAGGAGCCAAACAACACCAACCTTCCACACCCCCCCCACGCCTTATCCCATCTACCATGTTGAAGTACGGGCTAATTGTAATCAACTGCCATTAATGCTTAAATAATTATCCTCTCCTACCATTTACTGTTTACAGGTCATGGATCTAAAGGAACATGAGCTAGAATGGGTTGCCAGGCACCTGGGGCATGACATAAAAGTCCATAGGGAGTTCTATAGACTGCACAGTAACACGGCGGAAGTAGTGAAAGTTGGGAAATTGCTGCTGGCCACAGAGCAAGGACTGTCAAAATATACAGGAAAGGGATTATCTGATGTAACCCTTTCTGATATCGAGGAGGATGAGGAGACAGATAGTGTATCTGATGATGCTGCCAGCAATGATACCGGTGAGTTGTTGGCTCTTTTGACTTGGTTATGGTGTTTAGCTGTTCGGGGAACAAGTTGTGCATTTTTATTGTAATACAGTCAGATCATAGAAGCATTTCTTTGTGGGAGAGCCCATGAACAGTGAATAGCCCAAGCAGTCCATCTGTACCCACATATCAAAACAAAGGAAGGATAACTCTATACATATAACAGATTGTATCACTCTAGTCATAAGTGTAATTTTGTTTGAGTGTTTTCTTTTTTCTCTCTGTTATTAGATTCAGATGGAGACGAGGACTTTGATGACGCTCTTCGAACCACTACTGTTCAAGGTAAGAAGTGGGAATACACATACCACAGTCAGCTTCTTGAAGTACTGGTGATAGTTGTTCTGCGCAGATGATGGGGTTGGGCAATGACGTGACAAAAAAGAGCGTTCTATTTTATGTGAGCTTGTAGACTTTTATTATTATTTCATATATGTATCATTCTCTTACAGCACTTTTTTTGCATGAGGAGTTGAGAGGGCTCCCTGCTAATCTTATATCTCTGCATCCATGCACAACAAATTGCTTGCCCCATCGGTCTATACAGGCCTGTCCCGTCCCTATCCGGTTCAGGAATTGCTACCTTGCCCCAAACGGGTTTCTGTTCCTAAACACAACTCTAGTTATGACCTCTGCTATTGGCATACCTATGAGCGGTAATTTTTTCTACCAAAGTCACAGGTTTTACTCATCATGATTATTGTTTGAACACAGTCATGTGTGTAATTTTGAAGGTTAGGGGGTGTGCTTGCGATCGAATCAGATTCATCTGAAGTTCTCCACTTCCACCAACAAATGCAGAAGTAGGAAATGCTTGTGTAATGGTAATGGTGATTAACTGTTTGCTGGCAATATGTAATTTATCCTGTGTTAATATTCACGGTGCCATCAATTATTCAGAGTATCGATATTATCTGCGATTCAATTGAACTGCGTGTAGTGTTGGAAATAGAAAGTTGTCCAAGTTGATGACTGCATATTGGGTTGGGGGAAATCTAACGAGTGTGAACTGTGTTTGTTTTTCTTTTTAAATCTGACAAAAAGCACACTGCATCTGGGACCTACACTTTCCAGAAAGTTCATCTGAAAACACAAGCTGAAAAAAATTTTGAGAGGGCTCTTGAGAGGCCAGAGAGCCCCCTAGCCCCTTCAAAAAACTGTCATATTTAGAATTATCTTCACATTCTCCTCAATATTGGGCAAACATTTTCATTTTCAGAAGAGTTTGTATTATAATGCACTAATACTAATCTATTCATAGCAGACAACAATAAAATTTACCGACTTTTTAGAGGACACTGAATGAAAAGGCAAATTGCAGTCGGAAAAAGGGCCCTGAACTGAATTTAAGTTTCCACACTTTTCCTAATACCCACTCAACTACTTTGCACCCTCAGATAAAGAGCGTAATTGTGCTCATTCTATCTAGGTTTGGTTTGACTCTCCTTTTCATAATATTCACATGTGTTTCATCTTGCAAAAATATTATGATGATTAGGTAGCCTACATCCTTTCCTTACTAACAAAAGTATTCCTTTTCATGTAGTGCAGTTTATTTTAAGATAGACACTGATAACATATTATGAAGTATGAAAGTTCTCCCTTCGCACAATGTTCTTTTTTATCTACATCTATGCCGTCTAAGACATATGACATATGAGTTAAAGTTCGTTTGCAACATATATATTTCCTAAATTGTTTTATTTCAGACGTCAATTATCCAAACCAGTCACGTGTGGAGGTGAAAAAGAAGGCAGCAGGTAATATATTTCTATTCAGTCTCGCCTCATGATGCATGTAAAATCTTATAAAGATGTAAACTCAAACTTAAAGCTGAGTTGGTTAAAGCATGTCAGCTGATGGTGGTAATTTGGAGTTGTGCTCCCATGTTATGAATGTTCACAGCTCTAAATTACCTACCAACAGGTTTTAACCAAAGGCAAAGAGTTCTAAAACTTTCAAGTACTGTTCTCCCAGTTTGACTAAGATAGTACATCATTTGCTGTTATACTAAGAACTTGCATGCAGAGTGGGGAGCTGCATGGTATGATGTAGGACATTGAGGGCAGGAATGAGCTCCTGAGTTGGGGAAAACAGAAAAAACATGAAACATTTCGAATGATATTGTATCATCATGATATGACATCTTTCGATTTCCATCAAAAGCGACCAATTCCCAGGGTCTTTTACTGTGGAATATGCATGTAGTAAAGCTGATGCAGAGAAGAAAGTTTCTGATAGTTGTTGAGGGCGGTCTTATTAGATAGTCATCCATCAAGTTTAACTCATCCATAGAAGAAGGATCATATTAGCCTGGAAGTCCAATTTGATAGTAACCGTTATGCATAAAGGGTGCATGCATCACACTTTTTGTAAATAAACTCCACTTGCAGTTATGGCCTGCACAATCAATAATTGATGGTTATTTTTTTGTTACAGGTTCCAAAGGCAAGGTGATGACAACAAGAAAAGGCGAGTATTGTATTCATATTTATACTCTTGCAAGTGCTAAATTTGGTTCATGTCATATAATAGCACTGCGTAGAACATTAATTGTGTGTACAGAATTGTGTGGAGAGTCAGCTCTCTACATGTACAATAAGCTCACATTTCACCAACCATTTTGAGGGATCTCTGATACACCCTATATAACATGTGATATGATATTTGGGTCAAAAACTGATCAGTTATTTCTGGGGTGATTTCAGCAGTCAACAGAGGTTAGAACTAGGGGTTTTCCTCCTTTCTTCGGCTTTGTTGAGAAAATACCTTTTCATGACTATCTAACGGTTGAGAATTTTTACCACAAAAGATACAACATTGGGTTCGATCAAGTTCAAGGACGTAGTTTCACCATGCTCATTATGTGCCTGTTTATGCACTGATTTAACACTGTTCATAGGTTTGCCATCGTGATTTATAACGAAGTTTTGATGGCCAATCATTAACCTAGCTTAGAGTGTTTTGCTCTCCTTTAGGAGAACTTTGTACATTTGTCAACTGAGAAGTTGTGCGCACTTGGTGGGAAAATCTAAACAACTAACTGTGCTGTCATCATCGCTAAAAGGGGAGCAGGTCTTGTATGCTGAGACTTTTTAGTCAACCTAGATACACTGGTTAATACAGGTGGATATGCAAGTGTATATGTATGTGTATATCCAGTGTATCCACTCACATCCACTTTTTTGACACCTTGTTACACCCTCATACAGCTTATATCTAACCAGCTGATCCATATGTAGACACAGGTTCTGCCAACTTGATGCAGAGAAAAAAATTGTTTTGGTCATTTTTCTGATTCTGTAGGATGGACAAAGGAAGAGATGGAAGTGATTGAGCAGGTGTTCCCTCCAGATACACACATTGCTAAAGGAGTCTGCGTTCGAATATCCAACACCTGGCTCCCAGACCGCAGTTGGCAGCAGATAAAGGGGGCGGCCTTCCGTCTCCATGCCAAGGTAACAGTTTTTTTCATATCTCTTGACAACAAACATCAATCAAACCCCCCCCCCCCCCCGAGCAAATATTTCTATGGCTTCTCTGACCATACTACATGTACTTTAAGATTTTAACAAGAGGCCTAGGAGTTGTACGCTTTAGTTTTGAAGAGAGAACAACTCCGAAAAATCAGACATGAGATACAAAGTCATAGTTTGGTTGTCAAGGGCATAGTTCAAACCATTATAGTCATCCATAACTGACCAGAAGCATAATATGTATGTGCTTATCCCTTGTGATGAAAGAGTCTGGAGATGTTCACTCGCTTGCCATTAGTAGTCAATGGAATCCTTGCATGCTTTGGATCTTTTAGTCTGCTGGTATAAGCTGATGTCATCATGACACAAATATTGTATTTTATATTGTAGTCGGGCACTTAGAGGAGCTGCAATCTGAAGCAGAGGATGCAGTGACTAGGAAGGAAAAGGTTTAAATAGAGCTACTGTTTCCCAGGGGAAGCCACATTTCTAAAGAATACTCTGTAGCTGCTGGGGAGAACCCACAGTTCAATGGGCGCAGCTGCGTTCAGATTCCCTGAGGGATAAATATATATATGTGGTCTACTATTATCATAATAGCATCCATAACACTATCATGATGTTCATAGATTTTCACACTGCGGAGTCACAAAAAGATTGCATAAAGATGCACATTATACTTTTGATTATTTTTGATATTTATAAAGCCTGTCTGTCTATAACCAGCTATTAAATATTCAGAATAAATGCCTACACCATTTAGTCTGGACACAAGTAAATATATGTATTGGTTACAGCTTATAGTTTTAGTTGGACCTCTGGTCACAGGTCCACTTTTGCACTACATTTCTTTTCGAATAACCAGTTATTTTAAATCCAATACTTAGAGCCCACATGATTTACTTTAAACACATGTATGTGGCTGAAGCTGATGACTTTAGGTTGAACCACTGATTACAGGTACATGAGGTACATGTATCATAAGCTATGCTTAGTATTTTTAGATACTTGTATGTAATCAAACTTTTTATACTTTTCTTTTCAAATCATCGTCCTAAATAAATCGGATATATATAAACCTACAACATTTACTGCAAACACATGTACGAAGTCATGGCTGGGGATAATCGACCAGATTCATTGAAAGTTTTCGTGATTAATTGTGAACGGAATCTTGTTGACATACATATTGCAGTTGACACTGACCCACTATCACTATAGTAGAACTTACATGGTCTGTCAGGGTACAAATTTTTGGACTGATTGAGTTTCATCAAATTCAACATACTCACATCCTCGATGCATCCATACTTGTGCTAAACTTTTTAATGTCATGGCCGTTTTTCCCAATTCAAATTTCGAGGAAAGTATAAAAGTGATAACCCAACACCCATTATAGCTCAGCCAAAGAGTAGTAAGTAAAAAACTAATAAAAGTACAACTTAAATCAAGAATCTAAAGGAGTTCTTTGCCTAGACTCACAAGTGATCACCAGATACCGCCATTTATTTACAGTATAATAATACCTATAATAGCTCCTATACATAGCTAGCTCAAAACACATTACATATTCAATAAACCATGTTGCCTTATATATGTTACAAATTAAGAATCGATTGCACCGGTCTTAAATATGTAGACTTATCATCACTTGTCAAAGAGAGCAGACAATTCCCTGGTAAATTTCCCAAGAGTTCATACAAACATAATATTGCAAGAGCAATGAGAGTATAACTCCTTATAATCTGAACTGCATTTTGCTACATGTATGAGGAGGTGAAAAAGTGCTCGAAGTTCGACATCCACCAACACTTTGGGCTCAGGATCCCCGAAAGTCAAAATAGGTATTAAAAAATATTGCAACGCATTTAAAATTGTATTTAAGCGCTACACTATATTGCATGATAGCAAAAGTGTTTTGAGACGGAATTATGGCTGTATTCAACAAAGATTGTACGAAAGCCCGTAACTCAGCATTAAGTCACACCTCTCCATAACTATCCCGTCATCTGTATAGGTGTGTTTGTGTGTGTGTGTGTGTCTGCGCGTTTGTGTGTGTCTGCGTGTCTGCGTGTTTGTGCGTTTTTTTTGGTGTGCGTAATTTCGTGCGTGCGTTCGTGCGTGCGTGTAATTTTAAACCATCTATCATTGCAATAACATTGGGCTTAGTACATAAATAAAATTAATGTTGTTGAGTCTCATAAAAAAATCTGTTCTCTCTCTTCTCAGTAATTCACTTCTTGGCTCTAAAAATGAGAATTAATCTTAATTTAGCTATCGAGTGATCCAATTTATCATGTATTTTCATTAATAGATAACATACATGAACTCTTTTGGTGTATTCAAATATACTGATTTTTCATATTTTATGCTATCAGGAGGTTTGTAAAAAATTGGCTGTAGTTCTAATTCGGTACTAATATAGTCAATCCATACACAGTGAAAGTCCTTTTTAAATGACAAAGTTTGGATGGATTTTTTTAAGCATACATTTTCAATAAATTTATATTTCTAAATCTAGATTTATTTTTCATTTAGACTGGCAAGAATATAATCATGTCATACGAAATGTCATCACAAGCTTATCTGGAGCCTCATGATTATACAACCGCTGCTTCTGACCACAGGTAAGTGAATTTGTATAGAAATGGTAATACAAAGATTACAAGATTAGATTGAATGGGAGAGTAGTTGATATAACAACCAAACACCGAGGCAGGCAGTGTGGTTATATCGTTGCTTGTTAGTTTATTTAAGAGATATAAGTGCTACCTATAACGAATGGCAATTATTCTCACAAAAACTCTATAAAAAAACACTAATCTTCTCACAAAAAGTCAAGATAGATCAACATAACAAAATTTAATAGCTGCTCACATTGAACCGTAACAGTGTGTCCCTAGTGCTATCCTACATTTGATGCTGCAGTAGCCACCTGAATGCACAGCCTCAAAAGTCAGATTTTACGAAAGTTAATACGTAGGAGTGATTAGCGGTCCAGCAGTGCATTCATAACATGCTGTGAATTAGATTTTTTTTTATAAAGTTGTGTATTCAGGTTGTTCTTACACCGAAAACTGCTTTGTTTTCATTTTTTTTACATAATGAAAACAGAACAATCTCAATTTCGCATCTTCTTTCTTTTGGTTACCGAGTAAAATTTGGAAATAATTACTCAGTCTGTTACAAGTCGATTATTAGCATTCAAATCTGAGAATTTTGCAAATATGTCATTAATATGTAGGGTGAATTGACTTGACTTGAATATTAGTTATGTGGGCCCTCAGATGCATCACTGATATACCTCAGTAACCAATTCACATATTAATTTGTAAAACACATTGATTGTATGCTCTTCTTAACACCATTCTAGCTATGATTACCCGAACAGATTTGGCAGCCTTTCACCCAATAACGCTGGA
Organism: Membranipora membranacea; assembly: GCA_914767715.1. Taxonomy (NCBI): domain Eukaryota; kingdom Metazoa; phylum Bryozoa; class Gymnolaemata; order Cheilostomatida; family Membraniporidae; genus Membranipora; species Membranipora membranacea. The sequence continues at coordinate 24,834,689 of OU612069.1, forward strand.
GGTCAACATAAGAGTGAGAAGAAAGGACAATCCATGATGGGAAGGGTGATGATTGGCCTAGTATGTTCTATTGTGATAGTCTTTGTTGTCTCAATGACAGCATTCACTGCTGGGTACTTGGCACTGCATAAAAAGTTAGCCAATCTAGAAGATCTGAACAAGGAATGTAAGTATTATCAAGGGACTGATTGTACCAATTTGCTTCATTTTGTATGGTGGTTTAAAAATAGGATAAACAAATATTAAAACTCAACGCAATGAAAGCGCACATTGGCCAAATGAGTGCTGCTCTCAATTTGCAGAGTATGTCCAAAAATCCTATGCGTTGTATTTGTAAACTTTTCTGCTAGATTATTGTCAAAAGTTCAAATCCTTCTAACTTTTATGATTGCTTGAAAAGCCCTCACATTTACAAGATTTGATAAATTAATTTATCACGACCCATTTTTATCCTTGTCAGGCATGGTTGAAATATTTAGTGTAAGCTCCCAACTACAGGCAGGCATGACCGAAATATCAAGTGTAAGGTCGCAACTACAGTAAATGAACATCAGTCTATCAGCAAACATTACAAGCTTGGACAGCACAATGGTTAGACTGGAATCGATCGGAAATGAAACTGAAAGTGAGTTTTCTGTAGTCAAAACGTTGTAGATAAAATCGCTCATTCATCAAGCTGGACAAAGAAAATCCTTCAAACTGCAGCGCTCTCATGTCTTTGAGTATACCAATCTTTTAAGTGATAATACAACCAGCCTTTTCAGCAAAAAAACGCCCTGCATTCAATTATTTGGCCCAATGTTACTTTCAAAATTATTTTTATTATAAGAAGTTTGTTTTTGTTTAATTTAAGGGCATGGATCGAAGGACTTTAAACTTCCGTCAACTTGTGTGTTTATTGATTCACATGATAATCCAAAAGTTCACCTATCTTTATGGGCACAGATTAATACATGAAAAATCAGTATCTTGTGTACTGAGTCTGATAAAACTCAGAATCTTGTAGTTGTCTGTCTGTCTGCCTGCCTGCCTGCCTGCCTGCCTGCCTGCCTGCCTGCCTGCCTGCCTGCCTGCCTGCCTGCCTGCCTGCCTGCCTGCCTGCCTGCCTGCCTGCCTGCCTGCCTGCCTGCCTGCCTGCCTGCCTGCCTGCCTGCCTGCCTGCCTGCCTGCCTGCCTGCCTGCCTGCCTGCCTGCCTGCCTGCCTGCCTGCCTGCCTGCCTGCCTGCCTGCCTGCCTGCCTGCCTGCCTGCCTGCCTGCCTGCCTGCCTGCCTGCCTGCCTGCCTGCCTGCCTGCCTGCCTGCCTGCCTGCCTGCCTGCCTGCCTGCCTGCCTGCCTGCCTGCCTGCCTGCCTGCCTGCCTGCCTGCCTGCCTGCCTGCCTGCCTGCCTGCCTGCCTGTCTGGTTGTCTGTGATTATAAGGCAGGCTAAGCTCATCAAATCTGGCAACCTGTAAAAGAGTGCATACTGTTGGGCATGAATGATTGCTTGCATATAATAAAAAGTACCTGTCCTTTTGCCATAATCAAGCATGTCAAGTAAACAAATGATGATGACTCATTGTTGTCCTAACTGAACATACTATTTTTATAGTAGTAATAAGTACCAAGCCACTGCAGCAAACTTTATTGCGAGCCTGTGGACATAGGCGTCCCTGACGCGTATCGGTACACTTATCTGTCAAGGATGCCTTCCTCCACAGGTTAATTAGCCACTTATGGGACTGTCAATTTATATGCTACGGCAACTGCTTACCACCTATTGACCAGGCCTTACTATAATCTTAAATTATTTACAACTGCCTGACGATGTAGCCAGTGCTTCAACTTGCAGCAACACCACAACCCAGAGTTGAGGAAAAATGTGATTTTCCTAAACTCTCGGAATTAAAGACCTCAAGTGGTCAAATTGATCTAAGAATAATTAACATCATGGAAATGCTATTTAAACATATCAAAATTTATATTATTTGTAGAGCTCATTGGCCTTGCCAGAGGGAATCCCGGAGGGATTGGGCCCCGTGGAACTCAAGGCAATGATGGTAGTAAAGGTGAGAAAGGAGCTCAAGGGGACGCTGGTAGTACAGGTCAGAGAGGAGCGCAAGGTGACTCCGGCAACAAAGGTGCAAGTGGACCAATAGGACCTCCTGGAAGCCCAGGAACTGATGGAGCAGAAGGGGCAGATGGATTGCCTGGTCAGGATGGTAATCAAGGTGCTCAAGGAGCAACCGGTCCTTTAGGAAGTCCTGGGACATGCCCCAGCACTTGTAAGCCGATCAATGTAACACCAACTGTCACATCAGGGTCCGTGACACAAACAACAAGTGGAGGTTAGTGATTCTGATTCTTCAGTCATACTGGTGGTTTGTTTGCCAACATATACAATGACCCACAGAGCAGTTGGGGGAGAAAATGCACTGTAATTTCAAAACTTTTAAAGACTAATTAATTAAAAAGAATAAATATCACCATTAAATTCAGATTTTACAATTAGTCTTCTTTTTCAGTGTCTTGTTATAGATAGATAGCAGTTTATTGGTAAATCCGCCAAAGACAGTTTACAATTGTTTAAAAAGGCTTTGTGATTGTAGTGGCACATCATTTAAAACTTTGATACTCGTAGGTATAAAACTACATAAAAATCTGTTGGTCTTTATTTTTGGCATCCTGTATGATTGCCTGCAAAAAGAGTGGCACTGATTAAGAATATGGGTATCAAAATTTATAAAATTGTTAGCAGTATTTTCAATCCTACTACACACTAAGGAGTCAGCATCAAGAAAGTGAGAATTCTTAAAAAATAGACGGAGCAGTTTTTCCCTATTACCCTGAGTGGCTTGTTCATTCACAATAACAAATTTAAAGGTGCAAGCGTGTTCGGCAAACACTCTCTTCAAATCCACTGTCTTTAGAAATTATTAAAAAGCACATAATGTTATGTATTCATAACGATTCATTTCCACTTAAAATGCAAACCACTCTTTCAAATCCCACTCTAAGCTTTCAGTAACAAAGATACCTTTGTTACAGAGCTATCTTGTTGCTGGATATTGAGTAAATCAACCAACCATTTATTTCCAGCAGCCGCCGCCACTTGCTCTGACTACCATGTTCACAACCCTATAACCAATACCTGTCTGCGCATAGTCAGGCAAGGCATGTATTGGAGCGAAGCTCAGTCTTATTGCAGAGGACTTGGTGAAGAGTTAGCTGTGATGGACACACGGCAGTCACTAGATTGGTTCTCTTCATATTGTGAATCTAAATCTAGTAAGATACTCCATCATTCTTTGCCATAGTCTCCGATTTGAATGTTAATATAATAATTTTTCACCTTTTTGTTTGTGGTATAATTCATTTTCAAGAGGTACGGGAACTTATTGAGCTCTTAAATTGGTACAGCAACTCACATGTGCCTTGGTTCAGTAAAATCCCTTAAGACAGTCTCACTCTAATTACAAAAACAGAGCAAAAACCTAAAAGATAATATTTTATGAGTCAAGAATTTCACTTGGTGAGAGAAGAAAATTAAGGGATTTTGCACCCTCTCTGCTTACAAATTAATCTAGTGTATCGCTTACAGCAAAGTCGGATGGCAGATAACACCAGCTTGAGTAAATTTTGTTACAGATTGGAGGTACAATGTGTGGCTTGCTGGAGTAGGGAGAGAAGTATACTGGACTCGGGATGGTAGAATAACATCAAACTTCTCAGAGTTTTCTCCATTGTGGAAAAGTGGAAGGCCGCTATACAGTAGTTACTGCACTAGTTTTGGGTACACCGACAGTGGAATTTATGACAGACCTTGCAGAGCTACTAACCACAGGTGTTATCCGCTGTGTGAGAGGTACTAACAGTAACACAAAACTTTGATATACAATGCTTGTTTTGGTATCTGCTTTAAACCCTATAATTAGGCACTGATCGAGTTTGGTTTAACATGAGAAAAGCTTTGCTTCTATTAATTGCTGTTACAATTTTTTAGAATTGAATTTTCTGATGTTGCCCTCGATGCAATGATATGCTGTACTCCTGAGCCTCCTCGATTATCGTGCTTTGCTCAGCTTTGTTTGTTTCTGCCTTAATAGGCAATAGATAATAATAAGCGGATTTTCTTCTAAACTAACTGGATCAACTACTTCAACAATTTATATGATTGAGACATTATGTCTCACCATTAATAAATTATGCAATTTTCATAATAGAACCTATCAAAAGATTGTGCCCTATTTCGGATCAGTTCTTTAAAGCGCTGCTACTGGTATTCCATGTGAGATATGGTTGGGATATCAAAGAGAGTCATAAATTACTAGAATAGAGATGATCTGGTGACACAATACCATGAAAAATGCCGGAGCTGCCAATCATTCACAGCGGGAAAAGGCTGCCATGGATTTGTCGTATTGTTAGCTTTGTTGCAGTTGCTGTATGGACTTTAATTTCCTGTCAGTACTTATGATAGAATATGAGACAGTGATTACAATTGATTAGGATAAAAAGTGAAATAAAAATTTGAGCCAACACATATTGCTCTGTTTTACAATGTGAAAATGTGATAAGCTAGAAATTAATATTACAAAAATAACTAGGTCAAAAGACTAATAATAATATACACAGTAATTAATAATGTCTAAAAAGGTTTTTTTATCAGCAAGGGCAGTCCTAGTATGAGCATGTAAGAGGCAACGACTTCTTGATGAGATAGGCCCGCCGTGTTAATGTAGTCATGGAGGGCGTGAGAAGTGTCTGAGGGGATGCGATCGACGTAGTGTTTGCTCACATGTAACATAAAAATGGAGAGGTTGCCCTCAGTGCAGTGGGTGCCCTTGGTCTTGGTTTCTGGGCCAGTCGAGTTGACCTTCAAGGAGCAGTTGTTGGTTTGTAACTTGCCATCACACCATTAAAGCAGTGCTCTGTGTTATTTTCTATATTACACATGTACTCTTGGCTCGTCTGGTTGAGGAGATCAAGCACTTGTTGTATCTCAATGTTCGCTGTTCGGTCATTGTAATCGAGACCACACGGATCAAGAACCTTGAGTACCAAATTTTCTATACGCAGGATCCTCATTCTTTGTTGTTGAGAGAGCATGGAATACCAGGAGGGAGAAGCATACAGGAGAATGGGACGGATGCATGCTATGTAGAAATGTTTCAGTGCACTGATAGGCATTCCAGATCGTTTGAGGTCTATCAGTGTATATATTATTGGTCTAGTCTTTTTCACAAGGTGATCAACGTGTTGTTTGAATGTCAGATTGTTGTCAATCAAGACACCTAAAAACTTCGTGCTTGTCTCGTTTCCAATAACATCACCGCTCATTGAGAATCTGTGCGGCTCGATCTTTTGACTGTTGTGCACATTTGAGAACGTCATGCTCACTGATTTTGTTGGATTGGCCATGATGTTATTCTCAGCACACCATTATGTGGTCTCATCTATAGCTTGCTGCAGTTGTTCGGTCTTTTCGCTAGATGAAGATGGTATGAGTGTCACGTCATCGGCGTACTTGATGGTAGCGCATGAAGGAGACAGAGTATCTATGTACAACAGCCAGAACATTGGACCCAAGAGAGTACCTTGAGGTGTACCATTCTTGGTTGAGAGTGTTGAACTATGCTCATTGCCCAGTTTGACGTTCTGCTGCCGTTGACTAAGGAAACTGTGTATGATCAGCACCAGAAGTTTGTTTATACATCGATCGGCTAGCATTTCTATGAGTTTGCCCTTATCCATCCTGTCGAAGGCTTTGGACATATCAAGGAAAGTCGCAGACACGGTATTCACTTTTGGCTCATCCAACATGCGTGTTAGGGTATCGACGGCTAATAGAATAGCATCAGTAGTACACCTACCCTTTTGATATGCAAACTGGCCAGCACTGAGAGTTGGTAAAACAGAACTGGCATAAAATTACATGATAGCTTTCTCAACTAATTTACCAAGATTCCATAAAAGTGATATTGGTCTAAAATCAGAAGGTTTCTCGGCACATTTAGTTTTCTCAAACGGCACAATTTCAGCCTTTTTCCAGATATTAGGGAAAACACCAGATCTTAGACAATGATTTATAAGATTGCACAATGGAACACATAAATCTTCGCTGCACATTTTTGTGACCCCTGATAGGTAGTCGGATGAGCATGTCGACTTACTCGTATCGATCTGGTTTATCCAGGCTTTGACTTGGCCGATGCTGACTGTCAGCTCATAATCAGGAAGATCAGACGTAACACAATCGATATCTATGTCAGTGGGTACGCCAGATATGTCAGTGAAGTATGTGTTCAGGGTTTCAGCGTCAGATTTAGGATTCATGAGTTCTTCGTTTATAGTGTAAACACTTTTAGTTTTGGTTGTTTTTTCTTTGCAGCTCAGGATCTTTATGGTCTTTGAGTTATTAATACTCAGTTTTTGACTTATCCACTTGCGCTTAGACTTTCTCAGATGGTTTTTAGCAGCTTCGAGAAGAACTTGGCAGTGTTGTCTCCCCGTTTACTGGCTTTAGTCTTGGCGTTGCGTAGCTTTCTGGCGAGATCATCGAACCATGGTGTTTTACGCTTTTTGATTCTCTTCACTTTGAGTGGACAGTGCTTGTTAACAATATCTGCGATGGTGGATTGGAAATCACGTGATCCCAGTTCACTTTGGCCACATCACTGGCTATATTTTGTCTAGATGATCTCGTCACATGTCGGATAAGTGTCGTATTTCGTTTAGCTACTAAATACTGGACGTGAGGCACAAATATGGTGTCATGATCACTTCCACAGAGTGAAGCGAGTTTTTGAGGTTTTGACTGTAGCTGCTCGGACACATTGGTGAATATCTTGTCCAGGTAAGGGTTTTTCCTTATAGGAAAAGTTACGATATTTTGTAGACTGAATATTTCTGCTATATCGGACATGCCAAGATGATTAAAATCACCTCATATGACGAATTGATCAGTGTGTTTAGTCGATAGTTTTACCATGGATTCAGATATATGGCGGAGTATTATATCTGGTTCCACCTGTCGTTTTGACTTGGGGTTGTACACACAGGCGTATATTATGGATAAGCCCTTGTTTACAACATGTACCCATAGTGTACTAAAAGTTTTGGTGGTATGTCGTAGCACAACTTTGGCATTGAGTGATGCATCAATGAACATAGCCACACCTCCACCTGTGCGCCCGCCCCCTCGGTTAGATGAGAATAGATTGTAATTACTGATCAGACGGGATGACTCCTTGCTGTCTGTTAGCCAGGACTCTGTCAGCATAACAACCTTTGGATCTTTCTCATCGATCACCAGTTTCAGCTCATCAATTTTATCGAGAGCTAAGGACTGGCAGTTTGTCAGCAGGAGAAAAGGTAATTGTTTATTGATTTCACCTGCATCTGTATTATCAGGTGGATTCATCTTTAGTGTCACATTTGGGGTTAGGTCACTTTTCAGTATATCCACCCCTTGCACAGCGGTAACTGATGACTTTCTTGTTTGTAGCGTCGGAATTTCATGTCTAGCTGGCTTATCATATTCACACAAAGAGGCGTATGTTGGTATTATAATCCGGCTTGTTGTTCTGCACGGCGGCTTTATGTGTGGATCTGAAAGCCGAGATGTTACTCTAGCCTCTATTCTATGCCTGTAATTTACATCATTACGAGGCGCGAGACTGTCAATAAAGTCCCAGTCGAATGAGTCACCTGACATTTTCTAGCCCTGCTGTGTGCAGTTTTCTTTCAGTTTTCTCGATATGAGGGTATATGAGGCAGAGGCAGTGTCTTTGATATTTGATCAATCTCTCCCGGTCTGTTTTACTCCGCAGCGAGTACCAGCCCGTGGCTGCGTATATCAGTAATGGTATTATTTGTGCTCTATAAAACAGAGTAAGGCCATTGTTGTTGACTCCTACCTATTTTGGACTAGAGTTGGGCTGCAGACAGGCATTTTAAACAACCCACAGAAGACATAGTCCATGAGACAAAGATCGCATCTATATGAATTCAAACAGTATTGTGAATGAAAAATAAAGCAAAGTAAACCTATAGCTTGTAGATTCGGGTCTAACATACTGACTTTGGTATGTGGATTCGATCACCAAATTGTTGCGTATTTAATATGGGTAAAGTCAATATTGGGAATACAAACTAGTGCAATATTTTCACCTTAGTACTGTTTTGTCTCTCTCACCATATGTGTACTCTTGCTGTTTAGTGAGAAAGAGAAGGCTAGGCTGCCCCTGAAGGGGGCGCAAGGTGCCCTAAATCCTCATACTGAGAATGTGATACATCCTATTAAACTAGAATGCATTCTAGAGGTGAGGCAATAGAATACCTCTTAATCGTGAGTGTGCAGCAAGCTGCCAGAACTAAAATGGCACTACTCGGCCATTGGTAGTGACCCTTTGATCTTAGCCAATAAGCCGAGAAGCACTCTTGATGTTTAGTAAGAAACAGAAGACTGGGCTGCCCCTAAAAGGGGACACAAGGTGCCCTTAATCCTCATACTGAGAATGTGATACATCCTATAAAACTAGAATGCATCCTAGAGGTGAGTCCATAAAAGATCTCCTAATCGGGAGTGTGCAGCAAGCTGCCAGAACTAAAATGGCACTACTCAGCCATTGGCAGTGACCCTTTGATCTTAGCCGATAGGCCGAGGAGCGATCTTAGCCAATAGGCCGAGGAGTGTTATTCTTTCAATATTTTTCCCAAATTTGTGTATTTACTATAAAGTAAATCAAACAAATTTTCTGAAGTGGTGTGTATAAGATCAAATCATCCTTAGGCGCTCCAAAGAGTTCTATCTGTGGCCCACCGTCATTGATCCATTACCAACAAAATCAATTACAGCTATCACACAAGACACCAGAATTTAGTAGCACCTGAACCACCTATCAACAGACAGAGACCAATCGATGAAATTCATGAGTGGGCAACTACCAACAAGATGCCTCAAAACTACTTACAAAGACTGGAACATACACATGGAAAATGAACATCAAGTACCACGTTCCACCGATGCTAAGGTGTTTGGTGTTGACATGCATATAATATCATTATCTAATCAAATCATTACCATCAAGGAAATACACTTATACTATTGGGTGAAACATATTGCATTCATATGTACCAACTCTGGATAGCGTCAGTAGGCACGCATGCCAGTCCGGCCCAACCCTTTCTCGACGCACTAGCAGAGGGCCAAACTAACACCCTGTCAAAAGCTCTTGAAGATGAAGATCCATGTCAATTTGAACCTGAAGAGATGATACACATTCTTAAACCACTGCTGACACAGCTGAGCTTTGCCCAGCAGAGCTACCAGTCAAAAACTAAAATAGAGAGTTGTGGCATCAAAACATCTAGCCAGTAGCTTTGCATGGAATTATATCTGCTCTCAAACTGTAGGCAGTATCTTCTTCCCACCTGATTGGTCAGTGTCAGCATTTGTCATCACTAATGGTGGATGGGTTGGGAAAAAGATACTCCCTACATTTTGAGAGCAGATATAATTCCATGCAAAGCTACTGACTAGGTGTTTTGACGCCACAACTCTCCAGTTAAATTTTTGACTGGTGGCTCTGCTTGGCCAAGTCCAGCTTTATCAGCAGTGGTTTAAGATCAATCTTCTTTCTTCATAATTCATATAGTGCACATAAACCATCTCTGACTTTAACATCAGAATAGTCTTTACTGTTGAAAAACACCGAGCGAGTATTTCACTTGTATTTCATTTGTAGTATATTCAGTTAAACCGACTGTTCACTTTTGGACAGTCGGAACTTTGCTAATTACCCAAAAAGTTTCTGTCTGCTGGGTCAATTCAGGTGAGCATCCCTTCAATAAAGCTTCAATGTATTAAAAAATCCAATAATAATAAGACTTATCTGTCCAGAGGCAAAGAGAGAGCAATCTTCAAAAGGGGTTATTTTGACACTCTTTCGCCACAATTCCACTTTTTTGTTATCCACTTTTGCACCTTTTCAATGTTTTTCTCTTTCTATATTATTGCACATGCGCAGCTGGAATACTGAAAAACTTCTGTCAAAACAAAATACTGAACAAGTTTATTTCTGCATGCTGCTGTTAAATTACTCTAAACTGTTCCTATACTTCTGCAATAACATGATCAATATACAATGGCAAACCGTAGGCCAACTTCTTATGCCTTTGCACCAACAAAGGATGGGAGAAAGCTTCCATGGGAACTAGGAAGACTTGGTGAAATGAACATTCCTACATTGCCAAGTGATAGTGATTCACATAGCCACAACGCTCAGTCCTCTGCAAGTCCCACTCCCAAGAGACCAGCTAGGTTTTGAACAATGGTTAGCCCAATGAGAATTTGAGGAGACAGTTGTACCAGCACCAGCAGATGATGAAGCACCACCATCCCCACAAAGGAGGACACGCCAGCAGTACTTGTGGTGAATGCCCAGCAGAGATGCCAACCAGAATCGAGATGAAGTGTTGCATGGAAGAGGATTTAACTGCTACACACATTGAGGATTACAATGAGGGTGACGCTGTCCACACTACACCACCCAACCCTATGCTACCGGTAAGTATAAGAATGAACTATCATCATACCTAACATGTAAATGCTATGAAATGTCCACACTGAGCTTCATAATTTCTGTTGTAGGAGTGAAAAATGTTTACATGTCAGCTACACAACATATTATGATATCCCACAATGCATTGTCAATGATAACTAACATATGATCTGAACTCTATGCTGAAACATTTTAAAGGAGCTTTGCAACAAAATGATAATAATAATATATTGAACTTGTTGTTTTTGTTGTTTCCAGGATCGTGGAGCTCGTCTCAGTAAAGATGTCGAAAAACCTGATTTTGATACCGCCGTAAAGGATTATTTGAAGTATAGGAGACTTCAGGAACAATTATACTCTAGACATATAATTGTCATAAAGTTTTACTCATTCACAGACTATTAGGCGATTATATCTTTTTTATAATATAAGTCTAAGCGTGTTCCAAGAATTGTGTTGGCGTACAAGTATAGTTGACTATAGTCATTCTGAATCTTATTACTGGATAGCTGCAATTATTATTTCATATATAGCTGTGTATGTATAGCCATGTATTGGCATGATTCTAATGTATTACTTAGTGTCCATAGAATAGTAACAAGAAATATAAAATTATTGTTTCATATAAATAGCTGCGTATCATGTGTGCTTTTAAAATACTAAAACATTTCGGGTTCATACATAGACATCTATTGTGCAATACAAGAACAAAATTCCCCGCTGTGCTGTCTCAGTGGAGAATTAGTGATATGCGTTATCTTGAGTATAAGAATTATTTATAAAACTGTATGACACTACACGCGATAGAAAATACATGTTCCAGTCAAAAATAGTTTTGAATAATGAATATTGCTAGTAGATTGAAGTATTACTGATCAGTCTATAAATTACACCAATGAACTCGACCACAAGAGCAAATTTGCCAGTTATAGGTGTATATGGGTACCATCCTCCTGAGGTTCGAGATGATATCAGTCCTTGATCTCGCCAGGTGATGTCATGTGTATTAGTTGTACGAATAGACCTCGTTGAGTATGAAGATTTCTGTATCCGGGTTGAACTGTATATGATTGCTGTAAAGTGAGCAGAGACACAATTGTTATATTTTGTCAACACCATTCCAACATTCAACAAAGGGTGGTTGCAGTTGGGATGTGGCCAAAATTATATAGCCAGATTTCAGCAGCCAATTTTCCAAAGTTTCAATTAACCTATGCAATACCTCAGCTAAAAGATTGATATTCATTGTTGGGAAATCTAACATTATCATCACAAAACAACAGAGTTTATGTACCGGTGATATGTCTATGACTCTTTTGGTCACTGCAGCATGAGTACTCTTCTTCATTACTGCTATGGTATATCACTATTCGTACCACAATGATGATGCTTTGCATTGAGGTAAACATTTCAACAAAACTTGCTGAATGATTTTTGGCTCGATGGGCTATATGCTTGTCATATTTTTTCATACATGTTTCATACTTTAGGAGGTTGGGAGGGGGGAGCGGTTAGCCTTCATACAATTTCTGTCAAGTTGCACAATCATGAGGATGCTTACATTGTTGAATTTCTACCACTACCAGCTTCACCACAAGTACACTGCTGGCGTCTCCTCCTTTGTGGGGGTGGCGGTGATGGTGGTGCTTCATCATCTGCTGGTGCTGGTACAACTGGCTCCTCAAATTCTCGTTGGGCTAACCATTGTTCAAACCTAGCTGGTCTCTGGGGAGTGGGACTTGCAGAGGACTGAGCACTGTGGCTTTGTGAATCACTATCACTTGGCACTGTCTGTAGGAATGTTCATTTCACCAAGTCTTCCTAGTTCCCATAGAAGCTTTCTCCCATCCTTTGTTGGTGCGAAGGCATAAGGAGTTGGCCTACGGTTTGCCATTGTATATTGATCATGTTATTGCAGAAGTATAGGAACAGTTTAGAGTAATTTAACAGCAGCATGCAGAAATAAACTTTTTCAGTATTTTGTTTGGACAGGAGAAGTTTTTCAGTATTACAGCTGCGCATGTGCAATAATATAGAAAGAGAAAAACAATGAAAAGGTGCAAAAGTGGATAACAAAAAAGTGGAATTGTGGCGAAAGAGTGTCTAAAGAGGAGGCAACTCCACAAAAGAATGACAAAATAACCCCTTTTGAAGATTGCTCTCTCTTTGCCTCTGGACAGATAAGTCTTATTATTATTGGATTTTTTAATACATTGAAACTTTATTGAAGGGATGCCCACCTGAATTGACCCAGCAGACAGAAACTTTTTGGGTAATTAGCAAAGTTCCGACTGTCCAAAAGTGAACAGTCGGTTTAAGGATATTTTGAATTTCGGTTTTCACCTCGTAGAAGATTCTTAATTTTGTATCAATTTTTTTATCAATAAATGTATTTGGAAAGAGAATAATGAATTGAAAAAAAACAACTGTTATAAGAAAAAAAAATATCTTAGTGTTTTATTTGCCAGCATATTCGATATTTGTTCTCTTAGCTGATATGTTCTATTTACTATGATACGGTGGAAACTCGGGTCAACGGATTTGTTTTTCTTTCAATCATAATTAATCAAAAGTAAGAACTAATTACTAAGCAAAAAAGTACTACTATCTTATATAACTGTTTACAAAATCTTCCTCATGAATATTCCGTTGCTCGCTAATTAACTTTGCCTATCAGTGTCTATATCAGCTTCCCTAGCCTCATCTCTTATATCATTCTTCTGTTCATCGCTATCTATACCACAGTTACCATCTCCTTCTGGATTCTGTATCTGATTTCTCTCTACTCCTTCTGTAACATTAAATGAGCGTTAACTCTTTATAGTGCTAATGAGTCATTCTGCGCATCCTCAGCTCTGGGCATGAGCTGATCTCTGGAAAATTGAGTCTCGGAATTCCGAAGCCATCTGATTGGCTACCTGCTCTGGTGACATACTTCCCAAAGCATGCGGATTTTCTATTAATAGTTATCCTCTCTTGTCATTATTAGCTGATTTTGATTGACAGTTTATGCAGGGGATATCCCATTTCCCCTTTCCAAAGTTGCAATCAGAACCCAAACTAAACTCATTGTTCTTGCACATGCGCAAATTCAAGTCACGCATGATGCACACTTAGCCTTACGACACCTGCTTTGTGGTAATGATAGCCTAGTTTATCAGTGATCTACATGCCCAGTCAGATCACGAGAGTCAGTATGCAAATGAGTCACATATTGTTAAAGTCATAATTTTGCGTGCGGAATACATGAGGAATATTTGCTGCAGTATTTTGCTGTACACACTACATAATTAGGGTGGTTTAGCACAATTTTAAGTGATGAATATAATTATATAAAGCAAAAACTCAGGTACTAGCAGCATGTTGAATTTGTTGTCCCCACTAAGGCAACAAAAATTTCTCTATATCATATAACTTCAATCAATATTATCCGATGATACTTTTTATGGCATACTGTAAGCTGTAACCCCCATCATAATGATAATTTTAGTTTATTAACTGAAGCTGGTTATTCAGCAGCATGTGGAGTTTTCTTCCATTGCTCTTGACCTTAATGCATTATTCATTTAACTAGTTGAATTTTAAAACACAGCTTGGTCGAAATGGCAGCACCTTCTTCTACGATCATGAAACATTGATGTGCGCTACATGCTGTGATGATCTACTACAAACAAAAGGCAAAAAAACCAATAAGACTTGTTCTCACTACCGTTGTTTTAGTACTTGTGGCACAAATTCTAAACTCACCAAAATATTGAAGAGATGCCATTGGTCCTGTTTCAGAGATTATATTTAAATTCCGAATAATTTATTTCATGCTTAGAGGACAACTGGATCATATGAGTAGAGTCAGCCCTTTATATAGGCCCTCTTCGAGTTATCCATCGACTCTGGTGTTTTTGCAAATATTTTAATATGCAGAGGAGAGTGCAGTCATCAGAGGACGGGCTGCATCATTGGAATTATGTAAATCACAGAATTCCTTTATCTATCAATATATGGCTAAATTTTACAAAAAAATAGTGTCAACACATGAAAATCCCCTAGTTTGCATTCTTTCAACCAGTTGTTGTGATCAGTAACCAATAGAACCATAACTTGATGTCTAACATTGAGTAATTGCAGCCTATTCAATTTATCCGTATCATAAGAGATGACAAGAAAGCTGGGGTTCGTATGAATGAGGACTAGAAATAAATTTATGTGCGATCCTAGCACAGCGTAATATTTGGCAAAGGTCATGGCGGGGGAATTGCCATTCTGTCAGGGTGCTTTCGTTAGAGACAAAATTATCTCAAAAATCTCTATGGCAACCATTATTTCAAATGAGTGCTCCATGATAATTTTTGCAAAAAATGTGAATTACTATAAGGCTGTATCATAATGGGATATTTTCTATTTTTTGCAGAAAATTAAAAAAATTGTTAATTCATTTCACTATAGTATTATTCTCATCATTGAAACAAAGGTCATATCAGTGCACAGGAATTCAATTATCATGTTATTGGTAATGGTAATTTTAGCTTAAAATCCGGTTTTTTTGCTTCTGTGCATTATTTTCAAAACAATGATTTTTCTATTTTGACTGATTGGTAAAGCATTTCGGTACAACCGGAATACATACCCTCACAATAACACATCAGCACAGCTGCGATTGTTTTATAAAATGTTGGAAATTCAAGATTGAGTACTGGATTGATTTTCATTCAAGTAATTTGTCAAGCTGTTGTAAACTTGTTGTCCATTCAGAGAGAGAGCTTAGCGCAACATCTTATTCCAGCTCCCGCTAGACATAAGGGTTCAAGATAAAGGGGATTAGTTACAGATAGGGTCTATTCTTGTCCTGCAGTTGGCCTTAACAGTATAATTCATCAGGGATATAGCGCTGTTCGCTTTTTCTCTTTGACAAAAACGTCTCACCTATTACTTTCAAGACACCAGGTTTTATTCAAAGGCTCAATTTAACAGGGAACAGTCAGAGGTTTGAAACAAACACAGATTAGAGATGTTGATACTTTGGTTGGGTCCTGCAACGCACAGAAGATTACTTCCTCTGTTCATGGTCCTGATATGAACAGATCTGGATAGAGCAAACAGCTTGGAATACAATATCAAAAAGTATGGCCCTGATTCCATAACCGCACACTAGCGTGTTTAAGAAGAATAATTTACAGTAATTAATCATGAAACAATACCAAGCGATGCTGAGACTGCGAAAAATAAACTAACTACATTTGCAATGTATACATGTCCTACACTGCCCCTACACTGCCCCTACACTGCCCCTACACTGCCCCTACACTGCCCCTACACTGCCCCTACACTGCCCCTACACTGCCCCTACACTGCCCCTACACTGCCCCTACACTGCCCCTACACTGCCCCTACACTGCCCCTACACTGCCCCTACACTGCCCCTACACTGCCCCTACACTGCCCCTACACTGCCCCTACACTGCCCCTACACTGCCCCTACACTGCCCCTACACTAATCAGAAAAAGTTACTATACGAATAACTGAATCCAGTTTTCTAGACAATTTTTCCTGGAAATTTAACATTATACAGTGTATAAATAGCAGCGCGTTTTCATACTCCTGCATTTTAAATTGTCAAAATGGAGCGATGAGTCTCATCAGCCAGGTAAAACTGTGAGACTTAAAAAACATAGTCTCTCACCGATGGTAAATAAACACTAGACTAGACAACAGTGTCCCGTGAGTAACAAATAATACACTAAAGATCCTTTGAAGGGAAAAAGCTATGCTCGTGTAGAAATTATATTTGTTTCTTCAAATTTTCATGCTATTCAACAAATTTTCACAGGCAATATTTGCCAGATATCCATATGAGCTGAGGTGAAGTGTTAAATACCCATACAAAAAATGTGGCGCATGCGCAACAACAACCACAAGAAATGTTGGATTTTATGAGAATAATTCTGACATTAAAATTCTACAAATATATATGTATGTATATGTGTTACAAATAAATGAAAATACTTTTTATTCTCCATTTGGAATTGAACATGAGGTCAAACCGAATAAATGAGGTACTTGATTTGGCTTTAGAATTTGGCTGCTGCAGCTGCTGCTAATATTCATGAGCCTACAGATTCTCTCTCAACCAACAAACCAACATATATTTCATGCCATAATTATTCTGATGAAAACTGCAATGACCTCCTCGCCTGTTTTGATACTACAATCTGGGAAAACCTAACCCGTGAAGACGACAACATAGACACGCACTCCAACGTCATATCAGATTATATCACATTCTGCACAGACCTCTGCATCCCACCTAAAACAGTAAAGAAACAGCCTAACCAAAAACCCTGGATCAACAACAACATCGAACGCTTAATAGATCAGAAACACTATGCTCATCAAATTGGAAATAAAAAACTATATCATAAACTGAAAAGAAATGTTAGCACAGCAATCAAAAAATCCAAACAAGAATACTCCGCCAAAATACTGCAGCACCTAGTGAACGAACCTGCCAGAGCGTGGAACGATATTTAAAAACTCAGCGGATTACCTACAAATGACATTACCCCTTTTACAAGCACAGACTTTAAACCAAATGAGCTCAACAACTTCTTCTGCCGTTTTGAAAAACCAGACATTAGCCAACCAATTGTAGATTCAACAGTGACAGCACCTGTCTTTGAAATTAACGACGACACAGTCCTAAAGCAACTGAAATCTCTAAATCCTTGCAAAGGGCCAGGGCCGGATGGAGTCATCCCTAAAGTACTGAAACTTTGTGCCTACCCCAACTAGCACCAGTCATTACCAACTATTCACATGCTCTATTGAAAACCATACGACACCAACACTTTGGAAAACAGCTATTATTAAACCCATACCAAAAGTTAACAAACCTACTCAGCTGAAAGATTACCGACCGATAGCTCCTACAAGCTGCCTATGCAAGATGCTCGAGACACTGATCAAACATTATGTAACGCAACACACACAAATGGACCCATACCAATTTACATACAGAACAAATCGCTCAACTCAAGACGAAGTTATGTGCCTCACAACGACAATAACTAACTTCATTGACAAAGCCCAGACAAACTGCGCTCGCTGTCTCGTCCTAGATTTTTCATCAGCCTTCAATACAGTTAAAGTAGAATATTTAATCCCATCACTGCAACACCTTGACTCAAACATTACACAATGGATTATTAGCTTTCTTAGTAATCGCAGACAACAAAACAATATCCATTAACAACAACTTACTCTCAAATACACTCATGACCAACACTGGCACCCGCAAGGATCTGTACTAAGTCCTCTATTGTTTTCATTGTATACTGATGGAATTAGATCTAGATGTCAGAACTTTCCTGTTTTAAAATATGCGGATGATACTTGTTTGATTGGACTCATAGGCAATTTCTCTGATTTAGATTGTTATTAAATTTTTCTGAAGTAAATAGAATAGCTAAACAATGCTCGGATCTGGATCTCCTTTTAAACGCAGGCAAAACTAAAGAAATGTTATTTTCAACTAAACATGAAAGACCTGTTAGCCCTAGCATCTTACTTAATGGATCAGTTATTTCTTTCTGTGAGACTACTAGATATCTTGGTGTTGAGATTGACCAGAAGCTTAGATTTGAAGCCCACATCCAAAATGTTGTTCGTAAGGCAAATCAAAGAATGTATATAATTAAAAACTTTCTGTATTTGAGAACCAAGCCACTAGCATGCAGGCTTCTTATAAGTTTTATTGTTTCACTTATAATGTATTGTCTACCAGTCCTCTATCCTGTCATTTATCAACGTGATAAGAAGGACATGCGCAAAATATTTAAAGATGCTTCCTCGCTCGGATTACAACTTAATTATGATCTCGACACTCTAGTTAACACTCATTAAAAAAATTGTGTAATGCAGATATTCACTGATGACGAACACTTTGTCCAGAACTACCTCGAACGATGCCCCTCAGGTCGGCTTAGACACCCTAAATACCGCACTGCCTTGGGCAAAGACTGCTTTTTGAGACACATGTGCATTTATATTAATAATACCATTTTTTAACTACTTTTTAATAATACTATTTTTGCATGCAAGGCAACTTCATTATTTTTAGCAGAGTACGTGTACCAGCAACCTTTTCCTCGCAACTTTTACAGTTAGTGATAGAATACAAATCAATCAATCAGTCATCATAGTTTCATTGTTTTGATATTTTAGCAGTATTTATCAGTGTGACCATAATTGTAATCACGGTGTAATTTAGTGTTCTGTGCGGCGTCCTGTGCATAACAGTTTTTATGTTCCGTCGTCGGTGATATATTTAGACAAAGCAAATGATATTAGAGAATTTTGTGTTGCACCATAATTTTCTACACATCCGTGTTATTTGAGATAAAAGTAATGAATCTCACTGTATGTTCAGTTAAGTAGGAATATTACTGAGTCTAAGGTTCACTATGTTTTGTGAGTTTTCTGTCCTGTAACTACAGACTGACATGTTGTAAACTTGTTACAATCATGTGCAGTAGTGAAGCTGCATTTTTTCACTGTTTGATTTAATATTTTTGAGATTATAGATATATATAAATTGTTTAGCTTGTGTTGCACTAAATTAATATACTAAAGGTGGTTATTTAAAAATATAAATGGTTATAAAAGGCAAAGGGACAACCAGATAGCCAGTTAAAGGCTAGTGTGAAGGCTGCCCAGCTCAAGTTTTCCTCCCCTACCGCACGACCCCACCGAAAAGGCGGGGAAGCATGCCAAACAGAAGCCGGACTTGGCCGGCGCCTACAGCCGTACCGCAAGATCTGCCATGGCGACAGGCAGAGAAGTGTCCTCCCATCCCAATAGGTACCGGTTGTATAGTTCTATACCACTACACAACAAGGACCTTCCACCTATATAATAGAGGTGGAAGGTCCTTGTTGTTGTTGTTGGTTTTAATTGGTTTCAGTTTAGTGGATCGCATATGATAACTGTGTGATTTTGAGAATTCATCTAGTTTTTCAGGACTATAAGTTTTTAAAAGCAAATTAAATATAGAATATTTGAACAGCATATCGATCGGCATAATTTTCAATTTTTTAAAATACGTTGTGACATGAAAATTTGGTTTCATTTTGAGTATGAATCATAGGCTTGCTTTTTGAATGATTAAAACACTTTTTAAATCTGTTTTGTTTTCATGCCCCCGAAACTCTAGACCGTATAATAAATGTTTTTTAAATCTATGTCTAAAAATCATTGATAAAAAGTTATGGATTAAAGGGAACATATCCGACCCCAGACATGAATGATTCAATTTTTGAAGAAGTTCTGGAACGTATTTCTCATCTTCGATTGTTGCACAAGTTCAGGAATCGAACACGATTAAAAGACATAATATGCCTTACCCATTGCACCACAGCCGCTCTCTATACTGCTACAGCAAACTCCTTGTAAATTGTTATCAAGTATGTTGCCTGAGTTTTTTATGTCTTTTACTGGATTGTCAATCTCTGCGTAAATTATAAGCTACCGGATTTTAGCCACATCAAATAACTATCGTACATTTCGAACCAACGGAGCAAAGAAAGAATATCAAATACCAATAATTTTATTTATTTTTCTTGTGAACATATATAAAAAAATATCAGAAAATTGTGACATTATGGTTTGTAGGATTACATTTACATTTTGAAAAACATTACCAATGTTTGTTAGCTTGAAATTAGTGCGAAAAAATATGTTCAAGTATGATTATCACTATATTTTTGAAAATTCATCAAAAAAAACTATTTTTTAATCATTACCAAAATAGCATTTTGTTTCCAACCATACCTGACAAGTCTCCCTATTTGGTATACGGGGACTCCCAGTTTTTAGGGTTTTTTCCGTCCCCTCCCTATCTCCCTTTTTCCTCCCTTTTTCCAGCTTCCTTCATCAAGCAAACTGTTAAAGCTTCTTTTTGCAAGGGAAACTATGTTTCCCTACCTCCACAGTACATTTACCTATGTAAATACGCATTGCCATCACTGTCTGTACGAAGCTATTCATTATCTTTACCTAGCCTAACACTTTTGTTAGGGCTGTCACTCCTAGTTTGGTTAAAGTGCAACAGAGATTTGCAAAATCAGGTAGAATGACGCTTTGATGCTGGATGCTATATACATATATATCAATAACTGCTGCGATCAACCGTCATTTTGGGTTAACTGGCCTTCAGCTGAAAGATGTTGCATATCTGCAGCATGAAGTTATGGCCATTGTTGCTACGTAGATATGTGCTCAATCATGAATGTTTTATTACCGGGGAATAATGTCAATGGTCTACATCACTTTGACATCATGAACTGTTTTGAAATTGTATAAAAAAATCAAATGGATAATTGACCTTTTTACGAATTGTGCCCCCATGACAAGAGAGGAGACAACCACGGTTTTTGTTTTAAACAATGTGATAATGATTTTGATTGTGGATATGTGTTTTCGAAGTGGTTGATATTTTGATGTTTTTCTTTAACTGATGGTTTGGGTAAATATATTGCATAAAGTTCAGCTTGTCATGTTAATTTGTTGAGTTGTTCTGTGCTGTGCTGTTCTGTTGATGTATCCCACAATACAGTTTTTCTGTTACCTTTTTTTGCAGAAGAGAAGGTGGTCGTAAATAAAGTTCACTGAAAACTAGGTCTACTCTTTCTAAACAACAGAATACCCCCACTTCATGTTCATGTGAAGACCCTCTATATCCCTGCGATGCTGCACACCTACTACCCCCTTAGCTTTGTTTTAGGTGTAGCCATGTCAGGCTTGTCTCTTGTCTGTAAAGTCATCATACTATCACAGCTCTAAAGCAAAGTTTTCTCTCACTGTTGTGGTGGAGTGCTATTGCAAATTTTCAAGGCACCACGCTAACTTTGTCACAGTGGCGTGATACACAGCTTTTAGGGTATACCTTCGCATTCACAGAGGAAGCAAATTTTACTCTTACCACTACTCCATACTCATGATCTCGACACGGCGTCTTCATCATTGATAAACTAGGCTATCACTACCACTAACTGAATGTGGTATGTGTGATTAGAGTTGTGCGCAATTTTTATTTATGCCTGTTGCAAGTATAATTAGCCGATTTAATTGAGTCCAGTTGCTACTGTGGTAGGGTAACAAAGAGATTATTAGTTGCATATGTGCTTAGTGATTTTGCAGATATCAGCTCATGCCGCAGATATGCAAATATATACCGAACGATGCTACTCATCATGCTGCAACAGCAAACCATGGCTTTGATAAATACAATAATACTCTTTCTTTTATATTCAATATCATAAGTCTTTTTCAAGCCTTCGACGCTCTCAATCTTTATGATAATTTTAATTAATATTAAATTTCATAAAATATGAAATAGTGCATCCATCATTTCCAGGGATTAGCTGACAAGATTAGGCTTGTATTTCAATATCACTAAGACCAGATAATAGGCGCATAGTTTGTAGTTTGACAACTTATCTTCTCAAATGCTTTCTTTTCAGCGTTCGGAAACCTAGAATGTTTTACTCAGCCCCCTGCTTCCATGCGTTCACTTTTATATAATGTGTGTTTACGCTGTTGACTGTTAGACTGCCAACTCGTCATTGTTTCAGTGTAACAATGTTCGCCCCATCACTCTCATGCTTATACTCTAAGCCAAACCAGTGCAGGGAGGTTTGCTTTCCATCAACTCATCGGCGCAACATCGCTAATTGTCAAGGCACCCGCCCCTCGTGCCATAGTACTCAAATTCACCACATTGAGCATAGTATAACTCAAGTCAGAGAGATGACTTGTTTGCGCTACAGGCAGTGGGCTGACTGTGATCTCCTGTCTCTCTCTGCCTGCCTTTTATGCGGTGGCCAAGCTTTTAATCCTATGTTTGTAATCCCTTAGATCTAACTCAGACTCACTTTGGTTTTTCACCCTGCAGAGATTAAACTACTTTAATTTGAGTATTAAAGGCATAATCCCGCCTAGCCTTCTACCCTGAGCAGTTTGCTAATCATCACTTAATCCCCTCAATCTAATCCTTTCAAGGACTATAAAACAAAGGAATTAAATGCTGGCCAACTCCACAAAACAACGTGAATGTGTTAAACCCAAACTTATATGCAATAGGATTACTTACCTTTTGTCTTCACACAGTGCTGTTGCCAAATCCATGCAGATGCGCTTTCTGCCTCATGTACTATGCTTTTTGTGGCTTGTTTGAGTTCTCTGCCCGACAGCCCAACTCTAGTCAGAAATTTGGTAGCAGATCTAGCCATGAATCCACGACAGCCAACTTCCACTGCGAATAATTCGCAATTCCAACCTTTGTCTTGGCATTGTGTCACCAGATCTTCAACTTCAAGTTGGAATGAGGGCCATTTATCCCCCTATCTATTTATCTCTCTTGTTGTTGTTACTACTATTTGAGGCTTGTAGGCCAACCTAGTAGTCATCGTCTGAAGAACTACTACTCATCGTGTCGCTGTCCAACACAGATGTGTTCACATTCATTTACAGAATTCTAATACAAGTCTCTGCAGATCGCAACATTCTGATATTCCAATATAAATTACTTAAAAGCTCCATTAAACAGTAACAATCTTACGATAACACTTCCAGAAGATTTATTTATCTGCAACATGATTGGATTGCATCCTTGTAGCATAATATATGGCCTTAGCCAAGCTTTTCAGGCCACAGCTACACAATTTTAAGATTTGGATTCTGACAAGGTAGCAATGTGACAATTACTAAGAAGTTTCTCTTTTAACATTATGCTGCATGATGCAACCTGTGGATCGTTGACTCACCTATACAATTGCTGTCTTCAAAACCTTCTCACTCATTGGTGCTGTAACTTTTTCTCTCTCCTCTAATGAATATCTCTTGTGCTTGGCACACATTTTCATACTGACTCTTCTCATGACAGCCTGCTATATGTAAGTGCCGATATTCCACACCAGTCTCCCCGGGAGGTGATAAATTCCACCATCTCACCGTGTTTTTCACAGGCTATCCCATATTCCACTCAATATAATGATTTCGCAAGTGAAGCCGATTCGATACAACAGTCAACATACTCATACAAGGACAAATCATTGTTGCACGGAAAGCATAATGAAATCCCAATAAACGGAAAAACTAAAGGCTGAAAGTTTTCCAGTTTGTCAGTGTAGAGGGGAAATGTTATACTTTTTATATCACATTGCAATGAGTAATCTCAATATATCAGTTGCGCTTCTGATCAGGGAGCAAGTTCACTTTGTTAAGGCTATAAGCAGCCTCCGTCGAAAAATTCGGATTTCTTTACATGTGCTCGCCCTATTGTCCCTCCGACACACAACAAAGCAGTGCATTACGATCGTCTGCGCAGGCAGTCTCAATGCATTGCTTGGCTGCTCCTTCTGATCAATGGTCGGGTGCGCGAGGTTGTGCGGCAGAGCGTGCGCGTGTTCTTTAACAATTCTTGTCAGTTTAAGATATTACTCTAAATCATGGGTTGGTTAGAATATTCTATATACTGCAGCTTTTTTATGTTATTCAGTTGAGTTGTTGGGTGCTGTTCCGTTGATGTATCCCACAATGCAATATCTCTGTTTTTTTATCCCCTGTCAACTACCAGATTATAATAAATAAATTCACTGAAAACTAGGTTTAATCTGACATAACAACAGTATATCTAACTTCAGGCTCAAGTGAGGGACCTACCTCCTCTTTACCTATATTGCAGGTGTAGCCATGTGAGGCTTGCCTCTATTCGCCAAAGTCATCGCACTACCACAGCTCTAGAACAGGTTAGTTCTCTCTGTTGTGGCAGAGTGCTATTGCAAAAGTCAGGTAGCGATGCGCTGTGCAGCAGTGTGTTACACAGCTTTTTAGGTACTCATCAACTTCCACACAGAGAACAAACTTATTCAACCACAGCTCCTACTACTATTTATTACTCAGCGCTCAATTTTATAATGAGTGTTCTCATGACACAGTGTTAGTGTAAGTTGCTGATATTCCACTTTGCTTTCCCCGTTATAAACGAGTTTCCCAAGAGGAAGTGCACTCCCATCATATCATTGTATTTCCCATTTGCTATCCCATATTCTGCTCTTCTAAGATTTATGTTTGCACAAGTGAAGCCTCAAACAACTGGTCCCTTGTATGAATCAATAAAGCCATGTTAGCATTTGTGACATTGATGGGAATCCCAACAAGGGGGAAAACCTTTGGAATCCCTAGGCTACTGGTTTTCCATTTTTTATGCTGAGCATTCAATAATAATGTTGCTTGTCGGTTTATTATTTCAATGAATCAATACACAACTTGAGCAATCAAATTCTCATACTGCAATAATATTTAGATGTAGACATGGAAAATCATGATACAGGAAATCAAATATTTCATTGTTAGTCATCACTCGGCGCTGCAGTATGTGAATTGTGTAATGGTGCTATAGTTGAATCTAATTATCAATACCGTCAGGCTATCAGTATTTAGGAAGCATCAATATAAACACAAAACATTGAATGACAGTTTGATGACATAATTATTCAAGTGTCCATGAAGCATTTGTTACCCGAAATTCCTAACTGAAATCAAAACATCATAGTATTGACTTATGTCTTGTTTTATTGGAAAGATAATCAAAAAATAATGTGTAGCACAATTAGGCAATGTAACCATAAAATCGTTGCATTATTCTCAGAAATGGTTAACACATGTCAAATCAAAGTCTTCTTTTGTTTAAGAAAACGGCAAAAATGTCCCAGAACAATCACTACCTAAGTAGTGACTGATTGTTCATAAGTAGTTTATATTGCAGAGAGTTCACGTAGGTTGAATTATTGGTTTCAATTACTGTGGTTTATACACTTTCACATGGTCAAATCTTGAATGACAGTATAGTTACAGACTTATATGAAGTCGCTATTCTTTCCACATTTACATTTCAGCATCATGAAGTACTGATCATTGTAGTTGCTCTTGAATTTGGTGTAGTGACATCCTTTACCAGGGACATGCTCTTCCTGACTGTTAGAGTACTGCCCACAGACACATGATCTCACCAAGAATAACCTCTTGTTGTAACAAGCACTAGAAAAGGAAAAGAGACATTTTACATATACATAATGTGAATCAAATCAAATTCAAAAGGTTTATAGTTTCATCATAAATATAATCTTATTAGTACCAGGATAGTTATGTTGACAATTATGTTATTTTGTTAGCAGTTAATTATTATGAGTTGTGTCCCCATGGCAAGAGAGGAGACAACCAAGAATCCCACTCTAAAAATTATGATGTTTGTTCTGGTTGCTGGAGAATATTGATACTATAATTTTGCTTCTAACCTGTACTCTTGTGGTGAGTATCCACACCGAGGGTTAAGATGGGGTCCTCTATTTTCCTGCGATATTTCACCCCTACTTCCTTATCTTTCTTCTGACTGTAACCATATGATGCTTGTTTGCCATCAGTGTAGTCATCATCTGAAGAACTGGAACTCATCTCTCTGCTGTCAAACAATAAAGACGTTATATGAGATCTTAGTTCTAGTGTTTAAGACTCCTTGCAATCCTTAAAGAAATTCACTTTTTAATTTGCTTTTTATAATGTGAATTCTAATCGATAGGCAACCCTGTCAAGTAGTGTCTCTCTAAAATATTTGCTTACTTTGAGCACACATACTATTTAGTGTCATGGTCAGAGTTACAAAAGTATCTAGTCAGTAGTCACACAAGCAATATAACAAGAATAATAAACAGTGCATTCTAATGGAAAAAGATCTCAAAGAACTATCTCATTGTTATAATAAGCTTCTCAATAAAATTAACTACTTTAGCTACATAATTTTATGTACCGTTTAAAGTTCTGATTAAATAGTGAGAATTTTCTGAGAATCTTCGAGTTACCTTTTGAAGTGTGTTTGTACAATCCTTATATAACCTTGGTGTGTAGCTCTTTCTCTCCGCTCCTAACAAATGAAGTAACTCTCTTATCAGCACTCATTTTTATACCGAATATTCTCATGACAGCGTTCTATAGTTAGTTGCTGGTATTCCACATCAATTTCCCCGTCCCAAAAATTTCCCTAAAAGAATCTCTATTCCATTACATCATGCCATTTACCGCTGGCATTTCCAGGTGATACTCTGCCTAATTTCACCATTACGGTGCAACTTACGTCCCCGCAAATGCTTTCCCTGATTCATATTAGCAAAAAAATTAGGAAAGGTTTGTTTGGAATCCCAAAGTCAGGGAAAACCATTGAATACCCTAAGGAAAGTTTTCTGAGTCATGGTTTTCCAGTTTGAATGACAGAACAATAATTGTAGAGAGTAGCTGTATGTTGTCAGTCAATTGGTTCCTTGTGGTGCCAGAAATCTTTGCTTTCCTGGTGGTTTCACAGGCTATAGGCAGTCATATACACAGCATACAAATATTTCTATTCAATTCTTCCAATTTGAAGCAACCAACAATCACTGAATATATACATATTGAATGCACACAAGGTCAAACGGTCTTGTTGGAACCTAAGACACAACCTGCTATGTGTTGTGCCCGAATGGTAGTGTTCATGTTTTATCATTTTTAGGTTTCACATTAATTTCCCACAATGCATCGCTACTCATCATCTTTATCTGGCAGTATTAAAATTAATAGATTCATGTAAGAATTTGATAAAAGAATTCGATTTTACGGACAGAAATCAGTAAGCATGGTTGCTCTTCTCCGAGCGTACAAATTGAAGCTATTCATTTTGGAGGTTAGCGAAATCCAACAAAACCTGACACACAGTAATAAGTATCCCTGATCTTTTCTAGATCAGTCACATTTTGAGACGTTCCAGGACAAATAAGGATGTCATTGTAATTTCAAAACTTTGAATAATATAGGGTAAAATTGCAAGGTCGAACCACACAAAACATCCCGAATGATCGTCGATGTAAAGTTAGTTACCTAATAGGTGTGCAGCTAATTATTATCATGTAATCAAAATCAGAAATACAGAGTTTTCAAGATATTTCCGGATAAATGAGGCCCTCAGCCTAACTTTTACATCAAAACTTTTTATGACATTGGATACAATCACAAGGTCATGTCGTTCTAAGCATTCCGAACAATCGTTCATACAAAGTTGGTCACCTAAAAGGCAGTGCTGCATAACCCGTGCCATTTTGCTCTCAGTTTGATGAGTGTTGTCATATGGTTATCACAGTAAGTTAATCTTTACAAGGTCTGCACCAGATTTCAATATGAAGGTAATACCTTATCCTTACACTTGGCAGATTGACATTGCCAGACACTCATAGGCGTATAACTTACTAAATAGACTGACCGTTATACCACAGCATTGAGGAATGTGCCCCCCTCCCCCTTCATTATGCTTTGTTATAGTGAGGGCTCACAATTCAAGAGCATATTTCTGTTATGTGAAATCTGGATTGTTTTCATTTGAAAACTGTACCCAATAAACCCAGAAAGTCTGCTATATATGAGGGATGCCTTGTTCGAGGCATGCTCTGGGTATGGTGCTTGCTTTACATCAATGTAGCTGTCCATCACACTGAAACCGTATTAATGGCCAGGTAAAAGCTGTAGGCACATGTTAGCAAGCGCATAATAATGACTAATAACTGGAATTCCAAAGGATGGTTTCCCTGCTGAATGTGGAATGTAATAATACAACTCATTATACTAGATTAATCAATAGTTATCTGGTATTACTGTAAGAGGCTTTTATGCCCTTACAATTATATAATAGAAATTTCGAAATCTGCGTCAAATGTTTCACGCGAAATCTATGACTGGTGCTGTATGTGGGAAACCCGATTTCTTATCCCAAGTCACTGATCCAACAGAAAGGTATATTGCACTAAATCTCAATACCATGTTTAATTAGTGGAGGATCGGCGTTGCTAGACACGCATTGGCACATATTATGTTAGTTTGTGTGACAGCTTTTACCCCTTCCCCCCACCCTTCATGCTAGCCGATGGTGAGGGTTCACCATTTAAGAGCTAATTTCTGTGATATGAAACTGGAGAATTTTTATTTAAAAAAAAGAATCAAATAAACCCTGCAAGTCCGCTATTTGAGGGAAGCCTTGTATGATTTGGATTTGGTGTTCCCGTTCTCATCACACCGATACAGTTTTATTGGCCAGGTACAAGCTGTAGATACATGTAAGTAGGTACCTGATAAAGAGTTGTATTTGGAATTCCACAGATGGTTTCCCTATTAATTTGTGGAATGCTAAAATAGAAACATTGATATCAAAAAGTACTGAGATTTCATCATTTATTATATTATACTATATTGATTATGTCGGCGGGTAACAATTACTGTGCGAAGCTATTCACGCCACATAATGATAGAAAAGAAATTGATTTGTAAAAAATAAGTTCAGGATTGTGTGTGGAGTTTGAGTTCTATGAATAACTGTTTGCTTGTACCGACATTTCTTATCCCGGAATCGTTGAATAACCACAATGCTTCTGCAGATATTTTTGTAGGTCTCTTACAGAGCAAGGCTAATACAAGCATTTGGTCTTATTTGTCCGACTTATTTAACAGGCCCCCTTAAGCGCATGTGGCTTGTGTGGGTAGATACCCTATACCCTTGCCCGCCGTTGCCAGCTACTCTTTTTCAAAGAGGTAGAGGGGATATTTAAACTGCATGCAGATACACAGTAGGCCTCCTGTATTTATGGTCCTTATTCGAACGGACCTGGCCAGGATGAATGGCTTAGCAGTGCTACATCAGAAGTGACAGCTGGCGCCAGGAATCGTACCTAGATCATAAGATCACAAGTCTGCACCCTTACCCCTTAGTCCACTTCTTGATATGTTCCATGATGGTAATACCTATATTACCAACATGTATATATAGCTAATCACAGCTCCGAGGATATGTGAGCAGTGATTTGGTTCAGCTGTCTCAGCAAGTTGGTTGTACAGCATCCTATGATAAACCGCTTTAAAAAACAAATCATTAAATTCCATTCCTTCTTTTACACACGGCCTCATTTTTCATGATACATTGGTCGGTGATCATAATAATGTATATATTAGAATGAAAATGAGAAGTGCAAAAGTAACCTCAGAGTTCCCGCAACCAAGTGGTAGGGAGAGCAACTGCGCTTAATAAAATTTGTCAAATCAAACAATTGTCTTCCTATTAGCTGACTGCTTGATTTATAGTCAATAATATAACACCAGCAACACGGGTCATGGAAGAATTATACAATGTACCCATGGAAGGCCAACATTACTTACTACAACATGACTTTATTGAACCAAAAATTGTCAGATTATAATAAATCTGAAGTTGTAATCATAAATATATAAATACAATAAATAATTACTTGTAGTATTAATGCGTTTATAATTGTAATCAAACAGATTTATCATAATGTTGCACAGATTAACAAGAATTGCCAAACTTCGATTTCTGGTACCCTAACAGAAAAGAACAAACTAAATTTTTTTTTAATATCTGATGTCATATTCTCCTCTGAACCCATCATCGATAGGATTCAGAGTTGC
This sequence comes from Membranipora membranacea, assembly GCA_914767715.1. Classification (NCBI taxonomy): domain Eukaryota; kingdom Metazoa; phylum Bryozoa; class Gymnolaemata; order Cheilostomatida; family Membraniporidae; genus Membranipora; species Membranipora membranacea. The sequence goes on from OU612069.1 coordinate 24,864,778, forward strand.
CTAACAATAATCCGTGATGTGACAACACATAGTTTTCAGCATCAATACCGATCCCATATCCCTTCACTGGTATACTATATAATATATACACAGAGAGAAATGATACGGTATTATCAACCATTAGATAACCATAACAAGAAGTTGTATTTTTAATCTAAAATACTGGTTATCTTACGGTTTCCTTATTGTTAATTTAAAAATTGTTCAGTGCATTGAAATTTCAATCACAGCTTACGGTTAATTCAATTACAAAGTAATGTATTCTGGAATATGTCAGTGCATTGAAATATCAATCGCAGCTTACGGTTAATTCAAATACAGAGTACTGTCATATTAGATCTGAGAACAGGTGACAGTAAACAGCACACTACGGTTAACACAACAGCAGCCCTGTTGTCATAGTTCGCAAATTAAAGCTAGTGGACACAAGGTGGTGAAAATTGCTTGCCCCAGTCTGGCTTATAAATTTACTGAAATGTGTGACTCATATATATTTAAGATAACTGGTGACGTGTAGTATTGTGTTGCTTTATTTAATTGAGAAATATATAAAATATTTGGTGTGGAGTATTATCAGAAAAATAAAAAGGCTTATGACTAATGGAGGTGGTCAGGTAAATTAAAATTCGATAGCAGATAATATTGAGTTCCTCAGGCAACGAGGTAGCAGCACAGCACTTAACACGGAGAAGCATAAAATACTGAGGGGTATATAAAGAACATAGTGTGGAGAATGTAGTATTTTCCCAGAAAAAAAGTAAGTGATTTTGTAAAAGAAGTATGAGATAGATAATGTTGCATAGCTGATAGTGCTTGGTAGTAAAATAGTGAGAAAAATGATTGCATGTATAGTAACTTTGAGGTAAAGAGATTGAAGGCCACAGAGATTTAAAAGTGAGATTCTTAAACAAAGATAAACAAATATTTTTAATTGTTGAATATTGTTTACATGATTGTTCGTTTTAAATTCTAAGGTTAGCAGCTGGCAATATACCTGCCAGCATTGTCTTCATTGTTGGATTGATTTTCATGCTGTTGTCGCCGTGAAGTCGGGCCAATAGCATCATCAGCGACTTTCCCCCCTTCGGGTAGTCTATGTTGAGGATGTAAAACATCATGGACATTAGGTTCAAACCCTCTACCAAATTCTGCACGGTGATCTACAATAGACACAGAAATATTTAAATTAAACCAAAAAGGAGTTGGATAGGGAGACGGGAGACGGGAGAAGGTTCCATAACTCAAAACGCATCGTGCACTGAAAACCTAGTTGTGAACTCAGGCAAGCACACGTTGTCCTCATACAAAACTGTCAATTGCTATAAAGATGTATATATATATATACATTTTTATAGCAATTGACAAATTCGATAGCAGATAATATTGAGTTCCTCAGGCAACGAGGTAGCAGCACAGCACTTAACACGGAGAAGCATAAAATACTGAGGGGTATATAAAGAACATAGTGGCTAGGATATGTGAAGAGATGTATATATATATATATCATCACATATCCTAGCCTCCACTTACACAGAGAAATAGTTTGCCATCATACTTATTTCATAGCTCGTTAGATGGAGATTGATTTCAATCCTATGTTAACATGAATATTGCCTGTTAATTGGAAGGGGGGGGGGGAGGAGTGTGACTTAAACACAAAATCAAATCATTGATTACTGAATGTGTCACAAGGTATTTTCACTTACTGTGTATCCTTTGTATATGCATAGGGTAAGTCTCTGCTCCTGCAGTGACAGCACAACTGAGCCGTACGTCGTGCTCAGTATTTCGGCCAAATGCTAGAAGTCATGTGATCAATATTCTTTCACTGGAGGTACAAATTTATTCACCCAAACTTAATTTATTGGCAAGACAGAGTTGGGAATACAATTTTTTCTTATTTCTAAACTCTAAAAAGTAAATGAGCTATTTGATTGCAACCTTCGATATGTCACTCCACATGTAACTAATTTGTGAAACAAACTATAGCTATATTATCTACTGACAAATCTAAGAACTAGGCTGCCCAAGAAAGAAGATATATAGCAGGGTATAGATAACTGACTGGGGACTCACTGACTGGCACTGAAAGGTAGGTTTTAGCAAGGAGTAACAAGTTACTCCTTGGTTTTAGTTAGTGGACCAACAAGCCATGGTGTCTTTATAACTGTTGCAAGTTATTACAATGACATGCAGTACATTGAGGCATAATAACTATATATATATATATATATGTGTGTGTGTGTGTAATAGTGATGCTCTGACTGATGTTTCCACTATTTGGAAGCTGAAATTCAATCTTCACTCACGAATTTCATGAAAGATCCTAGTGTACTGCTTTTACATTTAGGTTTAACAGTAACATTCAATATCAAACCATGCTGAGTTAGTATAACTTCAGCCCTGTAATTCTTCTTCTTCTAAATGACTGACATTCTTTTTCACTAGTATGGAAATACATAGCCTAGTTATATACTTTATTAGTATTTTAATTATGATAATCATTGTTATTATAGAGTTCATTATGGCATGTGGAAGGAAAAGTACACCAGCTGAGTTTGTATGCTGCTACTGCTCTGTAAAGTTTATCAAACAATCAGCTAGATCAATACTGCTACATACTAAGATGTACCATAAAGCTATTTTTAAGAGCTTTAAGACGCATCCACGCCGCGGGTTCTGGAAAACGCGGAAAGGCGGAAAATCAGTTTCATCGCGGAAAATCGTTTTCCGCGTTTTCGAAAACGCGGAAAATCGTTTTTCACCTTGGATTTGTTGATGATGCTAAAAAAAACTACTGGAAAGACATTGAGCCATCACCACTGTATCATATGAGTGTTTTTGGTAAAATCAAGTGATAAAAATCATTTTTTTGGAAAATGCGGAAAATGTTTTTTTCCTCAAAACTTGATCTCAGTGCATAGAAAATGAACTGTAACCCATTAAGATATCATCCCCATCTTTTAACGGCCTAATTTCAGGTTTTTCTTTTTTGGAAAATGCGGAAAATCGTTTTTCACCTTGGATTTGTTGATGATGCTAAAAAAAACTACTGGAAAGACATTGAGCCATCACCACTGTATCATATGAGTGTTTTTGTTAAAATCAAGTGATAAAAATCATTTTTTTGGAAAATGCGGAAAATGTTTTTTTCCTCAAAAATTGATCTCAGTGCATAAAAAAATGAACTATAAGCCATTTAGATATCATCCCCGTCTTTTAACGGCCTGAATTTCAGGTTTTTCTTTTTTCGAAAACGCGGAAAATCGTTTTTCACCTTGATTTTTATTATGATGCTAAAAAAAACTACCGGAAAGACATTGAGGCATCACTACTGTGTCATATGAGTGTTTTTGGTAGAAATCAATTGAAAAAAATTTTTTTTTTGGAAAATGCGGAAAATATTTTTTCCTCAAAAATTGATCTCAGTGCATAGAAAATGAACTGTAACCCATTAAGATATCATCCCCATCTTTTAACGGCCTGAATTTCAGGTTTCTCTTTTTTGGAAAACGCGGAAAATCGTTTTCCGCGTTTTCGAAAATGCGGAAAATCGTTTTTCACCTTGAATTTCATTATGATGCTAAAAAAAACTACCGGAAAGACATTGAGCCATCACCACTGTATCATATGAGTGTTTTTGGTAGAAATCAATTGAAAAAAATTTTTTTTTTGGAAAATGCGGAAAATATTTTTTTCCTCAAAAATTGATCTCAGTGCATAGAAAATGAACTGTAACCCATTAAGATATCATCCCCATCTTTTAACGGCCTGAATTTCAGGTTTCTCTTTTCTGGAAAACACGGAAAATCGTTTTCCGTGTTTTCGAATATGCGGAAAATCTTTTTTCACCTTGAATTTCATGATGATGCTAAAAAAAACTACCGGAAAGACATTGAGGCATCACTACTGTGTCATATGAGTGTTTTTGGTAGAAATTCAATTGAAAAAAATTCAGGCCGTTAAAATATGGGGATGATATCTTAATGGGTGACAGTTCATTTTCTATGCACTTAGATCAATTTTTGAGGAAAAAAATATTTTCCGCATTTTCCAAAAAAAAAATTTTTTTCAATTGATTTCTACCAAAAACACTCATATGAGACAGTAGTGATGCCTCAATGTCTTTCCGGTAGTTTTTTTTAGCATCATCATGAAATTCAAGGTGAAAAACGATTTTCCGCATTTTCGAAAACGCGGAAAACGATTTTCCGCATTTTCGAAAACGCGGAAAATCGTTTTCCGCAATGAAACTGTTTTTCCGCGTTTTCCAGAACCCGTCCACGCCGCTTCCCTTTGGTGAGAACCTGAAAAAATTCTTTAGGCAACATCTAAGCTTTAATCTGATACAATAGACACACCTGCCTTACTCTAATTATTTGATTGGACTATAATGCATCATCTACTCATCAATCTGCTTAGGGCCTGGTAGACCTATGATCTAAATTAGCCATGACTCAACGGGGACAACATGCTAACAATGTTTCCTAGTGACAGTAACTGTTAGCTTGATCTTACCTAAGTTTGTTTTGAAGTCAATTAATGTTGGCTAGCACTGCATTTTAGTAGCTGTGGTAGTGGTCTATATAGATTAACCAGGGTGAGTGAACGTTAGCTAGTTTTTAATTTTGCCCTTTTAGGCATGTCAAAGAAGCCTATCATGTCACCTGAAATTTAATTACTCCTCTAGGGATATTGTCCAATTATTTCATTGTAGATTTGCGGATCTTGCCATTGGCAATGTGACACAGATTTATCTTCTTTCAAGAATCACATAAAGCTTCACCTTGAAGGGTCAGACCAGGTTCAACCAAACAACTTGAACCTTGCCCAACAGACATATGAAAAAAGGAATGAACCTGAAGTTGAAATGGGTATGTACTGGTACTCAATTAATTGATATATTGTTTTCAATGATGCAATAACCTACAAAGACTGTCATTCGATTAGGGGGATTAGAGCTTGTTTTTATTTAAAGGTGATAGAATCTCGTATGATTTGATGGTGAGTGTAGATGAATCGTAGATGACATTATTTTACGCTGATTGTGTTATTTAATTGTAGCACAACGTCAATGTGCCCTGGAAGATGAATACCAGAATATGGATTATGATGCAAATGATGAATATGATGCTGAGTCAGTACATGACGGGGGTAAGCTGATGATTATTAGCACGTCCTGGGCAATTTACAGATAATTTTGTAGTTCTTTTCATAAGTTCAATCTAAACTGTCATAATTCGACCGAAATGACTTATTCCCGACTTTGCTGAGATAATTAAAATGAATAGCATGGCAATCGTTTTAACGCTAAGACTACTGAATCATCATTTGTTCAGCTAATAATTTTTGCTCCCAGGTACACCCATGGACTCGAATACTGGATCAATAGAAATAGATCACTCAGAAAACCAGATTTTGTTTATGAAGTGCCAACAAGAAGCAGTAGAGAGGTATACATTACGCTTAACTATTAAACAATATTAACGATTAAATTTGACTTGATGTACATGGGGAATTTCTATGAGCATTATGCTTTGTGTCAGTAATCGAATCGAGCTAAAATGTTGATGCTTTTAAGCTACACATCGATTGCTTTCCAAGTAACCCCGCAGGCCAGCTGCTGTTTTTAAAGTTCGACAGGTGGTGGGCTGTAGCATTACTGAACATCCGGGCCAACCAATTTAAGAAATGCATTGCTCTACCCTTACATAAATTGCTTGTTGGGGGGGGGGGAGATAGGTTCCACCTATCCATAATTCATGACATAATTTTTTTCTATCATATATATCAAATATTTGTTATTTTTAGGTTTCTGCTCAGCATGTATTCTAACGGAGGTTGTACCAAGAAACAAATACAGCAAGTTGTAGACTCTGTTGACATTTTGAATTCGACATCTATCAGTAGACTGACAGGCCTTCTGGATAACTTTTTGGCCACCATCCCGGCTATGTTCAAGATGAATAATCCAGCCTTTGATGCTCTTAGAACTGCTCATGAACATTGCCACAAAATCTTTGTGGATCTACGGACAGAACATCAGAGAATGAAACATTTTAAGAAGAAAGGCCTCATCCCTCCTGTTGGATACAAAATTGGGACTCGCCATGATGTGAGATCAGATGGATCAACTGTTGCAATGGATGCACAAGCTCAATATGTGCCAATAATATCTATGCTCAGTAAATACAAGGATCACTACTTTGCAATAACCAATCACACCGAGCCTGGACTGATCAAAAGCTATTTGGACACAGATAGAAGTAGAGCCTCTGACTGGCACTGAATTCATCCCAATACAATCAAGTTGGCGCTGTATCATGATGATATAGAAGTGGGAAATGCTTTAGGCTCCCGAGCAGGAGTGTATAAAATGACTATGTTTTATTATACGATCCATGGACAATCTAATAGCAGATTACAATCGATTCATCTAGCCATTGTCTGTCATGCTACCGATCTAAAAAAGTATGGCTATGCTGCTGTTCTAAAGCCTTTGATAGATGACCTCTCTCTGCTGTATAACGGTGTGAATATTGGGACTATCGACTCCCCAGATGTAATCCACGCAACGTTAGAGCATGTTGTAGGAGATAACCTTGCTGCAAACGCACTACTTGGGATGAACCAGAGTTTTAGAGCAGGACATTTCTGTAGGTTCTGTTATATATCTGGTTCAGAAGTGTCTTCTTCAACACGCGGTAGTCAAAAATTTCCCAGGTGCAGAGTCAGTCATCAACTAGATGTAGAGATGGTTGAACAAATGCCAGAATTCTCCACCCGGACAGGTGTGAAACAGCGCTGTGCACTTGATACGTCATCATACTTTAGTGGGATCGAATCTACTGTACCAGACCTTATGTAAGTACGGCCATAAACTGCAGTCAGTCCAAAATCCTTCAATTCATTGCATAGGTATTTATATTCTATGTGGAGGTAATCCTTACTAGCTAAGCTGTAATTGCTAGCCCTGTCGCGTTATGTACTGGCACCGATGACATCTCTTCACATTTATAATATCCATATCGTAGTTGTAACTTTATTATCTACCGATTATGTGATACTTAAGGCATGACGTTCTGGAGGGAGTTGCGAAGTTGGAGCTGAAGAATCTATTGGACTCCTTGATTGAAGACAAACTGCTTACTCTTGATGTCTTAAATCTCAAACTCACACAATTCAACTATGGGTATGTATATAGAGACCGCTATGCTATCTTTTTGGATTATTATTGTTTATTTTCAAATGATTTTTGGCAGTATCCACCAATGAAGTTAGTTGGCCTTGAAAAAATAGAATTTATTGATAGTTTTGCGTAAGTCATTTATCATGCAGAGAAGTAGCCCATAAGGCCTAACTTTTAACCGCATCATCACCATTTTCTCTTACATATCAGACGTCATGAAGTGTCCAACAGACCCTCTGGACTTCGCACAACAGAAGTGAAGCAGAGTGCTAGTCAAATGTGGTGCCTCATAAGGTTCTTACCTCAGCTGATAGGAAATCTGGTACCTCTAGATCAGCCGGAATCTCCAAATCTTACTATCGATGTGACATACTCTCTGGAAGGCCTCATCGATCAACACCATGCAATGTTCATGCAGGTATTTATGATAGCTTATACAACGACTATCAATCGATAAAATTTTGAGAATTGGTATAATTAGTATGTATGTATAATGATTGTTGTTGAGTTGATGGAAGCTAGATGGTTTACACACTTTCCCTCATCACCAAACAGCCGGGATATCAACTTGGTCCATTGAAAAAGGATGCCATATATAGACGCGAAACTTTCACTTATTCCTACCTGATGCATTTATTATTATTTCATGATATTGTATCTAAATTATTATATTCCCCAAATTTCTGATACTTCGTAGATCTATGGCCCTGACTGTCTAACCGCAAAGTGGCACTTCATGACTCATTATGGCCAATATATGAGAGATCACGGACCCCTCATACAGTACTGGTGCATGCGTTACGAATCAAAGCACAGACTTGCCAAGTTAGCCACATCTGTAACAAGTAAGTACTTTCTTACTGTTTTAAGCTCCTAAACTGTGCTTGGAAAGTTGGTAGTGGTATTTCATTATCAACCACTTCCCCTGCCCACGCTGTTTGGAAAGTGGTTGATAATGAAAGCATCGGCATCGGGAACCAGAGGTCTATCCTCTCACTACGTTACAATGTGTCACACTTACTAAGAAACATGGCCCAGCAGGAAACGCCGCTACCACTGCGCTATATTGCCTACAGGGTGTGTGGTGCTATCATCATCTTCACTGTAGAATTATAAGTATAACATATCATAGTAAGTATGCTCCATTGTGACGTAACCAAGGTATTGCCCGCTGAATCTCAGTTTGAGAGACCATAACTTCTTCAATATCAGGATTGTAAAGCTGGAAATTGCACACGGGATAGAATAGAATATTGAAAATAAGATGTAAGATGATACAAAATAGCAGCCTCAATGTCTTCAATGTCATTTTTCAGGCAACTTCATCAACCTACCACTCACAATAGCTAACCAGTATCAGATAACCGAGTTTGACAATAGCTGGGAGCAACCTCCACCTATAACATATTCTGATAGCCGTGTCACAGTGTATGGAACTGAATACAACAGGGGTGATTACATCGTTGTTGGTATCTGCCCTGTGTTCAGCTGGCCAATGTTTGGCAAGATAGACTTCATTGATGCATCAGACAACAATTGTATTTTTCGATGCAAAGTTGTGGAGGCGCTTTTCAATGCTCACTACCATGCCTATGAGGTTAAGTATGAAATGGACCATTTTGTAGAAGTACGCCAGAACAAACTCCTCTACAATCTGCCAGCAACTATGGCCGTGAACGAAAATGGATTGATTTTCTTATGCATAAAACATATGGTGCTGACCTAAATCATGTCTTGACTAGCTTTTTTTAGGGCCCCCCCCCCCCCAAAGAAAGCTTGTCAAGACAGGCTATGACACTGCATTCATATACAAACACAAATCAATGTCTGTAGGCACATCATGTTACAAGTATCGTTGCATACCAAAGCTGTATAGTTCATAGTTCAGAGCTATTTATTCAGTGTCTTTTCCCCTATAATGCATTGCTGGCTATTGAAAGTATTTCTAATATACACAGGTATACTTTTCGTAAAATATAAATAAATACCACAGTCTAATCGATTCATTTGTTCCACTTGATATTGTACAATTCCTTTGCATTTGTCCGACTCAGTTTAATTTGCTGTTATAAATCCCTATAAATCACTTTGCTCTTGACATTGGCGTTGAATTTTCTGCTGTGTTTATAAGCAAATTCTTGCAATCACAAAAGGTTAGCTTACCAGCATGAAGTAGAAGCTCAAGATTATATCAATGAATACATTACATTGTACAAGGAATTTTCATATAAGTAAACATAAACAGTTTCTTAATCTATGATATGAAAACTGCTATTACTAGGAGCAAGTAACCGATTCTTACGGTTATCTTATGACTTTCTTATTGTTCAACTGGCATTTCACAATAAGATCACCATAAGGTCACCATAAGGATAAGCTTAACCGTAAGTAACTGTTCTGAGCTAAAACAGTTCTATTAACCGTAAGCTATGTTTGATAAAACTTTTAGATCACAGTAAGGTCACCGTAACAGACTTTGACAGTAACCTTATGGTTGATTTCCCCATATCATTTCTCTCTGTGTATATATACATAATCTATCTAGTTTCAATAGCGCACTATGTGACACCACGCCAAGACTGCCTACAATCGTGTATTATAAATAAGTCATGAATCATATTTTCTAAACATTGGGTAATGTATGTTGTCTGGAAAAAACAAACCCTTAGAAAAATTCTGCCAACGTCTTATGGGCTTTCCTCTGTGAGATCACTGCACACTAACAAATTGCCAGAGATCCTGCTGTCATTGTCAATAACAAAAAGCGAACACTGGCAACAATAGAATTCACTTTTTTCACTGAGTTAGAGATATGAGGATAACACTGAAGAGTTTCAGAAATTACTGACGATTCTGCTCCTGGTTTTTCCAAATGTGTTTGGACACAGGTCAATAATAAAAGCAGGCACGGATGAAATACTCTCTACTGATGTTTATTTTCTCATTTCTCAGTAGGAGGTGGCTCAGTTGTTAGAGCGCTGGTCCTTCAGCATGCAAGTGTTGAAGGTCGTGGGTTCGAATCCCACTTGAGTCCACTGACTACTGGGAGTTGTTGGACCCCCAGGTGTGCTCCTACCTGCCTACAAACTGAGAGCAAATTGGCCCAGACATTGCAGCCTCGCCCTTGAGGCACACTAGTTCGCAACCACGATGTGGTGAGTGACTAACCATTGGGATTTTAACCAACATTTGATGAGCAGACAGCAAGCAGAAAAGAACTAAATTTTCCCCCGATGATGTCACTATACACTCTAACATATTGTCAGAGATCAGCTACAATGCAATAATATGCTGTGACGCTGAATTTTTTTATGGCTATAAATAAATACAGGCAACAGGAATTCACTTATTCATCGTTGACTGACATCAACAGCACCCTACCATTGCATCATGACAGAAGTGAAAATTTCATTTCATGGTGCAATGTTAAACTGCTGAAGATGCTGTGTGCAATGTTGCCAAAGTCTCGTCAAAGAACATGGATCAATAACACAAAGCAGCAATGAATCAACCTTGGGTTTTCCCTGTTCCATTTTTTAAGTCAGCGCTGATCAAATAATCTCTGCTGATGTCAATCTTCTCATTTGACATTCAGACAGCAAGCGGAAAAGAAGGAGCAATTACATGCAATTAAATTAATTAAAAATTACTCAGAAAAACAGAACGTTACAGATCCTGAAAGCGGTGAGTAACTCACATTTTTATCTGTGAACTCAGATGGTGAGCAATTGGAGGGAACTAAGTTACTTTGCGCAGTAAACCTAAGTTATCACAAGGAATTGTATTTGATATTTCTTTAATTTCTGATTCAGTCACCGAGTTGTTTCGCTAGAGTAAATGACCCTGATCATGTATCAGTATTTATAAATTTAGTTCGCATAGGGTTTGTTGTTTATTGGGTATAATTCTTTTTAGGTTTTGATCAAGTTGGATATAATTGGCAGAATTAGTTGCATCAACCCTATTTTTAAAAAAACCACTGTCGATGGTCGGATAGAACTTTGTCTAAGGATTGATTGATTTAATAATTTATTAGCTATCACAAACATTAAATTTTGCGAAAAAAGGAATACTTAAATGTACTCAAAAAACCTGTTTTGTGGACTTAAGTATTTAGGCATACATAAAATAATTTTGTTAGAGATCAGGAAATATGGATGGGAGAAAATCAAAGACTAATCAATATCCGCGGACGTTAGACACACAGGATGCCTCCCCTCCTACTGTGGACTCTCATCCATGGCACAAAAAAGTGGAACATCACACTCAAGCAGACTGTTGCTTTGAACGCAAAGGAAATATGTAAGTTTACTACTGCTCACAATTATAATCTCCCAATTCATCAGAGCTTGAGCGTAGAAACACAGACTGATCCGAGTACACTGCTTCATCTCATACACACTTTTCCTCCATATTCAAGTCCTAATTACTTCTGAAATAATCTATAGCTCATTCAGGGATTCCCCAATGAAAGTTTTCCCATCTGTATTCCCTCTGTTGAAATTGGAAAAACCCACTGGTGGAATTTGACTTCCATTGATTTGTATTATAACCTAGTGCTCTTGTAAAAATAGTTAGCCTATATCATGCTTCGCTTAATTCTAATATCCAAAATAGTTATTGGAATTAAACTGTTGAGTGGAGCAAAAAGTTTCGATACTTTTCTTCACCTTGATTGATAACAGCTCTGAGAAATAGAGCATCAGCCAACAACCAGTTACAATGTAATTTGTTAAGATTTGGCCATAGATTGTTTATGGATTTGGCTAATGGACTTTTCTTGTCTGCAAACCAATTCTGCTGTCCTGCTCAGATAATTTGAATAAAGCTTTAATGTTTTAGATTGTTACGAGTCTGTTCATGTGAGCAGAAGTTCAAAAATGAAGCCGGGGAAGCTCACACATCTAACCAGTGTAATTACATTCGAGTCAGCGACACGGTCCGGCCTGGAAACTACTATCTCGTCGTTGAATGTCACTGCAGCGCATCTGCTTCTCTTCTCAAGAGATAAACTGAAAATCAACAAGACACATTCTCAACTTGTGTAACAAAGCTAACTAACATTTTCATGAGCGGGATGATATTCCTGCCTCATCAAATTTAGAAAGAAAAGAGTCCGAATAATTGCTTTATACTATAATCGAATTTAACTGACACTATAATATTTTTCTGTCAGCTAAAAGTTTTATTTTACACTGATATCGACAACCAAACCAAACTGTTTCCAATCAAGATCATTGTGACTTCTCACTCTTGTTAGCAAGTTAGAAAAGCAGTGATCAATTCATTTGGATTACGGGTATGTTAAAATACTGATTTCTTTTATATTTGTTATGCATAAACACTAATAAAGGATAAAATCTGACAACGCACAGCATGTTTTATAATTAATGAATAATCTTAATCTCACATTCTCCAGCACTGCCAATGCCTATCTGTATGTATCTAAGCCAGATTATTGGTCGTAGGGAAAATGAAAGTTAGATAGTGGCGGACGAAAAAACCTCATTAACGAGCATTGCCCGGCAGCAAGAAGTGACATCAAAATTCCTGATAACAGGAGAGAACAACTGACAGTTGTGACTAATAACATAGGCTTTTAGTTTTCTAGAAGTACCTGCAATAACTTTGAGTTTTTGTAAGGTTTTCTGTAATCAACAATGTTGAAGAATTTTAATAGCAGGAATGTCTGACCAAAGAGTACAACCATAGACCGATTTTGTAAAATAAATTCTTTTATTCCATAATCTGCGGATGCAGCGGTGTCAGTAAGGGAATCCAATAAAAAATGTTCATGTTCTACAGCAGTTTAACCATCGTATGCCTCCTTGAAAAACCCATGTTGGATTTCCCACAGGATACCATGACTATAAACAAGAATGAGTCCTTTGTTCATAATGTTCTAGGTATGACTCGTTGAGTAATACCTATTAATGTCTTTTGCTTGTAGTGTGAGTTCATCATTAGGCCTCAAGACTGCCCCACAACAGGTCCTTTGAGTCTTCACGCACCCCTCCCTTTCAGAACTGATCAACAATAATTGTAATTAATCACAGTGTCATCAAATAAGATGGCAATAACAACACTACAAAGGCTCTTCAAGGCTTTCCAGAAATACAACCAAGTTATATCAATCCAGTTGTTTGAATAAAATATAGATATAATATAATACATGAATAGATATTCAAGATAGTAATGTTTGGAAGTTGTCTTCTTTTTATCAATGATGGGCCAATTCCTTCATAAAGAGGAATAAACTTGTTTTGATGTTGATATCCTCTTTTGTTATAATTTGCTTTCTGTTGATAGCTTTTAGCTTTGGAGTTGCTCTGATCTGATTGATGAACATCAGAATGTTATACAAATAACCACTTTGTTCCTTTTTTATTATTAAAAAACCACTATTGTGATAACATTATGCAATGAAAGTCAATCAAATCACAGGCAACAATCACATCTTTTGATTTCTCATCACAGGTGCCCGCAAACTCTTTTGGCTTCCTGATTGTTTTTTTTCCTCCATCTCAGCAATTTGACACTAAATATGTTGGCAGCAACCTCAAGGCACCATTATTTCCCGCCTTTCTGTCTGAGACAAGACTTGAAATTTGTACATATGCATGTCGGTCTGGTTCTGTGAAGTATAGGCCTAGATCAGATCCACAACCTCATTATTAAGATCATGGTATGCTACTGATGTCAAATACCCTGTACAGCCAGAGTTGTTGGTTTTTGGATTTCTCCGGCTCAAGATCAAAGTAATAATATACAATATTATGATGTTCCTCAGTACCTCAAGACTAGCCTTCCCTCCGCCAGCATCTCTATTAGGTGTGCTCTATTATATTATCATGTGATCAGGACTAATATCTTAGCATGTGCTGAGTGCTTAGATTTTAAAGCAGTTTTATCCTGCAGCTCCTAAGACAGCAAAAACACTGGTTTGCATGGATTTACCCTATTGAGTATTGATTCTATTCCCTACATTACGCTTATTCACTACGCTTCATTAATGATTTGTTTACCATTTACAAAAAAGTATCACAACCTACGAACATCTACAAGCTCACAAAATTAATCTACTGATCCTATAATAGGGCAACTAACTAGAATTATTTTATAAACTGGCTCACAAATTAATTAATTTTTTCTATTTTTTTTCTTCTATGCACTAGGTCTTATTTGACCACCCTATATAACGGGTGGCTTGTGTGGGGTAGTACTCTTTACCCTTGCCCACCTTTGCTGGCTACTCTCTTTTTGTAGAGGCAGAGGGGGATCTTTTTACTGCACGCAAGTACACAGTAGACCTCCTGTATTTATGGTCCTGATCCTAACAGACCTGGCTAGGATGATAAGATCACAAGTCCATGCCCTTAACCGTCAGACCACTCCACTTCTAATACTAAAAACATAAACATGAGGTCTTTGAGAATAATTGTGCCAACGCTGACACTATTAAACTGAGAAGTGGAAAGAAAGGAGAAAAGTCATTTCTCTTGAGTCATTTTTATTTATGACTTCGAAGGATTAAAATTCCAAAAATAGCTTGATGTTAAAACTGTCAACAGATACATTGAGAAAACCTGTAATACAATATTTAATTACTGCGTACTTCAATATAGGCTTTGTATTAATAATAAATTCCAACTATCTCCTCAATTATCTTTAAACCTCATCTAATGAAAACTTTGAATTTGTTGCGAAAACAAGTTTATAATTCACAATGTCTATTTATTTAAATCCTGAATTGTTTTGAAGTCAGAAAGAACAAATCTAAAATTAATTGAGTATTCATATTATATAATAGGATGAAAATTCTACCAGGTACCTTGGCACCATTTAATCATAACATGGTAAAGGTGTCAGATCAAAAATAATTCTGTGTCCAATCAGGCACACAGAAATGTTACATATTCTAACACTCGTGCTCCTAGCAGCATGTATTATTATTCCCACTGATACAGCTACAGGCTTCCAAGTAGGAGATTCTATGGTGGGGACATAGGATGTTACCAAAGGAAGTTGCACAGCATGGCTTATTTTTTGGTGTGCAGAAAATAGTTACAATCTGCTAGTTGACTTTACTGTATCTGTGGATATCAGTTCTGGATGGATGGCTACTTTTATATTCTGCAGCCACGCCTCAAACTGGGGGGAATTTCAGGTGAGGTACATAAATCATTGATCGACTGTATAATTATGTGTATATATCCTGGATATATACTATTCAGCCTTCAATTTGCTCACAAAAATAGGTAATTTTCTATGGTGTTAATGATTTTGTATTCTCAACATGGTAACGCAAAATTTTTACAAGAGCAATGACTACAACTCCTATGACTACACACATGCATCGTCGGATTATAAAAAAAGAAGTTAGTTTTATCGTCGGAATGTGTTCAATAGAACAACATTGGTTGAAAAGCCTCAAACCTAAAAACATTAACGCTTTATACTAGAGGGTTTGGGATAATTTAATAGAATATTATATCAATGTAATATATATATTTATAACCTAATAAACAAACAATGGCAAAAAAACCTTATTAACTATACAAAAATAAGAGCTTGAATCAACCCTCCTAATTTTATCGCATATCGAACCCTATTAAAGCGTTTTAGAACAATTGATATTAAAATAGAAGCATTTACATGCTCCGATCACCGCTACTACCTTAAGCCTATGACATAAAGTTACTTTACGATCCAACATCTGAGAGACTGTCTAACCCTCTGCTCAGTTCACCCAAGATAACAATAACAGCTTTCACAATTTGTACGCTTGTAAAGACATTTGACTCTAACCTAGTTTATCCGCAGTGTAATTGACAATGTAAACACTCATAATTTTGTTCTTCTTTTGAAATCTTCGGTGATCTTCAGAAAATGAGTTTTTGTGCACACAACCAACTCAATTAAATGCCTTTTGTATACTTCAAAGGATATAACTTTTTAAATAAAATATCAAAAGTTGGTAACAAGATTTGAGGGATCTACCAACGCTTATACCGCTACAATTTCTCGAAAGAAAGAAGAAAGACTGCAGTCCCCTTGACTACGGGTGCCATTGGTCAGGCTCTAAGTCTTTTACTGGGGCAATATGTTTTTGCTCTCTGCCAGGATGGTTTTACATGTTATGCCCTGACCGATCTTAGTTTAGAGGAGTTGTCTCCTTTATATACCTGGAGAGATACATGCTCAATCTACAAGGATGACCAAAGATTTGTTTTCATGGGTTATGATGCAAGTTGATCTGTGTCATAGGCTTTATGCTGTGCTCTGTTGGTTACTATTTAATGAGCAAAGGCTTGCTTATAAATATTCACTTCATCTTGTTTCACAGGAAAATCAATAATGTGGTAATTTGTATGTGAGGATAAGAAAAGCGGTGAGAAGTGAAATAATCTGATAATTTTGACAGCTGTTTTATGTCGATAAATCTTCATCAACTAAAAATGCCAACATTTTATGACAACAACCATGGTCTGGCACTTCTGAAATAATCACTTTTTCATAAAATGATGATCAAACAATATTATATACAGCGACAGACTATGAGCGGCAAAGTTCTGAGACTGCACTACGTATGGGACCCTAAATTCATGGGGACATGATTCCCCGGGACATCACTGAGAAAATGAAAAGGAACAGAATATTGGAAACAGAGTCAAATGGTTATCTTCGTTTTAATACTCTTTTGGTGATTTTGGTTTGAAAATTATGGAATTAATTTGCATTGAACAGCCTAATTATCAGCGATCAGATTACTCTCTGGAACAACTCAACTCACGCCACGAATTCAGGTCAGGACGTGTCTAATGTACACCAAACTATCACTCCTTCACTCAAAACATACAATGTTTTTAGGCACATTCAATTGACCATAAACTTTATATTTGAAAGTAATGCCGGATAATACAGTCAAAATAAGAAAGCAAGATCATTAAAATTTGACATCAGGCAGTAATGTCGGCTATTGCAGTATTCTGCATCATCAATAATATCATTCCCTATTGATTTGTTTTTTAATGTGCCCTGGTTGCTATAAAGTCTCAGGTGACTAATAACTTTGTGGTGATATTTATTTGGAGTAACATGAGGCCTGATAAGTGCAAACAAAATATTGATTTAGCAGGTAATATATCACCTTTCCATACGTCAATTTAAGCATCATGTTTTCATAGACCTGACATGATAACAAAAAACAACTAAAATAATTGGAGAAACAGGTTTATAAATATTTTAATTAAACCCGAAGAACAAATTCTGTCATCAATTAAATACTCATGTTTCATAATTATGGTAAACGCTGTCTCAGGTTTTCCTGCATTACTTAAGACCCAAATTGTAGAAGTGCCAGATATAAAACAAAAATCTGTGAGTAGCCAGACACAGTCGAATCAAGGGTAACATGACAAAGGTGACAGGTCAAAAATGATTCTGTGACCAGTCAGACACACTGAAAATGTTACGTTTTCTAACACTCACCCTTTTAGCAGCATCCCCATTACCCACCGACACGGCTACAAGCTTCAAATTAGGAGAATCTATAGAGGGAACATATGATGTAACTGGAGGAGGATGCATATTTTGGTTTTTTGGCTGCCGTGCTTATAGCAATAATTACAATCTTTTTGTTGACTTTACTGTATCTGAAGCAATCAGTTCTGGATGGACGGCTACTTTTATATTCTGCAGCGGCGCCTCGGACTGGGAAGAAATTCAGGTGAGCTATAAAAGAATTATATGGTTTTTAATCATTTGTGATCTCATGATACAATTTATAAAATCTCTTTCTCCTACTACACATCAAATGTGCATAAACAAATTATCTAAAACAACCTGAAATATTTTTAATACCCTCAAAGCCAAGCGTCTTAGTTTGTAAGACGTCATAGTTTCAATGTCTATGTGATGGTTCAGAGCAAATGCAAGGACTTTTTCTTAAACTTTATTGGTATAACGTTCATTTGGTGAAAGTGTTCTTTTTCAAAATCGGCCATTGAGAAAAAAAGGAATACAAAACAATTTTCAATCAAGATCAAGAAAAAGGTAATCAGAAAAATTACGTTTAAATGATTGATGCTTGACGATTGAGCGTAAATTGTTAAGAGCAGATGCTATAATAATATTGAACAAGTTCCTTATGACATCAGCCAACAAGAGCGATCACTGTGGGAAATTCCGTTGAGAATAGCATGTAGCATGTAGACACCCTTCCTTGATCTATTATTCGGGTCAAAATCATTAGTTTGTGATACACCAATTTTTGACACTGTCATTTGACTTAAGAAATTATTGTATTCCTTCACAATATCATATTTGTTTGACTTTGACTTATTTGCAATAATAATATAATAATTTACTGCAGAAAATGTTAATCAGTCATTATTATCTGATATTCGATCCCTGGTTGCCTTACTGTCTTAAGTAGCAAATAAAACTTGAGGACTAGAAGGGGACTGTTTTCGAAACTGCTATGAATATGTCTCAATGTTAAAATCTTAAAACTGAGAAATGCAAACGAAATATTTATTTAGTGTATAAAATTTCACCATTCTGTACGCAATTTGAACTGTTCATGCTTACATAGACCAGAAGAGATAGCATGAAACAGAACCTAATTTGAGTAACAATTTTATAAATTGTTAATTAATTCCAAATAAAGAATTTGTAAATCAATTGATTTATCATAATGTATAAAAGAGTATCGAAACTGTAACAGGTTTGCTTCATCTACAAAAGGCCATCATTTTTGATGCGCTAGATAGAAAAATAATAATTTGGAAATCAGCCAGGATGCAGAAATGCTACATATATTTTTTAACACTCGACCCCCTGGCAGCATCCTTAGTACTAACTGACACAGTTAACACAGTTAAAGTCTCTAACAACAACAACAGCATTCCTAATAGATATCAACATCCCAAGGAAATTCAATGTTTTGATGAACTGTATGTGGGGAAAAAGATAACATGTATAGTAAAATTCAAATGCAAATTATTATTGACACATAATTCTTTACAAATTATCTGTAAACTCGAAACAAACTTAAAAGGTGCGTGTAGATGTTTGCACAATGCACCATTTTGAACATTTTTACTCACGGTAGCGTCAGCTTTTACATTTGACTCCTTTTGATAATTTATATTAAATTAATCAAGCCAAAGAAATATTGATATTATAATATTTAATCTACAATAGATCAACAAACTGAAATGCATAGACTGCAACGCAATCAATTAATATATATCACTTCATTTGAAGCATGAGCCTAGGCAGCGTCACCGTTCGCTACAACTTGTACACCAGCAAGGCTTGGCCAGTACCTGCTGGTATCATTCAAGCTACCTAAGGGGCCAAAGGCACTTGTCAGGCCAAACTTTGTATAAGATCAAAAGAAGGTCCTGTCTAGGTCCAACTGACCCTTTCACCACATACATATTCACATATAAATAATGATATCAACATTATTGCCATTCAAGGCCCCTTTCGGAGCAAATGAGAATATGCTTACAAGATTAAGATTCATCACATCTATTAACCGCAACGCTGTTAAAAGGGGGGTTGGGCAAGCTAGGGTTATGTATGAAGAGCTGACCTCCATTAGCAGCATGGGTAGTAACTGGGATTCGAACCTGCAAATCTCAGATTGAGAAGCCCAAATCCTAACCACTACACCGCCCTGCCACCCACCCACATAGTAATGGTTTGTATTTTTTTATAATGATCCCTGGTTGCCAATTTGCTTTGAGCAGCAAATAAATATAGTGATACTCATTTTGAGAAACATGAGGCCTCAAAGGGGACGGTTTTTGTAACTGCTATGAGAATATCTAAACATTAAAATCTTAAAACTGAGAAGTGCAAACAAAATATTGATTCAGCCGGTAATGCTCTACCATTCCGTACTCCGTTGGTACGTTTCATGTTTACATTGACCGGAAGGAATAATGTAAAACAAAATAAAATTTGAGAAACAAGCTCATAAATTTTCAATCAAACCTCAAGAACGAATTCGTAAATCAATTAAGTAATCTATATTGCATAAAATAGGATAAAAACTGTAACATGTTTGCTTCCACTATATAAGGCCAACATTGTTGAAATGACAGATAGAAAACAAAAATTTGGTGACCAGCCAGACACAGAAATGTTACATATTCTAACACTGGCCCTCCTAGCAACATCTATAATACCCACCGACACGGCTACAGGCTTCCAAGTTGGAGATTCACTCGCGGGAACATATGATGTTACCGAAGGAAGTTGCACCGCATGGTTTATTATTTGGTGTATACAAAATAGTTACAATCTGCTGGTGGATTTTACTGTATCTGAGGATATCAGTTCTGGATGGACAGCTACTTTTATATTCTGCAGTGGTGCCTCAAACTGGGGAGGAATTCAAGTAAGATAAACGAGTGAACTTTAGTTATGTATACTAGTGCCCATAGATGAAGATGTTATATAAAGAACATATAACATATTTGTATATATTCTTTGCTTTGCTTACAAAGGGTTGCTACCAATACCTCTTACTATGCATGCATGCATGTTTTCATAATGACCATAACTTCTTACTTATCCTGCTACTACATCATACTAATAGCAGACGTTTGTCTTCTGGTTGGATTCAGCAGAATTTTTTGGTGCGATTTTAATAACTTAAAACAGGAAAGCATGATTAAAAATGCTTGATTAAAATCATATCTTTTATCTAATGCCACATCAAGAAGCTTGAGTTGCAAAGAGTTATTTGCCTTGAGTTCGAGGCTGCAATTACATCACCAGTTTTTGGCAGCTCCGAGCACACCTGAGGGCATACTAAACCCCTGTAGTTGATAATTGATGTTGAACTAGAACCCACAGTCTTCAACACTTGCCTGCTGAAGGCTCCAACCAACTGAGCCACGTCCTTATCCAACTTCACAGTTCTTTATTGATGTATTATGTTAGTACAAACTTACTCAATCAAAATCATTTATCTCTCACATATTCCTTCCTGTGAAGCAAATAAATATGTGTAGCCTGTTAAAAAAAAACACTTAAAAGGCCCTATACCCAATTAAAAGAATTTATAGAGTAGACTATGTGTTTAGAGTTGAACGTTCAAACAGCATTGTTATTTGGAGTACCCCAGATACTTTATCTTCCATCTAGTCTAATCAAAATGCAGTTAACAATGTACACATTTAGTTTAACTGTAATTAAGATCTTCAGAAAATGAGTTTTCTTTGCACACAATTGAGTAAACTAAAAGCACCCGCTAGTTATGGTCTTCAAAAGGAGTGAGCAAATAGAATTTTTAATTCAGTCAGCTATTTGGATGTAAACGACCGAAAATAAAGGACTTGTCTATACTGTTCCAATCATTTAAATAAGAGAAAAAATGATAATTGCATTTATTCTAACAGTGGTTGGTTGCACTGCAAGTAATTTTTGGTGCATCAAAATACTTCGGCTCGATGACATCATGCTGCAGGACCTGAAATTCATGGTTTTACTGTTAATAACAATACCTGCTTTACAATGTGTACAAGAGCCTTGGGTGCTGGGTACAGTGTCTGGAGGGAGATGCATCAGTTGGCGTACGTTTGGGGGGTGCAGATCATACAGTAATAACTACACACTACGCATACAGTTTATTGTGTATGAGGATATGGGTCTAGGCTGGACAATGACAGCTGTATTTTGCGGAGGTGCCTCAAATTGGGAAGTCACTCAGCAGGTGAGCTTTTATAGTGTAATGCTATGTCCGAGATGTGAGCCGTGTTGTATAGGTCCTTTACTTTGTTAACAGACACTGGATACCTTACAATATTTATACTGCATATGCGAAACAGAATATGCTATTTTTCGCGTACATTTTTCCTTTGCTTTTTACTTCATGTGTTTGCGTACATAACCGAATGAGCTAAAGAGAAAATCTTTTTTTTTTTCTGATTGCCATCTTGATCTTGGTGGGAGCGCCCAGGAAAGCAGACATTTAATGACATTCAAGCCTTAGAAGTTGACGAATACAATAACACAACATAGCAGGGCTGTAGATTGATTATAAACGATGGGTTCTGTACGCACCTCCTTTGGGTTCTGGGGCAAAACCCAAGCCTGAAAAAGTACTAAATTGTGTAAAAATGGTAAATGTAAGTACCAAATAAGCTCATTCTGACATGGATTTTTCCATTATAATTATTTTTAGGCCATTAACCTTTCAAGAGGTGGTGGGGGGGGCAATGACTCCCTCCCTGACTATCATTGGCTATATCAACATAGATGGACCAATGATAATGCCACATTCAATATGGCAACTTGGCAATAAAATTAAATATACTCTTATGTTTTGTGTACGTGCTCTGTAAACTCAGGTATCACCCTCCAAAGCAGAAAGCCTCATCAGTTTGAGCACAGCATTGTGAGATTTTCAGTATCTATTATTGAGCTTTGTACATGCATCCAGCAATCACAAGAATTTACTTCATTTGTACTTCAAGGAGTTACAAATCTAATTTACTCAGCTTCTCAAATGCAAGGATAATCTGAGCCCCAAAGACATTTGCCCGCTTGGAGAAACATAAATTGTAATTTTATAGCTTGTAAGAATTTACGAGGGTTAAGGTGCAAATATTAATGATGACTGATTGCGTGGCCGAAACTAATTGTGGATCAACATGAAATGAAGAAAGACAGGATTAAGTTTGACTTTTTCTGCCACTGCCTACTGACAATATTTCTTTGTGTTTAATATCATTTAGTTTTGGTTTGAGTTTAATGAATAACATCAAAGCCTACAGGGCAAATTTGATGACGGATCCTATGGTTAAATATAGATTAATATCAATAAATATATATATATATGGAATGAAGGCATAATCAATGATCGGATATGCAAACACCTCAGACTGTCTATAATGTAATAATAATATGTTGATCGATCTTACAGGGTTCCTTCACTGGGATACAAGTAGAAGTAACAGACACTACAGATCAGGATGATCTTATGATACTATCTGGAGGACCACCGCTAGAGGCTGGACAGTATTATACAATGAGTGTAGATTATACTGAGACATCATCATGTTTTCGCTCAGTCTCTTTTAATATACCCTCCACAACTACTCCAACACCAACAACAACACCCACAACAACACCCACAACAACACCCACAACAACACCCACAACAACACCCACAACAACACCCACAACAACCCCCACAACAACACCCACAACAACACCCACAACAACACCCACAACTACACCAACAACAACACCCACAACATCACCCGCAACAACACCCACAACTACACCCACAACTACACCTACAACAACACCCACAACAACACCCACAACAACACTCACAACTACACCTACAACTACACCTACAACAACCACACCAACAACAACCACACCAACAACAACCACACCAACAACAACAACCACACCTAACCCACCAACAACAACATCGACGCCAAAAACAGCCATGCAAGCAACAACCACCCCCTCAACACAAACAATACCCACACCAGCCCCATCACCAATATCAACACCAACAGCAACACAAACAACGACAAACACACCAATCCAATCCACAACAACAACCGCGCCAACAACAGTTTCGCAAACAACTACACCACCATCAATTACACCAAAAACAACATCATCAACACCCATGCCAACACCAACGACACCAACTTCAACCACATCAACAATGGCAATCATTCAAACACCACCAACAACTACATCTGCAACCAAAACAATACTTACACCAACAACAACAACAACCCCTCCATACACTACAGTCACCGAAATATCTACTACATCACAAACAACTATATCATCGTCATTCCCTTCAATAACAACAGAAAGTCAAACATCAGGAGCTCCTTCAACCTCAACAAAAACACTTAATCCATTGACACAAGCAATAATCACAACGATGCCAGGGACAGATACATCAAAAACTTTTGAACCTACAACCACAATACCAACAACTGGCATCCAAACAACCAAAACATCACTTACAACCCAAGTCATGCTATCAACAACAACTAAAGATATACCAACCTCAGACGACACCAGCTCACCAGCAGATGTGGGCTCCACTTCAACTAAAACATTAGATCAGTCTACAGTGTCATTCATATCAATCTCGGCCATAACCTCCAACTATGCTACAGCCACCAAAGGTATGATTTGTAAATTTGATGTGGTAACTACAATAGACAAGCTTTTTAAGATTGACTCTAAATACCTATTTCCATTATTACTATTGAATAATCATGTAGGTGAAGCAATTTGAGATTGAGTTTAAATCTTCATTTGCAAAGCTGAATTATCTTAGATTTAGGTGTTATGCATGAAAACGAAACACCGTCTGAAGCAGAGCTGCCTTATTGTAAACGGTTTTTACAGTGATCTCAAAAACATTCTGTGTTCTGACTTATTCATCTATCACCATCCACTCACTTCACCTTCACTCCCATGACTGTAACAATGATTTGTGATCATGTGACTGAAACTATACTGGTTTATGTATGACATATGGTCAGAGAGGATGGTATGATGGTAAGGACAAGTTTGTGCCCTCAGGGAGCAGAGGGAAATTTAGATGGCTCTAATTCTCCGCAACCAGAGGAAGCAAACTTGCTCTAGTATACATATGACTGATGAATGATTTGATTGACGATGTTTGGGGATGATTGTTGATTGGTAATGGTTCTAATCGGATGGACTGCTGAGATTTGCTATGGGTGTCTTGGTTATGTATAACAATGTGGGTAAGTATAATTTAATACTCAATGCTTGTATTTGTCTTTATATCTGTCATTCAAGTTTTTAAATATCCTTGAATAGTCTTTCTGTTAATTGGACCAGGTGAAGTGAAGTGGATTTTTTCTCTAAACGCTGAGTTCAGTAGAATTGTTACCTGTGAGTTATAAGGTTTGGTTTGGTTAACACAATTATCAACAGCCATTTTGTCCCATCAAAATTTCCACAGGATTTTGAGAATTTGCAGCACTCCATTGCTCAATTCCTATTTCCTATGGGAAAGGGTAGTGTGCTGGCAGAACAAAAAGCACAGTAAGGTCTTATTTTGTCCTTCTCCGTTCACACTGATCAGATGACTCTGACTTTACATACAGGTATATTTTACTGTGATGTACAAAAATTTTCACCGATTTCCCTCCACATAGTTTTCCATCATGGTAGAAGAAGCATGATAGTGATGCTACCCTTATTCTCAGTAAATAAGATTGATTTCCAGATGTAAGTTTTCTCTCGCTTCTTTCAAAACTCTACATATACATTTGTGCTCTTTAGTAAGGTGGCTTGGAGACATTTCAAATGTAGAGTACTGAGATGTCAGCTAAAGCGTACAAACTAAACATGTACTTGATGAAAAGAGGGAAAATAAAATCGGGCGCTTGGTATCTGAGTTTTGTGATATCATCAGGGGCCACCAAACCGGAGATACGACAATACAAGCTTGTTTCAATACAATCACCCAATTCTTTGATGCGATGTTGAGGCCTATGAATCGTCATTGGACAATGAATCGAAAACAGTGTTCATTGTGATAATATGAGTGATAGTGATCTATGTAAGTCTGTAGCAGAGAAGTTCAGTTTCAATCTCAGATTCGATAGGCGAATCAATAATTTTGTCCGTAACTCAGTCTTCAATTTCCTGATTCAGGATGGATAGTGTTATATGGAGGGCTGAACCCTCTTTCTACATCACATTATGTTGCCATACGGACAAGTATTTACAATAGGACTGCCAAACTCTGGACTTTCTCAAACAATTGATGACCACCTCCGCTCTTCCATCATTAATATATACAAAGATGCTCATCATCCAGTACATGAGTACTTACATAAACACAAATTCCAGGCTGCCAGAGAGCCTACAAAACAGCGAACAGCAGTTGGAAAAAACAGGTTTTAAACACAACTAATAAATTTTATAAAACAAAGGCGGTTGACACCTGTAGCTTTTATCTGTATTTTTGTATTATATTTTTCTGTGAGCTTATTCATTATCATTTTATCACCAGTGCATTTTTTGGGTCATAAGCAGCTGAACTATACAGTCTTGTTATATACATTGAACATATGTGCCCTGTAATTAAAACACAAACCAAACCAAATATTTGAGTCTGAATTACCAGGAGTTTTCAGTTAGTGATTTTGAATTGATCACAGTACAGCGTATGTATCTTATAAGCAAGAAGCAGAGTGCAATAAGCTTAGCTCTCATCCCCTAATATGTTCAATATCGTCATTTAATCTTCACGTAAATTATATATTTTAAATTAATAGATATTACAAAATAGTTGTGACAGTTTGACATATATGGGAGACAACATAGGACAGAGATTTGGCAAATTCAATAAAGCATAAAATATATCAACATATAATAACAAAAAAAGCAGCACAACCAAGTAAATCAATATGAGTAATCGGATGGGATTTACTCTCTTATTTCAAGATTCTGATATAGGCACAGTATGTACACAACCCGCTCTGCGCGACCACAGTATATAAGCTTCAGATATATATATATATATATGATATATATATATATGAATAAATTATAGTAAATATATTAGAATGGAAGATGGTTTGCAATAAATACCCTGTGAGAATAAGAACTAAGAAATCACTGGAACTAGCAGTATCTGGTTATAACTGGTAATAGTTACACCAGTACATAGTAATAACTAGTACCCAGCTATAACTATTACTCAGTGTGAGTATGTTATCAGTTATACCTGAGTACTAGTTACTACTAGTTAGTGCTCAGTCATATCATACAATAATAAGTTATAGTAAATATACTAGGATGGAAGATTGTTTGCAGTAAGTAGTCAGTTGAAAATAATACTCAGTTTTAACTGAGTGCTCCGTTGCGGTAAGTACCCTGTTGAAGTAAATACGCAGTGATAGCACTCATTTATAGTAAGTACTCGGTATTATAGTAAGTACTCAGTATTACAGTAAGTAATCCGTTTTGGTAAGTACACAGTGATAGTAGGATGACGTTGCTTCACAGCCACAGAATACTTGTTTACATGCTCGTTATAATATTTGCTTCCTTGGCAAGTGAATAGAACAGAGATTTCTCATCAGCTAGTAGTTCTTTTGGAGACTTAAACTCTTTTATTTCTCCTGCATCCAGCACCATGATCCTGTAAAGAAACAACTTTGTTTTAATCAGACGCTTGATGACTTGTTTAAGTACCTGCCTATAAGCATGGGGGTAGCATTCCATTATATATGGTTATTAGCAGAGTGCTACTACCAGAAACCCTGGGGGAGTTTTGGCAGTTAAACTAGCAATAAAAAAAGCAAAATGGTGCTGTCTACAAAATGCAGTATATTGTGTTGGTTATTTAGCTGCAAGCTTACATTTTACTCCGCTCTTATAAACATTAGCTTGATAGCAGATTTGAAATCACCGCAAGTAGTCAACATTTTCAGACAAGGCTAAGCATGAACGCAGGTATAAATCAACACATTTACTTACCTATCATAATCTATGATCGTGTTTAGCCTGTGAGCTATAGTTAGTACAGTACAGCCACTGAAGGCTGTATGTATAGTTTTTTGTATGAAGTCATCAGTATCTAAGTCTACGGCTGCTGTGGCCTCATCTAGTATGAGTAACTTAGTCTTTCTGAGAAGAGCTCTGGCCAGGCAGATCAGCTGTCTCTGTCCAACACTGAACAAACAACGACAATGAGGCGTTATTATATGTGAGAATAACACGTGTTAAATACATGTGAAGACAGTCTTGTGAAAGTTTTTGAAAAACTACTTATCCAATTTATATGATGGCATCCAGGGCAAGGGCCACAGATTTATCAACTACATATGGCAATTGAGTTTCATTCATATACTCCAATCAATTATTGTTGAAGTGTTTACCATTTGCAGCTCACACATGTGTATTGTCAATATTCAAAAGCAAATATATTGAGGTCATAGCCTCTAATATACAATCCAGCAGGCTCTTTTTGCTGAGTTCTGAGTGCGAGTTTAGGGCCAAACGAGACTGTCGTTGATGGTTCTCACACACTAATTGTGTCACACAGCCAGAGACTGCATTAGGAACACATACCTTAAGTTATCTCCCCCTTCAGCGCAGACATACTCCAGTTTACCCTCCAGAGACAATACAAAGGTTTTAAGGTTTGTCTGCTCCAGTGCATGCCACAGCTTCTCATCTCTGTACTGTGAGAACGGGTCCAGGTTCATCCTCAGCGTACCTGAAGAGTGAAATATGATAACAATGAGAAATAGCCATGGTTCACAATTATTGGGAGTAACCTTTTCATGTATAAGATGCGTAATTTGATGTTTACCTTTGGAAGTTTGAGTGAACTGGGCAACAATTTATACAATAGCAAAATTTTAATCCGGCTGACAAGAAAAAGTAAGGGAAATTATGATGCCAATAAATTGAAATGCAAGCAAATTGCACATAAGAGATAATAAATTTGGTTAATAACACTAAATGATAGTGAAGTAGTAACTAATGTTGAATATTTAGTCCAGTACAGTACCTGAGAACATGACAGGATCCTGAGGTATTATAGTGAGAGCATTTCTCAGATCATGTAGACCTATAGACCCTATCCTCACATCATCTATATATATATCTCCCTCACTACCCTCTATAATCCTGAATAAGGCCAGAGTCAGCGAAGATTTACCTGCTCCTGTCCTCCCACAGATTCCAACCTACAGAAAACACACAAGGAAAGATAACATAGTAGTTTATAGTCTCCACCTAGATCATGGTCACATTTGAAACATAAAAGACATATTATAAGTTACTAGTTTTGACACGAGCATGACAATTCAATCAATTTCTACAATTCAATCGTGTCTTTTCTTTAAATAAAATCTCAACACAATTAGTCACTCTGGTTTAAAATCTTCATATTTGTCACACACATATTTCAAGAAATTATGAAAAGGATAATTTAAGTGCTGGGACTCTCCTCTCCAATAGTTGTGGGTAGTGGCATCCCATTACCAAGCACATCCGAGCCTGCTGTCTGAGGTTGGTTTACCATACCCTATCCAATAAGATTTAAGTTGACCAACCACATCTCAGCCTATTGGATACTGGTTGACATACCACATCTAAGCGAACCTGGAAGTGGTCGATAACCAAATGTCTGCACTACTAGCACATCCGAGCCTGCTGTCTGAGGTCACTACTAGCACCTCATGCACAGTTTGATCACTTAGTCTATACTATAGACATGAGAGCTTTAGCTGATGAGCTGATGATGTGTTCTAGTCCACTTACCCTCTGACCTCCTTGTATAGAACAGGTTATATTCTTCAGTATAAGATCCAGACCATCTCTGTATCTAACACTGTAGTTATCAAACACGACCCCTCCAACACCAGGCCAACACTTAGAGGGTCTGTTAACATCTATAACCCAGGGAGCCTGTAACATAAAGATTAAAATGATTGTGTTACTATATGCAATGCTGGTCTAAAAATGGAGGGATGACTTCAAGGATCAATCAACATTAATTTTATTCCTCACACGGAAATTGAGACTACACTATTATCATATGTATCTCTGATCATTAGAGTAATTAACATGTTCCGCCCCTAATTCATGTAACAGACTTCGGGTCGCCACAAAAAATTCCCAAATACAAAGTGAATGAATTCACTCTCTATCAATCAGATATATGGAATAGTACATCAAGTCATCAGTGTTGTTATTGCTAGGCCTCCCCAAAGAATTCCTGGACTATGATGGCCGGCCAGAAAAAAACTTGGTTAAGAAGGGGCATTTTTCAATTTTGTTCAAGCTATATTCGAGAAAATATCTATACCAAAACATATGAGCTACAAAAACATTCCAGTTATTTGACAGCACTATGGACTCGAACTGTTGAATTTTTTTTCAGAGCAATTTGGAGATAAAATTACAAAATTTACCCATCTAGGATAGCAAAACTTACATGTCAAGTCACCTCTGAACCTCTGAAAATGGATTTAAACAATGATATAAGATGTAATTGAACTTGTTACTAGAGAGATCAGAGCTTCGGACTTAATATGTTATATACTGAGTAAGTGTGACAGTTACTGACCTCTGTAGGGACCTCGGCGTATTCTTTGATTCTCTCCACAGCGACGATGTTATTCTCTAACATACTGGCTACTCTGACCAAACAGGCTAACGTGTTTGTCACCTGTAAGAAATAGTAGATGATTGATAAGGATCAACTGCTATGGGGTTCATCAATTCGTCCAATAGCACATTCAAATTGTCACAAGATGGTATGACTTACTGGAAGTATAGTGTGATTATGATTTTTCTCTGGTTGGGGCAATTGTCAGTGCCTTGACCAAATAGACAAGTTTGTTTTGTTTTGTCTCTGGAAAAAGCTTTTGAGTGACCAATAAGTGAGATTTTCACATTGTTATAAATCAGCAAACATGTCCCATCAGTACCCAGTGCGATTACCACTTCTTTTGACACCCAGGGGTGATAACTCCACATGATTGTAAGTGTATTGACTCTCAAAGCGGACATGGTTTGTTTTGAGGGTTTTCCGTAAGGGGTTATCCTGATTTTGGTCTTCCTCAGTGTTTTTGTTGGTGTTTACAAGTAGACTGCATATTCATAAGGGATCGAAGAGGAGAGCCTTAACCAAATATAACAAAAAAGGGCATGTCAATTACATCTGATTAAAAACGTGCAGGCATAATTTATATGACCTTTGTGCACTTACCCCTAATGAGTATGTGATGGAGAGACCAACTATACCAGGAGTGAGTGAGTCACTTCCCATATTTCTACTTATCACAGCTAGTAGTACAGCAGATAGTACTATACAAGCTCCCATAAACTCTAATCTCACAGCCAACCATCTACAAGAAGTGAAAAGTGGTAATGCCTCGTAATGACAAGCAATCATCGAAATATAAGGAGTAGTGAGTTAGCACTTCTAGTTGAATTGATAAGTTTTGAAGCTGAGTAGATACATGAAGATATTTATGAGAAATTTTGAGGATGGACCTTTTCACGCAGGTGGTAAGTTGCACAACATAAACCTTCTCTAGACGATGCCACAAACACCAATCAAAGGGATGCTGTTATGAAGGGGATTGTTTTGCCGAGTGTGTTGAATCGGATGGCAAACAAACTGTGGCAGCCTCTTTAGGCTACCCAGATTCAAATGCAAATAGGTGGCAACGGTTGCACCCGTCGGCTATATTTGTTTTGATTGTTGGTTGCAAGAATTCAAGAAATCACTCATATCCATCAGTCAAGCTTCTTTTTCTGGCACCACTTACTTATATGTAAGGGAGGGAGAGGGGAGATAATGTTCTGGTACCACTTACTTATATGTAAGGGAGGGAGAGGGGAGATAATGTTCTGGTACCACTTACTTATATGTAAGGGAGGGATAGGGGAGATAATGTACTGGTACCACTTACTTATATGTAAGGGAGGGAGAGGGGAGATAATGTTCTGGTACCACTTACTTATATGTAAGGGAGGGAGAGGGGAGATAATGTTCTGGTACCACTTACTTATATGTAAGGGAGGGAGAGGGGAGATAATGTTCTGGTACCACTTACTTATATGTAAGGGAGGGAGAGGGGAGATAATGTTCTGGCACCACTTACTTATATGTAAGGGAGGGAGAGGGGAGATAATGTTCTGGTACCACTTACTTATATGTAAGGGAGGGAGAGGGGAGATAATGTTCTGGTACCACTTACTTATATGTAAGGGAGAGAGAGGGGAGATAATGTTCTGGACTACTTACTTATATGTAAGGGAAGGAGAGGGGAGATAATGTTCTGGTACCACTTACTTATATGTAAGGGAGGGAGAGGGGAGATAATGTTCTGGTACCACTTACTTATATGTAAGGGAGGGAGAGGGTAGATAATGTTCTGGTACCACTTACTTATATGTAAGGGAGGGAGAGGGGAGATATTGTTCTGGTACCACTTACTTATATGTAAGGGAGGGAGAGGGGAGATAATGTTCTGGTACCACTTACTTATATGTAAGGGAGGGAGAGGGGAGATAATGTTCTGGTACCACTTACTTATATGTAAGGGAGGGAGAGGGGAGATAATGTTCTGGTACCACTTACTTATATGTAAGGGAGGGAGAGGGGAGATAATGTTCTGGTACCACTTACTTATATGTAAGGGAGAGAGAGGGGAGATAATGTTCTGGTACCACTTACTTATATGTAAGGGAGGGAGAGGGGAGATAATGTTCTGGTACCACTTACTTATATGTAAGGGAGGGAGAGGGGAGATAATGTTCTGGTACCACTTACTTATATGTAAGGGAGGGAGAGGGGAGATAATGTTCTGGTACCACTTACTTATATGTAAGGGAGGGATAGGGGAGATAATGTTCTGGACTACTTACTTATATGTAAGGGAGGGAGAGGGGAGATAATGTTCTGGTACCACTTACTTATATGTAAGGGAGGGAAAGGGGAGATAATGTTCTGGTACCACTTACTTATATGTAAGGGAGGGAGAGGGTAGATAATGTTCTGGTACCACTTACTTATATGAAAGGGAGGGAAAGGGGAGATAATGTTCTGGTACCACTTACTTATATGTAAGGGAGGGAGAGGGGAGATAATGTTCTGGTACCAGTTACTTATATGTAAGGGAGGGAGAGGGGAGATAATGTTCTGGCACCACTTACTTATATGTAAGGGAGGGAGAGGGGAGATAATGTTCTGGTACCACTTACTTATATGTAAGGGAGGGAAAGGGGAGATAATGTTCTGGTACCACTTACTTATATGTAAGGGAGGGATAGGGGAGATAATGTTCTGGTACCACTTACTTATATATAAGGGAGGGAAAGGGGAGATAATGTTCTGGTACCACTTACTTATATGTAAGGGAGGGAGAGGGGAGATAATGTTCTGGTACCACTTACTTATATATAAGGGAGGGGGAGGGGAGATAATGTTCTGGTACCACTTACTTATGTGTAAGGGAGGGAGAGGGGAGATAATGTTCTGGTACCACTTACTTATATGTAAGGGAGGGAGAGGGGAGATAATGTTCTGGTACCACTTACTTATATGTAAGGGAGGGAGAGGGGAGATAATGTTCTGGTACCACTTACTTATATGTAAGGGAGGGATAGGGGAGATAATGTTCTGGTACCACTTACTTATATGTAAGGGAGGGAGAGGGGAGATAATGTTCTGGTACCACTTACTTATATGTAAGGGAGGGAGAGGGGAGATAATGTACTGGTACCACTTACTTATATGTAAGGGAGGGAGAGGGGAGATAATGTTCTGGCACCACTTACTTATATGTAAGGGAGAGAGAGGGGAGATAATGTTCTGGTACCACTTACTTATATGTAAGGGAGGGAGAGGGGAGATAATGTTCTGGTACCACTTACTTATATGTAAGGGAGGGAAAGGGGAGATAATGTTCTGGTACCACTTACTTATATGTAAGGGAGGGAGAGGGTAGATAATGTTCTGGTACCACTTACTTATATGAAAGGGAGGGAAAGGGGAGATAATGTTCTGGTACCACTTACTTATATGTAAGGGAGGGAGAGGGGAGATAATGTTCTGGTACCACTTACTTATATGTAAGGGAAGGAGAGGGGAGATAATGTTCTGGTACCACTTACTTATATGTAAGGGAAGGAGAGGGGAGATAATGTTCTGGCACCACTTACTTATATGTAAGGGAGGGAGAGGGGAGATAATGTTCTGGTACCACTTACTTATATGTAAGGGAGGGAGAGGGGAGATAATGTTCTGGTACCACTTACTTATATATAAGGGAGGGGGAGGGGAGATAATGTTCTGGTACCACTTACTTATGTGTAAGGGAGGGAGAGGGGAGATAATGTTCTGGTACCACTTACTTATATGTAAGGGAGGGAGAGGGGAGATAATGTTCTGGTACCACTTACTTATATGTAAGGGAGGGAGAGGGGAGATAATGTTCTGGTACCACTTACTTATATGTAAGGGAGGGAGAGGGGAGATAATGTTCTGGTACCACTTACTTATATGTAAGGGAGGGAGAGGGGAGATAATGTTCTGGTACCACTTACTTATATGTAAGGGAGGGAGAGGGGAGATAATGTTCTGGTACCACTTACTTATATGTAAGGGAGGGAGAGGGGAGATAATGTTCTGGTACCACTTACTTATATGTAAGGGAGGGAGAGGGGAGATAATGTTCTGGTACCACTTACTTATATGTAAGGGAGGGAGAGTGGAGATAATGTTCTGGCACCACTTACTTATATGTAAGGGAAGGAGAGGGGAGATAATGTTCTGGTACCACTTACTAATATGTAAGGGAGGGAGAGGGGAGATAATGTTCTGGTACCACTTACTTATATGTAAGGGAGGGAGAGGGGAGATAATGTTCTGGTACCACTTACTTATATGTAAGGGAGGGAGAGGGGAGATAATGTTCTGGTACCACTTACTTATATGTAAGGGAGGGAGAGGGGAGATAATGTTCTGGCACCACTTACTTATATGTAAGGGAGGGAGAGGGGAGATAATGTTCTGGCACCACTTACTTATATGTAAGGGAAGGAGAGGGGAGATAATGTTCTGGTACCACTTACTTATATGTAAGGGAGGGAGAAGGGAGATAATGTTCTGGTACCACTTACTTATATGTAAGGGAGGGAGAGGGGAGATAATGTTCTGGCACCACTTACTTATATGTAAGGGAGGGAGAGGGGAGATAATGTTCTGGTACCACTTACTTATATGTAAGGGAAGGAGAGGGGAGATAATGTTCTGGTACCACTTACTTATATGTAAGGGAGGGAGAGGGGAGATAATGTTCTGGTACCACTTACTTATATGAAAGGGAGGGAAAGGGGAGATAATGTTCTGGTACCACTTACTTATATGTAAGGGAGGGAGAGGGGAGATAATGTTCTGGTACCACTTACTTATATGTAAGGGAGGGAGAGGGGAGATAATGTTCTGGTACCACTTACTTATATGTAAGGGAGGGAGAGGGGAGATAATGTTCTGGTACCACTTACTTATATGTAAGGGAGGGATAGGGGAGATAATGTTCTGGTACCACTTACTTATATGTAAGGGAGGGAGAGGGGAGATAATGTTCTGGTACCACTTACTTATATGTAAGGGAGGGAGAGGGGAGATAATGTTCTGGTACCACTTACTTATATGTAAGGGAGGGAGAGGGGAGATAATGTTCTGGTACCACTTACTTATATGTAAGGGAGGGAGAGGGGAGATAATGTTCTGGCACCACTTACTTATATGTAAGGGAAGGAGAGGGGAGATAATGTTCTTGTACCACTTACTTATATGTAAGGGAGGGAGAGGGGAGATAATGTTCTGGTACCACTTACTTATATGTAAGGGAGGGAGAGGGGAGATAATGTTCTGGTACCACTTACTTATATGTAAGGGAGGGAGAGGGGAGATAATGTTCTGGCACCACTTACTTATATGTAAGGGAGGGAGAGGGGAGATAATGTTCTGGTACCACTTACTTATATGTAAGGGAGGGAGAGGGTAGATAATGTTCTGGTACCACTTACTTATATGTAAGGGAGAGAGAGGGGAGATAATGTTCTGGTACCACTTACTTATATGTAAGGGAGAGAGAGGGGAGATAATGTTCTGGTACCACTTACTTATATGTAAGGGAGGGAGAGGGGAGATAATGTTCTGGTACCACTTACTTATATGTAAGGGAGGGAGAGGGGAGATAATGTTCTGGTACCACTTACTTATATGTAAGGGAGGGAGAGGGGAGATAATGTTCTGGTACCACTTACTTATATGTAAGGGAGGGAGAGGGGAGATAATGTTCTGGTACCACTTACTTATATGTAAGGGAGGGATAGGGGAGATAATGTACTGGTACCACTTACTTATATGTAAGGGAGGG
Source organism: Membranipora membranacea (assembly GCA_914767715.1). NCBI lineage: Eukaryota > Metazoa > Bryozoa > Gymnolaemata > Cheilostomatida > Membraniporidae > Membranipora > Membranipora membranacea. Next base: position 24,900,934 of record OU612069.1, read on the forward strand.
AGAGGGGAGATAATGTTCTGGTACCACTTACTTATATGTAAGGGAGGGAGAGGGGAGATAATGTTCTGGCACCACTTACTTATATGTAAGGGAGGGAGAGGGGAGATAATGTTCTGGTACCACTTACTTATATGTAAGGGAGGGATAGGGGAGATAATGTACTGGTACCACTTACTTATATGTAAGGGAGGGAGAGGGGAGATAATGTTCTGGTACCACTTACTTATATGTAAGGGAGGGAGAGGGGAGATAATGTTCTGGCACCACTTACTTATATGTAAGGGAGGGAGAGGGGAGATAATGTTCTGGACTACTTACTTATATGTAAGGGAGGGAGAGGGGAGATAATGTTCTGGCACCACTTACTTATATGTAAGGGAGGGAGAGGGGAGATAATGTTCTGGTACCACTTACTTATATGTAAGGGAGGGGAGATAATGTTCTGGTACCACTTACTTATCTGTAAGGGAGGGAGAGGGGAGATAATGTTCTGGTACCACTTACTTATATGTAAGGGAGGGAGAGGGGAGATAATGTTCTGGTACCACTCACTTATATGTAAGGGAGGGAGAGGGGAGATAATGTTCTGGTACCACTCACTTATATGTAAGGGAGGGAGAGGGGAGATAATGTTCTGGTACCACTCACTTATATGTAAGGGAGGGAGAGGGGAGATAATGTTCTGGTACCACTTACTTATATGTAAGGGAGGGAGAGGGGAGATAATGTTCTGGTACCACTTACTTATGTGTAAGGGAGGGAGAGGGGAGATAATGTTCTGGTACCACTTACTTATATGTAAGGGAGGGAGAGGGGAGATAATGTTCTGGTACCACTTACTTATCTGTAAGGGAGGGAGAGGGGAGATAATGTTCTGGTACCACTTACTTATATGTAAGGGAGGGAGAGGGGAGATAATGTTCTGGTACCACTTACTTATATGTAAGGGAGGGAGAGGGGAGATAATGTTCTGGTACCACTTACTTATATGTAAGGGAGGGAGAGGGGAGATAATGTTCTGGTACCACTTACTTATATGTAAGGGAGGGAGAGGGGAGATAATGTTCTGGTACCACTTACTTATCTGTAAGGGAGGGAGAGGGGAGATAATGTTCTGGTACCACTTACTTATATGTAAGGGAGGGAGAGGGGAGATAATGTTCTGGTACCACTTACTTATCTGTAAGGGAGGGAGAGGGGAGATAATGTTCTGGTACCACTTACTTATATGTAAGGGAGGGAGAGGGGAGATAATGTTCTGGCACCACTTACTTATATGTAAGGGAGGGAGAGGGGAGATAATGTTCTGGTACCACTTACTTATATGTAAGGGAGGGAGAGGGGAGATAATGTTCTGGTACCACTTACTTATATGTAAGGGAGGGAGAGGGGAGATAATGTTCTGGTACCACTTACTTATATGTAAGGGAGGGAGAGGGGAGATAATGTTCTGGTACCACTTACTTATATGTAAGGGAGGGAGAGGGGAGATAATGTTCTGGTACCACTTACTTATATGTAAGGGAGGGAGAGGGGAGATAATGTTCTGGTACCACTTACTTATATGTAAGGGAGGGAGAGGGGAGATAATGTTCTGGACTACTTACTTATATGTAAGGGAGGGAGAGGGGAGATAATGTTCTGGTACCACTTACTTATATGTAAGGGAGGGAGAGGGGAGATAATGTTCTGGAACCACTTACTTATATGTAAGGGAGGGAGAGGGGAGATAATGTTCTGGTACCACTTACTTATATGTAAGGGAGGGAAAGGGGAGATAATGTTCTGGTACCACTTACTTATATGTAAGGGAGGGAGAGGGGAGATAATGTTCTGGTACCACTTACTTATATGTAAGGGAGGGAAAGGGGAGATAATGTTCTGGTACCACTTACTTATATGTAAGGGAGGGAGAGGGTAGATAATGTTCTGGTACCACTTACTTATATGAAAGGGAGGGAAAGGGGAGATAATGTTCTGGTACCACTTACTTATATGTAAGGGAGGGAAAGGGGAGATAATGTTCTGGTACCACTTACTTATATGTAAGGGAGGGAGAGGGTAGATAATGTTCTGGTACCACTTACTTATATGTAAGGGAGGGATAGGGGAGATAATGTTCTGGACTACTTACTTATATGTAAGGGAGGGAGAGGGGAGATAATGTTCTGGTACCACTTACTTATATGTAAGGGAGGGAAAGGGGAGATAATGTTCTGGTACCACTTACTTATATGTAAGGGAGGGAGAGGGTAGATAATGTTCTGGTACCACTTACTTATATGAAAGGGAGGGAAAGGGGAGATAATGTTCTGGTACCACTTACTTATATGTAAGGGAGGGAGAGGGGAGATAATGTTCTGGTACCACTTACTTATATGTAAGGGAGGGATAGGGGAGATAATGTTCTGGACTACTTACTTATATGTAAGGGAGGGAGAGGGGAGATAATGTTCTGGTACCACTTACTTATATGTAAGGGAGGGAAAGGGGAGATAATGTTCTGGTACCACTTACTTATATGTAAGGGAGGGATAGGGGAGATAATGTTCTGGACTACTTACTTATATGTAAGGGAGGGAGAGGGGAGATAATGTTCTGGTACCACTTACTTATATGTAAGGGAGGGAAAGGGGAGATAATGTTCTGGTACCACTTACTTATATGTAAGGGAGGGATAGGGGAGATAATGTTCTGGTACCACTTACTTATATATAAGGGAGGGAAAGGGGAGATAATGTTCTGGTACCACTTACTTATATGTAAGGGAGGGAGAGGGGAGATAATGTTCTGGTACCACTTACTTATATATAAGGGAGGGGGAGGGGAGATAATGTTCTGGTACCACTTACTTATATGAAAGGGAGGGAAAGGGGAGATAATGTTCTGGTACCACTTACTTATATGTAAGGGAGGGAGAGGGGAGATAATGTTCTGGTACCACTTACTTATATGTAAGGGAAGGAGAGGGGAGATAATGTTCTGGTACCACTTACTTATATGTAAGGGAAGGAGAGGGGAGATAATGTTCTGGCACCACTTACTTATATGTAAGGGAGGGAGAGGGGAGATAATGTTCTGGTACCACTTACTTATATGTAAGGGAGGGAGAGGGGAGATAATGTTCTGGTACCACTTACTTATATATAAGGGAGGGGGAGGGGAGATAATGTTCTGGTACCACTAACTTATGTGTAAGGGAGGGAGAGGGGAGATAATGTTCTGGTACCACTTACTTATATGTAAGGGAGGGAGAGGGGAGATAATGTTCTGGTACCACTTACTTATATGTAAGGGAGGGAGAGGGGAGATAATGTTCTGGTACCACTTACTTATATGTAAGGGAGGGAGAGGGGAGATAATGTTCTGGTACCACTTACTTATATGTAAGGGAGGGAGAGGGGAGATAATGTTCTGGTACCACTTACTTATATGTAAGGGAGGGAGAGGGGAGATAATGTTCTGGTACCACTTACTTATATGTAAGGGAGGGAGAGGGGAGATAATGTTCTGGTACCACTTACTTATATGTAAGGGAGGGAGAGGGGAGATAATGTTCTGGTACCACTTACTTATATGTAAGGGAGGGAGAGTGGAGATAATGTTCTGGCACCACTTACTTATATGTAAGGGAAGGAGAGGGGAGATAATGTTCTGGTACCACTTACTAATATGTAAGGGAGGGAGAGGGGAGATAATGTTCTGGTACCACTTACTTATATGTAAGGGAGGGAGAGGGGAGATAATGTTCTGGTACCACTTACTTATATGTAAGGGAGGGAGAGGGGAGATAATGTTCTGGTACCACTTACTTATATGTAAGGGAGGGAGAGGGGAGATAATGTTCTGGCACCACTTACTTATATGTAAGGGAGGGAGAGGGGAGATAATGTTCTGGCACCACTTACTTATATGTAAGGGAAGGAGAGGGGAGATAATGTTCTGGTACCACTTACTTATATGTAAGGGAGGGAGAAGGGAGATAATGTTCTGGTACCACTTACTTATATGTAAGGGAGGGAGAGGGGAGATAATGTTCTGGCACCACTTACTTATATGTAAGGGAGGGAGAGGGGAGATAATGTTCTGGTACCACTTACTTATATGTAAGGGAAGGAGAGGGGAGATAATGTTCTGGTACCACTTACTTATATGTAAGGGAGGGAGAGGGGAGATAATGTTCTGGTACCACTTACTTATATGTAAGGGAGGGAGAGGGGAGATAATGTTCTGGTACCACTTACTTATATGTAAGGGAGGGAGAGGGGAGATAATGTTCTGGTACCACTTACTTATATGTAAGGGAGGGAGAGGGGAGATAATGTTCTGGTACCACTTACTTATATGAAAGGGAGGGAAAGGGGAGATAATGTTCTGGTACCACTTACTTATATGTAAGGGAGGGAAAGGGGAGATAATGTTCTGGTACCACTTACTTATATGTAAGGGAGGGAGAGGGTAGATAATGTTCTGGTACCACTTACTTATATGTAAGGGAGGGATAGGGGAGATAATGTTCTGGACTACTTACTTATATGTATGGGAGGGAGAGGGGAGATAATGTTCTGGTACCACTTACTTATATGTAAGGGAGGGAAAGGGGAGATAATGTTCTGGTACCACTTACTTATATGTAAGGGAGGGAGAGGGTAGATAATGTTCTGGTACCACTTACTTATATGAAAGGGAGGGAAAGGGGAGATAATGTTCTGGTACCACTTACTTATATGTAAGGGAGGGAGAGGGGAGATAATGTTCTGGTACCACTTACTTATATGTAAGGGAGGGATAGGGGAGATAATGTTCTGGACTACTTACTTATATGTAAGGGAGGGAGAGGGGAGATAATGTTCTGGTACCACTTACTTATATGTAAGGGAGGGAAAGGGGAGATAATGTTCTGGTACCACTTACTTATATGTAAGGGAGGGATAGGGGAGATAATGTTCTGGACTACTTACTTATATGTAAGGGAGGGAGAGGGGAGATAATGTTCTGGTACCACTTACTTATATGTAAGGGAGGGAAAGGGGAGATAATGTTCTGGTACCACTTACTTATATGTAAGGGAGGGATAGGGGAGATAATGTTCTGGTACCACTTACTTATATATAAGGGAGGGAAAGGGGAGATAATGTTCTGGTACCACTTACTTATATGTAAGGGAGGGAGAGGGGAGATAATGTTCTGGTACCACTTACTTATATATAAGGGAGGGGGAGGGGAGATAATGTTCTGGTACCACTTACTTATGTGTAAGGGAGGGAGAGGGGAGATAATGTTCTGGTACCACTTACTTATATGTAAGGGAGGGAGAGGGGAGATAATGTTCTGGTACCACTTACTTATATGTAAGGGAGGGAGAGGGGAGATAATGTTCTGGTACCACTTACTTATATGTAAGGGAGGGATAGGGGAGATAATGTTCTGGTACCACTTACTTATATGTAAGGGAGGGAGAGGGGAGATAATGTTCTGGTACCACTTACTTATATGTAAGGGAGGGAGAGGGGAGATAATGTACTGGTACCACTTACTTATATGTAAGGGAGGGAGAGGGGAGATAATGTTCTGGCACCACTTACTTATATGTAAGGGAGAGAGAGGGGAGATAATGTTCTGGTACCACTTACTTATATGTAAGGGAGGGAGAGGGGAGATAATGTTCTGGTACCACTTACTTATATGTAAGGGAGGGAAAGGGGAGATAATGTTCTGGTACCACTTACTTATATGTAAGGGAGGGAGAGGGTAGATAATGTTCTGGTACCACTTACTTATATGAAAGGGAGGGAAAGGGGAGATAATGTTCTGGTACCACTTACTTATATGTAAGGGAGGGAGAGGGGAGATAATGTTCTGGTACCACTTACTTATATGTAAGGGAAGGAGAGGGGAGATAATGTTCTGGTACCACTTACTTATATGTAAGGGAAGGAGAGGGGAGATAATGTTCTGGCACCACTTACTTATATGTAAGGGAGGGAGAGGGGAGATAATGTTCTGGTACCACTTACTTATATGTAAGGGAGGGAGAGGGGAGATAATGTTCTGGTACCACTTACTTATATGTAAGGGAGGGAGAGGGGAGATAATGTTCTGGTACCACTTACTTATATGTAAGGGAGGGAGAGGGGAGATAATGTTCTGGACTACTTACTTATATGTAAGGGAGGGAGAGGGGAGATAATGTTCTGGTACCACTTACTTATATTTAAGGGAGGGAGAGGGGAGATAATGTTCTGGAACCACTTACTTATATGTAAGGGAGGGAGAGGGGAGATAATGTTCTGGTACCACTTACTTATATGTAAGGGAGGGATAGGGGAGATAATGTTCTGGACTACTTACTTGTTAGATATAATATTAGGATAATAAGCTTGCTGATGTTTATCTACTCTATGTAGGGACTCCTGTACAAACTCGTTCTGCTTATCAAAAGCTCTGATGGTAGCGACCCCCTGTAATCAAGATAAGTGAGCTTTACATATTATAAGGTATGAAGGGGTGAGATAACTTAGACACATAGAGTGACAAATACATTTTGAATTTTTATGGTGTCCTGTATTATAATATTTATAAATCAGTAAATGTTACGGTATATCCTCAAAAGATTGTAATATTATTATTATTATAATGTTTTTATTGAGGTTTTCATATGCATAAGTATGTCATAAACAAAGGAAAGTTAAAACTTTTTGACCTCATAAACAAAACAAAAAAGAAAGAAAAATATTTATAGATATGGACAGAGATGATAATCAGTTGGGAGAAAATTGTTTACAGTATTTGATTTATTGATATATATTATTACGCTTTACTAAATGAAATGAATTGGTTTAAAAATCTTGTTTTACCATATTTGGTCCTATATTTTGGTATAATTATTCTACGTCCTGACCGCAAAACTCTATTGTGCATTTTGCAGGAATTGATTAGTTTAAGGATGAAAAATGAGGTGTTCTTGCCTAGAGTGGCATTATTGACAAACCTATCAAAAGTTGCCCTCCTCCTGTCACCCAGAGTGGAAAGATTCAAAATCTCACGACCAGTTGAGATAGAAAAAAATGAGTTGGTACCAAGAATTATCCTGATGGCTCTGTTTTGACAAAGTTCTAACAAGTTAGAGTTGTAATCAGAAGTATTTAATAACAGAGAAGAACAATACTCCAAGATGGGACGAACATACGATTTATAAGCTTGAAGCAGATGTGAAGGATTGACAAATTTTTTTGAATTTTAGAGAGACAGAATAAAACTCTGTTAGATTTTAATACTAGATATTAAAATCCTCTGTTAATTAATCTATTAAAACTCTGTTAATTAATAGACTTCTCTATGGTTGAAAAACTTATAACTTTAGATCATGTAGTCTTCTACGACTTATTGCCTCATCAATCCCAATCACTCTTCTATATTACCAATAAACAGTTTTGCTCATAGCAGTGATCACATATCACCACAACTCTGATTTATCAATCGCGCATTTTCTAATCACACACATTAGTAGTTATCTTACCTGCAGACTTTCACTAAAGTGACTGTATATTGGGGATAAGTTTACAGATTCTAACCTCTTGAGCTGCCGAGATGTCGCTACATAAAATCTCTGTAATATAAGATAACATAGCTACAAATATCTCAGAACAGGGATTTAATAGAAATGCGTACCCCTTAACAAGAGGTCTGCCTAACTTTACAAAATAACTGAATGAAACAAACTTTTACCAGGTATCCAAGTGAAAAAAATGTTTTGTAATTGTAGTAACAGAAATGGTTTTCCTAACATTTTGTAGGAGGATGTGAGTTAATGTATTAGGTTGCACAGCATATGTATACTTCGTCTGTATGGCTCACATTGTTGGCAATATTTGACATAATAAACAAACATGGAAAATTTCCTGGATTAAAGGTAGCAAAGGCGGGATAACTGCAAAACAAGAGACAATGATGATAAACATACCTGAATTATAACGTATATAATAGCGAGAGGTACTATAATAACCAGGAACCAGGGAGTGCTGATACTTATAATTATAAGTGTAGATAGTATAGTCAGGAAATCCCAGATAAAAGCTTTGATGTTATTTGGTACCACTGCGTCTACTGTGTTTATATCTTTGGTAAATCTAAAATCAGGGAAGGCAACGTTAGAAACTAAACATTTATAGTTCTGCTGTTCAATATGGTTAGTTTCTCTCTGTAGGAACAGATCCAACAATCATATATTTGTCACAGTGTCACTCTAAAATTATGACACCAAGTGAATATACAACACATGTTCCCCAGATTGGTGATTCTTAGCTGGAGTGTAGTTACCTAGTTTGGGGGAGGGGTGGGGGGGGGGGGTTTATATTGTTGAAGTGGATATTGATACAAAGTAATTAGGCTGAGTATATGTAAGCTAGTATCAAATGTAGCTTTTTCAAGCATGTGAAACGTAGCAAATGTTTCCTCCTGAGAAAACTTTTCTTCTTCTCCTGGTACAATCTGAGGTACAGATGTATCTGTTATATTACGCTCACCTGTTCATAATTCTACCTGTGGGAGTCGTATCAAAGAATAACATGGGGCACCTTAGTATGTTATCTAGTAGAGAGCTGTGAAGTCTTTTAGAGGCCATCCAGCTTCCTATAGCCAGAGCTAGAGCAGCTCCGAACCCCAGTACACCTGTATAATAGAGAGATCCATATATTTTGCTAAATAACAGAGAGAAATATTAGGGTTCTTGCCATGCTTCTACAAGATCCATGCAAACTGAGAAAATGGTACCATGATTGCCTTTTATGCAGTAAAGCCGCCAGATTATATATGGTGGTACCTTATAGTGAAGTGTAAACGTGAACTTAATATGAACACAGTTTAGTTTGAATCCACACTGATGGCATATTACAAGTTTGATCCATTTTGCCAATTCCAATGAGGGGAAAATGGATCAAACTTGATCTAATGTAGTAGTATATCATGTGATTATACTCAGTAAATGATGATAGCTAACAGACCTTGAGCTAGACCGAAGCTAGCGTACACTCCCAGGTATGTATGTCTCTTCTCTGTACTATTAAACGCGCTGACATCATCGCTCCACTTACTCAGCCATATGTTAGCTCCCATCATTGTACCCTGATGCATGATAAAGAAGGCTAACACCAGAATAGCGGGGGCCCAACCCATAGCCTTAAAGTAACTGGTAAATACTGAGAACTTCACCTGAAATAGAAACAGAGATGCATATTAGTATGGTGGGATTATTATATTTGTTAGCTTGTTTTAATATCTGGCAGCGCAAATTTGGGTTATCCGATTAAGTTAAGATGGTGGAGGTATGTTAGAGGAGAGGAGAGGAGAGGTAGGGTGTCCCCATACACCATAGACATTACAATCTGATGTCATTCAGGGGCAATTTAATAATTATTAGCCAAGCGGAAAAACTAGTTGATATGTCAATTGTGGATCATATGGCAAAATAATGCAAAATTTGAGATTTCCTGTAATATTTTTGTACCTTTTTTGTGAAGACATATTTAATCAATGTAATTTACAGTATGTATTTTCATAACACACAAAACCAATTAATTTATGAACCGATCAATATAATCAATCAACTAATTAAAAAATAAAATTTACATTCATATACTAACTTCACAGCACGTACCCTGCCTTGCTGTGCCGTCTCAGCCTTTATCAGTTTATCCCCCTCTTTCTCTCCCACTTTGATCTCTATATCTTGCTTGTCTTCTTTCTCGTCATCATCATTATCGAAGAGTACGCGTGAGCCAGCTAATTCCAGCATCTCAACTTCAGCAGCACCTAGCAATCATATTAGAGCAGTGCTAATAGGGTATAAGGTAGATCATGTTGGAATTGCCCCCCTCTATAGACACGCAGAAGTAGAGGAGGGGGCAATTTCAAAGTTAGCAAAATGGATCAAACTTGATCCAGGTATGCTTGATCTAGGTATAAGGACCGATGCTTGTTGAGATCACAAACATATATGTTTATGGTTAAGACAGTCTTATAGTGAGGGAAAGTCACGCTATGATGTTGCACTGTTATCAATATCTCGTTGAGAGTGAGATCCTGTGACAAGAAATATGACCTGTCATTTCAATTCAATTTCCTGTTTCTTTTGGTTGCCCAATCACGAAAATTGTTAGGACGCACATCTTGTTTCCAAAATTACTCTCGCTTTATTTCATTGGTAACAGCAACGCACGGATGTTCAGTAATTATAACATGAAGTTTGGTGGAGGCATTAAAATGCAGTGGAAAGATGAAGGATATAGAGAGATGGGGTGAGGCGAGAGGTTTAACACTTGGTTAACACAGACTTACTGATAACTTCATGAGATGTACTGAGAGCTGTAGTGATATCGTGTAGTGATAGATATGAGGCAGCAGACTTCATACTATGTGTGTCAGCGTTGTGAGCAGACTGAGTACGTTTAGGTTTGACCATCAGCTGATCTCCGGTCTGAGATCGTTCTCTCATACTGCTTATACTAGTCAATCTCTCCCTGTCAATACAAATATAGAAACTTATCTCCAAATCAGGGACAACCTCTAACAAGAGAAACATGACAGTACATTTCTGCTCTCTATTAGCGCAGAGAAGCACCTAGGTATAGTAAGGTATGGTAAGGTATGGTGAGGTATGGTAAGGTATGGTAAGGTATGGTAAGGTATGGTGAGGTATGGTGAGGTATGGTAAGGTATGGTAAGGTATGGTAAGGTATGGTAAGGTATGGTAAGGTATGGTAAGGTATGGTAAGGTATGGTAAGGTATGGTAAGGTATGGTAAGGTATGGTAAGGTATGGCAACATCATCTACTAGCCAGCATAAATTAAATTAGGATTGATGCCCAAACACCAAGAGGAAAGACACCCAATTAAGTCAAGATCTGGTTTGATCCAATTTGCCTGTAATCAGATTTGTGGTCCAGTGAGTTGAGAAAAGGGGGAGCAACTCCTGATCAGATTTATTGTGATAGCTGAAATCTCAGTAATCCAAACTTATCTCTTACACTATATACAAATCACAAGATTGTCTCTAATTTGATGATAGAATTCTGATGGTCGTTACAGGGCAAGATTGCCGCTACTGTACAACGGGACACTCCTAAATGTCCAGCACTGTTACAGAACATGATAACAGAGAGGTACTCTCAATCAGTGACAAATTCCCACACACTATCTTCAGTGTAATAATAAGCAGTTATATGTAGCTGTATAAGTTTGTATGTTTACCTGACTTGAGATACGAAGTCCTCCTCAACAACAGCGTCAATCTGCTCAATTATCTTAGAGTTATCCTTGAGATCTACAACAATACATTTGGTTTGTTACATTTCTCTGGTAATATTGATGACCTCCTCACCAGCTAGATTTAGATTGATCAAATTTGACTGCATTAGGAGTCGCACCGTTTGCTTACAGCTTACCAGTAGAGTAAGAGTGACACAAAATAATGGCAAATTAGATCAAACTTTATCTCCTCATCTGATATGGGAGTTTGATAGGACATAATTATTATACTGGAGCAAGAAACTCATGGTTTGTTCCTTATTTATCAGATTATTCGGCAACAGATTCTTTTTGGTACGTTTTGATGTATTTTAACACTTTTATTGGCAGTCTATATCAAGCCAGTCTATTTTTATTGTTAACTACCATACTCATTTCGACAAATGTTTTACATGAGGAGTAATGTGATGTCATGGCCCCACTGACCTTGCTCTGACAGAACTTGATTCTCTTGAAGGAAGTGAGTCTGTAAGAAGTCAGAGAATGCCCCTTTGTGAGCCAGCAGCTGTTTGAATGAGCCGTTCTCAGTCAGCTGCCCCTCCTTCAGAACAAGTATAGTATCAAATCGAGGTAAGAAGTTAACTCCATGTGTCACCAGTATTCTCGTCTGCAATAATGTCAGAAAGTCAATGAACTACAGGAAGATTTGTTACATTCATGACCAAGTCCTCGAGCAGAGAGAAAAGCCATTTAGTTTGGGAGAAACAGAGACTTTTCCAACATGATATGTACATTCATTTTTTATTATTTTGTTAACTTCTTTGTCAAGGTGTCAAAACGGGTTTCTAGGTAGTCTGGGATCCAGACCAAATGTTGGGGCCCTGTCCGTATACTTTGGTAACCAACTATTTCATTGTGATGTTGATAATAGCTGACAAGGCTCGAAATGTTTGATCTGAACCCTAGACTGGCTTCTAGGTGGAAATTTGACACTGTTGAATGGGGAATCATGCTGAATAGAATCAGCAGTTGCTAAAATCCAACTAATATATCTCATCATCAGCTGAATACAGGGATTTCTTTCTGACAGACTTACCATGCCTTGCAGCAGACCCTTTGGACCTATGACCTTATCAAATATATGTCTGCCGACATGTGCATCCACAGCACTGAGCGGATCATCCAGATAGTATATAGCCGACTTGCTGTAGACAGCTCGGGCTAGGGCTACCCTCTGTTTCTGACCACCGGATAGATTGATACCCTAAAATACAGATGTGACATCATAACCAAGAGATAGGGCACAAGTATGTAGTCTGAATGTTACCAGCTGGGTGCTGAGGGGGAGGGACGCCTAATTTCCAGCGGCAGTCCCATATCTTTCTGCGTTGCGCATTTGAGCTGATCACCGAAAATTGAGTCTTGGAATTACGAAGCAATTTGATTGCCGCCTGCTCTGGTGGCTACTCTATTTAATACATGTGGAATCGCTAGAGTTATCTTATACTGTTATTATCAGTTTATCAGTTAATACAGGGGCTGTGTCATTCTCCCTGAACATTATTACTATCAGGACCCCAAACTAAACTCATTATAATTGCACATGCGCAACTCAAAGTTGCTCATCTCGCAACCTTAGCCTTACGACATCTTCTTTGTGTTAATGATAGCTTAGTTTATTAGTGATCTACATGCCCAGCCAAGATCACGAGAGTCAGTATGGCCCTATATCAATACCAACATCATTATTCACTATCACAGAACATTGCGCGTAGCATAGCAGCATACAGTAACAGTAATAGCCAATGCTAATGAATGTGATCAAGTCTACCACTGTATCTTAAACGAACCTTCTCTCCTATCTCAGTTTGATCTGCTGCCGGCAGCATCTCGAGATCCGGACGTAGAGCACAAGCCTCTATCACAGTCTCGTACCAACTCTGATCAAACTCAGCACCGAATAGTACGTTATCCCTTAGTGTAGTGTTCTGTATCCAGGCCTGCTGCGATACATAGGCTGCAGTTCCCTGTTAATGAGAGAAAATAGACAATGTATTTCAATCTCCAATACAGAATAATTAAAAAAAACGGTCAGGCAACAAGAGATTATAAGGTGCAGACATGTTTTGTCAAAGAGCCAATCCATCACATTGATTGAGATAATACATTAATATAATAATTATATATGTCATGCAGTACAAGATCAAATTACATGTGGGTACAGATAGAAGAACCATCTAGTTAGGATGGCTGATTCATACCCAGCTTAATGGGATGGGATCGGGATATAGTGACTGCCGTGCCACACAAGGCTCTGACTTGCCATCATCTGTTATTGTTATCATCTAAATCCTCAACAGCAAAAAAGTTTGTGTAACAGTACACACTATCGTATACTTACACTCGTGGCAGCTGTCCCTCTAAGTTTGATCATATCACCGAGCATTGCAGAGATGAGTGAAGATTTACCAGAACCGACGACTCCCACGACGGCCACCAGCTCTCCGTGTGTGACATCTATTGTTATATCCTGTAGTGTGGAGGGACGATTCTCATCAGTACCGCTGGGGGAATCCCAGGTAAAGGTGCAGTCCCTCAGTCTTACCGCAGTAACTGTTAGTAATATAATTAATTTATTATAGGTTTTAGTGGTGATGATAATATTCAAAATGTTGACCCTGTTACTTACAAAAGGAGGCGGAGTTTCCTAACCTAATATCTTGGAGAGACAGCAATAATTTGTATTTTGTTAAAGTTAGTGAAAGTGGTTTTAGAAACAAAGGCAGTAGTCATAGGATTGGGTGTCAAACATAAGCAGGCATGGTTGATTAAATTTGTGCAACCGGCTGCTCCCTGAATCATGAATGAAAGAAAACTCTGAACCCTGAGGTGCCAAGGTCAAAATAGCCAGAGTGCTTGTCAGTACATAGATTCAATGTTCTTAAAACCTGTAAGTGACATTTTATGTTCTGTACCTCTGTAAGTGGTTGGTCATATTTTGGAATGTCATTAACAGTTTGGAATGTCACTAACAGTTTGGAATGTCACTGGCTCAAGCTGAGCTGAGCTGAGCTGAGTTGTTGAAAGGGCCATTCAAGTATCAACCATCTTCTAACCAACTGGGGGGAGGAGGTGGTCGATAATAGAATGACACTACCAACCAGAGTTTGCGCACTGTGACTAGTTATTTTACCTGGGTTAGACTCCCTAAGTATCTGTTGTTGGTTGAGCTCCTCTAAGCTCAGGAATTTAGTGATCCTTTTCACCGATACGGAGGTTTGTATTAGTGAGGTTACAACATTAGGCAGAGTGGTCAACGGAAATCTAAAATTTATTATCATCAGTATACAGAGGTAGGTCTAGAGTTAGCATAACCCTCCCCCCCTACCCCTCAGATGCGTTTAAGAGCTCAGTTTTTTTAACCTCTAGATCCACCACTATTGTAATATCGCCTCAATAAGAATATAATAAGCAAGGTTTGTATTGGCATAAAAAGAAACTAAGACAGCGAGATTGAATTCAGTTAACTTAAGTAAAGGCAAAGTGGTTGACTCATCTTGTAACTAATGGTTGATACTAGGCCCGCCCGGACATGACACATATTAGGTGGTGCTATGAATATAAACCAGTAATAATAAAACTGCTAAAGCTGTTATTGCAGAATAGCCCCAGTGTGTCATCATGCAGGTTAAGGTATAGTAGAGTAACAACGGTGAGAGCTTAGCTCGGTAAGGTCGATGAATCCTCCACCATGTAATAAAAACGACAGGTTACCCACAATGTAGAGAAAACATGAGTCAGTTGATGAAATATTGATGGATATGTTGCGACAAGACGCTGGAAGGAGCGAAGATAATTTTTGGAGACTCTGACCAATTGTTCAATTAAAAACTTTCTCAATGTTTCATGATTTAAGCAATCGAGAAAATAAAACGGAGTTGAAAAATTGGGCCCTGGCTATATGATCCTACGCCTAGTGCTTACATCAGCAGAAGCTTTCAACATAGAAATAAGTCATAAGTCTGCAATCATTTTATATACATATATATATATATATATATATATATACCTCACTAGATACAAACCTCATAATATTGAACAGAGACAAGGCTACGAAAGCTTTCTCTGCGTCGAGAACATTATTCTCATCTGAGAGTACATAACTGGCAAACGAGCAGCAGGCAATCTACAAGCATACAGAGAGATTTAGGTTAGAACAAAGATAATGAGTTTACTTGTATCTATTCACATTCCTCAGTTCAGATTTTGTAACCTGTCAAATATCGATATCATCATGTCAGTCTATTTGTAGTGAAACAATGAGCTTGAGCTATTTTTGAGCCTTGTAAACAAGCTGAATAAACAGCAAATTGTATCATATTTCGCATATGAGGTGATAATACATGAGCAACTTGACTGATTTAGATGGGATATGGTTGAGATCATCAAGTAAATAACAATCTCGCTGAGAATGACCTGATACAAATTTATGGCCGTAAAAAAGTCCATTACTTGACAGTTTTGGGTTGTAACACAAAGCAAATTTAGGGTGCAAAGGGAAGCAAGTGTGAGAGGAGCAAGGGAATTTCAAACTACGATAATTGCTAAAGAGTAAGCCAAATACATCATAAATGGGAGTTGCCTACACAATTCAGAAATTTAGAAATCGAGAGAATTTTTAATCCAATTTGCCTCCATTTCTATTACTGTTCGAAGGCAGAAACTCACAATGCAGGAAAAAAGGATCTGACTTGATCTTCATGAAATTCTCTCATGTATACATAATTACCATGAAAGGGCATATCTGCCAGAGGAAGCTGTTGATAGCTGCTATGTATCCAAACTTTCTCAGTATGGTCAGCTCATTCTTTCTTGTATCTGTAATGTATCAATACAGCATTCAAACAAACAAATCACACATAATACAGAAAAATTGCCTACACAGCAGAATATGGCAGCTCAAATATATTCTGTACAGTAATGACATGGTAGACATTGCACAAGTTTAACTCTATTCATGTTTCCTTAGACTGCTGGATGATCATATAGTATCCTTGCATATTATTTGATCAGAGTCATGTAAAAACCATACAAGACAGGGAGGTTGGGTAAGGGTCCTGGATAAACCTTACATACCGTTGATGATGTTAGCAAATGAAGGCTCCCAGGCGTAGAGTTTCAGAACTTTGATGCCATTCAATATTTCAGACATCAGCTTTGTTCTTTTGTCTTTTTCTTTCATCTGGCTTTGCTGCGAAAATAAAATATGCAATATTAATATAAGATAATATTATAATATGATGCTGGTACAACTAGTCAAGCAAACCAAATCTAATAAACGCATTTATTTTGAAAATATCTCAAGACTCAATTCAGAATCATAAAAGAATGCTAAAGGTCCTTACTCTTGTAGATAATTTCGAATGTGGTGTCATTAAAATTCGGATTTGCCACTGAGCTGATACTTAAACTCAATATACCCCGCCAGGATATGAAGTTCATCCATGTTGTTTCTAGGCCTAGTCCAGAAAAAATCTGATTAATAGCAAACCTGTAGTTTTTTGAGGAAGTTGCCGATGACAATGTTAAGCAGTATGAGTATTACAGTAACAGCCACGCCGGCGAGAACACTCGGACCGAGGATATCCCATAACATGGCCATAGACACGATGATCTGAAACGGTGCTGACCAAAGCATGTTGAGATAAGTCATGATGTCCATGAACTTCTGAGCGTCCACGGACATAAGGTTGACTATTTCCCCTGACGTAGATTCACGACGCGATGCAGCTGTCAGCTTCATAGCCTGAAAAACACAGAAGTGACCATAGACATTGATTCATAGACATCTAAAACTATCAATCAATCAATCATGTTCTGTGCTGATTGCTAATCATGGGGGCTGACATCAGTGGTAGCAGCATTAACACATAAATACATATATTTATATGTTTACCACCAATGAGTAGAGTATTCACAGGAAAAAATATCGATTACAATTTTCTAAACCTCATTAGTCACCTTAGCTGAAGAAATTTGGTGTTTGCTAGCTAACATTAAGTGATCCTCAAACTAGCTAAGCTGTCTTCTAGCTAATATTCTCTACTCTAGGGTGTACAAGCATACGTATTTATATGTTCCCGGGAAGCATCAGCCAACTACTTCCTCCGACCTCTCAGTGACCTTCAAGCTACCTCAAAAATGGACTGATAAACTACCACTGATGTCATGAGAACAGTTAAAGGTCCCCAAGCAGGACTCACCAACAAAGACAAATCATTGAGACCTTGTCGTGCGGAAGAGTATTTTACATACCTACCCAAAATTTAGCTGTATTTGAACGAATAGGAGCCCCATGGCAGCTTCTCAAATACCCCCATGTCTAGCTGAAACATCAAAACAGTGCCTCAATTATGGAGGCTATGATGAGGAGTCTTCTTCCCTAATGATAATATTAACCATTCATACTGAGTTCCTAATGGCTAATAGCTGAGTATAGGTGAGTTTTGACTCATGAGTTAGGCTCAGTTGTTACCCAATAGGAACTCAGTATGAATGATACATAATAATCAGAAGGGACGTAAGCGCACCATCAATAGCCTTCAACTGTGGCATTTTTTTGAGGCTACAGTTGGACATGGTGGATCGTAAGAAGCTGCCAAGGGGACCCAATTTGTTCAAATGCAATGAAAATTTGTGTAGGTATGTAAATGAATCTTGAGCACGACAGGGTCTCAATGATTTGTCTTCTTTCGTGAACCCTGCCTGGTGACCTTTAAGATTTTCATAGAGTTCAATCACAGCATTGACGCCCTCAACCATGATCAGAAGGATCATACGCAATCGCAGGAATCACAGACAGTATGCAGTTTATCATTGCTTTGCCTTTGGTGCGGGGAGGGTAGTGGTATGAGACCGTACTCTCCGGAGAACATAGTGCTCAAAGCCCGCTAGACAATGAAGCTAATCGCTACAGTCTTGAAATGAATGAATCTCGACGCACAAAGTAAAATTGGTTTCAGAAAAAGCAACAGCGTGCGCTCAAATCTCACAAATCATTAATATTCCAATTGCTGATTTTTCTCAGGATAATCAGATCTCCCTGTTGCTATTTTCTGAGACCGTATCACTCAACTCTTTCTCCGATCGGTACCCTGGTTCCCTTCATCGTCCTCCTCCACAGCCAGCCCTTCACTGCTGGACACCATCTGCTTTTCCACAACACACAACATAACATTTAAGGACACCACAATATATGCCTCATAACTGAACACGTGCCTAAGAGTATACCAATTACCAATTGATGGGGCTGTCTTTATAATCATAGCAAGAGTATGCAACATGTGCTGACCCTCAAATGACCTTCAGGGATATAGCAAGGGTCCGCTGAGAATGCTACCACTGATGTCAGCGAGGCAGGATTGCCTTAAAATAGACAGACAACTCGGTTCAAATACTTGGAGGCATTCACTGTAATAGCAATTTTTGTCTACCCTTGTCTTATCTTTGAGAGAGCGCTGGCCGAAGTTAGCCAGACAAGCTGGGTTCTGATATTTTGTCCCCATAGACATCAAGTCTTCCATGGAATAATTTAAGATCTAGCTAGCATCCCTGTTTAAATTGCCCTGAAATATGGACAAATCAGAACAAATCTCAAACACTGATGCATGTTCGCTGGTGCGCCCCCTCTAGGACAGTCTGACCAAAGTGTACCCTTCATTGATATTAACTCA
The DNA here is from genome assembly GCA_914767715.1 of Membranipora membranacea. Classification (NCBI taxonomy): domain Eukaryota; kingdom Metazoa; phylum Bryozoa; class Gymnolaemata; order Cheilostomatida; family Membraniporidae; genus Membranipora; species Membranipora membranacea. The sequence goes on from OU612069.1 coordinate 24,919,911, forward strand.
GCATTAACATTTGCTGATTTTGATTATCTCCCATGACAACCTGACTGGCAAATAGAAACTTAAGAATATTTAAACGCAATGTCTCAACATTAGACATAAGACCTTTGAACACTTTTCCAAGAGAAATAGCAACGATATGCTACTCTCATATCCATCTCAACGTTGAATGAAGGGTTGCCTGTTGGTCCGATTCGACCTGCTGATACTCAAAATAGGTATATCTACACTCAAAACAAAGCATTTTACAAGCAAAAGCTAAATAGTGCATAACTACAGCATTACTTACTGCCTGACTATAAAATGCTTTGGTCTGAGCATAGCTTCTATAGCCAGGAGGACTGTCCTATCGCAACGCTACTTGGGTATTAATATAATACATGGTGAGCGCACGGCAGGGATGTAGCCTATGATCCTGTGTTTGATCCTGGTTACTATGACTGACCTTATTATACACAGAAGCACATATCGTAGATCTGAGTCTCATTCCTATAAGCATAGCTTTAACAGAGTACTGATGTAGCACTGCTGTCTGTAGTACAAAGAAGAGAAACATAACGGCAGCGTAGAAATATCCTCTCCAAGCCGGCTCCTCAGGGTCCTTCACAAATCTGATCACAGCTCTGTGTATATAATAAAGTAGTATTTGCTAGAGGAATCTGAATTGAGGAGGAGTGAATAGCAAGCGCGCTAATCGTTCGCGCCATCTCACCATCCCAGAATGGAATGAGTTGATATCGCTAATTAGATAACCCACTACTCACTACTCGGACTTGTGTTCTCTCATCCCACAGCACATTATCGATTATCAACCTCAACAACCAAATGGACTTTTACTTGATATCAACCATAGTTTCACAAGCAGTTTATCGTAAATGATCTGATCGTATAACTCTGAAGATTGAAAGCGGGACTAAATTATCCCTATATCACTGTCAACTCTAGGCAATGAATAGCTGATCCCATAATCTTTAAATTTTTTCATTTTTTTGTAAACACAATCTCATTACTGAAATACTTAGGTGTTGAAACTCAACATTTTCCAGGGTGTTGCCAGACTTCCCAGGGAAGAAATAAACAACTATGAGTTGATGCCATATGGTAGACAATCAAACAGGTGTTGGCAGTATTTTAACAAGCTGCTTTACATCAAATTTATCATTACCATAGACATGTGTGCTTTGTCTATGGTCATTTCAATCAAATTTTAAGATCGAAAGTGTGACAGACTGATGATGTCATTAACTCTGCAGACATACAAAGTCTCACATTTATATTTCAGTGTCCAACTCAAAGTTGGCCGGGTGTCAGACTTCTTTAGGCGGAAATTAACACTGATGCTGCCATTAAAGTGATTGTGAAGGAATCATGTGTTTGGTATCCTTCTAGAGTTCCCAGTCTAATTTAGAAATCTGCTTTAAGGTTTATTGACAGCAAGTGGCTTTTCACTTTAATTTGAGATTGGCAGGTACTAAAATGGTACTATTTTGTATATACTATCGTTAAAATAGTACCTTTCTAGTACCTTCACATCTCAACTTTGAACGAGAATGAGTTAAAACTTGGCCATATGTTGTTAATGAACCATATCGCAGTTTTCTAAGTTAAACAGAGAACTCCAGAATGATACCAAAAACCTTATTCCTTCACAATCACTTTAACTCAGACAGACAAACAATCCTAACACCTTATCTTTTAACTTATTGTCTAACCTGAGCACCACGGGGCTGACAAATAGACAGGAGTCGTGTACTAGCTTCAGAGCAGCACACATGAGAATGGAGGGAAGGAATACTTTAGCGAGACACTTGAGTAGTGATGGATGAGCTCTCTCTGCTGGCGGTGAGGTACGGGTGGATAGTATGTCTGCCTGAGGTATATCTGAGGATTGTATACCGCTGTCCGGAGTAGTGGTACCGTTACCATTCAGTAACAACTTACTCTCCTCTATACCATTCTTCTAAAAATGTAAATATTATGCGGTTTGAATATCATGGTAAAGAAGTTCTCAAAATGTTAAAACATATCACCACATAGCAACCATATGCAAGATAAGACTAGGTAGGTCTGCGAAGTTGTCGTGATCGAATCAATTTTCATAATTCTCGGTTATGCCAAATGTCACATTATTCTAGTTCGAATAGCAACTGCCTGGGCTCCAATGATTGCCCTCTAACTTCACGGGTGTAGGCCACTCTGCTACCATAGACTTCTGCTACAGGCCCTCATGACCATTATAGGTTAGATCCAGTAGGATCCAATTTACCTGCATTCTGGGTTATTCAAACATTGCTGTAAGGGGGCAACTCCAAATGCAGACAAATTGGAGCTGATTCACAAAAAATCTCAGGTTAGCAATATAATTATGTATAAATCTAACCTTTCCATTCACTGGTTTCATCTCATGCTCCACTGAGTCCACAGAATTGCTAATCGGTCTCCTCGGTCTAAGGGTTTGTCTGGAATAAAAAGACAAAAAATCTAATAAATACAGATATAAGCTCACTAATCTGGACAGGGCAGGACATGGCAGAGTCAGTAGTTATAGTACACTTTGATGACTGGTGATGGCATCTCTCTAACGGTGACAATTAAAATGAATGCTACCTCAAGCAATCCGGGCAAAGTTTATGCACTTCATGAATTTATCTTTATATATTTGTGAGAGGTCAAAGTCATTATGCAAGCCCCTTTCATATTTCTACAATACTTATGCTGTTTAGGGAATTCTCTCTTGAGGTGCTGAAGTTTATCCTGACTTAAGTAAGGTATCAGACTGGTCACATGATATACTATTGTGTGTATCAGTGCTCTGTCTCGTATCAATAGGGCGTGGATAGTCTCATATATCCCATGTGTCTTCGAAATGAATCTGGTTCAGCGGGCGAGGTTACATTCTAACATTAGGGGAGAGTGTGTTGCAAGGTACTCTAAGATACACATGGTAATAGTGTGATGACAATGTCAGTATTGCAGGTGTTGCTAGTGGGGTTCCATATTCAACTACATTCAAACCATAATATGTGGTCGATAATGGAACGGATAACCAGTGACAGGATTTGAGCACAGAAACAAGCTCTTGTCATCCTGCAGACAATAATATATCCCATTTTTATTCTGGAGAAGAATAAGTTTTAGTACTTGTATCCTCACACTGGCTATGTGTTAGCAACACTAACCTGAGTAATTTCTCAGTCTCATGTTTCCAGGCAGCCTCAAAATTAGGGACCCAAACTCCCGCCTTATCTCCCTGGTTCAGCTCATACAAGTCCTCCTCTTCTATCGGCTTCTTATAACCCTTCACCATCATTCTATTAACATAAACAAATTAAATAGCATAATGATAAACATTAGAAATGACGAATTTTTGCTGACGATAAATGTATGAAAACATAGGAAGACAGCGCAGGCCTCAATCAATCAAATTGTCTTGTCTCAATGTTTTAAAAGCCTTTGTGCTCCCTGAGGCAGTTCAATAACCCTTTTGGTATCTCCTGACGCTCCTAAAATATGGATTTCAGTTGCGCTTTGGAATTTACCCAACTCTTCAATCCACTAGTCAAGCCAATAGTGAAAGCTTTCTCCTTGTGGGTCAGATATGCTGAATATTTATCGTACCTGTTAAACCACCAGAAGGTAAGTCTTGATGCATAGTTAGCGAGAATTTCTGGACTGTTCGGCTTCTGAAAACAAACAATATAATGGTAAAACTTTTATCTGTCAAAATATAAGTTATGTAAAGCAATATGTGTGAACACAGCTGATTTTCTAGCCTTGTCATGTGGCCAACTTTTTTGTTTTGTCAAAAATTGGCTGCTTGACAAAGCTACCGTTTTTAATTTTAGACTCATTGTTCTATCAAACAATGTTATAGAAATAAACACAATATCTAGCCTTAGACTTAGATCATAGACTGCACATACTAAGAACTAGGAGGAGACCTCAATAAGTTCATAACTAGAAGGAAATAGCTGTAAGTCTACAAGTATATACATTGGACTTGGACCATTTGCCAAGCTAAAATCTTACCAGACATGATTTATAATAATTTCAATTATGTTGAACTTAAATGAATGTGGTTCTAAACTGTCAATATGTCTAGCGTTTATGATGCACGGAGGATTAATGACTTTGATTAGGAGCTTTGATGAATACAGCAAACAAAAGGATTGACTGGGAATCTCACCTGTGTTTTGGGGACGACTGGATTGGGAAAGTAAGATAGAACAAGCTGTGTGAGCACCAGGATATAGTGTATGACAAATGTGGCAAATCTAAACTTATCATCTATAGAACCCTGCAACAACAAATAAGATTTAAATAGATTAAGAGGAAATGTGTATGGCGACATTCCGTCAGAGAACCACTAAAGCCGTACTCCGGTTCTCTTTTCAATCAATGGATAGGCCGACAATGGTTGCTTGTAGTGTAGTTGTAGTTAGAATCATTACAGCTCATCGATATCAACAGTGTTATCATGGTAGGCAATAGATGAATGTTACTGGTTTGGTTTCCAAGAAACATCAACTTACATCAACTAGATCACCCCTAGAATAACAAATGTAACACCCACTAGCATTACAACTAGAACACCCCCTAGCACTAGAACTAGAACACCCCTAACATGACCACCAGCACCCCAGCAATCATGGAAAACACTTTGTGTCAGTCCAAATGACAATGCCTACAAAGGTAAAAACACACTAACAATTATTACATAGTGAATCTTCAGAGCGAAATGTTTGCAGGCGGAATAAGCCCAGTATCTTAATATTTTAATATTAGGACGAAATCGACCCAGCGTCGATAATGGTGTCAACCTTATTTGCTTAGATTCGCTATGGTTTTCCTCTACCGATTCGCTTTGTAATAATAACCTTTGTATTTCTACCTTAACACCCTTACTGTACCCACCTGGAGAACTGCCAGTCTTATTTTAGAGTATAGTATACACACACCACAGAGGGATAATACCACCCAGTAAGTAAACAGTCCACCAAAGTATCGTCCACTCTTCCTACGATCCAACTGTGTCAGTACGGCAGCTAAAACCTGAAAATATATAAACATTGAGTGGTACAGATATACAGTATGGACAGAGCAGTAGCTCTTTGCTACTACAGGATTCTTCTCTGCACACAAATCTCTGGAGTACCATTAATTGTTATACCTTTATATAAAAAAATAGCAGTTTCCTCTAAAATCACGTTCACCTTCACACATTATACGAGTCATATTTTTGCGAGGGGGTGAAGTTAAACAAATAAAAAATTTTGTTTAATTCATTTATGGACATCAAATTTTATCTGAATGGTGTTCTTCCAACTGTGTCAATTAACAACAGGATATAAAACAAGGATTTATGGGTGGACATCACAGAGTCTAATATGTGGCAATGAAGTCAGGAATTCTCTGTGATATCAGATTGATAGAAATAGGATTCAGGGACACTGTTTACTACAACGCAACTTTGACATGGAACGTCAAGGATGATCTGGTCGATTTCATAATAAAGGTTATCATCCCGGTGTGAAATCGAGTAAGAGATGATCTCTGTTGTAAGATTGACACAATCATCTCGGACATTCCACACAAGAAAAGTGCAAAAGAAAACTGCAGAAGATGTGAGAAGTTCATTTGTTGTTCCACTGGCATAGTAGATATGACCCATGCACTCAGAGTTTTCAGTGCTAGTTGGAATCCATAAAGTTCAAAACCTAGATGGTCCTCCCCCCCCCATAAAGGCATTTTTTGTAACATAAGCCAGTTGTGTCACAGCTGATCAAAATACTTTAAGTGCACACCAAACCACAACAGCATTATTTACATTGTGAAATTTCGCTTGAAGCAAAATGGAACAAATACTAACTGCCCTAAATACCAAGTTCGAAAAGTGACACAGCTGGTTCTTCAAGGTTAGGCCTATATGATACAGAACGCATCTACAATATACTACAAGTTTTAGTTGGTCATAAGATAACCTATATATATTATGATATAATAATGAAGATATATAAAAATGTATTATTAGTTATGTTACTGATGTGTCTAATCTTTATCAAGTGTTTACATCCAAAGTTCATTGAGTACAAACAGCTTAGGGGGAGAGTTAGCGGCAAAAGTACAAATAATAGTCTCTGCTGCATTCACTATGGTTCCATGCTTCGATTTTGTGGTTCACTCCAACTTCAAATGGTTAGAATCCAGTGGATTCTAACCATTCCAATGATGGGAAAAACATGAAAAGAATCTGCCGCGGCCAGGACTTGAACCCCGGCCTCCCGCGTGGAATCCCTTTGAAGGCATTGTGCGCAAGACTTTAATGCCGTTTCCATGGGGCGATTACTCCCGAAATCCTTACAAAATCGACACATGGAAGCATAGTGAACAACCTGCTCAGAAAAGATTACTTGATGACGATAGATAAAAAGGTTAAATATCATTTTTACTAGGCTAGTAGCTAGCCAAGACATTCAAAAAGACTTCGAAACATGCTTGATACTGGGAATTGTCTCTTCAACCCTCCCAGATGTTAACACCACAACGATGCCAAGAATTTAGGGCTTGACGTAGGCGATCTCGACATCATTGTTAAACAGAGAACTAAATCCATTATCATGTGCTGTTTTTCTGATGAAGACCACTTTATACACGATTTTCTCGAACATTGCCCTTCTGGTCGTCTTAGACATATTACATATCGCAGCTCATGGGGCAAAGACTGTTTTCTGAGGCAAATGTGCATCACACTCAATGAGATTCTTTTTTAAAAAAGTCCATAGTTCCATACACTGGTAGCAAGCTCTTATTATGACAAAGTATATGCATCCATTTTTCGCAACATTTAATGTTTGTGAAAGCTAATAAATCAATCATGAATGCTAGTCTAAAAATAGCACGCAGTCATTCAAGGTTGAATAAAAGATAACAAATCTACAATCATCATTAATATAATAATAATATGTAATAATGTAATAATAACAGTTTGGTTAGGTTTGGTTCAGTTATGGATCAATTTGACAGGAAAACTCCCAGATAATTATCATCTTAGTGAGTCAATAAAATAGATATTGAGTAATATATAGATGTAACATAGAGCTTAGAATGTACATCTTAATTTCTATAGAACAGTTTACTCAACTTGTAGATAAGGTTTGTATGAGTTGTCTTATTGTGGGAGAAAAACTAGTGTTATAATTGAGGGGTATAATGTGTAAGAATACAGAATTTAATGGATTATAACACGTACCATCGCGACGATTCGGAATATAGCGGTGATGAAGTCTATGTGATTGGATTGGAAACCGTTGGTCACGTCGTGTACCGTCCTAAATATATCTGCAAGTGGTGGGAGAACTAAACAGACACTGATCACCTGTAAATAAATGAAGTAAATTATTAAAATAACCAGTCAGTTATATCCATACAGTTATTATATATTATATGTATAATAACTCTATGATTATATCTCTCTCTGTCTACCAGTATAAAGTGGTAGTGTAAATAAAAATAAACTTGAATTCTTCTTGTTACTATATCAGTTAGGACTGATAAATTCTCAAAGTGTTATGGAAATTTCTTTTTAAAAGTTGGCTTAACTCGTGTCACATTATCTAGAAATGGAATCACCAAAGGGAATAGAGGCAAGGCAAACATTGTTTGAATGATTGATTTTTTTTTTATCACAAACATAAAATAATGTTGTAGACTCGAGGGGCCATAATGTAAAGGTGCCAGCACTAACAATGTGAAAAAAGGAGATGTACTGGCACTGCCATTGAATATTTGGGATAACAAAAATATTGCTCCAGTTCAGAGGTCGCAGGAAACAGTCTCTTTTCCCTCGGATGCACAGAGATAGCCGTCCAACCAAAAAAATATGGTCACCGAAAGGATGGAAGGTCAGCAGTGAATAAACACTGTCAGCAGGAAACAATAGGAAAGAAAACCACATGTTTTGGGTTGATGTTTTTGTTTGTGTCAACACAATAGAGGTGAAATAATATTGTAGTTGACCAGTTTGTTGGATTAGGTAATAATCATCATCCGGTTACACAGCTGATTTTGAAGCACATGCATTGGTCAATCATCCATATTTAACCCCACTAGGAAACAATCCTTCCGTTAGGGGATGTGTAGTGGTTTGCACTGCAGTTAGTTAGTATTTTCTTAATCAGTTTTGATTAAAGTAACCAAAGACTGTCATATAGAGTATAGACTGTCATGTATATTTAATACTGCAGTCAGACACTGTATATAGATAGATATTGGCATGCTTAATTTTTTAGAATGCGTCCAGATTTTATAGGTCTGAGTGTGAATAAACATTTCGCAAGAAATGTGCCAAATTATGGGTCATATCAAGATTAAGGTGTCAAGCTATTCACTCTAGAAGTCAGCGTGTATAAAACTGGAATTAAGCAGTCAGCATTCCAGGTGTGGGGGTAAAAATTCAGTACGCGAAACTCGAGCATCTAACCCTAGACAGCACCATAACTATATTATATAACATTTTTTAATTCTAGGGTAAGAGTTAAGTGCAGGGCACTTTTAGCCTAGCCAATCAGATATAATGTGACATTTTGAAGCAACATCTCATAATATTAGATGTACAGCCCTATAGTTGATGACTTACAGTCTGACTTGTTGAGAGCCAGTGATGTTTAAGTGCCGGTTTTCTGCTGTTATAGAGATGATATATCCTACACACAGACATCAGGATGAGTAGCAGTGAGGGTAAAATGTAAAATATAACCTGCTGGAAACATGACGATACGTCGGGATATACCGGGTCATCCCATAGGTCCAAATCCTGTAACATAACAATACCAATCCTAGGTCATAGACAGTATATTGAAAACGATGTTAAATATAGTCCAGTTGACCTGTTCATTCATTTGACAGTATATTCATTGGACAGTATCAGAAATTATATTATGATGTTATTTGGCTCGTGAACCAAATAAGAATACTGGCATATGTCATTTAGCTTATGACGTTCGGAACTTGGCACCACTTTTCTACCAGACAATTATTAAGTTCCGATTTGTCAATTTCACATCAACTTCAGAGTCAAAAAATCATGTAAATAGCATTCAAGTTCAACTTTTGTTCATATCAGATTTTATTCATTCAGCCATTTAATTTGAGCAACCATGTTGTATCGAAGCGCAGTATGGCTGAGTGGTTAGCATAATTGACTAGTAGGCCTACATGGAAACCTGGTTCAAATTGGTAGATCTTCATCATCATGGGAACTATGATGCCATTACCATGACTGATAACTTTAAATTTTATCATGGGTCATGTCTGTTGGAGTAAACTGATATCAAATATTCCTAATTTTAAGAAGTGGTCCCAAGAGACAGATTTATCACAGTTGTAGCGAAACCGGAATTCAAAACGAATTGCATTTAGCAATATACCCTCTATAGACAAAATATATTTTCAGTGATCTCCCACTTTAACTCAAGAATAGCAATTCAGTACTAAGTGTGGGTCACAGGAACACCTAGTCCGGGACAGAGTCATATACTATCCCTTAAATAAGATTCTTCACACTGTAAGACTACTCACAAAGAACGGTGTTCCACATACTCCAGTCATCGTCATACACTATAGGCCTTCGCAGATTACTATTTGGCTCCAGCAACGATCCAACCAAATAAATAGACTGCTCCCGTTAAGCTAAGAAAAGAGAACAAAATTTAGATCAAATGACCAGATTTCATAGCACGAATAAGCTACTGAATACAATACACAACTACATAATTTCCACTGTCATCCAACAACATAGGCCTATATGCACACCAGGGAGAGTTCTCCCTGTGCACACCAAGAATTATAAAACACTGGGCCTTGTCAGTCAACCTCAGGTACTGCTACTGTAAGGCTATGGATTAAATGAGAGAGAACAGAGATATTTTATCAGTTTCAGAAGTGGATAGTGAGTGTGATAAATAGAGCAATCTTCTGGATGATTTGTACTACCTACAAGACAAAACACTAATTAATTACTAAATTAGAACAACAACAATGGAATCGATGGCATGTTCACTTGGAAATAAACAGTCATAATCGCCTATGGCCAGCTTACTCAGGCTATATCCATACACAAATGGTTGATGAGTTGATCTAAACTACTTACAGTCACCTTCCTGTCCGAAGCTCATCTCTTTGAGCTATGGAAACTGCAGATGACTGATGTGTGTCATTATTATTGAACAAGTTTTCCTTTTAAATGGCATAGACTGAGTTGTAATTATAGTGCAAATCATAAAATAGGGGGAGCATGATGTACACCCGGTACTATATGATAATAGTTGCGCTTTGGTTTATGAGGCAATAAACCCTTTGACAACAACAAGCCATCGATTTTCTCGGAGTTGTCTTTCACCCCTACAAGTAAAGACAACTCTAAGTCTCGAAAAATTGCACTCAGTTTTTTTTACTCTTTCCAATCAGAGAGAATTCTCCCTGCTCCAATTCTGCTATGATGAGAATAAGAATATACATAATCAGATGAGATACAGGCCCTAGCCTAGCCCCTAATTAAGTCTGTCCCAACAGACTAGATTGAACAACATACATCCCTATTATTTCTTTCCTTCAGATTCTTACAGTCCAAGTACTAACAACACATAACCAATATAGAATTAAATCTAATGATTTTTTCCAGAACCCGTATCCTGGCGTGCTAACCAATTGACCATTGACACCAACTTGATTATTAAACCCACTTTTGAGGAATTACTCCCCCCCACAAAAATCATCAACTAGTTAATTAGCTTCCAGTTTCCAGTATTTTTTTTATTAAGTATTATTTCTTGCCTCAATTCTTCATTTTTCTTTTGGGGCTCAAAAATGGGATAATTATTTTTCTTTTTGTATCAATGAACTGTTTGTTTACTAAATAATATCATTACTATTGATATGTTTTCCCTGCCACATCACCAAATCGACTTGGCCACCTACATTATATTGAGACAGAACATCAATGCAATCTGACAAGCAAATCTGAAACAATGCCCGCTTTATCGAGGCGAGTCAGATTACCGTGGTGTAAATGTAAATACTAACCGTCTAGCCTGAAGATATTGAATATGGCCTGTAAAATTGGTAGAGCGGAAGTCTTGTATGCTACGGGTTTAATCTTTAGAGCGAACAAGGTTTTTGCGTAGTACACCTAGGTTAGCTTTCGCAGTCATTTTTGTTTTCTGCGGATATTTGGTTATAGCATTTTTTAGCACATCAGGGAGAACATTTTTGGATGATGGTAAATGCAAATAAAACTGTAAATATAACTGGACAGCTGTTTTTGGCCCATAGAGGCGAAGACTACTGTATACAGCAGCAAAAATTATAAAGCAAACAAGGTCCTTGAATTTAAGTGTCATTTAATATATACACTCATTTATTTTGATCCGTCTAAAGTAAAAGCGACTTGCAAAAACAACAATAATACTGGGAAAAACAGGTCAAAACTCTGACTGGACAAAAAAATCTAAACAAGATAAAGCGGAACATTCTGTCAAGCACATATCAAGCATATATTACTTGTAATAACAGATCGGAAATAAAGTTTTTGAGCCAACATAGTAGTATAAATCCAGCCAAATTCAACAAGAGAAATATCTCATTAATTCAATTTTATCCAGTATTATAACAAAATTGTCCCTGTAAATCTCTAAATCTTCCCATTATCCAACAACAACATATAGATACATGCTCTTTTAAAGATGTACAGGACGAAGTTCTAGAAAACCAAACAAAAACGAAAACTGTCATTGTTGCCACAAAAAACCTGCAACTGATTTTCAGTCCAAAATTTCCTTTCTTAATTTATATCTGCCACAAAAGATTGTTCAGCAATAATCTCTTGATCAATTACCATCCTCATCCACCCTCCCCGCCTTTTGGAGAGAGAACGTGCCTGTCTCTCACTCTACCGAGTGAACCAGTTATCCAGATTGAGTTGTGGTAAGCTGCCACATGGTACCCGTTTATTCATGATCTGGTTCCACTGTACCATATATAATACACTGGGCTGTATCTCGGTCATACTATCTATATTATCACAAAGTACACGAGCTAGGCTGGTCTTATATATCTCACTCAGCTGACCTACAGGACAGAAAAATAACATATATGTCACGCTTGGCTTTTTTCATAGTTTGTACAACAAATAACAATGGATATTATTGTTTGGCAGCAAATAATGGAGTTGAGTATGATCACTTAGGCAAAACGTCCCATTACAAAGAAGGCCAAAACCATAACAAAAACAGACAGGGCCTATTTTGTATTATTATTACACAGCCTAGTATGTCAATGATGAATGCATTCCGGACAGCAAGAGAGCACGATTCTGTAATGAGAGCTGATTCTTCGCCTGAATATCTATAATCTCAACGATCCACCAGTCATTATGACACTGAAAAGTTTAGTCATGCTGTGGATCGTCAGTAACGGTCACTTACTTAAAAGATAGAGCCTCAAGCCCTTGATTTAATGGTAGACATTAAAGCACTTTCAAAACCCCAAATCAGAACTTACCATCTGTGAAGCCGACGTTAGGCTGTTGGTACTCATACCAGAACCTATCACCTTTCTTCAGAGATCTGAACTGCCTGCCGATGATGCAGGCATTGAGTGGTCCCACCACAGCTCCTGGTAGGCTGGTCTCGCTTACAGCTCCAGACCAAGCATCGATATCATCAACAGATCTGAAATATGATTGTATCAATGCAATAACAGATTCAGTCATCGGTATATTTTTCTATGCAACATTATCTATTCAGAATTTATTCGATATTATTATTTCTCATTTTGTGTACACAATTCAATCGATCTGAAAAGTCAGAATTCTAAGAGGTACCGCGCAAACACATTGGACAGGTACACTCTTATATTATGTGTGATCAAGTGTGTCTACAGTTTAACTTGTCCCCCTCTACTGTTTAGTTACATGAAAATGTATTTCTTTACAGTAAAGGTTGAGCAACTCCAAAGTAAGTTGAACTGAATCAAAATTATTACCAGAGCGCCTGTTAAATATATATACTTGTAAGCCAAAAGGATCGTAACAGTTTAATATTGGATCAATTTTCTTACCTGTAAACTTGGGCTAATTTCTGCTGAGCAGACAGTGGCATGTTGAGCTCACTAAAGTTGCTTGGAACCATAAGCCTGCAGTGTTTCAACAGTGTAGTGTAACCTGCGATAATAAGAGAGCGAGATTAAGTGACAGCAAAATTACTAGGCTCCATTTAGCGCTGTGATTTCTATTAATCTAACCACCAACATTTTGTTTCTCTTATGACTTTCTAATGATTCAATGCAGAAGTCATCATTGGAGCCGATGGACTGCAAGTATTATGCTATAGTTTTAAACTAACACATAGTCGCATCTGATTTGAGTTTTTGGTAGTATATAAATAATGTCAATAATCTTAAACTGCAGTGAGGACAGAGAATGAAGGTAAATCAAACACATGTTGTCCTGGACTTAGCCTGTCCTGACATGCTTTGTTGTGAGTCCCCCCCCCCCCCCAACCCGCAACAAAACTTGCTAAGACAGGCGATCCTGGGCTCTATTATTTCACTTTTGGTGTCATACCTGGGATGCCATGGTCTCTACCACGCTGTATGTTGAGGGCTATAAGATCTACACCTCCCAGCGTTCTGTTAGAGTGTTTGAATAGTGTCTCCAACTGTCTTGTAATGGCTGAACCTGGCACCTTGGCGGGCTCTGAGACCACACCACGTAACAGATCACCAACACCATACTGGAACACCAGGTGTGGGTCGTTGGTGATGTTGGAAAATCTAAAGAAAATTCAACAAAGAAAATTTACCAAATGCCAGAACCTTCTCATATTGTTTGATATGGCAATCTCTGCAGAACACATAGTTGCAATAATAGTATCTCCGATGATACGGGACATTATTACTATCATTTGGCTCTAAGTTATCGCTCATGTGGTCTCTCACTTAGACAAGTTTGATCCCAAATTGTTACACAGAACGTATTCCATCAAGGCGTGAGAGGTTTGGGAATGAGACCCCTGGCAGGTCTTGCAGAGCGCGCAATCAGATAGTGATTTAAATTTATCTAGCTGAAAGACCTCACGGGACGAGCCGAACTGGAAAGAATTTTAATTTCAAGTTTTGAATTGCCATTTAGCTGTATCCATCCTGTTTGCGAGTTGACAGCACTAAAATTCAGACAAGAATCAACATGAATATAATAAGCCTGAGTTTGAAATGCGAAGAAACTTTGAACAATACTGACTTGAATTCCTGAGCAGCAGATTTAGTGAATCGCCCGTTTAGAGGCATCATCCCCTCAGGTATCAGAGTGTGACCGACACGGAAAGCGAAGGTCGAGAACTCGTTCCTCGTCCCCGGCTGGTGGGCCGAGCTGTAGTTAGAACCTTGGTTTACCTGCAGGCCGTATCTTTTCATGCTCTATATAAAAACATCATAGACATAATTACATTAGAATAGGAGGAAAGCCTGACACTGTTGGTAATCAAAGTAAGAGAAATTTGTTATTGAAGAGACCCACTAGGGTTGTCTCCACCATACAGACTTACAAAAGCTGAACTGAACGAACCTAAATCACTCAAATATGACTGTTTGAGTGTGTAAGGTGCATCAGTACAAGACAGTATACAATGCCAAAAATAGGAAGCTTAGAGTTTTGCAGATTGAAAATCGCTCGTCAACGACATCCTTCTTGATTGACTATTGACTCTGAAAGTTCTAAATTTTGACAGTGCAATCAAAACGTACGCTACTTTCAAACTTTTTATACCTCATTCCTCCATCATAGCAGTGCAAGTAAAATCATAAGAATGAATTGAAACTAAACTTGTAAAAGTAAGAAAAACCTGTTGTTATTATAATTATTCATGAGATTATAACTGACCTTTTCCCCGAGGAGTATAGGTAGGAACTCATTATAAGTTATGTGCTGCAGCATAGCCCCTACTATCCTTCTTGTCTCTTGATATATGAAGTCATCTCTTGCCTGAAACCAAAAAAAAATGGAGGATGAACGTTGAAAGATTTTTATTTTATTACTGAATGCCTATTTAAAGGCTCTTGAGCTAGTATTCAACTTTGATATTTAATTGTCACACACACAGATGATTTTATGGTCTGAGCCCTCCAGACTCTTGCCCCCCCCCCCCCCGCCTAACGGCCCACTCATAGACAAAACAGTACAGAAAAGCAACCAGTCTAACAAGTAATTAAAGTTTTAGTAGTTTTCCACTCACACTTTCACCGAGAGCTGTATATATGGGCGGAGTTTGTTGTGATAAGATGGCCGCTATCCTGTTGTGCTCGTTCATGAATACTGTGTGGATAGAGGCTAGGCCTGGTTGTATGTTTGATCTGGTATCACCTGTAGTAATAATATTATCTTCTGATTAGACAAAAATAGTTGAAGCTTGTTCATCATCTAAATCATGTAAGTTTACTTATTATGAAACTGAATTTTCTTGGTTTATTTATTACTTCCTATTCATTTCATATTTCTTTCAGACTGCAGTCTGCTGGCAATCATGAGAAGAACTTGCAGGCCAAGGTAAACGAAGCACTAGCTGGTGCTTTTATCAGACTGAGATAATTTGCTTTTTCTGTTCTGATCGTGATTATGATACAATGGGAAGTTCGTTTAAAGCGGGACCTCTTTTAACCATTTGCAATTCGAAGTTCTTTTTTCCATGCATGTTAAACAATCTTTAAAATCCATAAATGGTCCTAATTCCGTTATTTTTGTTCTACCGAATTAGTACTTTCTCTCACTGGGCCCGCAAATTGTTGTCACTTACTTATTGAATGGAATTAAATGAGGATTTCTAAAAAATGGTTAAATCTTACCTGCTTTAAAACATTCTGCCTCATTAACACATTCACTGTATACTAGCTCGTGGTGCCTATCATCATGAGGTAGTAGATGTCCGGTACTGCTGAGTAGCGTCCCGTTAACGTTAGTCCTCAGCTCCCAGGCTATTTGGTTCTCAGATCCATAGACCATACTACCATCTATGAATGCGGTGTTTCTGTTGAGCTGCTCTCTTGGACCTGTTATCAAAAAAAGCAAACTGAAATGCTCTCGAAAGTCAAGGGAAGTTCAAATCATCTGCACCATAGACTGTAGATGCATACCAATCTAGCTTTTAAGGTAGAGACAAAGGGGTCGGTAAATATTGAATTTCTATAAACAGTTGACAAGCTCTTGATATGAGGGAAATGTTAATTCAAATCATAATTACGTTGCGTCATTTTAAGTTTTGCTATTCACTATGTATCTACCTTAAATGTCTGAACTCGACCAAACGTGATAGCTGGTAGCCAATAACTAAATTTAAAACGCATTTCACTTAGATCTAATAATTATACGGTTGTTGCCTGGATTAAGTTTGATCCATTTATCCAGCGTTGGAGTTATCCCTGTGACCAGTGGAGGGGGAGCAACTCCGAATACAGGCAAATTGACCAAACCAAACAAACGAAAATTCAAGATGCCTTACCTAATTCACAGTCTCCATAAGGCACTGCTAATGATCTCTGAAACTCCATACATGTGTGTCCAGCCCCAAATGTCTCATCATTAACTTCTAACGCCAGACACATATTTGTGTCCGCACTGAGAAAGGATGAGAAATCAAACTTTGGTTGCTAATGAATGCTGTGGAGCGGATATCATCACTATTATTTAAACACACAAACTGCACCGGAATATCAAGCATAATGAAACGCTACTACCAGCCACCCCGGCACAGTTTCAGCACATAAACTAACTAAACGCCATTTATAAATCTGAGTTGCTTGTTCCCGAAAATGCATTACTAAAAACTCAAGTATTAGTTACGAGTTGTCGGAACTCATTTGTAGTATGACAAATCCAACTTGGATTGAGAGGATGATTTTCTGAAGGAGAGGCTCATTACATTTAGCAAATGTTAAATATGCATACCTTCACAACATAAGAATTATATGCACATGTTGCATATCAATATCTTCAGAATATAAATAATTTGGACATGGGTGTGGATTTTTGTTTTTTTTGAAGAGCTGGGAAATAAGGAGGGGTACTGGAATTTTTTGGAATACTCAAACTACAAATAATGCACATACAATGTTTTTTTGTTGTGATGCTTCAATGTGAAATGTTTCCATGGTATTCAGCCAAATCTCAATGAAAACTATCAGGGATATCATCCAGCATATTAATCAGGGGGTCTTTCAATTAGAAACAGCCAACATAGCAATCTGATCGCTAACTCAGTGAGTGAGCAATACCTCCTAGGCTCTCGTTATCAAATCGCTCAGTCAGTGATAGAATTAGACACATTCTGAGTTAGCGATTTGGGAGTGATTTTGTCTGATTGAAAGACCAATTGAGTGATCATTTTGAGCGATGTGAAAGTGATAACTTGCTTTAGTAAAGCATCACTCTCTCTAATTGAAAGAACCCACAGTATTGGTACTTTATGAGCAGCAAATGTTTCTCCCACTATAATAAGAAGTTAGTTAATTATATATGAGTATATTACCTTGTAGCAGCAGTGTCTCTTCGCTGACTATTTCTTGTCAGCTGTGCTTGTGCAGCTAACTGCTGTCTTAAAGAGGATCCAACAGACACTTTATCAACACATTTCCTGCAATGAAATAATTATATCCTTATCATTGATCTACCCTCACAGTCTCGAGTACAAATTTATTCAGGTGAAGTGACGGAAATATCATAATCTGAATAATGTAGGTGCAGTATGCATATAATTTGAAAGTTCCATCCAGGACCTAAGACTAGTAGAAATTTCTCAGATTAAACAATAACTCATTATCTTCAGTCATGTTCCTCATAAGGCAAGAGCTTATCTGAGCGTTAAGATGATTGCGTTACGGCAGGACATATCAAACATCACTACTTCCACAAACTCCACTCTCAACCATTTGGACACTGAGACTAGGTGGGTTTGAAAAGTAGGCTATTCCCAGCAAGCTCTGCAATAATGCAGCTTAGGTCAAATCTTCCTCACTAAGCTGTTGGACTCTTACCACAAGTATCGATTATATATTATAAGCGTATGTATTACCCAGTAGCAGTGCCTGTCTGCCACCACACTGACATCAAGACTACACTAATATCATGTGTATCTCTGATCGTCAGTTTTAGTACGAGTACCTAACATGTACCCGTCCCTAATTAGTCAAATTGAACTCGGGCTGTCACACCATATTCCTTGTGATGGTACTCATGCTAACTGAATTAGTTCACTCTCTATCGATCAGAGATATACATACAATAGAACATCACATGATCAGGTTAGTTCTCCACTTACCCAGTAGCACCTGTCCGCCACACACCATCATAAGTACAGCAGGACCCTGAGGTCTCTCTCTGAGGAGTGAGCGTGATGTCATGATCTATAAACTGGCCCCAGAGCATGAGCATATGGCTGTGATCTGAGGACATCTTCATCTTGTCGGTAGCTGCCATCAGATGCACTGTTTTTGACACTTCTCGAGCCGTAGGTAAACACTTACCTGACAAAAATATATATACAACATGAGAAATTTTACGACCGAAACTAACCTCTATATGCGCGGCTTTTGGGAAAGTTTGCAAATTACTGTTATCTGGTAGCAATATGTTTTCGCAAAGCCTGTATGAAGATTTTTTTTTATTCTTAGCAGTTGAAAGCCTGATGGCAATGGTAATATCGTTTATTTGAACGGGAAAACGGTAAAGTTAGGGTTATGAAAATCGCAGCCAAATTTCTTAAACTGAATGTGAATGCAGTATATCCAGTATATACTTGTTTGTGTAGTACACACATACTGACCGTCAGCGGAGTACATGCGAGGTTTTCCTATACCATCATCATACTGAGCAGCTGTATACCTGAGGTGATGTGTGTCAGCTGATCCCCAGTGTGGGTTCTGTAGGTTGTTACATCTACCATCCTGTGGTGAGATTTCAATATGACTACTTCATTCTATTAATTGATTGATACGCGTAACTTGGCAAGCCTCAACTTGGAGTGGACTCCGGGCATCTATTTTTAATAATTATAATTGCATTGACGTTCCGTTCGTTGGTAGATTTACTTAGGCTGGCACAGCTTTCTTCTCCAAACAGGATTAGTATGTAGTCTTTTTGCCATGTGGAGAGATTGCAATGCCAAAGTTAAATAGTAAAAAATGCAGCTTTGCCACAGGTTTAATCATCATAAACCTTACAAAAATAAACCTGACCTCTTCTAAAGCTGGAAGTCATAGATGGCCAACTCAAGTCAGAGAAATGGAGATGGATTACGTTTTGGTTTGAAGTATTTGGCATTTTTTATTTGAACCTATTGTGTTGGCTGTTGGCTCTGAATGGCTTTAATCGACCAGAGCCAACGTATTGGCTGCATGCAACCATATCTTTTGAATATAAACCAATATAAAGGTTATTTTGAGTGTACTTACAATTGATCTGTATTTATGTGTAGGACTACAAGGAGCCCAGCCACTAGCACAGTTTATAAATCTGATTTGTCTTCTAATACGAGCATGTGCCTCGGCTTCCCTAAAGTAAAGAAATTATTCAAGGTTAATTTATTTGTTGGAAACAAAAGCTGAAACATACAAGAACCAAAAAAAGAGATGAAAAGTTCATAAGAATGACAATAAGAATATACAATGAGACTTAATTGTACCTTTCCTGGACCTTCATGGCAATTGTTGTACCTTTTTTCTATTTTGTGCCCTTTTCTACTTTGTACCCTTTATGAAACTTTTATGGACAATATTTGTCCCCTCTCAGGGGGTTACATGGTACTACTATAGAAGAAGTTACATGATTGTACCATTAATTTTGATTTGAACCCCTATCAAGATGTTGTGTACCCTCTAGGTACCCTCTAGGTACCCTCTAGGTACCCTCTAGGTACCCTCTAGGTACCCTCTAGGTACCCTCTAGGTACCCTCTAGGTACCCTCTAGGTACCCTCTAGGTACCCTCTAGGTACCCTCTAGGTACCCTCTAGGTACCCTCTAGGTACCCTCTAGGTACCCTCTAGGTACCCTCTAGGTACCCTCTAGGTACCCTCTAGGTACCCTCTAAGGCTAACATAATGTATCCTGCCAAATATTGTTCGTTTTTGTTCCCTTATTGTACCTTTTTTTTTACAGTGTGATGTCTCATTGTCATTGTATTGACTGATGGTACTGTCAACCTATATCAAAAATAGTTTAGAGGAAAAATGAGTCATGCTCAGAATAAAAATATAAGAAATCTTTGTTTTTTGTTGTTGAGATACCCTAAACTATAAAAAATAAAATAACACTTAATAATTTTCACATATTTCATCCAGGGTCCCATTTTTTGTATGATGGATTAGACTTGACACTTGTTGGGGCCACACCCTGTTTTTCGTTGAAACCATACTTGCAAACAAAAAGACGTAACACATAAGCTTGACACTAACACAAAGGCCCTTGATACCAGATATTTTAGGATCGTAGAACGTATTAACTATATAATTTATTGGGATGCTTGATTGATTCAACCCTCAAAAGTCAGGTTTCAACTTAGATCTGATAACAAAATATTTCTAGGAGAGCCCTTATTTACACATGCATTGACCACAAAAAGTTGCCAAAAAAATTATTGGACCAGTTTCACAAAGCCCTAGTCATTTCCTTCACTTACCATTTATAAAAAACCTTTATCATAGTTATTTGACTGAATCGTGATCAATGCACTGTGAAACAACGCTATAAGACTGAAACCAAAATAGAGAGAAGTGATTGGTAACCACTAGCTCTGCTCTGTCCTCTAGAAGAGTCTAAACCACGGAATATCAAACTAACAGCAGCCCTGGCCCACGGGAAGTTTGAGTGCCGTGCTGTAGTTTGTTATAATCTTCTTCTGTTCAGACATTCAGTAACAAAAGCAGCGCCAAATGTTGTAGTCCATGGCCTATGACTCCAATAACACGGCAACTCCCACACACAGTTTATGTACTTACCCATACTCCTCTGATAGATCAGCGATAACTGACAGCACATGTTCAGCAGCTTGGTGATTCTCAAGAGATCTTTTTCCTAAACTGTGTGATTCACTGCTAGCCCTCAGAGGACATCCGTTACTTCTCAAACCTACAAGTACAAAATATTCCTTGAAACAAGAACAAAAAATGCTATTGATCAGGATTATTCCAAGTAATTGGTCTGGGTCATTTCCTTCTTGATCCAAAAGAGAGGTAAAGTATTTGAATCTCTCACCCCACTTATTATGGTTAATCGGAGCAAAAACTGATCTTATCAAGCTAGTAATTTGGGCAAATAAAAAATATTCCCTACAGCTCTCTGATCAATAGATGCATGGGTAGAATGTCAAATGTAAAGTAAAAAATGACTTTTCTGCTGATGAGACGCCCGTTTACATTATAGGCTATTCAATAATGGAATGATTTTTTCTTCCAATGATAGTTTCTAAATCACAACACCATAGTTACGGCCTTTTGGAATTGTACAGCTTTAACAGAGGACATGATATCTGTGAGAAAAACTCTCCTAAGGTAATGGTGATGATGATATTCTGATTAGTTGTAAACATTAATTCAAGTAGACGATTTATGTAATCACATTCATGTCTGGGATTCCCGCCCATTTGTAATACACCCCACGATCTCACGGAAACCTACATTAAAACTGTTAATTGTTTTATATCATCAACTTTATTTGCAGAGGTGGTCTACTCCAAACTCCCTAAGCGCGAGATCCAGTTGATCTCCTTTAGATGATGTTGGAATTTAAGGATTGAGTCCAAAACATGTCCATTTTTTGCAACAAGGTTGATAGACTTGTTTAATTAATGTGGGAAACATGGTCAACCTACTCCCAAATTTATTTTAATTTCCTGCCCACTTTGAGTCTGTAGGCTGCTGTCTGTAAGTAGGTATTTAATTAATGAAAAATTCTTTGACGGAAAATGTGGTTGTCCTCATTATGGCCTTACAGATATTGACCACAGCTTGAAGCGACGCATAGGCCTACTATTTTATTGTTTCAAGTTCCATGAGAAAGAAAATAAAGTGTTGTTTGTGAGAAAGGAAACTGTTGGTTCAGAAGTTCTAATTCAATTCTTTTTAAATTCAGAATATTGGCATGCAACAGGTGCTATCTCTCCCACTGGAAGGAAGGGGGATAGGTGGCCAATCATCACTTATCCTGTAGAAGGCAAATTGAAGGGTGGTTGTCCTGATTTTCACTGAGTGGTTTTACAGGTACCAAATCACGGCTTGGAAAAACAAATCTATGTTAGTCTTACGGATATAAAAACTATTGCAAACAAAAATATATTATTGCATTTTCATGCTTACAATATCAAGGATAGATTCGGGCCAACATTCCATGTCCTGTTTTAATAACCATCTCAGACAAATATAAAAACTAGATTTTATGGGGCAATAAAATCTCTTCTAAAACTTCAGCTCATTACTTCCTAGTTCAATCCATTACCAGGGCAATAAATTTGATTCCATTGGAATGATTATTGCGGGTTGGCATACCAGAGCTTCTATGTTTGCTATGGTTGCATTATTAAGCAGCTATGCTGGCAAGCCGAGCCCTGATGAATAATTTAACACAAGACCTACCTGGTGTTACCAAGTATTTTCTATAGGAGTTGTAAACAATTCTGACCATCCGATCACAACAGGATATGCAAAAAAATTTATAATAGCTATTAACCAATCATGGCAATCATAAACTTTAAGCACCTTAGGTTTTAAAAGTGTGGCTATTCTCTCCTATGTGAACACTTTAGTTGTTTACCACCAAGATTTTAGTATCTCAGCCACACCCTTGCCTGTTAGTTATTTCTAACCTCAATAGATCGTAAAGATATGGTTTCTATTTCCTTGATATGGATTAAATGCATTTTTTTCTAATAAACAGTAGCTATGGTCATGGAGATTTGATACAATCAGATGCTGTGGACTGCAGCCTGTAGATGACTACACAATGAGATATATATTATATATAAATATCATTTATATTGGAGGTTTGCTCCATTATCCAGCATTAAGTTAATGGAAATTTTATTCTGATTGCTTGAACTGAGGCAAATAATAAAGCAGGCTAGCTTCAGAAACCAGGCTACAGTATCACTTCCTATGGTGTCATATATCTAACCAATGCAATGGATACTTTCCATTGGCTGTGGCACTTTTGCTGGTAGCATTTGTCATTGGAGAGAGAATCACAGAATTATCTCTTCATGTATTCTGGTAGGCCGGCTATTCATTTTCACAATCCAAACTTACATCACACAGCTTGTGAGTGAGAGAATGCTTTTCCATCAAGCCCACTGTTCTGCTCTACAATTACTCTTACATGGTGTCATATCAGGACAGAATATGAATGAAGTGATAACCTCTTCAGAGTGAGGATGTACCCTTACTCTGTGACCTTTTGTTTATAGATAGTTTTCAGGATCACAGAGTAAACTCTTTTCCTTTTCTGTATCTTATATTATTACAGGTTACTGGTTACTGGTATCATTTGATAAGTTCATCACTGAGTTATATCTGTAAATGTTCTAACTGTTTGATGACACCAGGTCAAATGTATAATTTATGCATAACTTGAGAGCACTTTTTATATCTAAATGCTATGCAACAATGCAAATTTGGTAACGCTCTTCCTGACACATGATGCCCCTAGGCTTTCGTTGGGAACATTGAAAATGCTTTGCACATGGGGATGTTATAGTTTTAATTAGTTTACTAGAAAAAATATCAACCAAATCCAATTTCCTAAAGTATTCATAAGATGTATTTCCCTGGAATGTGAATTATATAATATCTTTGCAAGTTGTTAGCGCCAGACATAAGATTGTGGGGAGCTGTTATGGCAACATATTTTCTTAAAATCAGTTCCATATGGGAGAGCTCCCTGGTTTCGTTGATATAAAATTGCTCTAGAAGTATTTCTACATTATCATAATGTTGTGTTATGTGGTAATTGGTATCAATTATTAGTTATCCTATAACTAGGTGTGATATCATCCCATGAATGGTAGAGCTTAGCACCGACCTGTGATGGCTGGAGTGATCTCCATATCTCGCCTAACTCTATCACTGATTAGTCCGCCCTCATCTAAAGATTTAAGTATCTCTGTATAATCCACTGCCAACACACCTGTAAACAGAGATAATTGATCGCCGGTAAATTATACAACAGTAACATCCTACCTTTTTGGATGAATAACGACATTTATCAAGGTTTAATGGTAGTATCACATTTGAAGTTCTAAGTTGAACTTAGTTTACACGCTAATAATGGGACTATTTCTATAAATAGCAAGAATTTAAATGATTATCCACCTTTCCCCCATCCACGGGAAACTTTACACCATAGACTGCTGAATCTCTGCGGGATACCTCATCAAATGAAATTAACACTTGTGCCATCTCAAAATAAAATGGGAATAGACAAATTTGGAATGACTCATATAGCCAAAAAGCCTTATCATGGTAAAGAGAGGATGTTCAGATCAGCTCTCTGTAACGTTTGCAGGATTCCCATGACAGTAGATAGGAAATTAAAGATGGTCAGATATGAGGTGGCATGTATGTGTGAATATTTCTTGTCTGCCATTTTTCAGATATGTGCTTGCGAGAACATAAACACATAAACTCATGGGATCATGAATGGGGTAAAGTGACTCATATGTGCAAAAGTTCACATACATAAAGTAAGCTTCATGTATCAGATTCATTCAAACAACTAGTATGTAATCATTATTCTGTGGTTGATTTACCCTGGAGATTTAGCTAATACCAAGATAAGCCAGAGATTTAATACCTCCTAATAGTGTACTGGTCCTCTTTAGAGATTTATTGTGTAATCAATAATTCACGTCTTGATGCTAATCAATGGCATTATGTGCCGAGGAAACAAAAAGAGCTGAGAAATTGTTGGTGAAGTTTTTTTACTTTGTCACTTAAATATTTGGTATAGTCCAGCTTCATCAAATGTGATCCAAAGCGTTAGAGATATCTGAGGTTGATATCTCATTTCGGAATTATGGTATTAGAATCCCCTCTAATTGAAAAATTCCAATATACAATATCACTTCAGCTCGTGCAAGTTCGCCGATGAATTGACTGCTAAGACAGGTTTTCACCTATTTATACTAGACTTAATTCCATACTCACAAAAGTTTAGAATAATTACACTAAATAATCAGGTTAATCATTTTACAGTCTTAATTGAATTTTTATCGTATCTGCTTCGAAATCTAGCAACTAATTTGGACAGAGATAAATTGAAAACATGAGAACTTTAAAAGAAGTGCTCTCTCCAGCTTGCCTACTTTGAAATAGTAGTAGTGTCAGAACCCACGTAGCACTGCAAAGATCCATATTCCTGTGTAATCCGAGTAACCAGCAGAAGAAGTTTGTTCTTTTTTGAGGAGAACCTGTTCCTATCAAACTGTCAAAGTATAAATGAGGCTACTCCCAGAGCTAACGGAAATATATGTCTGCTTTCAATTGCAGAAACACCTATGTCCGTCAAGATGGTCTATTAATAGCCGCATTGACTCAACTTCGTGGTACCATGACAAAGAAGGTCAGGTCTATTCATCAACTTTACACCAACTCCCTCTACTCCTCCTGTGCGCTTATGGGACAAGCTCACGACCACACCTTCTTACTAAAGGAACCCACTGTGTTGCTAGGATGTCTGTCAAAAGAGACAACCTAAAGACATACTGAGGTCATGGATTAATGTATTCATTGAGGTGTTACTACAGTTGTCACCTCAATTGGGGATTAAATACTCATATACTTTTCAACAAGATAAAAAAGGTGGTTCACAAAGACACAACCAATTTTGGGCTGTGACTGTTGGTCATCAATCAAAATTATCTGCTAAGAGAAACACTGAATCAATCATCAGATGTCAAGACAGATATTAATATTTATCATTACTGGTTGCCAAATGAACGAGTTTGATTCTGTTGGTTATTGCAAAAACCCTTCCAATACTAGACTAGGAAGTGGACTAAGTATGAAAAGACCACAATAAGCTCTACTCTAGACAATACGGATTATCCGACATAATTTGTACACATCGATTTTGCTAACACGCCTTTGTAATTTATCCTGTTTATCTGGGGTAGTAGGCCCATTACACAGATGTATTTAGGCTTACAGCGTAATGGAAATCTAGTCATGATGCACTGATATTTATTTACATTTGTTTCCTGAAAATTCAAATATTATTCTTAAAAACTGTAATTTTATCGATAAGCATAAGTAAAAACAACTACCAAATCAAGCCTTAAAGGTGTGTCAATTCTGCAAAAGGCTGCAAGGATGGTTTTCAGTTGTTCAGATGGTTAGAGTTAAACCATACGATCGGAATGCTTATGAGTAATGTATGCAAGGATTCTCATGGGTGGTTTGCAGTTCTCGTCACAAAAGTGGGTTCAAACAACTTCAATTCTAAATATAGGATTGATGTTCTTTCATAGCTTAGAAGTTATGAATTAATGATCCATATTGAAATAATCAAAGACAGAACATTATCATTAATTTATCAGCATCACATATCAACAAAAACTGAAGGAGATCAGAATATACAACTAACCATCAGAGTAGGGGTGCCATGAGAGGAAAGGGCGTGCATAGCTTATAGAAGCATGATAAAAGGTAAAGGGTGGCGCATTGTGTGGGGGCCTGAGGGCGGGAAGGCAGGTCAGGTCACTGCTTGATTTAGGAGGGTGAAGAGAGGGAAGGGTGAGATCATATTCATGCAGTATCTCAAGGGTTTCCAAAAGAATAATGCAGATGAATGAATGGTGAATAGCGATATTTTACAAATTATGTAAATAAGTTTCTATCTGCGATGCATGAATACATTGAAAAATACAATGACCTTTTGGAGATTGATCTTCTTGCGATCAGTGAGCCTGGAAGTTGTACTCTGTAATGGCTCTCCAAAATATAACATCTACCTCGATCCAGTAGCATACACATGCTCACTACACCCAAGCCACACCAACAAAGACTGAAACTCTGAGCTGTGTTTCAATTATGTTTGACAACAAAGAAGGAATGCCATGCATGCAAGGGTTGTTCAACCGCCCAACTTCCTTCCCCATTAAGGGTGTGTTTAACTCCATAATTCAGCCAACAACACCCATACTGTGACGTTTGCTATAGGTAAGGTTACCATATCCTCAAAAGATATTATTTATACCCAGATATCAGCTACCATTAAAAATAGTTCTGCAATGCCTCTGAGGTCCACCTTGGGTTCATGGATCATTGTCAGGAATTTTACTAAAAATGCAAATAACTGAGAATAGAACATGCATAGAGGAGGGGGCGGCTAAGTAAGGCAAGGCCAGAGTCAAAAAACAAAAAGAATTCCTGAAATGTAGTTATTATTGACAACAAGCCCTCACTCAACGAATAGGAAAGGAATAGCATTTCCGACAATAACATTGATTCATAAGTCTTTAGAGGCTGAGATAATGCTTTCATTTCCTCTTCTAGTGCAACAAATGAGAATAAAACTTGTAAAACAATCTTTTTATTAAGGCACAAGGCACTCTATAGCAAATCAGGTTTTTTCTAGCTTCTTCAATGTGTAAACAAACCACAGTGGCGTACTAGGCTTAACTTGACCTCTTGTTTACCCTCGTGATTCTTGGCATCTCTTTGGTATCTGAAGCATTAGGAAATGCCAGCAGGGTCTCTTTACAAGCAAACACAAAAGGTACGAAATCTTGGGAAGGAGAAGATGAATCTTCAAAATTGAACAAAGCAGCAAGGGAAATTTTCACTTTTTTTTCTTCACTGCTAAATTCTTTACACATGATTAAACAGTTTTTGTCTTCTGATCAATTTAAAGTGGTTTGTGTACCTGCAGTACCTGCAGTATCTGCAGTCTCTCTAACTCCTTGGTGTGCCTGCTCTGTTTTTACATGATTTTACATAATCACTGGAATAAGATCTTTGAATGGTAAATAATATAAATAAGTAACAACGTCTATCAGATGAGAAGCTGATGACATAATTACTTAATTGATGTTATATTTTAGTTGTTTTATTAGAACAAGGTTGTTTTGCATTGAGAAATAAGGACTTTAAATGGCTGATTAGAATCCCCAATGCTGTGTTCTTAGGCATCGGCATCTGAAATTTAAGGATTGAAGTTTAGTCGTAACAAATAATTTAAATACCGATTTTCAATGCAAGGTCACAGCTAGGTACTCTTCATTGATTGATAGCTACAGCCGGGTTTGGATTTACCCACACCAAAATTGACCTGTTTTGAATGTAGCTCGGGAATATTGCTGATTGATGAACCCTGAAAATAAATTCTGCGCACATTATGAAATGAATTTGAGTGAGATTGACAATTAGTTGAGAAAATCATTTGTCATTTTAAAGCACTAAAGTTCACAATGAATAGCTTTCCAGCATGTTACGTTACCACCCCCCCCCCCCCTCTTGGCCCTTGGATTGACCTTAGATGCAAGTTGGCTGAAATTTGCCCGCACTATATATAACACACATTTATTTGGAGACAGATTTAAGTGCAGGCCAATTGAAACGAAAAACCAAAGAGTAAAATAATCGCTACTGCCGCCCACAGCCAACCCTTAAATGCGTTCGGGATGGCGATCACGGCCGTAAGCGGTCGTTAACGACCGCGATTGCCATCCCGAACGCTTTTAAGGGCTGGCTGTGCTGCCGCCTTGAAATATGTGAATGAAATTAACCCTCCAAAGTTGACAAGGAGTTACCAAGAAGTTTTCATTCAAACTTTTAACACGGTGGACATTGAGTTACATAACAAATGCAGCGACAATTTCAAACAAATACTTACAAGAACAGATTGAACGTTGCTCTTCAGGCGTAATCAATATCAAGTATGAAAGGCATTGATTACCAAACTCTCATCTTTTTGTTGTCTCATAAGATCATAATATGAATAAAAGTTTGGCGTATAACTGTCAGAGGCATGATTGAAATTTAAGGAAAAGCAATCTATCCTATAATCCCCATCAAAGATTTTCTATAATAGAAGTCTTCATTGTGGTACTCTGGAAAAAGTGTCTCATTGCAAAACATCATCAGAGCAAAGTGGCTAACTATCGTACTATTAATGATTTTATTAATCATAATTATCTGATCTTGAGCGCATGCTTTCATGAGAAGTATCAGTTAATTTTCTAGAGCCTAGGCTATGGCTGCGGGTTCAAGAACTAAACTGAGGCAATTAACAAAGTTTTAGAGCTCAAAACTGAAAGACATTCTTAATACTGGTACAATTGACTACAACTGGCACGCTAGGAGACTGACTAAAATATCTACCACTAGGGCAAATTATCACTGATGTAATCCCAATGCAGACGAGGAAGTATTTGGCTACATGACCAAACTAAGGCAATCAAACTATTTTTGTCTCATCTCAAAACTGGACGACAGTCTCGATATTATGACAGCAAATGCTGACAATTGGCACAATAAATAAATGACACGCCCAGTAACACAACATTGAAAACAGCAGATTAATATAAACGTCATTTGGGAAGGGTAGAGTTACACCCTGTGGTTACTAAGAGTTATCTGATTTTATACCACACCATGCTGGTACCAGGAGCTGTCTCCCTGGCTAAATACACGATACTGTGACTGTCCATGGCTGTGCTATGACTGTAAAAGGGACTATAAAATACGAGCGGTGTGATAGAACCAGTCATAACTTTCCTGCCTTGTGTAATACAACTATCCATTTTCAACAAGTAAGTACATGCACAGTAAACAGTAATTGATCTCAATTTCTTGATTGGGTTATTGGTCTCAATGTTGTGATCTATTCAAATAATATTTATTTCTTCTTTAACTCGATTAGCTTTCGCTTTAGAGTTTAGTTCCGCAGTTGCGAGATAAATTGTCCTGTAGTGGTAGTCCTGAGAGCAGCACGGTTTTATTCAATTCTTTTGGAGATTCTCAAAATTTAAAAACTTGGTCAGAATTTGGGCTTGACATTTTTCCTTCATATCCCATGAAGGTAACAAGGTTAACCCCAGATCATGGTGCTATTTAAAAACCTTCAAAGTGAAGTTACATCGCATTTGTGGTTCTGTGCTGAGATTCACTGTTTAAAATTGAACATAACTCTTCCACCATTTTTCTTTGTAGGTCATTTTCTTGCATGGATCTTAGAGCCATGGGAGTTAGTCAGTTTCATATGATAGCTCTTTTACTGGTGATTGGAATGATTGCAAAGCTTGACGCAGTGGACTTCACGGGATGGTACGAAGTACTAGACGATGTAAGTTGGTATTATTTAGTATATTAATTTCTGAATCTATTGCACTGCTGCTTGTATGTCTCTGGTGGATAGCGCATGAGTTCACAATCACAAGATGGATATTACGACCTCAGGTCAATTTTAAGATTCAGGGCTGAGCAAAATTGAGGTACTCAGACTTGATTGACTGCTATGATCAGAGATATATATTCCGTGTAGTGTATACTCAATTTCGTCTGCTGTATCTGTCTGAAGAAATTACTGGACAATTGTGAATCTAATCAAATCCGTTTATTACAACATCAATGATACTTAATCCTATTCTTGGAAAGTAAATGAGTTTAGGACATATCATCAAATTTCAGTTGCAGGTAGATATTGTGCATGATAATTTCCTTTTCATAATTAAAATTATCCACTGATGTGCACAACTCGTCAAGACAAATTTCCCCTGACAATTCTACTTGCTTCAACCTGCTACAAAGCAGTCTATCAATTGTTGGGAATGCAATTTATTCTCTCGCAGAATAAACATGCTTTTGAACTTTATATATCTGTTAACAACACAGACCATAAGTGCTGAATAGACATATCGTTTTCCATGTTACAGCCAACTCCAGGTTGTGTGGATGGATGCTTGGAAGAATACCCTTGCCCAGAAATGAATGCTGACTACAGTAACTATGGAGATGTGTGCGGCGGAGAGCTTCTCACTTGTGTCTACTGGTGTGATCTTGTGTTCTCATCCATATCCATATTCAATTGACAAATGGATGGAAAACTTATTACCTTCTGCAATCCCTTTTTACAAAATATATATCCTACATGAATTAGTCACTGAGTAATTTGTTCAATGTCTGCAACTTCACAATAAATAGCAGGTTAAAGTTTGGCACAAAGAGGCAGTTTGAATTTTTCATTCATCATGGCATGACTGACTGAGTCTGAGTGGCTATGGAAAGTGAACCATCTCAAGTGATTCTGAATTGGCCTTCAGTTGTGACCAAAATTCCCGATAAACTAACTAGAATATGAGACAAATTCATCATTTAAATCCTCTTTGCTGGTTAAAGTGGGTTTAACAACTGCCAATGTTTCCCCTCGCTCTCAACCATAGCTAAATGCAGGTGAAACTTTTTTCGCAATCTACCCTGCTCACAAAATAATTTTTTTTCTTACCTCAATGATTAACAAGATAGCTGGGGGTTCCCCTATAGGAGGGGGGCGACTAATACGCCATTTCCTGGTTAACCCCCAATAAGTTAGAAATAAACATTTTAGTAAGTACAGTAAGTTGCTGGAGAACAGCATGGGCAGGGCAAGAACTTTATAGGAGGAAATTCGGCCTCGATACTTTAGAAAAGGCGGAAAATTTAGCACCAACTACACATGCACCCAAGTCACCTTTCACACACTGAGAAATTTAGTAACATAAGGTAGTATTTTAGGGCGGGAATGTGGGAATTGTGAAAAAGACGACTTGTCACTACAGTTGTCTAGAATGGAAAAGGATGAGAAAAACCCGCGAACTGACGAGATAAGTAAATAGCATAAACTCGCTATAAGGTGCGCCGTGGTACAGGATAATGCTTTAGGTAAGATAAGATAACTACAAAGTATGAGGCTCTGAGGCCAGATTAAAGCTAGTAAATTTTACCAGTTATAACACCGTACTGTGTTATAAAATTAGTTCTTTAGGTGTAAAAAACTCTGTATTTTTTTCTTACCTCAATGATTAACAAGATACTCAGTTATTTAAAGTCAAAAATGCTCAGTTGTAGTTATCTCCTCCTTACTTTTCCAAAAGCTATCTCCTTCCTACAGTTTTTAATTCAGAATAACCACATTTGGTCACCTGGATCGTTAGTCAATCAGCTAACTATTCATTTATCTGTTTCTGAAAAAAACTCAAAGTCTGACAAAAAATCTCCAAGTTCGTGTTTTTCTTTTTGGGCAGAACTAAACTTCGACATGGTAACTCCCAGAGATCTGGTTTTTTTTGGAGCATTAGTTAATCACATTATCTAAACGAGCTTTTGAGGGCATGCTTGAAATATTTTTTTAACATATTTAAAATTGCGATTTACTTTTTCATTACGGTGTTTATTTCATCCAACAGTGGCAATGTTGCGCAAGGCAGTGCAAAGAGCCTATATGTTTCTATGCTATTGTGTACAGTTTCAAACAAATTCTAATTGCCTTTTATCAAAGGAGTGGAGCAATTTACAAATGACAATGGAGATGCTATACTGAACTTAAACAAAAGAATATTTCTGTTGGCTGATATAAGTTTTCAGTATAGATCGTGGTGACCCATCAGTCACCCATCAAATTCTATCAGAATGACTATAGACCTCAAAATAATTAATATTATTAATATTCCGAAACATGGTTTGGATTTGGCTTTTTCAGTGGATACTGTTCAATGATAGCATTTTAAAACTACACCCAAATGTTTGAGCTTAAATTTTACTCGAATGTCATCCCAATATTTTTATTATTGAAAAACACTAATGTAACTATGCTGGATGCGTATAGGATTATGATAACTGTGTGTCTGGAGGGCTCACCCTTAATAACACACATGATATTCTATGTGAAATATTCTGCTGCATTTTCAGTGAGCTGGTTTCTGTATGTTCGACCTTGGTGTATTTATCACCATTAAGGAATTGTAGTCCTGAAATAACCATTGACAGCATTCATGTTACGGTTGAATTTGTACATTTTTTTAAAAATCGTGCCCTGGGACTGCATCTATACTGCAACAAGTTATAATGTTGTTACTTTTGAGGATTCGGTTAGCCAAACATGTGGGCTGCCTCAATAAACAACAAATCTGAGATGGCCTCCAAACAAAATTGGAAGCAATTCTTCACGCAGTGCATTGAAACGATCCAAGTACATTTGAGACCTCTGCTGGATGAAGATATCAGTTAGAGCAATTACAGACATTGTTTTCTCAGAGTAAATTTTCTAATCCCTCAAGAAAATCTTATTTGTAAACAACCAGTGTATTGCAGTCTCTGTGTTTCATTACAGGGAAAGAATTTGTTAATGTTGTGCCTTGTTTATCTTTTCTAAAGTATTTAAAGGCAATGTAATTTTAGAATATCAAAACCTGAGGATTACCTTTGTGTCTCAAGACTTGTTGCTTCTTATGATATTTATGTATTATAGCATTATTACATCAGATTAAAATTGAAGGTTGAATTAAATCAGATGTCTTGTCGCAAGCAACATCCTGGAGCATAGTCGGCAAAATTTGTTGCCTTAGTGGCCAGGCCGCAATATCTGCGCCAGGTTGCTCTCTGTTTGCAGGCAGGTCGGAGCACACCTGGGTCCCAACCAAAGCCCAGTGCTAGATAATTTGTAATTCCTGCTCAGTCCAAATATATTTTCCAACCAGCATTCCAAGCCCGAAACCTCAGTTCTGATACAAAAATTTAGCCCATATTGAGTGCCCCGTTTTTTTATACCAATTTTATTGCATCTAAAATATCATATCATATTAAGTTGAATCAATAGGCTCTAGTGGCTGGCTACTCCTATATTTACATTTTTGCAATCGACCATGACACCTTGTCGACATTCAATTATCCACACTGTCTCTTCTAAAAAGTTATACAAAGTTGCGATCACTTCACTCTTGGTTAGCCGGGTAAACCTTCTTCCGGGAGTTATTGCACAATCAAGTAGAGGGTGCCCTGGGACTGCATCTATACTACAACAAGTTATAATGTTGTTACTTTTGAGGATTCGGTTAGCCAAACAGGTGGGCTGCCTCAATAAACAACAAATCTGAGATGGCCTCCAAACAAAATCTGAAGCAATTCTCCACGCGGTGCATTGAAACGATCCAAGTACAATTGAGACCTAAACTGGATGAAGTTATCAGTTAGAGCAATTACAGACATTGTTTTCTCAGAGTAAATTTTCTAATCCCTCAAGAAAATCTTATTTGTAAACAACCAGTTGTATTGCAGTCTCTGTGTTTCATTACAGGGAAAGTATTTGTTACTGTTGTGCCTTGTTTATCTTTTCCAAATGATTTAAAGGCAATGTAATATTAGAATATCAAAACCTGAGGATAACCTTTGTGTCTCAAGACTGATTAAAATTGAAGGTTGATTTAAATCAGATGTCTTGTCACAAGCCACATCCCGGAGCATAGGCGGCGAAATTCCATGCCTTAGTGGCCAGGCCACAATATCTGCGCCAGGTTGCTCTCTTTTTGCAGGCAGGTCGGAGCACCCTGGGTGCCAACCAAAGCCCAGTAGACGATCGACCGCAGATACATTTGATATGAGGCCCTTTCGATAAATTTATGGTTCAATGATTGCTCAGACCAAGGGTACATTGTGGCAGCATCATTCAAGGATTGTAATAGCTAATCCTATTGTAAAAACTGCCACAATACTGCCTTCCTAGCTATACCCACCGTATCAATTTAGCTAGGATAGTTAGGTGTAATTTAAGCATAAAACTTCATGTCTAATTGTGGAGTAAGGCTGTACAAAGAGAAATTTTTACGGGAGAGCCTGCATATTCTATTTTTTACTGTAATCAAAAACTTTGAATTCAGTTCATTCTCCAGAACCCTATATTGTGACAAATAGATGAAAGGAGTTTTTGGCATCAAGCCTCCCATAACTTTCCCCTTGACGCAAAGCTTGCAGGTACCTTGACCAAGGAGTAAAAAACTCTTTCCTTGACTATTGTTAAAATATTTACTCTGAATCCCTTTACTCTGTGAAGCAGTCTATCCACATGCTTGAAACTAAAATGTTTTACAAAGATAGATAGATGGGGTGATAACTCTATACTGCAAAGGAGCCACCAAACTTCAACAATAAGAGAAGACAACTTCTCAGCCTAAGATTTGCCCAAATTGACTTTAATGAACTGAGTAGCTGGGCAAGAACTTTATAGGAGGAAATTCGGCCTCAATAATTTAGAAAAGGCGGAAAATTTAGCACCAAAGGAGAGGAGTTTATAACGGAACTCCCTTTCGCCAAATACACAGCCCAATAAAGTATCAGTTATGTTTAATATAACTTAAGTAGGCATCTGATTTCCACCTGCCGTGCACCTGTATCTGAGCTGCGGTCCATCCTCTCTTTCTCGCCCAAGTAGCCCCTCCATGACGGAAACAGTGCGGTGTGAGCTTTGACTTTATCCCCGCTCTACCAGCTACATACTGTAAGATTTTCCCAAACTCCTGGGCGGAAACATCAAAGAGTGGTGACTCAGGGAGTTTATGCCCAAACAAATCCAGGTATTGCTGTAGCAACAGCACTGGTTTCAAGGGTTCGCCGGAGTTGTCAACAAGTTTGACCCTAGCCTCTGTCTTAGAGTGTTTGAACGACCTCAGAGTTAAATGGCAAGAGGTTTTATCCTTTGACCAATGCACATCTCCGAACAGAAGGGCATGGGAGCTAGCTGTGGTGCAAAACTCTGATGGTCGAAGAAACCCGTAAAAAGCTACTGCCATCATGCAGCGAAACTGGCGCGCAACTCTAGGAGCAAGTATTTCAGCTGCCCTGTCAAGTCTGAGCAGATGACTGGAAGACACTGCAGTTTTCGTGCCTGCTGTAGACTCATTCCTAAACCCTTTCAGAAGCATCTTGAGTCTTTCTGAGTCCAGGGATACTTTTAGGTCTAACTTGCGAAAAGAATGGCGTAGGGCGGAGATGAGAGTCAGTACTGTACTGTAAGCAAGGCCCTCTTTCTTCAGATGTGCAATCCACAACTCCACCGAAGATTTACAGGCTTCTGTCTGGTAAGAAAGGTCCATGCCATCACAGAACTTTTTGAATTTGTTAAAATATTTTTCATAAATCTTTGCAGACGCCGGACATACTGATGCACCGATCAGTCTGTCCACTTCTTCTTCAAGTTCTACAAAAAGAAGAGGAAAGAATTGAATGTATAATTAAATGTACCGATACCTAATTATTATAAGGTCAAGAAGAAACTAATTTAACCCTCGCCACGGGTGAAGAAATGCCCTGCTGCCAAGGGACGACTAATACGTCATTGCGAAAACTGTTTGTTAGATCCATGTAATGAAACCCGAGTTGATTGGGTCGAGATGGTGGGGAATGACTATTGGATCTGATCTCATAGCAGGAAATGTAAGCCGAAATTTCTCTATTTTGCCTCTTGATAGGAGATCTGGACCGATATTATCCACAGCTTTCACATGGAATGCGGAGATGTGAATATTCCTGTTCAGGCAGAGCTTTGCAATGTGGCGAAGCATCTTACGTAGAGCAGGTTCCTTACTGTATAGCTTGTTGATAACGGCGACCAGGGCCATGTTGTCGGTGAACACTCGAATGGAACAGTTGGCCACACACTCCTGAGGCATCAGGAGAGCAATCACTATGGGGAACAGTTCCAGCACTGCTATATTAGGCACTGCAACCTGAGGCCAGGATCCGTAAAACCACTGGTCTCCCCAGACGCCTCCAAAACCCACAGAAGTTGATGCATCTGTGATTAACGGTGGGAATGAAGTAAAATCCGCCAGGACAATGTCGTATGGTTTTTCAGGAGGGGCCTCAAGTAAAACACACCACACCCTTAGATCCTCTTTCACCTCCTCACTCACTCGCCTCCTCTTGTTCTTACTCTGAGACAAAACACCTGCTAATCCACCATACACTCTACTAAGGTAAGTGCGTCCTGCTCGCACCACTTGTGCCAAGTAATTCAGGGAGCCTGCTATCGACTGCCACAACTTAACTCGGGGGCCTGCAACCGCAAAAATGAGGTGAGCTTCTCTTGGACTTTGACCCTCTTCTCAGCTGGTATAAAGAGTGTCCTTCTTTGTGAGTCTATCCCTAGACCTAAGAAAACTAGCCGTTGAGTTGCCCGGACTGTTTTATGAGCAGCTATGGGGATTCCTACCCGAAGACAAAGGTCCTTGAAAGCACTAATGGCTGCATCACAAGCCTCTCTTGAACTCGCCATAAACAGAAAGTCATCTAGATAGTTAAACACATCAGCATCTTCCCTGTAAACATTGTGGAACATTGACTTTATGCCATCACTAATCCTCTGGAAAATGTTACAAGATGTTGAAGCGCCCATTGGAAGCATCCTGTCGATGTAAAACTCTCCCTGAACACAAATTCCTAGGTATTTCCAGTCCTGGGTCCGAATAGGGACTATTCTATAGGCATCCGCTAAATCCACTTTGGCTAGCCACACGTTGCCAAAAGGCTGTCTAGCTACCATGCTCTTTGCAACATCCTCAACTGAACAATAATGGACTGATTTATTTTCCTCTTTGATGAAGTCATTCACAGAGTTACCTTGTGGGGATGAAAGATTGAAAATCAATCAGTGCTTTGTTCCACCTGGTTTTGGTATCACATAAAGAAGAGATATTATCATATCATGTATCGGAGGGATTGCGAAAGGCCCTATAATTCTATTGTGTTTTTGTTCTTCTTTCAGCTTAGCCAATAGTGCAGTATTTGCTGGTCTGACCCTCACTTCCGTTTTTGATATTGAGCAGCTCTCTTGAACGCCTAGTGAAAACCCGTTCGAGAACCCTTCTACCATAAATTCTTTGTCCACACAACCCTCTAGTTCAATTGCCAGTTTGGATGGGCTGACTGGAGATTGTATCTTATACCTCTCAAAATCTGAAAATAAAGGTTAACATTATGCAACTTGCTAGACACAATTATTTCTGTCCCAATCATAAATGTGACCAAAACCCCCCCTCCCCCCATCCTGAGGAGGCCGACTAATACGGCATTATTGACATCACCATGCACAGTTAGGAAGCCTTTTGTTTAGAGCATCTGTAGTCTGGGTGTTGGGCGCTATAGCACACCTTGCATTTATGGGCGAAGCGGCAGCTCAGTCCAAACTTACACCCCTCGTGTGAGTTAAACTTGTGACAAAGCTTCCTTTTATGGGAAAGCTTGGCCCCCGATCTATCCTGGTCACTGGTCTTTTGGTGTCTTTCTTTACTGTCTGCTGGATGTTGTTTGCCAGCTCTGTAAGGTACTCCCCCCAGACTATATCTGCATGTTGGGCTTTCAGTTTCCTAGTTGGTGCATATAGATCAGACCGTTCTACACAAGATGCCATTCTCTGCTTGACTACCACAGTAACCACTTTCATAGACAAACTAGCCACCAATTATGCAAGATGCTTATTTCTAGACTTTTCGTCAGCCTTCAATACAATCAATGTCTCCAGTCTTATATCACAAATCCAGCACCTCGACTCTGCAGTCACTGAGTGGATATCTAGCTTTCTCAGTGACAGAGTACAAAGAACTATGGTAGACGGCAATTTATCTCGACCCATCAAGACAAACACAGGTACACCTCAAGGCTCCGTTTTAAGTCCTCTTTTGTTTTCCATATATACGGACCGGATTACATCTGAATTGAGCAATGTTACCATAATCAAGTATGCTGATGACACCTGTATCATTGGCTGCATTTCCAATCAACAAGATCTAGACTCATACTTTAACGAGATAGGCAGGATTTCTAAGTAATGTTCTGATTATGATCTTTTATTGAATGCCAGCATAACTCAGGAAATATTATTTTCTACTCAACGAACTAAGCCCCATATCCTCCTAGTGTTTTAAATGGTGAAAGCATTACTTTGTGTGACAAAGTCACTTATCTTGGTATTATGTTAGATCAAAAGCTGCGCTTTGAAGAACACATTCAGTCTGTTGTGAGTAAAGCTGAGCAGCGTATGTATATTGTCAGGAATTTTGTACATCTCAGCACCATACCCCTTGCCACTATGTTATTTATAATTTTTATTGTTTCCCTGCTCGCTTATTGTTTACCAGTATTATACACTACTATTTTTGCTAAAGACACGAAACGTTTGAGCAAGTTTTTTGATCAGGCCTCAAAGCTCAAACTCCAAGTAGATGATCTCGACAGCCTTATGACTAAGCGTACCAAAACACTTGCCCTCCGTTATATCCATGACAATGACCACATTATGAACAACTTTCTTGCTAAATGCCCCTCAGGCAGGTATCGAACAATTCAGAAGTGCCCTTGGTAAAGACTGTTTTTTGAGGCATGCTATCCATATTTTAAATGATATTCTCTTTTAATCATCCATCAGTGTTTAAACTTATTTTTCCTTGTATGTGCTGGCTCCTTTTAAGTATGAACACCCTTACCTCGCAACATATTATTTTATGTTAGTGATAGAATACAATCAATCAATCAATCAATCAATCAATCAATCAATCAATCAATCAATCAATCAATCAATCAATCAATCAATCAATCAATCAATCAATCATTCCCGTGTGAAGCGATGTATGAACCAGAATATAATACTGATAGGGATTCAGTGGGGTCCAGTGTATGTTCCATAATTGAACTGTGTGCCAATTGCGAAAAGTTAAAATTCCTCACACTGGTAACTAGATGAGATTGTATACCAGAAACTAACAGGAAGTCTACGCACAGCCTGAATTATAGAATAGTAATGTGATGGGATCAGAGCATTCCCAGTCATCATCCTGGTTGTCAAGAAAATAATTTGAAAGAAGAGTGTTGAGGGTAATACAAAATTTCCCCTTTGACCAGTGTTCATAGTATTAGAAGACAAAAAAATTAAAGACCGCTCGTCTAATAGAGCGGCGTTGATGCAGCATCTACGTGCCGCTCTGGTGTAGTCTTCGCTGTGGAGAGGTAACCACAGGAAGTGAGGCATGTTGGTAGGTGTTTTTTAGTTTCAATCCCATATTTTGATTGCCAACTTATTTTTGGGCACCATGTCTCGAATATCATCTCAAGATGCTACTGCGCACATAGAGCCTCATCGCCGCACTAGTTCTTAACTGTGAATTTTTTGTTTGACTTATGATGAAAAATACACCACCAAGCCAAAAAGACCCTCTGATGTAAAGCTGCGTTTACATTAGGCCGTCTCCGTCAGCTGGCAACCAACTCAAGACTGAGCAGTCTTTAACCCCAAGTCTGAGCCAGAGTCTGAGACTGGCATGTGTTTACATAGCACCGGCTTAGCCAATGTCAGTCTCAGAGTAATGTAAACAGAAAAAAAATGTGAGTGATAGAACAAAGGGCAGTATTGTGATCGCTAAATTAGGAATTTGTGTTAAGACCGGGCAGTCTTAAGACTGCAAAACGAGCACTGCTCGAATTGCCAGACACCGTCTTAAAAGCCGGTCAGACAAGGTCAGTCAACCGTTTTTGTCATTCACACTACACAGTCTCAGCCTCCGTCTTAGTAATTTGTCGGTCAGACTCAAGACTGGGCCAAAAGACAGCCTAATGTAAACGCAGCATAAGGGTTGACTGAGAATTAGTTTTTGAGATAGTGCCTAAGAATTTCAGACTATAGATATAATTTTCTATGCAACGCTGACATACTGACCATCATTTGTCAACGTATTTAAAAAATTATAGATACTCATGCAATTTATAGACATAAACATGAACCTACAAGATTCAATAATATCTAATTATATATAACAAAGGACAGCCTGCCCGACAACATCAACCTGCAGTTTTGCATAAAACACTGCTTCAGCTTTCCATGGATATAATTAGTGTCGGATAGCCATTTTAAATTGTCATCAAAATAAATACCTAAATGTTTACAGAGTTCAAATGCTCAATAACATTATCATTAACAAAAATATAATCATAGATTCCATAGGTTCCGGTAAAATTCATGACCATCTCTTTCGCCTTGCTGGCATTAATTAAAATATTCACTGAGGCACATCGATCAACAAATGTTTGGACAGCATTGAAAAAGGGAAAAGAGGTATCCGGATCTTTAAAATTCAGCAAGCAAGCAAGTGCCATATCATCGGCGTACTTAAAAATTTTGATACCAGGATGGGTAGAATTTAAAATGTCAGTATGAATAGAAAATAAAACTGGGGATAGAACACAACCTTGGACATCCTACAGTTTAAATTATCAGATTTTTCGTCACCAATTCATACATATTGCTGCCTGTTTACTATAAATGAGATTATTACAGATCGAAGGTAGTGTGGCACATCAAAAGCTTATTACGAAAAAGGAAAAAAAGTTGTGATAAAATCTTTTTCAACTTAACTGAAAGGTTCTTCATCCAGTCGGCTCATGACAGGCAGGGTAGGTTGACTTGTTTTCACTCGAAGACATTTTCGATCTTTGATATCTTTGATGCCAATGTACAGATCACAATGACTCCCACCCTATTATTGGACCATTGCATAACATCTGAGTATCATTAACTCAGTTATCTTCTCTCTTAACCTTACATCAGGAGACAACTACAAAGTCTGACAATTTTGCATTGATGAGATGAGTGATTATAATCACTAGAAGTCTATTGACTTTCTGGCTTCGCAAGTAAGACTTGGACATATCAAACTTTCATTTCATTTGAGGTCTGAAATTCCAAAGTCTATGGAAAAGCTTACGACATGCTTGCACTATTCACTTTGATAACCTTATTTGGGCAGGTGTGCTGTTCGTGGAATGGACTGCTTTTTGTACTTATCTCCTCAAGAAAAATCCCCAGTAATTCAGAAATGAATTATGCCAAATTAAATTATTCATATCATTAGAGCAGACCCTGTTAAGAAGATAATGAAGCTATATTGGATGATTAAAAAATTACTAGAAATGCCGCCAGATCATAAATGCCACAGAACTTCAGGGGTGTGGATGACACACACTAAGGTTGTCGATTGAGTTTATGATGGATGGCTAATTGGCAATGTCATTATAAGTGCAAATTAAAATGGCTGTCTTTTCCATTCCACCTATGAGGCTGACAGCCTGAGTATCGTTGTCCTATTA
This sequence comes from Membranipora membranacea, assembly GCA_914767715.1. Taxonomy (NCBI): domain Eukaryota; kingdom Metazoa; phylum Bryozoa; class Gymnolaemata; order Cheilostomatida; family Membraniporidae; genus Membranipora; species Membranipora membranacea. The sequence goes on from OU612069.1 coordinate 24,962,095, forward strand.
TGTGGCTAACCTCCCCCATGATTATTCTTATTGATGACGGCCATAGAATATAGCGTAACAAACATCTCTGTGGAGTCCGGCAGACAAATGGTAATCTCCGCCTAGATAGCATATTGAGGTATAAAAATAAACTATAAAAAGGGGTCCTCCTAATGCTCCTCCTTGCTTTTTTTAGTGCCCACTTTACTATTTGGCAGTAGGCCTCCACGAAGATGTTTGTTGCACTATATTCTATGGCTGAAATCACTGAGAATAATTGTGGGGGGAGTTCTGCCACATTATAGGAAAACTATACTCAGGCTGTCGACCTCATAGTTGGTATGGAAAGGACAGTCATTTTAATTTTCACTTATAATGTCATCGCCAATTGGCCATCCATCATAAAATCAATCAACAACCTGAGTGTATGTCATCCAAACCCTCGAAGTTTTGTGGCATTTATTATCGCGGCATTTCTAGTAATAAACTATCTACCTCTAGTCAAAGTCACTTTGTAAAGTTGAAATTCAATGTGTAGTGGATGAGAGTAGTAATAAATAGGTACTTCCAAGTAGTAAAAGAGATGATGAAAGAGATGTTAATATTTGGCTTCAGCGGGATTTGAATCTGTGCCTCTTGCGCTGCGATCACCACGCTAACCATTTGGCCATGCTAGCCCGCTGGAGCTTACATATTTAAATTGTAGATGAATGGGTAAAATAAGCTGTTGCTTAATTTTCTAATTTTCTCCCCACAATTGATTTCAAGCTTTCATGGCACATATCAGGCAAAGGAAGTGTAAACAATAGGACTGGCACACCCTAAACTGCTTTTACTACATATATGTGGTTGAAGACAGGACTGTGATTCAGCTATTTCTCCTTTTTTTTAAAAACATTTTTTTCAAAAAGTGATATGAGGCACTGGATATGGGTTTATTTTATTTTATATACACATGCATTTATCATAAACACAAAACTGAAGTTTTATGGATAATCATCATAACATGTACACAGTGATCAATTTCTTTGGATAATTCATTATCATTTTTTGTCATCCGATCAGAGTGGTCAGAGTAAGGCGTCTTCATCATCCGACCAGAATATCTGAAATTAAACAAACTGGGATTAATACATAGATGAATCAACTACAGATAATTAGAATATGTAAAATGTCATTCCAAGTGCGGATTTGAAGTATTATATAAAAATAACTAGAAATGCCGCCGGTCATAAATGACGCAAAACTTCAAGGGTGAGGATGATATACACTCAGGTTGTCGATTGAGTTTATGATGGATGGCCAATTGGCGATGTCAATATAAGTGCAAAATAAAATGGCTGTCCTTTCCATGCCACCTATGAGGCAGACAGCCGGAGTCTCGCTGTCCTAGTATGTGGCAGAACTTCCCCCACAATTATTTTCAGTGAATACAGCCATAGAATATATCATAACAAACATGTTATAATTGTTGTATATTTATTTATATTATATAAAAATAAGGGCTCCTCCCCATGCTAATCTGGCCTCACCGGAAATTTAACTTGGGCTGAGATCAAACACTCCCACCGCTCAGCCACGCTTGGCCACATAAGCTTGCAAAGCTCAGTGCAAAATAATCCAGGTGGTTATATTTAATCAAGGAGTCTACAACTCCTTGATTTAATGATGTAGTGGGTGTAAGTAGCAATAAATAGGTGCCAAAACAAAACAATTTACACCACCAAGTAGTAAAAGAGATGATAGGTAATTAAAATCTGTCTTCATCGGGATGTGAACTCAGTCGGGCCTCTCGCGCAACAAGCATGTAATAATTGTCGTTTATTTATAATATATATATATAATATATGTTATATATATAATTGTAGATTGTATATTATCGTGTATATTATATAACTGTATATAATATATAATTGTATATATGATATAATTGTATATATTATATAATTGTATATAATATATATTTGTATATATTATACAATATATAATTGTATATAACATATAATTGTGTATAATATATCATTGTATAGATTATTTAATATATAATTGAATATATATTATAATTGTTTATAATATAATATAATATAATATATAATTGTATGTAATATATATTTGTATGTAATGTATAATTGTATGTAATACATAATTGCTATGTTAATCGACATGTTTGCACAAAATTGTGCCCATTTCACTTCATTTATATGGAGTGCAGTAATTTTACTAACCACCATGAGAATAGATGGGAAGCAGAAACGTTCTGCAGTAGCCCCATTTTCCAGGTTGGGCATAGTCATATTCAGTCGCACACCAAAGACCTTTTTCAAGGATACAGGAATGATATGTGTGCCCTTCATATGTGAATGGGAAGACACATGGTTCTCCATGAGCGTTACCACCGACCGTCTCATCTGGTAAATGAAAAGGAAATTATATGTCAGATTATCAGTTAGAGCAGGGTGAATGGTGTTGATAATGAGAAGCATTGTTGTGAACACAGACACTACTTCGGTACAAAATTGACTGATGTTCTTAAACTCAACCTAGTTCAAAGGAATAAAATCTGCAGAACATTCATAAAGAAAAAAAACATTTTTGTAAATATATCTGTTGGCGGGATTTCAAGTGATCAACTCTGCCCACTTATTCCAGCTTATCAATAATTGCTTTACTTTTACTGAGCAATCCAACAAAGGGCCGAATTTGAGTTCCTAACAATCAACTCTTCCAAAACACTTACAGAATTTATAGCCAGCTTCATCATTCCCTCTCGTCACAATTTTATGCAGAGACGGCCAAATTTTTAAATTCTATCTTGGAAAATTAACCTAAAACTTACTGCCTGGGGTGGCATAGCCAAACTGAAATTGGGGGCAGTTAGTCCACTTCCTATCCACATCATAGTTGAAAGTTGTACCGCACCATGGACGATCGTGGTTGGTGGTTATGCAAGTTGTGGTGAAGTTGCCTCCATAAATGAATGGGAGTACACAATTCCCTTCACACTCAGCATGTTTCACTGAAAACCAGAGTGAAATAGTCACCACACAATTATCAACAAATGAATTGAAATCCAATTCTTTTACACTATGAATATTTTTTTTTAGCAATGAAACCATCTTTAGGTTTTATGAACAGCACCGTGAAATACAATATGAGGATAAATAAAATTCTTTGCTGACTATCGACGCAAGGATATTAGCCTTGTTGCATAAATTTGTAATCTGCTTGTTTTTCTAAAGGTTGCCAGGCTCTAATTCCTCAAAATTTTTGCATTTCAGTCTCTGAGTAAGTGATGTATCAGGCAACAGTAGACCTATTTCACTGGGAGCATCGCTGTGTAAACATTTTCATCTTAAAATTTAAGTGTGATAAAAGTCAACGTTGACTGGTTCTTAGAGAAGGAGTCGAATTGGGTCAATGTATTCTTGCAAATCCTTAGTTGTGATGGATGTCAGATTTTAAGGTTATGTGCAAAAGGAAGACATTGTATTTGGCGCCAAGATGGCGGCCGTGTTGTAAAACTTGCTCTCTCTAGATTTTTATCAATTATCAGAAACTGACTAAACTACACTGTCATCTGACAAAATTGATCTTATATGTATCAAGTTAGGCATAATATATTTATAGTTGGTCTAGCTTGTTAGGGTTTGCATAGTCAAGGTATTGTCTGCATACATGTGTACAAAATAACTAAAAATACTAGAAACAATAACCTGAGCTATCAGCCTTGTGAAATTAAAGTGAAATGTTATTGGGCTTGTTGGCATCTTTTGCATAATAATGTTTTAATCTAATGAATGAACTGAATTACATCCAGCCTTGCAAACTCAAAATTCTCATTAGAATAGCAGATAGTCATGAATCCAGAAAATCGAACAGATGATAAGGGCAAGCGGACATAATGCTTCTTTTCACCACCAGATGAAAGAATGATTATGACAATTGCTTCTCCAGTATGACACTACTCATCAGTTTTCTCTCTCCTTCCCTTACAGTTGTAAATGATCATCAGTTTGAAGTGAAATTTCACCTTCAATGGCAAGAGTCAAGGTGCGTTTATGCCTGGGTAAGTAATTTAGGCGATTCCTCATACCAGAAAACGTGGTCTTAATTAAAAGTTTTACTAGCCTTTATGCCTGGAAGATTTTCAGCGATAGATATCATCTTCATACATAAAATTTGATAATAATATTGAGTCTATTGTTAATAATTAATTGAAACACCGATACTGTGAAAAGTCTGCAGCTGCACACTTTGCAATACAGGCTATTTATTGCCTGGCCAGATTGTTAAGCTGTGATGGATTCCAGCCAAATTAAGCAACGTTGGCCTTGACATAATCAGGCAAATGTCAGATAACCAGATGCTTTGATCCATCCTATCAGTTACTTGTCTAGTTTTTTCAATTAGTGATTTTAAAGATGGTTGGCCGATCCCCAAATTGGTGCAAATAATATTTATCCCTTTACTTGTTATTATGATTTTTCTGTCTACGCAAATAACCAACCTCTATATATTATCGAAGGTACAAGTGCCATCTAGATTGAGCCTTAGAGATGGGAGAAGGCATCAGGGGCTGGTTTCAATTAGAGATTTAGCCGTGCTTTCACGGCTACAGGCCAGCTAAAGCTCAACCACTCACCAAATCGGGTTTCAATTAGGGCAATTTATCACACTCATAGCTGATCCTAAGCCGAGAATATTGGCTGTTCTGTTTCAGACGGCTATCACTCAGCCACCATGCAATTTCATATGTAAGATATGCTGATTTATTGAATAGTATCATACTATCGTAATTTATGATAAATTACGATTCATCGAAGTGTAATTAATCTGCAATGACAATAGACATAAAAACCACTGACTCATATACTATGTCGTGTTTAGTGATAATGTCAGATTTCTCCAAAATGAATATCAATCTATTAACCTGAGTGACATCTGAGTGGTAGCAGGGCCTAATTGAAACATGATTAAGTGGCTGCTAAGATCTGGCTACAGCTCAGGTATATGTCTGCTAAATACAATTTAGCCGGATCCTAATTGAAACCAGCCCCAGGTCTTTATCAGTGCTTCAGTTTACAAGACTGGTTGTATTTTATATGTTCCACAGATAAAATCATGATTATGCACAGCAAGGCCCAGAGCGATAATCCATTCCAATTCAATATTTAATAAATTTTGAGCTTGCATGTTTGGTCGAAATAAAGTATTCTGATGGTCATGCACTAGAGCATTAGCAGTAGGTGGTGATCTCCCTAGTACTAGAGGGTGTGATCCCTTTCGCTAAGGGTCAGCAGCAAAAATAGGGCAACTCTGAGGGCAAGCAAAATTCTAGCTAAACCATAAAAATGACTTTTGAATACTGTTGACAGCTGGAGTGGCTATTCATACTTACCAAATCATAGTATTTCTCTCCTCTTTGAAGGTTGGTACAACGAATTTGAGGAACAGAATAATTTCAATGATCATAATTCATGTTCAAACACCCTTGAAATTCGTGGGAATATGAATGTTTCTAGAAGACTGACCGTATCCCGGGACTAGAAAAATGATGGGTTCGAAAAGTTCGCACCCAGCTTCCCACGACTCGAATCCCAGGCACACACCGAAGGGCTGGGGCCCTTCTGGCGCACCCAGCTTCCCACATCTTTAATCCCGGGCAAGTACCGAAGGGGTTGGGCCCTTCTAGCGCACCCAGCTTCCCACAACTTGAATCCCGGGCACGCACCGAAGGCCTGGGGCCCTTCTGGCGCACCCAGCTTCCAATGACTTTAATCCTGGGCATGCACCGAAGGGCTGGGGCCCTTCTGGCGCACCCAGCTTCCTACGACTCGAATCCCGGGCAAGTACCGAAGGGCTTGGGCCCTTCTGGCGCACCCAGCTTCCCACAACTCAAATCCCGGGCAAGTACCGAAGGGCTTGGGCCCTTCCGGCGCACACAGCTTCCCACGACTCGAATCCCTGGCACGCACCGAAGGGCAGGGGCCCTTCTGGCGCACCCAGATTCCCACCACTCTAATCTCGGGCACGCACCGAAGGGCTCGGGCCTACTTACTCTGAATCTGAAAGATCGTGATTGGGACGTAGCAATACCTACCTAATAATTCATATGTTGATGATTGTGTGGTGACTATTTCACTCTGGTCTGCATGCTGAGTGTGAAGGGAATTGTGTATTCATTTATGGAGGTAACTTCACCACAACTGGCATAACCACCAATCATGATCGTCTATGGTGCGGTACAACATTCAACTACGATGCAGAGAAGAAGTGGATCAACTGCCCCCCAGATCAGAAATTTGGCTATATTACCACAGGCAGAAAGTTTTAAGTCAACTATTCTATATTGATTCAAGAATCTGGCCGTCTTGGCATTTAAGCTGTTACTAGAGGGAATAGTGATGCTGGCTTCGAAATGTACCCTCTTTGGAAGAGCTTAATGTTGGTTGTAAACTAATATTCATTAGTTTTTTTGACAAACTGTCGTGCAAAGAATGAACAACTAGGCAGGTGGGTAGAGTTGAGCACTTGAAATCCCTAGAAATTTGATTAAAGAAATGAATGTTTTTTTATGATTGATACCCAGATTCTGATTCTGTTCATCTATGCTCCTGATTATTCACACAATACATCTACCTGACATTTAATGAAAATCAATATTCAATTTCTTATTTCATCTACCAGATGATACCATGAGAACCATGTGTCTTCTCATTCAGGTATGAAGGGCACACATATCACTCCTCTGTCCTTGGGAGAGGTCCTTGGTGCGCAACTAAATATAGCTATGCCAGATATGGGAAATGGGGCTACTGCAGAACATTTCTGTTTCCCATCCACTATTTAGTGAAAATACTGAACTAAATGAAAATTGAAGTCAATGGGCTCGATTCGGTGTAAACATGAAGTTGATTATCATAGCAATTGATTGGAGTGTAACAGCCCTGCCCAACTGCTACAAGTTCCAATTGGTATCAGGATACCAAATGATCTCCGATTCATGAGAATCTTGCTTTAATTTTCCATCAAGCATGTATTTCCTGTTTTTCTTATTATACAATACTTGAAATCTGCACTCTGAACTTTACATGTTTTAATTTTCTCTTGTTGATTCAATGTTTTAATCCCAGTTTGTTTAATTTCAGATATCCAGACTGATGACGAAGACAATTTACTTTGATTGCGCCGATTGGATGAGAAATGATGATGATGAGGAATTATTCAAAAGAAACTGATCACTGTATACATGTACTGATGATTATAATTTTTTAATGATATATTACAGTTATAATATAGCCTCATTAATTTCGTCACAGAGTCTGCTCTTATGAAGTGGATAATTTAATTCAGCTTAATTTATTCCTTGTTCCTAAATTCATGGGGAGTTTTTCTTGAGGCGATAATTCCAAAGTTCAGTTCATCCCACATACATCAGACAGGCCCAGTTATCCTCCCAGCTGTCTCGCACAGATAGTTGTAACCCAAAGCCATTACCTCTCCCCCCCCCCCATTTCATCTCGCCGGTATATTCCCAGGCAAGATAGAGTCGGCATACTCGTTACATTCCCACTAATATAGAGTCGGCGTACTCGGTAAATTTAGGCAATGTGCGTGGTTGCAGTGGCAGGTATCCCAGCCTTAGGGTAACCCCCTTAAAATCTTCTACACAAATTTTAGTTGATGTTACCTGTTATATCATTACCTCATTGCAGTGGCCATCATCTGCAAATGAGGCCCCCCATTTATATCAATATATTGAAAAAGCGTTTCTGTTTTTAGGGTTATGTGTATTTAGTAAGTTTTTTCTAGCCTACATGTGTTAGTACTATCAAGAGTTTAGTTGAGCATCTTTTGGTATTTTATAGGCAAGGTATTCAAGGTCTGCATGCATAAATCTGTACAAAAAAATAAGAAATACGACAGACAATAACTATTAATCGGTAAGCTAACACGATTGTAAGTTTGAAATTAATTGTTATTTAATGTTATTATTCATTTATAATTTTTTTTATAATTATTTATAATTTATTCATAATTATTTCATAAGTGTTATTTATGAAAATTAATGTCGTTTGGCTTGTTAGTATGATCTGAATCACAAGCAGTCTTGCAAACTCAAGATTCTTATCAGAATATTGACTAATCAAACAATTTTCTTCATCAAGTCAAATTATCAGTAGATGTTTGGAAAGTGCGAAACCATCAAATATTATCCATCTCGATTTATCGCTTTGCTAGCCCATTTTCTGTGACTTAGATGGTTCAGCGTTACTTATAATTGAATCTCCACATCAGTTTTAGCATGAAAGGGGACACCATCTATTGCAGATATTTATCAATCAGAACCCAACTGCAGACCTAGTAGTCATTTTAGGAAACACATTAAGTGTATCCAAAACACTCCCATGGCAATTGCTGCCAATATCTGCTTCCACAGCAAAAAGACCAACCACAAAGATTTTAACCTGCCTGAATTTAACCTTCTCAAAAATATTTACAAAGGAATATAAATGTGTCAGGCTCACAAGTCATGCCATCAATATCTCAATTTTAATTGGCTGCTAGAATTTTTCACCCGACGTCTGATTTGAAACTAAATTTAAATTATATTTATGCAGGTAGTTAAAAATAAAAGATTAAGCTGCTGATGCGCCAAAAATACAACTGTGATTAAAAGTGATACAGACACGTCACCCTCATAATTATCACCTGCCAGCTTTGAATCACCGAGTAATACATTATGAAATCCTATTGGTTCTATATGCTGCCCTGATAATTTTCAGTTTTATGGTGTCAGTTTTGAAATTTTTACTAATGAGATGATTTTGGTTCCCTACACATTTATCAGTGCAGAATTTTATATGACCATTTGCAATACGGAATTACCAACATCAGGCAAATCATTAGGTCGTTTAAACAGTTCATATCAAAGCAATATCATGAAAAAACCAATTTCACTTGCACAAGGACATCATTGAATGATAACGCTGAATATTAGGTGCAACAACTTTATGTCAAGAAGGCTCTAGACTCTAGGTCCTTCGAGACACTGGACTCTAGAGTCTAGAGTATGTTATCTCCCCTGCGACAGATTAATACAAAAATGATGATCCACAGACAATATAGATGTAAGCCTAGCCCTGGCTTGCCTAGTACAGTTCCCAGTGTACCATAATTACACCAGCAATAATCACAAAACAGTATTGGTCTAAGGTAACCTGTCACAGGGGAGATAATATACTCCAGGCAATTCCAATTCAAATCGGTTACATCATTCTATTAAGAGTACATTTAATATTTTCTCAATGCTATCAATTTGCTTTGATATGATCAAGGGTTGTTTTTGCTTTGCCTTGTTATGCTAAAATTTTGAATGGAAGACAATCATAGAGAACACGACTATGCTCCTATTGTAAGCAGATTGCTACTCCAGTCAGTTTGGCTCAGTGGTAAGCGCGTCTGTCCCTTGACCAGCCGGTTGTGGGTTCAGTCCCCGCCAGGGACCGAAAGTCGTTTCAACTTTGACTGATCACACAGTCCCTTCAGATCAGGACTATTAATAATGGAGGTCTTCTGTATGACAAGCCATCGTGCATGCAGATTAAAAAACCCTCCTGTATGATATAGCTCTATACAGGAGGATGCTGTCATCAACCACTGCAGCTCCGGCCCTGTAGCTCTATGCTTCACGCTGTTAAAGCTATCAGTGGTTGAAAAGTGACACTAACGACTTGGAAACCTAGTTGTCACTATAAATCTCTTCCTCGGTGCAGTCATCATCTAAATAGATGGACAGCAACATTATTATACATTCATGGTATTCCACTCTACTGTAGTTCAAGAGTTAATGTCATCTGCAATGAATCTTGCTTGCCCATAATCATCTTGCTTCCTGATAGCAATCTTACATTGCTTCATCGTGTCCTTCATCTTGTGGATGTTAGTGTACCATCAATAAGGGTCGTCAATATGAGTCCGGAAAACATTCAGTCAGTCAGTCAGGAAGGTCATGCATCGCTTAACATCGGGGAGTGCAGTGCAGGGTCAGGCTCTTTCATTAATGGATTCTAGTCTATGGCAAAGTTATAGAGACCTGTTGATTTTCCTGTTGCTTATCCTCCTTATTGGAAAATGTTTCCCAATAGTATCTGTGCTGATTGATGTGAAGAGAACAACATTATCTCATTAGCAATCATTACAAAACCGACACCATAAGCACTGACACCAAAAAAACTAAAAATTATCAGGGTGACATTTCCTCTTCAATGTTTTGCCAAAGGTAGAGAAGCTCAAAATTGGCATCAACACATATAGCACCGATTGGATTTCATAACGCATGACCCGATGTTTCATAACTGGCAGGTGAAAATTATGAGGGTGACATTTACGTATTCCTCTAAATTAAGCTTGTATTTTAGGCACATCAGCAGCTTAATCTATTATTTGTTACTACCAGCGAGGTTAGAAATAAAATTTAATTTTAAAACAGAAGTAGTGTGATAAGTTCAAGCAGTATTGTTGACATGACTTGTTAGGGCATCATGTTATTGCTGTATCAATTTAAGATTTTCATTCAGAATTGTTTGCAACTTTTTGAGAACAAATCAGAACATTGTGCGAAACTATCCTAGCTAAATACTGCGTTCAATCTCCTTTCAGATTAATGCTCTGGAACCTAAGTTTTCCTCATGTTCGTTACCCTAGTCGGAATGACCTTTCAAATCACACAAGAAATATATTTTATCATTCTCAAGCTTATGGCAATTATATTTTCCTGGAACAATAGAGATTTCTTCATGTCAGAAACTTTTGATGAGTTTTGGCATATAGTGTAAGAAACATAAGGGTGGTAAAACACTATCAGGTTATTGGAGATGGTTCATAGTGCTTGATGAATTAATATAATGACAAATTTAGGGACTCAGCAGCCATCCACAATGATCAATTGGCAGTCCTCGGGAAGGTATCAAAAGAAACAATAAAAATGGTGAATAAATTTGCTTTATTACCTATAATGGTTGGGTATATTTAAAGAGCTTTGATAATCGACAAAAGCCAACTCAGTTAAAGCCAAGCTCGTGGGAAACCTTCACCTCTCTTTCTCAAATTGTACACTTCCCATCTCTCAGGGACTCAAACCTCAAACTGGGTCATTCCATTTGGCCAGAGATATTAGAATAGTTCTAATAACCATGGCATGCAAAGGCAATAACAACATAGGTTTGTTGAGGAAGTTAAGATGAAAGTAAGGACTGATGATTTTTATGCAAATGCTTCTATTTTTCACTAGATATTCATGCCAAGCACAGTGAAAGCCATCAAAGCGCCTTGGATGCATTATTGCGTCTTCTCGAGTGTCTACTAGGTCAGGAGTTGGGGATGTGATAGTTTCAGCAGGGGATGGCGTCCTCCTCATACTAAAACTTTGGAGATAAAACTAAATGACACTGAACTAAACATCCGCCTGCCATCTAAAAAACCATTGGATGGGAACCTTCCAATTGGGCCGACGATATAAAAGATACCTAAGAATTTTAGGACTGTAAACTGATCAGGCCAACTTAAATGGTCAAGATATAAATAATACAGGCGCTGCTGAAAATTTCAGATTGGAATATTATATAATTAAGGGTAAAAAGCAGTGGTGTGAAGAGGAGAAAAACCAGCAAGACAACAGCTCAAACCTGAATTCTTCCATGGACATCATAAATAGTTGTTGAAGAAAATTATTTTCAAAATTTCTCAGTGTCTGTACCGATGTCAACTTCAACTTGAATTTTGCATGCAGCAACAGCTTTATTTTAAAAAAATAACCCCAAATATTGGTGAGGCACTAGGCACAGATACATTATTACCATAAATCACAAATCTGTTACACTCTCGACTCAATCACAGGCTATTGGCTGTTCGTATATCATGTTAACAAAACTTGAGATTAGCCGATTAACCCTCACGTTCTGGTTGCAGTACAAACAGGGATGACGACATTCACAATGTGCACCATTGCCCAATCATGAAATAGCATTTTAAAATTTATTAGAGTGACTGATTATTGTTAACTTTGACCTTTTTCTTGGGTAAACAAGATCCAATCACGTTGGCCCACATGTAAGGTCAATGAATGGAAGGTGCTCTCTCAGTGGTATAAAGTAGATGGTAATTCTGTTTTAGCTTAGTTTAGATGCCATTCACATCAGAAGACAACACTTGATCTAAATATATGATCATGGTTTCAAAAGTCTACTCAGCGTTTGCTTTGTGTGTTTTAATCTCTAATATCTCAGGGTATGAGATTGATGAAGATATAGCAAGTAACTTAGCTGAGGGAGAAGCTCTACTGAAAGATATCGACACATTTATGGACAACCCAAGTGTTCCACAGAGCTTGAAGGTGAGTGCTTTTCATAATGAAGTTTTGGAATGTTAGAGCCTGCTAGCCTGGTACAAAAGTCTGCAAAAAAACAGGGTGGTTTAATCGTTCTGCTATGCTTCATGATAAAACTTCTGTAAACAAGTTTCTTTAACATATATACGTTGGTTGAAAATTCTGATTGGTCCAAATATCAACTGACTATGAAAAATAACGGTAAATGCTAGAACAATGCTATAATCTGTAAAAAAAACAGCATGAGCATTATTATAATGGGTTAATCGTCATTACCATTGCGTTAATAATGTATGCTTTGATGAGGAGTTAAATAATATGGGGACATTGAATATTATGACTCATCCTGATACTGATATATGAATTCGTATCATTGACTACATCATAATGAATTTGCATTGTTGATCATATTTTATTGACCAATTGGCGACTATTATTGAGGATCAAATCCTGCTCAAGCATTCATCACAGCAGAGGACCTAATGGTTCTGTATGTTTCTACCACTTTTGATTAACTCACAGCAGACTGATAGCCTCATTGTATTTGGACCAGGCTTTGCTGAAAAGGTAGCTAGTGATGTGCACCTGGGGCTATTTTTCAGTCTAAGTAATGCAGCCTTTGATTGAACATGAGCAGAGATTTACCCAAAGTTGATTACAAGTTGGCGAAGTAAACCAACCTCGATCAAGCATGTTGCATGCAACAAGATGTTACATATGTTTTATTCATTATTATTATAGAGTGAGTTCAACAGTAAGGCTCACATCCTTGTTGAGGAAGCTGCAGAGGAGCTTGGACAGACCCTACCCCCTACAACCACACCAACAACAACCACACCAACAACAACCACACCAACAACAACCACACCAACAACAACCACAGCGACAACAACCACACCAGCAACAACCACACCGACAACAACCACACCAACGACTACAACTCTTTCAGTTAATACTACTGACCCAACATCTACTGCAGCTACTGCTACATCTTCTGAGTCACTAGGAAGCACCATACAATTCCCGTTTAACCCCTTCCTCAACCGTCATCTCATAGTAAGGAGGGACACAAGTGGTGGTAAAACATGTTGCAAAGTGAAAGCTGTTGCTGTAAGAAGTAGAACACACTCTGTCAGCACAAGTTATCTACACTACTATGCTAGCAGTTATACTAAAAGCTGCGGATTTCTTGGTTGGAATAGGTGTAATAGATATAGATCTAAATCACAGTGAGTACTAAGATATTGATCCATCCCCTAATCAAGACCACGCGGAGAAGATTTGATTAATCCACTTCCTCCCTAAGCATGGCTGGTTTGATCTGAGCAGCATTTTACACAATTATAACATTTACAGAAATTGTACTCTTGTGCAGTATTTAGATGGTCGTCTTTAGCTTATAGCCGGTGGCATAGACCTAGATAAGATAAATTTATGTTCATGTATTGGCATTTTTCTGTATAAGACTTGACCAAACATTATGTGGTCAGAAGACCAGTTAGTTTCCTTAGGGTATTTTTAAAGCTTACATTAGACTGTGTTACGAGACGAGATGGGACAATTCCCAGTCTCGCGGGACAGTATCTCGTCCCGTCAAGACAGACAACAATTAATACAGGTCGGGATTAATACCCGGTCAAAATATTGTCTAGTGCTCAGCAGTCCACGATCTTACCCACTACGTCACGGACTTTATCTGACGTCATGAGATATTCAGACCATCTTATTATGGAAATATATTTATTAGTCATGCTTTTGCTGCGATTATTAAACGGCTTACAACACTACATGAAGCTTTCTTTAGACGTCTATAATTCACTAAATACTTGACAGAATTTGATGAAACTTGGTCTCAACATAGTTACTTATTGCTAGATGATAAGTTAGAAATTGAATCAGATGTACTATAAGCTGATTGCACTAGTGATAGTGAATGAATATCCACCATTCTGTTAAATTGTGATATCTGAAGAATGTTTTATCGGCGTCGATATCTGTCTCGGTCTCGTCCCGGTCTCGTCCTGAATTTTCTTGCTGTCTCGGTCTCGCCCCGTCTTGCCAAAATCTGACAATTTGCCATCACTAGTTACTGTTAGTTTCTAGCTCTCTCCAAGACAGAGTAAATGACAGTTGCCATGTCTCGTAATTCTCAACATAACCATGCAATATAAACTATTTAGATAATTGTAATTATGCTTACAGATATTTGACCAGATATTGGCAAGACACAACGTACTACCAGGAGCAGCTTCCGTGCCCGACACAGCATTATACATGCTGTGCTGGTGAAGTCTGGTATGCTAAAATAATCTGCCTCAGTAAGTATTGATGCCATAGATGGTTGCCCTTTGTGAAGTAATGTTGACCTATATTTATCTAATCTAAAGTTGAAAAATTTTTTGTATGCGCTAGAATGCTTGCTCTGTTAGACTTTCTGTTTAATGATGTGATCAAAATGTTCTGTTAACTGTGAATAAACAATTATCATTTAAAAGGGTGAGCCTTGGAAGTGCCACTCTCTCATCACAATTTTCTCTGAATAAAATAATAATGATGATACTTTTGAATACCAGCGGCAGATTTTAATCGTGCTTATTAGGATAATTAGAGCGATATTGTTACAGTAACTTTCAACATTTATGATGAGGTTTCATTTTAAGGATAAATGACTATGCATCTCATGTCAATATGTTTTCCTTATCTGCCATCAAAATTAGCCTTTTTTTAATTTACTGATGAATGGCCAAACATCAACAGAACATCATAGTCTAAAACAATATATGTCCAATTTATTTTGTAGGCATTGATGAGCTGAGAGCTCTCCTGGAGTCCATGTATGCTGAGTTTAATGCAATGCAGCTACAAGGCTCCCTGTAAGACAGAGAAGAGAAGCTGACAGCAGCGCTCTTTGAAGACCATAGAAGTAAAAATCATGATTTTTGAAGAAGAGCCATAACAAAATATAATTTGTATTTATTTGTAGCTAATAAATTTAGCCATTAAATGCTATCAAGTCATTTTATTTCAGTTACACCTACACTTGTCAAAAGCTACACACAAATCACAAAGCAGTTGAGATTACATTAAATTGATCAAAAAGTTTGTCCGTAGTTGTCAAATATGGTGCAGCTCGATGAACCGTGTCTCCTTTACAATTGACAGATGATTGATTGATGCGCCAGATAGCAAGTTACATGACCATTCAATAAAAAAAAGTTATGTTCTCTTAGCCATAAGCTTCCCTCATTGATTCTGGGAACTCTTATGAAAAATCAGAGGCTCAAGAGAAAACAGTTACCTAATTTCTCTGTCCAATGAGTCATGCATCATATTATGCAGATGACATATTATATTACTTCCAAGAGAGTATGCAAAACAAACTTGGTAGATTATAATATACCTTGTGGATGTTGTAAACATCATGCTTTCAATGACACTATATGTAATTTCCTTTATACTTGCTGTCAAGTCAAATGTGTTGGTGAGAACCTAATATCACAGCATGAAGAATGAATACGTATGCAAAGGTATAGACCCAAGGGTTATGGGGCATGAACGATCAACATGTGAAATCTCCCCCAGTGGGATCGAACCAAGAACCCCCGCAGCACCAATCATCTGGCAGTGAAAAACAGGCTCGCTAACCGCTTGTGCCATATCATTATCCCCAAAATATAATGGGTTGATTGCAACAATTAGCAAGCCAGTTATTCACTACACTTCATATACACAGCGTAAGTGTTCGAGTTAATGGTCTTACATAGCCAATTGCTGGGACCTCTTGTAGTGAGTAGTGAGTAGAACTCTTTGATGTATGTGTAGCACTGCCAGTTAGCTGTTGGTCCACTGCAGGGCCAAACCAAATATATTGTTTTGCAATTATCTGGGACCCTCAGAGCCAGGGAAGCAGATCTTGCTTCAACCCTTTATGAAAAAAAAACAAACCGCATACAACCATTGATCTTAGCCTAGTTTAAGCGCTCAAACTGAGAAGCCGAGGTAGCTTGTAGTAGTAGAGATAGCTGGTAGTAGTAGAGATAGCTGGTAGTAGTAGAGATAGCTGGTAGTAGTAGAGATAGCTGGTAGTAGTAGAGATAGCTTGTAGTAGTAGAGATAGCTGGTAGTAGTAGAGATAGCTGGTAGTAGTAGAGATAGCTGGTAGTAGTAGAGATAACTGGTAGTAGTAGAGATAGCTGGTAGTAGTAGAGATAGCTGGTAGTAGTAGAGATAGCTGGTAGTAGTAGAGATAGCTGGTAGTAGTAGAGATAGCGGGTAGTAGTAGAGATAGCTGGTAGTAGTAGAGATAGCTGGTAGTAGTAGAGATAGCTTGTAGTAGTAGAGATAGCTGGTAGTAGTAGAGATAGCCGGTAGTAGTAGAGATAGCCGGTAGTAGTAGAGATAGCCGGTAGTAGTAGAGATAGCCGGTAGTAGTAGAGATAGCTGGTAGTAGTAGAGATAGCTGGTAGTAGTAGAGATAGCTGGTAGTAGTAGGGATAGCTGGTAGTAGTAGAGATAGCTGGTAGTAGTAGAGATAGCTGGTAGTAGTAGAGATAGCTGGTAGTAGTAGAGATAGCTGGTAGTAGTAGAGATAGCTGGTAGTAGTAGAGATAGCTGGTAGTAGTAGAGATAGCTTGTAGTAGTAGAGATAGCTGGTAGTAGTAGAGATAGCTGGTAGTAGTAGAGATAGCTGGTAGTAGTAGAGATAGCTGGTAGTAGTAGAGATAGCTGGTAGTAGTAGAGATAGCTGGTAGTAGTAGAGATAGCTGGTAGTAGTAGAGATAGCTGGTAGTAGTAGAGATAGCTGGTAGTAGTAGAGATAGCTGGTAGTAGTAGAGATAGCTGGTAGTAGTAGAGATAGCTGGTAGTAGTAGAGATAGCTGGTAGTAGTAGAGATAGCTGGTAGTAGTAGAGATAGCTGGTAGTAGTAGAGATAGCTGGTAGTAGTAGAGATAGCTGGTAGTAGTAGAGATAGCTTGTAGTAGTAGAGATAGCTTGTAGTAGTAGAGATAGCTGGTAGTAGTAGAGATAGCTTGTAGTAGTAGAGATAGCTGGTAGTAGTAGAGATAGCTGGTAGTAGTAGAGATAGCTGGTAGTAGTAGAGATAGCTGGTAGTAGTAGAGATAGCTGGTAGTAGTAGAGATAGCTGGTAGTAGTAGAGATAGCTGGTAGTAGTAGAGATAGCTGGTAGTAGTAGAGATAGCTGGTAGTAGTAGAGATAGCTGGTAGTAGTAGAGATAACTGGTAGTAGTAGAGATAGCTGGTAGTAGTAGAGATAGCTTGTAGTAGTAGAGATAGCTGGTAGTAGTAGAGATAACTGGTAGTAGTAGAGATAGCTGGTAGTAGTAGAGATAGCTGGTAGTAGTAGAGATAGCTGGTAGTAGTAGAGATAGCTGGTAGTAGTAGAGATAGCTGGTAGTAGTAGAGATAACTGGTAGTAGTAGAGATAGCTGGTAGTAGTAGAGATAGCTTGTAGTAGTAGAGATAGCTTGTAGTAGTAGAGATAGCTGGTAGTAGTAGAGATAGCTTGTAGTAGTAGAGATAGCTGGTAGTAGTAGAGATAGCTGGTAGTAGTAGAGATAGCTGGTAGTAGTAGAGATAGCTGGTAGTAGTAGAGATAGCTTGTAGTAGTAGAGATAGCTGGTAGTAGTAGAGATAACTGGTAGTAGTAGAGATAGCTGGTAGTAGTAGAGATAGCTTGTAGTAGTAGAGATAGCTGGTAGTAGTAGAGATAACTGGTAGTAGTAGAGATAGCTGGTAGTAGTAGAGATAGCTGGTAGTAGTAGAGATAGCTGGTAGTAGAGATAGCTGGTAGTAGTAGAGATAACTGGTAGTAGTAGAGATAACTGGTAGTAGTAGAGATAGCTGGTAATAGTAGAGATAGCTGGTAGTAGTAGAGATAGCTGGTAGTAGTAGAGATAGCTGGTAGTAGTAGAGATAGCTGGTAGTAGTAGAGATAGCTGGTAGTAGTAGAGATAGCTGGTAGTAGTAGAGATAGCTGGTAGTAGTAGAGATAGCTGGTAGTAGTAGAGATAGCTTGTAGTAGTAGAGATAGCTGGTAGTAGTAGAGATAGCTGGTAGTAGTAGAGATAGCTGGTAGTAGTAGAGATAGCTGGTAGTAGTAGAGATAGCTGGTAGTATTAGAGATAGCTGGTAGTAGTAGAGATAGCTGGTAGTAGTAGAGATAGCTGGTAGTAGTAGAGATAGCTGGTAGTAGTAGAGATAGCTGGTAGTAGTAGAGATAGCTGGTAGTAGTAGAGATAGCTGGTAGTAGTAGAGATAGCTTGTAGTAGTAGAGATAGCTTGTAGTAGTAGAGATAGCTGGTAGTAGTAGAGATAGCTGGTAGTAGTAGAGATAGCTGGTAGTAGTAGAGATAGCTTGTAGTAGTAGAGATAGCTGGTAGTAGTAGAGATAGCTTGTAGTAGTAGAGATAGCTGGTAGTAGTAGAGATAGCTGGTAGTAGTAGAGATAGCTGGTAATAGTAGAGATAGCTGGTAGTAGTAGAGATAGCTTGTAGTAGTAGAGATAGCTGGTAGTAGTAGAGATAACTGGTAGTAGTAGAGATAGCTGGTAGTAGTAGAGATAGCTTGTAGTAGTAGAGATAGCTGGTAGTAGTAGAGATATCTGGTAGTAGTAGAGATAGCTGGTAGTAGTAGAGATAGCTGGTAGTAGTAGAGATAGCTGGTAGTAGTAGAGATAGCTGGTAGTAGTAGAGATAGCTGGTAGTAGTAGAGATAACTGGTAGTAGTAGAGATAGCTGGTAGTAGTAGAGATAGCTTGTAGTAGTAGAGATAGCTTGTAGTAGTAGAGATAGCTGGTAGTAGTAGAGATAGCTTGTAGTAGTAGAGATAGCTGGTAGTAGTAGAGATTGCTGGTAGTAGTAGAGATAGCTGGTAGTAGTAGAGATAGCTGGTAGTAGTAGAGATAGCTTGTAGTAGTAGAGATAGCTGGTAGTAGTAGAGATAACTGGTAGTAGTAGAGATAGCTGGTAGTAGTAGAGATAGCTTGTAGTAGTAGAGATAGCTGGTAGTAGTAGAGATAACTGGTAGTAGTAGAGATAGCTGGTAGTAGTAGAGATAGCTGGTAGTAGTAGAGATAGCTGGTAGTAGTAGAGATAGCTGGTAGTAGTAGAGATAGCTGGTAGTAGTAGAGATAGCTGGTAGTAGTAGAGATAGCTGGTAGTAGTAGAGATAGCTGGTAGTAGTAGAGATAGCTGGTAGTAGTAGAGATAGCTGGTAGTAGTAGAGATAACTGGTAGTAGTAGAGATAGCTGGTAATAGTAGAGATAGCTGGTAGTAGTAAGATAGCTGGTAGTAGTAGAGATAGCTGGTAGTAGTAGAGATAGCTGGTAGTAGTAGAGATAGCTGGTAGTAGTAGAGATAGCTGGTAGTAGTAGAGATAGCTGGTAGTAGTAGAGATAGCTGGTAGTAGTAGAGATAGCTTGTAGTAGTAGAGATAGCTGGTAGTAGTAGAGATAGCTGGTAGTAGTAGAGATAGCTGGTAGTAGTAGAGATAGCTGGTAGTAGTAGAGATAGCTGGTAGTATTAGAGATAGCTGGTAGTAGTAGAGATAGCTGGTAGTAGTAGAGATAGCTGGTAGTAGTAGAGATAGCTGGTAGTAGTAGAGATAGCTGGTAGTAGTAGAGAAAGCTGGTAGTAGTAGAGATAGCTGGTAGTAGTAGAGATAGCTTGTAGTAGTAGAGATAGCTTGTAGTAGTAGAGATAGCTGGTAGTAGTAGAGATAGCTGGTAGTAGTAGAGATAGCTGGTAGTAGTAGAGATAGCTGGTAGTAGTAGAGATAGCTTGTAGTAGTAGAGATAGCTTGTAGTAGTAGAGATAGCTTGTAGTAGTAGAGATAACTGGTAGTAGTAGAGATAGCTTGTAGTAGTAGAGATAGCTGGTAGTAATAGAGATAGCTGATAGTAATAGAGATAGCTTGTAGTAGTAGAGATAGCTGGTAGTAGTAGAGATAGCTGGTAGTAGTAGAGATAGCTGGTAGTAGTAGAGATAGCTGGTAGTAGTAGAGATAGCTTGTAGTAGTAGAGATAGCTGGTAGTAGTAGAGATAGCTGGTAGTAGTAGAGATAGCTGGTAGTAGTAGAGATAGCTTGTAGTAGTAGAGATAGCTGGTAGTAGTAGAGATAGCTGGTAGTAGTAGAGATAGCTGGTAGTAGTAGAGATAGCTGGTAGTAGTAGAGATAGCTGGTAGTAGTAGAGATAGCTTGTAGTAGTAGAGATAGCTGGTAGTAGTAGAGATAGCTGGTAGTAGTAGAGATAGCCTGGTAGTAGTAGAGATAGCTGGTAGTAGTAGAGATAGCTGGTAGTAGTAGAGATAGCGTGTAGTAGTAGAGATAGCTTGTAGTAGTAGAGATAGCTGGTAGTAGTAGAGATAGCTTGTAGTAGTAGAGATAGTAGCTGGTAGTAGTAGAGATAGCTGGTAGTAGTAGAGATAGCTGGTAGTAGTAGAGATAGCTGGTAGTAGTAGAGATAGCTGGTAGTAGTAGAGATAGCTTGTAGTAGTAGAGATAGCTTGTAGTAGTAGAGATAGCTGGTAGTAGTAGAGATAGCTTGTAGTAGTAGAGATAGCTGGTAGTAGTAGAGATAGCTGGTAGTAGTAGAGATAGCTGGTAGTAGTAGAGATAGCTGGTAGTAGTAGAGATAGCTTGTAGTAGTAGAGATAGCTGGTAGTAGTAGAGATAACTGGTAGTAGTAGAGATAGCTGGTAGTAGTAGAGATAGCTTGTAGTAGTAGAGATAGCTGGTAGTAGTAGAGATAGCTGGTAGTAGTAGAGATAGCTGGTAGTAGTAGAGATAGCTGGTAGTAGTAGAGATAGCTGGTAGTAGTAGAGATAGCTGGTAGTAGTAGAGATAGCTGGTAGTAGTAGAGATAGCTGGTAGTAGTAGAGATAGCTTGTAGTAGTAGAGATAACTGGTAGTAGTAGAGATAACTGGTAGTAGTAGAGATAGCTTGTAGTAGTAGAGATAACTGGTAGTAGTAGAGATAACTGGTAGTAGTAGAGATAGCTGGTAGTAGTAGAGATAGCTTGTAGTAGTAGAGATAGCTGGTAGTAGTAGAGATAGCTGGTAGTAGTAGAGATAGCTGGTAGTAGTAGAGATAGCTGGTAGTAGTAGAGATAGCTGGTAGTAGTAGAGATAGCTGGTAGTAGTAGAGATAGCTGGTAGTAGTAGAGATAGCTGGTAGTAGTAGAGATAGCTGGTAATAGTATTCCATTACAGTCATTCATTTTCAATTATGATTATGAAATGCTACTACTGGCTATCCCATCACAGTTTGAGTGCTTAAACTTATCTTGACCTTGAACTGAGAACCAGCAGTTATTGAAGAGATATCTCCTTAATTATAATGCCTCTATCAAAATGGACCTTTTTTTGAGAACTTGCTGCTTCGATTGGTAATAATGTTTGAAATGTGAGGGAGTCAAATAATTTATGACACCAGTTAACGTAAATGGGTGTCGAGCATTATCATGACTGTGAAGTGGATGGCCTCAGGCGGGCATACAACTATTGCAGCCTCTGCTGGTACTTGTGCTCGTGTTCACCCTCGTATTACATCCAAGAGATGTGAAGAGCCTGGAGTTTGCCGATTACAATTCTCTGCTGGATATAAAAAACTCTCTAAATATTCAATCACTCAAAGATATATGGAACACAAACTATAAAAAAAAAGTTAAAAACGTAGATCCCGGCTTATTGAAAGTAAAGAAGCGTGGCAGGAGAGCATGTGTCCATGTAAATCTAAGTAGCCGTAAAGGCAGGATTCCACTACCAGGCATTGTTCTGACTAACGCTAACTCTATAATACACAAGCTAGATGAACTTATTGAACTCAAAATGCCTCTTAAATTTATCACAGATAGTCTGAATCACTGAGTCCTGGCTCTCACCAAATATAACCAGATCCCGGACAGAACTTAATGGATATGACCAAATCAGAAACGACAGGTTGCCAGAAGACAGCAGCAAAACTATTGGCGGCGGAATCCTGGTTTACATTGATAAAAAATGGTCAACAAATAAAAAGCAAATCTTCAACCACACTGATAGCAACTGCGAACTAATGACAATCAAATCTCGACCTCACTGGCTACCATGAGAATTCTCCTCAGTGATAACAATATCATGCTATGCTCCCTTCACTGGACAATCACGCTTGAAAAATTCTAAAATTGCTACAATAAAGACTATCGTAGCTCACGTCAAGGATATGGAGACAAATTACCCTGAAGCTTGTATATGATCATGGGTGATTTTAATCAACTGCCCATCAAACTCAACAACTACTACCAGATCGTAAAAAACCCACACGCAACAACAGAACTTTGGACAAGTGCTTTGTCCGTGTAAAAATGGATATAGCCAATGCTGTCAATTAGGAAACTTAGGAAAATCTGATCACCATGTAATTCACCTAATACCCACCTACAGACCTTTCTCAACCAACAAACCAACAAATATTTCATGCCGTAATTATTCTGATGAAAACTGCAATAATCTCCTTGCCTGTTTTGACACTACAATCTGGGAAAACCTAACCCATGAAGACGACAACATAGACACTCAAACCAACATCATATCAGATTATATCACATTCTGCACAGACCTCTGCATCCCACCTAAAACAGTAAAGATACAACCCAACCAAAAACCCTGGATCAACACAAACATCGAACGCTTAAACGATCAGAAACACTATGCTCATCAAATTGGAAATAAAAAAACTATATCATAAACTGAAAAGAAATGTTAGCACAGCAATCAAAAAATCCAAACAAGAATACTCTGCCAAAATACAGCAGCACCTAGCGAACGAACCTGCCAGAGCGTGGAACCATATTAAAAAACTCAGCGGATTCCCTAGAAATGACACCACCCTTACTACAAGCACAGACTTCAAACCAAATGAGCTCAATAACTTCTTCTGCCGTTTTGAAAAACGAGACATTGGCCAACCAATTGTAGATTCAACAAAAGTGATAGCACCTGTCTTTGAAATTAACGACGACACAGTCTTAAAGCAACTGAAATCTCTAAATCCTAGCAAAGGGCAAGGGCCTGATGGAGTCATCCCTAAAGTCCTAAAACTTTGTGCCTACCAACTAGCAACAGTCACACCAATGGACCCGTACCAATTTGCATACAGAACAAATCGCTAAACTCAAGACGCAGTTATGTGCCTCACAACAACCATAACCAACTTTATTGATAAGGCCCAGACAAACTATGCTGGCTGTCTCTTCCTAGATTTTTCATCAGCCTTCAATACAATGAGAGTAGAATATTTAATCCCTTCACTGCAACACCTTGACTCAAACATTACAAAATGGATTATTAGCTTTCTCAGTAATCATTAATTCTCATTAATTATAACTTACTCTCAGATACACTCATTACCAACACTGGCACCCCTCCAGGATCTGTACTAAGTCCTCTATTGTTTTCATTGTATATTGATGGAATTAGATATAGATGTCAGAACTTTCATGTTTTAAAATATGCGGATGATACTTGTTTGATTGGACTCATAGGTAATTCCTTTGATTTAGATTGTTATTTTTCTGAAGTAAATGGAATAGCTAATCAATGCTCAGATCTGGACCTCCTTTTAAACGCAGGCAAAACTAAAGAAATGTTATTTTCAACTAAACGTGAAAGACCTGTCAGCCCTAGCCTCTTACTTAATGGATCAGTTATTTCTTTCTGTGAGACTACTAAATATCTATGTGTTGAGATTGACCATAAGCTTAGATATGAAGCTCACATCCAAAATGTTGTTCGTAAGGCAAATCAAAGAATCTAATTCTGTATTTGAGTACCAAGCCACTAGCATGCATGCTTTTTAAAGGTTTTATTGTTTCACTTATAACGTATTTTCTACCAGTCCTCTATCTTGCTATTTATCAACAAGATAAGAAGGACATGCGCAAAATATTTAAAGATGCTTCCTTTGTCAGGAGCATTTTTGTAACTCCTGACAAATACCATAGTTATTATACTGATATTTATTAGTGTAGGTAAGCAGCAACCTTATAGGCCCTGTATTTATGGACAGCACACATGCAAATTAAGGGTTTATACTGTGCATGCGCTGAAAGCATGCTTGTGTTATTCCATGGCTTACTCGGAGATGTTTTATTTATTTAGCCTTGGTCTGCTGAGCTAGCAAAATGTAACTTATTGTACTATCTTAAATAATCTGCCGTACAATGCAAAGTGTAGCACAAAGGAGCCGATCATTAAGGCATAACTGATACATTATATCAAGCACTAATCCTTGGCGTGCTAATGATAATTGAAGGATTTTTGATTTAGCTTCAGTTTAATTATTATGAAACAAAAATATAATTGGGAAGATAATTAGTTAGTAATATGTAAATTTAGGCAGCAACTATTAGAGACACAACTGCCTCAACAAAAATAGTGTTCAACAATGTTTATTGCAACAGTGTCCTTTTAATCAATGCTATTCTCCCCCCCCCCCCCCATTTTATTAGCCACTACACTATTCATGTACAATGGTTGTGTCTAGTTATTTACATTACCACAATTAGCAGTAGAAACTTGTGCTATGATTATTTATTTATTATTGGTTTTTAGTTGTGACTATTTATCTGGTCATGGAAAGCAGCATTA
Organism: Membranipora membranacea; assembly: GCA_914767715.1. NCBI lineage: Eukaryota > Metazoa > Bryozoa > Gymnolaemata > Cheilostomatida > Membraniporidae > Membranipora > Membranipora membranacea. The sequence goes on from OU612069.1 coordinate 24,987,111, forward strand.
GAAAAACTGATGGATGTAGAATTATTATTAATTCTATGATTAACATAACTTATACATACTGGAAACTTCAGAATAGGAGTAAGATCATTTTTATGTTTAATAATTATTTATTATCAAATAAATGACATACGTAGCGATGCCATGTGCTTACCAATATTTATCATATGTTTTATAATTAATCTTGGGTTTATGAGTCATGTATAGTCAGCAAACAGTCAGCATCATTGCAAAATATCGACCCTAGCAAATGTTCTACTTATCTGCAAACGGAATTTTTTATGAGCAACCTCAACATTATTGCAACGTGCCAACTCAACAATCCTAACACCCTATATAAGGCAGGGCCCACCGTAGTAAGTTTGTAGTAGCATTTTAGACTTTGGCAGCAAGGGTTTGTCAGGGTAGTAGCACTTTAGACTTTGGCAGCAAGGGTTTGTCAGGGTAGTAGCATTTTAGACTTTGGCAGCAAGGGTTTGTCAGAGTAGTAGCACTTTAGACTTTGGCAGCAAGGGTTTGTCAGAGGAGTAGCATTTTAGACTTTGGCAGCAAGGGTTTGCCATAGTAGTAGTATTTTAGACTTTGGTAGCAAGGGTTTACCAAGAGTATCAATTATAGACATTGGTGGTAAGAGATTATTAAGGTGAAATACAGAGTTCAGGATTACGAGTTGAAGACACGGTGACAGAGACGTACACAAACAGGAATTACAGAGTTCAAGATTACGAGTTGAAGACACGGTGACAGAGATGTACACAAAGAGGAATTACAGAGTTCAAGATTACGAGTTTGAAGACATAGTGACAGGAGCATTCACAAAGAAGAATTACAGACTTCACTAGAATATAGCAAGTACCGTATTATTTTGTAAGGCAATTATTTTTAAGACCTTGAAGATTTATTTATATCTCAAATTTTATGAAGTTAAAGTGTCATATGATTTTGTTTTCAATAAATTCAAAATTCGCAAGAGGCTAATATTTTCTAGCCGGGCAGGTGGCACTTCAGGGTATTTATTGGCATACCTAAAGTGGGGCGTAAAGCAGTTTATTTTGGCAAGTGAGACTGCTTCGCTTGGGTCAAATACTTTAATAAGTTAACATAACTATTGGAGAGCTTGAATCAAAGTCATCCTTTGATGTAATTGAAAGTGATTATTTATAAGGCGGGAATTGAATTTTTTTATCATAAGCAGACTATCAAATTATATGTTATGTAATAGTAAAGCTAATTCTTTGAAGTATCATTTCCCCCCGCAAGTCAGGGTAAGGATAGTCATAGTTCTATCAAGTAGCCTTTTCTGTTCAGAACTGTGAACGGTAGAACGAAGTCTATTTTTGGGTTGCCTTTTGTTAAACAAAGCACTTGATTATTGACATAATAGACTAAATGAGATATTAATCTGGTTTATTAACATAGTATGTAGACATAAACATAGACAGGTCATACATAATTTGTCGCATTCTTGTAAACTTTCCTAACCACGTCATAATAAGGAAGTTACAATAGCACTCAAACTGTGACATGATAGCTGGTAGAAGCATTTCATTATAATCCACTGGTTGATAATAAAATGCTCCCATCAGCTATTCTGGTATAGTTTGAACGCCTTAACTAGGATAAGATCAATGGTTGACGGTGGAGTTATGTTTTTAGTCATACATGGGGAGCTTTCAATGGTTGATTGTTCCAGCCCCCAGCACTCACGGGTGTATACCTCCCCGGTGTACTTGTCTACTGACTGACTCATGGAAATTCATATGACAGCATGGAGAGATATGTTGGCAAGCTGCAAAGACAGCTAAAACTTACTACAGGCGGTACCAGCACTGGGCCGTGTAAGGCTAATTACCCTACCACATTCACTGTATTTAAGAGGGCGGTGATGATGGAAAGGAGAGTGCTGTGGGATGAGAGAACAAAACTCTGAGTAGTGAATAGCGGGCCTGCTAATTGGCACCATTAGCCCTGTCTTTTTTTCGGAATGGTGAGATGGTGCAATCGGTTAGTGCGCTTGTTATTCACTGCAAGGTGATTGCTTCGAGTCCCACCGGGGAAGCTTTCAAAAATTGATTTTTCCAGACCCCAGACCCTCCGGTGCTTTCCTCAAAAATAGTTCTACTTCTGCACGCATAGTCATATTTCAGGCTGTGATATAAGGTTCTGCCCAATACGATTGACCTTATGGATTAAACATTAAGTATAGAAAAAAACGCACATAGTGTCATTGAAATTGGTTTGTTATGCAGAGGCAATAAGAAATATATGCCGTTTGAGTAATATGATGCATGACTCATTGCACATAGAAATTAGGTTGCTGTTCAAACTTGAGCCTCTGACTGTCCATAAGTAGTTGCAGAATCAGTGTGGGAAGCTTATAGCTTAGAGAACATAACTTTAATCATTATATTGCCATGTTTCTTGCATCAGGTCATTGATTTTTATTCTAAACATGACATGGCTCATCGAGCTGTTTCCTTTATATGGCATCATATCCAACAGGTACAGACATAACTTTGCAAATTGGTGGTTGCTGTTGCCACCGCTGTGTGATTTTCTAGTAGCTGTTGTAGATGCAGTAAGAGTTCCAACAAAAAAATGAAACACAAGACTTGATACCATTTATTGGCTCCATTTATTAGATATTAAATTTGATTAAATATAGCTTTCCTCCAAAAATTATGATGTTAAGTTCAAAAATATTTGAAGACCCTTGCTGTCACCTTCTCTTCTCTCTCTTACAGTTAGCCTTGTTGTTGCATTGCATGAAACTGAGCAACCATGTACTCCAAGAGTGCTCTCAGCTCATCAATGCCTACAAAATAAATTGGACATAGATTGTCATAGTCTACATGATGTTCTGTTGATGTTTGGCTATAAATCAGTGGCCTGAGAAAGAACATGACATAAATTAGTCATTTTTTAATAAAAGCTCAACAGATTATATAATTTTTGATTGTATTTATACAACAATGTGAATATAATAAAAATGAAGTTAAAGCAGGAATCACACAGTTACTGGAACAATACTCTCTTAATCATCGTAGTGAGCATGATTGGAAATTTTGTTTCAACTATAGATAAGATAAATATAGGTCAACATCATATCAAAATGCAACCATTATTAGTATCAACACTTACTTAGGCATATTGTTTTAGCATACCACACTTCACCAGCACAGCATGTATAATGCTGTGTCGGGCACGGAAGCTGCTCCTGGTAGTATGTTGTGTCTTGCCAATATCTGGTCGAATATCTGTAAACAGAACAACAATAATCAAAAATACTAATTTCATTTTAGGCTGCAAATTAAGAGACAAGGCAACTATCATATACACTGTCTCGCAGAGGAGGATCTGCCCTGTAATTACAGAAGATAACAACTAAAAACTCTAAACAAGCTGCAAAGCCATGTAAATTTCAGTTTGTCGACGTATCATAAAAAAGACTAACTGGTTTTCCTTAACACAAAATGATCAGATCAAGTCCATTGAATAATTGCCTAAGCAGTAACGTTTTTATTTCATATATTATGTGTACATAGACTATAAGCTACTGAGGATAGCAAAATAATAAGAAGTCTTTAAATGTAAAGTGTGTCAACAGAGGATGATTCAAACACATGAAATAATTGGGTAAACTGTGCTGCTTAAATCACATCAAACTTCAACCGCAGAGCAACATAGCGTCAAATATAATGCTGCGCCCTAAAGGTATAGTAACGCACCTTTATTTCTCAGTCTTTGAACAGAGATAGAAAGTTTCGATTTTAACCAACATGTTGACCCACAATTGTGTGGGATAACCAAATTTATTGTGGTTCTGATCAGCGGATGTAAAACTATCATAGGACTCACCTGGATAACGATCTATATCTAGTGCATCTATCCCAACCCAAGAATCCACAGCTGTAAGTATATTTGTTAGAGTAATAGTATTTGTATTTTATGCTGACAGAGTGGGTTCTACTTTTTACAGCAACAGCTTTCACTTTGCAACATGTTTTCCCACCAGTTGTGTCCCTCCTTACTTTGTGATGGTGGTAGTTGAAGTAAGGGAAGTTTACAAAGGGAAAAGGTCGAACTGGTGCGATTGCTGTTGGTTTGGTTGTTGTTGGTGCACTTGTTGTTGGTGGTGTGGTTGTTGTTGGTGTGGTTGTTGTTGGTGTGGTTGTTGTTGGTGTGGTTGTTGTTGGTGTGGTCGTTGTTGGTGTGGTAGTTGTTGGTGTGGTCGTTGTTGGTGTGGTTGTAGGGGGTAGGGTCTGTCCAAGCTCTTCTGCAGCTTCCTCAACAAGGATGTGAGCCTTACTGTTGAAATCACTCTATAATAATAATGAATAAAAAATATATAACATCTTGCTGCATGCATGTGAGCCTTACTGTTGAAAGAACTCTAATGAAAATATACAAAATATGAAATGATACAAGACTAACACCATATGCTAAGTTGACTTCCACTGTGTGTCAATGTATAACAATAAGGTTCATATTGATTGGTTTTTCAAATCAAAATATCATTTTACCACTGACCATTAATATTACAATCAGCTTATTTTTTAAACAATCAAAATTTTCAAAATTTTCAAGCATTAATGTTATGGACAGATCTTTTGGACAGATTCAAGTTTATGCTTGGAGAGTTTGTTATTGCGCTCTGATATTTACTTGTGGACAGAGGCTGCATCTTAAAGCATAGCAGATTGATTTAACCACCCTGTTTTTAGACTTCTGTACCAGGGTAGCAGGCTCTACCATTCCAAGACTACATTCTTAAGAGCACTCACCTTCAAGCTCTGTGGAACGCTCGGGTTTTCGAGAAATGTGTTGATTTCTTTCAGCAGAGCTTCTCCCTCAGCTAAGTTAGTAGCTATTGCTTCATCAATCTCATACCCTGAGATATCAGAGATTAAAAGAAACAAAACAAACGCTGAGTAGACTGTTGAAAGCCCCATCCTATTCTCAGATCAAGCGTTGTCTACTGATGTGGATGGCGTTTAAATTAAGCTAACAGAGAAATACTATCTACTTTATACCATTGTGAGAGCACCTTCCATTCTTACAGCTAACATGTGGGCCAATATGATTGGATCTTGGTATAGAGGACCAAGGTCAAGGTCATTGGTAATCAATCACTGTGAGATGAGTTTATGGAAACGGTATTTCTATTTACAACCAAAGCCCATCCAGCCACCCAAATTGGTTGGGCTTTGGTTGTTTTCAATCTAACATGTAATGCATGGCTTGGGTACTCATTAAAGTTTCGGTCCCGAACAACAAACTTCATATTAGGTGCAGGCCATCATTTCCTGAGATTTTAGACAGTTAAGCTAAAACACAAAGGCTGAGGAAGACGAAAAACTTCGGGCAAAACCATGTATGTATGAGACTTTCTCATATCAAAGGTGCCTGCTTTCTTGTACAGTGATAACACGCTGTGTGTCACAAATAATTCGCATTTCGCGGAAAAAACTTGCCAGTTAAGGATTGCAGAAATTATGCCTCAGCAGCAAACATCCATGCCTGCTTGCTTAAACTATAAACTTATCTAAGCCAAGCAAAACAAACTTTGTTCTAAGTTCTAAATCTTGATCTATCATCCTGTTTTAAGATAACCTGTATTTTGAGGTCCCTGATGGTATATCTAACCCTATATATGGATTCTCCATGTCTTTTTACAGCTATAATAAGTCTGTAAGTTTAAATCTCTGAGACCATCCTGTGAGGAATAATGACCTGAAACAGATGTGCTGACTTTTTTTGTTAGAACATTTTATATTTAGGAAACCCCCCTTCAGGATGACGTATGGGCGGTGGTAAACAATTTTTGTCACCCAATTCTATAGAATTGGGTAACGAAACAACTTAACTATCGTTTTAACTCCTTGACATATACAATCAGAAAATTCAAGCATGTCAGCTCCATGGCATTTGTACATAGTTAGCACACAATATTTTATATCAAGGCACAATCTGATCTGATCCATTTGTTTATTATAAACATCTGTTTATCCTAGTAGTGATGTGAGTGTTAATACCCATGCTTTCTTAGAGATGAATGAATTTGCCATGAGCAGTTGATAAAACATTGACCTGCCTCAGTTACCATGCTGGAGACGATCTATGACAATAGTGATAAAGGAAGCTCCTATTTGATCCCTAATCCTGACCACAAGCTAGTTGATTCTAGATATCCATTTTAGTTTTGATTCTTAACAATGCAAGGTCATTTTGGCTCATTCTGAAGCTGACTAGCAGGAAAATCGGCTGTGTCCAGTTTCAATTTCATGGATGCTTTAACCTGATTGCCATATAAAGGTTTTGAATTTATCAATTGATTTGATTGATCAGACAGTTGAACGACTGTTCAATCTATCACTGGAAAAGTGTACACAATGCCATTACAGCCCTCAGACTGTCAGCTATTCATCAGCTGATATAAGCTTGGTATATTCCTGCTGCTCTTTCAGTTTCCTATGCTATGACCAGTAAATAGTACAGGGTCATCTGCATTGCAACCTCGTGCTATAAATAGTAAATCAGGAAGAGTTAAAGGAAACAGTATCCTTGAATTTCGTCTAAACTCAAGGATTGTTCCGTGTTGATGCCTGATCAGAGTATCAATAGGACACCTTGGTTTCCTACATCTGCATACAGATCAGTGTTATCTTACAAATGTGGAATCAATATCAAAGCTTCCAGGTGTTTTGCTATATTATATTTTCACATTGTCTGAGAATCTAAGGACCGATCCCGTCTTACAATATCTAAGATTGATTGTTTTATCCCATTAATACTACATCGAAAGCAGAGGTTTTGTGAAAGTGGACGCAGAAAAATTAAAAAAATTAAAAAAATCCTCATTATAAGATAATGCACATGTGGGGAATATTAGGCACACAATAGCAGCATAAACATTTAATTTAAATGTGGCTGTGAGACTTTGATTGACAGAAATTTTCTTTAGGAAAGGTCAAACTGGATTATTTCTCCGGTTCCAACAACATATCCTTGTCTGCTTCAGTATATTGCAATGTCCCCCGGGATGATATAGCAGCATAAACATGTACATGAATGAGTACCGGTTTCATGGTGGCCAGTCGCAAATTTTAAGTGCTCTTAGAAAATTTAAAATTATATCTAATTTATTGATATTTAACCTTTACACAATCAAATCTTAACGTTGCAAATTTAACAAAGAGTGTTTGTTCAGTGTCAGAGAGTATTTGTTCAGTACCAAAGAGTATTTTGTTCAGTACAAAGATTACTTGTTCATAACAAAGAGATATTGTTCACTCTTTGTCTTGACTTGGAGCAACTCCTTGCTTGGAGTTAGCTTGGAGCCTGGAATGGATTTGAAACAAACTGGAGTGGAAACAAACTGTACTGGAAAAGAACTGGACTGGAAACAAACTGGATTGGAAACAACTAAAAATTAAGCTGGTGAAATCTTACACTTGAGATCCTGTGGTGGCTGTAAACCATGGAGAGGGACATCTGAGTCAGTGGTTTGACTCCTTGATTGGAAACTTCGCTTTCTTTGGAAGAGAATTGGATTCCCAGCCCAGGCTCCCCAGAGTAAAATTTTTCCCGCCATTCCCCGGAAACGCAAAATGGTGTACCCAGTGGCAACCAAAGCATTTCTGTTCATAGTGATGGTTGGATCCTTACACAACATCACAAGAGAGATCCACCAGAACGGAAACATACCACCAGAGCTTTTTGGGAGTAGTGGTAAGAATCTACTCTCATGTGCCATTGTTCAACAGCAGGTCATACACACCATTTCATTGACAAGAAAATACGAGGTGAGAGGAACACTTGGAAAATTATGTAGTAGGCAATCCTTGCTCAAGCCCATCAGTCATAACCAGGCCATAGCCATTTCCCTGCTTGTGTTGATTCTATTTGGAGATGTAGAACAAAACCCTGGACCAGGTATACGATTCCCATGTGGGATATGTAGCAAAGCTGTCAGGTCAAACCAGAAAGGAGTGGCATGTGACAGGTGCGATGTATGGTTCCATACAAAGTGCATGGCTATGAATACCAGGATATACGAGAGTTTGAGAAATGTGAGTTGGGAATGCTTACAATGTGGTTCGCCAAATTTTTCAAGCACCTTTTTCGATGATCATGATACCAATACTAACAGGTATGAAAACACATTCAGCAGCCAATCATTGCATACCATCCCTAGCCTTGATAGTGAAGACCCAAACCCCATAGCCCAGTCTTCGCCCTAACAGAAGAAGCAACATCATCACCGACTAGACAGTCCTCTCAAAGTTGTCAACTTGAACCTTCAGAGCATCAACAACAAAAAAGCAGAACTCCTTCTGATGCTGCAGAGAGACGATCCTGACATAATTGTAGGAACAGAAAATAGGCTCAAACAGGAAGTAAGGAATGTGGAGATATTCCCATCTTCGTACACCATCTACAGAAGAGATCGTGCTGACGGGTATGGCGGTGTGCTGCTCGCCATCAAAACTGACTACATATCCGAACTTGTAACCCCACCAAACCCTGACAAAGACATTGAAGGTGTCCTCGCAAAGATCACCCTCACAAACGCTACAAAGCTCTTTATCAGTGCCGTCTATCGCCCACCTAGTACAGATGTCCTCTATGCTGAGAAGATCACCAACTTTCTGCACAGTGTCATCAAGAAACTCCCTAAGGCAGTACACTGGATCCTGGGGGATTTCAACTTGCCTGCCGTAGACTGGCAGACCAGGTCAATAGAAAGTCATCAGTACGCTAAAGATGTCAATCAAACTTTTCACAGCAGACTAGAACATGTTGTCACTGGAACAACTCGAGGTGACAATATACTGGACCTTTATTTCACAAACCGCCCTACTCTTGTGACAAAATGCAAGATACGGCCATGACTGAGCAACCATCATGCTGTGTATATAGAAGCCTGTGTGTGCCAAGAAAATCAAACCGATATCTAGAAAGATTCACTTGTGGAGGAAAGCTGACATAGATCAACTGAAAGCTACTTGTACTCTAATGGCTGAGGACTTTTACAACACATTCACCACCAACTCACCTGTTGCCAGTATGTGGCACTCCCAAAACATCGACTACTGGACATGGAAGAAAAATGTGTACCGTCAAAAATGTCATCAACAAAATACCATCAGCCCTGGGTGACTAAGAAAGTAAAGAGACTAAGCAAGAGGAAGAGACGATGGTTTAGGATATATAAACTCACTGGGAAACAGTGTGACAAGGAGGCATTTGACACCCTGAAGAAAGAGACCCGAAGAGCACGCAAGCAAGCGTACAATGGCTACTTGAATGAGATGTTCACAGAAAAGGGTGGACAAAAGAGATCCTGGGGCTATATCAAGTCCAAAAAAACTGAAAACTCTGGAGTAGCACCACTCAAAGATGAAAGAGGTATCACAGTTTCCAGCAGCGAAGGAAGGTCGGAGATCCTGAAAAGACAGTTTACTTCAGTTTTTGGACCAAAGGACTCTCTACCCATGCCAAACATCAAATGGAGTTTCCCACCAATGCAGCAGACTTTTCCCCAGATAGAGTTAAAAAGCTACTAAAAGACCTAAATGATCACAAGTCAAAGGGCCCAGACAATATCTCAGCAAAGCTGTTGAAATCTCTTGCTGATGAGCTGTCCCCTGTACTGGCTTTTCTCTTTCAAGCCACGCTTGCCCAAGGATAAATTCCCTCAGACTGGACTCATGCAAAAGTCACCCCTATCTACAAGAAAGGAGACAGATCACTACCTAAAAACTACAGACCGAAGGAAGGAAGGAAGAACAGGTCATGTAAAAGGCAGCTAATACTCACCACAAATGACCTACACAGTACTCTTGAAAAGAATGGGCAAACAGACCTAATCAGCTTCTCGATATCTCAAAAGCTTTTGATAAGGTACCTCACTCTCTTTTACTTGAGAAGCTCAAGTCCTATGGTATTGATAACAAAATCATACAATGGGTTACATTACAGCATTCTTGAGTAACCGAACCCAAGAAGTACTGGTCGAAGGAAGGAGCTCAACAAACTCCGAAGTCACTTCTGGTGTTCCACAAGGAAGTGTACTTGGGCCCCTGCTCTTCTTCTTATTTTTTAATGACATGCCGAACTATGTCACCAATGGCTCTACTGTGCGGTTGTTTGCGTACGATGCTGTGTTATATAAGAGAATCGACGGACCAGATGACTCTGCACTGCTACAGGATGACCTCAACTCGTTGCTGAAGTGGGAGAGAGACTGGGGGATGAGCTTTCACCCAAGTAAGTGTAACCTACTCCGAGTTTCCCGAAAGCAGACAGTTGCAGATTACTACATCAGAGGCCATCACCTGGAGCTCGTCGAATCTGCTAAATACCTAAGCGTCACCCTCACGAAAGATATGACCTGGAAACAGCATGTAAAATCTGTTGCTGGAAAGGCAAACAACACCCTGTCCTTTCTCCAGCGAAATATCTCAGACTGCCCACAGAACCTCAAAGCGCTTAGCTATAAAACACTCATATGCCCACAGGTCGAATACTGCATGGAACCCCCATCATCAAAACCAGATCAAACAACTAGAATCCATCCAAAATCGACCAGCCCGCTTCACCTGTAGTAACTAGAAATATTCAGCTCGGGTGGGAGAGCCTACAGGCCATGCAGAAGAAAGATATGCAAAGTTGTACTGCTATACAAGATAATGAACCACCATATCGACATACGACTGGTACTGAGAACATCTGCTGTCCATCCAGAGAAGCTAACCCAGCTCCACTGCAGAAAACTGGCCTTTCAGAGATCATATGTGCCAGATACCGTAGTGCTATGGAACAGCCTCCCTACCAGTCTGACATCTGTGGTCACCGTGGATGCATTTAGATCAGGTGCAACTGGCGCCCTGGTGCATTCTAAGATAGATCTATGCTCTTCTCATTATTCCAACACCCAGAGGCACAAGCACAGACGCACAGATGATTTTAGATGAGACCACAGATTTCGTTTGCTCACAGATCAACGTAAGAAACGTAAGATATAAATAGTGAAATTGAATGATGTTGGACATATTTTATAAAAATATTAATAAAGTGATACCAGCTTTGGTCTATTGCATTAATGAGATAGTTAATGTTACCTCGTCTCAATTTTTCTCTCTATGTTTTGAACACTACAGGTTTTGCAGCATCAAAAGGGAGAGGGGAGGGGCTTACAGCTCAGCGATGTTGTTATTACAAAGTATGGTTGCTACACCTGTGCCAAGTTACTAGAAGCTATTATCCACCACAGCCCAATCAATATCGATGGCTGACTGAGCTTGGGTTAACAATGGCGTGCCCATCAGCAATCTGGGCAGAGTTTGATCAATTAAACTGGTTTTGAACAAAACTCGCCATTCTTGATTTGAGGAATGAACAATGGCATAATTTGTGTCTGAATGCTTGATGAACTTGTCTTAGCATTATTATGTTAAGTGTCAGAGATTTTAGCCTTGTTCCCTACTTGAAAGTCGATATTTCCTTGTTTTTGTAGCTGACAGTAAGCTTAGGATTAGGAACAAAGCTACATGGTCTGAAACTTTGCAGATGGTGATGTCAAGAGCTGCTTTCAAATATTCGCAGATTTCCCCTGTAAGAGCACGCCGTGTTACTCTAGTTGGTATGTATTTAGATAATGGAGTGTAGGTGGAAATGAGGTGTATAATGACATGATCAGACTTGCCAAGCTTAGCAAGTTGAAAGCTCTGTTTGAAGGCATCGTTGATTCTTATGAAGCATTTATCCAAAATACGATTGTGACAGGTGGCAGTTTTCAGTGTTTGGTAGTATCCATCCAATTTGAAAGGTAGCTTATTGAAATCACCCAGCACAATGATACAGGAATCTGGGTGCTCGTTTTCTAGCCCTTTAACATGTGATGATATTGTCCAAGCAGTATTTTTAGCATTGTCTTTTAATCTAGAATCGGCATTGAAAGGAGCGGAGCATGACAGAGATATTATTGATGAAAATTCTCTAGGAAGCCAGTGAGGTCTGGATTTAATTGTCAAAATTTCACGGTGGGGATCGTTATAGTTGTAAAATATATAATTATTAATCAACAATTTATTGTCAACATGGACTAGAACGCCACCTTCACAAGATTTCCTAGATACTTTAGGACGTCTGTCAATACGCAACTGTTCATATCCATCAATCACTGATCCGGCGTGAGATATATCGGGCGATATCCAAGATTCCGTAATGCTATCTAATTGTGATTTATTCTACAACCATGTGTATTGTAGAAGGCCATGTAGTTCATCTAGTTTGTTGGGCATGGATTGAGCACTAGTTAGTATGATAGCTGGTAGGGGTACTCCGCCTATTTTGGTACTATGATTCACCCTCACACCACTATGTCAGCCTCTTCCGAGAAGTTCAGGGTCAATTTTCTTTACTTGGTGCTTGTAGTTATTAATCCAAATGTATTTCAGTTGCTATTGATTCATAGTATTTTTTATGTCCGACAGAGATTAATGATCCATATGTTCCAGGCAGGGGCGTATGGAGTACCCCTGAACCCCAGGCCTATCTGTAGTCGAATTTATAACCCCAGATTTTCTTTCCCAACCCCAGATCTAATCAATCCCCGAAAATCTGGGGTTGAGAAATATAACAGACTAAAGACATGCTCAAACTCACCACCCGCTTATGACCTTGAATGGGTCTATGAGCGTGGCAATCTTGTTATCACTAGGTTAACAGGCTACCATCATATTTCATTGGCTATTTTAGCGCTCTAATGTTTTGTTTGGTAGAATGTAATACAATTTAGAGTTCACATAAAGTTCATGAAGCATGAAGATCCGAATGAAACTGTTGCAGCTATTATACAATACAGCTAACAGAACTGAGCACGCCACTCCTCCAATCCAAGTATTTATTAACTCCTTGATCCCATTCTACCCTAATCACATCCCACTGAGTTATGTTTGCAAGCCAAGTGAAAGTAGAATCATCATATTGAGGTGTAATACCCATGGTGGTCCAAATTGCATACATGATACTGAGTACATGTCACTACACATTACTAGTTGGCTCTTGACTGCCTGAAGGGCACGGGCCACCTTATCATACTGGTTGTGGGGTGGGGAAGAAGAGGAGGCATCTCTTTTTTTTCCGCAAAGTTGAAATTCAGCCCCAGATCAGTGAGCTCAACCCCAAATCTTTTCTACCCCAGATTTTTACTTGCCAACCCCAGAACCAAAAATTTTCGTGTGTCATGCAGAACCGATATGGGATTTAATAATAAACTCAAAACGCCCCTGGTTCCAGGCTTTTCACTCCTCTTAGTTGGTATATGAGGGTGATTGTAAACACCAGCATAAAGAAGGCAGCAATAGCTGTGCCAATATGTGAACAGTTAATTTATAGTGAAATGAATACTGGATTACAGAGAGCACTTGAAAAGACAACCTTACTCTGCTTCGGGATGTGGCGTGTGACAAAACATCTGATTTTAATCAAGCAAGAGCCAACTGCCAACTGAATACAAGAACCTGACTTTGCTCTGCATTCCCCCTTGTTAAGCGATGCATGACCTTACTGAACCTGTTGACTGAATGTTTTCCGGACTCAAATTGACGACCCTTATCGATGGTACACTAACAGCCACAAGCACATAGACACGATGAAGCGGTGTAAGATTGCTATCAGGAAACAAGATGGACAGAGGAAAATCTGAATATGAAGCAAGAGACATTGCTGACGACATTAAATTGAATTATAGTAGATGGGATTAACAATGAATGGAGTAGCAATCTGTCTACAACAGGAGTGGCAAGGTAAAATTATTAGAACATGTTTGTAGAAAGTCAGACAAATTACATCATCGTCTCATCCTATACCACGTTTGTTTCGCAGAAGCGAGAAAAAATATTGTCATTTGTATAAATGATGCATGACTCATTTGACATAGAAATTAGGTTACTGTTCACTCCTGAGCCTCTGACTTTCTACAAGAAGTTCCAAAATCAATGTGGGATGCTTATTGCTAAGAGAACATAGCTTTTATCGTTATATGGTCATGTTGCTCGCTATATTGTATTAGATCAATGATTTTAAATGTATAGGATACATGGCTTATTGACCTGTATCGTTTTTTAAGGCATCATATCCAACAGCTTCGGATGTAACTTTTAATTTTGGTGTTGGTTGTCGCTAGGCCCTTGCTTTGTGATTTGTGAGTAGCTTTCATAATTGTAGCTGCAGTAAGAGTTACAGAAAAACACTGAAACAAATGAATTGATAGAATCATTTGTTGATCCCGTTTATTTGCTACAAATAAATCAAGTTATATTTAGATATGGCTTTTCTTCAAAGATCATGATGTTAAGTTCAATAGTCTTTGAAAAAGGTTGCTGTCGCCTTCACTTCTCTGTTTCACAGGGAGCCTTGTTGTAGCATAGCATTAAACTGAGCAATCATGTACTCCAAGAGTGCACTCAGCTCATCAATACCTACAAAATAAATTGGGTTGAAATCGTTTGTTTTAGTCTTTTGCAGATACTAGTACTATACTGACCTGACATGCGTAGTGATTTATTCTTAAAGGGCAACCAAGGTTTGGCAGCAATGCATGAATGGGTAGCAAATAATGTGCTGGGCAGCATCAGCTTTGTGCATTACGCGATGCAAAACTCAAAGTAGTTGCTGACTCTAAGCTGGGTAACACTTCAGTTTAGGGGAGGCTGTAATGATTATAGAGCACAGGCTAAATAATAACAGGAACAGGAAACTGCTATGTGGTATTCTCTTTTAGCTGAGTTTGAGTACCTGATGGAAGAAATGTTTCACAAGAATTCTGGCTGAATAATCATCCGAATTATATTTTATCTTTTTCCCCATGCAGAAGGTGCAATCTGCTATTAATCAATGGTCATCAATGCGAAGTTGTTTGAAACCTTGGTTGCCCTTTAAAAAAGACCCAAAAAGATTTAAGAATTTTTTGTAGGATGGAAATGGCTGTCATGTGCTGCCATTACCTCAGCAATTAGAAACTAGAATTAAGACAAACCAGGAATCATCAAGTGTAACAATATGGTTCCAGGGTGGCAGGGTGGCGTAGTGGTTAGGATTCGTGCATCTCAATCTGAGAGTTGCAGGTTCGAATCCTGGTCACTACACATGCTGCTAAAGGAGGTGAGTTCTCCGGTTAAACCCTAGCTTGCCCACTCCTACCTTGTACAGGAGTGCGCTAAATAGATGTGATAAATCTTATTCCAAATACTGTAAGCATATTTTCATTTGCCTGAAAGGGCCTTGAATAGCAAAATAAAGTTGATATAAAAAAAAAAAAAAAAAATCATCCCAGTAAGCATGATTGAAAACTTTGAATCATCAATTATCTATTATTTTACTGGGGTGGATTGTCATAAGGGAGTGGCACTTCCAAATTTTAGGATCTGACTCATCTATTTTCAATTATATTTGCTTTTTCACAGTTTACAGTACTTTGATTTTGTGTTCAATTTGAACCTACATTGAGTAATGATGTTTGTCAGAAAGTCATTATAGATCCAGCATTGGCTTTTTGAAAACAGAATGGACCCACTGGTCAACACAATGTTATAATTAAATGCAAACAATCGGTTGGCTGAATGAAAGGGCATACTCTATTCAAAGCCTCATAAAAAAACATGAAAAGGACCCACAATTCGGATTGCTAAGCCAAATCCTATTGTCTTATTTAACTAATGCTGTGAATGTAATGATAGCATCAACACTTACTAAGGCATATTGTTTTAGCATACCACACTTCACCAGCACAGCATACATAATGCTGTGTCGGGCACGGAAGCTGCTCCTGGTAGTATGTTGTGTCTTGCCAATATCTGGTCGAATATCTGTAAGCAGAACAACAATTATCAAACAAACTAATATCATTTTAGGCTGAAAATTAAGAGACAAGGCAACTATCATATACACTGTCTCGCAGAGGAGGATCTGCCCTGTAATTACAGAAGATAACAACCAAAAACTCTAAAACAAGCTGCAAAGCCATGTAAATTTCAGTTTGTCGACGTATCATAAAAAAGACTAACTGGTTTTCCTTAACACAAAATGATCAGATCAAGTCCATTGAATAATTGCCAAAGCAGTAACGCTTTTGATTTCATATAATATGTGTACATAGAGTATAAGCTACTAAGGATAGCAAAATAGTAAGAGGTCTTTAAACGTAAAGTGTGTCAACAGAGGAGGATTCAAACACACGAAACAATTGGGTAAAATGTGCTGCTTAAATCACATCAAACATGCTTCGGAAGGAAACTTCAACCGCAGAGCAACATAGCGTCAAATATAACGCTGCGCCCTTAAGGTATATTAACGCACCTTTATTTCTCAGTCTTTGAACAGAGATAGAAAATTTCGATTTTAACCAACATGTTGACCCACAATTGTGTGGGATATCCAAATTAATTGTGGTTCTGATCAGCATATGTAAAACTATCATAGGACTCACCTGGATGACGATCTATATCTAGCACATCTATCCCAACCCCACCAACCACAGCTGATAGTATATCTGTTAGAGTAATAGTATTGGTATTTTATGCTGACAGAGTGGGTTCTACTTTTTACAGCAACAGCTTTCACTTTGCAACATGTTTTCCCACCACTTGTGTCCTTGCGTACTCTGAAGTGGTTGTAATAATAGAGGTAAACATAGTGTAGGTAGTTAAAAGGTGTAACTGGAAACCTCTCTGTTGCAGTAGCTACAGTAGTTGTTGGTGTGGTTGTTGTTTGTTTGGTTGTTGCTGATGTGGTCCTTGTTGGTGATGTTGTTGTTGTAGTTGGTGCGGTTGTTGTCTGTGTGGTTGTTGTTGGCGTGGTTGTTGTTGGTGTGGTTGTTGTCGTAGTTGGTGTGGTTGTTGTTTGTGTGGTTGTTGTTGGTGTGGTTGTTGTTGTGGTTGGTGTGGTTGTTGTTGGTGTGGTTGTTGACGTAGTTGGTGTGGCTGTTGTTTGTGTGGTTGTTGTTGACGTGGTTGTTATTGGTGTGGTTGTTGTCGTAGTTGGTGTGGTTGTTGTTTGTGTGGTTGTTGTTGGTGTGGTTGTTGTTGTGGTTGCTATGGTTGTTGTTGGTGTGGTTGCTGTCGTTGTTGGTGTGGTTGCTGTCGTAGTTGGTGTGGTTGTTGTCGGATCAGTTGTTGTTGGTTTGGTTGTAGGGGGTAGGGTCTGTCCAAGCTCCTCTGCAGCCTTCTCAACAAGGATGTGAGCCTTACTGTTGAAAGAGCTCTTATAAAAATATAAAACAACATAAAACTTAGAAACTTAGAATTATCTCCTCACTGGTGATAGGGAGACAACTTGAATTCAAGTTGGATTCAGTTGGATTTCCCCATTAAAATGGGATTTCCATTGATTATTTATTGATTATTCAATATAGATACCAAGGGCGCGAATTTACCTAATTAACACCAACCCATAATATTTTTATATTGTTTTTTTTTTCAAATCAGGACATTGTTCTTCCTTTGGCCATAAATTTTACTATCAGTTGATGGTTCAAATTATCAGCATTTTCAAGCAGCGTATGTAACATGTGTTATGGAAGAATTCTTTAAACAAAGTCATTTTCAAACATAACTAATTTATTTACAATATCCCTCTGCTTGTGGGCTTTCGCATCACGCCCTGTTTCAGACTTTTATGACAGGGTAGCAGGCTACAAAAATACAAAACTCCATTATTGAAAGCACTCACCTTCAAGCTCTGTGGGACACTTGGGTTGTCCATGAATGTGTTGATATCTTTCAGCAGAGCTTCTCCCTCAGCTATGTTACTAGCTATATCTTCATCAATCTCATACCCTGAGGTATTAGAGATTAAAACACACAAAACAAGCGCTGAGTAGACTGTTGAAAACCCCATCATATTATCAAGTGAAGTATCACGTTCCGTTGTGAATTTCTAATAAACTAAGCAAGCAACAGTATACAATGTATTTTATATCAATATCAGAAGACCTTTGATTCATCAATCAATATGTGGACCATCATGATTGGATCTTCATTAGTATTGAGGTCAAATATAAAGGTGAATGGTATTATAGGTATATGCAGTCGCCATACACAATGGAGAAACAAAACTATTAAGAGTTTATGTGTGAAGAGCGTTGGCACTGTGATTTCAGAGCATAATTATTTTTAATTCCAGACCATCCCTGACACAATGTTACGATCTGAAAGCTTGATGCAGGTTGACCTATTCCTTTACATCAGATACCATTTTTAAAGCTTAAATCTGTGAGGATATTTGACTTTTTAAAGATTCCTATATTCAAATCCTATACATTCGCCAGTTGAAAAATGATGTGGGTTAAAATGTCGGTTAAAATCGCAAGTCTTTGTCTCTGTCCAATGACTGAAAGATTAAGGTGCCTCAAAGGCGCGGCCGCCATTTCCGGCTCCAAATTGCTCTCAGTTTGACGGTCAGATCGGAGCACACCTTGGTAGTCAGTTGAGCCCAGTAGTTGGTAGACTGCAGTGGGATTCGGGCCTGAGACGGCGCTTGCGCGTCAGAGGGCAGGCGCTCTAACCAACAGAGCTACTTTCTACTAAATACTAAACACCTATACAATATTCAAAATGGGATTTCATAGCAACAATTGGAATGAGCCAATACTGTTGCTGAGGCAATAGATTAAGTCTGGTAAAGCTCGCCAACACAGTGTCTAGTCCCTAACATCGTTAGAAAATTTAAGGCCGTATCGAAAATGATAGACCAGTAAGAGCTGTAAGAACAGTGAATGAGTAAGAGTAAGTACCAAGTGCATTTCAATTGTCACTATCAATTTTCATTACCAGACATTGTTTATTCTGCAAAGGCATAGACAATTATGGGGCTCATGTAGTCACTTTCAACAATGCATCCATTTCTGTTTTATGATATCTGATTGATTACATCAATTTTAAGATTGTTCATATATTATAAACACTAGAAGCTTTTGCTTTGCAACAGTATGTGGTTGACAGATGAACAAATCTAGTGACCACCAAGTATAGATGCTGCAGGTAGTGGTTTCCCTATTCACGACCAACATGGGGGGCTTACTGGGCTTTGGGCTATAACCGAACAACAAAATCAGTCACCTTGGCAGAGTTTTAGCATATGACCTAGCTATTACCATTAAGAACAACTGGCCAACCTTGGTTTAATGAAACAACAGTTATCTAATTTTTGTCAGAGTCCTCGGAGAAGGTTTTCTCTCTTCCTCATGCATTGTTCTTTTAAGGCGTGTAAAGTTTCAGGAATTGTATGTAGCCTTGTTCCCAATATTATGTGCAATGTTTGTTATGGGGTTCATTAGTGCTTCGGTCATTAATAGCAAAGTTTTGAAGATTGTGAACAAGCCATCAACGCCTGATATATTACACAATAAAGCTAAAAGCAAAGGCTGAGGAAGAGAGAGAACCTTCATCTAGAATCTCGGCACTAACAAATATTTTTTGTTTCCTCAATATCAAGGATTGCAAAATTTTTGTTTGTTGAATACAAGCTTTTCATCGCCAAAATTCTAGAGTTTGCAGAAAAGTTATGATAGTTTACCAAATGTAGAAACACTGACAAGACTTTGTAGCGAAATGCAAACATCTGACTTAAACCTAAATCTTTACATGAAAATTCGCACATTCACATGGCATGAGATACCACAATGATGACTGGATTCGAAGCTAGACAATTCCTATTTGGCATCAGGTTTCTGTCAGAATTAAATGTTAACAAGTATCATACATATTGGCATGAAACCATCTAAATGACCATCAAATATCTTCTTCATAGCATCATAACCAATAACAGCTGTTAGAAGTACCATACCAATTTTATGATTAAGGAAAGGTTCTATAAACAATTGGTCAGGTTCGCCATTTGTTCATGTTATTTTATCATCACATTTGTGGGTTAAATTCACTGTGTGTCATTGGAGCAACGCAAATTTTACAATGAGCAGTTATTGAAGATTGATCGGCCTGAATTTCCGTACTGGATAATATCTGAAGAATTTTGTAAAGAGCAAACCATGACAAGTGATAAAAGGGTTTTCTGCTTGGTCCCCCGTTTTAACATGACATGTACCACAGCACTCATGCAGACCCTACAGCACAGTTTTATAGGCCTTGAATTTTGCAAGACATGTCCAATGAAACACCTGGCACATGTCTTAGAACTCCTGTCGCCACGACGTGAGCAATAGTTATAGTGCCTATTCAGAACAGAATAAATTTTGTGTTTTATGTATGTATGTTTTGTATTCGTCTCAATCTCTGAGAAATAAAATGTCTCTGTAGGGTGCTCTTATAAATGTCTAAAAATCATTGATTCTAAAAATATACTGGTAATAAAAGATTGCCATAATAATAGACTGTTTATTTCCTGAAAATAGTATCAAGGTATTTGATACATTCCGATCGAAAACACTTGGCACGTAGCTGGACTCTATATCTGACTGTTTGATAGCGACCTGAGGGGAGTTGATATAGCTCGAGTATTGGCTTGTTATCTGTTGCTATCATGCAAAGAGATTTAGTTTTGAGTCTGTGTGTGTAAAGGTCTTCAGCAGATATAAATACGAGGTCACCCGCTAGATATTCTGACGTTTTAATGACAGATTTGAGTTTTCTCTTGCAGTCTGCATTCATATGGCTATACACCACCACTAGATGATATACTATAATGGACTCGATAAATTATTTGTAGCATGTTTTGATAAGCTTCTCATTAGCGCCTTGATGGTACAGCTTAGAGACGATGTTTAGCCTCTGACGAGCTTTCTTGATTGTTTTGAGTGTGTTGGGGGTGAAGTCTAGTTTGCTGGTTAAGATAGTGCCGAGATATGTGAATTGGTTGACCCGCACAATAGGGGTACCATTGATAGTGTTGAAAGCACTGGAAAAGTCTGAATAGGGCCCTGAATCTAAGTGTTCAGTAACTGAGTCTATGGGGGATTAGGGCATCTTCTGTTGATCTGTTTGGCTTATAAGCGAATTGAGTTGGGTCGTTGAGGAGTGACGATAGTCTCTTCATCACCAGACGTTCGAGGCACTTACCCACGATGGAAGTTAGGGCAATGGGCCTGGAGTCCTTAGCTTCTGACGCACCTGCACACTTCAGGATTGGTTTGATGTCAGCCGACTTCCAAACCTTAGCCATGATACCTTCTCGGAGTGAGCGATTGAATTATGAGTGTCAGCGGGTGTGCTAGAGTAGAGGCAGCACATTTCAGTAGTTTAGCTGTAATTGTATCTGGACCTGGGCTCTTACTCGTCAGGACATTACATAAGGTTGCGTAAACCTCCTCAAAAGAAAAATCATCATAAACTGAAACAAGAGTTGGTAAAACAGGACAATCACTATATTTATCAAAACGATTAAAGATTCCATTCAATACATCGGAATCTAATGAGCACCCTTTTGCATTATCTTTCAACTTCAAAATTGATTTTAACTGACTCCATGCCAATCTACTGTTGTCTTGCATTCTATTCTCAATGTCTATGGCATGGTTGTGTTTAGCCTCTCTAATGGCTTTCTGAACTTGCCTTTTTAGTTTGTGGTGATCTGATGGGTTGGTGTTGTATGATTTGTTTCTATCACCAATCAGCCGGCTGATTTTAGGATTTTAGGAGTCATCCATGTCTGGTTTTTAGCTGGGATTACTATGCTTTTGCTTGGTATGCATGAATCCGTTGAAAGGTTCAGGTAGTCGATAAATGTATCGGCTGCTTCGTTGACACCAGGAGCTGATAGAAGTTCATCCCAGTTAGTGTCATCTCGGCTGCTGAGTAGCTTCTTCATGTTGTCATCACTCCATACCCGCTTGGTGACTGTGAGAGGCTGGCTGACCATGGCCCTGTGTTTGTAGGTTGGAAGTAGATATACACAGGCATGATCTGAGTTCCCTAGTTCTGGTAGTTTGATGGATTTGTAGCTGTTCTTTATATTGATGTAGCATCTATCTAGAATCTTGTCACCTCTGGTAGAACAGGTTACTTGTTGCTGGAATTGTGGTTGTTTTATATAGGCACTGTTGAAGTCTCCTGCTGCTAGGATTGTGGCTGAGGGGTTTCCCCTCTCAAGTGTTGCTATTGTGTCATGGATTTTCCTAACACATTCCTTGACAACACTGCTAGAGGGCGCTCCAAACAATGTACAATACACCAATAATAACACTATGATGCAGGGTATTTCCCTCGGCAACCAGTAAGGTCTTAGTCTGACTGCAAACATCTCTGTCGCTCCGGAGAGTCCAATATCCATCTGGAGCTATCTGAGTGTCAAGGATATTCTCATTCAGCCATGTTTCAGAGAAAACAAGCAAGCAGCAGTTTTTCAGTTGATTTGTTTGTATTGCTGCCTCAAGCTCATCTATCTTATTATAGAGTCTGTTGGTATTAGACAAGAGGATGGTAGGTAAGGCAGTCTTTATCTTTCCATGGAAACTACGGTCTCTGACTCTTTGTCTGGCTCCTGACCTTTTGCCCCTTTTATTACTCCATAAAACCTCCGGTGAGTGAGACTTTACTAATTCTCTATATTTAGAGTCCCAGAGGTTTTCTGTACAGATTTAGACCTTCTACCAATGCTAAGGAGTGTTTTTCAATCTATCTTGATGCGGTTGGCTGATATAGATATGCCAAAACTGATATAAATTAGCTAAATCAGGGAGTACTGTTCAAAACACCGCCGCCATTTTTCGGCGCCAAAGAGGAGAGTTGTAACAAATAACTATAACAACCCAATCAATGTGGGTGGATGGCTGTTTGTTGTTATATTACGGAATGCCATAATCAGCAATCTGGACAGAGTTTGATAAAAAAAAAACTGGTTTTTATACAACAACTTGCCATCCTTGACTCAATTTTAAATGCTTGGTGAGGGTTTTTTTACTTTTCCTTATGTGGTTGTCTGATAGCGTGTGTGTAAAATTTCAGGAATTGCAGCCTTGTGCCCAACCTGAAAAGCAAGCTTCAGATCGGTACAAAGCTACAATTTATGAAACTTGAAGACAAATGATAAAGAACAGGAAGAGGAAAAACCTTCATCATGTACACAGTGTTGTTGTTTCCTCATTCATGAAAGACACCAGTTTTCTTTATGATAATAAGTTTAGTGTGGTTTAGTTTTATTATCAGATCCGAAATTACCATGTGATAATAAAAATGAATCGCAGGTGCTCTGGGTAAAAACGTAACTAAAAATCTTTCAAGATAGCGACACACAGTTGTCAAATACCAAAATAAGCATTATCCGATCTACATCATGCTGGATGGATTTGTGGCTAACATTTTAGTGAATACAGGTTGCTCTTTGGCAGGTGTCAAAACGAGTGTATTTGCAGGAACCGACCATTATTATTATCGATATTATTAACATGTTACTCATGGCAGCAAATTCCCACTATATTGATGGATTTTCATATATGAGTTTTTGGTTTTATACCAAGCAGGTTTTGCTGCCTTAATCGCATCACGTGATTGCAGCCTAGTGTCCAACTTGCTCCATTACACTGGATGTTGGTCTCTAATGCAAAAACCAATTTATTAATTATTTAACTAGCATAATAAAATAAAGCATATAGCTGTTGAGGTACGAACCACATACTGGATCTCATTATAGCAGTAATGGCGGGAAGCTCCGAAATATCATTTGCCAACCACACTGAATTGGACAATATCAAATTTTCTTGGCTTCTTTGACTTGACTAAAAGCAAAACAACTCTAAACTGATGTTGGTCGCATAATACAAATATTTGCAACACTAGCCATTGATACCTCATAGATGAAGAAAGGGGAATAACTTCTAAGACTATTCATAATTTGCTGCAGAACTCGCTGCCACACTACATATTGTATTGGTCTTTCTCTAGCCTTCAATTTCTTATACTTAATCCATCGGCCACTCATTTGAATATTTGAAATCTAAATTTGGTCATTCTTGTCTAAAATAGGATGCAAAACAGGAAAAACCTACTTGATAAGTGTGTGAAACACCCTATTTGAGTACAATATAAAAATAAGAGAAGAAACTTAAGCATTCAATATGGTGCACACATGCTACATCATGCATAATAATGCAGAAAAAAATGATTAAGACACAAGTTAATATCAAATCCGAGGCCATTGGTATAATGCTTACTTCAACGTTTCTACATTTTTGCTACAAAATTTATATAACTTTGCATTGATAGTCTATGTTTCTACAATCCTGACCTGAGTTCGGGCTGTCAACATTTTCATTACACGTTCTTCAATTCAAAGTTTTCTGCTCAATGTAATAATGCTCTGCTTAGATTTCTACGATACAAGATGCTACGTTTTTCTATAAAAATCATACAGGTTATAATGGACGGAGAAATTTTCAAGTTAGATAAAAAAATTAACATCGCGAGTTTCTCAAAATATCCGATGCTGCACCTGCCTCGACTCATTGGACAAGGAAAATGTTTACTCTCGAGCCACTGAATTTCCATAAGAAGTTCCAGAATCAATATGGGAAGCTTATGGCTAAGAGAACACTACCTTCATCGATATAATATGGTCATGTTGCTTGCTATCTGCATCAGGTAAATTATGTACTGTTTTTAAGGCATCTTATGCATCAGCTCCAGACATAACTTTATATTTTGGTGGTTGTTGTCTCTACTGCTTTGTGATTTGTGAGTATATTTTATAGTTGAAGCCGCAGTAAGGGTTACAACAAAAAACTGAAACAAATTCCTGGATACCATTCATTGGCTCCCTTTATTAGCTATAATAAATAAATGCAAGTTATATTTAAATATTGCTTTTCTAATGTTTAGTCCAATGATGTTTGTAGAGCTTTGCTATCATCTTCGCTTCTTTGTCTCACAGTTAGCATTGTTGTTGCATTGCATGAAACTTAGCAACTATGCACTCCAAGAGCGCTCTCAGCTCATCGATATCTACAAAATAAATCGAGCATAGATTGTCATGGTCTATCGCAGAAATGGAAGAGATATTGAAATAACATGCGTAGTCGTACTCATAAAAGAAAATCTCAATAGATTATCAATTTTTTTGATTGCATTTATATGACTGTCATAAACTTTCATTACCTTACTAAATATGATCAGATTATCAAAAAAGCGGCTCATCTTTTTGAGTTCATCTTGATCATCAGTGAACAACAACATTTAGAAATGAATTGTCAGAAATTCTATACGGATCCAGCATTCTAGTATATACGATAATGCCTCGACTTAAGATTAAATAAATATAGGTCAACATCATTTCACAATGCAACCATTAATAGACCAACACTTACTTAGGCATATTGTTTTAACATACCAGACTTCACCAGCACAGCATGTATGCTTTGATGGACACTGAAGCTGCTCCTGGTAGTATGTTGTTTCTTGCCCATATCTGGTCGAATATCGCTGTAAGCAGAATTGATTTATATCAAATAAGCTTATATTGTTTATGTTGCAAACATAGAGACATGGCAGCATACATGTCATATACACTGTCTTTGAGAGAAATATGTGATTCAATTTGATTTAGGTCAATGCAAATTATAAGCTCACAAGGATACATCTCAGGTAGCACAATAATTAGATCCAAGGGCAGCACAATAAAAAGAAGTCTGTTAACATAAACGTTGTCATCACGGGATGATTGGAATAAATGCTCAGATCACACCAGACAATCTTAGGAGGGAAGTGTGAGGAATATTCAAATGTTTTCTGCACGGTCCTGATCAAGGGATATATCACTGTCTTAGTACTCACCTCGGTGAAGACCGATATGCTGTACATCTACCAAAACCAAGAAATCTGCAGCTCCTAGTACAGCTGCTAGCCTCGTAGTACTTGTATTTTGTGCTGACCGAGTTGGTTCTGCTTCTTACAGCAACAGCTTTCACTTTGTAACATGTTTTCCCGCCACTTGTATTCCTCTTTGGTCTGCAGTTATGGTGATGGTGGTGATTATTGTGGTGGTTGTGTACCGCTGGCACCCTATCTGTTGCTTTGGTTATTCCTATTATCTCAAAAGGTGTGGTTGTTTTTTCTGGAACAGGTGTTATTGGTGTGGTTGTTGTTGGTGTGGTTGTAGGGGGAAGGGTCTGTCCGAGCTCCTTTGCAGCCTACAAAACAAGGATGTGATCCTTACTGTTGAACGTATTCCAAAAGAATGTACAAAATATGTAATATTATATCCGTTAAAAATCTTATTGCATACAGCACGCTCAGTCAAAAATATTTTCAAACACAGTTGGGTTACTTTTCCAGCTGGCAATAACCGATCATTGATCTGTTGTCCATCTGATTTTTTTTCAAATCATTGACAATGTTATAGACTGAAAATAGCCGCAGGGAAACAAAATTAGAGGCATCGTCAACAAAGCCTGGTCTAATCTTAAAGAAGATTAAATACAATGAGGCTATCAGTCTGCTGAGAGTATCAAAAGTGCTAGAACCTTATAGTTACATTTAGTTATTTGCTGTGATGCATGCAAGAGCAGGGTTCTATGCTCAGTATGAGTCAGCGTTCGGTAAATAAAACAAGATTCGCAATTACCAAGTCAGTGTTGGTATTATTATCAGTGGTATTAGCAATCTACTACATTCAACGTCACCGACTCACCGTTTCATGCTTTAACTCCTCATCAAAGCATAAACATAAACTTTAACTTTAGCATTTGATATGGTGCACATATGCTAGATCATGCATAATAATGCAGAAGAAAACGACTAAGACACTCGTCAATGCCAAATCCGAGACCATTGGTACAGCTGTCAATGGATATACCCAAACTCTTGAGTGAATTTGGTAAAGTCGGTATATTGTACCATACTGAAGATAAACCATGGCATTCACAGGACCTTTATAATATATGTAGCAAAGATACTTGAATTGGAACATTGACAAAGTACTGATACTTTTATACTGCTTGGGCTCACTATCACTTAGCCTGTCTTGACAAGCTTTGTTCGGTGGGCTTGTCAAGATAGGCTAAATATGACTATGATTTCTTGAAATTATTCACTTCTGCAATATTCTCTTCATTCATTGAACACTCTGATTTAACTCCAATTATATACCAACAATTTACAATTCAGATGATGTTGTACAAAAGTGTTAATTTTCCATAATCATTTTATTTGCTTCCCCTTTATTTAAGTGGGGACAATTGAACGAGAAATTCCTGTCTCGAAAATATTAATTTATGCCATCCATCTATTCGGAACAAATCAAATTTGACCATCAAGATAACAGATAACAGATTATACGAACACAAACTTACAACTATAAGGATGGATGTTTACGGGGTAGTGGTTGTGGTGTCTGAGAGACACACTAAGACTGAATTTGTCACTGTGATTTCAAGCAATAAAATATTTAAGCAGAAGTATTGCATTTTTGAACCAATGCATTCAAACATTAAGTTTAAATTTTGAATTCAATTTAGTAAGGATTGAAATATAAGTGAACAGGAGTACCTTCTCCACACCATCACAATTGGTTATTGAAACATTTTGTTCTTCAGTGTAACTTTGAATGTAGGGAAAGGACACTTACCTGGTAGGACAATACCAGTGCTGTTTCGACTATCTGAATCAAGAATTGAGCTTGAGAGTTTTAATGCCATTGTTTCCACCATTCCAATATAGGGTCTTGATTGCAATGTCAAAATGGAAAATGTGCGAGATTTGGAAATTGCATAGAAATATTTTCATCGCCAAGGGAAGTCAGAATCTCGCATAGCTTCATATGAAGCCTAATGACGTATGATACCACTTACCATGGGTTCAACAACCATGTAAGAATTATGATCATCCTAGCAGAATATATCTCAGCTGTAAGAAGAGACAAGGGTGAAAGGCAGCTGTGAGCTAGTCCAGCTGTTGGGTTGTTGTTGCCATTTATGCCACAAAGAAGGAAAGGGGTTTTGCTGTTCATTTTCAATAAATATTTTAGTCTGTGCTAAAATATTCTAAGCAAATGCATAGCATGCTTACACCAGCAATAACACACTTTCAGGGCACTGAATGAAAGTCAAGTTCATGGTCACTCTTTCATGGGTCAATATTTTTGTAGTCGTACAAACGAAACAAAATTTTCATGATTAGGCTTTATAAAATGATGCATATAATCTTGATTTTACCTTTCCCTTATGACTTTGAACCAAATGACCCCTGCAAAAAGTTCACTATTCAGCTAGAAGGAAGTATGGAATTAGGAGAGATTATTGTAGATTTAAGTACCATTAATTAGTGTTAGTGCTTTTAATCTTACGCTTTACTAATATTTATTTATTTATTTATTGAGGTTAACTAAAAGTTTATAATTAAAGCAAATTAAAAATAACTTGATGATATGGCTATTAATCTTTTAAACTGAAGTTCCTCCTCTCCTTCTTTTGATTAGTCCAATAGAGTTCAGTGATTTTGTAAGCTAATTTTGTGTTATTCATTCATCTGTATATTTTTATCAATTGCCTAGCACTGTTCAGTGCTGGTTGGATAAGCTTCGGTGCAAAAAGTCACAGAAACAACTGGTACAAGTTATCATTTTTTCTAACTTGGAAGTGATGGCGTCAAATGATGATTCAGCAGCTCTTCCCATGCAATCAAAGGATCCAAGTGGATTTTGTTTACAGAAGTTTATATACATGGAGGACCCTCATACACTACCTTGTCACCATGTGCTCTGTCATCCATATTTGGAAGGAGATCTTGATAATACTGTACAGTGCGGGTTTTGCAGGTCAGTCAACATCATTGCTGTGTCTGTTGGCATATTTTGACGGGTATGTGGAATATGTTTACTTTCAGTCGCCCTCAGTGGCTAGGTGCTGATTTTTCAATTTTGCAGGGAACTTAAGTCAATTTCTCCTTGTCTCATTGTGTTGATTGCTACTGTCACGTTTGTCTTTACCTCACCTTAAACCCAACCTCCCCTCATCCCTTAACCATTAGTCCCATTAGTGGAAGCTTTTTTGTCACTTCACTTTTCTGCTGCTGTCACTTGTGTCACTATCAACCCTAAAGTTGGTAGTTGTGTAGTACTACAAGATATAGAAACTGAGGTCATTCAATGCCGATACAGAAAATACGAACAACATCTCAAAAGTATTGTGACATGTGGTTAGGGCTAATCGCAAAGCTATATGGACCACTCATGAATATTGTAGTTTCATTTCACTTGCCCTTGAATAATGTGACTCATCACAATCTAAACTGAGTACGGCGAACGTTGTAACAAATTCTTCTACCGATACTAGTTCCAGTAAGAATTATGGTGAAATAAACCTGGATAACCTGCCAAAATATAACAAAGTCACAGGCAGCAATCTCGGTGAGGCAAAAGCTCACCGAGTTTTCTGCCTGTGAGGCAAAAGCTACTGGAGACACAGTGATATGTACCGAGGAACAAAAACCTTCAGTGAGATATTGTAAGGACTGTGATAAACGACTGTGTTCTGAACATCTGAGTGTAATTGGGTTGTTGGTTAAAATGGTTAAAACCTGTTTTGTCTCTGTCCGAAGACTTAGAAATAAAGGTGCTTTAGGGCGCGGCCGCCGTATTTGGCGCAAAGTTGCTCTCAGTTTGCAGGGTCAGGTCGGGCATCAATGGAGCCCAATAGTCTGTAGCGGGATTTGAAACCAAGACCTCCAACACTTGCGCATTAGAGGGCCGGCGCTCTAACCAACTCAGCTACCTCCTACTCCGAGTATGCTTTGATATTTTCTCAAACAGGTATTCTGATTTTGAGCAGGACAGTCAATATATGATTTTAATTAATTAAAAGTTAGCATTCTGTAACTATTTCAAGATTTAGACAGGTTTGATAAGGCTGTCAATCTTCACAAATACTTGTCAGATATTTATCCAACTAACTAATATATTTACAGGTCCATAATTCCCTGCTGGGTCTAAAGCAACAACCTGCTGACACCGAAAGAGTATAAATCAATAACAAATCGCACAGGACCAAGAGAGTCCTGTCCCGAACATACCTGGCCTGTAAAAACTATACATCTCTGTTCTGTGAGAGCTGCTCCACGCACTCGATCTGTGAAGGTAATCACTGGGATAACACAAGCATTGGATGCCAATGACACTTGCTATATATACCAACTCTTTGCCAAGAAGCACAATCGTTCAATTATTTCAATTTTTCAAGCTAGCTTCTGGTTAACACGCAGCGAGTATGATTGATTCCATGAGGAAATAAATTTATTAACAAACTTTCCTCACCTTTAATCTTAGGTGATATCAACTACCACGCAATCAAGAGCATTGATATCATTTGGTAAAGAGTGTAGGGAGCAATTAGAAGGGCAGATGAAGAAGATCTCGGAGAGAATCAGTGAATTTGCGAAGATGGAGAAATTAAACTGGAGACATTTAGATGAAATTGAGTTGAAAGGGGAGGACATGATTACTAACCTACAGGAGATCGCGGAAATGCAGGTGATTAGGTCAATATCTGGGGCAAAGCTTTCTGCGTGCAAAAAAAAGTGGATCAGCAGAAAACATGTTTACAATCGTTTTGTGTCTACAGCAACAATATCCTCAGATTAAAAATATAAACTTGCCTGTATCCTTTGTGTTACATGTATCATTTCTTTCCTTTATCAAAGACATTTTTAACTATGTCTTTAGTTTTTTCTTTTTATGTCATACATCATTATGATATCCATGTCACCATGTACCATTTTTAGAGGTAAAAATTAAGTGGATACTTATCTACCTTTCATGGCTAATCACTTAACATGTAAATGACCGTTGATCATTTAGATCACGGTGATAGGAGCAGAATCAGAGAAGACACGAGAGGAGATTAAGGAATACCTCTCTCGGTGCACTGCAGAGGTAGAGGATCACGTGGTCAAGAGCACAGAGCAGAGAGGACAGGTTGATGTACTGTGGCAGATGATGAACTTTGCTCACGTTAACCTCAGTGACTCTGGCATTATCAGACGTTACAAAGTCATGTCGGACAGAGCGTCATAAGCGCTGACTATGAACCCGATAAAGTTTGAACCAGACTATATGGAATCCCAAGGTAACATAACAAGACAGATATTATCACTCTTACAAGTCAGTTGACATTTATAATTCATTTGATATTGGTAATCTGCCAACTTAAAAATAGTGTGCTAGCTCTTCTAGGACCAAGGCTACCCAGGTTACAGTATGGGTGTGGCCAGATTTTGAAGCTCGATGCAGGACCGCCGTGACAAAGTATCAATATTTTTTTCTTGACAGGGATGATAGCCCCAAAATGTTCGCTGCCTACCAGACAAGTAACTAGACCAACAAATACACCTCTTCATCTGATTCCATACCAGTCAAATTATCTCACAGAAGTGACATCTACCTGTCTCAACTGGACAGAAGATGGAGGAATCATTTGCAATCATGGTGACCAGATCACTTTGATTGATTCAACATTTCAAATTATGCAGCAGCGAGCCACAGGGTTTCTCTTTATAAAAGCAAATCGTTCTTACAAGTTCTAACAAAAGAAATGGCAATGGCAAGAAAAGCGTTCGCACATATGGCAGGTCAGCCAAGATGCCATTTTTCAAAAACAAAACATCATGTTATGGTAGCCAACAGCACTCTGCCTGCAGGATAGCCTTGTGACATAGTCTATCTCTGAGCCAACAGAGGGCACAAGGGAATTGATGTCTATGATAGGAACACTTATCAGCTGACTTTGAGCATAAAGACAGGACTAAGAAATCTTCCTGGAATACACGCTCTCGATGATGATACAGTAGTCGTATCCGATTCTGAAGGAAATCATGTTTCTACAAACTTTATACAGATGCTAAGCCTATCTGGACCTATGATGGAATCACCAAGCCTACTGGTCTCTCATCTGATGAGGCTGGAATTTTTTACATCGTCAGTGCAGAAATCTGTCCTATCAGTGGAAGGTAAAAGTGTTAATGGTTTACTGGTTTCATGAGCCACTTTGGTGGGCTTCATAATTCCGCCTTCCTATAATCTTGCAGACACATCATTCGAATTCATTTGTGGCCAACTCAGATAATTACCATTAGGGCCATTCATAGCCAGGACATCAGAGGAGATGTTTCCTGTGCTGCAATGATTTAGGATTTTACCCATCTTTGTCACTTGGCACTGTAGCATATAGCTCTGAGAAAAAGTGATTTATTGTGCACTATCTGGATATGGTGGTAAGAATTGATACATTTCCGATGAAGAAAATAGTCAGAAGCTTAGGGTGGAAATAGATGGCAGCGCAACGCAAACTCCACGAGTGTTTATGCTTTGAATCAATCATGTTGCTATTCATTGCCATAATTCTAATTTCCCAGGAAAGAATGTAGCAGTTTTGGAAAGTGATCTTTTGAATGCTCTGAAAGAAATAGGAGATATATCGACTTCTGGCAGTAAGACGGCTCGAGCTTGGGGTGATAGCGGCATTAGTTTGCTCAATACAGAGAGATGACTCATACCTGACACAGACACACAAAGAGCAGCACCAGTATCTGAGGGTTAGTTTGTTCTATTCTTTCAATATGAGTTTTCAAAAATTTTTACATGAATTCTTTGTAATAATTTTAGAGTGTTATCCGTGTGGCATATCTGTTTCTGCTTCTCTCTTATCTATCAACAATCTCCCAACCCTGGCTTGTAATGCATTACTTAAGCTTTGAAGTTTTGAAACTACACAATAATTTCTATTTGTGAAAATTCTCTATTTTAGAAGAGGATCAATATATCAAACTAGTGACACTAATGAAGAAAGCCAATTTCAGCATAACAGCCATATAAAAGCAAGTAATTAGTGCAATTATCAAATCAGACTTTGGATATTTCCTGCCATAGAAAGACTTGCAATGCCGATAATGACAATTGGGTCAGTAATTCACAATTCGCTCATTAGCAGGAGATATGACCTTGATATGACCTCTACGATTGAGCCGTAGTCAGGGCCTCTCTCTCCCTTCTTTAGTTTCCTTGTTTAGGATTATAAGACCATTGCTTTCCATCCTCATTGTACCTGTAAATACAACCCGACAGTGTCTGTTAAAGTGGTATGGTTTTATAGATCTTAGGCTGAAAAGTCATTAGGGCATATGAAATAAAACAGCCTGTGAACCTAATTGCAGTAAAACTGCTGCAATGTCTGAAAATTGGGATCATAGTGATTTATTGCTTCCCCCTGCAAACGTGATATACTATTGCATGTATATCTCTGATCGATAGAGAGTGAATTAATTCACTTAGCTTGAGTGCAGCTGAAATTCAGTATTTAGGAGACGTATGGATGATTACCCAAACTTTTGGATACACACTTATCATTTTCTCATTCTTTGTTAAAATATTCTAATTTATATTTAGAAAATCTGATATCACCTTTTAACAGTTTTGGAAGAGCATTTGGCACATGTTTTTGACAAGAAAAGTGACATCGAAACTGTGTATTGCTAGCCTAAGCTCAGAAGAGAGAACTAATAATGCAGAACTAGGTAATTCTGTTTCGATCATGTGTGTTTGACAAAATTAAAGTTGTCCTCTCTTTCAGCCAAATGTAGGTGCTCAATATTTGCGACAGAAGCTCTATCGATCAGAGGTACACATACTCATAGTGTAATCTCGAAATCAGTGTGCTCCCCCTGACCACTATGATCCTTGATAAAATAAATGAAAAAAAACTAATTGCTATTTTCCACAATTAACATTTTTTTTTTTATTTGCCCTATGAACTAACAATATTTGATTTACTGGGGTAACATATCCACTGTTTTAATAGGACTGACCCTTTAAATATTATTCAGTGAAAGCAATGGAGAGTTTAAACTTTCAATGTTTGTAGATGGTATACCATTATAGGGTGTAGGCTAATCATATAGAACTTGTTGTAAGTTAGTTTTATGTCTCGTTCAAAATTTGTAGCATACCTTGGGAAGGTGTGATGACATGAAAACTATCAGTCAAAGAAATTTCAAGGATTAGAAGTTTGCAATTGGAACAAAATCGCCTCTTCAGTGTGTGTTGAGCCTAGCCCTTACTCCATTGTATCTGAAGACTGCATAGCGCCTTGAACTTTGTACAAATCAGTAACAAGATATTATATAAATAAAGCCAGAATTAAGCGAATTAAAACCATAAAACATATATAGAGATACAGAATTGGGGGATAATTTTTTTCCGCCACATTTAACGTGCGACTCGTTTCTACTCTTTCTCCGAGTCCTTTATGTTGTCATTAGGCCGGTGGGAATGGATAAGTCGGAGTTACTTACTTCCAGGTATATGTAGATTTGAAGTATTCCTTTAGTATTTGATGATTATCCACTCTATATTTATTTGTTCTCCTTATTGTATCTCCTTTTAATAAATGTGTCGGCTTCTCAGGTAGTGATGGTATCTCTGTGTTCTCACCGATGCTCTGTAACAAACAAAAAGTGATGAGTGTCATGTTAGTTATCAAACAACAATGGCAGCAGTTTCAAAAAACAGTTTGTATGAGAGCTCCAGAATGACAGCAGGGTCAGAGCTAAACATCAAAAAGATTCTCTACACTCTGGCACCAATTCAAAATAGGAGTCAGTTATTGCTGGGTGACACGATGGTGTACACGGTAGATTAAAATAGATCATCAGAGATAACCAAATCAAGGACAATGAAACAGTATTGGGCTTATAAGAAACAAACTAAAAGAGTAAAGGGCACATTATTGTATTACTTTCTATCAATACATCTGGCGTTATTAGTTTTTTCGTGGGTAATTCAGTGCTTTTCCCTCACAACCAATCGGCCTTGGATTTCGGATAAGAGCAAAAATTAGAGCTTCAAAAAATTAAACTGGTGTTGATCGACTTTATTGGTAAATTTTCAGGCTCCCCCCCCCCCCCAAACAACTAATCGACCTCGGCTCTCTGTGACCTTCAGCAGCAGAGAGGTCACACTGACGTGGTGACTACACTATTAGAAAGTGTATGTTTGATAGTTAGAGTCAATTTAGTACGATCAGCTAATATTAGTGCCCCTCATCAATAAATTTTACCTCAGGTCGGCACACTAGGCCTACATTCCTTGTCCTGGTGCTCCACGAGCTAAGTGAAGTAGTTCACTCTGTATGGATAAGAGAAATACATGCAATAGTATGTCGCGTCATCGGTGTGTAGAGAGGAAGCATTTTCATAACTCAGTTTATTAGATTACCTTGACTACGTGTAGAGATCCGTCACTCCTTAGCTGTGTGTAATGTAAGTCTGTAACTTCAGGGAGCCCATCAGGTAAGGATAAAGGCTTCACTCTTATTAGGTGTTTTATCTGCATCAGCAAGTCATTATTTGCCTGGGTATTGGGCACTAGTACCTGCTTATGCATCTAGAAAATAAAAATCACAATAGATTAAATATTGAAATACATTCAGTAAGACCTAAAACACATGTGAAACTGATTCAAAGCCCTGCATTGTCGACATAGAGTGTTATCCTTTCATATTCTCATATCAGCTTCTTGTCACAGGTTTTCTATTTATATTATCTTTTAAACTGATTAGTAGAACTTGTGACAAAGAAGCAAACAGTGAAACAAGACATATATCCACAGTCATGTCCTCAGCGTGACTGTAATGAGTTGTCTTTTCAGGCTGAAAGGAAGAATAACTCTTAATCTGGTATTTAATAAAACTTAATCGAACCTCATTGCAACAAATGCAACATTCTAGTATAATACACAAGCATAATGGGCTCTGCAGGCTATAAAA
This sequence comes from Membranipora membranacea, assembly GCA_914767715.1. Classification (NCBI taxonomy): domain Eukaryota; kingdom Metazoa; phylum Bryozoa; class Gymnolaemata; order Cheilostomatida; family Membraniporidae; genus Membranipora; species Membranipora membranacea. Next base: position 25,022,869 of record OU612069.1, read on the forward strand.
ATTAAATACGATGGCCAGTGAATCCGAGACAGACATCATCATGCACTCTCAGCAGGGCCTAATCTTAGGCTCTAACCATAGGGCTATTTGAATACAGGAATGAAAATTCAAATTGTTTCCCTTGGTGTAAGTTTTTAAAAGAGCATGTCAACTACAATGATAGGCCTACAGGTGATGTAGGCAAATACTACAGGGATCTCTTTATATTACTAACCTTTTCATCGATACCAAAGTGTTCACATAGTTTTTTGTTAGTTCTGGGTTGATGTTTCAGAGTTTTTACTCGCGTCACTACATGAGCTATACTGGGCTTCGGTGCAGGGTCATCTTTAGTAGCTGCTAATCTTTCCTATAATGACAAAGACAGTGAAATAATGAAATTACAATTCTTAAGGTTTAGAGACGAGAACAAAGCCTAATCCAGGCTTCAAGGCTATCACCAGTAAGCTACCAGAAGAATTAATCTGAATATAGGCCTACCTATAACTGAAAAACTCTCACTGTAATAATACATCATGCCATGAAGATAAGATATCCATTACAAACCTAGAACTTTTGTAGTGACCCTAGATCAGCTCTATATTACAAACTTTTCTTTTGCTGAACAGTTCAATATCATGCAAGTGAATGTTACAGATAATGTTATATGAATGAATATATTGACTTGGTGCCAAATGGCCTGAAAAAATCAGAGAACTGCTAACTAATCATAGAACTACATTAGGAGGGCCAAGACATAGATCAAGCATAATCCAATTAGGCTGAATATAGAGTTCATGCTGCCGGCTGACCAGAAGAATGGGAAAGACCTGAAATCTGGCAAAGTGAATCTAGCTAAGTCTGGGAAACCACTCTCATAGAAAATTTTCAATAATATGTTGCCAAGCTGAGAGGTATTTCCGTTAAGTCAAACTTTAAGTCTAGTCAAATTTTTGCTAAAATCCCTGCTTTCCCCTATCACCTTATTATTTCCATACAGCAGTGATTCAATTCTTGGTTGCACACCTTGGTACATCCTCCTTCTCAATCAGTCCTGTTAACCACTATTATCCTTCTAAGATTGAGCTCTGAATGTTGCTAGTGGCATTTCATCATTATCATTCAGTGTTTTAAGAAAGCAATTATCAGTGACCAATAAGGCCTATAGCACGCAAACTGAAAACACTGAAGGATCCATGGTATTGTATTCATTCAGCGAGCAAGAATCATGAAACCAGTTATGATCCCAACCCATTGTGGAAAACAGATATTGAGGTAATAAACCAGGGAGAATTTAACTCCACTTCCATTCTCCCTTGATACATTAAACTAACCTTGAGAGCCATCAATGGACGCTGCCATTCTTTTTTCTCTTTTATCATGAAGTATTCATCACGCCTTGTTCTCTCCGGGATCGGCTTCCAGCTATTCTGATATGGTCTCCTTTCTCCTTTGTGTCGCACAGATTGAGCTGAATATGTAACAGTTTTCTGCAAAAAATTAAGTTAATGGTTATCAAGATTGTGTGAGGATGTAGTCATCATCATGACAATACAATATAGTAGGCTATATATACATATAGATAGTAGGAGTAGGCATTAATATGGTCACTTCTATTGATTATTAGGCAAGCATGTCTGATTTACAAGAAGGTATACCAAATCCATAACCATTTGCAGAGGGAAAGAGAGTGAAATGATGCATGGTTGAATCAAGGGATTAGAGGGAACCCCTTGAATGAATCAACAGTTACATATCATCAACAGTTACAATGAATGATGCAGAATGAATGAAGGGAGAACCTAGGCAAGACTAGAGTAGAGTAGAGAAAAATCATCATTATTTTGTTATTACTGTTTCAGCCAAGTAGGCTTAAGTGAATTAATCCTCTCACCAATAACCTTGGAAGCCTAAGCCGTAAGTGATCCATACTTGCAGACCTGGGTAGATCCTAACAATAAAAGGTTTTACAATGAGAGCCAATGAGTTTTGTTAAAATAAGATGCACAAGGCAAGCACTTCTTTGCAAAAACAAGTTTAGGAAACAACAATTTTAACTCCTTAACCAAAAGTTGAAGTTAGAAAACCATGTTCAAGGCTTAGAATCCTTAAGAAATAATTTCCCAGAAATCTCATATATCGATAAGTGGTAATAAGAACATATAAACCTGTCTTGCATTCCGGTTATGCATTTTCAGCAATAACCATCAGTATCTTTTGGGGCCAAAAACTTCAAACTTCAAACTCATATTCTCAGCCCACTTTGACTTATTCATTCCACATAAAATCAGATTCAGCCTCTTGAACCTGCTCTCAACCACACTGAGCTTTTAAATTTCAATTGAATGACTACATACAGATCTACCTACCTGACACAATAATGGGTAAGAAGTTTCCCAAGTTGTTGACAACAAATATTTAACTAAACTTAAAAACATATTATGATGAACACAGGTCTTCTCCAAAACCTGGGACGTTGGGAGTGTTCCCCTTGGGTTTATGTTGTTTTGTTTTTGAAGGTTATTCATGAAAGAGAAGATGCAACAAGATCTCATGGTCTTTGGGAAGAAATTTTAACATCACTTCCCTGAGTTACTCAGGGAAGTGATGTTAAAATTTCGGGGTTTGGGGTCACCCAAACCCCAAAAACCAAATACTCAGTGAGTATTTGGTTCGAAATACTACCTCTACCACATACATACCTTGTTTGTTTGTTCTACTGCAGCCCATTGAGCAACCATCTCAAATCCAAATTGTTCTTCCAGCTCTAAACCCTTGGCAAAAAGTGGTAAATATACTAAGGTCAGAATTACAGGTTTCCCTGTTCAAGGTTTCTATGATGCCCTTTAGTAAGGCTTACCTTACTACTCACTGTTAAGCTTAAGTTGTCATATGAAAAAAAGGTAATATCCATAGGCACTTCCTCACTTTGTATTACTCAGTTCCTGATATAACAACTAAACACCCTAAGCAGCACAAGTCCTCATCAAAGTGCATAGCCCTAACTATGTAGTGTAGGCTTAGAACAAGTCTAGATGGTAATTTCATGTTTGTATCATCTCTATTTTAATTTCAGCTGATACAGAAGCTATACCAGAACACTGCCCAGGTACAGAGAGTACTGATGCTGGTAAAGCTTCAGCTTGCCAGGGATGTCCTAACCAGCAGATATGCGCCAGTGCTAAACCAGCACCGCCTGATCCAGCACTAGATGTCATCAAACAGAGATTCCAAGATGTCAAACATAAGATCCTGGTATGTATGTGGGTGTGTGAAGAACCCGCCTAGATTGTCTGACTCAAATCAAATGTAATCTGGGATGTGTGCAGACTTGTGATATTGAGATCCAGGTTCCTTTCCTGACCTACCCTTTGCTCCTGTTTGAAAGACATTCATTCAACCACGCTTGGTACTTTTAGAATTTCGACTTATCATACCGCAGCACATAACAGCGGATGAATGCTTGTACATGTGACTAGAAGGAATATTGTCAAGTTTATATGTTTAGGTTTTGGATGAATACCTTCATCTAAGAACTAAAATCAACTAAATGTTGGATGATGTAACATGTTAACTATCTATTCAAGGGTGAATTCTTATTCCAATTCACTTTCTATCATTTTATTGCAGCTTTGTCGCATGGCACGTTTGTTGTCCTAATGACAAAGCTGATGAAGAAACTAAATTTTGCAGCAAGCTTCATTTAATAAAATAACACATCTGTTTTGATTTCAGGTATTATCGGGTAAGGGCGGAGTAGGTAAGAGCACCGTAAGTGCACAGATAGCCCGAGGTCTAGCCACTAATGAGGATCTATCGGTGGCTCTACTTGATATTGATATATGTGGACCGAGTATACCTACTATCATGGGTGTTGAGGGTGAACAGGTCAGTAAGTATGATGATACTCTAAAGGAGTAATTATTCAAAAGTTTAGTTCGAAAATTATATAAATATGGTAGGCTAATGAGGTTGAGGCGACATCAGCTAGCTAATAGAATTCACTAGTGGAAGTATGTGCAAACTAGTAGGTAAGGAGGACGGTTTTCTATCACTTTTGATGTTTTTCAAGTATTTTTTTTATCCATATCCTCTCAATATTTAAGTTTGATATCAATCTCACAGGTACACCAGAGTGGCAGTGGTTGGTCTCCAATCTATGTGGAGGATAATTTAGCTGTTATGTCTGTCGGATTTCTATTACCAAGGTACAGTCAAATACTCAAATACAATAACCAGTTACCAGTCATCTATCATCGTTTTAGATCATCATCGTAATGATGTTTGTTGAAACTGATCATGTTGATAAAATCCAAAAGCTGATGTTTTTTTTGTGGATGACAGACTAGGCTCTTCTTATAACCTTTTATCTACAATGTAAAAGATACCCCACAGGGAAATCCAACACAATGAATTATAATTAGTTATTTTATTGGACTAATGGCCCTCCCGTTATGAGACCAATGACTCGTGATGCAATGTTTTAGTGGTCTAATGAATTTTGTAAAACTACTATTTAAAAACTGTGAACGTAACCACTGCTCATATAGTGTACGCTTCTTATTTATTTTGTGTACAGTCCGGATGATGCAGTCATATGGAGAGGACCAAAGAAGAACGGATTGATTAAGCAGTTCCTACGAGATGTTGACTGGGGTGAGCAGGACTTCCTGTTAGTAGACACGCCTCCTGGTACCTCAGATGAACATCTATCTATAGTACAGTATCTTAAAGGGTAAATAATACTGTGATATCTTCTAAATATTTGATATTGTTTACCTCCATTGGCATCAGAATCGGAGAAATGGTGCTCATTGTGTGGCACAAAATCAGGAGAACAAAAGAAACGAAAAATAAATGTGAAGTGTTCATTGATGCAGTTCAAGTTGAAAGTTGTTTTGATCCTCTAAGAGATAATGAGTTGCATGCTTCCTCCCCAATGTTCTGAGCTGCTCCTTCCCTCAGGTACTGAGGAGGTGAGAGAGTGCTTATTGTGTGGGAAAGTTATGGTGTCTAACAGGCCTGCCTCGAAAATATCTGATGTTTTCATTTCATGTCACCCTATTTCTTTGATGTAACCTGCCTCTATTACCAATAGGATAGCGATAGTTATGACTGATCAATTAAGAGTTAAGGAATGAAAGTGAAATTTGACCAGATCGTTGGTCTACCTGCATCCAAGGCTTACTTCCGGTACAAGTACTGTGATAGAAAGTTACGCCTTACCAAAATTACAATCAGCTAGCCTTGTTCAAGTTTATAGTGTTCTTATTTCTGTTGGCAGGTCAGGGATAGACGGGGCGGTGATAGTGACCACCCCACCTGAGGTCTCACTCAGTGATGTCAGAAAAGAAATAAACTTTTGTAAGAAGGTCAATGTACCAGTGCTAGGAGTCATAGAGAACATGTCCACATTTATATGTCCCAAATGTAGTACACATTCCCAAATATTCCCAGCTGCTAGTGGAGGAGCACAGAAAATGGCACAAGAGATGGGTGAGTGAATCTTACTCTAAAATGTAAAAGGACAGAAGTTATACAGTCAGGTCTAATAACAAATGTGTACATATCAAAATTCTTGTGTTCGTTACTTTCTGGGTACTTCATGATATTGACAAAGGTCACTTTGCTTCAGTTGAGAGCGAGCTACTTCAAGTGTCACCTAAGCTTGTTTCAAAGCATGTCTAAATGAAACGATCCACACGCCAGAACAATACATAATTTTATTATTATCCGCGTCAGTTTGTTCCAGTAATCGAGTCACGAATGTCTTTTCATTGTAGACGTCCCATATCTTGGTGCGATACCCCTCGACCCACGACTGGCTCAGTGTTCAGATCAAGGGCTAAATCTATACAGTCAACACCCAGACAGTCTCGTCACACAGGCCTATACTAACATCGTACAACAACTCTCATCTGTCATAACTAACAATAAAGAAGACAAAATGGAGGTCGAATGAAAACTTGCATAGGTGAAGTGAAGCTTGTTTTAAGGAATAGCAGTGATTCTTACTAAAATAGGAGTCGGAGGCTAGTCGTAATATACCAGTATTCATTCCAAATTATTAATAGGAAGCGGTGTATTATTTGCATTCAATCCACTATCCACTCACAGAATAATTTGGGTAAAACTTAAAAATCCTTGATGTACTCAGCACTTGCTAAATTACATTAGTTTCATTGCTGGACTGGTGCTCTCATACAAAATCTGGCTTCAATCATCTGTGTTGAACCATGTGGCATATTTATATTATCCACTACTGAAGATCCACTCTATATCTATAATTATCATGTTGCCAATCATTTTATTTTTCTGTTCCTAAGTACAGTCTGTGCATTTATTTGAGCTTAGACAAATTCAGAAGGCACTTTTATACAAATAAAATTTTGTAGACAAGAAAATAAATATACAAAAAAGTTCAATATTATTTTAGTATGAGTTAAACTGTCATTTTTTCTATCTGGACAAATGTTGTTCAGGTTGATTCTCCAAGAAAATATTGTAATCAAAAATATAATGAGACCAATGTTGATGAGACGGAAAAGCAAATTGGAAGAAGTTTTGGTGGGACAAAAAATCAAGAACAGAAACGAACTGAGTATCGAAATAAAATGAAACAAAAGAAACAACCATGAAATGGTCATCTGTCTTAATGGGTCCATCCCATCTTTCTGTTTTCTATGCCTCTGATGGTATCATCACAGAAAGTTGCCTCACATAACAGCTGACGCCAGGATTTTACTAGTAATGCTTCAGTTGACTACAACAACAGGATGTTTTCCTCTACCTCCTCGGTGTGTGCTATGGCCGGTAATGATCTCACCTGTCTCTGTCATCAACACAGGGTCAATATCGGGATCAAGTGGGGGCAAAGGTCGAGAGAACTTTTTAGTATGTCTGTCCTTGTCTTTTTGTCGAGCTACAGTAGCCTGATTTTTGTATTTCTGTATCTTCTCAGCTTTGATTGTGACGCGCTTTGGTTCTTTTATCTTGTCAGCTTTTATACTGTGAGGATATCTCAGTAAATTCTCTATCTTATCTAGTAATCCACTACAATGAAAGAACCAATACAGTAACAAGTCATGCATTTCAATCTGTATAGTGAACTCTAAATGATTGTCTCCCCTACAGTGCAAGCAGACAACTCTCAATAGATTAAATGAAGACAGGGAGTTTGGCACAGACTCCTGATGAAACTATCATTGTAACTAGTGTTCAGAAATCCCTAAAAAATGACTTGGTGGTTGTTGCAGTGAAATCATTGACATTCTAGACTCTAGAGTGTATGTGTAAATGTAAGTGTAAATGTAAGTGAAGAATATGAGTAAGTATTTATTATGTAGTTTACTACTTACCTGACTTGATTTGCTTTCTCACTCATATAAATATGATCATCACTGAAATCGGCGCTGAGTGGCAGATTCTCTGGATGAATCAACTAAATTATAAAACAAAATATCTGAGTTACATATAAGCAGGTTTTCTCATTTTGGAAGACAGATATTTGCTGGTCGAGTAGATAATTGGTGAAAGTGTGACTTGTTCCGCTGTAATAAAATTGACTATTTATTGATTTTTCATAATAATCCATGTAAAATCTCATAAACAGTTGAGAGCTACCTGTGTATGAGAATGTACATTGATTATTAATAATCAATTTTCTCTCCCTACTATAACAAGTTGCGCTTTTACCGATCAAATATCTCAATAGAACTATCCCTTTTACAGTAACAATGGCTTCACAGACTTGTGTAGAAAGCGTACCCGAGATCAAAATTTGTTTCCTTATTCTATGAAAAGAATGATCTGTAACAAAGCAATATTAAGAGTATCCTTAAAACAAAGACTGTGTCTGAAAATCCAAGAACAGCTAACACTCTGAATGCAATCTATCATAACCTTACTACAAAACTCAAATGAAGTCAATTACCATTGTCAATCATACATCCTAGTCGGGTTTGTTCGATCTAGGACCATAAATACAGATGTTCTACTGTGTACTCGAATGTTGTATAAAAAACGCCTTTGCTTTTTTGATTAATAGAGTTTAGTCCGACAGGGGTAAAACGTCACTTCCCCACAAAATCCTGGTGACGACGGTGTGGTCAAACGAATAAGAATAGTATTTTGGCTTAGCAATCTGAATGGATTGTAGCTCACCTTGAGTTTGACTCCCACATTAAATCTGCAGCTTCTCTGATAGCTGAGGAATGTCATGGATATATTATCCTGATTCAGCACTCTTATACCGATATACTTATTGAGGGCGAAGCACAGTGGCTGTACAGGAGGAGCGTGCATGTGGGTGGTCGTATCTAACCAGTGCCATCTCTTCTTACGAGATCCGTCCTGGTGTAACTCCATACCGCCCAGCTGATCAAGGTATAACCTGGTAGAAACATAAATGAATTTTTTTTTCTTCAGATAGCTTGAAAATTTGCAAGGTAGGGTTGACAATTCATGTCTACTATTTAGACCTTTTGAAATGTGCTGGTACGATGCAGGCAGGATACCTGGACAGTATATTACTAACTCTAATAGTCAGATGATTTTTTTGTCGTATCTGTAACAAGTTTATCACAGAGATGAAAGGGTTTCTTTGCAGATATGAATAAAACTTCGCCGTTCTCAGTTTGAATGACAGCCTACGGTCTACAATGGTAATCAATTAATTATATGATCTTTAAATTTTTTTAAATGAATCCGAAGTGAGAGCTGAGATGCTATCACATAAGCATAGCTGAGGCTTGTACCTGATCTGTCCAGATTTGTGATAGCATGTAGCCACCGCATCAGGATCAAATTCTGCTAGCTGTGACTGAGGTGCATCTTCTTGAGGCTGAGTGTCGTATACTATATAAGTGAACTTTCCTCGCTCCACTGACGAGACACTGTAAGGATAAATAAGTCATGTAACTACTACTTCTGTGAGTTTTCTGCTCACGATGTGTCAAAAATTGTAGGATTTGAAAGTGGTTCTGATACAACATGGTTAAAGTCTTAAATAGACTGAAGGGGAGGTGAATCAACCCCCTACACTTAAAGTGTAACCATCATCATCTCTGAAGCGGAAAGAGATATCTTCTCACGGGCACAGGTACTTGGACCCATAGTACTCATGCCACACATTATACCATTCCGACAGTAATATTGAGGGGTGTGGGAACACAGTGGTATTTTTCCGTAAGGACCTGATTAGAATAAATGGTGTGCCAGTATCAAATCACAAAGGACTGCCGGTACCAGGAGTTAAACCTTGACCTCAAATATCCAAGTGTTTACAATAAAGAAGAAATTCTGAATATCCTGTCATGACATAGCTGATATTTACCTGATAGCGAGCTGTCCGTTGGGATAGAATACATTCCCTGTGCCATCTGGGAACATAGTAAGGAACTTCTCCTCATTAGGGTAAAATCTCTCTACACAGACATCTTTTCTGGATTGCTGAATAAGTAATGGAGACAAATAATTCTATGTTAACCGAAGCAGTAACAAATGATGAAAATATTGCCAGCACCATACCTACTGACTGAAGTAGAGTTGGGTTGAGGAAGAATTGATCAAGATTTTTGTTCTTTGATGATTGATTTTGAATCAGATAAGAAGATTGCATTTCACAAGATTCAGTACTAAAATTACGTAGCACAAATTGTCGGGAAACCAGTAGTATTTAATACAACCTAATTTTGGGCAATTGACAGTAACAAAAGTTTCAACCTTAGTAATTGATGGTGATGGACAATCCAAGAAAAAGTTAAGAAAACTTGATTTGCCCTAATCTGAATCTCACCATGCACATACACAAGGTGGCATACCCTATGATGAATGAGATTTTACAGAACCCTAAATGGAATCCAGAAATTTTGATACTTTTCCAGAATTCCTTGCGGTGATATTGGGTTTGACATTCTTAGTTTATTCATGTATCTCATACATGACACTCACTTTTTCTCTGTAAGTAAAGGGTGATTCATCTTCACTTCCTTCATCATCTGATCCTGGGTCTCCGGCAGCTCCACCTACACCAGCTGTAAACCACTCCATAGGCTCTATCTCAAACGGGTTAGCCACCAACTCCTGATCAGCTAGAGGAGAGGGAGGGCGTACCACGTACCCCTCGTCAATACACTTCTGTGAGGACAGCTGGAAGTTGATAGTCTTCATCGCTCTTGCGTCTAGATAACGGAATACAATCTGGTTAGGTGTGAATTCTGATAACGTTAAAATCAATTTAAAGTAGAGAAAAATCACCCCAAACTATTTGATGAAGATGATATATTATTGGGAAGGAGAAAATTGGGGTTCAAGGAGCCAGGAAAGTATTTAGTACCAATATATCGAGTATGATATTATTGCAGGAAAATAGTTACACACTGGTGGCTTGAGAATGGAAGCAAAACTCTTATCGTGATGAGGTAGAAATGAAACAATTAAATATAATCGAAAATAATGGTTGAAGAGTTTCAGGGCACACTACCCATGGTATCAAACACAATTCAATCCAGTCTATCGTAGTATGATGCCAACATTTATAGCTTGTCAGTTATAAAAAGTATATTGTGCAAAATATAAATTCATAAACCAATAAAATTGGAGTGAACATAAACAGAACTCATTATCAGCAATGATGTTCACCATGAGGAACACCAGTGGTATTGTATACAATCAAGTTGAGCTAGTGCTTTCAGGTTCTGAGGTCAATAATGTTGTCCGCGTCGGGGAACACAACGACAATGTCACCTCGAAATTCAATTCTTGAATCATTACAACTTTCACTTGTTTAATTGTTTGTGACTGAAAACTAAGGTAGTTGAGCGGCATGAAGTATACAGAGGAGATGAAAAGAGCACAGCGGCTAATAGGCGAGGAAGACAGGAGAGACGAGAAGGACTACATCGAACTTAGGGTGAGCATTATCTGAACACTTTTGACATAGCTTTCATCAGCTACAGGAAGTCTTACTTTACTCACTGCTGTATGATTTTAGATAAACATAATTTTCGTTCCATAACTTTGTGTATGGGTGCGATGCCATGCTATAAATAATATAACCTCTTGGGTAAACCAACTACTTAGGTAAACCTAGAAATTTAGTTGTCTCCATTGAGTTGAGGAACTTAGATTTTTGGTTCAACAAAAAAAACCCATGGATAATAGGCTAGTTGGACTAACGGATATTTTTCAGAAGCATAAGCAGAGCAGTTACTAACTTAGTGGCATGTCGGGGGAGATAAGCAGAGCAGTTACTAACTTAGTGGCATGTCGGGGGAGATAAGCAGAGCAGTTACTAACTTAGTGGCATGTCGGGGGAGATAAGCAGAGCAGTTACTAACTTAGTGGCATGTCGGGGGAGATAAGCAGAGCAGTTACTAACTTAGTGGCATGTCGGGGGAGATAAGCAGAGCAGTTACTAACTTAGTGGCATGTCGGGGGAGATAAGCAGAGCAGTTACTAACTTAGTGGCATGTCGGGGGAGATAAGCAGAGCAGTTACTAACTTAGTGGCATGTCGGGGGAGATAAGCAGAGCAGTTACTAACTTAGTGGCATGTCGAGGGAGATAAGCAGAGCAGTTACTAACTTAGTGGCATGTCGGGGGAGATAAGCAGAGCAGTTACTAACTTAGTGGTATGTCGGGGGAGATAAGCAGAGCAGTTACTAACTTAGTGGCATGTCGGGGGAGATGATAAATATAATCGATAAACTCAGTAAAGTGAGTGAGCCTTTGGTAACAAACAAATTATTATTAAGTCTATTGTCTGTAACTGTAGCATGACAGAACATAACGAAGTAGGAACGGGTGAGATTCTGGTTTGTACATTTCATCACCTAAACATGACCGATTCCTTGATAGACATCTGTAATGCCAGACAGAAACGACCCCGACATAACCTGATTTGCGCCGTGTGACTTTGTCTCTGGCGACACGAAGTCGGCGGGGCGATCGTTTCTTCCTACACAAAGCAAAGAAAGGCGGGAGATGTATTCAGTCCTCATGAGTGATAAATTTCCTATTTGACTAGCCGATATAACTCAAATATTTCCTTAACGTAAGCATTAGGATGGCCAGATCGCTGACATTCCTCCTGGTACCAGAAAGAGCTAATAAAAAGAGCACGGGGCAGCTCTATTCCCAATGATCTCAAGTCAGCCTGGCCCATGTAAGGGTAACTAATATGAGCATAGTATGTAAAAGCGACCTATGAATATTTTTATGTTGGCAGGGCAATGTCCTACTTGCTTGCTCTCGTAGGCTATGATTTGTGATTTCAGATTTCAATCGACTAGCCGCCAACTGCGGTGTAGTACAGAAGCTTGATGTACGGGATGCCATGGTGGTTTTTTACTGTTTTTGGATGATCAAAACTGAAACTCTTGGCAATGTAAGCGAGTTTTGCCAATGCACAGAAGCGCTGAAAGAGATATTATTGCTATGATAAAACTGCTGGCAGCCTTTAAACTTAATTTATCGATCGAGCAGCCAAAGCTGTTTTTTTTTGTGAAATGGTACCATACCGCTCATATCTCTTTGCCGAAGACTATCCATATATCTTTGTAACCTGGTACGCCTACGGGATCTGGGGGTAATGATTGTGTAGTAGTTGGGTTATCCATTCATTTCGCATGACAAATAACACCAACAATAACTCAAATGATCCAATCATACTCTAGAACTCAACAAGTAAACCTTGATAAACCTGATCACATGTATGGGCCACATGGATCATATCGCTCACAGAGGTGACAAATGTATGTCATTGAGATCCAGTAGCATATACTCTGGTAAAATACACATACCAGGTGCTGCCTGGTGTAATTGATGGGTTGCAAGTCCAATTCCTCGGTTCAACAACCCATGTATTGTTTTATTAACTTCATGAACTTATGCTTGGGTTAGTTTTGAATTTTTATCGAACTGTTCAGAGAACTATTAGCTAACATGAGAAAGTGGAACAAACATATGCTTTCGTTGGGCTTTGCCCACCGTGATTAATTGGACACTACCTATCCTGCCAAAGGCAAATATCCGAGCCATTCTGCTTATCACAACAACAGCAGGCATTAATTTCAAGTTTTTATTAACTCAATCTGCAGTCATTTTGAACTCTCTGGTATCTGTCTCATACTGAGTAACTCATCATCAGATCTACTCCAAAACCTTGGTCTCTGGCAATGTTGACATTGGCAGAGACCAAGGTTTTGGAGTAGAACTATGCTACTAGGATTCATGGAGTGTATCTCTGTCCCCAAATCCCCAAAGCATTTTGATGATAGCCTTTAAAAGGTGTGTGTTTCTAACCCCACAACTTTCTTGTTGCAAGTTAGACTAAATAGGAAAGGAATTGGCAACAGAATGAGCGCTTGGTTCTGTAATGAAACAACATGACAATAATATGCTTGGAGATAGGTATTGAATACATGAAGTCTTGAGCTCTATGGATCGGCAGAACGGCGGAAGCCAAGAGAGGTGGTGCTAGAATCTACCATTTATGAGACTGTAAATGGTTAGAATAATAGTTTACCTGCTTTTCCTTCCAACTGACCAAGACGCATCAGATGATTTCATAGTGCTGCTGGAATCGCTGTACGACCTGTTTCTTTTCTGAGACTCCTGTTCAACTATTTGATTGTTAGAGCCAGAAATAGGGGGCAACTTCATACCTCCCGCTGAGGATGGACCTCCACGATATGAAATTTGGGTAAACGCGGCGTTTGATGAGGTGGCAAAGGGACAAGCCTTCTTTTTCCCGCTCTTCCTGCTACTTTTTGACTTGCTTACTTTCTCAGTGAATATTTTGGGCAGCATGTGAGATGAGGATTTAGGGGTGCTGGTAGTGCTGTGTTGAGATGATGAGAGTGATTGGTTTGAAGGACTGTTTGAATGGAGATTTGTCAGGTCACCTTTGCTCATACCATCTGTCAGCCAGGAAGAAGAGATACGAAGGTTGAGTGCGTGGTGAAGGGAAGATGATGACAGGTGTGAATATCAAAAATGAAAGAAAGGTTAGGAAGAAGCCTGAATCCTCATTAATTACGCAATTCTATAGATTTTTCTGGATACACGACTGGACTTCTGTGGTAATGCCAGGAAGTAGAGCCAGATAGTCAATATTCCTGCACTAGTAATGGCAGACTTATAAATGACTGCCTGCAGAACCAGCCTTAAAAGCACATGAAAGCCTTAAATATCATACCAGCCAAGCATTCAAGTAATAAAAGCTCTATCTTAACTCCTGGTGAACTTATTCTACTCTAGATAGTAGTTCTACTCTAGATAGTAGTTCTAATCTAGATAGTAGTTCTACTCTAGATAGTAGTTCTACTCTAGATATTAGTTCTACTCTAGATAGTAGTTCTACTCTAGATAGTAGTTCTACTCTAGATAGTAGTTCTACTCTAGATAGTAGTTCTACTCTAGATAGTAGTTCTATTCTAGATAGTAGTTCTACTCTAGATAGTAGTTCTACTCTAGATATTAGTTCTACTCTAGATAGTAGTTCTACTCTAGATAGTAGTTCTACTCTAGATAGTAGTTCTACTCTAGAGAGTAATTCTACTCTAGATAGTAGTTCTACTCTGGATAGTAGTTCTATTGTGAGATATTTTCAGTTTGATCTACTTACATGCAAACATGTTACCGCCACCGCCTCCTCCTCCACCGCCCATCTGGGCTCCACCTTGTGAAGATTGCTGGTGACCTCCACCACCACCGCCTCCACCACCTCCGCCGCCTCCGCCGCTTCTCTCAGCAGGACCGCCTCCACTCGGACCACCACTCCCAGCAGTACCAGAGTGAGCTGACTGCACTGCCTGAGCCTGGGCTTTAGCCATCTCTCGTTCCCTTATCCTGCAATAAGAAATGAGAAGTACATATTATTGTGAGCCTTTAGCCATGTTACCATCCAAGCTACTAAAATTATCGAATTCAGAAAATATGGAGCTCGATTGTTGAGGATTTTTTAGGCACTGCGGTTTTAGACACAAACAAAAATATTTCATTGGAAATTTTTGACCAGCTGTCTAAAATCCCCAAAATTCTAAATGATTTAATAGTAAGGTATATAAGATTAGCAGGAATGTTGTAAGAAGAACTTTACTGAGATGTAAAATGAGATTTAACTCCAAATTTAATAATTATATCCTCTTGGATTACCTCCCCTGACCACATAAACAGTATTCACAATAACAGCATAATAACATCAAGCAATTCTCAAGCACATCAGTGATGGCTGTGTTGTTCCTCCTGGTACCCAAATCAATTTTCAATGGCTGTCAGACAAATCAAGTCTGTGATAGTTCTTTCCTAATTCTCTTAACCAACGTATAAACATCTTGCAATGCTCAACCGTAATTAAATCTCATAACTTCAGTCCTTGCATTTCGTCATAATGTTATATTACATCAATCATACCCGAGTCTGGAATCAAAGCAAGGCACAGTTTGGGATAACTATAGCGAATCACAATTGTCACAACTATGCCGTCCAATCTTCAATGTAGAGGAGCCAGTACCTGACTACTCAGGCACTAGCTGATCGAGAACGAACAGACCTTATTCAGATGCGTATTAAGCTTACAATATTATAAAAGCGATCACAACTGCGGCGACATTTCAGTACAATGTGGGTAGCTGCATTGCTCAGTGCGATAAATTACAGACAGACCAGTGACAGTCTTACACAGTCATGGCAGCTTCCTGCCACAGAGCTTGATGTCTGATATCTCTTCTTTCTCGGTAGTCAGCGAGCCTATTCATGTGGTCATAGTAAGCACAGTGTATAGGTAATTTAAAAATCAAAAGTTAAATGAATTAGATCATTGTTATCAGGTTTCTCTGATGCCTGTTTTGTCATGTTATAATCTTTTGTTATTAATTTGGTTGATAATCATCTTTACCTGAGACATTAAATAAATAATAAATATGAGAAGGACCTCCTCCCACCAGAAGGACCTCCTCCCACCAGAAGGACCTCCTCCCACCAGAAGGACCTCCTCCCACCCAATTGTGCAATACTATTTCGTAACACCAGCTTGTGATATCCATCTTCATCTGAGTTAGATAGTCTATGACTGTCCCCACATCCCCCACAGCTGTAACCGCAGGAGTCGGGAAAAGTTATATATAGTGCTATACTAACCTGGCCTGAGCCTTCTCCCTTGCTGCAGCTCTAGCCTGTTTACTCCCAAAGTGGGCGTGTGGCTTGATGTCAATCAGGTGTGCGTTTGGTGGAGGAGGAAGAATAGCTAACCGTACAAAGTTAGCAAACTCCTCACAACAATACAGCTCCTGAGGTGGTAGGATTTGCTGGTAAATATAAAAAAACATTCAAATAAGGGAAGATTTAGGTCTTTGACTAACGTTCCATCAACCACCTAGGTTTGCAGATGAGAAAAATTAAATTGCCCATGATCCCATTATAGACGAAACAACGGAAGACATTTCACCAGCTGTAGAAAATTATACAAATCGGATGTTGTTATTGTGTCATGCTTTCTGCTAAAAAACTATACTAAGTGAGGTCATCTTTGGATCACAGCTGATCATGAAAACACTTTCATGACAGCGTCAATATAACTCTAAGCCATCATACCTCATGTATTACAAGACATAAACAACAAAGGACTCTGAACATGTTGAAATATCTTACCTGTTGGTGAAGTGTAGGGAATGGTTTGATAGGATTATTACAGAATTCACAGTTACCAGTGAATGTAATCATCTCATTGACTGTGTCTATATTAAGCTGATCAGCGGCAGCAGTAGAAGCTTTTCTATCTGTCTCTGATGTCTCAGATGCATCTGACTTCTTCTCTGAGGGCTTATTATCTCTCTTATACTGGAAATATACCATCACAAGTCATGGCCATATGTATACAATTACAAAAGGACCGTTCAATGATGTGAGGACAAAAAATTAACGATTTATGTACCAGTTGAAATATGTTCAGGGGTTAGGCCAGGGAGTCCCTATATTTTGATTACGTTCTTACTTTTCAAAAACACCAGAGTAAAGTGCAGCGCTTTCCTTAACTCTTTTTACACCTTGCAGTTACAATGTTTTGGTTCATCAGCAAAGGTGAATTTCTTAAAACAATAAGAATTTCACCAACTTCACGCACATCAAACACTTGTGCTTATAAATTACCTGCAGTATCTGAGGTGGGCCTATACTGGGTAGAGTTCTGTTAGTTTTAGGCTTACTGACAGTAGTCTCAGAGTCGGAGTCAGTGTCTGACTCACTGAACTGTAGTACTGGTACACCGTACTCATCATCTCTGTAAGGTAGTACTAGGGTAGTCATTATCTCAGGTACTCCTTCATCTACTGGTCCTGTTATAGAACCTTTAAGTTGATAAGCAGCAGAGTGAGTCAGGTGTGTGAGTAAGGTGATCAGAAAAAAGTGAGTATGCGGAATGGTGGTTTTTCGCTTCAAGTGTCAACCTAGCCAATGTGTTGGCTCCGATTGGTTAGGTCAAGTTTCCCTTTACCCAACCAATCAGAGCCAGCATGCTAGTGTAAACCTTGTTCTTAATAGTGTTATCTATTCCGTGATGAAAATATGGCATGCAAAAACCAAACATAAATATTCATACAGTAAGTCACATAGGTTTTACAAAAGATGTTGTAGCACTTTTTTCTGCATTTTATTACCACTACAAAAGCGAGCATCTAGCATGTGCTGTTGGCTTGGGTCATTGAGAAGGGTGCTGAAATTTATCAGGTTCTGAATGGTTAAAAGTTATTATAAGTTGGTCAAGTTGATCAAAATCTATAAATGAAATGTGGTTTTGAATGATCTTATTCGCTTCCAGTCTCAAGCTGAATAAACAAGGGGTTGTCCTATCAGCGATATTAAGTAGGCAATTCCAAAATATTGTTTAGTTTGCCAATTTGCAGAAGGTATCATTATTTTTACAATAGAGGTTAATACTTCACTTATGAGCAGCTTGAGTTCTATGGGTCCCTGAGACCTGAACCCAGGTTGAACCAAGTTACCTCGGCCAGCCCCTTCTCAAAGACAATACATGAGCAGTTTACTACCCATAATACTTGAGCAGTGGATGGCTACATCAATTTATAAGCAGGTTTGCATTTGGTGATCTCATTTAGCATCGGTCAGTGGCAGTTTTAGCGGATTTAAGCGGGGATTTCTTTGGTGGTAGGTAATTTTTCTCTAGAAGTCTTTATCCATAACTAAGTACTTTAAAGCCTGTTTTGGTTTTGTAATCGTTTAACATTGCAGCACTACTTGAAGCCTGTTGTTATAAATAACTCAAACACAGCAAAATACGCAGCTATAGTCCTACTGAGTACAAAATCTCAAAAACGCCAACTTTTTTACTCACACTCAAGTCAAAACGCCAAAGTATTGCGGCAGCAGACCGTTACTCTACAGGTTAGCTTACAGCAGGTTAACAATAATAAAGCAATGAGCTGATATGATGTTATGTTTTACCTGCCGAGATACCACTTGGAGACAGAGCTAGAAAAGTGTTGCCTGTCATGCAAAGCAAGTATAATAATGGTTATTCATGCTGCTATTACCAGATAAGGTCAAAGAATATGGATTATATAGATTGGCAGTTTGATCAGCTGTTGTAATCTCAGAGTACAGCACGGTTTGCATGACGTCAGGTCTGCATTTGAAACCAACAGGTAAAAAGGGAGTTGTTCCCTCTTAAGATAACACCATATATTCTCACTTTTGCTGGTCTAAGCATGATTTAGTCACTTTTTTTATGCGTAAAGAAATTCCTGACACCCCAACAAAAGTCTGATTATCTTATTAGGGAGAATTAAAAATAGATTCTTACTCTCTGGTTCTTCGTCTTGTTTGAGTAATGTCGAGTGACGTCTAGAGGTCGTTGATATAGCCTTAGATTTGTGGGATGTTTTGGATCCAACGCTAACTCTTCCCCCACGCTGTGACTCTGTAAAAAAATAAAGAATGCAGCTGATCATTTTTCCCTCCTACTCAAAGTTAAACTTCGGTAAAAGAAAAGGGATGGTGTCAGCGGAACAATCGTAACCAAAGCACAAATCAAGGTTTGTTTATCCTGAGTAAGCCAGTAGATTTAGGTGTGAACTCAACTTAAGGCCACTCAAACAACGAGGCGGCATGCATATTACCCAAGATGCAACAAATCCATACAACATTCACACTCCACAGCATGCTCAGAGCTGGAAATCAACCAATCGAAAACCTAACACCATTTAGTTTTGATTATCTTCGAACAAAGGTCACAATAGCAGAACCCTCAGAGATGCCACTGTTTGTTTGGGTAACATGCTGTTAGATAGGCTTATTTGAGTCAGCACTTACGACTTGTAGAAGATAATCGTGAAGAGAGATGATCTGCTAATAAATACAAGCTAATATAATGCCATTTGCTGTCAACACGAAATGACAACAATTCTACTAGAAACAAACACTGTGTTACCAATACTACTAATGACTATGAGTTTGGTTAACAATAGATTCCCTTCATTGTCCAAATACCAGAACTACGTAGCTTATCGTATGATGGAGTTATCTTATACTATTTCATTAATAAAAATAAAACAAAATGTGATCTAGAGCAGTTTTTGTTGTTGACTGATACCCTGACAAAAAACTGTATGAAGTTTAGTAAAAATGAGCTTAGGTTTCCCATCATGAGCGTTGCAAGGTGCTCTAATCCTCAGACTGTGATGCGATGCAGCTCAGAAACTAAAGCTATCCTCACAATATGGGCCATCGATGCATTCTTTAAGAATGGGCAGCAAGTTGCCATGAAATGACTTGTATTATACAAAAAGAAATTCCTGTCAGCCATAGGCAATACTCAAAACACTCCAAAACACATCATTTTACAACATGAGCGAACACAAAGACAGCACATTATCATACAAAGTGCATATACATACATTATCTGTGGATGGTTAGAGCATCCTTAGGCGCAGGGGAGCAAAGCATAGCTGTGGAGCCGAGAGTAAATTACTTCATAATAATTCATGGAATCTAAAGGGTAACATGATTGTGGTACACATGGAACCCAGTCCAAGGAAGGGGGAGGGGAATGCAATGTATAAGCTTCCTAAAGCCAATCTCAGGGAATGAAGGACGATAGGCTATCAAACCATAATTATGATCATGACCATGTGGCAAGCATGGTCATGTTCGAAATTGAACTCATTGCAAATGATGTCATTGGAGCAGAGACGGTGAACATTGAATTGGAATAATAATGTCTCAAATCGGATCAACACATGACATGTGAGAAGATTTGGATCAGTCAGCGAGACACATAATTATTTAACAATGAGTGAAATATAACTCCATATACTGCTGTCAGTGTGAGGTGAACATGTGAATAGCACTACATTCAAACAATAGTTAGTGCAGTTCATTGTGATAAGCATGCAGCGTGGGTGAGCTATGGTGGTGATGTGCGTCAGTCACACCAGACATAATCTCAAACTCGACCTTACCAGTCTCTACACCAAACTGATCAGCACATTCACTGTATACTGATCCGTCTTCTTCGGCTGTAATAGTGCATACTGTTATGAACCTGGTTTATGTTATCAGAGGTCGGGGTCGGAGGTCAAGTTAAGGGAATTAGGTCAATCTTAGATTGAGTCCGCCCTATAGAGGCCTTTGAGATAAGGTTAAGAGCAAGCGTTTGTGTGCCGAGGAATTCTCCGACCTGTTTGGTTAGGAATGGCAGTGGCTCTCCATAACTAATGTAGAGAGATGAACTGGACAACCACCATCTCAACCAAACAGTGCCAATAAGCATTCATATTTTAGTTTGATAAAACACCCTGTCAGAACTGAGAAAGGTGTAAGTTTTGGACAGTTATGACGTTAAAAACCAAGGAGGACAAACTTGTAAATCCTCGCTTGGATTGTTCTCATTTTTACATACTGTTTTGAACTAAATATAGATGTTATTCCAAGTTAGTTCAATACCAAACAGAACAACTGCAACTATTGCAGACCCTGTGAATTGATGGTTTGGGAGATTTGAGGTACAACATTACTCTCGCAGTATTAGTAGAGGGTCTTACCAATAGCCCACTCTTTAGTTGAGCGCTTTCTTATAACTACAGTATCTAACTGTTGTTTGGCTAGAAACATTATAAGACATGAGGACAATGTGGTAGGACAGGTGGATGTGTGACAACACAGGCAAATTACCACTTTCTATCTCAAAGTGCGTAGATACTAGACAGACATTAAGCTTGTTAGGTTGTTGCACATACTGTGGTTACATGGAAAATTTGAAAGTTTTGAATAAAACAGACTGTGTAATGAATGTGTCTTGAAGATGACAGCAACATTGATATCCAGAACACTTCTTTGCATAAAAACAAGACAATCATCCTGGCTAACATAGATGTTATTCTATTTCATCACTTGGTAAGGGAATCGTCAGCACACATACATAAGTGGGATAACTCCTTACAAATAATTAATTATGGCACATCTGAAAGTTTCAAGGTCTATGCAAGTTATGCTTGACATATCAATTGCATATCAATGTCATGTGCTTGTCATATCAATTGTGCGTGAAATATTATATCTCTGTTAACTCCCTATAAAATGAGGAAATGTGTATCTATCGGTATATGTTATTGACATTATTTTCTGAGATCACAAACCTCCAGTTTTCTGCCTTTGTATTTTTTTCATAGTTTCGATCCAGCTCCACTCAGTCTGAGTCTCTATCTCTGCTGACACAGTAACTTTAGCTTCTGCTGGTGCTGCCTTTGTTACTTTCTTCTTCTTATTTGTGCCTGTGTTTTTAGATAAAGAATATAAAAGCGAGTAATTCATCATAGATTAATAATGAAGACTAATCAATCAAGATTCCTTTTCTTAAGAATAATTAAAATAATCAACTAGAATATAGTCATTAAAACATCTATCAGATAGACTGGAATTTAATCCAGGAAGAGGAGATGCTTACATGTTCAGAGGTAATAAATACGATAACAATGCAAGCGAGCAAGTAATACGACCACAACACTCAGACCAGTGAGTTAAATAGCTCAGAGAATCAAATTTCTGCTATATCAAGGAGTGAACATATATGCACCAATGATAACGAGGCATTTGGTAATAGATAACGTGAAGTCGTGAGGAATATTTTTGCATGCATTGATATATTTTTAGTTGTGGTTTCATTCACCATATTTTGACTCTTTGCTGCTGGCAAAATATTGAAAAGTTTTTGAAGGAGCGACTCACATTACACTACTACCAATACTACCAATTACATATTTAAACATCATCAGTAACATCATCATACTTAAATGCTCTGTCATGTCTTTGATAAAAAAAAGAAAAGTGTACAGAATTTATTTGTATGACATAAAAGGCATATTGAGGGCGATAAGAGGTAAATAATGAAGTCAAGTGGAGCATACCTTCCTCATCGGACAGTCTGCCCACATCATCCTCAGCGAGCTCTGACTCTGTAACACTGGCAAACTCATCTCCATCTGCGGGCTTCTCTCCTCCTGCTTCATCTGTTAATCCAAGGTCAAGGTTAAACAACACGGGGTGTTTAATAAAGGTATTAATATCTCTATGACTTGAAGACAGCCAGCTCACTCAATTATAATATATGTTTGACTAAATAGTACCCTTATAATACCCATGAAATTGTATTGAAACACATATATGGTAATACACCATTCAGTAGACATGAATATGTTTTATTCAGTCAATTTAAAGGAGTGTAGCATGATAGAGACACATGCTAGTCAGCCTCACTGCTTATTTGACAGTTGATGATGATTATCCTCAAACTGTATGTTGCTCTCACCTGTGGCAGCGCCGATCGGAGGCAGAGGCTTGTGCTTTCTTATATCAGATTTAGCTGAATTCGGAGCTGATTTCCGCGGTGAGTTTGTTAAATCCTTGAGCTGCCCTTCACTACCTGCAAACATACAATATAACTAATACACCAAACAATAACAATAACATATGTTTTGCCTTACCACGTACATCGCTAGGCACAAATATGATGGAAATTTTGAAACCTGTCTCTATGACTAGATCTGCAGCATAATCGGTTGCTGTATGTACCGCCATACTGTTTATACCCTGGGTTTATGTAGCCAGAACCCGAGTTCCCACTGTTTCCTCGGCTGGTGGCAATCCCACTCAAATTGCCCGGTGAAGTCAGAACTCGATGAATTTCCCATGCTGCACGGTGTGTTATATCATTGATAACATTTGAAAGCCAGAACCTTTTACTGAGAATTCTAGGGAGTTTTTTCAATATGCCCTAACAAATTGAAATTGCTTACCAGATTTGGATAGTGAGGATTTCACATCTGGGCTTTGCCTCATACGATCAGCACTTTCACTACGCTGTACTGGGGTAGCCCTCACAGTGACTGGGTCCTCAATCGGAACATCTGCCATGCCGCCGGTTCAGGTGCTCAGAAAAAGTGCTGCCTCAACTGTTCATACGAAAATACATTAGCAATAACAAACTGTCACTTCTTAATCATAGTGAGCGCTCAATGTATTCTTCATGTCAAAAATTCATTTAATCGGCTGCCTTTAATGGTGTTTCAACCGCCCTTACTTATATCAGATCTGTCTATAAATCCACAAGCCACTATGAGCCTACTGATAGAATCAACAGCAAGGATGTGTAAAACTGACTGGCTCTCGGCTGGTAACCTAATTCTTAAAATCTGGTGACTCGATTGGGAAACCTATGCCAGTAGAGTGGTTGGCCGTTGCTATTTGATGCCTGTCCCTTTCTGAATAGTTCATCAGTGCAGTTGTAACTAGAGCTATCCAGCTTTCACTCTCAATCTCATACACTAAAATTTGTTTGTATCAGAATCACCACCTCAACTCAATGAATATTGATGATCAATTGCCTGACTCTCATGGATAGTTTTCTGATAGTTTTAGAAGGAAGTATAGAGCACCACAGCAGTCAAGCTAGATTATTAGTAGAAACTTGGCTGCATGGTAATGTTAATTTGAAATTTTCAATATGGTTCAATATCCCTCTGTTTTGTGCATGATGTGCTTGCTCATTAGCAAAACATGATATGAAACCAGATTTTGCAGGCAAACTTGTCTCGTTTAGTCATATCAAAAACCACAATGTGTGGCTCTCTATCATTTATTTGTTACCACTCAGGCCAGTCTATTCTTACAGTCCCACTCACTCACCTGCACTCACCTGTCTGCCATGACAGTTATTGCTTGATTGCTATGGTGATAGTCACATGGTCTCTGCCGACTTTTAAAGTCTCATAAATAGATTCAATTATCCGACTTTTCAACATATCGATTTCTTAGGTCTACAAATCCTGCAAACATCCTTGACATTAAATCCCATTATCCAATCAAATCCAACCACGTTCAGAGGGAGGAAGAGATTTTGTTTTAGAGTTTTCATTGATTTATTTTGTAAATTAAAAATTACAGCTTTATACATTGGATACTCTCTTTAGAACTAAACAAGAGTAAGTGGAGAGATATCAACATCATTTGAACAGCCCAGTTAGGTTTCATGATGATTTTGAATCAATTTTTACAATGGAACATATTTTGCAGCATCAATTTTTTATTTTATTGAAAATAATAAATAAGAAGGCTGCTATCAGTCTCCAGTGAAAAGTGCTGTACTTTGTTGATTGTTCATTTCTTTGTTTTCGAATTGGTAATATATTGCAAGAATCACCATAATCAGAGATCTTTTGAAAGTGATGTTTCTTAGTTGATTGCATTGAAATGATTAATGAGAGTACTTGCAAAAATAGAAAGAAGCTTCTGGATCACTCACTCCTGATTGACTGTTGTGTTGAGCGGTGCTGAGTCTTCATTCAGTCAGCCTAGCCAATGTGTTGGCTCTGGGCCTCCACCATATACCTAACTTAGGGCAAGCCAAGATTGTAGCAACAATCAGAGTAGTTTGTAAACAACTAACTAGGTCATTCAAACAGCGTATCTTATCTTGTACATACATGTTATGTTCAATTTGTTTTGGTCACAGTCAGTCAGTGGACTGGTGAGATCTAGGACAACTTACTATTCTATGCATAGACGCAACTGCTTCGAAAGAAAGAAGCTAGTCTATTGACGTTTGTCAAAGATAGTTATTAGTTTAAGCAATACAGTTCATTCAAGCACACCATGATTAGCTACTTAGCATACCTGCCAAGTCGATCATAACATCGGGTCCTACCTTCCATACCCTTGGTTGTGGAAGCAATGAACTCCCTCTTCATAGTTAGAAGGCTTTTTTGCTTCAGTGGATGCGCATCCGTCATATGATTCATTATAACAGACTTAAACTAGGAGTTGAAGTTAGGAGTAGCCCTATGTTGTAAATCAATTCATATACATACACGAAGGCCCTGTAAAATTATTAACATTTTCGTTCTTTACCTTTCAGCCTGGAGGTGATTTCTCCCTAAACACAGCAGTGTAGTCTCTCTGCATATACACAATGAAGTTGGTGCTGATATTTAGTCTTCTCGTCCTTAGTTACGCCAACGAAGAAGCGGACGATTTGCAAGTTGCTTCCACTGAGGTAAGATTAGCTAACTGAGTTAACCTTTTGCTTAGGTCTGCCATAACAAAGATTATCATATCAGAATGTAATAAATACATGGGCCTCGGCTGCACATTCAGTAATCGTGGGTTGACATGATGTCAACCAAAATCCAGATTATACAAAAATATCCTGCTGCACTCATTTGACACTCGTTGATGCAGCTCCTGTTGAGGTCGATGTCGTCTCACTGGGAACCTTTAAATGTGTCGCAGCTGAGGCACAAAACCTGTCATTCAAAATTACTAACAGGCAGCATGGAGCAATAGACTTAGCGATTGACTTGATATTATTGAGTGCAAATGTCACTGAATTCGAAAACCATAATTATTTTGTGTATTCTGTCTCAGTTCCGACTGCTATGTATCCTGTTGTAGGTCAAGTACCAAGCTCCAACACTAACAGGAAACGCCTTCTTATCAGAGACTTTTGATGATGGACTCGAAGGGTAAGATTGTAGCTGATCATTGTAAATGCTGAACACATAATAGTTGAATAGGCCTTTGTGTAGCTTTCCTTACTAGACAAACAACAGTTCTGGGGCTTATAACTTATTACTAGATTTAGTTCTGGCAGAGAGATTGAGGGCTGTGACTGTTGAATCAAGCCTTCATCAAAGTTAGAGTTCACGTTTTATTCCAAGATCATGCAGTAAAACAACGAGTTGGTTTGAGAGGAGCATATTCTGTGTGCTCTGTCATTCCGTGGTTATCATATCAAAGGCCAGAATTTGGTCATGTAGTAATTTTGTTATGATCCCATGGCTATCAATCACATAAACGATTGGTGACCGGTTGAGATAGGAGAGAGAGAGAGATTGTTTTATTGCTTGTCATCAATGATGAAGCAAAATTATAGTGACTGTAAGAAGGCGTTATCATTTAGGAGTCTGATACTAAAAGGTATGAAACTGTTTAAAAAACGAGTTGTGCGGCACTTAGCTCATAAAAATATATTCCTACCTGGAACATAATGTTTGTTAAAAATATGGTCTTGGTCATTAATAAAATTTACTGCAGTACTAAGAGTTCGGTCTGAGATCAGATTAGGAATGTCACAGCTGTGTGAGGTAGAAAAAGGAGATAATAATCGAGATCTCTCCTTTGCCGTGCAAGAGTTAAACCAAACTTCTGAATTTTGTAATAAAATCGGTAATATAAGAGATTGCACAAAATACTCACATTGAGTATTGGACGGAAGATTTATAGATATAATTCTTTGCTACTACATTCGCTCCACCATTGACCACCGTAAACGAGTAGACCAGTATCATGGTTATGTGTTATTTCATGTTCTAACTTACACAGCCACCACTGCTTATTGGGGTTACTTAGTCAAATAATAGGTCAATGTCTGCGAGGCAGTAGGCCTACACCACATTCCCCCTCTCTACACTCTAGGACTTTTATCGTCTCAATATCATTTTCTCCTTATTCCATTCCTACTGTTAGGTACACATTGTTTCATCTCATCTTTATACTCTGCCTCTCCTTTCAATAATTATATAACTATTTATTAGATGGGTGAAGTCAGAAGCTAAGAAGGATGGGGCTGATGATGATATAGCTAAATATAACGCAGTATGGGAGGTGAAGGAGGCAGAGGATAATCTCGTACAGGGAGACAAAGGCCTGGTACTCACATCTAAAGCTAGACACGCTGCTATCACCACTAAACTAGATAAACCATTCACCTTCTCAGGCAAACCTCTAGTCGTACAGTAAGTTTTTCTGTCTCTCATTATCCCTTCATGCTTAACACTGGTGCGCTAAACATCGCTGAGTTTTGACTGAAATATTTCTGTTGATGTTGAGAGTGTTTCGTTTTATCTGTCACCAAAGTGTCATTGCACTGGTGCCTTGGTGCTAAAACTGCTCTAAGATTAAGAACATTCCAAAGGAGGTCAAGCTTGTATCTTAATAAAGTAGTGATCAAACTGATTGATATCCTTTCGATGAGGTGCTCAAAATAAAATATATGACCTATCATATATTTCATCAGATAATCACAAAATCTGTACTGCTTAAATTTACTGAACTCTAATCTGGACACAAAACTGTCATCCAGCCACAGGATACTGACACTTTACTTGGCACATAAAGCTTAGGCTGCCTTATTTATGTAGTTAGTTCCAGTATGATGTATTGTATTATAATTTTAGATATGAGGTCAAATATCAGAATGGAATGGACTGCGGTGGATCCTACATGAAGCTCCTATCAGATGTACCTGGTCTAGATTTGGTAAGCAGCTGCTCTTTAGTATCAAAACAGATGGAACAGGATTATGTTACCCAAAGTACCAGTGAAATTAAATTACCTTACGTTTGTACTGATGAAACAGATGAAACAAAAAGTTTGCAGAATTGGTCAATCAGTGAAAGATAGATAATGAAAGAGAGATTTTTGACTAGGCCTTTATCTGCTCATCTACTTATCTGCTGTATAACCAGGGAGAACCATGGGAATTCTCCCTGGTATAACTTAGCATGTTTAGTTTGTTTTGCTATAGTCCCTCTTCTGTGTCACCCCACTCTATACATACTGACTAGTTTATGGTACTTGACTACTTTTCGTCAAAAGAACATCAACAGAGGATTATTTGTTTTGCCGGGATATTATCAATAGTCCTATAATTAGCCTCAGTGTAAACAATTAGCCTGTAAATATAAGGTAGTATCAGTGAGCCTACTGTAACAGTGATAGAGGGGTGATGCTGTGAGCTTGTGTCAAAGCAAGCTGTGAAATCTCATCCAGTCAATTTATGCTTTTGGAGTGAAGTTTGAAAAAGGCCATTTTACACAGTCATGGTGCCTGATTGTAATCTAGAGATGACCTTGAAATGTGTGTAAAGATAGTCATGTCATAACACATTTCAGAGAATATTGATCACCTCTGCCAAGTGAACACCATACTATTAGTTATCTCGATAGGCTAGAAAGCCACCAATATACCACCATGCTGTCAAAATTCTTCCAATTCAAATAAGAAAGTTTCTGTGGGTACTAGGCCTATGTCCGTGCTACAGTCATTTTGTTGTCCACTATTCCTGAGGGGGAATTCCTAAATATAGAGTGAAATTTTTCACATGGGTTTTATGGAAACATATTTTTACGTATATCTTTTTTTAGAAACAAGTGACAGATAAGAGCGGGTACACTATCATGTTCGGACCAGACACTTGTGGAGCTGATAAGAAGATGCACTTCATCATGAGGCACAAACACCCCAAGACTGGAGAGTACTCAGAGAAACACAGTAAGAAACCCAGCGGTAAACTCGACTTCTACACCGACAAGCAAACCCACCTGTTCAGACTTACTGTTCAGCCTAGTAATGATTGGGAGGTAAGTAATCACATAGTAAATCTTATACTTTGGTTGATTTTTATATGTGATGGACATAGTTTTGCAAGTCTGATTTGGGAAAGAAAGATCCACTATTATTAAATATACATCATCAAAATCACAATGCCTGTGACTTTTGAAGCAATAGTAGATGTACTAGAATATTCCTGGTTGTTGATGTGAGTGCTTTGATGTATAGATAAATGATTGGTATGGCACTATATGATTGATAGTTTGTATCTTGGTGGATAATATCTTCATACCATGGGTGTCAAAACTATCTATTACCCACTATCTACAGCCTGGAATAATTGTGTAAACCTAAAGGATAGGAATTTTCACCAGACCGATTCCGTGCATGTCAGCTTACCCGGGAATGTTTAGGACCAGCCAGGTATTAGTCCCAAGAAATGGACAATTTGGTCACATCCATATGTATTGAAAAATACAGCAATAAAAGCCAAACACATCCACTCACATTTTTGAAGAAGTGAGCTTGAAGCAATTGATTAGTGTATCAGATATATTTGTCGCTAACAAAGTTGTAACTGTTGTTGTGATTTCAGGTTCATGTAGATGATGCTCTGGTGAACTCAGGAAACCTCCTACAGGATATGGAGCCATCTATTAATCCTCCAGCTGAGATCGACGATCCAGAGGATTTCAAACCAGCTGACTGGGATGACAAGGAGAAGATACCTGACCCAGAGGCTACCAAGGTAAGAACTTTGGCTATACTGACTTCTTACTTGTCGTTCTTCATAAAAAGTGTGCCTGATAGGTGTTTCGCTTTTGGGAAAAGCTGAGGAGTTCAAGCAACATGAGCGATCTTGTCACTGACTCCAGTTTGTAACAAGCGCCAAGATTGAGCCAGATTGGTATTTCAACGACAAGCCTGCCATTGTTGAAATACATTGATCAATAATTTCTTATGACAAAAACTCTAGAATCATAACAAAAAATGGAAATCTAGATTGTATTTTGACAGCGGTAACTTTCATTTGATATAAACCTAAATTACATTACAGCATGTTGGCCTTACATATTTGGAGCAAAGCACTGATTTGCTGAAATGAGAAGTTTATATCAGCCCTTTTTTTAGTGTTTGTACATTTTTTTTGGTAACGCTTATCATTATAACTATAATTATTATTTTGACAATATTTGGAGTTATCTGATCATTGAGCTTGTTTCCATTTATACAGAAAACCCCATTTAAACCAGTAAAGTTACTGTTTTATATAATCCGAGCAGTATTTCTGTGTTTACACAATGCATTTTTACACAATGCATTTTTACAAATGCGGGTCAATAAAAACCACTATCGACTTATGTAGGTTCGGATTAGGTAAATCTGTTTCATAAATAATAATGACACACTGATGTTACCCGATTATAGCCTATCGACTGGGACGAGGACGCTGTAGAGTTTATCCCTGATGAGGAGGCAGTGAAGCCCGACGGCTGGTTAGATGATGAGTCTGAGCTGATACCAGACCCGGAGGCAGAGAGACCAGCTGACTGGGATGATGATATGGATGGAGAGTGGGAGGCTGCTAAGATAGACAACCCTCTGTGTCAAGAGGCACCAGGTAAGACACACAGTACTATCTGTCCCTCAGGGAGGATATGTAGGCTTGCTTTTTTTTTCTCTTCACACTAGGTCTTATTTGACTGCCTTATTTAACAGGCCCCCCCCCCCCCCCCTTGAGCGCAGGTGGCTTTTCTGGGGTAGTGACCCTATACCCTCTCCCTCCGTTTGCCGGCTAGTAATGACATAAGCATTATTAACTGTATACTTGAGATCACAATAAAACTTTTAAACAAATGTGACAGCAAGCAGAGGTGCTATTTATGTGAGAATATTATGACAACCTTACAATTACTAGTGATGATTTGTATTTGTACAGTGTGGCAAACTTATGAGGTACTATGTCAATTGTGTGTCAAGATGTTTAACTGCTACAGGTTATGTTTTGTAATCAGTGGAATCAGATCTGTGACATTGTTTGCCTCACTCTAGTACAGTTTCCTAGTACAGATTTACGGATTTCCATATTTAAATATATATTCCAATGTTGAAATACCCTGGGGTATTACAGAAAACATTTGGCTAACCCTGATAAAGATAAAATCGGATTTCATAGAAATTAGTATGATGTGTAGTATAGTTGTGGGTCTGTTCGTGATCCATTGATTGTCTCATTGTGTGCATATTTATGTGTATAGGATGTGGAGAGTGGACAAGACCGACTAAGCGTAACCCTGACTATAGAGGAAAGTGGAGACCAGGGATGATAGATAACCCTAACTACTCAGGTGTATGGGCTCCTAAGAGAATAGCTAACCCAGACTACTTTGAGGATAAGGAACCATACAAAATGACTCCCATTGTAAGTTGCTATATTAGTTTGGATTAGTTTTGTTTGATATTATACAAAGAGATAGATGGCTAGATGAAACTGGTTACCACATGTATTTTGGTGTGATCTATAACATTAGGTTATATTCCATCGGTATAAGACTATAAGATAATGTCAAAGACCGATCCGAATATCATCATATCAATAAATATCAATATCTGTTCTGAATTAATTATTGAAATGCCACATATTTTCACGGCTTCACAAAAAAATGCATTATATGGCGTGACTTAAAAGGTCAATTTAGACTAGTCATATATCAAAGTAAATTAAAATTGACGATGAACGCAACCTCTAGGTATACTTTCCACCTGTTTTGAAATTTATTTCAATTAATTTAAACTCCTCCATCTGCGTTGACAGCGTTTTCTGCCTCATTTCCTCCCTAAAATGACACAACGTCATCGAATCAAGTTTTTGTTCAGGTATTCATTTTCCGTAGCCCGGCAGCTTTCCAACGATATATGTTATGTTGACATTCGGATCAGTCTTTGACATTACCTTAAGTGATGTCTTACTGTATGTCTGTATCTGTTTCAAGGTGCCATATCGTTTGAGCTCTGGTCTATGATGTAAAAATACAGTATAGATTGGACACTGTATTTCCCTAACTTTGCATTTTGTCCCGCATTGTCAGGATGCCACACTGTGGTAAGCCCACATTTCAAGAAAAAATGACCAATCTAACTCTTTTTTTAATATCCATGTATCTGACTGATATTCATGTATGCATGTATGTATGTGTTGTAGGGTGCTGTAGCCTTTGAGCTGTGGTCTATGACTGATATGGTATTATTTGACAACATACTGATCACAGACGATCTGC
This sequence comes from Membranipora membranacea, assembly GCA_914767715.1. Taxonomy (NCBI): domain Eukaryota; kingdom Metazoa; phylum Bryozoa; class Gymnolaemata; order Cheilostomatida; family Membraniporidae; genus Membranipora; species Membranipora membranacea. Next base: position 25,055,027 of record OU612069.1, read on the forward strand.
AGGTAGCTGAGGACTGGACCAGAGCTACTTGGCATGTAAAGCGTGACGCTGAGCTCGCTGAGACCGCTAAGAATGCGTATGTAACATCTTATCTTAATCTGCTTCATGTTAGAAATTATGATAAGTTGTTCAAGGGCAACCAGGGTTTCAAACAACTTCTCATCGATTAATAGCAGATTGAATCTTCTGCATAGGGAAAAAGACAATATCTTACTCGGATGATTATTCAGCCAGAATTCTTGTGGAACAGTTCACCCATCAGGTACTCAAACTCAGCTAAAAAAGGAATTCCACAGAGCAGTTTCCTGTTCCTGTTATTATTTAGCCTGTGCTCTATCATCATTACAGCAATGTCTTGGAACCTCCCCTAAACTGAAGTGTTACCCAGCTTAGAGTCAGCAACTCCTTTGAGTTTTGCATCGCGTAATGCACTAAGCTGATGCTGCCTAGCACATTATTTACTACCAATTAATGCATTGCTGCGAAACCTTGGTTGCCCTTTAACAATTCATACAAGGTGTCTGTGAATAACAATTTTGAATACATTGTTGTTACTGAAGCTCGGTGTATCTTTCACTGAAGGTAAGCCTCTGCAGTTGTTGGATTTTAGGAGATATTGTACCGGTGGCCAATAGTGATTGTATCGGGAATATTACACACACCTCAGAGAAAATTCTTTCAAAGCAGCTACAACTGAAAGAAGATTTTCTCTTATTCTCTAAAACTTTCTTACCGCCTCATTAAGATTTTGGGTTGTGCACATTTCTAGCCCAGTTGCTAAATGAAATTACTTTGGTCATAAAGCTTATGCTTTAAATCTGAGTTTCCCTTAATGTTATTGTTGTCTTCTCATGTTTTACAGAGTGCCGATGTTGCAGCCTCTTTGGGATGCTTTAGAGGAGATGCCTTGGCTGTATGCTGTTATTATTGTCGGAGCATTACTCCCAATTGGACTGATTTTCTACTGCTGCGTTGGCTCAAGCAAGGTATGTAACTCTCTAAAACATGTTTGTTAGCTTGCGCTTGAGACAAGAAGTAGTTTCTAGATCATGCATAGCCTGCAAAAAGTGTCATCATTATCAACAAAATAGTGGGGCTCCAAATAGAATGAATAGGAGCTGAGCTGTTCGTTTTTGCATATCTCTGATTTATTTTCTAAATTCTCTAGTCAAACTTTCCTAACATGACAACTGGATATTCCAGAATATTGAGTGGTGGGATAGCTGCTCAGTTTATCATATATCCAAATTTATCTTCTGCCGAAGGCACCATAGAGAATATCATCTGACACCAGACCCGAGTCGTAGCAGTATGTGCCGACAAGTGTTTCTATGGTTGGCACTGTGAGTGTCTGTACCTCTCTAATCATATCCCTACAGAAGTCTCCCAGGGATACCTGGCCCTGACACATAGGTGTGGTAGTCGGCATTCTGCAAAGCAGATTAATTGCAACACAGTGAGAAGACTACAGCTATAAAAGGGCCTACTGCCCAGCTATTCCCTGTTGAGCTCATGGTTATTAGTTTGTGGTGAGGGAATCTGTATATCCATTCTTCAATATAATCTCTCTACCGATAGCAAAGTTTTATTTATTTTGTCATTGTACATTGCTGTGGTGCACTGATAATAGCGCTGATCGAAGCAGGCAATTAAATCAAGATAGATTTAAGTACTCACGGTGTAGTTGTGGTCGTTGGAGTGGTTGGTGTTGTTGGCGCTGTGCAAACACCACCAACAATACTCAGTCCATCTCGACACCCGCAGCTCCGAACGAAGAGTGCAGGGGCCTCATCAAATCTCTGTCCCTGTTGGAAGGTGACAGAAGAGAACGTATATATTCATGTCAACAAAAAGAAAGTCCAATTGTTTGTTTATCAAAGAATCCGCTGTAAAATTGGCGATGATCATTGTGTTCAGCCCTCGATTTTAAAATTGTGGTGGGGGAATACATTGATTTTTACTTCTGTTGAGATTGGTGTTCTTAGTCTGGTTGTGGACAGCTGAGATTCTCAGCACCACCACCACTATCTCCCTCACTCAGGAGAATATAAGAAAGACTTACTGCCACATTTTTAGGTGCGCACAGGTAAGGGCTCCGGTCTGGATTTTGAGGAGTCCACTGAAACTTAATACCAGGTGTAGTGATCTGTACTGTCTTCACAGTCTCTTGACAGCACTGGTCTGCCCCGCACACAGACTTACACCGGCCCGAACCACCTGAGGTTTGTTGTGTAGTACGCTCTGTAGGCGCCAGGGTCGGTTGCTGCCTAGTTGGTTGTGTTGATTTAGTTGCTTGTTTGGTTGGGTCAACGCAGATTTGTGACTTGCAGATAAGATGTGCCTCGCAGCCACAGGGGATCTCATAGCCATACTGCTTCCAGTCACATGCAGAGCCCTGGTATATATTCAATTTCAAGTATGATCATGGCAGTGAATTTTCGTTAAATTTGGTGAAGATATATTGTATGCTTGTGGTGTTTGATATTTGGGAGAGCATGTCATGCAATTTTGATGATACCAAGTCTGTCGCTAGTATTTGCCAAAGGGACACATGATAAATAATAATGGGTATTCTTTCAAAGTGTGAACTTTAGCCGATTTTTGTTAACAGCTTGGTAGTAAATCGTTGAGATAGTTATGTGATTGTTTTAAATATCACTCACCTCACTAGCCTTTCTTGCGCAGCCCCAGTCAGGATCGACAGGTGTAAAGAAACTTGAGGACATAGGTTCTCCTCCGGCCTTGGTTTTCTTAGCACAGCATTGTCTCTGCTGATCACAGGGAGGACAGCCTGCTTCCAGCTCTATCACCAGTATCTGTAATCAAAGTCACCAGGGTTCATCGATATTTATGAGAATTTGGTTATACCTGTCTGTCAGCCAGGAGTGGTGAAGTAGGGAGGTTAGTCCTCCTAACCTGTCTAAATCAAAATGAGGCTGAAGAGAGGCATAACTGCCAATGATGGAGGCGCTCACTACTTACCATAATTGTTGCGATCATCAGTAAGACCCTCATATTCGTAAATATCTATTCTTCCTCTCAGAACATTAAGAAGCTCTCTTCTCACTCTAAGAGCACAGTGGTGTCAGCTCTCTTGTTTAATCCCACATGAGATGATATTGTGTGAACACTGATAAGCCCTGCTGATGCACAGTGGGATTCTAACCATCTGGACATGTTAACTTTTACCTTCTTTGATAATGATAGTTTAATGTGAAGTGCTAGCGTCAGTTATAGCAGGGCCGGCCTTTATATGTACCCATGTATGAGGTATTTTACTGATATTACTTAAAAATTCCCAAACCTTATGCTCTGTTTTCCGAAAGAGTACGCTTCACTTACCTCTATAATATATTATTAGTCTTATTGTGATGATGTTATCTCTCCTGTAGGACGAGACAGCAGAGAAAAAGAAGACTGACGCCCCCTCACCAGACGATGAGGGAGCTGAGGCTGAGGCTGAGGCGGATGTAGATTCACAGGCTGCCGGTGATTCCGCTGCACCAGGCAGTAAAGAACAGCCGTCACCCAGTAAGAGCGGACGATCCGCTCTAAATAAGGTAAGATTTAAAGATTGGGTACGCTCACACCTATATTAACCTCTGATTGTCAGGGTTACGTGTGCCCATTGAGTTCGGTATAGCTCGAATATGACAGAAGGCTTCAGCATTATTGCCTGATGGGAAAATTATTTGTAGAAACTTCCTCTTATCCTGTCATATGATGTTATCAAGTCCATGAAAATGACTATGACAATCCTCATAAACACCTTAGTAGCCATTTTGCTTCTGACATAATGGCCAAGGTCGTTTATCAGATGCACACTATTTCGTATGGAGTGATGGAATTTTATCACTCCCTAAGCTTAAATTGATTCTATTGGCAATGTATATGGAGTTACTAAACGTCCATTAAGTTCATTAATTGTTCTTTCTAGTGTATTTTGTTTTATGATGTTTATAAAAGTATAAAATTTACACTTACATAACAGTTTATACTTGATAGTTTGCAAGTACTTACAACATGCCTGTCACTTGGGAGTATACTCGCATGAAACGATAACACTAACACAAAAGTAACTCCAAATAATTAACTGTGGAGAGCAGCAGGCTGGGAACCCTGTCTCCGTACTGACATTGTCTATAAAGTTCCGAGATTTGCTTACATTGATATGCAGGATAAGGTTAATGACAGCTTGTAATTACTTATGACCCATTATCTATGATTTACAGCCTGCTGAAGATGATGAGGCGGAGGAGGAAGAAGAAGAGGAGGCTCCACCCACTGCTGCACCAGGTGACCAATCACAGGAAGATGATGAAGAAGGGGCGGGGTCTGCTGATCAGCAGGAGGAGACAACTGCAACAAGGAAATCTCCCAGAAAGAGACGACCAAGAAAAGAGTGATCGAGACAAACAGACAGACAAACAATGTAAAATAGGTTATCAAATTGTTACTGAAATAATGCCATGATGTACTAGAGGAACGAAAAATCTACCCGTACACACCACCTCAGCTTTTGTCTAATCGCACAACATTCTAATATCCAAAATTTATCTAGAGCATCAAACCAATGAGCCTCACAAGTGCACAAGTGATGACTGCGGCAGTCGGGGCTGTAATTGAACTGATGTAGTTTGATTCTTGTTGCCAATAGACACATTTTTCTATACCATCCAGCCATGCCTGACCACCAATTATGATAGGAGATAATCTGTTGAATGTTTGTTATGAGCTCTATAGGCAAATCTTTTATTTGAGTATTCCGACCCTACGTTTCTAGATAGAGCACACTTTGTGTGCCGCTGCTGCTTGTAAATGTGTTGTTATTATTTCAGGATCATAGGTAATACCTCAGTATGTATCCTCTGTACAAAAGTTTTAATTTTGTTATTTATGTACAGCATAAATCATTTCTTCCAATCATTTATGTAAAATCCGTTGTGTTTAATATTCCATAAAATAAATGATAATATGACTATAACCTTTCTTCAATAGTTTGTCAGCGTTTCTTCCATGTATCTGCAGATGCAGCGACCATCTTACTTTTTAAATCGCAATAAAACAGCAATATCATACTATACATGAAATTTTTACATAGTCTAACCTGTGACAACGTTTACATGGCGTTGGATGTGTGCTGCTCTGTTGCATAGGATCGAAGGCCTTATAATAGATTGCTTCAATAATCAAATGCTTCACTAACATCATTATAGATGTTCTCGTTGAGTTGTTTTGGCATAGCTTCATCCACAGGATGTTCTTTGAATACAACTAATGATTAACATATCAGCGACCTTATATTTATCTGTCATGAGAGAAATATCTCCTCGTACTTATCAAAGTTCTATTTTGACAGCCCTTGTTCAGGAAGTTTTGAACAGACTCGCTCACCCAAACCTTGCCCTCATTATGGGAAAAATTACTTTTTACACACCTTACCTAAGTTGTCTTTTCCCATTTTGTGAGAAGACAACTCAAGTGAACAGAAAGTGAAACTGTTGACCAAAGAAATGACCCAAATGCCTAAACATCGAGTGATGCTTATTATTGAACAGACATTTTAAGAAGAATCAGCCAAAATCTACCAGCAACTCGTGCTCTTGTTTTGGTTGCTGAAATTAACATTAATGTCGCAGCTAATGTTGTTGCTGCTTTATTCCTAATCTCAACATAGTTTTAAACAAAAGTACCATCATCGATTAGAGCAACCGATCTCTCGCTACAGCAAAACTGCTTCAAGCTCATCGCTTGTGTGAAAAGACCTAAGCCCACCATGAATGGGCCCAAAGTGCTGTAAGCGCGGTATTGTATTTGTTGTATTTGTCGATATTTGACGCCTTCGTCTGTCATTGAGCCTGCGGTTGCTTTGTTATCCTTCATGTCTCTGTGTGGTGAGTGGAATGCGAAGATACAGCATATAACACCGATGATAACTGCCACTGATCCTACAGTGAAGAATATCCAAAGTCTCCGGTCACATGCAAACTTTGGTTGTGTAAGGGCTTTCTGAGTCTTCGCTTTAGATCTGCCTGGAGACTCACAAGAATGGTAACCATAGCGACAAACGACAGCAGGCGCTGCCATCTCTAAAACGAAAACCTATCTGATATAACTGGAAGCTAACTATACATATTTAAAGATGTAAAACATACGCAGAAAGGTGGAAAGGAAATGCAAAACATCCATATGAAATATGACTGACATGAACTTAAAGTGAGAACATGATTTTAGTTACCTTAGTGTCTAGTTATGGGATAGAGCCCGATTCTGTATCTGAATTATTCCTTTGGCTATTTTACTATTTAGAATGTTGTATACTAGATCATGTCTATCAAACCACACACAATACAACATAGTAAAAACCTGTACGTTTAGCACCGAATCCTTGAGGAATTATGTTGTTTTGCAAACTGCAAATTAATCATACATACTGAAATAAATTTTACTCTGACACTGTTATACATGCTGATTTGTACTCCATTCTCGTAGGATTCAGCAACCAAGATATAGAAAATAATCAGCTGTCTTCAAATCGTCGCTGATAACTGCTAATTTAGTTACTTCACATTAGATAACAAATTATTTTAAGTAATTGATTCATCCAACTTGAATTTGAATTATTCTAGCTGAGCTCCTCAATATATCACCAATAGTTTTTTGAGATGATCTTTGTCAGTGAAGGGCCAGTCAAATATAATTTGGACTGTTGCAAATATCGTAAAGATAAATAGATAACTGTATGCTAACCTGATTGACGATTCGCTCAAGATTGATGGACCAATATGGATGCGATTGAGTTAACTAATAATACCACAATAATTATGTTACTAAGTTTACCAGCTAGTCTATCATGTTTAAAGCCAACACTAAATGTTGTGCAACTAGATAATCAATCTGTGAAACTGTGTCGGGATAGCTGGTAATAGCATTTCGTTATCAACCTGTTTCCGGTTTTCTTACCTTCTGTCTGAGCGAAACTATATTTAGCAGAATTTTCCATATTGATAGATGCTTGTAACTGGGTTTGCATACAAAAAAGATAATATATGTAGTATTGTATGCAGACATGATTTTATGAAATCCCATCCATCTGTGCATCTGAAACAAATAAGTGATGACATCATTTTGTCAACAAGTAAGACGGTAACTACTTGAAGGAGCATAAGGGAAGTGCTCATATTTTTTGACATCCTGGCAAGGAGAAATTGTTACAAAACTCTTAAGATCAACTAAAATGCTAGAACACTATTTTCACCATCACTAGCTATTGAATTCAAAAATGAAACTAAATTTTCTAAAATATTTGAATCAGTTACCTGAGTTATCCTCTCATACTTAATGAGAAGGCAACTCCATTTGTACTGGAATACTGAATCTAGCTGGATAAGGAACTGTCTAATGACAAACAAAGAGCTGCAAAACTTGCTTCTTGTATTTCCAACCATGATTGAACAAAGAAACAATTCACAACATTCATACAATGATCTTAAGTAATTATGACTGCTGTTAATACCTTTCTTGTCAGTGATCTGAAGATTTTGCGTTGGAGCTTTATCACAATAAATTTTTGACAGATGACGATATCGCAGTGGTCAGCATACATGTTGTTTAGATTGTTTATTGGCCTGAGTGTATAATTTGGATGTGAATTTAGTGCATGACAGTCCGGGGCCTGGGGAGTCTGTCTAGTAAAGATAGTGACCAGTAACTCTGGTTGCTAATAAATCTCCGCTCTGCAGCAAAAGTTCTTGAGCGTGGTTGCATACTTGAGGTCCAGGGTGCCTTGTCAACATAATTTTTGGTAAAACCTTCCCTGAAAGACTAGTTTCAAGCCATTAAAATCTCGATAAGCAATTAACCACCAACATGTGATAGGTTAATCAACTTATCTCAAGCATCCAAAAGAAAAGTAATTTGATATATTTGTTATTCATAATTTCCTAGTTATAGCGTAAATTTATTGCTTCTGTGGTATAGCAGTGACCGTTGCAATAGAACATAACCCTTGATTGATACATAGATTGAGTACAACATACTAGTCCTGTTGAGAAAATTTGAGGTAGAAGTATTTAAATAAATACACTCGCACAGTTCAGTGAGACAATTCACTAACATGTTCGGTAATGACAGAGAGGTTGGTCACAGACGTTTTATTATTCTTCCTATAGCTGAATAATATGTTGCCACGCCTTGTGAGCATTGTCGGCACCTCGATTTGTGAAGGTAGATGACAATGCCTGCATTCACTTATGCATTGTAAGTTCTTTTCCACATCATTCGAACGTTTACCCACAAGAGTTTTATCCACATCAAGTTTATCTTCAAAAGTCTCATCGCACTTTGTATGGAGTGGTGCACTGTTAGAAAGCTTCGCTATTGCAGTTTTCTTTCTTAAAATAGATAGATCTCTACTTATTTCAGATCTCACCATTGTTTTATACAGGCGTTCCTTTAAAGCTTTGAGCAACCGATCTCTCTCAACAAAAAGTGCCATCACACTCATAACTTGTGTGAAAAGACCTACGCCAACCATAAGCGGCCCCAGAGAGCTACAGGTGAGATATTGTATCTGTTGATATCTTATATCTCTGTCTGTTATGGAGCCTGTAGGAGTTATCTTATCCTTTAACTTCCTGTAAGGTGAATGAAATGCGTAAATGCAGAGTATTATACCGATGTGAATTGTCACTAAGGCGATGAGAAAAGTAATCCAAGGTCCGCGGTTACGAGGGAGAAAGCATCGCTGTTTAAAGCTCAACTTTGGTCTTGAAAGGGCTCGTTTAGTCTTTTCTTTAGCGTTGCTCTGAGTTTTATTTGTTGACTGGCCTACGACTGAAGCTTGGGCAGCATATACCATCGGCATCTTATCAACTGTAGGTAACTCTGAAATAGAAGACTATCGCTGATAGTAGTTTGATGCAATTTGACTGTATACGCTCAGCATCCATTATGTGCAAGAGGTTGCAAGATGAAAAAGAATAGATTTGACAATGGTTTGATAAGCTATTATAAAGAGTCAATTATCAAAAGATGATTGAAAAATTTTCCATGACCTTTTCCAATGAAGGATAAATGTTCCTTACCTGAGTGTAAACTTCTGATGTAAGGACTACTTTGTAGTTTGAAACGGATGCTTTATTGAAGACACAACTTAGAAGAATGTTATCATTTAACACCAATCCTCGAGGTCATCCGTCTGCTGCGAGATATTTATTCTTGTACACTCCTGAGACAGCGTGATTGGGCAGAGAGTCTTTTGTTTATAGGTCAACACCGCTAATATAAATATCGGCCAAAATGAAGCCCAGAAAATAACCCAATTTCGTAATAAATTTTAATTGTTCTTAGTTATTATTATGAGTTAAGCACATCTCTGAGGATCTGTCAGCCAAAAATGGAAAGGGCCTGTCTCCCTCGGGCGGCATGTCAGACTGAAGGTTTTTTCTTCTTGGATTTAGTCTCCCGAAGGAATGTTATTGAATGGAATGAGTATTATTGTTCTCCCATCCCAAGAGGATAAGTTTCTATACAACTTCATTGTTGAGAGTTCACGAAACTCGTCAACAGCAGCAGTTTGGCCTCATGGGATTATTTCAACAATATTTCTTTGATTGATTGATTGGCTGAAATACAGTAAAGTAAACACTGAAGGATGACTTTTAAAATAAGTATGGCCATTCTAACCTTCAGCCACTGAGCTAAACTTAGAGATAAACTCACTGCAAGGGATAAAGCGCTGAGTGATATTCAAAAGGCTATCTTTTGTCAGGTATCTGGGGATTAAACCTGATACCGATTGCAAAACAAAACGTGCACGACTGAATGAGGGCCCCATGTTAACATTGCGTAACACGTGCAGTGCAGTCCAGTATCAGCATAGCCCTTATTTTATGTATGGGAAATTTTGAAGTTAATTTATTTGCCCAAGAAATTAAGTAAATGTCAAAGCTTAAATGATGTAGATGAGAGCTATAAAAAAAGAAGTTGGCTTCTCATACTTTCACAAAGAATAACAAAGCTACCCCCCACCCCCCCCCCACCCCCCTCCATTAAAGAAAGTAGCTTGGTGACAAGACTAGTATTGGCATGCTATGAAAGGTTTTATTTTATGACATACAAGGTGTCGATAAAATTATGCGCAATTTGATGTGGCTCCTCGATGTTTAGCACTTGTTGTATTCTGAGTGGGGCTTTCTTGGACCCTGAACCCCATCCAATGGGTGACCTGACCGGTCGAATTGTCTATAATGCCATTATAAATACAGGAAATGGACAACCTATTGTAACATATATAACCCTACTGCCTATACAGGGCTATAATAACATCTTTGTCTTTGTCGTACACTTTTATTAATAGTTACCATCTTGTGCCATGCAATGACATTAATTGGTGTGTTCTTATTTGATTTTTATATTTCACAGCTCACCTACTCATCAGAAAGTTCTCGTATTCCAGCCACGCAAAACAGAAAAGCAGCATTGACTAGAAGGAGACTCTGGTCAGCTTCTGATCTTGATTGTCACCAGCCAATGACTGATGATCATTAACTGTCTACGTAGTTGTCTCCTATGTTAATATTTCATGGCCTGGTGAGCGTTGACCATCAACAACTTAATGCAATGCTCAAATTGACTAACTCTGTTGATGGTTGGAGTAGGTGATTGACACGCAGCCAAGTTCCCATGCAATGTAATATTCAAATGTATATCAGAAGATGGGACAAATTGTGCCAAAGCCGTTAAACGGTAACATGTTGTCCCTTTTCATGTCATCAACAGGTGTATCAAAATCAGACAATGGCATACGATGGGAGCTGGCCATTGGGTCTTGTGCTCATAATATAATAATTTGTAAGGATCTAAAGGTGTCAGCTATTGAGAATACAATGCTCAGCAGGAATCCCAATTTCCAATATAATGCCCCTTATTCAGGTGTCAGGCTAAATGGGACTGATGATTGTCATCAATAACATGTGATGTCTTCAAATCTACTTTGTTGTAAATAGCGCCTGATAGCTAGCTCCAATGGGGCTGACATAAAACTTCCATCCGTGCAGAAAATTCCTGTGATTGCGACAAAATGTGTTTATGGTAGCAAACCAGTTAGCGTCAAATAAAATATGCTTGCATGACAGCTATCAGGCTAAAATTTGTATGCAAAATCTTAAAATGATCAGATGTAAGTTACACTGTAGCTGATAAGAGAAAGTAACATATTCGTCTTTCATGTCATGAGCAGATGCATAGAATTGGGGCAGTGACACATATGGTCTGCCCTTTATATTATGACAGGTAGTTGAGCACATAAGAGTGAGAGTGAAAATTCATAAATGTGCATTTAGACTCTGCACATCAAGGTATCTACCTATTTGATGGCACATACCATACAATACAATACATACAATACCATACCATAATTGCCATTCATCACATATGCCAGCTCTGAGAATATTCCATTCTTAAACAGCACCTGCACTTGATGGCTAGGTTAAGCTATATAACAGTATTAGGTCCTCATGAGGCAAAGAGTAAGGTTGATTCTACACCGTTAAAACTTCAAACCTATTTATCAAGCCGGATCAGTATTCTGTCTAAAGTATTAAGTGGTTGTGTTTTCAATCATCCTCTCAATGTATAAGCTTGCTATAGCGGTGAGTATTCATGGTGCACTTGTATAGATTTTCCAGATGTGCGCAGAGCTTTTATTACAATCATCTGTACTGATAAATTAGAATGCTATTACGATCTAATTCGAGGATCCTTTCAGTTGGATATTGCTCTCATGCTTCGTTATCGCTAACATGTATCAACTGTGAAAAGTAGCATGTATGTGGGCACAGGCTCCGGCATTTAATGATGTGATTTCCCAAATAAAACTTAAACTTGTGTTGTTGTCGCCCGCGGAGTTGCTTTCTGCAGGTAATTTAAGGGTTTCAAACCATGGTTATCAATGATGCCTTGAGGCAATCACAGTCTCAACGTGAAAATATGCAGTTTCTTAGTCTGGAACCAGAGGCTTTGTTAAAGCCTAGCATATGATGCAGTTGTCTCCTTCACTGTTTGATTTTAGGTGAGCATAGTGCTTGTAGCTGTAGCAGTAAAGGATTTATTACAATCTCAACGAGCCAGGTAAGCAGGCAAGCCATATTACCTCCACTTTCCTTTGCCTAGAGTGTATACATCATGATAACGTGTGGGTAACACCGATATGTGTTAGTGTAACATGCATAATTCTATACCAATTCTTTTGATGCACCATATACCTCAAAACTTAAGTTGGCTGGCTGTGACTGTACTGTGTTGGCACTTCTCCTTTGTATCAAACGGCGCAAGTTTCTGCGATTTGTGGGTTGGGGTATAACTGCAGTTTCTTCATAAAGCTTCTTAACAGCCCTATCAACAATTGTTGATGTCAGGGCAAACGTATCCTCATTTACTAACTTTTCTGCCTGGTAGAATCAATAAACAAACAAAAATCATCAGACTATCAGATAAACACATTTGTTTCAATGCAAGTAATCTGTAACATTAATAAATTATTAATGTCAGAGAGCAGACAAGCTTTATAGTTTGCCTATAGAGTCAACTACCATACCTCTCTAGCGATGCGAGCACCTTCTAGTGGTTTCCTATAGGCAGGATGATTGTGATCCCCTCTACTTATATTGAATGCTTCATTCGACTCTTTCACCATTGCTTTACACTTTGTTGGCTTGCCATACCTCGCACAACGCCATGAAACTACCACTTCCTATCAAGAGATCAGGATAGTATACAGTAGTCATGTCAAGCCAACAGACAATTTCAGTACAATTCATGGTTTTATTATTAAATTTTTGAGTTGCGTTTTATTGGCAGCTTATTCCAAAATCAGGAAAATATGTTTATGTTCAGTAGTTGGATGTCGCTGAAGTACCTCACAATCCCTGTTCTTCTTAACATAGCGATGTCCTAGATGTCGATCGATAAAGCAATTCCCTTTGCGCTGAGTCGCTGCTCTCACTAACGCAAACCTCGGACCATCGATAACTGTATCTATACATTGCCTGAAATGTGCATTATGATATATGTTATGCAGTATGTATGTGCGTAAGATTTAGCTGTTTAATCATTTTTTGTATTAATGAAGCTATGATGAGGATGATTAATTTTCCATTCTGATGAAGTATGAAGATTCTGCAACACTTTTGTGTTTTGCCTGTGAGCAACTGCTCTGACCCGAGAATAGTGACAATATTACCGCTATACCTCACCTATAAGTCCCGTGCCTTATAGATGAAGGCGCCTTAGAGAGTGGAGCATAATATGCGCCTATATTATAGGCGCGGCTATCATTTGAAGCATTTTTATATTTGACGTAGACCGAAACCGTGGTTTGAAATGGAAAGCCGCATAGCTCAGTAGACAGAGCGCCTACCTTGTGAACACAATGTTGCGGGTTTGAATCCGATCGAGGTCAGTTCTTTTTTCCAAAGGGGTGCCTTGTAGCTGTGGGGTGCCTCATAACTGTAGCATTTTTAATTTTTCCAAAGGAGGTGCTTCACTTATGAGGCCGGTGCCTCATAAATGAGGTATTACAGTATTACTAAAGCTAGATCCTGATGCTGAATCATTGTTGAATCTTCTTGTCAGCGATTATAATATATGTTACAGACATTTAGAATATGATGTTTCTTAACATTTTTACTTATCATCGTCAAGTCTGGCCTCCTCCGATAGTTGCACTGCATCTTTTTTCTTTTTCTATGAAAGAGATTCTGGTGGAATTGACAGTATTGGAAAAAAGAATAAAACAGGACAAATTGAAAGATTTACATAAAACAATATCATGTCTTAGAAACTGACTTGCTCATCAGACAGGTCTACCCATACTGTTCACTTGAATGAGCCCGTGATCCAAAGAATACAGAACAAGACAATTAAAGAGCTTTTTTATCTGTGATACACAAAATATCAAATTAAACACCTCCCCGGTTTACTAATTGGGGCCAAGTTTCAGTACTTGGGGCCAAGTTTTACTAATTGGGGCCAAGTTTCATTGCATTGGGCCAAGTTTTACTAATTGGGGCCAAGCTTTACTAATTGGAGCCAAGTTTCATTGCATCGGGCCGAGTTTTATATTTGGGGCCAATTTTTACTAATGGGGCCAAGTTTCATTGCATGGGGCCAAGTTTTACTAATTGGGGCCAAGCTTTACTAATTGGGGCCAAGTTTCATTGCATCGGGCCAAGTTTTATATTTGGGGCCAAGTTTGGCTCGGGCCTAGTTGTTGCGGATTCATATGAACACACTAATATGGGGTAAACTCTTTTTAAGAATCATACTGAATCGCCTCAAAGATGGCCAGATAAAATCAAGCCAAATTATTAATAATTCACACAAAAACAAATAAAATCAGTTGAGGGACAAACAAATCCATAGTTTCTGACTGCGATTCAAGAACGATTTGAAATTATTGTTTAAATGACAGCCTATTCCAAGGAGTACTCCTAGGCCGAACTCAATCACCATCATCATGATCATTGGTCACTTGACTGGCTACTTGATAATCACTAGGCAGCCATATAATCATATGATGTGGGCATTGCTGACATATGAGGGGACACTTATATGTCATGGATGTCTATATTCACATGATTACAACAAAACAAGGTTCAATGACGGTCAGTAGTGTAGTGGTATAATTGTAACAAGGTAACCGGAGGGGATGTGAGGAGAGACATGACACATAGACGCACGCATTGCTTTGGTGAACAAGCGTTATAGAGGGCTTTTAACACAAATCAGACCATTAGTCGGTAATTGAATCTTTAGATCATTGGTATATGGACTGGTGGTGGGTGGGCGGGAGGGGAGAAGGATCATCAGTCCAACCTCAAACACTATACCAAAGAACAAATCCCTGGCTACTAAAAGCCACGGTTATATTCTAAATTAGCGTGTAGGATGGTTAATCTCACACTACCAACATAATAATTTACTTGTTCTTTCAACAGGGGCACTAGTTCTGCATGGCACAAGTTAGTAATAAGTGACTAAAAAAGGGCCATGAACTGGCCAGCAATGAAGATAAATATCTCGCCATTAGATAGGGTGTGGATTTGGGCGTACTAATTTACACCTAAACACAGCAAGTTTACAGCCTGAATGAGCTGGTTATCATCTCACCATTTAAGCTTGGTGACTTCCATTCCTAAGACTGCAATTCAACTTGTCAAATGACAAGAGTATTTTCTGGTTGCATTTCAACTTCTGCTCGGGTTGATCATTGGACAAGCCTATGATGAGAACATCAGTAGAGAATGATAGTGTTATATTCTCATAGTACAGATAATTTTATTTTACTAGCCATGATTCAGGAGGGTTTCAGTAAAACATTAAATGTCCTATGAACGCAACATGTATATGCTCTGTTGCCACTTTTGTATCTATAATTTCAGGCTACTGAATTAGATTCTTCTCTTAGAATGGAAATAGTATCATATCGTTATACGGTTAGGACACTAAACACAGGGACCCATCTGACTGTTATCTGATTGGCTGTCCCTAGTAGCATGAATAATTAGCCTGAGAAATTGTCTTGTTTACAAAATTGCAAACATTAATTATACCCCTACAGTGCATTCTGCGCATGCTCAGCTCTGGGCATGAGCTGATCTCTGCAAAATTGAGCCTCGGAATTCCGAAGCCATCTGATTGGCTACCTGCTCTGGTGGTATGCTCTTCAATGCGTGCGGAATTGATATTGATAGTTATTCTCTCTTGTCACTATTAGCTGATTTTGATTGGCAGTTCATGCAGGGGCTATCCCATTCTCCCTGACCAAATTTTCTCTCAGAACCTAGACTAAACTCATTGTTCTTGCACATGCGCAATTTAAAGTCACGCATGATTTATACTTAGCCTTACGACATCTACTTTGTGGTAACTATAGCCTAGTTTATCAGTGATCTACATGCCCAGTCAGATCACGAGAGTCAGTATGCCTACAGTGTCGATGATTAGGGCATATCTAGATTGCTACTAGGGACTGGCTATTTTTGCAAGTCCTTTGTTTTGCAAAAGAAAGCTAATGATGCTATTCCAGATATGGACTACAATGTTTCAGGCGCAAATGGGCAGACTCTGATACTGACCACACTCTAAAAATAGAATTTAGTCCAGTCCTGAACCAAGCTCAAACTGAATATCAGAAAATTTAACACTCTTCACCCTCACATGATCAAACCTGTTGTTTATTCGATCACATTTTTATTTCAGCGATGCTATCAACAATGACCAGAATGCGCATACCGTCAAGAAAAGAGGTTCTATCCGTTTTGGAAATGCGTTCCGCTTATTAAGATTTGTGCGCTTTGTCAGGATATCTAGACCACCCAAACTCATACCCAAATTAAGCCAACATAATGCTATGACGAAAGTTCTCTTTGATATTATGGTAAGTCCAACATATACATACAAATATTTCATGGAAAGGAGTACGACTGATGTCGTTACTACAAAAGCATGTATTTCAGAGCACAAACTGAGGAGTAATCCAGCCTATCGTTTTTATTACTGTCTACTTCTCTCAGGCTAAAGTGTATAGATACCCACGCTCCATTCTCCATACTCTATTCTCTTCCTTGCATCTCAATGAATTGTAGTTTGGGTCAGAGCGGCCCTGAATACCTTGGAATTGTAGAATAGCCTTTAAATGACATTTACACTCGATCTGTATTGATAAACAATGTGTATAAGTCAACTTCATCCACTCTCTGACAAAACTTACATAAATTTGCCTGTTACTGACCAGAGATCAGAGCTAGAGATTATCAGTCTGCTAGAACAGAACAAATTTTTCATCATCAATCAGAGTTTTCTGCTCCAAATGAAGTAACATTATACCCCTGCTGTGGATAGTAGCTGTTCTATTGGTATTGCCAAACACCGCAAAGTACGCTGATAGCTTTTTTGTAAAATATGCTATCTAGTTTTTGTGTCGCACTACGACTTTTTTCCTGTTTTTCATTCAAAACTACTCCATTATAAACCCCATGGTTTCTGTGGGTGTTGCAATAAATTCTTAAATAATCTCCAGGTGATAAGTAGGATGAGGCTGTATACGTAAGTGAGTAAGTTCTGACATATATATTTACAGACCGATGAGATGATCGGCCCATGGATAGAACTAGGATTTCATGCGTGTGTTGGAGGTTGTGATGGGTGTGTCAACTTAAACCTCAAACCCAACAAAGGTAAGTTCTAGTAAGTGTTACTATGAGGAAGTTCTCTTTGGGATATAGGCAGCTCAATAGTCTTGTTGTTCGACATGCAAGTTTTTATGACTCCTCGCTCACCGTATGATTCTGATATCTTGATATTTGGTGATAAACTCAGGCATATACCACAACAGTCGCAGAATATTGTATGATTTCATGCGCAGTGAATCTCTCCAATCGCTTCTTCAGCAGTGAGTTGTACCCACAAGCTAAATTGGCCGGTAGGGTTTTAATAGTTTGACAGATTAAGAAAATAAAATTATTTTTTCAGCCATGATTTTCCTTTTCTCCTTTCTGCTATCAACTCTGTCATTCTGAGAGAAGTAATTTACTATCATAAACCACAGAGGAACATCTAGGCCTAGAGGTCCTCAGCTCTCCCTAAAGTATCTATTATAAAATACAACCGTCGACAACATAGGCAAAACATGCAATTCACCACAAGTTGCAGTAAAATAGTGACAAGTTAGCAGCAATCTCCCGGCTGTGCAACAGCAAAATCACTCATCGTTGAAGACCCTATGCACATCACTGTATTATGTGTCACCTCAGAATGTCCTTTCTTATTTATAGCTCTTACGGAGACTGTTAATGGCTTGTTGTCTTTACACGAACCTTTCAAAAACGTTGTGTCTTATGCTGATTTTGTTACTCTATCAGTGGTAGTGGCAGCAGATGAGGCAATCAAGAGGGGAGGTACAGTCAAATTACTATTTTGTATAAGTCATATTATGTTTTAGGTGAAATGGTCTAATTGCATCAAAAGGACCTGGTTTAGATATTATTTTGGAATGTTGTTTTCACTGGAAAAATTGTATGAATGCATTCTGTTCACTCAATTCATTTTGTATGGCAGAACATCCCTCAAACTTCCCATGACCATACTATATGAATTTACAAGCATTTATTATTTTCCAATCTGGGCCAATCTGCATGTAATCTGTCAAAATCCTTTCAAGATAAACTGTATTACCAAAGCTAACTTGAAAAACAAGCTAGCTAGAAGTTACAAGAGTAATAATCGTCATTCATTGAATCAATATATCACACCATGACCTGCCCCGCTTGATTCCATTTTCTTGCAACCTCGTTTTGCCAACATGACTCAAAATGTGTTATCCCTATGTAATAATATTTTATCTTTGTGAAGGAGGCACAGTTGGGGTTGGTATGCGATATGGCAGGAAGACATGCACCAAACCTCTTACTAACAATAAAGTCCAGGATCTACCCGGAGGGGACGATCCAGATGCCGCAGAAGCGACCCGAAATATGATGGGTCTATCAATAAGAGAGACGACTGCTCTTCTAGGTAATGTAGAGCAAATCCCTTTAACCAATAATCTCGACTTTTCAAGGTCATTTAGTTGCGCCTAACCTTGTAATAGATGCAGAATACAAAATTTACTGTCATATCACATAAACCTCCCTCATCCTCAAAGCGGAAAGTGCTGATGGCTCATGGACTTTGATGAATAAGTTACAGTCAATCTATTTAAAAACTGCTCTCACAATCTGATCCTTGCTCTGATGCATGCCTAAATTTAGAAGTGATACACTTTGACCTTTTCTCCAGTTACATAATTAAAACCCTGTTTTTGATCGTTTTGATTTTTGAAGCTGTTGTAATAGAATGGTCACAAAGTCTGTACCCATGATACTGATGTCAACAGTTATATAGTGTGAAATTTGAGCTTGACTTGAAATATTGGCAAAACTAAATCGTGATCAGTGTTTTCAATCCTCTAGCAATGATGCGAGGCAATCTTTTAAATTGGATTCCGGATTTGAGCTATTGAAGCCCAAATTTATGAGTGAAATATCATGGATAATTTGTATATCAAGTTTGTTAGTTCGTAGGCTCCTATTATTATTTTGAGAGTTGGTGATCATTTTGTAGGTGCACATAGTGTTGGTAAATGTCACAGAAGTCATCAAGGCTATGAGGGACAATGGGACTTTACTCCTGAAAAACTAGACAATGCATACTTCCAAAGCCTTCTCAATTCTGACTGGGCTGCGGTTGCGGCGCCTGATGTTCAGTGAGTGTATCAGTCATTTTACAACAATTCACGCTAAGAGTTTATTTGTGAGGTTTATGATGATATTAGGAATCATGGAATGTAATTGATAAAGCAGCTTAATGCACCATTGTCTCACATGAACAAACCATGTTTGCAAGTGCTTTATCTAAGTTGACACATGCATGTCAGTGGGAGATCGCCACATTAGTAAGAGTGCGGTGGAGGTCTTGGAGGTCTTGGGTTTGATTCTAGCTGCAGCCTACTAGCCATTTCAGTTAATTGGTGTGTGCTGACCTCCTTTTATTTCGTCTGACAATGACCTGTGATCTTGTTAGTCTAACCATCTGTTGATGTCAAATCTATACATCCCTGATTCTTTTCCTTACAGAAAAGTACAATGGATACCGAACAATGAGAAACACCTGAACCTTAAAACAGTATCACCTTCACGTATGATGTTACACTCTGATATAGGACTGAAGATTGAGTTTAGTCGTATCGGTAAGACCAACAATCCAACTTGTACAGCTCTGAAAGGTGGGACAGGAACTCAAAGTGCACCCTGTAGTAAAAACTCTAAATACCTACCATGGGTAAGTATCACCATAAGTTATAACATATAAGTGATTATATTTCTGATTGTAAGTTAACCTATCTGTAGAATCTCCTCATCATAATCTTCCAATGGATTGTGCAGACATTTGTAATCACTGACTCTCTGGAACAGACTGTTTTGGAGTTTTGTAGCGCTATTCGATAACAATAATCACTTATTGGGTGTTCTCTCTACTTTCACCATAATAGTTGGAGGGGTGAACATATTTTGAATAACATTTAAATATAACTTCTATTGATTCATATTATGCAGGTGAAGCTATACGCTGCAAATAATGTACTCTTCCAGAAGGACTTTGCTAAAGTACTCCAGAAGGTTTTAGAGCACAAGAATAGTGGTTTGAAACCTGCCATAATAGATGTAACCACAGGGTAAATATCCCTTATGGGAAAGCAGATCTCTATATTGAACATACACGCAGACTAAATTCTCCTTGTACAATTACCTAGCAAGTGTGTTGGTAAAGATTACAAATCATTTTTGGACATGGTAAAAGATTTGTCAATGCTGATTTAAGATCAACCATAGGTATCTGATAGTTTACCATTTGGTGGCTTTGTTTTCTTAATGTTTTCTGAATGCACTATCCTTGAAATTCCTGCAATAGAATTTTTGAATTTTTCATTGTTATTTATATATATAATTGAATATGTAATTAATACAAGATTAAATGTGGCCATCACTGTTTATTGTATATTGACAAAACTTCATTAATTGTTTTTTAAAGCCTTACAATGCTTCCCAGTCTGATCCAGAGTGAACTCTCTGACCCAAATTTATGTGTGCGAAGTATCGCCAGCAAAAGACCACATGGTTAATATCGATCAGTCAAATGCTGTATCTACTAACTACTAACATTTTATACATTACATGTACATCTTTGTACTAAGAAACTGTTTTGATACATGCAGACCATTTAACTAACCAGCGAGATATTGCCTCCACAATTTCCAGCACAAAATAAACCTGGAGAAATTGTAAAGTGGAGCTGAAAGTCAGGGAGTATACCTGCTATACCCTAACACTACCACAAATGCAACCCTTGATCAGCACGGCTTCACCTGAAAACCAATCTGAAGGACACTCAAATATCTTAGTGATTCACTAGATATGAGGCCCTGATCTTCATTAAGCTGATATTTAAGCTTTCTCAATAATATACTTTAGGCTGGATCTGTGTGTGCTTGCGTATGTGTGTGCATGTGTGTGTATTGTATCGTACCATTGTTATGATAAAACCGATTGTTGTGCTGAGCGCTTTGTTATCAAAAAGATAAGACCTGAAATAAAAAAAACAGGATTGTTCTGTGTTTTGGTAAAATATACCTTCCTGAGAGGTATTGTTTTAAAGTCATGATTGATGTCTTGATGAATCATCCGGTGGTATTTTTATATAAAGCCGAGATCCATAAACTTCATTTCTATGCACTGTGACTGCTCATCAATCTTCTTCATCCTCTGTATAAATTGCGATTCGCTGCTAGGCGATTTGTCCTGCGAGAGTTGTTTGTCTCAAGACCTACTGCAGGGATGTAACTTTTAGAAAAAGCCAGGGGCGGTATGAGACATGCGCGCAGCGCATATCTCGCTGCGTGGCGGCGAACACAACAGCTGGGGGGTTTGGGGGGCGCTGTAAGCCCCCCCAACGGGGTTCGGGGTGGAGCCCCGGCCGCCAAAGCTTTTTGGACTATTTAGAAGCAAACTTGTAGCTATATTTGCATATAAAGTATAAAGCAAAAGTATGAAAAATTTTTTCAGATAATGCTAAAATAATGTTCAAGATACTTAGTCACAGCCTACTTGGTGGCAATCCTGTCAGAGCGACCAGGCTTAGCGCTCACAAACTGTTTGATTACAGCCTGGATATTCATATTGCTGGTTACCTCCTTATAGATGTGGAGGACCATCAGAGAGTTAAGATGGTGCTCAGACATCGTAGATCTGAGGTAGGTATTAACTCGACAAAGTGTCGAGAAAGACCTCTCAGAGACCGCATTTGTGGCAGGAAGGACCATAAGTAGCTTTACAATAACACTTATCTCGCTAAAAAGACCTTTAGAAGGCAGAGCCTTGAATGACTTGATGAACTGAATTAATGTCCCCACTTCTTCCTGGTCACAGACAGACTTCAGTAGCTGGAGCTGTGTGGCCAACTTAGCACAGTCCACATCCTCCCTATACTTTTGTTTCAGCTCTGGGGAAACCAGGTGAAGATATGGCTCACCCTGAGCAGCAGAGAGCACAATGTTTTGAAGTGTCTCTAAACCTGGCTGATTAAACCTCCCCTCAATAGCTACAATAGCAAAGTCAACAAGCTCATAAAATAACTGTCTGTAGACATCCTTGGGTGTCTGGTGGTGGTGTGACTCCCCCTATTCATCCTCATATAGCGATGGTACCTTCCTTCTTCTTTTTAGTACAGGCTCATCCATGTCTGAAAAAAACGCCGGTCTGTTGCGACAAAATTTACTATGACAGACTATTTATATACAAGGTCTCATTTGGGTGAAGGCTGGTGTATGGGATTATAGAAGAATAATTATAAAATTTTCCAACGATGACAATCAAATCTGAGGTTATCGCAGTTTATACCATAAAAATAGCTACGACCACAATTTTTTGTTTTGTCCTGTTAAAGACAATGCCTATACTATGACGACTTACCAAGATCTTCTTCAAGCTGTATAGCTTTATCATAAAGCTTTTCATAGTGCTCACTGGCCCACATCTACTTGAGATGGTTGACAGTTGTCTTAGCCATTGCCTGGCCATCACTTGCTGTCAGGTTTGTTGCCTGCAGCGACCTGGCTAGATAACCTCATTGGGAATGGAAAGTCGGGCTTGGGTACATGTTTCACTAGCACTGTAATCAATAAGTATACTGATATTGTATTCTGGTGGGTAAAAACGATACACTGAGCTAAAAATATAAGTTTTCGGTAGCTACCCAATAATGTCACCATTCGGAAAATGGTCATAATATGGTTCAGACAAGGATGCTCTTACCATCATCAAAGTTTGATTTGGCAGGCAGCAGTTGTTTCTCTAGTATCGGTTTGATCTTGTCTTCTAGTGTTAGCTACATCCTCATTCACCGGCGCCGTAACTTTGCCGACCTGCCGACTGCCGACAGGCCTGTTCTCAGATATTTCAGTCTTAGCATTTGATTTCCAACCTAAATGCAAAAGTGCATATGCTAACAGTATGCAAGTGCATATACTAACAGTACCCCCAGCACATGTTGGTTACCATTTAGGGCAGTGAACTGACTGAACTTACCATGTTTCCTTGCTTCTTCCCTCCCTTCTTCCTCTCCCTTGTGAAAAATTTTCTTTTTGCATGGGGGCCGCCATCTTTCTGTGAAATGTTTTGGGAATTGCGCTCTCATTCTCATTTTGAAAAGACAACCCTCATGCTTTTTGAAAGAAACATTGCCTTTTTATTGTTATTCAATAAAATACAAATGTTGGAATTTTTATCCAGTGCATTTCTCTTATTCCTTTTATGCTGCCTGGGATTTAAAAGTGTTATGAGTTTAGTTAAAGCATGAATGAAGCTCTCTGGATTCAGGGATTTAGTAAATTGTTTGTATATTTCCGAAATGTATCATAATAGTTTATCGGTAGCCAGTTAAGACAGGTTCACTATCATTAAGCAGTGTAGAGCCTCTGCTGGATTGATTATCAATACCCAACTCTACATACCACTGTGTCAGCAAGTTTGGCACAATGCATGAAGATATGAGTTAGGCACTTCTGACAAGTTATAAAAACTTAAAAAGAGGTCTAGTCTACGCAGCTACAACTGTGACAATATTGTTGTTGAATCTACTGTCAAATGTCTCTCACCCATTTCGATTAGATCAAGCCATGGTAAGCGGTTCTGTTTCATACTATTATCAGTTTTACTGGGTTCCATCGCCTTGTGTTACTCGCTGCTGAAAAAAGGCTCATTGGCATGAAAAAATTTTTGCCAATTTTATTAACCTTTTGGACCTTTGGGAAGAATTATTGGTCCTAATCAACTATATATATAAATATATATATATATATATATACATATAGCTATGGGGTGCGACCCTTGCAAGTACTAGGGAGGGAAGAGGTCTAAACATAGACCTAAAAATAGTAAACCTATTTTTAGGTCTATGGGTCTAAACTGTTTGCATAGTATTGCTTGGAACTCTTAGTAGGCACTGATGTGTACTTTGTGATAAGTATCAGTACACAGTTGTTACCATTGTCATTGATTATGATTCAGGGGCGTATGCAAGATCAACTCTAGCATACACCATTTAAAATTTGTGAGAGTAATTCGGATGGTCACAGAGATTTTATTACTTCTATATCTGACTAGCAAAATACATATGACAACCGTAAATCAACAGTAAGAGTGATTTATTGACTTAATGGTCTTGTTCTGACTTATAGTGGGGTTCAACTTGATCTGCTCGACCTCTCTGATCTTGATTCTGTACAAGCCATTAGTGATGGTGATCTCCATGCTATTAATGGTAAGACACACCCATCATTCGAAAGTTTCACAGGGAAGATAGTCATTGACTTGGTAGCAGCCAAATCAAAAATAATCTCATGCAATTTGGGCTTCATCTTTCATTGTTCAATTGCAACTTTTTTTGGCTGCCACACCGTCAACAATGGTTCGTTATTGGCTCTCGCTTTAGACTACGGCCCGCTGTGGTATTTTCCATTTCTTGAGTTTAAATATAATATGCATGAAGCTTAGATTAATGCAGCAGTTGTCCTCTTTTTGTCAGTGAGGCTGCAACTCCAAAATATTATACATAAATTATAATTCAAAATGACGGCCCCCATGCAAAGAGAAAAGTTTTCACAAGGGAGAGGAAAAAGCAAGGAAGCATGGTAAGTTCAGTCAGTTCACTGACTAAATGGGTTACCAACATGTGCTGGGTGTACTGTTAGTATATGCACTTGCATACTGTTAGCATATGCACTTGCACTTTGCATTTAGGTTGGAAATCAAATGCTAAGACTGAAATATTTGAGAACAGGCCTGTCGGCAGTCGGCAGGTCGGCAAAGTTCCGGCGCCGCCTCATTCACACACTCTTCTTCCAAGTCATCGGGGGAGTCAGTATACAAATCAACCAGCAACACTTCAATCTCCTCAGTAACCTATGAAGTGAAACAATAAAGGTCATAAGACAGTGGAACTAGTCTGAACACTCTACCCTAACTACATGCAGCAGAGGATATCTCATATATATGAGACTCAAAATATAGGGGGACATGCATATTAATTGCTACATTCAACTATGAGGCTAGAGCATCAACAGTCTCAACATAACAGAGAGAGAGAGAGCTTGAGCATGCCAACTGGTTTACCTGACTCGTGATAGGAGGTTGATCCCTGTGGAAGAGGAGGAAAGAATCATCACGCACAAGTCATTACATTTTAC
Source organism: Membranipora membranacea (assembly GCA_914767715.1). Lineage (NCBI taxonomy): Eukaryota > Metazoa > Bryozoa > Gymnolaemata > Cheilostomatida > Membraniporidae > Membranipora > Membranipora membranacea. The sequence continues at coordinate 25,080,369 of OU612069.1, forward strand.
TAATAACCATGATAAAGTAAAGCAAATCAAAACTTATCTTCATCATGGAAACTCATTTGGTAAACGAATGAGAATTTCTGAATGATGTGACTAGCTAGCATGTTGTCTTGATAGGTTTGTCAATTCTGGTTACTTCAAAGTCAAACAAACAAACTGATGTTGTTAATTTAAGCTTTAATTTAATAAGTTAAAAATATATAATAACACACAAAACTTAGCTCAACAGCAGTTTAGTTCCAACATCATCAGGGGAGTGGGGATTCAGTCATATGAAACCCAGCTCCTTTCATCAGAGAAGAATGTTTTTTGAGTGTCACTCAATCAATTCATGATTCAGTTCTATTACTTCATGCAAACCAAACTAACTTTACTAACCTTCTTGATGATACGCCTGCTATGTTGTTGTTCTATTCACCTAGGTAACTATTGACTGAGTTTCTTTGAAATTTATCTGTGGGTGCTATATGCATCCTACTGATTTTAGTGAAATCAGTTGGAAAAAAACCGGTTATGTTGATGTTCATTGATATCTACTGTATTTTCGACATCGATAACCAGCTATTTGTCAATGTATATTCCCACCTCCAATGAACAAGAACGTAAACAACATAAACAAAAGGCAGAGGAAAACTCCGACAATACTGCTAAATCCTCTCACAGGTCACTATGTACACCGGATTTTCAATTGTACCATTCTTAGGCCACTTTATTTTTCAAGTTAGGGGCGGCGGCACCGCCCCCACCGCCCCTAAAAATACACCCCTGTACTGAGGGAATTACTTGAGGATGTTACACCTGTCACAACAGAGTCAAACAAGTTTGCAGCACTCGTAATGCAGCTCACGTGGTCATATGACACACAATGGACACTTAAGCCTGACACCGCACATATCCAGAATCATGTATTCCAATCTTTGGTCGCCCATGATTGTCTAAATTTTTTTATTTATATTTGATTTAAGTGTGGATCAGTTAAATCAAAATAAGCATTAGAGTTTCCAAAGGGTGACACATGTTTCACTAATTTGTTCGGTCTTAGGATACGTTTAATTTTGATGTCATCCAACCAAACATTGCTGCAGGATGCAAGAAGTACTCACCATGCGCCCTAACAGAGGGTGAATGAAAATAATTTCACTGGCATTATGATGGTACATACCCCCTTCAGTGTGTGACAACAAGGGTGTTGGCCGAATTCGGCCTTGAGATCCCATAGCATCAACTCTGTGAATGAATCAGGAATAAGAGTTCTTGTTTCATTCACTGAGTCAGTGCTGTTCTTTAAAAACTGGATCTGGCCGGCGATTTTCATACTTAGAAGCAGTTTAGGTTGCTTTACTTGAATTATATTTCCTACCGTCAGCAAAAACGATTTACAAAACATCTGTGAACAAATTTCACTCAACATTGACAACATCAGACTGAAGATCTTTAGCGCATAAAAACATTGAATTTGTTTAAAACATTTGTTAGCTGTCATGCATTAGTGCAACGCCTCTGCAAATATATATGTGTAACTATGTGATATATAATAAGGTATCGATAAGCGATAACACTTTTAGATCTCGTCGCTGATGATTACATTTATTAATTTGAGCACTTTCCGGCGAGGGATTGGCATTACTTCTTAGAGAAGATTGATGCTATGAATCCTTGGCAATTGCAAACAGGTATACTCTGTCCGTTTGCGGTATAAAGAGTATACTGCTGATCCTTTTTAAGCGGTACTCCGCCACATCTATCACAGCTGTAAAATAAAACTCAATCGTTCGAAGCATTCAACGGCTGCAAATGATTTTTTGCTCAAGATTTTTTCAAATCAGGCTGATTGGTAATAATTATTGTCATTAATCTATGCGGCAGTTAAAACATATCCCTAATGTATCAGAGCAGCCTTAGTTAAAAAATGGCTCAATTTCCCATTTTTTATAAGTTGTTCTGTTTTGGTCTGTTTGTTCTAAAACTGGCGATAAACCAAACCTCAAAAAAGTTTCTTCAATATCGCTCAGGGTCTTTGTTCGATTATATCTTTTTTAACCACTGCATGCTTTCACAAACAGCACTCATAATTATAATATCTTACCTTGGTCCATGAAGAGCACAGTCGGTATGTTGTGGATAGTTGTTAGATTGATGTCCCTGGTAGCCACTCTGACCATGAGGCATTTTACAGATTATAACTGGAAAAGCGAAGTATAGCGAGGATAATTATGACGGTTATAATCATCAGCTGTTTTATCTGTTTTTGTTTTATTCATAGCAAAGCTGCTCTTTCCAGCTTTCAATCATTCAAGAGCCAGATCAGAGATTGACTCAAAAATTATTTAATGTACATTTAGAGCTCTGCTCAGCACCCTCAGTCTATCCTAGTAGCACTAAATCTGTATTACACATGTACATAATTACTTGTTGTGACCACTCTGATATAGTTTACCTTTATCTGAGCTGTGAGAAGTTGATTATCTGAGCTAAATCCAGTTGCTTGACCTGCTCTTTGTAGTTAGGCAGTTACGTTGTTAGTTTATCAGGCAGTTAGTCAGCGATTTCCACAATTTCAGTCACATATTATCTCGCGTGACCTGTTTGATCAGTGGTGAAATTATCAACTGACCCCTTTTCTGTCATACAAACATATTTTTTGTTAACATTTAGACATTGTATCTAAAAATATAAGCTATTCCACCTAGTTTTTCAAATGATTTCATCTTTACATCTTATTTGTCGCTCTTACATATCGAATGAGTTGCCTAGTTTTCTTGTATCCCTTTTCATTGATCCGTCACTGCCGGTGTTCGCAACGTGCGCGGGCAGCACGTGGGTGTTTTTCGCTTTGTTTTTTGTTATCTCTACGGTCGCTAGAGTATGACATTCATGAAAAATGGATATCCGATTTTTTATGACACATTCCTTTCAATTATGTTATTATCAAATCTATGCTGTTTAAACAAATGTGATTTAATGGTTAAGTATTGACCAATTACAGGTAAAAAGGAGTCAGAAGCATTTGTTCAATGGTTTGTATTATACATCGTTGGCAAAGATAGATTGTGATCGTTGATTAAAAAATTATTGTTGCTTGTTTATCAAACAAATCTGCTCTTGGCTAAGCTTGATATGCCTTTCGCTCGCTTATCAATCCAAATATCTAAAACTTGAAGCAGCATATTAGCCTGGGATCCTTGGCTAGCTATCACTCTGCTATCATTAGGGATGTGCAAGGTCCACATTTAAAATTCTTCCTCACATATTTTATTTGCTATTTTTAGGAATTATCTTATCCTTTTCAACGGGGAGGCAACTCCACAATCAAAAAGCTGGTCACATCTTATCCAATCAAAATCAATCAGAACTATTTAAGGCACAACACCACTGACTTATTATGAATAATGTCATTACAAGTATTCATAAGGGTCTAGCATGCCTCAATCTAAGTATTTTTTTACATATGCCGTGTCATGTTTTCAATTTAACCACCAGTTCCAGTTTTAATTATAGCTGTGAAACCTAGCATGTTCTGTCATATCACTTTGCTATTGCAGAAAAAATACCTCCAATTTTTCATTTCTCTGCTACCAAATTTTAGTTCAAATTCTTAGAATTATTGTTCATATTCGAATGGTATTCAGAACTCCGAAATCCCAACCCGGCTCTTGTTGTAAAGCTAGGCGTAGCGAGGTTTGGTATCTAGTATATAGTATACAGTATGAAGGTAAGAGAGAGTATTATTTTTGACGTCTACTCACCTATAAAGATATACTGTAGAGAGGATGAGATCTCACGTTGACTGTCCAAGGTCAAGGTTAATAGTCTGTTAGCACTCTCGGTCTAGATGGTACAATTTAGATATTGTGCTAGCCTGCTAAGATCTTGGATAACCTCACACTTGTCATTACATTATATTATAAATTATCGTTATAAAATATTACAATATAAAACAACCTTATTATAAAATATCATTTTATTGAATATCAATCTATTGTAATCCCAGGCTGTATCCTGGGTATCGTGTCGTATACCTGACATGGTTTGTCATATCTTGACCAGGAGGAGTTTGAGAAACAGGAAGTTTCTCATAAATACAATACATAGATGAGATAAGATTTCATTGAAACTCTTGCAGAAACCAAGGGTTTATGATGGAGCAGTTGTTAAATGAAAACAAGGAAAAAATTCAAGAATGTAGTGTGACATCGAAAAATGCAAAAAATACATAGCATATTTGACAAAAAAGCTGTTGGAATACTTTGCTGTGCAGTCATTGAATTGTACTATTCTTGGAAAAGCATTTTCAACTCACCATTCTCCAATCAGGGAGCTGTATTTTCCAATAGACATTCTCACAATTTTCATTTGACATCGAGCTCAGTCCCTAGTAGCTTTTTGGAGTTTGCGCAATGTTTGATTATTAAAAAAATTAATTTTCTGTGAGCAACAATTTGTATAAACTAGTGTCTTTTTCTTTTATTTGGTTGTTATTTCGAACATAACAACTTTTATTTATACCTGTCTTGATAATATAAAACAAAAAAACACTTTGAAGCAAATCCATAAATCAATGAATATTTTATTAGAGACTGCATTATATCCGGAAGAATGATCTTGTTGTAACGGTTTTAGTCAGGTGACTGTCACGTGGTCATACAGTAAAGATGGCACCCTCTACTAGGGACAGCCAATCACATAGCATTTCACATCGCAAATCACATAGACATCTATAAACCTAAATTATTAGAGGATTGAGGAGTTCATAAAATCAAGTAAGTATTCCCGAATTGAGTGATTACTGTTTATAAGGCTATGAGTGAGCTGCTGTTCCAGGATTGAGTTCAGTGTGTGCAGTACTTAGGTATACAGCTCTGTCAATTGTTGTGCAGTGTTCGTGTGGAGCTGTCACTTTTGATTATACTGTGTAGACTCCCACAGGCTCTCCTCATGGCAGTTGGTCAGGCGAATAATCTTAAGGGCATGCTACTGGATCCTTTCAAGTGCCTCCATTTTGCCATTGGTGATAAGTGAGGCTAGGTTACGACAGAAAGTATATGTGTTTTATAGAAAGTCATCAAAAAAGTTTTATTTGTGCTCAAACGCTTTAACCTTCTCATTGTATATAATTTAGAATCAGTCTTTTGTACAATTTCGTCTACATGGCTGCTGACACCAATGTTTGGATCGATGTTGACACCAAGTAATTTGCTGATTTCTGTCGCCGTGATTTCAGTCCCATTTATCTCATATGTATTTGTGTATGTTGGTTCTTGTAGTGAGATTCTCATTAGATGCGTTTTACTGGTGTTTAGCTTCATACTGTTGGTATTGGCCCAGTCAGACAAGTTGTCAAGGTCTTGCTGCAGTTGTTGACTACCATCATCTACGTCACATTTCTTGATTATATTATACATTGTGATGTCATCTACAAATTTTACAGTTTTGGATTGAGGTTCGAGATTGTTCCATATATCAGCCACAGCCAGGGTGCCAGGTTGGTTCCCTGAGGTGCTCCCATTGTGACTGGTTTGTTTGAAGAAATATGAGATCCCAGTTTTACACTACAAGATCTACCACTCACAAAACTGTTGACGAGTTATATCAGACCACCAGGTACATCTAGCTGTCGCAGCTAGTCTACTAATAATTGTCAGGGTGCATTCTGCCGAATGCTTCCGGCATATCAACCATAGTGACAGGGATATGGTTGGTTTTTTGATCATCAAGAGCAATGCACCAATCATTTACTATTGTCAACAGCGCATCTGTGGTACTGTGGTTTTCACGATAGGCAAATTGACAGTTGTTTATTTTGCCATGAACACCTGACTTCAACTTCGAGAGGATAATCTGCTCAGCTAGTTTTCCCACATGATGTAGAAGGGGAATAGGTCGGTAGTCACCAGCCTGTTTTGGATTAGAGATCCTTTTCAAGGGCGTTATATGTGCTTGTTTCGGTGATGAGGGGCATTCCTGAGTTCGCAGCATTTTGTTAATTATTTTTGTTATAGGAATACACAGATCTTCTGAGCTTCTTCGGTTACCCAAGCAGGGGTATCATCACTATGTGTGGCTTTGGTTTTGAGCCACCTCATCAGTCGTTTAACCCCTCCTTAGCTCACCGGTCAGGTAAGGTCAGGTCAGGTGGTTCACCTGCTATCGGTAACCATGAATCCTGTACCACCTGTTGCATGGGTCGGGATATCGGCGACTAAACCGATCAACCTCACATCACCCAATGTGAGGAGGATGACTGAGACATCCCTGCAGAACTAAAAATAATAACTGCAAAACCGCTCCCTGGGGGCCATCTCAGAAGGTGCGTGTGGCAGCACCTGTGGGTGGGTACAGACAAACTTGTATTCCGGCCAGCCACTGCAGCAGTATGAAAATGCTAGCATCAGTTCACAGTCACAAATGGTGTAAAGCAAGGATGCTTGCTGGCTCCGACATTATTTTCATTGTACCTTACTGCTATGCTTGATGTTGCCTTCAGGAATGTGAAGGAAGGGATCTACATACAGACCAAATGCGGGGCAGACTTTTTCAATGTTTTACATTTCAAGTAAAAAACTCGCACCACCAAACATCTAGTCAGAGAGATGCTTTTTGCTGACGACAGTGCATTGGTAGCCCATAGTGCCTCAGAGATGCAACTGCTTGTTGACAGATTTGTTAGAGCTGCTGCCCAATGTCAAAGACCGATCCGAATATCAACATATCATATACCGTTGGAAAGCTGCCGAGCTACTGAAAATGAATACCGGAACAAAAACTTGATTCGATGACGTTGTGTCATTAAAGGGAGGAAATGAGGCAGAAACGCTGTTTTTGTCAAAGCAGATGGAGGAGTCAAATTAATTGCAAGAAATTTCAAAACAGATGGAATGTGTACTTAGAGATTGAGTTCATAGTAAAATTTGATTTTCTTTGATATATGACTAGTCTAAACTGACTTTTTACGTCACGCCATACAACACATTTTTTCTTGTGAAGCCGTGAAAATATGTGAAATTTCAATCATTAATTCAGAACAGATCATAGGCTCGAAACAAAATTAATTATGATTTTCCCTTAGAGTACACTTCAAATGTCATACATATTGACTTTCAACAAATTAGCTTGCATATTGCGAAAACAGTGGACTCTCGAATACACCTGATATTTTTCGCAACTTTTGCATAACGTCAAATGTGCTGTCCAAATGACCATTATTGTGGCCAAACAAAGTTTTTTTGAAAGTTCTCACATACGAAGCCGTTTTTATTACCCATGATGCACGCAGGAAATGCCAACAGAATTTTTCACTGCATCTTCATTTTTCTTGAATTTAACGCAAAAGAATGGCCAAAAACACCTCAAAAGTCCTAAAAATAGCTGTTTTTTGGCATTCCTTTCTCAGACTACTGTTTATGCACAAGCCTGAACAACTCCTTATATTCTGCTGGATACTTATTTTAAGTTTGCAATTGCCTTTGTTTCTTTCTATTATTTTATCCACAGTAGGTTTTTGGGTAGTTCTGGGGGAGGCTGGGAGGCACTGCCTCCTCTAGAAAGCTAAATAAAGCAGCCTAAAACACTATTATTGAATGATCCATGTCAGAATCAGCTCCTCTGGGATTTCCATTTGCTAATGGGGAAGAGCTTACAGCACCCCTTTAGGCTGGTAATGCCTTGGACGCACCTGACTTTTTGCCTCCCTAACGTTTTTGTCTAAACTACGGCCCTGTATTACACTTAGTGAATGGATGGAAGCTTGTCAAGACTGTCTAGGAATTGCATTGTGCTGATTAATATTTCTGGTTTCCTAAAATTTTCAGATTTGGTAGATTAATAGCTTCATTTGCTTGCCCTCATTGATATGAATTTATGGATCAGTGGTAAAACACATAGCTTGGCTATTTGTGAAGATATGCCATTAGGATAAGGCTTTGTCAGGATATAAATGAATTTAAAAATCTTGCAGCTTATACATTACGCATGATTGAGGCTCCAGTAACAACCTTCAAAAACTCAGGCAATCGCTGCTTGACCAAAGTTTAAGAGGGTCAGCTATAACAGATTCTGAACTTGTGGACATTATTAAAGATGAGAATTGCTGTTCAGCAACAATACATGAATAGCCATATGCCTGCTCATGGTTAGATATGTACATGCGATAATATATATCAGTGATTGCTCTAAAACAAATGTATTACCTGCCAGCAGGAACTTAGTGACTCATTATTCTCACTAAATCATTTGGCTAGGAGGAATGTGTTCGAGAAGTTATAGCCAGCCACAGAAAATAATACAAAAAATAATTCTAGTCTGAGAAATTCTGTTCAGCTGTTCAGTCTGTTCAGCCTGTTCAGCAATTTACAGTTACCGGCTTTCAGTTGATATGTGTTCCCAGTCTACTTCAGCAATAGCTGTGAGCATGTCGCGTTTGGATTGTACAGAATATTGCCTGCGATGGGTTTGTCTATTTTGGTGCTTAGTTATGTTTTTTTCCAGGTAGTTGTATACAGCAATCATCTTCTCATTACCAATGAGGAGTGGTAGTTTTGTTGCTGTTTTTTATGCAGTTATATCTGTCATAATCTGATCTAGGATAGTGTCTCCTCTAGTTGGAATGTCTAACTCTTTTGGGATGTTGAATTGAGTAGATAGACTATCCAATGGCATCCGATCGAAGTCGCCACATACTAGAGTCTTTGTATCAGGATGCTCAGTCATCTACTGGTTGTGAATATTTTCTATGTACTCAAGGTTTTTTCTATCATTATTAGATGGATGATGATGTAGACATCCGATAATCATGGTGCGTATGTGAGTGTGTTTGGCTAGCAACCATATTGCCGAGTACGTCTTGGTGCTTTTGCTTTCGAGAGTAGTAACATGGATGTCAGAGTTAACGAGAATAGCAGATCCGCCTTCTATGCGCTTGTTACGTCTGGCAGAGCACAGCTTAAAGCCTGGAAATGTGATTTTCCACTCTTTGATCTCATCGAACCATATTTCTGTTAAGCAGACAATATCAGAGGGATATCGGATCAATCTGAGCTTTAAGTCTGTACATTTCTCATTTGAAAAGGATCGACAGTTAGTATAGAAAACAGGGTAGGCTCTCTTTGATGGAGAGGTATTGTTGGTAGAGTAAAAATTTTCTACTCAATGGGACTTTGAGGACAAAGACTCATCAACTTGAACAGATCTAAAGAGCATTGCATGAGAGAATTTCGAATATACTGGGCAAGTTATAGAACAAGATCTATGATTTCCTTTACAGTTGCCACAATTTGGGAATCCTGTTTTGTGCTTGTATCCATGGCAGTTGTAGCATCTAATGACACATAACATGTTGTACCCTTCGACCACGAATGTAAGGTTATTTGAGTGCACTCTATCTTTTATGGCTTTTTGTAGAAGTTCGGAGGATTGAAAGTATATCGTTGACAGATAATGTAGGATTCTTAAACTTAGCTGTTCTTGACACGGTAATTTCACCGAATCCACCCTGTTCAAGGTCTCTCATAAGGTCAACTCCTTCAACAAACAAATGAACACCTATGATAACTCCGACTGATATGGCCTGTGACTGTCGGATTGGCTTTCTTACTGAAGATTGTACAAATATATTTGATGACCAGTATCTACCAGTATCTACCATTCTCTCTTTGCTGATTTGCACATATAATTTTTTAAAGCAGTTATTACTGCTTCTACTAATTTTCTCAATAGTAATGTCTCTTAAATCAAAACTACATACATACAACTTAGTTTTCGATGTGTCTACATAAAACGATACAGCTTTGAAAATCATGTTTACAGTCTGATGAGGGAACATTCTCGGACCCCGAACCTCACTCAGCAGTTTGGCCTCTTTTCCTCTCGGGTAACCTGACTAGTAGCCGTTCTGTCCCTATTGTGCTTATCATCATTATAGATGTAGCAGCGGTCATAACATTATATAGCCCAAGAGCCTACGCAGAGAGAGGAGGCTATAACAAAATTAAAGATTGTCTCTTGTCATATACCTTTATATCATATACTATCGGGTGCTGCGTACTCACATTTATTGATGTGTTTATAGATGATTTTAATCTTGTTCACTACTCCTGCTTGTCAGATGCTTTCCGAGACAAAAGATCAGTAAGGGCCAGGCATGCAGTATAATACATTTTACACAATAATCACCGCCAATTGGAGGAATGGAAAGTAGTTACTGCCGGAGGGCAATTAAAACTCCAAAATTAGAATTTACATCTTAATCTAAATATTTACCAACTTTTCAATTTCATAGGCAAAACAACAGAACATATTGTAGCCCACCTGTTACCACAAGGTTAATGGGCAGAAATGACACAAAAAGTTGTTGTCACTGTGTGACAAGACTATTAGGCATGTACATAACCACATATTAAACAGATGTGCTAGCTTATGTAATTTTTGCAGATTTCTGGAATAATATAGTATAGTGATGGCATCAACAAACTATATTGTTTTATATGTCATTGGAACACTCTCAACATAAGTAACACTATAAAACTTCATTACATCGTGTCGCATAACGAGAAATCACAGCCATCATAAATCCTGAACGAAAAGTCCTGTTTTTCGGCCCTTTTGTAATAAAATAATAAGACTCCTCTGCTTTAACATTCACCTTCTTTTACTCTATGATTCATGCGGTACATCTGTTTAATTTGAAGGTAATCTGTCATAGACTGTGTGATATTGGGACATAATAAGAATATTTCGTAAAAATTAGGAGTTCTGCAATCATGAATAAGCCTGAATAGGCCCTTTGAAAGTAAAGAAAATGTGTCTGGACTGGACTATTACATCACCTTGGGAATCACTTTGGACGAGAAACGACTACATAGGACATGCCTTTTCACAGAAAAGATAATGCAGCCCCTTCTTTCGTTTAGCTATGAAATTTACATCTTGATCTAAATATTTACCAACCAAGTATTCAATTCCATTGGCAAAACAGAGAACATATTGCATCAGCTTTGACATATTCAATTTTCTCAAAGCCAAGCATAACATGAGAGACAATATTTGAAAACTGCTCCCACAAGTGTCAGATTCATTTGGAGAACAAAGCTGATTTACCATTCAAAACAAGGGCTCGCTGTTTCTCAGCTTGTGACATCAACTCCGTCCACCTGTTGCCACAAGGTTAATGGGCAGACATGGCACAAAAAGAATGAGACTAGACTGTTAGGCATGTACATAACCACATAATAACCAGATGCGCCCCATTATGGAGGTAAATTAACCCATGATTATCATCTGTAACCTTGATATATTAACACCTGGCACCCGCTCACAAGTCAGTTGTGATGATCTGAGCTTGTCTTGAAAAGATGCAGTTACTTACTTTGATCGTCTTTAGCTGTTTTATTTATCAAGCTGAGTCGGGAGGTGAGTTGGATGAATGTTCCATTATTAATAAGATTTACAACTTGTTCTTTTTATGAATATTTATGTGAGACCGAATCAAGAAAATCAGTAAAGTCATTGATCGGTATCTTATCTATCATTTGTCAGTTATTTGTAACGTATATCTTGGCCTAGCCTGAAGCATGTATTTACATTGCGTAAGCTACTTTGATAAAAGTATGCTATTTCTCAGATCTAGTACTTCTTTGGCATACTTTCGTGATAAAAGGCAATAATGCGTAACTGATCTAAATGAGGTGATATTTCTAATTAGGTTATTACTCATGTTTCCTTTTAGGGACTAAATGTCAAATCCATTCTGAAAATTTAGTCGAGTTTTCTAATTATTTAAGAACTAGTATAAGTACTAAATTTTGATTATAAATTTTGATTATTTCGCACCAATATTATTCTGTTTTTATCTCAGCTGTCTTGTTTCAATTTGTTCTCAAGATCATAGCAAGTCATGGTGCATTTGATAGGGCATGGGTCTTTCAATCAAGAGGTCCCGAATTCAACTCCTGGTGAATAACTATCGTGTCATGGAGGGTATCAGACCTCTAAAGCTACTGTTCCACATTAGTATACAGTCCGTAGACCCATACTGATATTGGAAACAAATATCCGAGCAACATCAAGGTTTCACAACAGTATCACAGGGGATCGTGACACTTAATAGACGTCAGCTTTATTTTATCGGGTGACTATTTCCTGTTATAAGTTCCCTACTGTTTATTTTTCACAGGTTATCGGTTCCGAGTACGTGTACCGGCTCCTGCTCCCATTCCATCACCTGGTTGTACAGTTTTTTCACCACTGCCTAACTGTAACTGCATCAGTAACAGCAGATGCCCCTACGCAAACTCTCAATGTGTCTCCGGAAAATGTGCATGTAGATCTGGCTTCTTTTTAAAAAGCAATAAGTGTGTCGTAGGTAAGAAATTAAAATATCTATCGATCGTTCAATGCACTACATTTGTCATGCGAAAATCTCATCTGAAAATTTGATGTCATTGTTGAGGGAACCATTCTTCTTTCTGAAGATGACATAGTACCACTCTTGTTGCTTAGCTCTCATCTTTGTTGTGTAATTAAAGTAATATGATACGCGTTAAGGGGGTATGTCATGAATAAACTGTGGTCATAACATGAAAAGAAGGAGCACACTGAATCATATTTGTTAAAACTTTATCTCGTTACTTCCTAATATCATAGAGATCCACCAGAGATCACATTGCCCGGAAAGGTTTTCAAAGATGATCATGAATTAAGCAATAGTTGTCATATTGGCCTTTGACCAATTCAACTGTAAAACTGTACTAATTATCCAATTGGATTTAGAACAACTTAATATGTTTTGCGTCATGCAATTCAGTTATAGTACATAAGAGATTACATTCTTGGACATAATACAGAATAATGGTAATATACCAAGCATCCCTCAGTCATTGATACCACAGCAACACACGGAATGGTAATTACCATTTATTTATCTTCAGCTGACGTTGGTGATGATTGTGGTGCCGTATTTAATAAGAAAGCTTGCGATAAACTACCACTTCTGAGATGTGCCTCCAACAACAAGTGCGGCTGCTTTCCAGGAGCTGTACCGCTTGGGTTCCTAAAAGGAGGTTGTATTTGTCCAGCTGGTAAGATAAGAAACAGTCAGCGGAATGGGTGCATAAAAGGTAAGTCTGATCTGTATCTTATAATAAGTTACAAAATCTTTCATTAAAGCTATTGTAGGCCAGAGAGCGATTGTAGAGAGAGTTTGTCCAATGAACAGAGACGCTCTTTAATGTAACTCGCATGATTCATATATGATGTATCTAGTTACATTTTTCATCATGCTAAGCAGTGCTGAATGCTTTTGTTATTTCATGTCGATTTCTGGTTGGAATAATAAAGTATAGTAACGGCATCAAAATGGTTAATGGGCGGAAATGACACCAAAAGTATGAGAGTCGACTATTAGGCATGGCATATATAACAACATATTAAACAGCTGTGCTTGCATATGTAATTTCATGTTGATTTCTGGAATAATATAGTATAGTGATGGTATCAAAAAATATATTGACTTATATATCATAAGAAAGCTCTCAGAATTAGGTTCACAAAAAGCGTACTTTTACTACATAATGACATAAGTCACATCCATCATAAATCCTAAATATTAAATCCTGTTTTTCGACCCGTTGGTAATAGAATTATGAAAATTTTTCTGTTTAAAAGACACCTACTTTTGCTCTAAAATACACATGTTTTGTCGAGAAATTTGTGAAATTGGGACATAAAAAGAATATTTAAAATTGGGTGTGCTGTAATAATGAATACGCTTGTGTTGGCCAGCTGGAAGTATTAAAAATGTGTCACCCCATCATCACAATATTATGCATATGTTCCACCACCCTTGACATTGTGTTAATGGAAATGACTACTAAGTCATGCTTTTCTATAGAGCAAATAATTCACTCCTCGCTCTTTTCCTTCTGTAGTTTCCCCCCCTTGTTTCGATACATGATCAGGCTCCTCTTGTAATAGTGGCTTTGTAATGTGAAAGTTGCTACCCTCTTTGCTCCTAAACAATTCCTAATAGTCATCACTCCGTTCATTTAAGTCAATCTGGGCAAATCCTAGGCTAAGAAGTTGTCTTCTCTTATTGTTGAAATTTGGTGGCTCCTTTACAAAATAGAGTTATCACCCCATGTATCTTATCCATGGTGAGAAAATGGCCAATACATGGCAGCATGGCTCAAACTTATCATAAAAATCCTGCTAGTTGAAGGGAATGATTTTTTATCCTTTGATCATAACCTCACTATAATAACATGGCCATAATGTTCAAGCTGTGCCGTATGACTGCAGCTTTCAAAACTATAACTGTTTGCGATGTCAAGAGCAATCTAACATCAGTTTCCACTTACATGGCTTGATTTTCTTTGAAGAAAAATTGTGAGGAGCATGGAAAGCATGTGAATTCTAGCTGCCGATTGCAGATTAATCTGTAAGAAGCCATCTATCTGGTTGGTTGATTGGTTTATTTTGTCACAAACATTAGGTATGCTGCGAGATTGAGTATTTATACTGTTACATGAGTAGGGAATATCAAAAAAGGAACATAAACAAAATGAGTAAAGTAAAGTCTGACTTCTAGTGGATTAAAAAATTTCTTGTTATATTAAAATCATGTGTCTGAGGAATGAGTCTTTACCCCAGGCAGTTCTGTATTTAAGGCTGCGATATCTGCCTGAGGGGAGTTTCTCAAGAAAATTGTTTACAAAATGTTTTTCATAATGTATTATCTGCAGGGCCAGGTTCTTTGTACGTTTTGATATGACTGAATCTAGGTCCCCGATATAAAGACCTAGTCTGTCGCCTTGCTTAAAAAACTTTCTCAGAGCTTTCTTGTCTAGTGAATAAACACTAGTGAACAAAATAGGTAGGCAGTAGGTTAGAATGGATACAATAAAACTTTTAAATAACATGCAGGCTAAAGGCTTTGTACTCTGATAATTAAAGGTTCTGATGACAAACATTTTCTGATTTGCTTTGGATACAACATTATTGACATGATCTTCAAAACGTAATCTGTTATCAAAGAGAACTCCCAAATATTTAACATTGTCACAAAAATCTATTTTTACACCATTTAAGTCTAGAGTAGGACTGTCAGGTTTATCTCGATTAGTGGAGAAAAGCATCTCTTGGGTTTTAGAAGGATTAAGTAATAAGTCCAGTTCTTTGCATAGACCAGAGATTCTATTGATCTCCTTAAAATAAATAGACAAGTCATTATTATCAGAGATGCAACCAACAACACAAGTGCCATCAGCATATTTCAAAATAGTTATATTGCTCTGTTCTGTCCTAATCCTATTTGTGTACACTGAGAATAATAGAGGACTGAGGAAAGAACCCTGGAGTGTTCCTGTGTTGGTGGTGATTGATGTTGAGAGACTATTGTTTACTATTGTTCTTTGTGTTCTGCCTGTCAGGAAACTCGACACCCAGTTTTTAACTCTGGAGTCTAGATGTTGCAGTTCTGTGAGGAGATTACTGACACTGATGGTGTTAAATGCAGACGAGAAGTCAATAAATAGGCATCTTGCATAGTTGGCAGCTTGAAGGTCTATGTAACTAGTTATTGTGGTAATAAGGCATAATACTGCATCCTGGGTTAATCTTTTAGCTCGGTAGGCAAATTGGTGATTGTCGAGAGGAGTGTTTTTAACTATATAGCTTTTCAGCAGACGTTCCATTGTTTTACATAAGCAGCTTGTCAGGACTATTGGTTGGAAGTGTTTAAGTTGATTTGGCTTGTCAGTTTTTGTCAGTGGTTTGATGATGGCCGATTTCCATATATTAGGAGTTGTTTGAGAGTCTAGAGAGAAGTTGAATATATCTGTAATTATAGGCGCTAGTTGGTCAGCACAGAGTTTTAATGCTCTTGGTATCAGACCATCAGGTCCAGCACCCTTTCTAGAGTTGAGGCGTTTGAGTTGTATCAGAACTGATTTTTCATCTATTGTGCAGGGAGGAGCAGTTAGGTTATTGTAAGCATGTTGAAGGTTGCTGAGTGTCTTGTTTCTCAAATCTGGCAAAGAAGTTGTTGAGTTCTACAGGTTGGAAGTTAATATCTGGATGTGACTTGGAGTTGTTGGTTGGAAGTCCGCTAATTTTTGTAATGTCGTTCTAAGCGTTTGCAGGATCACTGGCTAAATGTTGTTGGATTTTTAGGATATATTCTTCTCTGGCTTTTTTATTTTCTTTTGAGACTTGCTTTTTTTAGTTTATGGTAGAGTTTTTTATTTCCATTTTTGTGGGCTTCATGTTTCTCATCTATCATATCCAGAATGCGCTTTGTAATCCACGGTTTTTTGTTGGCATATTTTTTGACTTCCTTTGGTGGTATGCATAGGTCTGTGCAGAAATTAATGTAGTCAGTTATCGTTTCAGTCCGCTGGTTGATGCTGTCATTGGCATCAGTGAGATTGTCCCATTGTGTCCCAGTGTGGTATCTAAGCATGCTTGAAGATTATTGACATTACTGTCGGAGAATGTTCTGCGAGTTGTAAACGTAGGTTTTAATTTAGACAAAGGTTTATAGGATGGCACCAGATGCATAATGTAGTGGTCAGAGCTGCCCAGATGGGCTAATTGATGACATTGAGTGTAGGCACCCTTGATGCTTGTATAGCATTTGTTGAGTGTCTTGGTTCCTCTTGTCAGTTTGGTAACAGTTTGATAATATCCATTTAGTCGAAATTTAAGTTGGTTGAAATCTCCCATTACAAGAATACAAGAATTAGGGTATTTCCTTTCAAGTTGATTAACATGTGATGTGATGAATTTAGCAGTGTTTGTTGTGTCTTGTTTAAGTCGAGATTGTCCAGTGAATGGGGCATAGCACGATGCAGATATGATGGAAGTAAACTCACGAGGTAGCCAGTGTGGACGAGATTTGACAGTTAGTAATTCACAGTTTTTATCAGTGTAGTTGTGGATAATTTGATTGTTTGTGTGTAAAACAATTTAGTTGGTGGCTAGAATGACACACAGAGTTAAGTGATACAGAGTAAATTTCTCAACAATTGTCAAGGCAAAGAGTTTTTTACTCCTTGGTCAAGGTACCTGCAATCTTTGTGTCAAGGGGAGTATTATGTGAAGCTTGATGCCACAAACTCCTTTCATCTAATTGTCACTAAAAAAGCGTTCCTGAGCATGAACTGAATTCAAAGTTTTTGATTGCAGTATTGAATAGAATATGCAGATTCTCCCGTAAAAAATTTCCTTCTGCACAGCCTTAGTCCACGATTAGATTTGATGTTTTATGCTTAAGTTACACCTGTAATTATTCTAGCTAAATTGGTAAGGTGGGTAGCTCAAAAGCAGCATTGTTATTTTTTTTATAATAGGAATAACTATTATAATCTTGGAATGATGCTGCCACAATGTTCCCTTTGTCTGTGTAATGAATGAACTTAAATTCATCGAAAGGGCCCCATATCAAATGTATCTGCAGTCCATCGACTACTGGGCTTTTGATGGCACCAGGTGTGCTCCGACCTGTCTGCTAACAAGAAACCTAGGAAAGATTTTGCGGCCTCGTCACTAAGGCAACAAATTTCGCCGCCCATGCTCCAGGATGTGGCTTGTGGCAAGATATCCTGTGGCAAGACAACCTTCAATTTTAATCTGATGTAAATAATGCCTTAATACATGAATTTCATAAGAAGCAACAAGTCTTGAGACACAAAGGTTATCCTCAGATTTTGATACTCTAATATTACATTGCCTTTAAATCCTTTGGAAAAGATAAACAACTCAGTTCATTAAAAGTATTGGCTGAATTTAGTGATTATCTCCTCCTGACCAAACTTTGAACTTCACTCTAGGGAAGTGTATTTATCATAGGTGAATTAGACCCGCATGTAATTATGCATTATACCAATATAAACCCAATGAGCAACAATAATATTTAAAAAAATATTATTTCTCAAAGAAATCTACAAAAAACAGCCTTTACTAACAAGGTAATGTATCGCAAACCTACTTCCAATATTCAGATTTCTTCCAAATTTTTTTTGGTCGTTTGGAATAGGGCTGTCCAAAAATGACCATTTTTGCATCATTGTAAATTGCATACAAGCAAAATGTAACATGTATATCTATTTTTTAAAAGTATGCCTGATGTATACTAACGATTGCGCAATACGCCAGAGACCATAGCTTTTGATAAACTCTCTTCGTCTAAACAAAGCCCCATCTATAACGAGCGAGCGTTCAATTCAATCAATGTATGAGGCACAATAATCCTTTGTCCCAAATGGCACAAGTACAATTATAATCCACTACAGTTTGCCTAATACTGTTAACAATCTTTGCTGTTAATACCAAAGATTATTAATTGTTAATAACTTAATACTACATCTTACAAAATATTCTGATTATAAAATAAATTATTGATGGTGCTGATTCGAATCGAGTAATTTATCAGAAAATCTAATCATTCAACATCAAATGTGGAAATGAGTCATGGGCACAATTGGTCTTGTTTGGTTTCCCATCACATTTCAATGTTTAATCTCAACAAGATTTTTTATTCATGTGTAGTCAAGTTGTAATTTCCATGTATATATAGGTTAGCTCACCTTTGTCAAACAACAGATTGTCGGGAAAATGCATGAGTTTTATACTATTCAATTGACTTGCTCCACGACCAGTAGAGCCTCCCTGAGCCAAGCATAGCAAGCCAGTGATACCATGACGTGAATGGTAATTAATATTATTATAATCTCATATGACACATGCCTCCACAATATACTAACTCTGTCAGTCCAAAAATATTTTCCTTGTACTTTTGTGATGGCTTATTTAGTCAAACGGCAATGCATCTTTAAATTTAGAAATTGTGGCTAAAATAGATTATATTTTAGTTGCTTCGATTATTTATTAATGCAGAAAGCGTGCTAAGAAGAATGAAATTGATTTAAGAGTTGGTGGTATACGCTAAGAGTGTCAGTCGCTAAGCACGCATCTATTGGAGGTCATGGGTTTGGTTAGTCCCCAGGGCTTGACAATAGGCAGGCATGGGTGACTCTTGGATTACAGATTTCTGCAAGAAACTGATCTATGAATACTGAATTGCAATATATATATATTATGATAAAGGGAAGGTTACCAAAATATGTGCATGTCTTAGTACTGAGCATAGGGATTCATAAGTTAAAATTGAGACATTGAGATAATAGGAGCTGGACAATGTTTAACACAGCATAATTTATTATTCTAGCAATTTCAATTGTAAGCAGAGGCTGTACACACAGCATTCTTCTCATATAGGGTTATCATGTGCTGCTTTTCATAATGATGTGTAATAAATTGTGTGGCTAATTAAAATTGTTTTAAAAACAGGCGCTTGAGCTATTGTTTGGTGACAAGATTAAGTGGACATAATCTCATAATTGTGTTGGTTTGCGTTGTCGCAATGTCTCTCTGTTTAGTCCTACAATCAAATGATTTGCTATGTAGTGCTCTCATATTTACAGGTAGGCATACCAGGAGTCGTTGCTGGCATTAGGCTTACAAAACAATGGCTAATAATTTAGGCTAGCGCAATATAATTTTGAATATAATCATGGGCTAAGACCCCAGTAACAAGTGCTGTCACGATACGATTCATATCGGGAATACCTAATCGATCACACCTCATTATCGTGATTTAATAAGGTGACAGCTGAAGTCGATTGCACAGCGGTAAATTCATTGTCACGGTTACTATGGTCGAAAATCGAAATTGGGACAAGGGTTGGTTGAAAGGGAAGGTGTAAATTCGAAAAATCGAAATCGGGAAAATCGATGCCACAATCAGAATCGAGGCAGTCCTAGCCAAATACAAAATCGTGACAGCGCTACCTGTAAGTCCTTGCTCTCTGTATGGCATCACAGCCCTCAACACAGCGAACAATAATATCCTCATGACAGGTAGGTACCATAGTAAATACCTTTCATACTGTGATTTATCTGGATACCCAACCAACCATATTGACTTCAAGCTGTTGATGGCATATGGCCAAGGAGCTATTGGTGACTGCATTTGGGAATATTCTAGCTCAAATTAAGCTGCAAAATGAAATCCCTCTCATGCCTTCTCTGGTGTTTACCTGATCATAATCGTATAGTAACTAGAAAGTATTTTATATCTGATATAATATGCCTCTATAATATCAATACTACTACTATTAGGGCTTCTTTGAGGGAAGGATTTGGGATTTGAATGTGACACTTATTTTTGCTCAAATCAGAAGCACTGCCCAATCAACTCTTAAACATTTTGCTTGTAAGACAGTAATTTATTTTTGAAACAACCCTGATAAACTTCACTAATTTTTATTTGACATTGTTTCCTCGATTAATCCTTGTTTGAAATGTAATAGTGTCAGGCCTTCTTGTGTATTTCGTAGGATTAAAATATTTTATAATTGTTTGATGGGTATCCCTGGCCCAAACTTTGTTCATATCACTGGTTAAGGTGGGTTGATTCAAGTACCAGTAGATGAATTATGCGACCTCATTTAATCCGACCGCTCAAAAACAATTACCCAGTCCAGCAAAAATTAAAAGCGGTAGTATTGAATTTGGATTGGAAATTTTAAATCAAATATCTATCGCTATCTTCTCTATTATTATCTTGCAAGGGTTAATGGAGAGTTTTTAACGACATTAACACAATTGATTGTTCTGCTTGGTGCTTTGAGTTTGAAATAATACCTGTATACAGGAAGAACATGTATGCTGATAAAATTTCTAATGTTTGGAGACATTCAATTTTTGATCCTAGATTCTTCTTCTGTAAAGAATTCTCTATGTTTAGCTGGATACAAGGACGGGATATGAGAAATTGGGCAAAGTGGGATAACTTCTAGTTCATTATAAGAACAAAATTGTATGAAAATGAGAAGATAACTCTACAGCAATTTGAAGCCAAAATACTTTTAATGAACTGAGAAGGCACAACAGTGACAAATTCTTCCACTGTAATGAAAGACGCATGGTGTAAGAGTGCTAAAGAATTTTATTTATCTCCAATAATCTGGTAATCCTGTAACATGGATTGATTCGATGTTTGAAAGGTATAAGCGTTTGCAACAAGATTGACATTATGCAAAAACGAGATCATAATGGCATTGTATGGAAAAGTCATAGTATTACATAGCATACAAAATTAACATTCCTGAACATTATGACTGATACAAAACTCACATAATATTGGGGAATAGAAAATCCGATAGTGAGCGATTATGAATGGTGACTAGTCGGGATCACATCTAGCTAAAATAAGAATGCCAAAATGATAATAGTATGTCTGAAAAATGCAACTGAAATGAATATCAGATACCACATAAAACAATGTCCACATGTAACGTAATGTGATGAAATGTTATGCATAAATCAGCAGGTTATTAAACTGTAGGAATATCAAAAGTGAGACCACTTACAAATAAGATTTTCTTGAGTGATTAGAAAATTCACTCTGAGAAAAGAATGTCATAAATTGCTCCAACAACAATACACTGAGATCTTCATCCAGCTTAGGTCTTAGGTACTTGGATTTTTTCAATGCACTGCATGAAGATACGCTTTGAATTTTGTTCTGAGGCCAGATCAGATTTTTTCTTTATGAAGGCAGCCCACCTGTTTGGCTAACTGAATCCTCAAAAGTAAAAACATTATAACTTCCTGTAGTATAGATGCAGTCCCAGGGCAAAATTTTGAAAAAAAATGCACATGAAACAGTAACATGAACTTTGTCACTGGCCCTGTCCTTTTTGTGGTTATTTCAGGAACTTTAAATAACTAAATGGTGAGAAATATACCAAGGTCAACCCAACAGATACTAGCTTACTGACTATGCAGCAGAGTATTTCACAAAGAATATTATGTGTGTTATTAGTGGTGAGCCCTCCAGACACACTGATACTATAATCCTATACCCATCCAGCATAATTACATCAGTAATTTTCAATATCAAAATATCTGGATGATTAAATACCATAGAAGATCAACTCAGCAACACAAATTCGTGTAAAATTTAACCTCAAACATTTAGGTGTATTTTAAAAATTCTATTCTATTCTATTCTGAAAAGTATCCATTGGAGCTGGCAAAATCTTTGCAGCATCCCGCCTCTGACTTGTCTTGACGTAAAATAGGCAAAATCTAATTCATAGGAAATCTGAATGGAGGAAAAAGCCAAATCCATGCCATGTTTCAGAAAACAGAAGCTTATGATGTGAGGATGGTATAGCATAAACATCTTTCCCCAGAGTACTCTCTACTTGGTTGTGCAATAACTCCCGGATGAAGGTTAAACCGGCTGCCAAGAGTAAAGTGATTGCAACCTTGTATAATTTTTAGAAGCATGGACCATGGTTTGGTTGTGTAAAGAGAATGTCGATAACCGGATTTCGACAAGATGTGATGGTCAATTGCAAAAATGTGAATAAATTAGTCGCCAGCTGGTAGAGCCTACTGATTCAACATAAATGATATAATATTTAAGATGCAATATATTTGGTATAATAAAATGGGGTACACTCAATATGAGCCAATTTTTTTTATCAGAACTGCGCTTTTGGGCTTGGGATACTGGTTGGAAAATACATTTGGTCTGAGCAGGAATTACAAAATATCTAGCGCATATATCAATTAAAAATTCCATTGAGGTAAAAGCGCGGATCTGACTGGATAAAAGTGCAATACTTAAATACATAAAAGAGTATCGAGTCATATTAAGATTCTGGAAATTTCTGAATATGTATGTAGAATAGTGAAGATTACTAATTTTGAGTTATGTAGTCATTCTGATAGAATTTGATTGGTGGCTGCCAATCCGTCCCAACAGTCTACACTGAAAACAAAGTAACCAACAGAAATATTCTTTTGTTTAAGTTAAGTATAACACCTCCATTTTCATTTGTAAATAGCGCCACTCCTTTGATAAAAGGCAATTGAAATTTGTTAGAAACTGTATGCAATGGCATAGAAACTATAAATATATAGGCTCTTTGCACCGCACTGCGCAACAATGCCACAACACTAATATTTGGAATAAACACCGTAATAAAATAGTAGATCACATTTTAAAATATTTAAACAAATTATTTCAAACATGCCCTCAGAAGATGTAGATAATGTGATGAACTGATGCTCCAAAAAAAAACCAGATCTCTATGACTTACCATGTCGAAATGTAATTCTGCCCAAACAGAAAAGCATGAACTTGGAGAATTTTTGTCAGATTTTGAGTTTTTTGCTGAAAAAAATAAATGAATAGTTAACTGACTGACTAGAAATCCAGTTGATCAGATTTAGTTATTCTTGAATTAACAACTGTAAGAAGGAGATAGCCTTTTGAAATGTAAGGAGGAGATAACAACAACTGAGCATTTGACTTTAAATAAGTGAGCATTATTTTGCAAATATCAGAAATTCTTAGATTACATCCAGAAAAGGTTAAGGCCACCTGTGCTGGAACAATAACACCAAGTTCAGCTGATACTGATCGATAGAAGAAACAGTAAGGATTTAGATTTTACAATCATTTCTGAAAACAGTCATAATAAATGTAGAATGATAGCATTACGCAATGTGACAATTGATTTATATAGGATCCTGACACCAAGAGATACAATTACCGGATTTCTTTTAGTCCTTATTATAAATTCAGTCTATTTTACTTACAGCTAAAGTTGGTGATAACTGTACAGGAGTTAATAGACGTGCCTGCAGCCCTCTGGGAGCTGTGTGTGTGAATAGAGTTTGCAAATGTGTAAATGGGAAGCTAGGAAAGCCGGATAAGAGTGGATGTGTATCGCAAACGCCCATTTGTGGGGCTGGAAAGACTCTAAGTGCGAATAGGAAGAGCTGTGTTACAGGTAGTAACCTAACATTGAATTATCAGATCAAATCAAATCATACTGTTAAAACTGTTCAAGAATAGTTGTTCACCAATGTAGCAATATTGTAATCATGTTGGCCGCATGGGCAATAAGATGCAGCATGTTATGGTATTCAAAAAGGTGATGACAATCTATGATGTATGAATGCATGCACAGCTATCTCTGAACAACAATGAGAATGGGAGCTGTATGAGAGGGTGGGGGGGGGGGGAAGGTGGAAGCATCAGGTACTGGTTAAATTTGCAGGTCCGATTTTGATTTTCCAGAAGAGTAGAGATAAGATATGAATTAAATTGATGCTAGTTTGGATTGAAACAGTTGAATTCCAGTGCTGATTTGAAAACCTCAAACAGTGCTGGCTTCAAGTATTCTCAGCTCGACTGGCACTTGATCAGAGACTGAGCAATGAAAGAAAGGAACAGACTTATGAGCATCGAAAGATATCACAAACAAGGCTTCAGAGTATTTATTTTTAGACAGTCTTGTCAATCTTAGCCTGTGATGTAAAATAGCCTCACATCAGTTACTGATGTGAGGCCCCGTACTGGAGGAGGCTCAATTATCAGGAACTTTTACACACTTCACATTAATTCAAATTTAAAAGACAAAATTGACAATATTAATTAACCGCATAGTTTTAATAAAAATATAGGTTATCATCTGCTGTTCATGATGCTGCAATCATGATAGACTGACTGAGAACTTTCAGAATTTTTCTTATCTCTTGATCTGTTTCTCATAAAACACATAGAGTTCTGGCTTTCTTTCCACATTTGTAAAATCCAGGGTTTGTGAAATCAGTCTTACTTTGTTGGCACCACCATGGTCAAATTTTCTATTGTAAATTTTTTATTTCCAGCCCAAATTGGAAGTAATTGTGGAGGCATATTTCAACCCAAAGCCTGTGTGAATATTGGATTTTCTCAATGCAGCGCAGGAAAATGTAGATGTAAAAATACGTTTGTCCAATCAGGAAACAGCTGCATCTGTCCTAATGGAAAAACCTTGAAAGGAGGACAATGTGCACAAGGTATTTACAATTTTATCAGTCTGATTGCAATAGCAATACTACTAATTATGATATAACCGTGTGATGGTAGACAAATTCAGGCGTAAGCATGAAATACCACAATGCACGATAAATAAATACTCCAATGAAACCCGGATTCAGAAAATTGGTCAAGGGCATATGTACGTGGAGTGAAGTAGGGGGAGAGGAAGGTTTCCCGGGACAATCATATCGTATGGTCTTGAAAACTTCAAATGCTATTCAGAATACTCACTGTCCAACGTTACACCCTGTGGTTTGTATGTTACCTGACCTGCTCTTATGAAAACCTATTGCCTCTCCTTGTCCCAGAATGTAGTTACAACTCATGTACTTGCTGTAAAAGAGAACCCCCACCGGTTCACCTTTGTCCTTATTTTACATAACAGAAGTTTTCAACCAGTGACTTCTTATTTGTGAGCTGTCTACTGTTCTTATCATAGCCAAGATCGATGACTCCTGCAGCGGACCAACAAACATCAAAGCTTGTAATGGACTTGTTGGTAGTACATGTCAAGGTGGAACCTGTAAATGTGGGTCAGGATCAGCAAAGGCAGCAAATGGCCTTTCATGTACACCAATTTGTGGAGCTGGCAAGACTCTGAGCGGGAATAAGAAGAACTGTGTTGCGGGTAAAATATTGTTCAGCATAATTAACAGTAAATTGTCAAATTTTGAATCAAGGTTACTGTTGCCCAATACTAATTGCGCATCAATGCAGTTAAAATCAAATTTATGCATAATATTGGACTAATTTCCAACAATTGTGACAACCAGGGCTCAGTCAATCATCAGTGTAGGACATGCTTTGGTTGTCATAGTCGATATCTGATATTCTTTTTTAGCTCAAATTGGAAGTAATTGTGGAGGCATATTTCAACCCCAAGCTTGTGTGAATATTGGAAATGGTCAATGCACCGCAGGGAAATGTAGATGCAAAGCTACGTTTGTTCAAGCAGGAAACAGCTGCATCTGTCCTAATGGAAAAACCTTGAAAGGAGGTCAATGCGTACAAGGTATGAGATATATTAACAAAAAGAAATTTAAAACTGCAACATGGTTGTTTGAGTTTCCCTACAGAGTTTGTCCAGCACAATGACATCTTTGACCTTCTGCATGGGGAAAAAGACAAAATATAATTCGGATGATTATTCAGCCAGAATCCTTGGGAAACATTTCTTCCATCAGAGTACTCAAACTCAGCTAAAAGAGAATACCACATAGCAGTTTCCTGTTCCTGTTATTATTTAGCCTGTGCTCTATAATTATTACAGCAAAGTCTTGGAACCTTCCCTAAACTGAAGTGTTACCGAGCTTAGAGTCAGCAACTACTTTGAGTTTTGCATCGCGTAATTCACAAAGCTGGTGCTGCCCAGCACATTATTTGCTACCCATTAATGCATTGCTGCGAATTGGTTGCCCTTTAATACTCCTCAGCAATGAGTTTGTATTATTAAAGGGCAACCAAGGTTTCGCAGCTATGTATTAGTGGGTAGTAAATAATGTGCTAGGCAGCACCAGCTTCGTGCATGACGCAGCGCAAAACTCAAAGTAGTTGCTGACTCTAAGCTGGGTAACACTTCAGTTTAGGGGAGGTTTCTAGACATTGCTGTAATAATGATAGAGCACAGGCCAAATAATAACTGGAACAGGAAACTGCTTTGTGGTATTCTATTTTAGCTGAGTTTGAGTACTTGATGGATGAATTGTTTCACAGGAATTCTGATTGAATAATCATCAGAAATAGATTTCGTCTTTTTCCCGATGCAGAAGGTGCAATCTGCTAACAATCGATGAGAACTTGTTTGAAACCTTGGTTGCCCTTTAAAGGGCAACCAAGGTTTCGCAGCAATGCATTAATGGGTAGTAAATAATATGCTGGGCAGCATCAGCTTTGTGCATTACGCGATGCAAAACTCAAAGTAGTTGCTGACTCTAAGCTGGGTAACACTTCAGTTTAGGGGAAGTTCCAAGACTTTGCTGTAATAATTATAGAGCACAGTCTAAATAATAACAGGAACAGGAAACTTCTATGTGGTATTCTCTTTTAGCTGAGTTTGAGTACCTGATGGATGAATTGTTTCACAGGAATTCTGATTGAATAATCATCAGAATTAGATTTTGTCTTTTTCCCGATGCAGAAGGTGCAATCTGCTATCAATCAATGGCCATCAACGAGAAGTTGTTTGAATCCTTGGTTGCCCTTTAACATTTAAAGTTCAATATAAAGACACTCGCTCTTTTATCAGCACAAAAAAAACCCTCTTATGAAGTGATACTGTCTCTCTTTGTCCAAAGAGGGAATCAAAACTCACATACCGCCTGTTTCTGATGGAAGCGGACAATCAACAGATTTTCCTTTGTCCCTATTTTGCTGTCCATGATATACATAGCATAAGTTACCAGTCGGTGGCTTCACATTTATGAATTGTGAACTGATTTTGCTTTAGCCAAGATAGGTGACTCCTGCAGCGGACCAACAAACATCAAAGCTTGTAATGGACTTGTTGGTAGTACATGTCAAGGTGGAACCTGTAAATGTGGGTCAGGATCAGCAAAGGCAGCAAATGGCCTTTCATGTACACCCATTTGTGGAGCTGGCAAGACTCTGAGCGGGAATAAGAAGGACTGTGTTGCAGGTAAAATATTGTTCAGCATAATAACAGTAAATTGTCAAATTTTGAATCAAGGTTACTGTTGCCCAATACTAATTGAGCATCAATGCAGTTAAAATCATATTTTTGCATAATATTGGGCTAATTTCCAACAATTGTGACAACCAGGGCTCACTCAATCACTAGTGTAGGACATGCTTAGGTTGTCATGGTCGATATCTGATATTCTTTTTTAGCTCAAATTGGAAGTAATTGTGGAGGCATATTTCAGCCCCAAGCTTGTGTGAATATTGGATTTTCTCAATGCAGCGCAGGAAAATGTAAATGCAAAAATACATTTGTCAAATCGGGAAACAGCTGCATCTGTCCTAATGGAAAAACCTTGAAAGGAGGTCAATGCGTACAAGGTATGAGATATATTAACAAAAAGAAATTTAAAACTGCAACATGGTTGTTTGAGTTTCCCTACAGAGTTTGTCCAGCACAATGACATCTTTGACCTATGAGAATGATACGAGCGACCTGTCGGTGAATTTGTGCTGGCACTTTAACACTCCTCAGCAATAAGTTTGTATTATTAAAGGGCAACCAAGGTTTCGCAGCTATGCATTAGTGGGTAGTAAATAATGTGCTGAGCAGCACCTGCTTCGTGCATGACGCAGCGAAAAAAAATCAAAGTAGTTGCTGACTCTAAGCTGGGTAACACTTCAGTTTAGGGTAAGTTTCTAGACATTGCTGTAATAATGATAGAGCACAGGCCAAATTATAACAGGAACAGGAAACTGCTCTGTGGTATTCTATTTTAACTGAGTTTGAGTACCTGATGGATGAATTGTTTCACAGGAATTCTGATTGAATAATCATCAGAATTAGATTTTGTCTTTTTCCCGATGCAGAAGGTGCAATCTGCTATCAATCGATGAGAACTTGTTTGAAACCTTGGTTGCCCTTTAACATTTAAAGTTCAATATAAAGACACTCGCTCTTTTATCAGCACAAAAAAAGCCCTCTTATGAAGTGATACTGTCTCTCTTTGTCCAAAGAGGGAATCAAAACTCACATACCGCCTGTTTCTGATGGAAGCAGACAATCAACAGATTTTCCTTTGTCCCTATTTTGCTGTCCATGATATGCATAGCATAAGTTACCAGTCGGTGGCTTCACATTTATGAATTGTGAACTGATTTTGCTTTAGCCAAGATAGGTGACTCCTGCAGCGGACCAACAAACATCAAAGCTTGTAATGGACTTGTTGGTAGTACATGTCAAGGTGGAACCTGTAAATGTGGGTCAGGATCAGCAAAGGCAGCAAATGGCCTTTCATGTACACCCATTTGTGGAGCTGGCAAGACTCTGAGCGGGAATAAGAAGGACTGTGTTGCAGGTAAAATATTGTTCAGCATAATAACAGTAAATTGTCAAATTTTGAATCAAGGTTACTGTTGCCCAATACTAATTGCGCATCAATGCAGTTAAAATCAGATTTTTGCATAATATTGGACTAATTTCCAACAATTGTGACAACCAGGGCTCACTCAATCACCAGTGTAGGACATGCTTAGGTTGTCATGGTCGATATCTGATATTCTTTTTTAGCTCAAATTGGAAGTAATTGTGGAGGCATATTTCAGCCCAAAGCTTGTGCGAATATTGGATTTTCTCAATGCAGCGCAGGAAAATGTAAATGCAAAAATACATTTGTCCAATCGGGAAACAGCTGCATCTGTCCTAATGGAAAAACCTTGAAAGGAGGTCAATGCGTACAAGGTATGAGATATATTAACAAAAAGAAATTTAAAACTGCAACATGGTTGTTTGAGTTTCCCTACAGAGTTTGTCCAGCACAATGACATCTTTGACCTATGAGAATGACACGAGGGACCAGTCGGTGAATTTGTGCTGGCACATTAACACTCCTCAGCAATGAGTTTGTATTATTAAAGGGCAACCAAGGTTTCGCAGCTATGCATTAGTGGGTAGTAAATAGTGTGCTGAGCAGCACCTGCTTCGTGCATGACGCAGCGAAAACAAATCAAAGTAGTTGCTGACTCTAAGCTGGGTAACACTTCAGTCTAGGGTAAGTTTCTAGACATTGCTGTATTTATGATAGAGCACAGGCCGAATAATAACAGGAACAGGAAACTGCTCTGTGGTATTCTATTTCAGCTGAGTTTGAGTACCTGATGGATGAATTGTTTCACAGGAATTCTGATTGAATAATCATCAGAATTAGATTTTGTCTTTTTCCCGATGCAAAAGGTGCAATCTGCTATCAATCGATGAGAACTTGTTTGAAACCTTGGTTGCCCTTTAACATTTAAAGTTCAATATAAAGACACTCGCTCTTTTATCAGCACAAAAAAAGCCCTCTTATGAAGTGATACTGTATCTCTTTGTCCAAAGAGGGAATCAAAACTCACATACCGCCTGTTTCTGATGGAAGCGGACAATCAATAGATTTTCCTTTGTCCCTATTTTGCTATCCATGATATGCATAGCATAAGTTACCAGTCGGTGTCTTCACATTTATGAATTGTGAACTGATTTTGCTTTAGCCAAGATAGGTGACTCCTGCAGCGGACCAACAAACATCAAAGCTTGTAATGGCCTTGTTGGTAGTACATGTCAAGGTGGAACCTGTAAATGTGGGTCAGGATCAGCAAAGGCAGCAAATGGCCTTTCATGTACATCCATTTGTGGAGCTGGCAAGACTCTGAGCGGGAATAAGAAGGACTGTGTTGCAGGTAAAATATTGTTCAGCATAATAACAGTAAATTGTCAAATTTTGAATCAAGGTTATTGTTGCCCAATGTTAATTGCGCATCAATGCAGTTAAAATCAAATTTTTGCATAATATTGGACTAATTTCCAACAATTGTGACAACCAGGGCTCACTCAATCACCAGTGTAGGACATGCTTAGGTTGTCATGGTCGATATCTGATATTCTTTTTTAGCTCAAATTGGAAGTAATTGTGGAGGCATATTTCAACCCCAAGCTTGTGTGAATATTGGATTTTCTCAATGCAGCGCAGGAAAATGTAAATGCAAAAATACATTTGTCCAATCGGGAAACAGCTGCATCTGTCCTAATGGAAAAACCTTGAAAGGAGGTCAATGCGTACAAGGTGTGAGATATATTAACAAAAAGAAATTTAAAACTGCAACATGGTTGTTTGAGTTTCCCTACTGATTTTGTCCAGCACAATGACATCTTTGACCTATGAGAATGATACGAGCGACCAGTCGGTGAATTTGTGCTGGCACATTAACACTCCTCAGCAATGAGTTTGTAATATTAACATGTAAAATTCAATATAAAGACACTCGCTCTTTTATCAGCACGAAAAAAGCCCTCTTATGAAGTGATACTGTCTCTCTTTGTCAAGAGAGGGAATCAAAACTCACATACCGCCTGTTTCTGATGGAAGCGGACAATCAACAGATTTTCCTTTGTCCCTATTTTGCTATCCATGATATGCATAGCATAAGTTACCAGTCGGTGGCTTCACATTTATGAATTGTGAACTGATTTTGCTTTAGCCAAGATAGGTGACTCCTGCAGCGGACCAACAAACATCAAAGCTTGTAATGGACTTGTTGGTAGTACATGTCAAGGTGGAACCTGTAAATGTGGGTCAGGATCAGCAAAGGCAGCAAATGGCCTTTCATGTACATCCATTTGTGGAGCTGGCAAGACTCTGAGTGGGAATAAGAAGGACTGTGTTGCAGGTAAAATATTGTTCAGCATAATAACAGTAAATTGTCAAATTTTGAATCAAGGTTACTGTTGCCCAATACTAATTGCCATAAATGCAGTTAAAATCAAAATTTTGCATAATATTGGACTAATTTCCGACAATTGTGACAACCAGGGCTCACTCAATCACCAGTGTAGGACAGGCTTAGGTTGTCATGGTCGATATGTGATATTCTTTTTTAGCTCAAATTGGAAGTAATTGTGGAGGCATATTTCAACCCCAAGCTTGTGTGAATATTGGATTTTCTCAATGCAGCGCAGGAAAATGTAAATGCAAAAATACATTTGTCCAATCGGGAAACAGCTGCATCTGTCCTAATGGAAAAACCTTGAAAGGAGGTCAATGCGTACAAGGTATGAGATATATTAACAAAAAGAAATTTAAAACTGCAACATGGTTGTTTGAGTTTCCCTACAGAGTTTGTCCAGCACAATTACATCTTTGACCTATGAGAATGATACGAGCGACCAGTCGGTGAATTTGTGCTGGCACATTCACACTCCTCAGCAATGAGTTTGTATTATTAAAGGGCAACCAAGGTTTCGCAGTTCGTAGTAAATAATGTGCTAAGCAGCACCAGCTTCGTGCATGACGCAGCGAAAAAAACTCAAAGTAGTTGCTGAATCTAAGCTGGGTAACACTTCAGTTTAGGGAAGGTTTCTAGACATTGCTGTAATAATGATAGAGCACAGGCCAAATAATAACAGTAACAGGAAACTGCTCTGTGGTATTATATTTTAGCTGTGTTTGAGTACCTGATGGATGAATTGTTTCACAGGAATTCTGATTGAATAATCATCAGAATTAGATTTGGTGTTTTTCCCGATGCAGAAGGTGCAATCTGCTTTCAATCGATGGGAACTTGTTTGAAACCTTGGTTGCCCTTTAACATTTAAAGTTCAATATAAAGACACTCGCTCTTTTATCAGCACGAAAAAAGCCCTCTTATGAAGTGATACTGTCTCTCTTTGTCCAAAGAGGGAATCAAAACTCACATACCGCCTGTTTCTGATGGAAGCGGACAATCAACAGATTTTCCTTTGTCCCTATTTTGCTGTCTATGATACGCATAGCATAAGTTACCAGTCTGTGGCTTCACATTTATGGATTGTGAACTGATTTTGCTTTAGCCAAGATAGGTGACTCCTGCAGCGGACCAACAAACATCAAAGCTTGTAATGGACTTGTTGGTAGTACATGTCAAGGTGGAACCTGTAAATGTGGGTCAGGATCAGCAAAGGCGGCAAATGGCCTTTCATGTATACCCATTTGTGGAGCTGGCAAGACTCTGAGCGGGAATAAGAAGAACTGTGTTGCAGGTAACATTTTTTGTATTATTAACAGGGAAATCTCTTTTTGATCTCTAGGTGCACTGCCAGATGCATCACTTATCTGTAGCAAAGTTTGAGCATGGAGATCGGAACTTGAGTCACCGAATATAATGTCTAACAATCTAATTAAACCGTAATATTATATCAATATGTACAACATATTCTAACGATAGCTTGTAGCTGGAAGCTAAAGGTATCAGATTTTTAAAACCCTTTAGAGAGAAGTCTTTAGAATTTCTGACTAATTTACAACAGGTATAACATCCTGGACTTACTCATTCATCAATGTAGGGAAAACCTTAGACTGTCATGCTCTTTATAAATTTATATTCTATTTTAGCCCAAATTGGAAGTAATTGTGGAGGCATATTTCAACCCCAAGCTTGTGTGAATATTGGAAATGCTCAATGCGGCGCAGGAAAATGTAGATGCAAAAATACATTTGTTCAATCAGGAAACAGCTGCATCTGTCCTGTTGGAAAAACCTTGAAAGGAGGACAATGTGAACAAGGTAAAACAATTTATCAGTCTGATTGTACTAGTAATAATTATGGGGAGTTTTAATGCGACCTTGTGAAGGTTTCGCTATTCCAAGTCAATCATGAACTACAACAAAACACCACATGGTCAAAACCACTCAAATGAATAACATTTATTCAGAATATTTGTCATTGGTTTAAGCATAAAGAGAGTGAGATGAAGTAGAGAAGGGGAAGCTTTCCCAGCGCTATCATATTGCATGGTCCAAATTACTTCAAAAGATATTCAGAATATTCACTTTCCGATATTTCACCATGTTGCTTTGTATGTTCCTTGACCTCTGAAAATCATAAGAGAAACTAGTGCCAGCAACTTAAGCTCCCTCAGTCATGAGGCCATAATCTTAGCAAACAACTTGATAATTAAGAAATTCAGTTGTCAGCTTGAGACAAGCTCTTATGAAGTCATATAGCCTCTCCTTGTCCATGAATGGAGTCAAAACTGTACTGTTTGTGTCTGTTTGAAGATAACCACCAACAGCCTTTCCTTTGTCTCTATTTGATGTCCATGGCTTATCTTGCTAAAGCTAACAGTCTATGGCTTCTCATTATTATGAATCATAAATTGTTCCCTTCTTAGCCAAGATAGACGACTCCTGCAGCGGACCAACAAGCCTCAGAGCTTGCAATAGTCTTCAGGGCAGTTCATGTCAAGGTGGAACCTGTAAATGTGAGGCGGGGTCAGCGAAAGCAGCTAATGGCCTTTCATGTACACCTATCTGTGGAGCCGGAAAGACTCTAAGCGGGAATAAGAAGAACTGTGTGCCAGGTAATATTTTTGTATTATCAACAAGGTAATGTCTTTACGGTTTCTAGGTAACTGTTGCCCGATGCCAACTGTTTTGATGAAAATATGTGATAGTCTTTCTATTGTGATACATCACTTGATATGCAAATCAGTTGGTTTTAAATGGGAACAAAATGTACATAAATGCAATCAACATTTGTAAAAAAATATGCAGCAATCATGGTCAAATTGCTGAAGCAGATTAGGTACTTCAAAGCGTGATTGATGTGTGTTATATATCGCATGCAAAGTTCATTGTGCATAGCAATAGATCATTCATTTTTTATCGAAGACGATGCCGACAGCACATGTTGGCTGGTTTTTTGTTTCAAGGATAGTTTGGAGTGCATTATTTAGGAAAAGATAAAATGAAATTCGAAATAAACCTCTGTCGCAATGCAGAGCGAATTCCAGCAATAGCTTGTGCCCATATAAAAAGCTTATCAATGGGACTCACTTCTGGAGAAAATCTTGTTTTTTTGCAACAGTTGTAACAACCGGGGCTCACTCAATCATCGATGTAGAACATCCATAGTTTGTCATGGGATATATTTTGTAAAAATCTTTTTTAGCCCAAATTGGAAGTAATTGCGGAGGAATATTTCAACCCCAAGCCTGTGTGAATATTGGATTTGCTCAATGCATCGGAGGAAAGTGTAAATGCAAAAATACATTTGCGAATTCAGAAGGCCGCTGCATATGTCCTGCTGGGAAAACCTTGAAAGGAGGACTGTGTGTACAAGGTAAAGGATATATATAACAGATTGTACTTGTAACTGAAGTTTGATTGGTTGAATTGCCCTGCAGAGGACAGAGAAATTTTTTCACATCATTCAAATCAGATTGTTTAACATATATTCAGGATATTTACTGTCCAACATTTAACCTGGTTTTCATTTTTTTCCGCTGAACTCTAAAAATAGTTAGAGCAACCAAGGGGAACATAATTCAACAGAGAGTATAAAGTCCCTGTCACAGCTCAGATTAAGTATGGTAATTCCTGTAGCTTGACTAATTCTAACTGGAACTTGAGATATGCATCTTAAGATGCAGTTCCCTAGTGTGGACCAATGGACAGGAGTTATTCAGGCGAGGGAGGAGGGACTTGCAGATACACATGCAGAGAAATTTTTGACAATTTAAAATTCATTCATGATAACTAAATCACTATGCTTGGACTGCTACAGGAACAATACTAAGCTCGACAAATTGATTATTAACATAGCCTGGTTTTCATTATAGCCAAGGTGAACGACTTCTGTGGGGAACGTGCTGAAAGGGCTTGTGCAAACTTGATGAATACCGAATGCAAAAGTGACAGATGCAAGTGCAAAAGTGGAAGCAGTCTAGTGGGCAATAGCTGCGTAACTCAAGGAGGCTACTATTAACATTTTCGCAATTTGACATCAAGGAATGAAAGCACTCAGTAGAATGGTTTGAAAATGTCATTATGAAATCTTATAAAGTTGATGGTTTGATTTATCTTTATCCTGATTGTTTTGTCTCGGACAACTTCTTTATACCATTAAGAATACAAATACAGATATATTATAGAGTAAATTTTTCCATTGATTAGTAATGGCATCAAAAAGCTCAGACCAGGATCCTACAAGCTGCAGTGGTCTAAGTGGACTTCTTTCTTGTGGGTACTCTACGCTCTGAGTTGACATCAGCCTAACTGGCCGCAATGCATCCCGCACCACAATTATTTGTAATATTCAGCAGAAATATCAAATTCATGCATATTCAGCATAATATTGTTGCAGGAATATGGAACTGTAATATTATGATAGATGATATGATTGGTATCTGGTCAAAAAAGACAGTCTTTGCACACAATTCAGTGGGACCTGCAATTTAAGCGTTCTGGCTGTATATTTTCTTTGTGGGAACTTTGCTGAAAATTTGGGAAATTCACTACCTGGTAATTGATATAAGGCTCATTCAGGGATACACAGTGATCTTGTGCATATCGGTACATATTTCGATCTGATCAAAACCCACCAAGAAACTGTTGAAGAACTTGCATATCTTTACCATCAAGTGAATCACACTCTATCAAGTGAATCACACATATTTCATTCACTCTCAATTATGCGTAAGTTAAAATATTTAGGTGTCGCCAAATCTTGCACAGGTGTAGTATTGTAAACTGTCCCCCGCGCGAAAACAACCCCGGGCCACTTTACAATATTGTAAACTGTCCCGGGGACACTTTACAATAAAAACAGGCCTATTGTTAACTGTTCCCCCCCTATTGTAAACTGTCCCCCCCTATTGTAAACCGTCCCCCCCTATTGTAAACTGTCCCCTCTATTTGTGACTGTCCATATCGAGAGCCCAGCTGTTTATCACCATTCTAAATGGGTCAGATCATCTAAGTGGAGCATACCATGATGTTCTGGCTGCCACTATGATGGCCAAAGTTGTACCATGGGGATGGTGGTGGTATCTCATTGAGTGAGTGTATAAAGCCTCTTTTTCATATGGTACTTTGGGGATCTATTTTTCGCAAACACTAGTTATTTGAAGCTCCTATGATTTAGAGATGTCTGGTTTGCGAAGAAAGGTGCACTAAGCCAACAGTGGATAGATGTGTAGTTGCCACATCACAGAACACACATACTTACATTGCAGGTTCATGAGCCGCGTGAAAACAACCACCCCATTCATTCATCATAAAATCGACCTCCGTCAAGCATTTGCCTAGGAGTGATGGCAGTCAGTCACAAGTGTGAGCGGGAGAAATAATTACTTTTGAGCTTTTCATATTGTGAGGATGGGTATTGCACTGTAAAATATTGCTTAAGCCGCGCGAAAACAACCTCCCCCCAAGCT
Source organism: Membranipora membranacea (assembly GCA_914767715.1). Lineage (NCBI taxonomy): Eukaryota > Metazoa > Bryozoa > Gymnolaemata > Cheilostomatida > Membraniporidae > Membranipora > Membranipora membranacea. Next base: position 25,117,169 of record OU612069.1, read on the forward strand.
GCCTTATAAAGATATCTGTTAAAAAGTCTCAAACATAATGAACCGTGATTTTGCATCCATAATGCGATTATCATAAGGTGACTGTGTACCAAATTTCAGATTAGTAGGTCAGAACTTAATGACACAACGGATGATATGTCGTTCTTTGCAAGTTCATGAGCCGCGCGAAAATAACCACCCCATTCAGTCATCTTGAAATCTACCTCAATCAAGCATTTGCCTGTGAGTGATGAAAGTCACTCACAAGTGAGACCTGGAGAAATAACCACTTTTGAGGTTTTCATATTGTGCGGCCTGGTATTGGACTGTAAAACATTGCTTAAGCCGCGCGAAAACAACCACCCCCAAGCTGTCTTATAAAGATTATCTGTCAAAAAGTCTCAAACGAAATGAACCATCTGTGTCATTTAGTTCTGACCTACTAATCTGAAATTTGGTACACAGTCACCTTATGACAATCACATTATGGCTGCCAAATCATGGTCAATTATGATTGAGACTTTTTGACAGATTATCTTTATAAGACACTTTCGGGGATGGTTGTTTTTGCGCAGCTTAAGCAATGTTTTACAGTCCAATACCAGGCCGCACAATATGAAAACCTCAAAAGTGGTTATTTCTCCAGGTCTCACTTGTGAGTGACTTTCATCACTCACAGGCAAATGCTTGATTGAGGTAGATTTCAAGATGACTGAATGGGGTGGTTGTTTTCGCGCGACTCATGAGCTTGCAAAGAACGACATGTCATCCGCTGTGTCATTTAGTTCTGACCTACTAATCTGAAATTTGGTACACAGTCACCTTATGACAATCACATTATGGCTGCCAAATCATGGTCAATTATGATTGAGACTTTTTGACAGATTATCTTTATAAGACACTTTCGGGGATGGTTGTTTTTGCGCAGCTTAAGCAATGTTTTACAGGGCAATACCAGGCGGCACAATATGAAAAACTCAAAAGTCGTTATTTCTCCAGGTCTCACATGTGACTGACTTTCATCACTTACTGGCAAATGCTTGATTGAGGTAGATTTCAAGATGACTGAATGGGGTGGTTGTTTTCGCGCGTCTCATGAACTTGCAGAGAACGACATATCATCCGTTGTGTCATTAATTTCCAACCTTTTAATCCAAAAATAGGTACACAGTCACTTCATGACAATCACATCATTGCTAGAAAATCATGGTTCATTTCGTTTGAGACTTTTTGACAGATAATCTTTATAAGACAGCTTGGGGGGTGGTTGTTTTCGCGCGGCTTAAGCAATGTTTTACAGTCCAATACCAGGCCGCACAATATGAAAACCTCAAAAGTGGTTATTTCTCCAGGTCTCACTTGTGAGTGACTTTCATCACTCACAGGCAAATGCTTGATTGAGGTAGATTTCAAGATGACTGAATGGGGTGGTTGTTTTCGCGCGTCTCATGAACTTGCAGAGAACGACATATCATCCGTTGTGTCATTAATTTCCAACCTTTTAATCCAAAATTAGGTACACAGTCACTTCATGACAATCACATCATTGCTAGAAAATCATGGTTCATTTCGTCTGAGACTTTTTGACAGATAATCTTTATAAGACAGCTTGGGGGGTGGTTGTTTTCGCGCGGCTTAAGCAATGTCTTACAGGGCAATACCAGACCGCACAATATGAAAACCACAAAAGTGGTTATTTCTCCAGGTCTCACTTGTGACTGACTGTCATCACTCACAGGCAAATTCTTGATTGAGGTAGATTTCAAGATGAATGAATGGGGTGGTTGTTTTCGCGCGGCTCATGAACTTGCAAAGAACAACATATCATCCGTTGTGTCATTAAGTTCTGACCTACTATTCTGAAAATTGGTACACAGTCACCTTATGACTATCACATTATGGTTGCCAAATCATGGTTCATTATGATTGAGACTTTTTGACAGATAATCTTTATAAGACACTTTGGGGGGGGGGGGGTGGTTGTTTTCGCGCGGCTTAAGCAATATTTTACAGTCCAATACCAGGCGGCACAATATGAAAAGCTCAAATTAATTATTTCTCCAGGTCTCACTTGTGACTGACTGCCATCACTCCTAGGCAAATGCTTGACGGAGGTAGATTTTATGATGAATGAATGGGGTGGTTGTTTTCGCGCGGCTCATGAACCTGCAATGAAAGTATGTGTGTTCTGTGATGTGGCAACTACACATCTATCCACTGTTGGCTTAGTGCACCTTTCTTCGCAAACCAGACATCTCTAAATCATAGGAGCTTCAAAAAACTAGTGTTTGCGAAAAATAGATCTCCAAGTACCATATGAAAAAGAGGCTTTATACACTCATTCAATGAGATACCACCACCATCCCCATGGTACAACTTTGGCCATCATAGTGGCAGCCAGAACATCATGGTATGCTCCAGTTAGATGATCTGACCCATTTAGAATGGTGATAAACAGCTGGGCACTCGATATGGACAGTCACAAATAGGGGGGACAGTTTACAATAGGGGGGGACAGTTTACAATAGGGGGGGACAGTTTACAATAGGGGGGGACAGTTTACAATAGGCCTGTTTTTATTGTAAAGTGTCCCCGGGACAGTTTACAATATTGTAAAGTGTCCCGGGGTTGTTTTCGCGCGGGGGACAGTTTACAATACTACACCGGTATGAATATAGAGCCAATCTTCGACTCTCTACAATTCATTGCAATGACTGTTGCTGGTATCAGAAGCCTACGCAGTGAATTGTATTGGCCAAAATCCTATAAAAATTGTGCTTTGGCCAGTTTTAATCAAAATTCCTTAATCCCTACTAATCTGCGGTACTCTCCTGTTCTAACACAGCTAGAGCTCCATAGTTTTCTACACCATATAACTCAGCTGTTTCGGCTGGGGCTGAATTGAATTGAATTGCATATGTTGCCCTTGATATACAGGCAGCTGATTGAGGTGCTTTCTTAAATGCCATATCACGGGATCGATAGTTATTATCCATACAATATCGAAGGCATTATGCATCGGGGCACCTTTACAGTGTTGTCATTGCAGTTACTGTTACCTACCAATAAATGTATGGCACGGTGTTTGCAAGCAGTATATAAAGGAAGTATTTGATGTCATAACCTAACAACAACATCAAAATCAAAAATAAAATTAAAGGGTATATTTCCATGAGTATAGGAAAAAGTTAGTTCTTTTATCATGCAAATGACGAAGGTTGTGTGTTTGAATCCCACTGCAATCCAATGACTACTAGGGTTTGGTTGGATCCCAGGTCTGCTCCGACTGGCCTGCAATCCGAGGCAACTTGATTTTACCATCCTCGTTTTCGGGATGTGGCGTGTGAGACCACATGATTTTTATCAACAAGTTGGAATTTAAAATTCTTAAGATTTCAGACAACGGAAATAATGTCAGTGTTCTTTGAATGTGAGATCAGACACATTTTCATATTGATATTGGAAAGAGGAATCGATTATCCATGTTCAATTTTTTTTAAACATAAATTTAGACAGCAGTTTTTTAATATCATCATTTCAGAGAACATTGCAAATGTGATAAATGTGTTGGCAACAACAATGACATTTCATAGAAATTAGTTTATGATATCATGGGTAACCATAAGATATGTTTTTTTTGCGTTCAATGTGCCACTTGATGTTATTGCTACAACACAGGCTCATGCAGTTTAGTCTGTTGATATTTAAGCAGCAGTTCCACAAAATTACGACAAATTTTAATTTGGAAGAAATTACCTTCGTCTCTCATGTTATACATTGACTGCGTATTATGCACCTTCATATTTATGTTTACTTAGTATTCAGTCAAATATTGTCATTATTAGTATGATTTCATTTTTCATTTATTTATTTATAGGGGTTGGCTTGAAAGTATACCAATAACAGATAGTTAAAGGCAACTTGTTGACCTCTGAGACAGACAAAAAAGAATCAAGATTGGTTAGGCTACATGTGGTAAAAGTATAATAGAGAAATTTGACATGTTGGATAAAGAATTGTTACGTCATTCAAAAATTAAAATACTGTGGTTATTAAAATATATGGGAAGAAAAAGGAATAAAAGAAAAATAATAACCAGAAGATGTTAATACCATAAGGTTGTGTTACACAGTAGGGCGTATGCTACATCAAGTAAATGATAACAGATTTTTTGAGGGTTTATTTTTCAGCGTGAATGTATGTAATAGATTCATCAGAGCTGATTTACCAGAATTGGTACGGAATCATGGTTTTACTATGGAGCAGTTACTTCTCAGAGTACGCTGATGTCTATTTGCCTTTTGTACAAGGTGAAGGATATGTTTTGATGCCTTGTTTTTTGCCACTTTTTTGTGTGTAAACTTATTAAATAGGTATATTCTTCTACTATGTAATGTCGGGAGGTTCAAAAGTGTTCTGCCAGTTGTGACCGAAAACTCTCTAGGCGCAGATGTGATAATTCTGATGGCTTTATTTTGGACTTTTCCGATAGTTTCTGGGGGGTTTTTGTGCGGTTTCTAAATAGATTGCTGAGCAATATTCAAAAATAGGTCGAACTAAAATTTTGTAGGTCTTGAGTGTTTCTTTTATATTCATAAACTTTTTAAGTTTCGCTATTAAGTATACACCTCTATTTGCCCTGGTTGCCACATCTATTGCATGTGTTTGAAATGAGAGGTCTGTATCAAGGGTGACCCCTAATACATTGAGTGAAAGCTGTGACTCAATTTTGGTGCTTTGGTGGTGTCTATGGTAAAAGTTCTTACGATTTCGGTTTGAGAAAATACAGAATTGTGTTTTTGCAATATTTAGTGTTTAGAGGTTGTTTTTGTACAATGTTGTTGCTTCTTTTAGGAGCGTTTGAGTATTTTCTTATACCTCCGGTATACTGGTAGCTACACAAAATAATGAGGTATCATCTGCGTAGGCAAAAGAGTCATTAAACGAGTTCAGTAAGCTATTGATTGCAATATTAAACAGTATAGGTCCGAGGATAGATCCTTGCGGCACCCCATATGTTATTTGCAGTATACTTGATCGAGAATGGCGAACCTTCATTACTTGTGATCGGTTAGTTAGATATGATTCAAAGAGCATTATGTTGAGCAAGAGAATCGTTTTTTACTTAATACATAAAGCAAGAGTTTATGATTTATGGTATCGAATGCTTGTCTTACGTCTCGGGATAGTGCCCCAATGTAGCATGGAGCTGGTTGGTCAAGTTTTATTTTCCGTTTCTGAAGCATAGATAACAGCATTTGATCAATGGAGTGGTTTTTTCGGAAACCAAACTGTTTAACAGAGAGTAGGTTACCGTAATTCCTCACTTATAAGACACCCCTCTTGGGAAAAGTAAAAATGTTCCAGTTATAAATTACCAGGCAGACGCTCAACACACTAAGCTATTCAGCCTCACTTGAAAAGCTGAGCTTTGATACGCTACTTATAGGTGAGGAATTAAGGTATGTTGTTCATTGAAGTTTACCATCTGGTTTTTCATGTCTAGTTCAAATATTTTTGATAGAATTGGTAAGGTTGATAGAGGTCTGTAGGTTGATGGGTCTGTTTTGTCCCCTTTTTTGAATATTGGGGTGACAAGAGCTGATTTTAGGTAGTGAGGAAATATCGAGTTTTTGTAACACTCATTTATGAGAAGACTGAGATGGTAGGCAATAAGGTCTGCAATAATTTTAAATATCATTGCAGGCACTTCATGTCGTGTCATGTCAAAACTTGATCGCAACGGTATTTGGCATGTTATTTATGTTAGGCAATCATTTGATTTGAAGATATTCAGTTTTGGTTTGAAACTCGAGATCAATTGAGACATGAAATGATACAGGTATGGTCCGGGTTGTTGCCACAACTAGACTATTAATCACTAATGCGTGTCTTTTGATGTTTGACAAGAGAATGCTGAAAATATGATATAAAATGTTTGAATTGCATCACATATGGTTGACTAATCTTTCCATCCAGGGTAAAATATGATTTTATGATGTTCAAATGTACAAAATTGACAGATCACCGTTGAAATATACTAAATCTTTTCGAATTTGTCTGAGGTGTGATAATTTGGCTGAAGTGGAATATGGGAAAGAAAATATAGGATGCGGCATTAACTGTAATTGTTATTGCCTAGAACGATTTTCATTACAAGCTTACATCCACAAACTAACTTATAATAACTCGAATACTATCGGTTCAAAAACCAGCCAGAATCAACAATTGACCACAAATAGAAATGAGGAACTGTTCATAAAAGGGTGACCAATTCGGGTAATCTTCCATCACTAACTGGAAGATTACCCGATTCGTTCACCCTCTTATGAACAGTAACTCATTTCCATTCTATATCTCCTATACTTTGCAAGAACATCAAGCTTCATAGACAAATGATTTAGAACTTACAATTATAATCATAATCATATCTAATGTTGGCTTTTTTATAACTTATTGTAATCATCAGGTTGCCTAAAAAGTTGTCATTTTACTAGTTTTTCTCAAAATTAAAAAACCAACATCAGACTACCTTGTCTTTCTTTGGGATGAATGCGGTAGAACACTGTTGCCATTGCGATCAGACCATTATAAAATATATTTATAAAGCAAAAAGCAAAAAGTGTGAGAATCTCATCAGATCACTTTCTAAGATGTACAAACTGTAATGATTTGTTGCCGTGGGAAAGACATTCTCATTGTTAAGCCAGTAGCAAAATGACTTATCTTATTGGTAACAGCTTTATAAAAAACTGAGCTACACCACACACCATCAAATTATATTTGAAGTTTGAAGGGTTTTAAGGAGTTTATTTATCAAATTTGTTATAGCAGACCATTTTCAATAAGATTCTAGATTGAACAAAATCATGGCGTTGGTCTGATCAGAACACTTACTACCAAAAGTCCAAATTTCTAAAATTGATTGAATTTAAGCCTGGATGCTAGTTGAGAATTCTATGGCGTTGCAGGAAGTAAACCGTTGTTCTGATGTTCTAAGACTTTCTGAAACACGAGGGCAAAGTCCTTCTGGAAAAGTTCATTGTCCTTAGAGTATTTCTCCACCTAAAGATATGAGTGAATAATATTAATGCATATATAGTTTATTTCAGGAATGCTTACCAATCACTACTAATGATGATAGTAGATAAATAATTCAGCAACCAATAAGCTATTATTGTTGTATTACAATGCGACCCATTCTAATGAGTCAACAGCAATTTCAATACCACTTGAGACCCTTGAAACCCTTGAAACCCTTATCCACAATTATTGGGTGTTATAAAAATGGCTAACAATACCATTCATGCTCAATGCTACACATATCTTGAATATTTTCAGCATTTTGATTTCCGAGTTAACATCTATTTACACCATTCATTCTTTCTTCTATTTAACAATCAATCATTTTTATCTTTCTATCATTTTTATTTTACTGTTACTATGGAGAAGCTTACCGCTGGAAGGTATAATGATTTTTGTTGACACTGTACATCTTGAGTTTTGTTCCCGCCTTTGACAGCCTTGCAAGTTGGGATGTGGTTAACAGCGTCACAGCTAAACGTTATCTTCAATCCCATATCGGAGTGCAACATCATATGCGAAGGTGATTTTGTTTTCAGGTCCATATTCTGTTGTCCTTCAGGTAACCATTGTACTTTACTGAAATGAAGAGAAGCACAACTTTCGGAGTTTTTACTTAACTTAAATTTCAGAACTTAAATTTCAGAATGACAGCGGCAGATGGTTGAATTAACATGTTATAGCATCATTCCTAAAAACATCAAGACTGTCTCTGTCAAAATACTTGTATTTGAAGGTTCATAAGATGCAAGGTTTCCACTTTCAACGGATGATTCCCTAGGAGACCAGAGCACACCATCCAACCATGTGACCGGAGAGTAGTTTGCAGAAGAACCTCCAACACTTGTTCATTGGTCACCTACTATTCTAACTTCCACAGAGATAAACACATAACAATACAAAATCTACACAATACTTCACACACAAATTGTAGTCTTTGTGTCATTATTTTGCAAACTATGGTTCTCCTCATCATTCGTAATATTATACATACCACAACTTAAAAGGCACATATGGAGATAACAGCTACACTCACTGAACATCAGGTGCCATAACAGCAACCCAGTTGGTATTGAGTAGGCTTTGAAAGTATGAGTTGTCAAGTTTAGTGGGTGTTAAATCCCATGCTCCCTCATAACCTTGATGACTTCTGTGACATTTACCAACACTATGAGCTCCTAAAAAATCAGGTCTAAGTATCACTGATTCAAATTATTTATTTAATTTACATTGATAATTCGAAAAGGTGAAAAAGCACTTGGTTTATCTTACTTTGTTCAACAGAGCCAAAAAGTTACTATTAGATTTGTTTGATTAGAATTTTGATCATAACAAGGAAGTCTGACTGGCTGCATAAAAGTCACTTTTAATCTCTTCTAAGTGCAGAAAAAGGGGTAGTTAACCGATGATGATAAAAACCTATGCACAATTTTTATATTACCTAGTAGAGCGGCTGTCTCTTCTACTGTAAGGCCCATCATAAATCGGGTCGCATCTACAGCCTGTGGATCGTCCCCTCCTGGTAAAGGCTGCACTTTTTCGTTTTTCAGAGGGCTTGCACATGTCTTCCTGCCATAACGCATGCCCACTTTAGCTGTTCCTCCTTTAAGAAGAAACATGTAATGATAGGGTAGCGTCATGGTGGTTGACCTAGGTGGTGAATGTTTGCCGATACTTTTGAGAGGATGAAATTGATGCAATCAGGCCATCTCTCTTTGTAAGACATTTATTGACCTAAACATTAAAGTTTTCTCACCTCCTCTTTCTATTGCTTCATCTGCTGCTACCACCACTGATAGAGTAATGAAATCAGCATATGATACAACATCCTTGAAAGGCTCATATAAAAACAGCAGGCCATTTACTGTCTCCGTAAGAGCTGTAATCAGAAATATTGTCAACAAAACTTTGGTGACCTTACACCGTCTGGGAATAATTTCTAAGATCTCTTTTGTCCTAATATTCCTTTATTTGCTTTGTTAAAGCTATTTTAAAGATTACCACCATACTATCCCTAGACTTACAAGCAGGCTGATACCGTTGTACCATGGTAATACATTTCAATTGCAATCTTGTAAATGTGTCTTCAAAGCTGCAGTACTAATCCTCACTCTAAGTTGACTCACTTTATTGAATAAGACATCCGTATTTCCCTACTCAGCAATTGTAAACCGGTGTAGTATATATTTTTGTAAATACAAGAATTGGCCACTCTCACCAAACTAGCAGTATGTGAAGGTGTGGTATCACAAGTCAAGTTATAAATCATTACTGTGCCTAGCACAAAGAAAAATGAGGCATTGTATGAGATATCGCCTCGTTGTAAGCAAAATGACTTACCTTTGTTGGGATCAAGGTGGAGATTAACACACCCATCACAACCCCCAACACACTCATGAAATCCTAGCTCTATCCATGGACCTAACATATCATCTGTCTGCAAAAAGTTAAGGTAACAATACATAATACTGCTTGGTAATGGAAGGTGGTTGTTTATACTGATAGATCAAGTGATATCTGAGCTACTATTCATTGTGATTGTATGTTATGTAATTTGGGAGCATCAAAAGAAATGCTTGAAAAGCAAATATGTGGCTGAGAGACAACAATAGCTATATATCCACTGGCCAAGGGATGCCAAACAATACCACTCAGTTTGATCGATGATCCATATCACCCATGTGTTTTGGTGGGTCATACATTTATCAATTACTATAAATTAATAAAACTTTATCATTAAATTGATGAATGAATTGACAACAAAATAATATAAATGTAATCTCTGATAGACTAAAGATAAATAAGTGACATGGATTCACATATGAAATGACTGGTGGGCTAATAATGCTGAACTTACCATGATATCCAAGAGCTTCTTTCGCATTTCAGCCACCTGGCTCTGTTTTGGGATGAGTGCAGGGACAGAAGGAGTTGCCTCAATGGCAGGTGGAAAGAGCTCAGCCAGAGGTGGAATGCCTCTGAATCTTAACAATTTTTGCAACAGTAATGTTAAAGGCGGCATTTGGAGGGATCTTTTTGTGGCAGTATGAACTTTCTGATGATTCTGGTTAATATTGCTGAAATGAGCAGATTTTGAAGTATGAGGAGGTGAATATGATTATTCTCAAATTTCAGGCACATTTGATCCTCAAATTTGAACTCAACTAGGTTATTCATTATAATTATTCTCATTGTGATATAAACACAGTTTTATTTGGAAAAATGAGTCTGACCTGCCCGCTGTATAATTCACTGGCAGGACATGAAGGTTGCAGCTGGATGTATGCAGTATGTTTAGCTTTCTGTGACTACAATATGAGGTGTCATTTACACAATAGTATGGTAAGATGGGAAAATTGATCATACTTGAGGAGTTTTACCTGTCATATTGATGTCCAAATAAGTCTTTGATTCCTACCACCACAAGCAATATGCTTAGCTACAAATAAGCAAAAGCTGTTACGAAATGAACTTGGACCATCTTTTCAAAACATTTCACTCTTGATTGATTAAATATTTAACAAGAGAGTAAAAAATTTGCAAACTCCAAAGTTAGGTTGTTTTATAATACACTTAAGTCGGCAATGAAAATAATGTTTTATTGTAATTTACAATTATAAATATGACCTGTACACCATTAATTGTCAAAAAAAAGGCCCTCAGCTTTCAGTTACCTCTGATTGTTGATATTTGTTTGTGACATTATTCATCGATAGAGGATTAGAGCATCTCGCGTGTGCATTTTATGTTATCAGTACAGATATGTGCATTATGTCAGTAAAAGTATATAAACTTAATACAGAGCTGCTAGTGATACTCACGGCTATGGTTGATATATGCATCAAGAGGATGGCTGTTACCAACTCACGAATTGAGAAATAGTAAAGATCTTTGATTCACCGTGATAGTTATGGTGTTGTGGTTTGAGTAGAAGCAATCTTTCCTTAAGCTCTGGTTAAAACTGTTAAACTGAGAGATTGTCAAGCTGTTTAAAGTATGATCTAGCCAGGTGATGTCTAAGATATGCTGGATTAGAGTTCATCACATGTTGAAAAAGACAATCGAGTCTTTTGAATTATTTGTGATGTCAAAAAGGTTGACACTTGAATAGGAAGATTTTTAATGGACATTCACAGTCTGACTCATTGGAGTTAGCTCAATACAAGAGACACTAGCCAAGTACTACATGGGTGCCATTGTCTAATTTTGATTGTTGTGAAATAATAGTATGCACTGTGTGTATGCTGACACCTGAATGCAGAGCATTTTAATGGGTATTTTGGTTCTTACGCTTTGTGATGTACTCAATACCTGAGCAAATGCCCAGCTGCCATTGTCATATTTTGTTGCAGCTGTTATTAGTGTGTTACCTTTATGTCGGTTATGGTACGTTTTATCTTATATCTTGAGTCAAACCTGATTTTTACGTTGTGAGGGTATTAACACCATCCTGCGGCAACAACAGTGTTATCAGGTTGATTACAGAGTCTGCCTACTTAACTGATCAGCAGATTTGGACAAATTACAGCTTTGCCATCAACCATTTTTTGGTCATAAAAATGTCGATCTAGAAATTACTAATTGGTTAAAGAGAACAAATGAAACGCCAATTGCCCATGTTTTTCTATGCTGGCATTGGTCAATTATATAGCATGTCATCCTAGCACTAATTATTTGGTATTCTGTAGTACCAACATTGATCCATAGCCCCAAACATCCCACGATAACTTTGAGGCAAAGAGGGTGGTCTTCTATCCCTCTATGCAAGTAATTTTTTTACGTTTGTCAGTAAGCTGTATAGAAGAAGAGTTTTAAAAGGGATTTTAAAACAGCATGAATCTGCTGACGATGCACTCTACTCTGATGCCGCCATTCTCACTTCAGTTTTGAATGTGTTTGTAATTTTGTATGGTTGTTACCTGCCCCAATGCAATAAGAAGCGAAGTTATCCAACCAAAAAGAACGCTTCTTCTTGTTGACAGACCTTGAAGACTTTGTTTGAGGCTGCTCTTTTGTATCACATCTTATTCTCCATATTTTATTCTATCATGCGAGCGATTTTCAGCTTTAGAATCCAAATATTGAGGAAGTTATGGCCTCTCAAACTTCCAGGGTGATTGCCTTCAATCGGTATTGGGAATAAGCAGATGTTTCCCCTGGGGTATGTCACAACCATAGACATGTGGCATAGACATTATGAGTTATTAGTTAATACACTAATTATCACACAGATAAGATGATGATCAAAATTCAGACCTGGGTGGAAATCGAACCCGGGTCCCTATACCTATAGGCAACGACGCTACCATCACGCTACCATCACGCCACTTGGACCAACTAGGTTAGCCAGTAGACAATATAGCTCAGTATTAGCGGCGCCGCCTGCAAAGCCATTTGGACCTGGGTTCGAGACCGTTACAGATTTGACCATTTTGATCATCAACATTAGTGACGCACCCTAGGGATTGCCGGCTGATTCTTACTGCCGATAAATTGCCGTCACCTTGGAAGTTTGAGAGGCCATAACTTCCTCAATATTTGGATTATAAAGCTGAAAATCGCTCACATGATAGAATAAAATATGGAGAATAAGATGTGATACAAAAGAGCAGCCTCAAACAAAGTCTTTAAGGTGAAATGAAATTTTTGAATTTATTTTGTTAGACTTAATGAAAATTAGCTAAGAGTATCCGCTTGTCCTCACACATGATAAACTTTGTCTATAAAACTCATCACAGCAGCTAACCTATGTCAGGCCTTCATTACATCGCAGCGGGTAACAATGATGGATTATACTGCCAACCCCCCTTACTTTCTCACAAATATGCAGGCCTTTATAATATTGATCTCTGGCTAACAATGCAATATCAAGTTGATAGTGACTTTGTTGCTGTCTGATCTGGTTTTGTCATCATCATCATCTTTGAAGCGGAGAGAGTTTTCCTCTCTTGGGTACAGGTACCGGGGACCCATAGTACTCATGCCGCACCCTATACCCATGCCCGCCGGAAATCATGCTACTCTTTATATCGAAGAGGCAGAGGGGGTTCTTTTTACTGCGTGTGGGGTGTGCAAACACACAGTGGACCTCCGGTGTTTTTGGTCCCGTTCCGCAAGGACCTGGCAAGGCTGAATGGTGTGCCAGTACCAAATCAGAAATGACTGCCGGCGCCGGGAACTGAACCTGGACCTCAAAGATCCAAAGTCCGTACCATTAACCATTAGACCACTCCTGACTTTGTCATCAAGATTGTGGTTAATTGCCTCAATTAACTCAGGTGAAAAACCTGAAATTTTATTGAGAAAGCCATTGCTGTCCAATGCAGCAACGCTTTACTTTACAACCAGAAGTGGGCGTGACCGTTAAATAACGCTGATTGGCTATTCGCATTTTATGCGCAAGTGGAAGGTCTCTATATCTATAGTCTCTGGTATCATCACAATATTGGAAAAAAAACCAACTTAATAATGAAATAAGCAAAAATAGACTGTGGACTGGATAGGATAGGAAAAGAATATATTGCCGGTTTTATATAAAGCAAGACTCCATATGCATTGGCACCATAGTATGTTGAACACTTGCAGGTTCTCCTGTTGTGGTGATTTCAAGCATTTAAGTGACTAAAATTATTGATGACCAAATATGTGGCAGACAACAATCCTTGAGAAGCTGCTAATTTTACTTCTTACTTTTAGTATTGAACTGGCTGGTGAGTTATCATGTAAAAAATCCTCATCTGCATTCTTTTGAAAATTTGGGAGCATTATTGTCTGTGGTTCTCTATAATAATTTGAGATATATGATTGTATTACATTACGGAAGAACCAATTTCTTTCTCTCAATTTTTCAGCTGCCCAAACAGAACAGCAAGACAAGTTTTCAAGTCAGTACATTGAGCAAGGGCTAACTGTCAATACTTCTAAAACAGTGAAATCGCAGCTAAGATGTGCTCTCATGTGTCAAAAGTCTGTGATCTGTACTGGATATGATTTCTACGAGCAAGTCTGCAGTATATATCAGCCTGCTTGTTTGTCAGAAGTAGTGGAGCTGAAAATCCTGATGAAGAATTTTAGCCCAGCACAAAATACAACTGGTATTTCACAAATATTTTATATGCAAAAAGACACCAAAGCTCAAACAATTTCCTTGCTCTCAATTTGGTTATCAAACAGTGTCAACGGATGTGAAGATGAAATTAGCTTTCACTCTATTTCAAAACCATATCAAATATGAATTGACTTCACAGAGAGTGTCTAAATTTCATATTTATGACCGATTTTTAACGGTTGTCCACAATATTATTAAATATTTAGTGGAATATTTGATCAAATGATTGATCAATCATTTGATCAAATATTGCTTCATATATTTTATTCAATTTTTCATGAAATATTTTATTGAATATTGTAATAAATGTTTTATAGTGCATTTAATTGAACTTTTAATCAAAAAATATTTCAGTTAAATGTTTTATTAAATAAATTGGAAAATATTTCATGAAATAATTTATTAAATTATTACAAAAGAAGAGTTTACACTAAAGCTCCATCAGCCTTCTTTATGTCTGCTAAATTGGAGGTAAAGCAAAATAAGGTCGCTGTGTTGATTGCCGCACACAGATTGTTGACGGCTTCTCAATTTTTTTACTAGATTTTGTGAGTAATGCGGCTTTGACTCAGAGCCAGTCATCATACCACCAGAACGATTCCTGCTCTGCTGAATGCTCAAACTTTTCTCAGATGATCACAGAAGAAGAGATGAACCCATGGACAGAGATACAGTTCCCCTGTTTATACTATGTCAGTGATGTCACTCTCAGAATCAACTCATATGAACGTAAGTTTTACATACGGCTAAATACACTTGGGCATAAAAGTACATATTATATAATATTAATAATGACCTTTATTTCATATCATGGGTATGCTACCTAAAAAAATGTGGCCTCCCTCACAACAGGTTTTGGTCCATGAAGAAGAAAAAATAATAAATTGCATAAAACTTGCATCAATTATTGGCTTCTCAGATTAAAAAGGAAATAAATAACATTAAAATTAAAGTAAACAATTTTCGCTTATACATATTTCACACAGTCAAATTATTGACATAGGAAGAAAAAAGTGTTCGCTCCCTTAGATTTGTTCTGCACTTAGTGTTGCGTTGATGGGGATGACGCTCGAAGTGTCTAGTGTGGCTATGTTTAGGAACCAATTCATTTTAGCAGTGTGCGAGGTCTGTGACTTTGATGATATATTTACGACATAGCTGCTGTTGGATGCCGCGATTCCGAGATGTCGGTTTTAGTATGATACGGCCCCTGGAATGAGGATTCATGATCTTAGTGGCTAGCTTAAAAAATGTTATATTAGTCTCTATAAGGCTGCTCGTTGCGATGAGGTACCAGGCAGGGTGGCATATAGGTGATTTCTGGCCTTATATATGTGACGTTAAATTTCACAAATTGTCGCACAGGGTTCCCTGAACACTTGAGGCCGAGCAGGATATAGAAGTAGGAGGTAGCTCAGTTGGTTAGAGCGCCTGCCCTCTGACACACAAGCGTTGGAGGTCTTTTTAGTGTTTTCAACATGTGTTTTTAGCAATAGTTTTCAAATCTCCTAAAACATCATTGAAGCTTGGTTCCCTGAGTAATTCCACCTACCATTATAACAATTTCCAAAATTGTATGAAATTTTCCATGACAATTGGTCCATTTGAAATCAGCGCTGAACTCAAATGAGGCACTCAATATGCATCATCAAATACTAATGAGAGAAAATTTGTGAGGGAAGAGGAACCAAGACCAGAGTTCAATGAACTATTGAAATACCCCTAATTCTTACACTATGGAGCCTATATACTCTAAATTATTTTTAATCTCTGTTGTATGATATGATTGCCTGATAGATGGGAGTCCTGCAGACCATAAAATCATCATATGTTTTAATTTCCTGTCTGCGAAGTCATTAAAAAAGACATTACCTACACAAGATGAAGACAGGTTACTGAACTCAAATAAAGCACTCAGTTTGCATCATCAAATACTACTAGCAGAACATTCGTGAGTGAAGAGGAACCATGACCAGAGTTCAATGAATTATTGAAATACTCCTAATTCTTAAATCTCTAGTCTATATAGTCCAAATGTTTTTATTCTCAGTTATATGACATGTTTGCCTGAGTGGTGGGAGTCCTGCAGGCTATACAATCATTACATGTTTTATTATGCTGTCTCTCTGAGAAGTAATTATAAGATATTTCCTACACAAAATTAAAGCACACACATCTTGATTGAAGTATTAATTGTGAAAAAGATAACATATTGCTTCAACAGCTGCATAGCCAAATACCTTACTATTGTGCTGCCGAATCCAATCTAAACATAATTATGCATGTCTTTGTGTGAAGAAAATAATAATCAACAATACGAATTGGTGTGCATACAATGTGCAATGACATGAATATGAGTATTTGGTTTGACCAAAGGATGCTGGATTCATCTGTCGCTTTGAAATCGCTGTTTATTGCTTAATCAAAAAATACATTCATATAACTTTATACTAGACCTCACAGGTGTTGATATGACTGTCAGCATCGAATAGTCACAGGAAAGAACTTAAGTATGAGGGTTAAGTGGGTTAAAGTCCCAAGTTTGTCTTTGTCTGAAGACTGAGAAACACAGGTGCCTTGAAGGTGCGCGGCATATTGAGCGCCAAGTTGCTCTTAGTTTGCAGGCAGGTCGGAGCACGCTCGGGTGTCAATTGGGCCCTGTAGTTAGACTGCAGCGGGATTCCCAAGACCTCCAACGCTTGCAAATTGGGCAAGCGCTCTTACCAACTGAGCTACTTCCTACTCTTTGGTTCCTAGCTTATTAGTATTGTATGGAGAGATGAACTGCTGCAGTTGAAATTTTGAAAAAAAGTGTAGTTTAAGTATGTTTCTATTTAAAGTATATGATTGAATACAGAGAAAAATAAACAAATCAAACTTAGTGATACTTACCTTGATAATTCATTCTGTACTTCAAAAAGTCATATGACAATATATATATATATTTCATTTAGATGTAAAACTGGAGCAAAGTTACATCGGATGTTATGCGGATGACGGAAACGATCGCGACCTTAGTGGGGCATATTTTACTGCCCCGGGTGAAATGACCATAGAGCTCTGTGCTCATTACTGTGTAGAGAGAGGTGTGTGAATTTTTTCAACAGAGTTACCATAATCTAAGGATAATAAGTGATCATGTTAGAAAATTACACATCTATCGAAGACCAGGTGACAACTTGAGTGTTGGTATCTTCCATAACAGCTAAATTATTCACATGCAGGGTTAAAATTTTGACTCATGTGTATCATGGCAGGGAAAACAATTTGAAAATAGAAGTTGCCACAACTTCCATCTAATAAACAAAACTGTATTTCACTAGCACCTTTATTCACAGTATCCTTTAAATTGATGCTCTCATATTTAGAAAGTAATTTTGGACTTGTATAACTTTTGAAAAGAGTTGTTAACCAAATGATAGACTGAATCCTTACATGTGTTCATTTACATGTATAACTATAATATAGACACATATTGTTAAGGTATTTATATCCCTGGACATTAATAATTGCAAGAGACTGAATCATTTCATGGCACCTGATTACCCCAGCAAGTTTGCTGCTCAGGTAATTAGAAACCACAATCCCTGTCTAAGTTATGAATAATGATTATTTATGCTGAATTATACCTTCATTAACACATTATACCTTCATCAATAATACAGGATTTGGGTACATAGGCCTGCAGTTCAATCATGAGTGCCACTGTGATACTGATTATGGTAAGCACGGAAATGATGGAACTTATTGTAGTTATCAATGTGATGGTAACAGCAGCCAAACCTGTGGTGGGTGGAGTAAAAACTCTATCTGGAGGATATCAGCAAGTGAGTATCTTTGTGCATCGGCCACTTTGCATATGAGCAACATGTCAGTTCAGGTTGGTTTTTACTGTACCACAACATTTGAATCAATCCAGATATATTTGAGCTCTCAAACTGATGAGTCACCTCGACCACACCGATAAAAGTGTTGCTTCTAGCAGTATATTGTAAATAGGTCAATTTGGGCAACTTTAATGTTGTTACGGTACAGAGAGACTTATATCTCAGAGTTGATTGATCGATGCTCATACTATTGTGTGAGCAGAAATAATAACCAATGTTCACGAACCGCCAAGTGCAGCAAGGCTATCCTGAAGAACCCAGTCGATTTTTTCTAGCATGTATTACTTTTATAACTTATGTCTTTTCTTTTTCCTCTCTCCAAGGGCGTTTTTATCTCATGATTCATTTTTATCTCGAAGTTAGCATCTTTGGATAAAAGTTTACATTAAAAGAAAGAAAGAAACAAACAAACAATTCACCTCACCATTGTCCATCACTGTTGGGAAATTCCTGAAAACCTCTAGTAACTGTCAGAGAATCAATTGCTATTACCTTTTCCTATTGGCGCTAACAGGATATCTGCAGTCAATTCAACAAGCATTTCAGATAATTTCGATATCGAATCCAAACTCTCTCATCATACTGATTGATATATTAATATTTATTTTTTCCTAGGAGTCCCAACAGTGAGCTTGATATCGTCAGATTTAGAACATGATTGCTCTGTAGTGAATGGCTCTACAGGAAGTTTCACTTTGGTATACAACTATAGCTGTCTGCCATGCCCTGCTAATTCTGTACGAATTCAGTCTAAGTTTGGTCTACCAACTTCTCATAACCTAGCTGTACCTCACATCACAGGGTGGAAGGCTCAGTTATGCCACATATGACTTACCAAAAAATGGTTGATAACCTGAAAACTGAAAACTCATAGCTTAAGATTTTCTTTCCTATGATGTTTGTTTTGATATTGTGTTGTTGAGTAGTTTACATGCATACACTCTTCATTCTTTTTCATCTATAAACCTCGGAATGGATAACTGCCATGAAAGGGCTGCACCAAGAGCCAATATGCACAATGAGTTTGGGATCTATCAGGTATATTTCATATTTCTGCTTTAAAACAATAATATGCCTAGTTTTAAAGCTGAAAGTTGAAATAATAAAATATTTAGTCATTTATTAATTATTAGTAAATTAATTAATTATTTAATAAAATTTTTAATCAATAGTTAAAACTTAAGAATGAAAGATAAATTCATTGTTATCCAATGTTTTGTCTGTCTGTTTACTTATACTAACAATAATACAGTCACTTGTCGATCGGATCAGATGTTATTATCAAGAGGAAGGTTGCGCTATCGAGTGTTTGGTGATATTTCCTATGTTAGTGAAGGTGTCAAGTATTCAATCAACTAGGGTCCCAAAACCCAATTCTAATAATGATGCCATTTTACTGTGTCGATATTGATATTTTGGTCTTCATCAAACTATCCCTATCATCTTTGAAAGTGTGCAACACCATATTAAAATTGACAAGTTATTTAAGACCACTCTGAATTTCTTTGCATCGTACCCAAGATTCGAGGTGTTGTAAGCTTGTTGTGCTAGGAAGGCCCTGGCCTTTCACAGTGTGCCTGAGATTTGAGGCATGGGAAACTGGGTGCGTTAGGAGGACCCTGGCTGCTTTCTGACCAACCATTTTCTCTAATCCTGAGATTCAAATAAGAAGACGTGTGATCATAATAATAACAATAAATTTGACACATGCATTGTAATTCCAGTATTAACAAAAGAATAAATTTACCTTCAAATTTTATGGATTGACATCCCTTTTGCATTGATAGTGGAGGGTTTGTGCCTCAATTTTGTTCACTTACTGTACCTACTGGGTCATGATGATATGGTAAATTCTGGTAAGCTCTTACCTATTACCTAATTTTGTAAGACTACTAATCATGATGGTTACAACCAGAGTGAGTTCTTCCCGGATATCGATGTTGTCATACCCAGGAAGTTGGTTCAGCAATCAATATACTCGAATAGTCTGAGAAGCATCTGGAGGCAGGTATACTTTAGGTGGTAACTAGTAGTGCTACAGATGTGATTTGTAGTTAGCAAGTCAGACTACTCCACAATTACCACAACACACCCCAACGCATTGTTTTGTAGGTTGAATGTAAAATAATTCCACACATGGAGTAGTGTTAAATGATTTGAAAGAGTCTTGATACCCGAATTGAATTTAGACGACATGGGATTGTTCTATTATGCTCATTACGAGCAGAAAGCTTTAATAGTATCAAACTTATTATGTTTACTTCTAAACTACCCAAAAATTATGTATTTACGCTACTTGGGTACAATATTTGTTCTCTTTCTGTTTCCTGTTCAGTCCTGCAAGTCTCATGTATAAAACTGTTTTATCTCAAAAAATGAATCTGCTGAATCTAAATTCTACAGGGATCATTTATTGATCCAGTTGCCATTATTTCCTAGACCTGACACTCCCTACACTCTTATCAAACTTTTGTGATATGTCAGAGTTAAAATATAAAATTTTGTGTTATTGAAGTTGCTTTTAAAACTATTTTTATCCGTACATGTCTTCTATATCATTTATTCTCTATGTTTACAGTGAGAAAAACCTCACCTGATGTGAAATGAGAGTTGCTAGGTATCATAAATCATCTGATAAGATTGGCACCTCAATTTGAAAATATATTATTTGCAGATGGCAATTTTTTCTGCTCAGACCCTCAAACTTCGAAAAAAAACTTTGTAACATTTTAGAGTGGTGCAAATAAACTTTTACAGAACGCTGATCTTTACCATCAAGAAACGGGTAACAAGAAACCTCGATAATTCCTTCAGGTAAACATTTTTTAGGGATCGACATTGATTCTAATATTACTTTCAAGTGCCATATGGCTCAGATTTGTGAAAAGCTTAATTGTATTTTGTTTTAAATGGGAAGCATAAAGCGGTTTTTAGATGTGAATACCATTAAAACCGCTATTTCACTTTTTTTTAGCCACACATAATATAAGGCCTGGAATTTCGGGGCTACAAGCAATACTACAGCGAAGAGGATGCAATAAAAACAAAGTTTATGCAGGCACTGCTATTGTATTATATTTATGCATCAATGGCCAGCTACTAGAATTTGTAAGGTACTTTGTACTAACTACTAACAAGCATAGTGTCTACCTTTGTACAAGCGATGCCTAAACTGAACCTGGATATTTTCACGCAAATTTAAAAAAATGACACTACCCGTTGTGAACGCACATGGTAAACCTCAAATTTACGAACCTCAAGTAAACCTCAGCCAGGCTCACTCAAACTCTTCATTGACCAATACAAGTATCCTCTTATGTTATACAACAAGATGTGAGATCAGAATGGATCGAGTGCCAAGCTTTTTTGTCCATGATAAACAATTTGATTTTGGATTTGGATTTAATATAAAGACCTTTATTTCAAACGAGAAATCAAATGGAGACCAGTAATAAGGTACAAAAAATTAATAACAATTTGGGATTGCAGCCAAAACAATTATTAATCTATGACAATTTTCGAAGAAAGTACCCTGAAATGATGGAGAAAATTAATGAGATACAAAACTGCTGATAAAATGAGATTGCAGTCAAACAATTGAATCTATGACACATTACAAATGACAGGGAGCAGAAAGAGGGACAAAAACTGTGAAGGCCTCATGGATAAATAAGCATTGAGAAGCAGGCGAAAAGAAAAAAATTCAAAGATATGACCATTTGTAAAAAAAATGAAGGGTCTCTGCTCCTAAGTGATCTAAAGATAATACTAAAGACAGACTGTTACTAAGAGTCATCTACGGTATACCTGAGTATGATAGGGAGGGAATGATTATGATTTGCTTAACGTAAAAATATACTGATTGTCAAAGAAAAGAGTTTGATCAAAAGATGAAAAACATCAGAGATTAAAGACCGAAATTGTCTGTTAAATTGATGAAGGAAAAATTTTCACCAGGCTGACTGCGCTACAGTGTGCGCTGAGCAAAAAAACAAGAAAGCTCGATTGCAATGGGAAGGGCAGCAATCAAGGCGCACAGTCTTGTTCAAAAAAAAAGAGAAAGGAATGAGGAAACAAGTACAGGAACCAGCACATAATTCAAAAAAGGGAGAGTTATGAGAATATTGACACAAAGAAAAATGTTATTTTGAAGTGGATTCTGGGAAGTATCGATGATGAATTAAAACAAAGGCGAATTTCGAGAGTTTGGCACTAGTAGATGATGCATAAATTGAAGTGTTCATGGTAAATCCAATTAGTGAATTGAAAAAAAAGGGATAACTTTGAGAAAAATTGGATCGAAAAAAGGAGATTGTTTAAAGTTTGACTCTATTAAAACATGTCATAAATGGAAGGTGGCCCTGGATAATCTTGATGCTGTATAAAAAGAGGGATCAATTTTGAGAGATTAACTCCAACCAAAATCATAAACTGAAGTGAACTCTGAGATAGCTCAATGATTTATTGAAATAGGGAATAGTTTTGGAGAGATTGATTCAATTAAAATATCATACATTAAAATGGAATCTGAACAATCCCGATGCTGAATTGAAAAAAAGGGACCCTGAGAAAAGCTTGATTGAAAAAAAAATTCTACATGAACAGAATGGAATTTAGAGCTGAAATCGTACGGATGAAAAAAAATGGAAAATAAAAAGGTTTCAGGACAATCAGAGAAACCATACTGGAGCACAATAGCGGACGGAGATTGGAACACGGTAAATAATTCTCAAAGGAAACATTCTGACCTTGGCCTGACCTTGACACACCCTTTGATAAAAGATTCTAGGGTGGTAGTCCTCAAAACACATTGTCAATGCAAATAAGCACGCTGCAAGTCTTACAATAAAAGGAAAGCATCTGGGTTGACATTAGGAGTTGGCTTACGTGATTGGATGAATGGGTTGTAGTCACCAGTCTGAAGGAGGAAATTGATTATATCCAATCGGAATTTTCTCTGACTCAAATTAGAGATTTTCCCCTTGCATAAGATATACCCACTGACTAGGGTTGCCTCAATTCAAAAGTGATCAATAACTTGGTACCACTTGCAGGACTTATGTGGATACTTATTGTAGCTAGCTAGTTGATAAAATCTATCTACAAACCCGATGAATTTATTGTAATCAATTATCAAGGATGGTTTATCAATATGCCAATGGGTTCTTTTCACCAGCCGATTTATGTCCTAGTGGTACCGATGTTCGCAGCAGGTGATATGCGGTCATGTGATCTGTGCTCGAGTTGTTCGAGGATGCTTGGACGTAGCTAACGCTGATTGGACCTGACCATCAGCTCAGCAGCGAGCTCTGGGAAAGTGTTATAGTGGTCCATGTAGACAATTTGGCATTAACAAGAAGGGGCTCTAAAAGATTCATGACAATGTCTTTTGTTGCCTGCCAGACTCAAAACAAGAAATCTCAAAACAGCACCGGTATCCAGAGTCACACAGAGAAAAAAGACTGATCCCCCACTTCACTGGCTTCATTGGTAAATACTGTTTGAAATACAGACATCCTTTGTATTTTAGCATGCTTTAATCCACATCCACCTTTTTGCCAGGAATGATATTTTTGAGACAAGTTGAACCGCACTTATCAAGCACAGTGTGGATCTTATAACTTGGGTCGTAGACTTTGTGGTCTTTTGGTTCTTTTACCAGTGTTGTCAGCTTAGTGGAGGCACATCTTCAACAAAGTGTATTGGTTATAGGACATAGTTTTTCCGAAATTTCCACCCACAAGCCAATGCTGAGACCAATGGTCAGCGCAATCTGCAATCTGCAGTCTGCATTCTGCAGAGATGAACGCTTTGATTTCATCAGTCGTTGTTTCACGCCACATTTTCACTCTACTATTTGGTAACAACGGCTTATACTTTTCAGCCACTGTTGTGCATATAAATTAGTTTGGGTAGCGGTGGTTTGATAAAGCTGGACGGGGAAAGAGCGAGTAAAGAAATCATTAGGAGACTTGATTGGATCTTTATTGACCAGTTAACGCTTGTTCTCAGGGTGTAGGAACTGCAGCTGTAACCTGAAAATATCGAATGGAACAACTGCATCCCTCTTAACTTCTTGTACTATATGATATATATGGAGATATATGGAGAATCAGTTTGATATGCTCAATTCTGACAGTATCCAATTTACCAACAGGATTACAGCTATTGAAATGAAACAATCAGATTTAGAAGCTGCACAAGCTGGAAGTACCACCAGGCTCATGTCAATTGAGCCAAAGCAATCAGTCTATGAATAAGCACTGACCTTTTGTGGTGATGAGATGAAGGATATTAAAGGCAAGTTGGATGAGTTGGATGAGTTGGATTTGCTGCGTCATAAGCTGAGTAGGCTAGAAGAAAATCAAGCTGCTGATAATGACAGGGTCAGACAACTTCAAAGCGATAAATCACTGAAAACCCTGAGGATCTGTGGAATACCTAAAACCCGTAATGAGGATCTCACATACATCATTTCCAAGTTGGCCAGTCAGATATCCTGCTCCCAAATCAACAAGTCAGACCTGGAGACTGTATTTAAACCGAAGATCCCTGATCAATCCCCATCAACCACCATTGTCGTCAGCTTTAGCTCACTGATCAAACGTGATGAATTCTACAACTGCAAAAAAAGGCAAAAAAAAGATAACAGTGCAGAAACTTGGCTTTTCGGATGACAACAAAATATAGATCAATGAATCCCTGACAAAAGCTGCTAACACTCTATTCTTCAAGGCTAGACAATGCAAAAAAGATCACAACTATCAGTATGTCTGGACCCACCACGGCCAGATCTTCATGCACAAAACCAAGGAGTCTGACAAGGTCAAGGTCACTGATGACACAATCCTTCAATCTCTATCCTAGTTGCGCATTGGTCTCAGTCATACAACACTCTACTACGAGCAGTATTTGAACATGCACCGATATCCTGTGAATGGACGACAGACCAGATACCACCATTTTTTCAATAAACAGTTTTTCTGTTTTACATGTGAATGCCCAAAGTCTGCAAAACAAAATGTCTCAATTTGAGTTATTTTTATCAGAAATTAATGTTGAATTTTCATCCATAGTTATTAGTCATTAGATAGTCTTCAGTTTATTGAATCATTTCAAGCCAGATGTGAGGATTTGGCCTCAGCTTATATTGTTAGTACGGATGGCTTGGCTAATTCTGTCTCTGAAATTGTAGCTAACAGCTTAGATGAGTTCATACCAGTGTCACAATGTTAATCCAAGAAGAAGAAACGAAGCAGCTTTGTGTTCAGTAAAGAGGTCGATCAGGCAAAAAGGATTAGGCGCAAATTAGAGAGACAGTATTGTAAATCTCATTCTGAAATTAACAGGCAGCTTTAAAAGTCTCAAATTGACAAAGTTTGTAGTCTTGCATTAAAGCATAGAGCTCAAATCATCAGATGCAAAATCTCATTCTCCGGAAATTCTAAGGAATTGTTTGCTCAGGTTCAACAACTTAGTATGCCTACAGTGGTATGTCTGCTGAGTGGCTATGGTAGTGACAAAGAGTTAGCAGATTCGTTTGCTGACTTTTTCAGAACAAAGAGTTTTCAGATGGGAATTTGGGAAAAAAGGACTGAATATATTCAAAGATACAGCATGGATGGAATGAGTTCAGCCGAAGTTTCAAAGAAGAACACAAAATGATCAAAACTGGATGACAACAGTGAAAGCCAAGTTGAAAAAAAAAGGCGGAGTCAATACGCCAGATAATTACTGACCTATCAGCTACTGCCTCTGGTATGGAAGCTATGGACTGGGATGAAGGCTGTAGAGAAATATAGGCCCAGAAAGAAAATTAGACAATAGGAGAGGAACAGAAGGGCTGCTGAGCATAAAAAGGAGGTTATAAAGGAACAAAAGTTAATTTGATGCTTGACAAGGTATCTTTGAAAACATTGCAAACATGGATTTGCCATTGACTGGATTGATTACCGGAAGCCTACAACTTAGTACCTCACACATGGATACTGAAGACTTCTGCCTGTCTACTAATGATAAATTCATTTGCATGGTTATTGGTGTATCTATAGAAGATTCTCATGTTTAAAGCTGAGACATAATTGATGCCTCATGGTATTTAATACTGCATATTTGCCAGAAAATATTGATGCTTGTTTCTCCACAGTAAGCTGAAATTATGGCTACAAAGAAACACAGGTGTCCAAACAGTGCAGTATCAAAAAGGTTATGATACCAGAGTTGACCGATTTGGACATTTTATATACCGTTGGAAAGCTGATGAGCTACTGATCGCTAATTGCTAATCAAAAACGTGATTGGATTACGTTGCGTATTTTATCGGAGAAATGAGGCCGAAAAGGCTGTTTTTAGCAAAGTGGATGGCTGCGCTACATTGATTACTAGAAAGTTCAAAACAGGTTAACTTCATTTTTAGAGACATAGTTCATCCTAATTTTATGTTGAAAATAATATTTGATGAGCCCAAAGTGGCTTTTTACGTCACACCATAATGCGTGTGGTTTTTTAACTTTGATGATATTATGCGAAATTTTAAGCAATGTTTTGAATCAGATCGAATAAAAACGGGCCAAATTTTTGGTTTTTTTCCACTATATTGCTGTTTAAATGACACGCACCACCAATTTCAGCAGTATATCAAACGGTAGGTACGAAAAACCGAACCACGAACTCTCAAGCTACAAACCTTTAAAAAACCGAACCTTCAATGTTTCTGATAACATAATTTTGTCCAATGATAAGCTTCGTAACAAAATTGGAACTTTGAAGAACAGGGTTATCCTCTCTTGCATTTAGGCAAATGGTAGGGTGACAACTCCCATCCCAGCAGAGAGTTTGGGACATAGTAGCAGCAGGGAGGGTGGGAGGGGAACAGGGAGGGGAGCAGGGAGTTTGTCCCCAACTGAACAAAGAAGGGGATTTCGTTCTAGAAAAGACACCAGGCAAGATCATGGCTTGAACGATTTCCAGATTGAGACGGAGGTTCTAGAGAGCTGGGAGCCAACAAGTTCAAACTTAGTGATTATTACCACGGTGGTGGGACTGATCCTGGAAAATTGAGTGATTATGCATAAGTGGCGCTCGCAGTGATCCTTTTACTTATTAAATGATGCTTGCAAATACTCAGTTTATGTGAGTGATAATGTGATCCAAGCAGATAATATATTATATGCGTATTTAAATAAAGGTAATGGTTCAGAGAAGAGACTGTTGATGGTGTTTATATGTGTATTCAATGAACCTATTTGTATATTATGGTACCTGAAATAGCGGCAAAATGAGAGGCAGACACAAGGCCTGAGAGAATAGTAATGGCTCGGGTGGATTTTAACTGAAGTGTGAGCATTTGTGGCTGTGAATACGCATGTGATGGTAGACCATTGGAGACATAAAGCAGTTCCTATCCAACCGTAGTGGCAATGTATGTTGTTAATGACAGTAAGCTAACTATCAAGCCTTCCAATGAACTCCCTCTTGGGTGGCTATAAAGCTGTCTCAAAGAAAGTATACATAAAGTCAAAAGTCTCAAAGACTGCAGGCCAGCACCATCTAACCTTGAAAGTGTTGGTAGAAGAGAAGTGCACTACCGAGGATCACTCAATAGCATGTGACATTTGATAATTAGTGTAGTATTTCGGTTACCTAAAGCAAAAATTCACACCGGCAAAATTGAGCAACAGACAGCCATGTTACTGTTTCATTGTCAAAAAGATTGACAACCACAAAAGTCACATTTTCAGAATCCTCAGTTTCAGCTGATAGAAAGGGATCATTTCATTAACCTCAACCTGTCTGTCTTTTGTAATGGTTCTGACGGCCATGTTTATCTTATTTTGTAAACATTTTATAGAATTGATCGATTTGTGTAAGCACCTGCATATTCTACCATGCACTTTGTAATTTAGATGTGCTATGCATATCTGGAAAAATTTAATCTATCTGCACCGGAATGTTTCACCTTATATTCTTAAGGACAAGGTTTCAAAGATGTGGTTGTTGGATTGAAATCAATCCTAAACAAATTATCAACTTTCTGATTGCATCTTTAATCTTCTTGTTCCTCTGGTCTCCTCAAAAGACTCAAAAATCTATGGCTTTATTAAGAAGGGAATCAAATGACCTAATCCATGTCAAGGAATTCTACTGCATATAGTAATTAGAGTTATATTGATCTCAGAATCCAAGAAGAACACCAAACTGAAATGAAAAGTTAGCTGCTCTTTTATTAATACCACAATCAACGCCATTGATAATTGCTCTCATCTTCGAACAGGACTGTGTGGAGAACTCTGGATGATCTCTCAAGAGCTCTGGTGACAGCTCCAGTCGATGAGATAGCAGAGGAAAGAAGTCAGAATCCCTCATTGTGTCAGCACAATACTAAAGACTGCAGCAAGCCGGCCACCAACTACTGTGTTAAATGTAAGCCAATCCTAGCCTAAGTGGAATTGCATGCATCCAACGGTGGATAAAAAAAAAATGATAGAGGAAATCAAATAATCATGTGAGCTGTGTGAACCTCCCAACGAAAGAATATTACACAGCTCATTATCTTTTACTGAAATTGAGACTGCAGTCAGTTTGAAAATCAGTTCTTAAGATCAGTACCTAAAAATAACACTTATCCTTGTATCACTGTTTTGGGATGGATTATGATTATCTAAGCTATCTAAGAAACTACTACGCAAACGCAAAAGAGACTATGTCAACAATAAACTGAATCAGGTCACAACAAACAAAGCCTGGTGGAAGTCTCTGAAAGCTGTCGAAGGTCGAATTCCCGATGAAGTCAGCAGTCACCACCTAATCAATGATGAATGGATGAACACTGGTCAGCTAGTAGAACTGCTTAATGATCATTTTGTCAATGTTGGTGGAGAACGAGATCTGACAGCAGCGACTACCATTGTACCTCATAAATTGGAACCAGTGAGTATAGGCCAAGTCAGATCTATGTTGAAAAATGTCAATCCAAACAAGTCCACTAACTGTGAGGATTGGCCAGCATGGATCCCTTAAGCAGCCTGTGAAGACTTATGTGTACCTGTGACAGACATATATAACTGCATGCTAGCTACCAACACATATCCTAATGTATGGAAAACAGCTGAGAATCCCTGAAAAACCTAGTGACTACCGTCCCATATCCTTACTTCACCACCTGGGTAAAATAGCAGAGGAAGTCATCCTTCAGCGTTTGCAATCTTCATTAGGTGATAAGCTAGATAAGAACCAGTACGCCTACCAGCAAAATCTCAGCACCACTGATGCCATTCTAGATGTTATCCATAACTGGTGCCTTGAACTGGATGACCTGAAGACCAGTCATGTTTCCAGTGCCTTTGTAGACATGTCAAAGGCATTTGACAAATTGGATCCGAACATTCTTATGAATAAGCTCAAGGGTCTTCGTGTGGAAGACGGACTGATAGCCCTGATAGATAACTTTCTTACCAATCGTAAATGCTGTGTCAAGCTGAAAGAGAAATCTAAATACAGGGCCATAACCATGGGTGCCCCTCAAGGTACCAAACTAGGTCCATGGCTATGGTTGGTCTACGTCAACGACCTCTCAGCCAGTTGCAGTATTATGAAATATGCCGATGATGTGACACTTTACGCCCAATTCATGAAAAAGACCTCAAACGCGGAGAACTTCCAAGTCTCTCTTGACGAAGTCAACCAATGGGCGCAGGACAATAACATGCTGATCAATGCCAAGAAAACACAGCTCATTCAGTTCACCCTCCCAGAACCAAAATATGCTGATCACTTTAGAATGAATGGTCAGCCTATAACCTCTGTAGAGTCGGCCAAACTGTTAGGTGTGACAATCGATAGACGTCTGACGTTTGGTGAGCATATCGACAAAGTATGCTCAAACATGGATAGCCGTTTGTATGGTATGCGCGCTCTAAACCGCTTGGGTCTCAACCGTTAAGGGCTCATAACATATTATACTGCAAATATCCGTTCTGCTCTAACCTATGCTTGACCAGTCTGGTCGTCGCTAATATCCGACAATCTAATGGATAAGGTTGTGCAAGTAGAACGAAAAGCTCTGAAGGTCATCTATCCCGATCTCAGCTATGACGCAGCTATCTGTGAGTGTGGTATGTCACCTATCAAGCTATTCATGCAAGACCAATGCCCTAAGCTGATATTACGAATCCGTAAACAAGACACCCACCCACTAAACAAGCTGATCATCAGAAAGGAGAGCAGAAGTACCCGTGTATCTCGTGACATTCATATGCCTGTTTGCAGGACTACAAAACTGCAAAATAGCTTCTTTTATAATTTTTCTAAGGTGCTATAATGCCTTACTGTTTGTTCTTACTGACCTATATGATTTTATTAGAGCCCTGTCTTTTTTAATCTTGTAATTTCACTCCAGTGTACCACCCACAAATGGTTTTAGGAGGAAAAAATAATAAAGCTCAACATACATATATAGACTAATGTTCAAGCATAATAACCTAGCATTATAATCATCCCCACATGATCCTAGATGTAATCACTCAGCTTTCTTTTCATATGGTAATACAGAAAATAGCTAAAACTTGTAACCTGACTAAGCTCTTCACTAGTCGTTGTGCAGGGCACCAGTGCTGAGCCATTTCTGTGGCACTTTATTATTTACATCCAACTTTATTCATAGATATTTTATAACGTCCAACATTATTATGACAGCACTATTCGGCGAGAAACATCTATATGCATAGTAAGTCATCTCTCTGTATTTTACTCCATGTATTTAATGTGCTAGGTTGAAATTATTCCAGCTGTAAATTTACTATGATATTCATTGATTTGTCGATTGTATGTTATGCGAATCTTCCGAGTTTTATTATACATTCACTTACCATAGCACGTTTGTTATAGGATGCCAGTAGCCCTCTTACCTCACCAACGCACTCGGCTAGTCGTCAACTCTGATATCGTAATGTTTAGCATCTACTCTGATTATTTACAGAGCATAGTTAAGATATAAGTCTGGCGATGTGTTTCGCTTTTTATTAATTCACATTCTGTGTTTATATTGTATTCCATATGCCAATCCACAATTTGATGTAAATATGATTGTTGACAGACATTACAATTTACTTGATAATTAATTAGGCTACTATTCTAAATAGATAATCGGGGCAGTCTTAGATAACCTATCAGTAATTACTCAGCACTTGTCATTTTGTCATTCATTTAATTCCCTGGATTTATAATAGATGCTTCACAGTATGACTTTGAGAATTATCATACGCTATAATTCATGTCATTCAATGGTACATCAATGTAATACCGTACAATTTTGCATATTTGTTTTATCACTGATCACTTTGCTTTTATTCCAGGGCACAAATAAATTTATGTGAAATCAAACTCATCCACACGTCACTGTAGCCACAAATCTAATGCACCAATACTAGAACAATCACTTATAACCTTTAAGCCAACCTGATGATACAAAACCTCAATTTTCTCAGACAATTTAAAAGTTGCTTGTGTAACGCAGCATTTTAAACAGGGAGATAGCACTAGATGTAATATTCACAGACCAATCCCAATTTAAAACCTGATTTCAAATTTTTTAGAAAAGCTCCTCTCGGCGCAATTCTGAGACTTTTTTGAAGTGCAAAACTTTACTCACAAGTTACAGTTACAAGTTGGTATCAAAGTACAACTGACCAAGGAGTTAGAGACAATAGCCGCTAAGTCCTTGATCTGACACAATCAACATTATTATGGAGCAACTTGACAAAAATGATGAAGGATGTGTACTGGACATACAACAATTAAATGAGATGAATAAAAACCTTTGATCAATAATATTAATGTAACACAGACTCTGTGTCGCAGAAGGGAGATCAAAGTGATGGAAGGTTGGTCAGGAGTACTGATGAACCAATGGAATAGTAGGCTCAGTCGGTTGGAGCGCCAGTCTTCAGGATGCGGATTTTGAAGGCGGGGGGTTCAACTCTCACTGCAGTTGACCAACTACTGGGAGTCGTTGGACCCCCAATTGTTATAGTGCTAGCTTGCAAACTGAGAGCAAATTGGCATAAACCCTGTGGCTTCGTTCTTGAGGCATCCATTATTTCTCGCCCATTTTTAGGAATATGGTGAATGTCTAAACCTCGTGATTTTAACAAACATTTCTCTAGCAAACTGGTGGTGAATGCTGTCATAAGTAAGGTTATGAGCAGTAGTGGGGAAAAAAACCAAAACACGAGACACTGAGGAAAATCCAACAGTGGCAGAAAACCTAAAACAACCAGACAAGACTCAAGTAGCGAGGAAGGCATTGACAGGAGCAGTGAGTCCAACATAAGGGTAGAAAGGACAACCAAGGTGAATCCGTTGTGACCTATATAGGGTCACGACATGGACCTATCTATCATTTTCATGAATTCAGATTTAGGATTGAGAGCCACCTGTCACAACAAACACAAATCTTGTTGTTAGCTGGACCAAGGATTAGTCCTTTGTTTGACTTTTTAATTCTTTTTCTGATTTGATGTGACTCCCTGATCATTTGCCATGGAATACTGTTTATAAAACTTTGAGATGGTAAAGTTTTGAGCACCACTAATACCAGTCCTGCAGAGCTCAGGTCAGATTACTTTTTCATTTATATTAGTGAATGTTTTTGTTGGCAGTTCATTGCTGAAAAAAACATGTGGCAAATGCGCCAGGCAACACTCAGAGTATGACCCCAGATGATAGTTGGGGCGGCAACTGGTAACTTGTACATCCTATTTGTAACTGATCACTAAACAAAACACCACTGTCCATAATACTGAACAGTATAAATAGGTTGTGAAAATAGAAACTGGTTTAGATGGTTCGTCATTTGATGGCCAGACCAACATCCAAATTCAGATGGTAGTTGAATTGGCAAAATGTAAGTTCAAAGGGATGAGTATAACAAATAGTCAGATAAGGACCATGGCAACCATGACAGTGCAATGTGGTACAACTACTAACATGTTGAGTCATGAACCTGGGTGTGACACATACATTGTATGCGAGAACTATTACCACTACTATATTTTTTAAATCACCACAGATGTCTGTAAGGAATTAAGCACTGAACAAGTATGGTATAACCTCAAATATTGAATAATTCAAGTAGCCCATTCCAATATCCTGTACAAATATCGAAAGAAAAAATCAGGATTTGGAAATCCCAAAAAACTAAAAGGGAGATTAGAAAAAGAAAAGACATCCACCTAGCTTGCCTTAAAGTTAGAACCATGCTCAACTTTTTCAAACATGCCACCTAGTCCTGGTACTGCAAGAAACTGTGTAACTGGGACTATAATACTTTCATAAATCAACACATATACAATACCTTAGAGCAGGGCAATTCCAAACCTCTTTATATTAATAGGGGGAGACCAAATACTGTATGCCAACTAGACACCATCTCACTAAACAACCACAGCGCAATCTCCTTTGCTTCACTGTTGACTAATGGCGATGGAAATGTCCCTCCATGCAACGTTCCTCAACCAGAATCATATCCTATACAGTTAGATCCTTGAGGTGTCCTATCACAGCTAACCAAACTTGATCCACAAAAAGGCGCTGGCCCGAATGAGCATTCCCCTGCACTTCTCAAATATCTAGCATAGTATAGATATGAGCCCCTAACAAAGGATTTTCAGTATTTTCACGTTACTTCTCAGACACCATAAGACTGGAAAACTGCCAAATTAGTAACAATCTTTATGAAAGGAAGTTGTAAAGACCGACTGAATTAAAGGCCAAATATCACTCACTTCTATAATATCGAAAGACTTTTGAGCATATCGTATGACATAATATTAAATGTTTCCTAGAATCGAATGACCTGTTTTACCAAAAACAACATGGTTTCAGGACAAATCATTGCTACGATGCTCAGATGTTAAATACTGTGAGGGTAATTTGTAGATTACTTTGACAAAATTATGCCTGTTGATCTGGCTGTCTTATACTTTTCAAAGGCCTTTGATGATGTGTCTCACCAAAACTACTGGTTAAGCTACTGAATATTGAATGAATTGAATTTTTTCATGGCTCTAACAGCCGCATTTTTTTAGTTTGTGTCAATAATGTCAAATCGGTCACTAGAAATGTGACCTCAGGAGTGCCCCCAGCCGGCACAACTGTATCTAAACTATGTTGGAAAGATGTTTACCGTAGAGGCTGAACTACGTCTGCCTAATGTGGCAATCTGTCACGCTATTATATGTTGGAATGGTGCATTTTAGTAGACATTGTTACGATATATAAACTGCCTCTGCTACACATCTAACTAGAGGCTTGTATATATAGTAACCATGCCTTTTTTTGACAGCAAATTTATACACAATATATCATACCTCAGTATATATTTCATTTAATTACGATTTATTAGATTTAATATCAATAAGCATTTAGGAGGGTGATTCAGTCCACTGTGGATGTTGAGTAGTAGGCCCATTAGACCATTGGACTTCCACTAGTGTAGGGTAAGTCATTGAGTAATTTTCAGTGTAACTCTTGAAACATATTACGAATACAATCTGGTTCAATTTTATTCGCAAAAAACATTAAGTGGTGCTTAATGCAGGTAATTTAAACCCCGGCTATATATTAACCTATTTCAAAATACTGACATGTATTAATGTTTCAAAGTTATTGAATAATGGTTTATTTAAATAATTTTATTGCACTGTTGTGGTGTCACAAGGGCTTACCAAACGTTAGCAGCTTACCAGGGGAGATAAATGCAAGTAATGTATACAAATTCAACAGATACGCAGTCATAAACGCATCGTTCCCATGCAGTTTAGAGACTAGATTTGATTTTGAGAAAATGGAATACAACAGTGCAAAACAGAATTGCACACAATTTGAAGCAACACAGAGTGTTAGCAAACAAATGGCAAAGCATTTTATCACATATGATGCCAGTATTCTTGCAAATTACTCTCTAGTAAAGTAGCTGCAGTTACTGCGCAGTTACCATATTGGAAAAAACTGTGTTGCTTTATATGCACCATTTATGCATCTACAAGATATTGAATGTTAAACGTGTACAATGCAACACAGAAACCATCCAATTGCGACATTGGAAACATGTTGCCGCATACAATGTGCCCGCTGGGCCCAAGGGCAGTGTACTAAAACATAAGCGTGTCAGTTTAAAAATGTGCTTTTGGGTTTTAGACAAAAATTGATGCTGTGCCAAAAATCAATGCAGTATGGAATGAAAAAACCACACTGTGAAGAAAATGGTGAAAGCTGTTAATTTCAGAGTCATTGTGTCAAATGGTATGTTGACATATCCTCTGACTGTGCAAAAATGGATCAGCTCAAGAAGAGCGAAGTTGAACGGTTTGACCCGAAATAAAAACTAACGCAATGTGTTCACTACCTGGCCATGTCTCAGGGAAATAAGTTATGTAAGCATGATCATTTTGCAGCTGACTTGTTGGCTGCTTATATTTAACTGCTGTCCCAACTAGCTATTCTTATAATTTAAACAAGAATATAAAAATCTGCTGATTCAAGCATCGATGTAGTAGATGAGTAAAGCCTTGAAACAACAGCACTTCTTACTACATTGTGAAGGTATTTAATTTTAGCTTACACTGGAGTGGGTCTCTGTTATGAGAGCTTACTATATACAGGTACCAAAACAAGGAGATGGCCGAGATCACAGCAAACCTTTCTAAGGTGATCAAATCTTTTGTTTTGTCCAACATATGTCAGAATTCAAAGAGTCAAACAAGCAGTTGCTGCTTGAAATCAAGCAATACGACCCATCCCAACGCCTACCCGATCGGTCATGGAACGGAATTGCAAATACCCAGGCATATAATGTAGCCAATAATGGTGGCCTATCTAGGGCTAGTGCTGCAAGGAAGCCTGACCCAAGTTTAATAATATATGGTATATCATAAATCCAGCAGTTGTGTGCGGACAATATGATGTTAAGATGCTCCATCTATCAGAGTGACCTGCGTAATGTCTAGTAATGTTATGTAAGTGAAATTTAACTCTTTCAAGGGTGTTAACTCCCTCAAAGTTAGATGGTCAGATGCTAAGCTTTTTAAGAATGAGGAAGCGCTAAACCAAGATTGGGAACTTGAATCTTTAGAATTACCTGATAAAAAAGGCAGATCCACTAATATTGCTCACTTAATGCAGGGTTTAATTAAGAAGATTGTCCCTTTTGAAAAAAAAGTTAGGTCGGTCTAGCAGTTTCTGGAAAAAACCTGTGCTTCGGTCTGGTGACACAAGAAAAAGCGCAACGAAGACGCAACATGTAATCTTGGAGGCAACTCAAACACTGATACAAAAAATCATATTACTTACAGGTTCAACTCAATTCAAGAAAGTAACATTCTTTTCAATATCCTGAATAAGGTCAGCAAAATTTCACATAGAGGATTTTGAGTGATGGGCAGTCGCAACCCATATGTTTTATATATCTCATCATAATATTGTCTCACCTCAAAATTCATATCCGATTTAATTAGTTTGTCTGCTACTGCTACTGCTAAAATATAAGTTTCGATTTAAATATTTTTCCGCATGTGCAAGGCTTAGAAATGATCCTTTCTTAACAGTTTGGAGTTGTTATATGGCAGAGTTTGTCTCAAAAAACATACA
Organism: Membranipora membranacea; assembly: GCA_914767715.1. NCBI lineage: Eukaryota > Metazoa > Bryozoa > Gymnolaemata > Cheilostomatida > Membraniporidae > Membranipora > Membranipora membranacea. The sequence goes on from OU612069.1 coordinate 25,153,871, forward strand.
TCAATTCCTAAGTTCCAAAGAGTGCAAGCCAGTGTCATTATTGGGCACCATCAAATCAGAATTTTAAAATCTAGTTGATACCTGAAGTATCCATGTTACTGGAATTTTATTAGCTTATCCTCCCTGGCCGCATATATTCGATCATGTGTAGCCTTTTCCATCAAACATTATGCCAAAATTTATGTATTATGCTTAATTGAATATTTGATGCAACGTATGTTTTTTTTAAAAGCTATGCTCATGTTTATAGTTTGATTTGATTTAATATAGATGATTCTCAGAAAGCTCTATACACTGGTCGGGGTCAAGAAAGAACGACTCACCGCTACCTTGAACCTCACTAATACAATGCTCCTCACTACTCGTTGATAAGGATAACAGCCAACTAACAGATACTCTCAGCTCACTAAATCTCCTAAGCATTGCACTACATTTTTGACACCTCTTTTTAAGCCTTAAGACTATGTTTTGGACTGTAGGCACTCTCTGAAGTTCTAGATTTTCAACACTGTTTTGAACTCAATCCCTAAGTTGGCATTAGCTTTTCTAACATGCCGGGATTTACTTGTCCTCCAATTATATATATAACATAAAACATGTTGCAAAACTAGATATTTATACATTTCTCTCACATTGATCATGAGACAAAACCATACCAATAGAACCACAACAGCGATCCTTGCGTCTTGGCCTACAACTAACTCAACTTGTATAATGAAATAGAACTCCCTTTATACCCTGATTAAAGCGTCATGAGCAAAAATTGTTGTCACCCATGCTTTACCAACTCAAAAACATGTTCATTACATGAAAAAGCTCAACAATGTTATGGATTATGATCTGCTAGAGAAGAAGTGTCAACCAACCTAAGCAGACATATCCAAATCCTAACAACAGGTGCTTGCAATGCAAGTGAAAATAGTTGTTCATCAAATTGGTCTGCACTGAATCTAGCTAAGATATCCCAGTAGAATTTTGGTGATCACTCCCTGATATCACTAGTGACATAGGCTTATGTACAGTTTAATTGGTACTTCAATCACACATAGTTGACACCACCATCTGTAGTAGTAACTGTGCAAAATCAATCTGAGTTGGGCCTACTACTATGCAAGTTGATGTTCAATCTTATATGAAATTAGAGAGGTCATCACTTGAGTACATATAAATGATGAAATAGTGTGCAAATGTTGTCCATCATGCTCTAATTTTGTACCAACACAGACAGCTATGGCCTTACCATGCTCAGTGATGAATGGTATGAGGATACAGGTGTCATTTACACTAAAAATCCATCAGCAACTACACAACAAAAATCATCGCTTGACTTAAACCATTTTCTGTGGAGATATTTAGAGTTTGGTATGACATCTGTGATTGGTCTAATTTTGAAAGTTAGACCAATCACAGAGGCCATATCAATAGAGTGGCCATATTATTTTATCTTTGGAATTCTAACTGGCAACTGAAACATGAGATTTTAAAACAGAGAATACAAGCACTTCTTCAGAGCTAAACCAAACAAAGTGCATGCCATCAGAATCAGAAACCTTCAATCTTATCAGATAATTGTATGTTGGGAGTGAAAATGGAGTTTTTCTGTGAAAATTCAGGCAGCAGTTTGACACTAAATTTCAGTCTTGCCTACTTTAGTTTTCTAAGGTTTTCCATGGTTTTCTATTAATTGCGTTGGGTGCGCATGCTTGAGAACTACATCCTGAAAAAATTTCAATGCTGTAGGAGGAATAGAAACTGAGATATCTGGGTTTAAAAAACTTGTGTTTTCGAAAATCTGCACAGTTTCTAGGCCCTGTCGAGGGTATAAGAATTTGATGACACTTTTTTAAAACGGAAGTTGGTGCGTTTGTAGTGCCTAACAAGGGATCATTTTATTACCCTCAACTGTCAACACTATCCTCTGTAACGGTGCTGGCAACCATGTTTAACTAGACAGACCAACTAATTACCACAAAAAAAGTTCAACATTAGTAGATAAATTGAAGCTAAGGGTTAGGGAATTTCTATCATTATTGTTCAGAGGTTTTATTTTAAACAAGTTGAGTTGCAGGAGCCTGAATTGGTGCCCAGGAATTTTGATTTTTGGGAATGGTGCACAATCCTGTAAAAGAATGATTAACTCCTTGAATTCAATTATAATTTATCTTCTTTCAATGCTTCATTCAATATATTTCAGAACAAAACCAAAGTGCTGTTGAACCCGGTAGAATACTCGGTCACCAAACCAAATTAGAAGAGAGATTTTTCACCATCAATTCTAATCGTACATGGTGATTTCTAGAGGAGATATTAAAGGACCAAAGAGTTCAAAGTCACCTATAACCAGATTTGAATATAATACTTTATATACATCGGCATACATTTCTCTGTTTTCAAAGAGAGCATGCAAGGTTTTTCTGTATTGTCTCATGCAGTTTCAATTGATGGTATTGAGAATTAATAGAGTTTGTTTGGAGTCAGGATTTCGAGCAAGAGAACAGATACAACTGTATAACTAAAGATCGTGCAAAGTCAATGTTTTCTTGAGGATATAAAAATATTCTCGTCCAACTGAAAGGATGCGCACAATGCCTCCTTGTCTTGCTCTCTCCAACTCCATTCATAAGCTGCTGCTACCCTCAATGGAAGAAAAGAGAGGCATGTGAGACTTGTCTGCACTTGACAATAAGCTCATAAGACTAGGCTAGAGAAAGTACCAACACTTAGTCACAAATATAGGGAGCAGTCTCTTATTATGTTGACTTCAAGGTGTGTGGTCACATGTCTTACATATAGTATGCAACTCACTTGCTGATTATTTGAAGCGTGTAGCGACTTTACATGATGAACTTCAGAAGCAGGCTAAAGAGGCTATGTTCATGATGGGCCAGTCTTTCTGATTTTACCTCAGATATACCAACTTTGTCTGTTGCCTGATGCTTACAGACTAGAATCGTTGTCGTCATTATTAATGGATTCCAAATAAATGAGCAAAAAAATAGCGATTATGAGACCGGTCATGCTAAAAAAAAACTGGTTGATTTTGCTGAAGGTGTGATGAAGCAAGAAATAATATCGCTGACTGCATTGAATGTGGGACCCCAAATAAATTCACAGATACTACAATCAGAACAGACTGAGGCTATTTTTCTCCTGGCTCATTGCAAATGACTGGTTGGAGTTCATCAACACTTTTTCTGCATGCTGCATGCAAGGTTTAGTTTCTGCTGATGTGCTGAAGGTAGAAGAACTGCTCAGAGAAAATTTCCTGATTTATCTCAGGAGGTGCGAACAAGCAATTATAATCATCAAAGCCAAAGTTAAATAAAAAGTGATCATCTATCGGGTTTTGAGTAGTATCACTCTGTATCTATTACCAAGGAATAACGATGTTATTCCAATTGCTATAAAAATAAAATAGATTGCAGGCAAAACGTTTTACATGATTAGAATGTCGGGGTGTATCTCTATTCCTCGTTTCCTTTTCTATTGTAGGACGAATACCACACATTGTCTTATCAAGGCTGATACCCTTATGAAGTTTGCCGTTACTAGATACATGCAGTACAGTAAAGCTTGCTCTCTGCATGTTGGAGATTATATCAAAAGATTTGCTCCAGCCCTTGTGTAAGTTGGTTGTTTCTTTTCAAAATTACAAGCTATAGATTGACCTCAATAATTATTCTCACAGTTTTGTGATACCATTTGAGCACGAACTAAACAGACTGAAATAGATATTTTGACCATTTGCCCTGACAGTTATACCACAACACCAGCAGTATGTGTGGGTTCATACCTGCATTCTCACCATTACTATATGAAAACAAACAAAAACCGATGATCAATATTTTGAAGCTTTTGGGGTTTTTAAGATAGAATAGTGTTGATGGAAAAAAGGCAACAAATAAGCATAAAGAGCCAGGTAAAATCTTAAGTTCCTTTGGTGAGTATTTCTGTGCCCAGTGTCTAGAGGCAAGGGGAACAGCCAGTAAAATAAATATTTTCTTGAAATCGTTATCATTTGCAAATTCATTATATTTTGTCATGCAAAATTAAAATAATTGAAGACGATATATTGTACAATATTTTTATTTTAGGGTTATGTGGAAGCGCATGTGTTACAAATGGCCGTCCTGATGTCTAAGGCTACACACTATAATGAAAAAATTTAAACACCTACATACCAACTCTGTCAACCTTCCAAACCTCAGGCTGACTGTAGGAAGCAATTCCAATTTTAAGGGAAGCACCTCTATTCTCTCATGCTGACTTACACAAGTTGCTGGCATGCTTACAGCAATCTTTACAGGATCAAGGCTATAGATGGGTTCGAATTATTATTATTATTATTATTTGTGTTACAGTCTCAGAAAACAGGGATAAGTTGAAACTCTGCTATTGTTTATATTAGAGGTTTAAGCTGGAAAACTCTTTTGTTTTTCAGTCCAACTTTGAGAAAACCATCCACTAGGACCAATTAAATGTGATCTTTTAGAATATGCAATCAGATTGGCTAAAAATTGTTTAGAAGCCCCTTTAACATTGGCTTAAAGTCGTCACTAGGGAAAACAAAAATGGCTACCAGCAGTAAAAGCTCAAATACTTTGTTTGATGAATGTGTCGTAGGTGTTTTAAATGACTAATTTGGTGATGGAGCAAGTGATTATGCTAGAAGCAGTGACAGTGAAGGTGAGAAGATAGATTTTGAGGAAGTAAAAGGGGCTGATTATGGACGAATCGAAGCTCAATTGAATAAATTGGCAACAAGAAGAAGAGAGGAAACTAATGGAACTTTTTTACATCAGGCAGAAAGAGATTTTGGTGCAGATGGGTCTATCCAACCAGACCATCTCAACTCGTGCAAGTTTTGCTGCGAGAAAGAACCCAATAATACCAGATGCATTACTCAGCTCACTTCTGAACAGACATCCTTCTGCAGATTTGCCTCAGGTGAATTTGATTACAACGCCACAAAGGACATACAAATTCTGTCCAAGAAAGAATCAGCTTTACATGCAGGCAGTCAAACTATGAGCACCAAAAGAAAACCCAGGTAGAAGGAGTAAATACAATACAATGTGAAATTTGAAGCTAGAGAAGCCGGTTAACCATTATAGGTCAACAAGAGCTGTAGTACTAAGACAAAAAATTGAGGAAGCAAGCTCAATATCAGTTATGAACAGTCCATCGCATTCTCAATTTTTATGACTAACGTGCTTGACATGGCCTTTTCTTGCCAGGCAGAATTGCAAGCATCAAGCATCAGGCCACTGTGGTATTCCCCTTTCTTTCACAAAGACTCATATTAATAATGATTTACATGATTTACCAGATGGAGAAAATGCCCTCAGTCTGAGCAGTTTCAAAAGGTTGTGGAAACCTATATTCCCTGCCTTGGCTTGTGAGGTTATCTGAGATCTTAGCAGACTAGCACGACGAGGCAGTAGTTAATTCCATACAGCCAAATCCATTTAAGATATTTATTAAGTTATTTGAAGGCTTAGGCACCATGCCTGAGACCAATAAGATAATTATGAAGACAGATGTTACCCCATTTAAAATCCGCACACCCAGGTCAATTGCAATAGGTCTAAGAGAAAAGGCCAAGGCTGAATTACAAACTATGCTTGCCATGAATGGAATTGAAGTTGTAGAAGATCCAACTGATTGGTGTTCGGGATTAACTATAGTGCCCAAAGCCCACGGTAAGATAAGAATGTGTGTTGACCTTACTATGTTAAATAGGGGTGTAAAAAGGGAACATTACCCCCTACCTCGAGTTAGTGATATGTTATCACAGTTGTCAACAGGTCGATTTTTCTCCAAGTCGGATGCCAATTCTGGCTTTTGGCAAATTGTTTTGCATCCTGATAGTAGAGCATTGACTACTTTTCTTACCCCTTGGGGATGGTATCAGTTCCGCCGCTTGCCATTTGGACTTTCATCCGCCCCTGAAATTTTCCAGCGCTCAATGGAAAAGATACTTCTAGATTTAGAAGGAGTTATTTGCATGATGGATGATGTCCTTGTCTAGAAACACAGAAGAGCATTGGTCTAGGTTGCGTTTAGTACTAGAAAGAATTGAAAATTCTGGTATGACCTTGAAAAAGGAGAAATGGCCAAAACCATTATGACAATTTTACCCCCCACTACTAAGAAAGAAGCTAAACGACTCTTAGGAATGGTCAATTATTTAAACAAGTTTAGTAGTAAGTTGGCTGAATTGTGTTCGCCCATTTATGAGACTACTAATTCCAGCCGATTTTATTGAGGAATTGACCAACAAACAGCATTTGAAGAAATTAAGGTAGAGTTGTCTAGTGCTCCTGTCCTTTGTGCTTTGGACGTTAGAAGTAGGCATAAAGTATCAGCTGATTCATCTAGAATAGCTCTTGGTGCTGTATTATTTCAGTTTACCGTTGATGAATTATGGCAGCCAGTTATGTATACATCTAGGATATTACTTCCTGCTGAAAGAATTATGCCATGATTGAATTAGAAGCATTGGGCATTACATGGGCCTATGAGAAATTTAAGTTCTATCTTGTTGGTAGAACATTTGAAATCGAGACTGATCATAAACCCCTGATCGGCTTGTTAGGTGAAAAGGACTTATCCCAACTCCCCTTAAGAGTCCAGCGATTTAACATGAGGCTTATGAGGTATGATTTTACTATCTCGCACACTCCTGGTGTTTGTATGTATTTCGCAGATTTCTTAAGTCGTCCTAATAGCCAGCCCAGTGGTAGAGATAAGGAAATTTTGGAATGTCGCCTTGTAGAGTTCTAAGTAGCTAGTAACATGAAGCATATCTTGCCTGAAAATTTTCAGGAGGGGAAATTGTTGCAAGCTATTATGAATGATACAATTTGTAAGGATATACAGCAGTATATTCAGCTTGAATGGCCATTAGACATTTCTGGATGTGATGATGAGGTTAAAAAGCTTTATCAAGTTAGAGATAGCCTCACATTGTATGGTGATATAATTATGTATGAGTCAAGGCTTTATATCCCAAAAGCTTTGCGTCGCCAGTACTCAGAATTATGTCATGAAGGTCATCAGTATATTGGCAAATGTCAAAAACGAGCGCGGCAATTGTTTTGGTGGCCAGGTTGTAGTAAGGAAATTGAAGAATTCATTAAAAAGTGTGACATTTGTACCAAGTTTGGAAAAATTAAGCATGAGCCAATTGAAGACTGTGGTTTACCTGATGGACCTTGGTTAGATCTTGCTTCGGATACCCTTGAATTTAAAGGCCAGTGGTATCTATTAGTTGTAGATTATTATACCACGTGGATTGAAGTTAGGCCATTGTTGTCGCTGTCGTCCTATAATGTTATTCAAGAATTTAAGTCAAAATTTTCTTCGTTTGGAGCGCCTATATTATTAAGAAGTGACCATGCAGGTTGCTAGTCAGAGTTTTAGAGATTTTGCTAAGACTTGGGGTTTCGACCAAATATTTAGCAGCCCTCGTTATCCGCAAAGTAATGGTTTAGCGGAACGCTCTGTGAGTACCTTTAAGAATTTGTTGAAAACATCTGATGATATTTTTTCTGCTTTGTTAGCTTACCGAGCCACACCCTTGTCTGAGGGATTTTTGCCCGGTGAATTAATGTTTGGTAGGCATATGAAAACGCTGCTGGGTCATCCCACAAGTATTGAAGTTGATTACAAGGAATTTGAGAAGGTTTGTTTGCAGAAACGCAAAGATGCTTTTCATAAGTGGAATCAAAAGCACGATGCTAAATATCTGCCAGAATTATTACTAGGCCAAATCGTGTGGGTTAAAGCCCCTACTGACGCTGGTCAGGAAGGAATTGTTTTGTATAATGATGAGTCGCATCCGCAAAGTGATTGAATTAAAACAGGCTTAAGTACGGTACGCAGAAACCGTAAACATTTGTTTTTGTTACAGAAAACCAATCACCCATTTAGTGAGCCAGCCGATTCCATCATGCCTCCTGCATGAGAGTGGTATTTTGAATCAACAGGTGATAACGAGTGTGAGACTGTGCCTATTGTTAATCCTGGTGTGAGCTTTGATCCTAATACTGCAGTGGTTGAGGCACCTGTAACGGGTGAAAGTAACCTTAGTGCTAATGCTTTGGGTGATGATGTAGCTTTGCACGATATTAATGATGAGATTAATGCTAGTACTAACACGTCGGGTGATGATCTAGCTGATCCCAGTCTTGATTTACAAGTAGAGCTTAATACTGATAAGGACGCTAGTACTTACATTGCAATTGATAATCTAGCTGGACCCTGTATTGAGTCGCCATTAAACCCAATCGAAGCTGACATGTCAATTAGTATGGGAAACCCTGTTATGACAGAGGATTTACAACCCACCAAACCTCTTGTAATTCGGTCAGGCAGGCAACCTAAGCGGACGAAGAAAGACGATTTTGTTTACTTTGCAGATTAAGAAGTTAATTGTATTTGTAAATTATATTTGCTGTATGGTTGTGAATGTGAACTTATGAATTGTTCCCTTTTGTCTATTTGCAGATTGTCTGTAATACCCTCACCGTACTTAGTACCAGAAAAATCGTACTCATACTAGCGATTCAAGTCTAAACTGTTGGAAGACGGTAAGTCTCCACAGCATCAGGCTTACTGCCCGAAGTGCAAGAAGCGCAATCCGAAACATGCGTTCGGGTATTGTCCATTGTTGAAATGCTTTTGGAGGCATTGCGGGGAGTTCGGACACTCCAAGGATTATTGTCCAAAAATTTTGGGTTGAAATTGTGGTGGCCTCGGTCACTTTAGAGATAGCTGTGGCAATCCCAAAGTGAAGTTAATTGAGTGTCGACCCCCAACGGCACGAAGTCATTTAAACCCATGTCCCCGAGAAAAGCCCCCGCTCCCACATCCCCAGTCCAGCAGATTTAGGTTCAGAAGTCCCATCTGTTCCGTTGACCTCTCCACCGGTCCCAACCGTCCCTATCCCGTCCCTTCTAGACTTGAAGACTTATTCCTCTGTGCTTAAGTCTACCCCACAAGTCAAACGCCCCACCCCATCATTAGCTGATACCTCCAGCGAATCCCCGGCCCCTTCTAAAAAGACCGCCCAAGATCTGGTCGAAGTATTTGATTCCTTTAAAGCTGATTTGGAGGAAGCACAGCTTGAGAAAATTTGTAGAGCCAAAAGACGTGATTTAGAGGTGCGGCGCGCAGCCATCCTCGAGGCTCAAGCACAGGATAATGAGATGCGATCTGCCATGGCCAAGGCAGAAGAATTTATGAACTTTTTAAAATGCTCAATTATGCCCAAACCTGTTGCGAGTTCCCCGGTCCCTGCAGAGTCATTTGAGCCGGTAGCTTCATCCCCGAAGCCAAGTTGCCCAGTACCCCGGCCCAGGAACTAGCTCCCTTCGAGCGCGTCTATTAAATCCCCGACCCCGGAATTAGCCATTCCAGAGGCCCCTCCCCGGCCTGAGATATTTGCGGGTAGAATTACCCAAAGAGAGTCCGTTGAGTCCAAACGAACAAACGAATGGATAGTCAATATACCTCTTGGCATGAAATGAGTCAACCACTCAGTACCAGCCTAAGTACAAGTCCGATTCGGTCAGCTTCCGCCCCTCCCCGTTCCATGTTTGAAGCCTTAAAAGAGAAGCTTGACATTAAAAAGAAGTTGACAAACCTCATGTCTAAGTCCATTGCTAAAAAGAAATTGGTGAAGGGGGAGGATAGTGAGGAAGACCTCCTATGGAAATCAGACTGTCTCTGTGAGAATGATTAATAACCACATTTACACCATGGGGAAATTAAAGTGATTATGCTTGGAGAGTTGTAAATTGCGAATTAAACCAAATGTTATTTCTTGATTGGATGGCATTTAAAGAATTGTAAATTGTCTCTTTAGTCTGCGGAATGGATTTGTCCAAATTGAATTAATTCTGTCTTGGAATTGTCTCCTCCCTGGCGGCGACGAGGAAAAGGAAAGGCATGTGAGGTTATCCGAGATCTTAGCATTAGCACCTTATCGGAGTTGTACCATCTAAACCGAGAGTGCAGACAGACTATTAACCTTGACCTTGGACAGTCAACGCGAGATCTCGTCCTCTTTACAGTACATCTTTATAGGTGAGTAGACGTTCAAAATAAATCTCTCTCTTATATTGATACTGTATACTATATACTATATACCAAACCTCGCTACGCCAAGCTTTACAGGCTATCTGTAAGCCTATGTCAGATCTGTGCTTGACATGTCAGCAGAACAACACAACTATCTGTTGGTGAGTATCAGTATCATGTGCAACCAATAGTTGAACATTACGTTTCGACACAATGTTTTTTATATAATAATTTTGAAATAGTTAGGTATTTTGCTATGTTGTTGGTAACAACCCACTTAACGATGGGTGTAAGACATGCTGACTTCCATTTGCATGGGAAATTAATCTAAATTAAAATGCTGTTGATCATGTCGGTGAGAATATTTTTAATATTATGGAAAAGAAGCCTGCAGTATCCTTACATTTGTTCAGCCAGAGGAGTTTGATTAAGTACAATTTACAGTTCAGTTGTGTGGTGGTTAGTTGGGCCAATATAGGCAATTTAAGTCCATATGCACATTTTGTTAGACTTTTTGATTAGTGATTATATTGGTATTGGAGCTCTATTGTCTCCCCTCAGTTCAAACTGAATCCTAACAGAGAATTTTTCACAACAGCAACTATTTTATGTCAGGATAGTAGCGTCTCAATATTCAAGAAAGGCAGTCGAAACGATTGTGGAAACTACAAAAAGGAATATCCTTACTCTCTATTGCTGGACAGATACTCTCACGTGTTCGGCTCAACAGGATCAACATGCATATTGCTTTAGTTGTCCTACCAGAATCTCAGTGTGGCTTCAGTGTGAAGAGACTAGTGGCCTCTGGCAGGTTTTCACCAAATTTGGATGCCCTGCAAAATTTGTCAATATCATAAGATCTCTACATAGTGTCATCTTAGCGTCTGTAGCTCGTCAAAACGATCAATTTAAAGAGTTCGCAGTGACAAACAGAGTTGAACCCCTACTCTTTTTTCTCTTTACCTGTCGGCCATGCTGGAGGTTGCCTTTAAAGACAGCTTGGATGGTGTATCTATTCAGAAGAGACAAACCGCAGCTTATTTTAAAGCGAGAAAAACATCTCAGTGAAATGCTATTTGCTGACGACAGTGCGTTGGCTGCTCATGATGCAGAGAGTATGCAGTGACTGGTTAACAGACTGTCCTCGGCTGCTGAACAATCCAGTTTGAAGATCAATATTATTAATACGGAGTGCCTATTCCAACCAGTTAGAAACCTTCCTATAGTACAGCCTCCTAGTGATATTCTAGTAGATGATTTAGTCTAGTACAGACTAAGAACTTTGTATACCTTGGAAGCACAATATCGGACAAAGGGAACTGTAGAGGTTATTCCTGTGAGTGTACCACTCACACATTCACTGAACAGTGTAGGATTAGTGTCAATTTGATAAAAAATAACTTAGCTAGGCAGTTGTACACAATGAAAAAGAAAAAACTTCAATAGTTATCGCTGAGCTAAAGAGACGGAAGAGCCAGCAGTTACATTGAAGTTTAAACACTGCCTATATGCCGATTGCTATCAAAATCTACTGACTGTGGTTTATCCTAATTGAGTTTCTTTCCTCTAATACAAACCTATAATATTTTTGTAGGCTTTCTAGTATTACTTCCGATCCACAAGCAGCAGCCAGTAACATTTTTGTATGTGTCATGTCTACTTTCAATACTGGGCAAAGCTACATCATTAACAAAAAAAATGACACTACAAGTACTACATGTTCTGGTTTTCGTCGACCAATATAAAAACGATCATACAGACCTCATACTCAAGAGAAAACACTATTGCCTACATGAAATTCAGACTATGTCCTATCATTTTAACACAAGCTGGATATACTTTGAACAACCAAGAGAAAGAAAGCAAGTAGAACAAGCAAACACTCACAGCTCACCTTTCTCTAAGAACATAGATGATATTCATGTGCAATTAAACAGAATTGTCACTATAACCATAACCATAACCTGCATAACCATGACAACATACATGTAGAAAAAAAAAAGATGAACCTCAATGCCAAAAACCTTCAAGAAAAAAAGTTTGAGGTACATTTGAACAACTGACATTGAATTTGATGCAAAAAAAACAATGGTTGCAGCATGCCTATAACCACAAATACCAAGGCACTCCTGCTCATATTGGCGCTATTATACAGTTTCAAACTTACAGATTTTCACTCACAGCCCCCAAACAATATTGGATATGTGTGCATAAAATATGCATGCGATAAGCTTGAGCATAAAAAAAATTGCTGCCTCCGCATCATACACCCTGACACAAAATATACTGAACGATGCCGCCTCTATGGAATCATACCTATTCAAGACCTTTGACATACCGAACGTTCATGTGACCGTAGGGTTTCGCGTGCAAACACCAAACTCTGGCTCATAACCCCTGTTTGTATCACTGATAACGAGTATACAATCTCTTCCTTTAATACTAATTGACAGACCACATTATTTTTCAACATAGTCATTGTGAGCGTTATCTTTAGTGGTACCTTTGTAAATTAATCAGTAATAATAAAGTGTAATATATTTATTGAAAGGTTAGTCACAGAGGTCAGACAATGTCTTTCAGCTAACCCCAAATGCTAGCAATCAATATGAGATTCATGTTTGACATAATAACAAATTCAGGAAACGTACTACATCCAGTACTTACTTTCGGTTTGCTGCAGCCAGTTAACTTCCATCATTGTTAACTTCTCTTTGTCTGAATTATAGACTGATGTGATTTGACTTGTTGGTTGTATCAGTGACATATCTACTATGATCCATTATGATTCATCCACTAAATTTAGTCAACTGCTCGCCAATAGTCAAGAGCTCATAATGACAATAATAAAGCCACCATTTTTTGCCTATACAACTTTGTTCTTGCTTGCCAGCAAGCCTTCCTGCAAGCTAACCAACAAAACCATACTGATAGAGGCAAAATTAGTTAGCTATCAGAGATCCTTTTGCTCACATGTGTAGGCTTGCTGAACATTGAATGGTAAGGGATAAGATGAACATTTATTAAATGATAAGCAATTAAAGATTACTTAAAAAAATCAGAAGCCCAACAGTTTATGTATTATTGACAAATGAAAATATACCAAACAATGGTATTTTGTAAGTTTTTAGTTGTTGATTTTGTATGTATTTCATTAATTCTTCTTCAATAATAAAGGCCTTTAAGGTGGAAGCTTTTCATGTTTATTCTTGTCACTTAGTGCTTTATCCGGTGAACCAGGGAATTTATAATGGACTGGGAAATCATATAGCTATCAGAATTATTATTTCTGACATTCCTCATAGCCATATTCAGGCCCATAGTATCAGGGGAGGCAGGGAGGCGCTTCCGTCCCTAGAAACCTAAATGCTGCAGCTTAAAAACACAGTAATAATAATAATAATATAATTGAATAATTTATGGCAGAATCAGCTCCTTTGGAGTCTCCACATGCTTAATATGCCTTAAATTGCTTGGGGAGGAGCTTCCTGGTGATCCTTCAGATGCGCCTCAGACTTTTGCCTCCCCTACCATGTTTTTAAAACTACATCCAGTGCAACTATAGAGCTCATGACAAATCATTATTTGTCACTGTTGCTATGGCAGCGGTGAATGTTCATGATGCAGTTAAGAATCATGCAAATCATGGTCTATTTTTTGGAGTTTTTTTTTTTAAATTTGGTAAGTTCGTACGATATGCTTACATTATCTAGGTTCTATTCTGACGAGGTCAGAAAAAGTCAGTTTGTTAAGGTTATATTGACCATTTTTAATCCAAATTGAAATCAAACGATTGAGGTGATATGGAAAATTCAGACGGTCCTCAATCCGGTATGATTGGCTTTTATCTCCAACCTCCAAAAATGTCAAGACATGTCAGCTGCCCGTTCTTTTTTGTTACTATGATTTATCTAGATTTTCATAAAAATTCATTAATAAAATTAAGTTAAATTAGAATCCAAAGACAGGCAAAGTGGGTAAAGTTAGCATTCTCCAACGCTCAGCTAAGGCTCATACCCTTGGAATTTATGTTTCATTTGATTTCCACTGTTCCTACTCAGTAAGCATCCAGATGTATTTTTCTTGATTAGGTAATTTGATTTATATATTACATGTTCTTTCTTTTAAATCTGGATCTACTTTAGAGTTATTTCCTTTTCTCATCAAAAGTATGCTATTTGATTCAGAACCAAGAAAATTTGTATTGCTGATATTATCATCACCATTGAGTTGAAATGAAAGAAAATAACTAGTTCAAGAAGGTGAGTCAATAATGAAGTCCAACAACCATAATAACTGCCTGAGAGTTGGTTCTGGGGTAGCCTGTCTTGACAAGCTTTGTTCGGTGGGGGGGGGGAACAAAGCTTGTCAACTCTTGCATGCTCGACTGTCGAGCAGCCGATATTAAATATTGTCTTCTCTTGCGATTGAAAAGATAACTCCTTCATCGCACTAATCAATTTGTATACATTCCTATACAAATTGATTAGTGCGATGAAGGAGTTATCTTTTCAATCGCAAGAGAAGATAATATTTAATATCGGCTGCTCGACTATGCAATTTGATTAGTGAGATAAAGGAGTTATCTTCCCGATCGCAAGAGAAGACGATATTTAATATCGGCTGCTCGACGGTCGAGCATGCAAGAGTTGACAAGCATTGTCCCCCCCCTTCATCGAACAAAGCTTGTCAAGACAGGCTAGTTCTGGGGCTGCACAATCCAATCAATTTTGGGACACTGAATACATACGGTTGGGCTGATGTAAATAAGACCATAAAATGTGTGAAAGATAGGATGGTCTTATATGTGGGAGCACTGAAAAATCTGACTGGTACATCTCAACCCCTAGTCACCAATATTGATAGCATACCATCATTTTGACCGCTCAAGACTGAGAATTAGAAGTTTCTGAAGCAGGCTTATTAGAGATCGATAAACAAGGCATGTGGATTAATGGATGCTATATCCGGAATCTCCATGCTTCATTACATATACCCACCAACTTTTATCACAATCCAGGCAATATAGGCAACATTATCTGATGGTTGTAAAAACAAAATGTTATGGGATATCCCTTAAGCTACGACCTAGATCGAGGGAACTTCCTACAGGTCTCGTGACACATTAAATTGAGTATTTTAGTATATAAGTATCTACTCTATAAAGCTATAAAAACCTCTGTTTCCAAAAATTTCTATAATAAGCTTACATAATGATCATCACACATCATCACTGGACATCGAATTTTAGGAGTTATCTCCCCCTAATTCACTCTTTTTATTAGACGCTATCTGGAATATATTCTAAAATCTGATACTGGTAGCCTTACACATAGTGGATCATAGTGGTCAGGGGGAAGCAATAAATCGTGATGATCCACTATGATCCCAATTTTCAGACTATGCAGCAGTTTTGCTGCAATTAGGTTCACAGGCTGTTTTATTTCACATGCCTTGATGACTTTTCAGCCTGAGATCTTTAAAACCATACCAATCATAGCCTAGTAGGACTGTTATATTAAAGTGCAAAAAGTCAAGAAAGTTTGCATGTAAAGCAATGGGGAAATAAATAGAGGTGCTGGGCCTATGTTTTGCAAACTATACAACAAGAAAAGACTATTTCGAACAATACTGGCCGGCTGTTCTTAGATTGACTCTCCCTCATTTGTTGATTGTATTTAATTTGACTGATGAATTTAAATACAGTATCAACATGAGCACGTGACATGGCACAGTTTTATCCATGAGAATATATAAGGCTAGCTGATCCATCTGTTCCATATCAGTGTACTTACAATAAGAGATAATCTTAAATATATATACTGTTTGTTATTTCACAGAAAGATAAATATGTACAGGGAATCACACATTTCAGTGAAAACATTCACCCATTAATGTAAGATGCTGCGTGACACTTTTTTGTTCAGGTTGGATACAGTAGACCTCCTGTATTTATGGTCCTGATCCGAACAGACCTGGTTAGGATGAGTGGCTTGCCAGTGCCAAATCAGAAATGACAGCCGGCACCGGGAATCGAACCTGGATCATAAGATCACAAGTCCATACCCTTGACCGTCAGACCACTCCTGACTTTAAATAGGATCACCTCTGAGCAGACAGTAAAAATGAACATGTACTTCGAACTTATTCCCAATTTACATTCACAGTATCTAGCAAGATTGCTTCCAATTTTCCACTGTATCAATGGTGACCACCATTGCTACACTTACTCTAACATAAAAAATTGACCAAGCAGAAAACAAGCTTGGTCTGGTACCTGAGGAAATGACTACAGACGTCACAGTGTTGAGATTTTACCCATGACTGTTGCTAAACAAAAAGTGTCATGAATGTCATTTATAATACCAGAAAACATGATTGAAAAACAAAGCAAGATGCATATATGTTTATTCAGCTACCAACCAATTAAAATCAAAAATATTTGATTCGCTGGCAACTTCACATAAGTGGCTGACACCGTAAAGACAAATTCAGGTGTAATTTATTCATTGGTATCATTACAGTTTTAAAAGATCATTTACTCTTCCTCCATGTGACAGAAAGAAGGATCGTGTAGCATCTTTATACCCGAGTCAGCGCTGAAGGTTGCCAGTGACTCACAATCATTAATGGCTGTGCTTTCCGTGTTCTGAGGAGTACAGAGAGGCTCTGACTCTTTGATATTACTACTAGAGTAGTGATTCTCTGTAGGAGATGATGTGCCTGCTTGTTGTCGGTCTACTAACATCAACTCCAGCTGTCGGAACTCCCTTTTCCTACAAAAATATGCAGATTTATCCTCAGAAATGACCTGTACTGAATCCTAACTTTTTAGCTTAAGCAGTGGTTCTCACTCAAGTTAAAACCTAGCTTTGTGTATTTGTAACGGTATACAGGCAAAAGGGCTGAATAAAATCATATTTTCAATTATAGCATGTTTCATCACATAGGAGGACAACCTCCTCAGAAGATTACCTAATCATGATCTATGTCAGATAACTATATTGCCTAACAGGTCAACAAACTAAGTTACCTATCTAATTCACCTAGTAAGTCACTAAACTAAGGACAAACCATATATCATTCCTGAGAAACTACCATACACAGGAAATTGCCTTTTGATGTACAAGCAGTGATCCGAACAACTAAGATGTTAGCAAGAAGCTAATGAATGATATACTTAGATAGCGATTGAATGAAAAGCCTAACAAACCTCTTTTTAAGTTTTTTGACAGTATATATCACTACCCAAGATAGCGTCAACACCACGGCCACAATAGCAACACAGGAGATGATCAAAGAACTTTTAGAGTCTGATGGCTGTATGTAGGATGAAGGGTTTTGATCTGAGTTATGATCAGTTGAACTTGTCGTTATTGCGGGAGAGTTGTCACTGATTGAGTCTGTCACCAGTTTGACAGCTTCTGAAATATCAGTGTCAGTCTGTATGTGCGGCAGGGAAATCTTGGTTGAGGTTGAAAGTATAGTGTCTTTATGAGAAGACATCTGATCAGTTGAGTCATTTGATAATTCAAAAGAAGAAGTTGTTGACTGGACAGGAGACTTGATGGACACGTATGATTGCTGCCGGCCTGCTGAAAACAGCTGAGAATCCATCATCATAGACTCAGGACTACTCTGCAGATTGTCTGACTCAATTAATACAGTGAAGTTTGCCTGGCTTACATTGACACGGTCGGTCTCAGTATCATAGGGGACCACTGCTTTCAGTGACATATGAACCAATGGATTGATTTCTTCTGTTTTGACTGTTTCTTCTGTTGTGGGTTCAGTATATTCTGTAGATGTTGCTGTTTGTATTGGACTTTGGATTAAAGTTGCAGTGTCAAAATTAAACCCTTGTTTGTTGGATGAGGTTGTGGGCCCGGTCTCCACCATAGTCCCCTGTTGATCAAGGAAAATCTTGTTCTGTTCAGTAGGGCCTGCCATTACTGCGGTAGTGTGAGTTTCAATGTAAGATGGCAGTGAAGGGATAGCCTTTGTTACGGCATCATATACAATTGAAGTTGAGGCAGCTGCCGCAGCGCCATCATATCCAGTGGTATAGGTCAAAGCATGTTTGTCATCTGCTAGAGTTTTAGAGGTTGTGATTGCAGACATACTAGCAGATGTTGTGAGTTCTGCTGCTGTTTCTTTTTCCCCTTTTGTGGAGTGAGAGGGTGCCGGAGTTGTTTTGGTGCTTGGTTGGGTGGATGAAACTTCAAATGGTGTTATGGCTGCGTTCTCTTTAGTCCCTGATTGATCTAATGTGAGTGAATGTGTGGATGTAGGTATTATTTTTTGTTGAATTCCTTTAAAATATAAATTACAAATCAGACAATGTGTCCTAAGACTTGAAGCCCCTGATCCGCAAAGTGCGTCATCATTACCTGGCATTCTATTGCATTCTATGTGCCACCAGTACTTAGCATTATTTGGGAATTTTCCCCATATCCAAGTTTATAACACTCGAAAGCCAATTTTAAATCATAAGATTCAATGCAATTGTTTGTATGAAGAGAATATTAAAATGTCTCAATGATATGTGGTTATAAGTAACTAAAAATATTTTCAATAGGGATTGGATGTAAATGACTGAAAGAAACTGGATCCTTACCATTACAGAAAGGAGCTGGAGACCAATAACCGTCATCCTGACAGCGAATAGTGGGAGCTCCCGACATCTTATAGCCAAAGTTACACTCATAGCTCACTGTGTCATTGTAATAATATCCTGTCAAATTCACTGGTCTGCCCTTGTTGACTATGTATGGACGCCCACACCTTAGCTCTACGATGAACAAAGTACAAAAAATTATCCAGTTGTGATAGAGAGATTCTTTGATAACTGACTTAGTGTATACCCCGTCGCTGACCTACACCTAAAAACTCCCATCAATAGGAACTCTTTATCGAGGAATTAGTTATGGTGGTATGTGCTAAATATATGTATTTAAATACGTTGATGTGAATTTCTATACCTATTGTACATTTTATGTCGATGCGGTTTATTCATTTACCATATTAGACATATGACAGTTATGCGCTCTTAGTTTTGGGGGCTAACACTAAAACGACTCAAGATATATTTCACCTTCAGTTAGTTCTGGCATCTGGAATTCTGAAAAAAATCATTGTAATCTCAGGGCAGGTATCTGCGGATCTTCAGTGCAAATACTGCATTTAGTTTGAGCAAAATTTGCGAATAAATGAAAGTTACTCAACCTAAAAAGGTATCTCACCTCTAATTAAATTTTCCAATCGGCCAAACAAAGATGAAGTAGCAACGAAAAACTCACTCTGGCATACTGGAAGAGGCTGTGACCACTTTTGGTTTGAGGTGCATTCGCTCATGGGTGAACCTCTGATTACATATCCTGGTCTGCAGTGATAGGTAACTTTGTCACCCACTGACAAATCACTACGGCTTGTTATATTCGCTGCATTATCAATAAATGGTGGTGGCACACACTGCGATGCTACAACATTGAGATCAGGTATATTAACAAGAAAGACAGCTCAGTTTCATGATCATTTAATAAAAGCCTTACGAATTATCTAACTCTACTGGGCAAATTTAAGGGTCAGTACCGAGTGTTTGTTTGTCTATAAGAAAATAAAATTTTCATGGGAAAATTGTTGCATTCGGCACCAAGATCGGATACAGATACTTTTGTAGCAAGTATGACTAGATTTGCAAAAGTTTTGGCAATGTTGTTGGTGTATAAGAGAGGTGTCATCTGGTTTGATACTTAATATGTAGTATATATATATATATATATTTGTCTCTCAATCCATCCAAACCGGTGAAACATTAACAGTGTCATAATTCTTTCCTGTCAACCATAGGTCGTTTTTTCAGTGGTTTCTCTTCACCAATAACAGACTCAGAATTTATTCAATGCATTATGGATAATGGATAAACATGTTAAGATTATACCTCAATTTGAGGCAAAGTTTTGCTGCACATTTACCTTGACATGTAGGAGGCAGACTCCAGTATCCGTGTATACCACAGGTAACACTTCTATCTCCCATCATATTATATCCCTCTACACACACATATATAACCTCATCTCCGTGGGTGGTCCCTGTTATGTTGCAGACGGAATGGAGCACTACTGGAGGATATCCACATGTTATCTCTAAACAATGAAACGCTAATATCAATAAGTATGTGTGCTCACATTATGCTGTCCGACGCTGGCGATGGACCGTTGTGTCCCCAATGTATGATTTGCAAGTAGATACTTTGTAGCGACGGAGTAGAATTTTCAAATCAGCAAAAGAGAAGCCTTGATACTGATAACGCCTCACATAACATAACATAACAGAATGGAGAGGTTTCACAAGTCGCAGGAGCCATTCAATGGTAATAACTCATACCTAGTCACTGTGTCATTCAATACTTACAGTGACATATTGAATTACCATGGGATAAAATAACTTACTATGACATACATTATTGAGTAGGACATACATCACTCATTATGGATCAAATTACTTACTATGGATCACAATAATTGCTATGACTCGTATTAATTAGGATGAAATACATTACTTATTAGGCCAGACATTACTAAAAGTTGCATACATTTATTACTAGGCCATATATTACTAACAGTGCCATACATTGATTATTAGGCCATACATTACTAACTGTGGCATGCATAACATAATACAGCCAATAATACTTACTATGACATACACTAGATTACATAACCTATATCACTTCCTATAATAAAAACTGCTCATTTTGACATACTTTACTTACTGTGGCATACTTTACTTGCAGTGTCATAAAATACTTAGTACTATGACATACAATTTTCACAGTGATGTTGGTTACTTACTATGGCATGCATTACTTACTATGACACACATTACTTACTATGAGACATTTTACTTACTATGACATACTTTACTTACTATGACATGTTGGTAGTTCTGACCACACACCTTCCTCTGTACATCTTACTGTAGGTGAGCCGACCATGGTGTAACTGTTATTAGTGCACATGTACTCCACATCACTGTTATATGTTGTGTTATATAAATGAAGTGATCGAAAGAGGCGTACATTAATCATATAAGCCGGAGGCGCACCGCAGTCCTTTCCTGCATAAAATATATCATATGAGACAGGTAACAGCAATTTTTGTGGCGTTGTGTACAAGCTGTGGTGAAAGCTTAGTTCAGGCGATTAAACTATGCGGGATAGCTGGTAGTAGAACTATAACAATCTCTTTCCGCGCCAGCCTTTTACCTCACAGAGTTAACAGATTTCCTGTTTGGGGTCGGGGCATACATGATGACACTGTGCTCACCATACCAAAAGACTCACAAAGATAAGACACCACAAACACCAACTAGCGTGAACTGTGCCCCACGTTATCATATTGATGCTGATTTGGCTTCATCTGACATTATTTATTGGTTTCTTTTCACACCAGCTTCATCTGTTTATTTCATATGCAATGATAATACTTTTAATCACCAGAGCTTGCTTATCTAGCCGGTATTCAGGTGAAGGGATAGATTTATGGCTACATCTATAAATTTGGCAACATCAGAACCTACCATGCTGTGTCATGTTTTAACAGCCGAAAGAGTTTCAATTTGAAAGCTTTTTGAGTAAGCAAATCCTTGTTATTTGAAACATCTTACACCATTGCATTATTGATCAAGATAACTTGTTGGTAGGGGACTTTGCATCTGACTTGAATTCCAATGAAAGCTGATCACAGCTTTGATGATAGAATAAACATCTGAAAGACCATATTGTGTTTGAAAATATGTCTGAAGTTGATTCAGTCTAAGTTTTTGCGACAGAATCAAAAGATAGGAATTTGAATCTAAACAAGCTGTCTGATCAAATGCTAACTGGGTTTACACAGTAAATTATTCCCATACAGTGCCATATCGAACAGCTTACAGACTATACAGTACCATATCAAACAGCTTATAGACCAGTACCATATCAAACAGCTTAGAGACAGTAAATGATTCCCATACTGCAACAAAGATTGTAGCCGCTTGAATTATTGTGACAGAAAACAGATTAAATGTTGCGGAAAAAAAAAGTATGTCATGCATATTTTGGTCTTGGTTAGGTTCAGATAGAATCTGATAATGAACATCTAAGATAAATACAGTGAAGCTGAACCATGTCACCAAGTATAAGAAACCAAGCGTCTCATTTATCACAATGACGCTATCATATAGCATGTTTAACATCTGCTTGTGGTACCTATGATAATTTTACGCCAGCTGTGAATCCTCTAAGCATAGTTGAGTTATTTGAAGGGGAGTCTCTTATAAAGCTAATTCAATATATAAATATTTTAGCTGTTTTCACGAGTGAAATCTTTCAGCTGCCGGTGTCAACTTACTTGTACAGTTTGCTGGTGGAGACCATGTCCTGTCAGATCTACATTGTACAGTGAAGCTCTGATCTGGGTCATATCCAGGTAAACATTTGTAAGTAGCTATGTCCTGATAGCTGGTACCATTACGTGTTATACTATCAGTGTTGTCACGAGACGGAGGCTCTCCACAGTTTATCTCTGTAAAATTATGATAAAAAATATTACCGATATTCTCTGTTCAGATTGTTCATCATGTTGATACACCTGACGGACAAATCAACTTTTAATAGTATTGGGGGTCGCAAAAGCATTTTCTTATAAGTTGTTGGCACTAGTTTAAACGCACAGAGCTGATTTAGAAATATATTCACAGCAATTTTCTTCTAGAGCGATATTTGGATAATTTGGTTATCTTATTCACTTACTTGTACAGTAAGTAGGAAGCCAATCATCAGCTCCAGACCACTGCCCATCTGCCGAACACTTTACACTGAATGAGTTATCATAAGTCTTATACTTTTGTCTTTCATATCCAGGCTTGCATTGGCAATATTTGCTTGCTGGATATATATTCAAAGTATTACTACAGGTAACTGCTGCTCCAGGTATGTATGTACCACAATCTTTACCTGTGAACAAAAATTGTTGAAGGGTAATTATTATGGTCTCAGTCTGCTGTTATAGACCCATACCATTGATCTAGTAACTTTTATGAACGAACAACGCTTTTTGCTCATTTGAGAAGACGAGAGACAATCAGCAGTAGGCACAATTGCATTAAAAAAACATTATTGATATCCTGACAGCTAACGATAATACTAAACAAAGCATCAGTAAAATTCTGGCACCAAATGATAACACTCTACCGTTACAGAGATTAGGTGGTACAACCCACTGTCCGTCAGGTCCACAGTATAAATAACCACCAGTTGAGCCATTACTCAGAGTGTATCCATCAAAACATGTGAAGTTTGTCCCCTGCGTGTACCAACTACAAAATATAGTACTTAGAGATTCAGTTCTTGGAGAGTAAGATTTGAGCTGTCAACAATTGTTCTGCCACCAAAGCAGTAAATCATCCCAACAGAATAAGTCACCTATTTCACATCGCAACAGGAAGAGTGAACTCTCATACAATTAAATTGATCACCAATACGCTTGCATGCAGAAATCACTTAATATTGATTGGATTTTCATAATGAGATACAAATTACACCTCGTCAGACTTGTGACAGCTCACCAGAATCAACTTGAGTTATTAAGCTATTGTTTTAACTGATTTAGGTTGTCACTGAAAAATCAGTTGTTAGAGCTTACTGATCAATGTCTTCTGTATCAGTGTAATACTCGATGTCGTAGTAGCTATATTCTTCTTTGTATTGATATCGAAAGATATATTTACGAGACGCTAATCGGTAGGCATATTTAGTAATGAATCTTTCAGAAGTTACATATCGATAGCCTATGTAGGTTGTTCTAGCAAACTCGATATCCGGAGCAGAATCACATTCGACACCTGAATGGATTCAAATTCAAAGATAAAACAATTGGGATAATTCCTGGTCTCATTAAGTATTTTCCTCTCTGGCATTGGATTGCTTTGCCCCAGTTAAAGCATGTTAGTTAAATGAGTTGAGTCCAGCTATGATCTCCTTGTGATGAAGGTTTCCCTGAACAAGGTCATAATAACACTTCAATGGCTAAAACAACTCAAGGAAATAAAATCCTTTGCAACAACCCGAATAACAAGTAGCAATTTATTTAGCAAAAAAAGCAATCAACCTTGACAATTTGCTTGCCAATGGTCTCATCATCAAAATTGCTTTTTTTTATGAAATTCTCACCTGTTATTCAACCCAATCTGCAAATAGTTCCGATATCTGAAAAGTTGGTTACATAATGATAAGATTTATTCGTAAAAAAATGGATTATATAAGCTCATACACACTAGAGACATATAGACTCACGGACACAGGTGACCTAAAGAGGGCTCCACTTATCAAACCCGAGAGCATCAAGACACACTATAGAGTTATTCCCTCTTGTCACGTAACCGTTAGCTGAGTCACATGTATATGTAGCTATAGTTAGTAGTCCTGACTCAGTACTAATGTTAGATAGGACTACTGTAGAGTGTGATACTGACGGAGGAGTCCCACAACCAGTGCTAGCAACTGTAAACAAAGAGAAAGCAGAAGCAATATAAGTGATACTAGGAGTATATCTATTGTCAATGTTCTATATTCTAGCCTCTTGCATCATTCCAACTGCGATCTTTGCATCAGACAAACTCATCAATCGTTCGGCATCACATACTACCTTTAGAAGTCAGCACATCTGATTAATATTAAGAGGATCACTTGCCACCAAATGTTCTGCAGTACTAGCTTTGCAAAATATGGAAGCGGAGGCAATGATGAGGTTTAGTTAGGTGCGATGACCTGATACAGGCCTATTAAACACATCGAAGCAATATATATCGCATTCAAAACACTGAATAAAATAAAATCATAAAGAAATTTTATCACCAATGCTCAATAATTTTGTGTGATATTGTCATGTAATTTTTCACCGAATAAAAATTAAAAATATCATATAAGGTCATTCCCACATGATACTGTATAGTAATATAAGGTCAAATCATACAGCAGATCAGATTACTAAAATTAACCACTGGCAACTTACTGACCTGAGTTTGGCATGAAAGCCAGAAGCACTCCAATGAGCACCGACAGATAAGCTATAATGCTCATAGTTTAATAGTTCAGACCTTGCTTTGAATTAAGAGTTCTTGATAGTAAATATGCTGTATGATCACTACATGGCATTAACTTACAACTGAGTATCAACCAAAACTGAATATTCTTACTTCTTACATATAGTCTATATTAAGTTACCTTTGGCATAGGCAGCTGTGGCTACAATACGATTTCCTGTCAATCCATGTTTGTATTGGGATCTATGTAGATTTACTGTAGTTATCTTATCTTTAGTTTATTGCCACAGAGGTTGTACCTAAAATTAATATTGGTTGGTGAAATTTACCATGTTTTAGGCCACACAAAACTGAGTATTAATCTCATCTTTGCTCATAGAAACAGCTTTTCAGATAAGCAAAACATACACAACACTAATACACATAATGAAGAAAACAACAATATAGAAACACTTACATATGGTGATGTATCAGGGCATAGCTTAGCAAAATTTCTGTGCACAAAACATGTGTCTCCTCAGAACCATCAGATTAAAAAGGAAAACCACTAATCCAACCTCCTCACATAAGAGAGCTGTGAGATATAAGTTGGGAGTTACCCTCTATCAGTGCATGAGAGGATAACTCCTAATACATCGGAGGGGGTGGTGTTGGAAAAATATGAGATCCAAATTATTTCCAAGCCACAATTATAATGCTATGATTCACATGAAACTATTCATTTTCGCAGACAGGTACAAGCAATGCTAGCTTGAGAATAGACCTGACCACCCTGGTCGCTTTACACCCCTCATAATGTTGCACAGCCGATCCTACTCTGAATGTTTTGTATTCCAGACCTACTTTACCAACTCGTCTATCGCACCCAGGATAAACCTCACACACCTTGGCTATATAATATCTTCCTCTTAACATATTTGAGTCTGCTACTGAAACAACATCACCAAATCTCAGATTCTGATCTGAACCTGGAAACCATTTGCTCTGTTTAACTCTTTCCTAAATGAACACTCTCAAAAAGTACTGTATATTGGGGAAGAATCATCTATACTTCCAATTAATATAGGGGTTCCACAAGGATCAATAATAGCACCAACTCTATTCTTGATTTATATTAACAACCTTTTGAAGCTTCCTGTAACACAAATAATTCAAATTCCAAGTGTAATGAAGACCTAAATGTGATCAATGATTGGTGCTTTAATAATCGAATGGTAATTAACATTAATAAGTCGCACTTTCTGCTGCATGACATTCACGATGATGTATGTGGGTTTTTCTCCTTGTCATGTGGTGGGAGGGGGTTGTCACATAAACGTGAAACAAAGCTTTTAGGTTTCATTATGAATGACAGGCTAACATGGCATGACCATGTTTCCTATATCGGTAAAAAGCGAAGGCGAAGGCAGTTGCGCTACTAAAACTTTGTAAGCCTTTTCTTGACAACAAAACAGCTATTATATTTTATCATCATTTTATTTTTTGCCACATCATAAGGGGTATCCATATTTACTACAATCTATCACCAAATTTTATACTAAAGGACTTATTTTCCTCCAGAAGAGAGCCTTCTGGTGGATATGTAATATACAAAAGATCCCTAATCACCTGGTGCTAACTAACAAATTATCAAGGTCGTTACACCTTTTACCTTTGCCAGTGCTCAACATATATTTTACTAGCATTACTGGTCATCAATTGATGGACAAGAAATGTCCAACACTTTTGTTAGAACATTTTAATTTTTCGCGCAATTTCAATCTGAGAGACATGTTCAACCTACATCCAACTTCAAATAACTTTTTAGATAATATCATAGCATCTACTTTTAACAATATTCCATATAATTTACGTTCGATAATCAATTTTAAATCATTCAAACTCATTTTTTCTGATTATCTTTTCCGTCATCTTGATTGAAAGTTTTTGCTTTTTTTCTTTCCATTTTTTTGTTTTCTTGGAATGCTGATTTTGTAAAACATTCTCATCAAATGAAATTTATGCCAATAAAGTTTTAAAAAACACGATGTTGGGTGTTCTGAGTATTGTCTGATTATTGACAGTGGACAGAAAACTCCAAAATTATGATACACAAATTCTTAACATTGGGGCGAAATCTTTGTTACTCTGATAATGATGGTACTTTACTGAACAATAATATTCTGTCTTCCAATACTTAGGGATATCAGGAATTTAAATCGGATACGCTGTGAATGATAGTTTATTTTGATTTTCCTAGCAGATGACTCACATTCACTGTTCTCAGATAAGCTTTATCAATATCAATTCGTTAACTTTTATTGTGCATTGTGTACAAAGATGATGAAGAGATATGATTGAAAACATGGGGTTAAACTGTTCTTACCAAGATAATGATGGTACTTATCTGAACATTCCTGGAAAATGAAGGGTCTCAACTACCATAATAGAGAAATCACCTGACTATCAATTTAATCTAAGTTGAGTGACTGTAGTACTGTGGTCATCATCCTTGAAAGAAGAGAAGTAAAATAAAAAATTGGAAGTCTCCTAATTGAATTTAGCGTTCATTGAAACAGTCACAATGATGAATGAATGTCGGAAAGAAAACCCGAAGCAATAATCCAAGTTGGCTTTAGGGATAATTGGTGATAAAAAATCATTTAAAGTAACAGGGCTCAGTGTATGGTTGTGATTGGAAGCCATGAGCAATATGAGATCTCAGCTTAGTGATTTTCCAGAAAGTTGTAGGAGATTAATGATCAGGCGAAAGAGCTGTATGCCTTGATAAAGCCTCAAACGCAAATGCTTTGTGATGTATTGATCGTTGAACAGGGCATGAACAAAGCCATTGATTGAATTAATGCTGTTGGTGAATTAACATGTTTAGAAATTACACATGAAAAGCTCTTATATCCTATGCAGTATTCCTTGAAGCCATGACTCTAACTTACTTCAATAAAATTAAATTTGAGCATCCTGATTATAAGCCAAGTTGAATAGATGGTATCGCAATCAACCTCTGAGTGATGAATGTTGCCATGCTGTGCAAAATTTCCTCATCAATATTGATAAGCAATAGGGGAAATATGCCGATTAGTCATAATCACTCAATTGTCAATGTTATCTTCATCATGATAAGAGTATTGTATTTTCAAAATGATTGATAATGCTTGTTTATTGTTTAATTGGTTTTATCAGTTAGTTAAGCTATGGTAGTAAATCTGTAACATCACTAAGTTGGCTTTTTGCTTGCCGCAGACATACTTTGAAAATGGGGATTATACAATGCTGCAAATCCAGAAGCAACACCTCCCAGCATGAGGCCACTGAAGATGAACCTCTGATTCAACCAAGCGATGGCAACTTCAATAGCTATAGTCGCCGTCAGAAGCTGGCAATAGCTGGGTTAATTTTGAGTGACTTTCTTAGATGCATTGCTTTTCGCTCATTGGCAATCTGGTTACCACTGAACCTCCGAGTTCACGCCTCTCTGTTTGCAACAGAAGTACAAATCAACCCTGATGATTATCTCAACCTGAATATTCCTAAAAGGTAATGAAAGAGTTAATTACTTGATGGATGAAGAGTGCACATGTTGATATAGCTTATTTTGTATAATACATTTGCTCATGCGTTTTCTTCTAGTATGAAGTATAATATCAAATTATTGTTTTTATGAAGGCTCCATGCTGGTCTCACTTTAGTTGCAATACATTAATGGGTTTAGTCACTTAAATTTGCAATCCAAACTGAAAAATTTCTTTTGCATACACTTGATATTTGCCCACTATAGTGCTTCACAGATGGATGGTGCACATGGAAATTCATGAAGCTTGTTGAATAGCTCAAGATCAATTTCCTAAGCTATCTTTATTGCTACCATGAAAGCTGTCATCACAAAAGCCAATACTTCCATCAGACTGAAGTAGCGTTACGTTGTGACAAGTCATGTGACTTTCAGGGAGCCATCAAATCAAGCAAATAAGAAAATCGAGAGAAGGATTTTTTATCTGGCCATATCTCAGGAAGTTATGCGCATCCATCATCAAAACTCTACATTATGTAATTTGAGACATTGATGGATATATTGTGAAAGTAAGACAGTCATTGACCAATTAGCCCAGAAGTTATGAATGAAAATCCATGCAGAGAAGCATGATCGTTCTACGATAGTTTATTGAGCAAAGGAACTAGAAATTGAAAGTTCAGCATCCCATTGTACTGTCTTTAAAACATAAATATTCAATTTTAGCTTCAATTTGGTGCCGATTGCATCAGAGTGTGTGCAAAGTTTATGTGCAGTTGCATTTGGACTGGTCTCTGATGCTTGTGTACGTAAAACAAGGATGTTACTCATAGGAACCGTGGCCATGTGGATTTGGTGAGTTACTAGATACCACGACAGCTCTCTTATGCATATATCATTGATGGGACAGTATATAATGTGGTGCTTAGGCCTGTCATCATTGAGTCTACAACCGCCCAACGATCTACGGAAGCTAAAATTATGAGTTTACAGAATCCAAACACCATAACCTCCTGTTAATTCGATAGCATTATCTCATGGTATATTTGGCTAGGCTAGGGTGTGATAGATGCTCTTAAGTATTTACTCTAACATTGTTGAGGTTACCAGGCTGTTGCTACTTGGACGTGGATCAGCGTATCTGATAGGCTCAAAAGCAACCTAGATTTCCACTTGCGATTTGCACAATAATCTGAGCCCGTCTATATATATGAGCTTGGTGTATCATAATTAGATCAGTTGAAGATAAGTGAAGATTGAATGCACTGTCTTAGAATGCCCCAATTTATTTCTTTTGTATGGAGTACCGTCTGTAAAAGAATGAGTTGATGAGTTGATGATGGGTTCATTTTTACTGTGTGCATGGTGGATTCCCATTTTTGTCAAGTCAACTTTTTTGTTTATATGGTGAATAATGGTATTTACCTGGTGACTTTTGATATTCCGTATGCCAACTTTTATGTTTGTTAGGTAGACTTTAATGTTTAGTGTGTGAATTATCATGTTAAGTAGGTGAAATTTCAAATTTAGTAAGGGAACTTTCATGTTTAGTAAGTGAGTTATACTGTTCTGCTGGTCAACTGTAAATGTTTTTTGTGCATCATGTTGGATAGGTGGACTTTCATTTTTACTGGGTGGACTTTCATTCGTTCGATCGTTAGATTTCTGTTATAGGACATTACGAGGAAATAGCATTAATTGTGTTCTCATTGCAGTTGCCTGTGATCCCCATCCAACAAAGCTTGACTCCTGAAAGTCCACCCGGTAAAATGAAAGACTTGTCAAAGGTTATTTAGGCTTTGAATAATCACATTGGAATTGGTTCCTATTCAAAGCATCAACACATAAATGGGAATTACGTCCCCTGATTAAGATCAGTAGAGCGGCTCTCTCACCCAAAGTCGAACTCAAAAACATGCATATTGTTGTATTATTTTGTTAATTATTCATGTTGATGGCATTAGGCTTCAAACAGGACAACCATATCTTGGCAAGATCAAAACAACGATACAGGTTCATCAAATGAACTTTGTTTTGCACACTGTCTGAGTGTGAATTTTCACGGGGTCTAATTCACCACACTGGGCCTCACAAGGACTGTTTGTGACTGATATTAGACACCGCTTCTTGGCCTATTGGCTAAGATCAAAGTGTCACTGCCAATGGCCGATTAGTGCCAGTTCAGTTTTGGTAGCTTGCTGCACACCCATGATTAGGAGGTCTTTTATGGCCTCACCTCTAGGATGCATTCTAGTGTTCAAGGATGTATCACATTCTCAGTATGAGGATTTAGGGCACCTTTCGTCCCTCTTTAGGGGCAGCTTAATCTTACTAAACAGCAAGACACCGCTTCTCGGCTAAGATCAAAGTGTCACTGCCAATGGCTGATAAGTGCCTGTTTCAGTTTCTGGCTGCTTGCTGCGCGCTTATAAACAGGAGGTCCACCATGGCCTCACCCCTAGGTACATTCCAGTTTACTAAGATGTCCCACACTCTCAGAACAAGGACTTTGGGCAACTTGCACCCCTCTTTAGGGGCAGCCCACCCTCTGTTTTGTCATAAACAGGGGAATATTATACACAGTTACTTTAAATTATCGCTTCTTGGCCTATTGGCTAAGATCAAAATGTAGTATCTGTTCTAATATTTGGAACGTATAGAGTACAATTGCGCTACAGCCAGTAGCGTGATTAATTTGATTGACAGCTTAGCGGAGAGGTTGGAATAATGCCTCAAAGCGATATAGCTGTCAGGATGATCCTCTTTATTGTCTAGTGTTAGCGCAGTGCTATACTTGATTGATGCTTTGTGGCCGAGGTACCTTCCGGCAAGGTGTGACAACCTTGGGCAGACTGGGTGGAGTGGGTGTTTAGTCAGCACCATTGCACACTCCAACCTTAAATTTTTGCCTTTTTTAAGACATTCACGTCTCAGTACGTTGGGACTGGGTGGCCAGCTAAGTCCCTGCTTCTTTCATAAGCAGGAGTTACTTTTGATGGTTGGCTTCTGGCTAAGATCAAGCTGTCACTGCTAATGCTTGCTGCACACTCCAGTACAGGCCTCACCTCTAGGATGCATCCCAATTTTTTTTTGGTTTTTCACACAATAGAAATGAGGAGTTTGAGAATCTTGTGACCTTCTATGGAGGCAGCCCAACCTCCAAAATAAAATTTGAAATTGTCAGTCATCCTCAAAGAATTTCACTGTCAAGCAGGTTGGCTTTTGAAAGAAAGGTCAATCGGCTCTCTAGGCTGAGAGACAAATCTTCCAAGGGCACACTGCAATCGCTAGCTAACTCGCATTCCCTTGACAAAATTATATTATACAGAAAAAAGTAAAATTACTTGACCCTAACTTAAGTTATGTCATATTTAACACACGCGAGAATATTGACTAAAATATAGTGATATACAGAGCGACTTTGTTACCAAACTTAGATAGTCAGGTTGGCGTTTCAACCGGATGCGGACAAATGTCTACTGAGCCGCAAGAATGTGAAGGGCAGGAATTATGACCGTATTTATATTATGCAGCTTCCTCTTTAGTAAGAGCACTTTTTACATCGCTACTACTCTCACATCACTATCTAACTACAATTATTAACCCTAGAAGAATGTTATGGTGCTCTCACAAAAACCTCTCTGTTAGACAGAACAGCTTTTCATTTCCTGTTTAAGGCACCCCAGAACATCGACAAAATAATGGTCTATAAAGCCTCTTTGTTATCAAAACTTTGATAATCAGGACAACGTTTCAACCAGAAACTCGGCAAAAATGGGGATTGAACCCATATCGCCCTCTTCAACTGCCTACTGAGCCACGGGAACAATGTTTGTGAAGGGCAGGAAAATTAATGAGATGATATTTGGATCTCTTAAAGTTTGTGTATGGTATTAGATTTTTCTAGGTGTGCTGTTACCGACTCACCACAAATTCTCATGCAGACAGCGATTGCCTGAACACACACTAGCGGCAGATAAAGTTGTCCCATGGCTCACCAAAGTGTTGGCAACAAAAACAAATTTCGAATCAGTCATTGAGAGTGGCTGTTGGAAAAAAATGGAATCTCTTTGGATGCACAAACACCACTAATCATACAAAATTACTCCTTCTCTCCGATGATCTTGCTGAAAAAGGGTTTAACAGCGAACAAAAATCTTGATATTAGAACATTGAAAATAAAAACCTCACTGTCATAAATTATACAGCACCTCATGTCCCATATAACCTTGTCGAGTGCCACAACAAGATGCCGAAGTCGGCAGCCAGGACAGCATTTCATGTCCTGTTTAAGGCACGCCAGAACATCAACAAAATACTGGTCTATAAAGCTTTCTTCGTTATCAAAACTAAGACAATCAGGAGGGCGTTTCAACCAAAAACTCGGAAAAAAATTTCATGTCAGAAAGGATAACAGCCCTGCTTATGACAAAACAGAGGGTGGGCTGCCCCTAAAGAGGGACGCAAGTTGCCCTGAGTCCTCATACTGAGAGTGTGATACATCCTAGTAAACTAGAATGCATCCTAGGGGTGAGGCCATGGTGGACCTAATAATCATAAGTGTGCAGCAAGCTGCCAGAAACTGAAACATGCACTAATCAGCCATAGGCAGTGACACTTTTATCTTAGCCAATAGGCCGAGAAGAAGAACAGTATACGTGTTATGCATGGTGATTGGTGTGCAATACAAAGTCCATCAGATAAACCTGTATTGGAAGCCTAATGCCATCAACATTACCAATTACCAAATACAACATAATGTATGTTTTGGAGTTCGATTTAGGGTGCGAGAGTCGCCATACTGATCTTGTATTCAGGGGGCGTAATTCCCATTTATATGTTGATGCGTTGAACCAAAACCAATTCCATTGTGATTATTCAAAGCCTTATAAGCTTTGACAGGACTCAAGTATCTCGATTAGCTTTATTTAATGAGGATCACACAGGCTACCACATTGAAAACACAGCCTCATTGATGCTATTTCTCGTAATGTCCTATAACAGAGAAATATGGACAAATTAAAGTCCACTCTGTAAAAGTGAAAGTCCACCTATCAAACATGATGCACAAAAGCATTTACAGTTGACCAGCAAAACAGTATAATTCACCTACTAAATATGTAAGTTCATCTACTAAACATGAAAGTTCACCCACTAAACATGGGAATTCAAACATTAAACACGAAAGTCTACCTAAAAAACATGAAGATTGGCATACTGAACATCAAAATCAACCAGGTAAACACCATTATTCAAAATATAAACATAAAAGTTGACATGGCAAAAATGGAAATCAACCATGCAAACATTTAAGTCTGCATATTAGAGATGTACCCATCCATTCTTTGACCAATTATTTTACAGATGGCACTCCATACTTTTGTTACTAAGTAGGAGTAGGAGTAGGAGTAGGAGTAGGAGTAGGAGTAGGAGTAGGAGTAGGAGTAGGAGTATGAGTAGGAGTAGGAGTAGGAGTAGGAGTAGGAGTAGGAGTAGGAGTAGGAGTAGGAGTAGGAGGTAGCTCAGTTGGTTAGAGAGCCGGACTTCAACATGCAAGTGTTGAAGGTCGTGGGTTCGAATCCCACTGCATTCTATCATCTACTGGGGATTGGTTGGCCCCCAGGTGTGCTCTGACCTGCCTGCAAACAGAGAGCAAATTGGCGTAGATAATGCGGCCTCGCCTATATAAGGCACAAATATTTCGCCGCCCATGCCTCGGGATGGGCAAGTGATAAGACATCCGATTTTAATCATTTTAATCAACCTTTTTTTAATCAAGTTACTAGGTTTGAAAATCGAACTAAATTTTGGATAATACAAAGGGACAGGATAGAAATTGTCTCGGCCTAAGCACTTAATCAGGTCATACAATGTATCGGTCTGACTATTTATTTCCCCTTTATCAGCTTCACATACATAGCCGGAGCGATGTTAGAAGCTGGTAATAAACTAAACTGCACACCGAATGGGACGCTAGATGGAAAGCAGTATCCACACTGTGAATTGAATGACCTCATCTCGACTGGGAGATTGGAAGGAAAAGACATATTGATGGTATACATGTCTGTCATACTAATGCTTTCTTGCTTCAAGTCTATGTTAATCACAGCAATACCAGCGTTAGCTGGGGACCAGGTAAGCATGTATTCTGTTGTAGTATTCCTTCACACGGAAAAAAAAACCCAGGCACTCTACAGAGTCCTAATGTGAACCTCCTCCCTCTATTGTAAACTGACCTCCTATTGCAAACTTTACAACACTGCACCATATCTGTTGTTGATTATGACAGTGAGAGAAAATCCCTTCCAGATGCTCATTTTCCTGTAATTTTAGATTTTATTATTATTTCCAGATAAAAGAAAGAGAGGCATTGAAACCACTATATACAAGTTATTTTTGGTTTTGGATTCTTGGAGACACGGCAGCAATCATATTTTGTAGCAGCGTAGGACCTGTCGGCTTCTCCTATGTTGCTAATGAAATCTCTCATCAAGCAAAAGACCTTCAAGCTGAATTCCGCAATATGTTTGTATACATTGCTGGTATGACCTTGGTAGCATCAACACTTAGCACATTGGTGATGTTTTCAGGTAAGTTGGATGATCAACCATTACTTTGTCAATCACATGACATGTACAGAAATCTTTTTGCGATCACTTTACTGCGCTTCACATCACAAATGCAAGCATAAAATTGTTGAACAATGTTGCTCCAACACAAGCATCTAAATTGAAAGAAATTGTTATCTGTTTTAGTCATTTACTCCAGGTCTGTGAGAGAACCTCGATCGGATACAAGTGTCATCGTGGACACTTTTGGTATTTGGAAACAAGCCTTGAAAAGAAGAGAGTGAGTAGACCTGTTTGGATGTACTATTTTTTCAATTGGCTGATCAAAGCACCTTTTAGGTTCTGCATTGTCAGCTCTCTGACGAGCCTAGATCAAGTTTGACCCAATTTGCCTGCATTTGTAGCCGGAGTTAGCAGCAATCAGAGACTTGCTCTGCTGACAAACCCAGCTTTTGTAGGAACTTCATTTGAACACATTATAAGTAAGTGATGTATTGTTTTGCTTGGATCGCAGACATCAACAACTCTAGTCTCACAAATCGTTAGGAATTTGCAAAAAATGAACCGCATCGTAATCCTTGCTCACAGATTCTTACATGGAAAATATATGATTAAGCAGAATCTCCCAAACAGAATCCAGGCTGCTTAGCCTATATCTTCATTAAATCTATCGAGCAAGGCAAGCTGCCAGCTGAATGGAAGAATCCAAATGCTAAGCATATACAAAAAGTTAAGTAAGCACAGCTCAAACAACTACCGCCCGATTTCACTCACAAGCATCTCCGGCAAACTACTAAAGCATATTTTTCTCTTACCTCAATGATTACCAAGATAGCTGGAGTTCCTCTATAGGAGAGGGGCGACTAATACGCCATTTCCGGGTTAACCCCCAATTAGTTAGAAAAAACATACCGTAAATTGCTGGAGGACACCGTGGGCGGTGCATGTACGTTACAGGAGGAAATTCGGCCTCGATATTTTAGAAAAGGCGGAAAATGTTGCACCAAAGGAGAGGAGTTTATTACGGAACTCCCTTTCGCCAAATACACAGCCCAATAAAGTATCAGTTTTTTTCAATATAACTTAAGTAGGCATCTGATTTCCACCTGGCGTGAACATGTATCTGAGCTGCGGTCCATCCTCCTCTCTTTCTAACCCAAGAAGCCCCTCCATGACGGAAACAGTGCGGTCTGAGCTTTCACTTAACCCTGCTCGACCATACTATAATATTTTCCTAAACTCCTGGGCGGAAATATCAAAGAGTGGCGACTCAGGAGTTTATGCCCAAACAAATCCAGGTATTGCTGTAGCAACAGCACTGGTTTCAAGGGTACGCCTGAGTTGTCAACAAGTTCCACCCCAGCCTCTGTCTTAGAGTGTTTGAACGACCTCAGAGTTAAATGACAAGAGGTTTTATCCTGTGACCAATGCACATCTCCGAACAGAAGGGCATGGGAGCTAGCTGTGGTGCAAAACTCTGATGGTCGAAGAAGCCCGTAAAAAGTTACTGCCTTCATGCAGCGAAATTGGCACGGAACTCTAGTAGCAAGTATTTCAGCTGCCCTGTTAAGTCTGAACAGATGACCGGAAGACACTGCAGTTTTTGTGCCTGCTGTAGACTCATTCCTAACCCCTTCAGCATCATCTTGAGTCTGTCTGAGTCCAGGGTTACTTTTAGGTCTAACTTGCGAAAAGAATGGAGCAGGGCGGAGATGTGAGTCAGTACTGTGCTGTAAAGAAAGCCCTCATTCTTCAGATGTGCAATCCACAATTTCACAGAAGATTTACAGGCTTCTTTCTGGTAAGAAAGGCCCATGCCATCACATAACTTGAATTTGTTGAAATAGTTTTCATAAATCTTTGCAGACGCCGGGCATACTGACGCACCGATCAGTCTGTCCAATTCATCTTCAAATTCTACAAAAAGAAGAAGAAAGAATTGAATGTATCATTAAAAATGTACAGATACCTAATTTATAAAGTGGAGATGAAAATGATTTTACTCTCGCCGCGGGTGAAGAAATGCCCTGCTGACAAGGGATGACTAATACGTCATTGCGATAACTGTCTGTTAGATCCATGTAATGAAACCCGAGTTGATTGGGTTGATATGGTGGGGGATGACTATTGGATCTGATCTCATAGCAGGATATGTATGCGGCCCGAAATTTCTCTATTTTGTCTCCTGATAAAAGATTTGGACCGATATTATGCACACCTTTCACATGGAATGCGGTGAGGTGAATATTCCAGTTCAGGCAGAGCTTTGCAATGTGGCGAAGCATGCTACAAAGAGCAGGTTCCTTATTGTATAGCTTGTTGGTAACGGCCACCAGGGCCATATTTTCGGTGGACACTCGAATGGAACAGTTGGCCACACATTTCTGAAGCAACAGGAGAGCAATCACTATGGGGTGCAGTTCCAGCACTGCTATTCGGTTGGAATGAGATAATATGGGACTTAATGCACATTTGCGATAATGCGCAAAGCCCGTTTTTGCAACAAAAATAATCTATTGAGGGCATTATTGCAGGACAAGTTGCCAATGATATGGATACCATATATAAGGTGACAATAGATAAACTGGAAGTTAAATGTGCGGGCACTTGCTATGTCCAGGAAGTATTACAAATTTTGAAGTAGGTAAACATTCCGTTGTACCTTTTTATATACATACTCTAGATCAGGGGTGCCCAACCTTTTCTCTCGCATGAACCATTTCAAAAATCAATTAAACCAAATGAGCTGACCACGTCGCGTGTAGACAACATGGAAACAGTCAGTGATATATATGTATCATATTCATTCATGTATAAGTGTTGGCAAAAATTCCAATTTTTCAGGCAATTTCTGGTCATATAAGGCGCCCTGGAGTTTTGTAAGCATATTAAGCATTTTGCAAATTTTTGTAAGCATTTTGGAAAATTTAGGTTGGCAAGTCTGCAAGAAGACAACTCTACACACATATTACAATGCAGGCACCCAGTACAATGAACTTGTATACACTATACATACATTTAATGTACATTGTACATGCATGAATTGAATGCATGAAATTCGCGCCAAAAAGCGCATGAAATTTGCAAATATTAAAATGAGCCACCCAAAAAGCCAAAATGAGCCGAGGTGGCTCATGAGCCATAGGTTGGGCACCCCTGCTCTAGATGATCCTGCCATGAAAGTGAGTCATTCAACACAAAACCCAGAAGCCTTGTAGTTCTCTGTCTGTTTAGTTTTTCATGCCCTATGTACAGTTCCAGGTCATAAAGCGTATCTGAGATATTGAGTAGCATGTAATGAGATTTCTGTACATTTATAACCATCCGGTTACGATTGCACCAATCCAAAATGCCACTTAAATCTTCAGATGCCTTTGCCTTTAGTTGCTGAAGGTGTTTATTAGATGACAGGAACACTGTATCATCAGCATATGCATAAAAATGATGATGAGTCTGATTTTGATGAAGTTAATAAATCATTTATGAAGATGAGAAACAAAGTTGGTGCTAGGATTGAACCTTGAGGGACCCCTATTTTGATAGGCAATCTACAAGATTCAATATTATTGAGTTTAACAAACTGCCTTCTGTCTGTCAGAAAGATGTCAAGAAGTTTTAACATATTTCCTCCGATGCCGCAAGCCTTCAACTTATTGTGTAGTAAAACATGCGATACTCATTCAAATGCCTTTTTAAAATCCAGAAAAAGTAATGTCATAACATGTCCATTAATTTTCTCCACCAAAGAGTCTGAGATAATTTTAAATAAACTTTCTGAACAAGAATGGCCTTTTCTAAATCCACATTGAAGCTCATGGATGATTTTGTTCTTAGTGAGATATTCTTGCGTATGGTGATTTATGTGTTTCTCAAATATTTTATATATATCCCCAGATTTATGTATGGGTGAAACTCGAGCTAGTTTCCATGTTGAAGGGAACTGTCCTTTGCTTAAAACCCTGTTAAACATATCGGTGACAATATCCACAATCTGAGGCCAAACAAGCTTCAACATCTTCACTGTAATTCTGTCAGGTCCTGTACTTTCACTATCAGGAATGTGGAACAATATTCTTGTACATGTGAAAGGGGTGAATTGTGGTATGTCTCTCAAGTTATGTTCGGATACGGGAAATGTCATCTCATCCGTTACAACAAGGTTCTTTGTGATTGATTTTGCAATGGATGTGAAATGGCTGTAAAATTGATCTATACTCAAATTTGTCGCAGGGAAAGTCTCCTTCTTTTTATTCTTTAATACATCCCAAACAGGTATTGTATTACCTTTAGACTCTTTAATAGTATTAGAAACAGCTCTTTTCTTCTTTTGTCTGATCATATTAGTGACATAATCTCGCTGTTTTTTATATCCTTCCCAATCACCGTTTTATTGATCTCTGATTTTGATGTTCATTTTTACCTCATCATCCAACCATTTTGGAAGATTATGCATTCTTACAAAACAAGTCTTCTCAAACACGAGTTTTGATATAAATGATGATTCAAATGGCTATAGAACTTCTCAAACATTGAGTCTATTGATCTTTCATATAGCACGTAACCAAAATTTTCCCTTGAGAATGTGTTAAAAATGTTTTCAGGTGTTGCAAATGAATAATCCAAAAATGTTACCTTGCATCTTTGTTTAGATATTTTAACATTTCTATCAATCTCTCTTGAAGCTACTATCATGAAATGATCACTCAGTGAATATTTGATGACACCAGATTTAGCAATATTGTCACTTTTACTTGAATAGATGTGGTCAATTAGTGTCCTTGATGAATTAGTTATGCGAGTTGGTTCAGATATAAGTTGCTTCAACATTAGTGGAGAGGTAACATTATCTAACCACCTGTTTTTCGAAGCTGGATTCAGCAAATCAATATTGAAATCACCAAATATTATAATTTCATTGTTCAAACCATAACAACGCTCGACAAACTCTGAAAAGTCTGTGTTCCATGATGCTTTTGATTGGGGAGGTCTATATAAACCAAAAAACTCTTTTGGCTTCTGGGTCTGACCTTGACTGTTATACTCTCATCCATGTAAAGATCTAAATTTTCCAGATGTTCAATGACCAGTGAATCATGGACATAGCAGAGTAATCCCCCAGCATTGTTACAGAGCCTATCCCTTCTTATCACCGTATATCCTGGTACCTCATATAGGCAGCTGTCATCATTTTCATTCAAAAATGTTTCAGCCAAACACAGTATACTAAATTTGTGATCACTAAGAATTAAACGAACCTCTTCCAGTTTGCTTGCCAATCCACGGATATTAAGATATGAGCTATGAAAATTTGTTGCCATCATAGAAGTTTTTCAAAATGGCATTTAAGTTTATGTGAGTCTATAATCATACCTTGACTGAGGACCTTGTTGTATTGGTTCTGAGTGTCAAACTTTACTTTAAAGATGCACATTTTCTTTTCCCCTTTGTAAATCCCTATAGCTGAAGAGTTTGGGAAATTCTGTGATATCTCTTTTATTACAAGTTCATCATCAGCATTGATAGGAATGTCTCTCAGCATGCCAGTGTTGACTTTTGCTGATTCTGGATTGATTGTCTTTCTTACTTGCGAATTTTCAAATAGTAATGTATTCCAAGTGTTTATCAACTTGGTCACTGTCTTTTCATCGTGAAGATGCAGCATAATTTTTGGAGATTCTGTCTTGAAATTGTAGGTAGTTATGTTATGATGGTTGGGCCGAATTCACGGTTAATCTCACGTCTGATGTTGTCTTGATTATAGCTTTGGTAGGCTTTTGATGACTTGTTGATACTTATTACGATGCAGTGCTTGGGGTTGAAGTTGTTCGGGCGAGCAGTTTTTCTAATAGATGGCATGTGATCTGGTGCGTTGGATGTAGTTGCCGGTGAAATTGGTGCTGGTGTGTTTTGATGTGTTGTTGATGAAGGAATATTTCTGTGGAGTTGTCTACTGCTGCTTGCAACTGATGACCATTGTTGTGTGGTGTTAAGAGTTTGAGTTGGAAGATATGTTTGTTGTACAGTATTTTTGGAATTTGATGGACATTCCTTTGTACTAGGGCTCTCAGAAAAAGCACTAGTAAGTTTATCCAATTTAACCTGCATGCTGTCCATGTTCTCCTGCATGCTGTCCGTCTTCTCCATCATAACAGAAAGCACGCCATGCAGAGTTCTGCATGACGCACATCCGGGACTCTCCCCACAATCTCTGTCCCTAGAATGACTGGGAGCGCTGTCGACGAATGGAGCAGAAATCTCCATTGTCTCAGACAGAGAACACTGAGAAGACTCTGGCAGTGAAACTGCAGATCCCCCTAGAGCACCTTGTGTGCTTTGTTGTTGAGTTGTACTGCTGTTGGCATTGGTTTGTTTTATTTTTATCGGTTCCATTGCATTTGAGCATGAGGAACGGACTTTCTCGTTCAAATTGGCAATTGTTTCTGGCTGAAATTCACCTACCAGCTTAGAGTAGTGACTAATAAATACATCCACATCTTTGATAGCATTCACCAGTATTCTAGAGGTGGTATGGTAGAAGTTTGCAGTATAAAGGCGTCTATCCGATTTCTTCTTCTTTTTAACGGTGAATATGGTGGCTGTTGTGTTTTTGTCCTTATCTTTATTCATTTTCTTAGTTACATAAAGATATTGCTCCTGAATTGATGTCTGAAATATAGATCTGACAAGCTCAAAAACAGCTGTGCTGCAGTCAACGACAATTTGGATGTTTCCCGGATTACCTTTTATGGTGATAGACTCATCAGTGGTAGTAGAGTCGATTTTCTTTTGTAATACCTTCAACTTGTTGAGCGAATAGGTGAAGATATTATCCTCAGCATCATCCTCATCAGGATCATTACTGGAAATGAGTTTTCCCTTCTTGCCTTTGTTCATTTTGGGTGAAAATTACCCAGATTTATTGTCAATTTTTCTGGAGCTCAGATTTTTTCTGGAGTCAGATGGATGAGCTGACTGGAGTTTGTATCTTATACCTCTCAAAATCTAAAAATAAAGGTTAACTTTATGCAGTTTGCTAGACACATAAATGTGAACAAACCCCCCTCCCCCATCCCGAG
The DNA here is from genome assembly GCA_914767715.1 of Membranipora membranacea. Taxonomy (NCBI): domain Eukaryota; kingdom Metazoa; phylum Bryozoa; class Gymnolaemata; order Cheilostomatida; family Membraniporidae; genus Membranipora; species Membranipora membranacea. Next base: position 25,196,194 of record OU612069.1, read on the forward strand.
GAGGCTGATTATTACGGCATTATTGACATCACCATGCACAGTTAAGAAATATTTTGTTTAGAGCATCTGTAGTCTGGGTGTTGAGCCCTATAACACACCTTGCATTTATGGGCGAAGCGGCAACTATGTCCAAACTTACAACCCTCATGCAAATTAAATTTGTGACACAGCTTCCTTTTATGGGAGAGCTTGGCCCCCAATCTATCCTGGTCGCTGGTCTTTTTGGTGTCTTTCTTTGGTGGCTGCTGGATGTTGTTTGCAAGCTCTGTAAGGTGCTCCCCCAAGACTATATATGCATGTTGGGCAATCAGTTTCCCAAACTGGAAGTCTTACTCGACTGCCTCTTTCTCTGGAGCATGCATTCTTTTTACAACTTTTAGATGGCGTAGCATGCCCTGAGCCTCACCAGGAAAGAATTCCAGAGTTAAGCTCATATATATGATATATGCATCTAACCATTTGTAAACGACCAAGTTCCCTGTGTCTTCCACTTCCTTGAAGTAGCCTCACTCAAGGTGAATTTCTTCCTTGGTTTCTGCCCACGAGGATGAGCAAGAAGGCTTTTAAAGTCCACGAACTTACCCAGTTGGACCTTTTCTCGGATCTTCCCCTCTCTGATGGGAAGATGGACATACAGACCAAAGGCCTGATCCTCTTGTTATTCGCCTGCACCTGCACCGGAACCACGTTCTCCACTTCTGTATTGTCAAGGCCAGGCAGGGTGGTGTAGTGGTTAGGAATCGAACTTCTCAATCTGAGAATGCAGGTTCGAATCCTGGTCGCTATCCATTCTGCTGAAGGAGGTGAGCTCCGATCAATGGCCTAGCTTGCCCACCCTTACATTGTACAAGGGTGCGCTAATTAAATGAGTCATATCATGTATCATCAGTCTTGTGTTTCATGTATCTTATGTATCTTGTATCATGTATCATCAATCTTATATGTATCTGTATCTGTATCATTATATTCATGTAAAGTTTGCTGGTGAGCAGGTAAATAAAAAAGTGATTACTGATTACTCAAAGCAGCTCGAGTTGAGATACCGCCTCATCCCCCGAGTTTCTCTGCTCCATTATGGATGCGAACTCCCTGGCTCTCAAATTGCGCTGTTGGTTGGTCCTTGGCTACTGTGAAGTTATGACGAAAGTCTGGGCCCTGTGCTGGTGCACCATTTGCGGTCCTAGGTGACCAATCCTGTCAGCCAGTTGCGTTGCAGACATGCCACTGTCGAGGTCGTTGCCTCCAAGCATCAGGATAACCACATCCGCATATGTTGCCGAGTTGGCTTTCATCTCTCCCCATCTTATGCCGGCCCCTCTTCTCACCGCAAATCTAAGCGAAACCCCACTCAGGTGGGGTAGGACCTCTTGCTGGTGTCCAACCAGTCCTGATACATGGGAGTGAGGACAGAACAATTCTGGAAATAAAAAGAACAATTGTAAGCAAACAGGCACCACCATTCTTTAAGTGTTAATTCTCGCACCTACCCAGCTATATAATCCATAAGTGCATGAACGAGAATGAAAGCAATTACTTATTCGTTAAATTATGAATTTGTTACATTATTTAAAGTGTATATTACTATACTACCCTGATCTCCCTCCCCACAGCCAGATAATCCAAAAAGCATTAACTCTGGTTCCCCAGCAGGATGAAGTGGGGGCGTTTATAGTAAGCAGATTATCCCACAGGTAATGGTCACCTCAAAGCCGTTGGTCAACTCTTAAAGAAGTGCTTCCCTGTGTTGTATAACTCCAGAGCCCTTCGGGGTATGCAGATAGCTTGATAATCACAACTCAAAACTTAGCACATACCCAATTGTTTTATATGCAAAACCAAACTAGCAAAATCCAAAAAAACCAATTGATATCACCTCTCAGAGAGTTATCACCTCATATTCATGAGGGTCACAATTTAATAACAAAATGTTACATTAACCTGGATCATTCCCTTAAATCACCTCGCAGAGGGTTATAACCTCATGTTCATGGGGGTCACAAATTAAAAATGGTACTCTAGTCCTGGGAGACATCAAATACCATGGCCTATATCACCTCTCTGAGGGTTTTCACCTCCTATTTAAGAGGGTCACAAAGGTAATCAAAACAGATTGGTATCTAAATCCCATGAAATACTTAAACCATCCCATAGACTTAATAATCAAATTTAGCCTCCGCAGGGTAATGAGCAATAGATACTCACAGTTGATCACTGTGAAGCATCTCATGATATAAGAATAACAAAAATATTGATAATACAAAAACTGACTATCCAGTGCTGAATGACTCTTGAGGGTCAGTGCTTGCAATAGCAGTCGTAGCATACACGAGTGACAAGTTACTCACCAGAATACCTTTGGGAAATCTGTCTTTAAACCGTACACCTCAGTCAGAATACATTGTAATGGATGGTTGAGTAATAGGCAGTGAAAAGTTATCCACAGTAACTGACAGTTGAGCTAAGCTCATTTAAATAAGATTTCTTATTAAACGATTGCATTTACTTAGGCTTAGCGCAGTACCACGGCTTACCAGGACGTACCTCTCAACTGGAGGTGCCATTTCCTGGTTCGAATGGTTAGGCAAACGACTTCTTGGAGCCATTGGAACAGATTAAGTTAAGTAAATGAATATAGAATCAATCAAATGTTGTGAAAATATGACTTGTCTCTTCAGCTATTTAGAATAAATGGGACGAGAAAAACCCGCAAACTGACGAAATAATTAAATTTGCATAACTCGTTATGAGGTGCGCCGTGGTACAGGATAATGCTTAAGGTAAGATAAGATAGCTACAATATATGAGTTAAACGTACTGTGTTATTAAATAACTGAGCCTTGTCACATTGCTCAAGAAAAAATGAGTTCTTTAGGTGTAAAAAACTTTGTATATCCTTCAAAATCTGCTGGAAAAGATCGACGACTGGCTACATGATAGGCAGCATTTGTTCAGGAAAGGACCCTGTTGTGAAACCCAGATATGTGCTACCCTGCATGAGATCATAGGGGCAACAGACAAGAATTCAACTGTGCGCACTGCAGTACTGCCGAAGGAATTCGATAGAGTTTCCGTTCACTACTGATGTAAGAGTTGACAAAGGTCCTTGGTGTTAAGAGCTAGCTAATTGAATGGGTTCACAAGTTCTTGTGTGATACATTCCCAACTGTAGTGCAAGATCCAAATCTAAATCTCAATACCTGCCGGTGAAATTTGGAGCTCTGCAAGTCTAAGTACGGGCCCTGGATTGTTCCTGATAAATATCAACAACGTTCCAGACTATGTTGATTGCTCTGCTGGCCTATTCACTGCTGATACTCTAATCTAATGTAGCAAACTGAACACAATGCAGATGAATGGAGATTTGAAGCCAATGTGAAGTCACACAACACTTGCCTTCCATTCCCTAAGAACGATCCCTAACTATACCATGGATAATGAGGTACTGGAACAAACAGAATATTGCAGGTACTAGGGAGTCAAACTTGAAGTTCACCAATCACATCACGGACAAAATTAACGAAGCAAGAAAACAGTAGGAACGATCAGGAGAGCATAATACTGGGCCTCAGAGAGAGCAATATCTCCTTGTCTTTCGCACATGAGGATGTCGAGGCACTAGAGCTAGTCCAGAATGTAATAATGAAAATTATATGTCGCCTGAAAGGAGGGAGATGGGAAACAGACGCCAAGGAGAAATTTGAACTACAGCTGCTGAATGTAAGATGGCAAAGCTCAAAGGTAAAGGGCCTTTTGAAAATCATGCGTCATATGATGAAATCATGTACCAAACTTAATAAACTATACAAATTAGATCACAGTACAGAGATAAGCTATGCTCAAAAGCTTTAAGTGGAAACTGTTATTACAACAGTGTTCTCCCCATACAATGCAAGCGGAAATGACTGACTAGCCAATGCCAAATACTGGATGGGTCTTTGTACCCAATATGCACACAAATGCCCCACCCATGGGATAGTAAACTGAAACAATGTCCCACTGTCAAATCCAAGACTGAAAAAATGAGGCGTGCCCTTACGCTCCCCTAGGCGGTCTAACGTGATGTCATCACTGATGTCATCATTGATGTTATCATTGATGTAAGTTGATGTGTAGTTGATGTAAGTTGATGTACATGCGTGGGTTCTCAAAACCAATTCCCAGTATAAAACCCCTGGTAGCAACTGACATGCACACTGCAACGCTCTTAAAATCTTCTCTGTCCTAAGAACGTTCAAGACTCTTCTGTACTTTGCAACAGCCAAAATATTGAGCTGAGGATAATTGTACTTTCAGCCAACTAAAGAAAGGAGAAGCCTTTCTATCAACTGCTGCACACAAAAATGGTGGAGATTTTCCAGAGCAGGCAGTTAATGAGTGGGAGCATTTTGGGAAGTACTTCCTAGTTATACTCTGTATTCTGCCACTTTCTTACAGCTTATGGCTTCCAACAGATTATGTAAGTAACGGGTCACTGTACCGAATTTTGACTCACTGTTGTTTCTCACTCAAACTGTTAGCCACCACTACATTCTATCTTGGATCAGCCTTACTCCTTACCTTTAAAACTGTTAATACTGAATTCTGGAAAAGATATCTAAGATACACCTGATCAGTAATTATCATAACATTTAAGTTCATAGGGTGATTCCACTATCGGTTCTCTGTCCCCTCATCAGACACCATCTTAGTTTTGTGACCTTTCCAAATACAACTCATTGATTTTGATTGCTGGTTGAAATCTTATCTCTGCCCACGCTTTTGAAAGTTGATGTTTGAAAACATGATGCTTGGAACAGTAACTTTCATAATGTAATATTTCTCACATAAAAGTAGCTTCTGATATAACAGTTTGGCATCAATCTAAGTTCTAATTCGGCCTATTATCGATTATTGCTTTGGGAGTATATTTTAATGGCTACTGGAAAAACATTAATTCCTGATAAAGTCTTCTGAGTTCTGGCTGTTTCTTAAAAGAATCCGATCTTACGGATTCCGTTGTGGTGAAAAATTTGTCATCCGAACAGCTTTTCTCAATCGTATTTTCCTGCAGGATCTATCTCCTACATCAAAGCAGAATTGTACGGTTCCGGAGCATAATAATGTTACTGACAAGGATGGGGTAAGTGTTTGTGTTTTCTCATATGGATCCGTTATTATGTAGACAGACAGCACATATATTGATAGATTTTTGTGTTACACAGAATGTCAAGGCTACCTCATTCACTGTAAATACTGATATTAATATAAAGTTTCAGAGTCAATGTGCAAAATATAAAATCCACAATTTTTCTTTGTTAATGATAAGAATTTATCCTGCTTAACTTTTGGTTCTCTGACAAGCCGAGGCATACAACATCAGCAGATAGAAGACTTATTTTCTTTCTACCTTAGATAATCATCAATGTGATCCAGCAAAGCACAAGTTTGGTGGTCATACCAGCAATATATGCATTCTCTTACATACTTCGCCGCAAATATGGTATAGCAATCAATTTACTCCATCGAATTGTGGCCGGTCTATGCTGTATGATAATCACTCAGATTTGCTTCGTCTCACAAAAAGGTGAGATTTCATTGAATGTGTGATATTTTGCATATTTTTAATGTGTAGTTAACAAGGTATTTAAAGGCAAAGCTGGTTTATGATATCACTTGCTATTGAAAGTTTACATTAATATTTTCAGGGCACGTCGGCTTTTCTAAAGCAAACTTTGTCTTCCAAGGAATAAGTAATGCTTTCACCTTTACCGCAAGTAAGATATGCCGTGTATTTAACTTTTTTTGTGCCGGAGTTATCATTTCTGAATCCCCTTTCCGAATTTCCCTCCCTCCCGCCCCCCCCTCCCTCCCTCCCTCCCTCCCTCCTTCCCTCCCTCAGTTGGTAAGAGCGCCTGCCCTCTAACGCGCTATCATTGGAGGTCCCGGGTTCGAATCCCTCTGCGGTCTACTGACTTCTGGGCACATGACGCATGACGCCCCAGTTGTGCTCCGACCTGCTTGCAAACTGAGAGCAACTTGGCGCCGAATACGGCGGCCGCGCCCTTAAGGCATTGATATTTCTCAGTCCTCGGACAGAGACAACACTTGCAATTTTAACCCACATTTGTTCATACTGGTATGATCCTGTATCATCTAGCTCACGAGGATTCTAATGAGTCTCCTCTGCTAACATCCAGATATAGTCCAGATCTCTGTCCTTCGCTAATCCATTTTACCTGCTGTCCGGATCGATTATACTAATATCCTGTTTTGCTACAAGTTCAAATTCATTTGATTTATGCTTGGAGGTTTTATTTATGGTTATTGCAACCAGCACTTCTGGGATTGAACATATATCAAACTTGCAAACATATGTACACTGTGCTTATTTCTATGACAATTGAGAGCCGGATGAAAATCACTTAGCTATGACTTTGCTGAACTCTTTCAGAACCAGGGTAAATGAAGCTGCCTTGTCTTGGTCTGTGAATTTCAAACATATAACGTGTTGGCATTACGTTTTATTGTTATTCTTCAGGTTATGAGTTGGCCATTATATCAGCTCCGAGATCAATGCAGGCCACAGCTATGGGAGTTTTTTTTACTATGTATGGTCTTCCAAACTTGGTACGGCTTGCTGTTAACCGAAGTCACTGTGCGACTTTCACGAATGCTTATTACTATGTTGGAATCGGCATTGATATATTATCTATTGTATCATTGATAATCATTCACAAACGCTGGCACATTTTTAATTAGATGGTACTTCCAATGCGTCACCAACTTTATCCCAGGGACCCGACTAAGAGGCATGCGTGCTCGAAATACACTGATATTTTCTCTGAAACCGTCGGTAATTTGGTTATATTAGGGCTAAAAAGGTTCATTTTTTATCTGATGACCTTCTTGTGCTGTGTTAATGCGTATTATATGTGACTTGGTGTCATATGGTGCTGTGCCGGTGCTACTGAAAACTGTTGATTAATTATATCCCCCTATTCTTTTATGCATTATGGCATTATCGATTATTATGATAATTATCAGTAAATAAAATATTCAGAAAACGTATAGATATTTCACAAAGTATATAAATGCTCTGGAATATATTTGTTTCTGGGCTTCAATTTTCACCATTTATACCTTGTTTGTGACCCCTCGCCAAAATTATTTTATTCACCAATATGATCAATTACATCCATGACTACAAGCTAAGAAAGTATTAGATTTTATAGTTTATATCTTGCCTGGACCTTGTACCAACCATTAAAACATAAAGAAAATCAAGAAAAGGCAATAAAATGAGTTTGGCTATTAGCTCAAACACAGAGAGCACAATTCATCACCTTAAAACACACAGTTCTACCAAACATACTTTTTAATGCCCTTTTAAATTGTCGGCTCTTCCCCATCATAGGTGTGGCAAAAGTCCTCATGCCACGCCCACACAAATTATATCCTTTATACATGTGCTCATCAAAATTGTGAGCACAAGCGGCAAGTGCTATGTATTCATCTTTTACAACGTGTTTTTATTCAAGTGATGTATTAGGCTACTAGATAAATTTTAATCAGCTTACAGAGCTTGATTTCAGTTCATTGTTTAACTTTTATGAGCAAATCAAATTTTGCTACCATGTTCTAAGCTTTTCTTTTAAAAGGAAACAAAAATTGAAGATTTATTCTAAGCATTATATTTTAGTAAGCATTGCACAATATAATAATATACACTTGATTTGCTATTCTCTGCCCCTTCCGGGCCAATGAGAATATGCTTACATTAAGATCTATGATAGATGTTACAGCACATCTATTTACTACACCCTTGTACAAGGTAGGGGTGGGCAAGCTAGGGTAATGTATGAAAAGGTCACATTCATTAGCAGCATGGGTGGTGACTGGTATTCAGACCCGCAACGCTTGAATCCTAACCACTACCCAACCCTGTCAGTAAGCTATTTTGTATCAGCATGTTTTTCATCGTCAACAGTTATCTCTCTGAGCCAATTATATTATGATAAGATACACAATGACATTCGATTGGCAAGTGTATATACATATCATGTGTCATGTGAACCATTGTTATATTGGTACCTAGGAAAAAGGATCATAGGACCTATCGAAAATAAATAATCAGATAGTGATCATTATTGAATACCATACTGAATTTGTTTGGAGATACACAGAATTGATGAATCCATGGAAAAGGGATACAAAGGATCGATAACTGCTGTTAATCATTGTATTGTCCCAAACAAAGTTTCCGTTCTAGCAACTAAACGGTATAACAGTAGACAGAAACTCTATGATTCATCATCGAAAATTGATACCATTTCAATTTCCATAGGATTGAGATAAAACCCATTTATTCCGACTAATCCGATGCCAATATAGTAGTATGGCTGGGTGAAAGTAGCTACACTATAAGTGATACTAGGATTCTTACATCTATTGTCAATGTTCTCTATTCTAGATTCTTGCAGCATTCCAACAGTGATATATGCATCAAACGAACAATCACTCGGCATTACATACAACTATTGGAAAACAGCCCAACTCAGTTCATTAAAATTATTGGCTGCATTCGGTGATTATCTCCTCCTGACCAAACTTTGAAATTCACTCAAGGGAAGGGTTTTTATCATTGGTGAATAAAAACCACATAAATTTATGTATTATACCAATCTAAACCCAATGAGCCACAATAATATTAAAAAATATTATTCCTTAAAGAAATCTACAAAAAAACTGCCGTTACTAACCAAGCAATGTATCACAGACCTACTTCCAAATAGTCCGATCTCTTCAAAAAAAATTTCAGTTATTTAGAATAGGGCTCTCCCGATGTGCCGACTTTCGCAACATTGTAAGTTGCACGCAAGCAAAATGTAACATGTATATGTATATGTTTTTTTAAAAGTATGCCTGGTGTATGCTTACGATCGCGCAAAACACCTGAAACCTTAGCCTTTGATATACGCTCTTTGTGTTAACAAAGCCCCTTCTATAACTAGCGTTCAATTCAATCAATGTAAGAGGCACAATAATCCTGTGTCCCAAAGTGAACAAGTACAAATTTAATCTGCTACATGTAGCCTCATACTGTTAATTCCAAAGATTATAGATTGTTAATATTACATTTTACAAAATATTCTGATCATAAAATATATTATCGATGGTGCTGATTCGAATTCAGTAATTTAATAGGAAATCTCATCATCATCATCATCATCAACATCAAATGTGGAAATAAGTCTTAGGCACAATTGGTCTTTGTTGGTTTTCCATCTTATCTCAATGTTTAATATCTCAAAAAGATTTTTTGTTCATATGTAGTTTAGTTGTAATTCCCATGTGTATATATGTTTTATCACCTTTGTCAAACATCTGATCGTCGAGAAAGTGCTTGAGTTTTATACTATTCAATTGCATTGCTCCACAACCAATAGAGCCTCCTGAGCCAAGCTACTAGAAGTGCATGGCAAGCTAGTGTAGCCATGACAATAAGGGTTATTATTGTCATTTTTATAATCTCATATGTCACATGCCCCCACAATATACTGACCCTCTGGGTTCGGAAAGATATCCTTTCTAATTTTGGGATGGCTTATTTAGTCAACACAAACAGGTATGCATCTTTCAATTTAGAAATTATCGCTGAAACAGATTATATTTTATTAGCTTCGATTATTTAATGCAGAAAGCGTGCGGTCAAGAATGAGATGGATTTAGGAGTTGGTGGCATACGTTAAGAGTGTCAGTCGCTCAGTGCGCATGCGTTGGAGGTCATGGGTTTGGTTAGCCAATAGAGAGGAATGGGTTTCTCTTTGATTATAAATTTTTGCAAGAAACTAATCTATGAATACTTAATTGTATCTACCTATTATGCTGAATTGAAGGTTACCAAAATGTGTGCATATCTTGGTACGGAGCATGAGGATTCATAAGTTAAAATAGAGATGGGAGCTGGACAGTGTATAACACAGCGCACTTCATTATGCTAGCAATTTCAATTGTAAGCAGAGGCTCTACACACAGCAATCATCTCATAAAGTGTTATCATGTGTTGCCTTTCATAATATCATGTGTAATTGCGTGGCTAATTAAAATTGTTTTTTTAAAACAGGCGCATGAACTATTGTTTGGTGAGAATATCAAGTCAACATAATCTCATAATTGTGTTGGTTTGTGTTGCCGCAGTGTCTCTCTGTTTAGTCCTAAAATCAAATGATTTACCATGCTAATGCTCTCATATTTACAGGTAGGCATACTAGTAGTGATTTCTTGCCTAAGGCTTACAAAACGATGGCAAATAATTTAGGCCAGCAAAATATAATTTTGAATATGATTATGGGCTAAGGCCCCTGTAACTCCTCGCTCTCTGTATGGCATCACAGCCATTAACACAGTGAGCAATATCCTCATGACAGTAGATACCATAGTAATAAATTTCATACTGTGATTTATCTGGATACCCAACTAACCATATTGACTTCAAGCAGTTGATGGCATATGGCCAAGGAGCTATTGGTGAGTGCATTTGGAAAATTTCTAACTCAAATTAAGCTGCAAAACAAAATCCCTCATGCCTTTTCTGGTGTTTACCTGATCATAATCAAATAGTAACTAGAAATAAAATATGCCTTCACAATAACAATACTACTACTATGAGGGCTTTTTTGAGGGAAGGATTTAGGATTTAAACGTGACACTTATTTTTGCTCAAATCAGAAGCACTGCCCAATCTATTCTTAAATGTTTTGCTTGATAGACAGTAATTTATCTTTGTAACAACCCTAATAAGCTTCAATAATTTTTAATCGACATTGTTTCCTCGATCTATCCATATTTGAAATGTGATAGTGTCTTGCCTTCTTGTGTATTTCTAAGGATTAGACTATTTTATAATTGTTTGATGGGTATCCCTCGCTCAAATTTTATTCACCTCACTGGATAAGATGGGTTGATTCAAGTACCGGTAGTTGAAATCTGCGACCTCATTTAATCTACCCACTCAAAAACTTTGAGACAGTCCAGCAATATTAAAACCAGTAGAATTGAACTTGGATTGGAAATAGTGAATCAAATATCTATCACTATCTATTCTATTGCTATCTTGCATGTATAAGGGTTTATGGAGAGTTATTTAACCAGATTGACACAATTGATTGTTCTGCTTGATTTCTGATATTTGGAGACATTCAATTTTGATCCTAGATTCTTCTTCTGTAAAGAATTCTCTCATTTAAGTTTTTATGTTGAGCCGGATACAAGGACGGGATTTAATAAATTAGGCAAAGTGGGATAACTTCTAATTCATAATAAGTAAAACATTGTATGAAAATGAGAAGATAACTTGAAGCCAAAATACTTTTAATGAACTGAGAAGTGATCAATATTTAGAGGATTTTTAACTCTCCAACATCCACCGAATGTTATGCAGTAGTTTTCTTAAAAACTGGAAGCGGAGGCAACAATAGGGTTGGGTGAGGTATGATAACCTGATACATGCCCTTTTAAGACAGTGAAGTTATATCAGACTTATCGCTTCCAGAACACTGAACAATATAAAGTCATGAGGTAATTAATTCACCAACGCTAAATGAAGGAACCTTTGGTAGCATGATCTTTTTCCTGTAATCGTTCTTCAAATCAAGATTATCAATCTGATATCACATCATTCCCACTAGCTACGGCATAGTCAGCAAAATTCGAGGTCAATCATACAGAAGCTGACTTGCCAACCTAAATTTTCCAAAATGCTTACAAAAATTTGCAAAATGCTTAAAATGCTTACCAAACTCCAGGGTGCCATATATGACCAGACAATGCCTCAACAAACTTTTCGACGAACGTAGCCACCTCTCAGTAGCGTTGGAATGCAAATTGCACAACACAAAATTTTTAACCTGAATAATCATCATCATAATGGCAACCTTGGTAGTGTCCAGCAACCTCTTCCCAATCTGCTTGGCAAATTCTGTCTATATAAAGCTCTCGTCGTAGACCTCTTTACATCATATTTTATGAAAACCTTGTTTTATGTTTACAGAGTCTGCAAGGGTTACCAACGGACAGCATCCGACCTATCATCCAATTCCGCATCTTATGCATATGGGTTGTAAAACATGTTGTATTTATGATATGCGATCGTGCTTAGTCTGCATATATTGGTGTGGCAACTCACCATCAAATGAACAAGTTTTATCAATATTAAAAAAGAATCACTAGTGCTATGACAAATTACACTCCAAAATAAAAAGTTTTGGCTATACCGTAAAATAAATAATTTTACAACGGAGTCTTTTACAATGAGTCTAATAAACACTGGGGCAGGAGATCTGAGTTATCCCACCCCAACAAGGAGGTGGGCAACATGGCTTCTCTCAATGAAGAAAAGTTTAAAGTCGACTCATGTAAGCAGGGAGAATGAATTCCGTTCTCCCTGATGTAAGACTTGAACAGGTAGAAAGTTCACATCAAATCGACATGACGGTTTTCTGAAGCCAATACCAGAGTTTTAGACTATTAATCATCAATGACAAGATTATGCAAGTAAGCTGAAGCATAGTAAACACTAAAGATGTGTTTTTGATTTCCTAAAATAGATAAACAGGCGTTCTGAAAACCATAATAATAATAATAATAATAATAATAAAGTTCATTTGTGAAACACTTAATAAAATTGCAGAGCAAAAATTTCTAAGCGTTATTACATTAAAACCAATAAAATAAAGGTGAAATTAAACGGATAAAATATGTGCATGAGGATAAAATTAAAACATAATTCTGATACTGCTATGTAAATCTATAAAATAAAATCTAATTACTTAAAGTACAACCTAATTAAATACGTTTAAGTAGCGGACTTAAGTCAGAGGCTGGGAATTCCAGAGGGTTACAAGTGATGATGGTAGGGATTTTCCACCGACTGTGGTCATGCGAGAGGTGAGATGGGATGCGAGGATGATTTTTGAGCTGCTTCTAGTGACACGGCGAGGTTCAGGAATGTAGAATTGATTGATGAAATAAGATGGCGTATCAGGAGAGTTATGATAGATCTTGTACGCAAAAAGTAGAATTTTAAATTGAGCTCTGGCTTTGATAGGAAGCCAGTGGAGTGACTTTAGTGCAGCGGTGGCGGAGTCGAATCGCCGTGCACCAATGAGTTATTTTGCGCAGCTGTTTTGGATAATTTGATTTTTATTGCAGGCAAAGTCTGGGAGGGTGAAATAGATGGAGTTGCAGAAATCGATGCGAGATGTGATGAAACAATGAATGAGTGTGGCAAAATGATGTGACGGTATGAATTGTCTGATAGCCTTTAATCTGCGTAGTTGGAAAAAACAGGACTTTCTTAATTCTCTAATATGACTATCAAGTGTCAACTTGGAATCCATAACAACACCTAGGTTGCTTACTTTCAATTGCGGCATGATAACTGTGCAGCCATCTAGTTTCAACGGAGAGTATAAGCTGGGATCACATTTGCGGGAAAAGGGAATGAACATGGTTTTATCTGGGTTCAGTTTTAGGTGGTTGGTCTTCATGAAAGAGCTGATGGTGGAAAAAGCTTTACTAATTCTTCGTCGAGTGGTGGCCTCATTATTAAGTGCGTCATGAGTATCATCAAAGCTAACCCAAAATTGTGTGTCATCAGCGTAAATAGGGCAAGAGATACCTAGGCTCCTGAGAAGAGGAGGTAAGAGGGACATAATACAGTTAAACAGAACTGGCCCAAGCACGCTTCCTTGCGGCACACCCACATTTAGTGGCTTAGGTTCCGATAAGTCATTTTCTATCCTAACTTGGAAACTACGAGATTCTAAGTATGAATAAAACCACTTTAACACATTGCCTCCAAGATTGAAATGTGATTTTAACAATGATAACAGATGAGTATGAGAAATAGTGTCGAAAGCCGCTGAAAAATCAATAAGCACTAAAAACACAGACCTCCCTCTATCAAGCTCATGAAGAATAGACGAATACATGAATGAATGAATGAGTACAGCTAGCGTTTTGCGTTTAAAACTCAATTAGTGTCAAATAAGCGCTCATAAACGCTTTATGTGTACAGGTTGGCATGTATGCAGAAGTTCAGATTACTAACAGTAACCGCTGGTAACTTACTGACCTGAGTTTGGCATGAAGACTAGAAGCACTCCAATAAGCACCGACAGATAAGCTACAATGGTCATAGTGTAATACTTCATTCCTTTCAATGACTATAGATTTCAGTTTGTTGATAATACAAAAGAAGTATTATCCCTGTATGGCACCTTCACAAAACCTAGTATCAACTCAGACTGAATATTCTTACTTCTTACATTTTGTGTATATTGAGTTTTCTTTGGCACAGGCAGCTGTGGCTAAAACTTGATATCCATACAGGTCATGTCGTGATAGCGAATACGGACGCATTAATGATGATTGGCACACAGAGTGATCCAACAATAAACAAAGGACCTGTAAGGACAACACTTTCCTTTCCTGTTTTAGCAAAAGCGATATGTAGTAGTCTGTGAAGTGTAGTGGTACAACAACTTTGAAATTCTCAAATGTTGGATATATCATTATGAAGTGATTTATTCATGTATTTGAAGTTAACATAATTTTATTAGGGAAGGACAGGTATAAGTGATACAGAGATACAATTGCAGGTAAAAACGGTCAGATACAGGTAGATGCAGGCAGAATAATAATCAAATTCCAAGTCAAACATTTGGTCTAACAAAGGACTATGATGCAATAGAAAAAACAACTTTTGTATTGTCTACAATGGTTGAACAGTGTTTTCCAATTTAATACCCCTAACAATAATAATGAATTTGGGATTTAAATCCAGGCCTTGTGAAATTTTGTGAACTCTCATTGTTGCACTTGTTAGTAGATGGTTATTAATGAGTTTTGCATATTTTGCATGGTCTTTCAATACCTAGTATTTAGGAGTAGGACAGATGATTAATTTGAGACAACAGAGCACTAGGGATAAGTGAGGAACACTCCCCAGCTTCATGGGTCATCCAAAATCGAGTCATAGGAGGGGAAGACCGTCAAAAAGCCACACTGCCATGTCTTGTACCTCAAAGGTGCATGGAGTGCTTTAAAATTGTATTGTATCTGTTTCCTCTAAATTTTCCTGTGTGATTTCTGCTTTCCAGTAATCACAATTCTATATCAGAAAATCATCGAATAGAGGGACGGTAAAAAAAGTTGGATGGCACAGAGCTAATGACTATATTTTGCTTGCCATCAAATTCTGCTTGAATATACCACAGCCAATGAAGGTGACTGTGTTTGATAGCATAAGATGGTGACTGTGGCTTATAGCATCACTGAAATTAAAATGGGGAGTTTAAATGCTGTTTCTCCAGCTAATGATATTTTCATATACGGAACTGTAAAAGTGAAAGCGACTGATTTCAACCTTTGCATTTGATAAACGTCTATACGATGTCACAAGCAATGTTTGATGACAACCCTTTCCATCAGATCATGATGAATTTACATGATTCCTCAATTTCCAATGGTAGAGATATAAACAAACTGTATGTTTGTGACATCATAAAACTTATAGCCGAGCACCAGTGAACACATCCAGCAGTTTGAATTGGGAAGCAGTGATGCATTATCACGCACCTTGGTCGGCTCCCACCATGGCTATGATCAATTGTTATTGGCAGGCGAACAATGCCTGAATAATAGTAATAGGGAATAAGAAGATTCCCGACGTCACCAGGCTGCATCCATCTCCTCTCGACCTAATTTGGTGCAGACTGCCATCTACAAGGTATAATAGCGACAAATATGAGATCAGTCACAACGGGTACCACTGACACAAAGCCATGACATCTTAATGCTGACAGGGACCTGGCTGAATAACAGCAAGGAAGGAAAAAATCTACGATATGAAAAACTACCAAACTATACCCTCTCCACATCGCATTGTAGTAACAGCCGAACTGGGGGAGGAGTAGCCATCTACTCTTAATCCAGCCTGACAACAAAATTGATATCACCATATACCAGTTCTACAGTCTCTTCACTGTGGATCAAATTACAGCGAGACAATAGCATGCCTGCTATCATATATGCAATAATTTACTATCCTGGTGGATTTACCAAGCAGAGGATAACTGAAGTAATAGACCATATCCATGACACGACAACATCGTGCCTCGAGAAATGCTCCAACACAGAAACTCCAATACACAGGGATTTTACCAACATTGACATCACCGAAATCAACCAAAAATTTGAACTAGATCAGCTGATTACATTTCCCAGCAAAGGTAATGCTACCCTTGACCTCATGACCAATGTAACTGAGTACAAACAAGCAACCATCAGCAATCAGCGCCAATAGGAGCTAACGACTACTGTGTGATAGAAATAGCTGCATCCACCGAGCTAGGATGAAAATACATGAATGAAGCATGGTCACTCACAAAGCGAAATAACTCATCACACGAGATCTACACAAAGATACCTGGTCGGAAGTGAACACCACTATTGACAGCAATTTTAAAGTAGAGCGCTATCAAAACACCATTAGCAAAATAATTACAAAGCACTGTCCTAAAAGAAATGTGAAGGTGAAAGCGGAGAAACCCCTTTTCGAGAATCCCGAAGAATTTAAGCTAGGAAGAATATATCGCAAAGGGAGACCAGGATGGAAGATAAACAAATAAAAATCTCAGAAGAGAGTTGACTAAACAATGCCACACCTACTCAGCACTGACTTTTTGATTGTGGATTAGCAAACACAAAACCAAAATCTTGTTAAAGCCATTGAAACACATTGTTATATTAATGCTGCACTCCTGTTGTGAGACGAAATGAGTTGTCCCCTCCCGGAAAGAGGGTCCACAATTCCAAAAGTCACCTAACAGCTAATTACACTAATTAGGCGGCTATTATGGCAAACTCCTGATGTGACAAGCTTTCAAGCAGTTGTTTCCCTTTGTCTCATACCCTCTACCATCTATGCAATATTATTAAAGACGCTCGATGGAGGTATTGGTGCATATGGCCACAGCCTTCTATGCCGGCTTAGTCCTATCTGGGCTGCGTCCCTGCTGCCACATAACCAAACTATATAGATATGTACAGTATGTTAACAGCTCGGCCTATTGGCTAAGATCAAAGTGTCACTGCCAATGGCTGATTAGTGCTTGTTTCAGTTTCTGGCAGCTTGCTGCACACTTACGATTAGGAGGTCCACCATAGCCTCACCTCTAGGATGCATTCTAGTTTACAAGGATGTATCACACTCTCAGTACGAGGACTCCGGGCAATTTGCTTCCCTCTTTAGGGGCAGCCCACCCTCTGTTTTGTCATAAACAGGGTATGCTAACAGCTCAGTCCTCTTAGATGGTACCAGGGTATCACATAATCGATGAAAACAGCTTGCATCAGTACATGGAAATTGAAGGATGGTATAAAGATTTATACAGTATGCGCATAGTGCAATCTCTATTAGACCACCTTCGGGCTGGCAGATACTGCGGTACCTCATAGCTGATAAGCAGCTGCCATCAGTACATTGACATATACCAGCCGATCCACACCGAGCATCCGTTATACTCCACCTTCAGGAGGAGAGGATACTAGGTTATCATACATAGAAGATTCGATTACCGCAGTTCCGCATCAGGAAATCGCTATACCACCTCAGGGTCGGTTTTACGGTACCATATTAGCAGGATTACCATAAGCAGTTCAGCACCAAGCAATCTCTATATTGATACCTTTTCATCCTAAGTAGCAGAATTGTTTACAGCGGTCAGGACCCAGCGCTCTCAGTCTCTGTGCCACCTCAGGAGTGAATAATATCATTTATATAGAGCTTTAACACACACTACGCTAGCCAGAGTTGTCACTCTAGGATAAGCAGGTGGAATTGCTATCTCTTCCTTTGATCCAATGTGAGATATATATTGGAATCACTATGCACATAGGGCCTATTGTCTAGTAGAATCCTATTTACATATTAAGTGTTTGCTTCTCTTTTTCAGTTAAAGAGGACCAAGAAGACCAGAGAACCTACCACGAAGTATCAGACAACGCAGATTACCATTGCGAGCAGACATATACATATTATATTATTTTGTTATGGCAATGTTGATTCCAATATGCTGTTGCGCAACCAGGGAGGCTGCCAACTCTTCATTGTTTCAGTGCAAAAATGTTCGCCCCATCACTCTCATGCTTATACTCTAAGCCAAACCAGTGCAGGGAGGTTTGCTTTCCACCAACTCATCGGCACAAAGTCGCTATCGTCAAGGCACCCGCCCCTCGTGCCAATCGTTCACTACTCAAATTCACCAAATTGAGCATAGTACAACTTATACACAAGTCAGAGAGATGACTTGTTTGCGCTACAGCCAGTGGGCTGACTGTGATTTCATGTCTCGCTCTGCCTGCCTTTCATGCGAGGGCCAAGCTTTCAATCCTATGTTTGTAAAACCTTAGATCTAACTCAGACTCACTTTGATTTTTCACCCTGCAGAGATTAAACTACTTTAATTTGAGTATCAAAGGCATAATCTTGCTTAGCCTTCTACCACAAGCAGTTTGCTCATCATCACTTAATCCCCTCATTCTAGTCCTTCCAAGGATTATAAAAAAAGGAATTAAATGCTGGCCAACTCCACAAAACAAAGTGAGTGTGTTAAACCCCAGCTTACAAGTAATAGGATTACTTAGCTTTTGTCTTCACACAGTGCTGTGCCCAAATCCATGCAGATGCGCTTTCTGCCCCATGTACTATGTACTGTACTGTGAAGAATCTGGTTGGCAAAGTGTCATGAGTTCACCAAGCTGAAACGATACAGAAACTGGCGCTGATGATCATCTATCCTGAGGTTTTGGCTTTTAGGTTTACGTTTTACTTACCTTAGCTAGGTGTGTTTTTCCATTTGCCGCGTAATAGAATAATTAATCAATTAGTAATTATTTGCCAGGTTACATAGAGTAAAAACCACATCATCAGGCTGAGTACAGACATTGCAATAGCGATTCTGCTGGAACCCTGACCTTTAAATACGTACGGGGAATCAACTCGGACTACATGTCTCACCGTTCAATAATCGATCATTGGAAAGCAAGGTGGCATGGCTTCAAAAGAACCGCAGTGGCTGGCAGTTTTAAATAGGCTAGCATTATTTAAAAGGGAATTTGGTTAAAGTCCCTTGACTTTCTTTGCGACATTATGTTGATTCTGTTGGAACTACAAGCTTAAAATAGATTCGGGGGAGACAACTCCCACTACATATATATACTTTTTTTATTGGCATCAAAAGTCATCTCATTCGAAATGTTTTGCACTCAGTGCCAGAAAACAATTTTTTTTATAACAAAAAAAGAGAAACAGAAGGGAAATAATATCATCAATGATGTTGGTCAAGTCGATAATATATGGTTGAAAAGTAAAGTTTTGAATGAACTGAACTTCTCTTTAGATCTCAAATGTAACGGTAAAGAATTGTATGTAGCAGAAACTTTGTATCTTAGATTGTCTGTATGATATAAAAGTATATGTTTATCACGAAAATTGAACTTGGTAGTGTTTTTAAATCCTCTATATATAAATGGAGGTGTTAAAAAATTGTTTATCTTATGCGCAAAAAGTGAAGTGAAATAACAAACAAGCTTAGGAAGAGGTAGGAGTTGTAATGATTGTGTAATGGATTCGGTTGAAATGAGATAATACGGGATGTAATGCACATTGGCGATAATGCGTAAAGCCCGTTTTTGCAACAAAAATAATCTATTGAGGGCATTATTGCAGGACAAGTTGCCAATGATATGGATACCATATATAAGGTGACAATAGATAAACTGGAAGTAAAATGTGCGGGCACTTGCTATATCCAAGAAGTATCTCAAATTTTGAAGTAGGTAAACATTCCGTTGTACCTTTTTATTTACATACTCTAGATGATCCTGCCATGAAAGCGAGTCATTCAACACAAAACCCAGAAGCCTTGTAGTTCTCTGTTTGTTTAGTTTTTCATGCCCTATGTACAGTTCCAGGTCATGAAGCGGATCTGAGATATTAAGTAGCATGTAATGAGATTTCTGAACATTTATAACCATCCGGTTACGATTGCACCAATCCAAAATGCCACTTAAATCTTCAGATGCCTTTGCCTTTAGTTGCTGAAGGTTTTTATTAGATGACAGGAACACTGTATCATCAGCATATGCATATGATGATGAGTCTGATTTTGATGAAGTTAATAAATCATTTATGAAGATGAGAAACAAAGTTGGTGCTAGGATTGAACCTTGAGGGACCCCTATTGTGATAGGCAATCTACAAGATTCAATATTATTGAGTTTAACAAACTGCCTTCTGTCTGTCAGAAAGGTGTCAAGAAGTTTTAACACATTTCCTCCGATGCCGCAAGCCTTCAACTTATTGTGTAGTAAAACATGGGATACACAGTCAAATGCCTTTTTAAAATCCAGAAAAAGTAATGTCATAACATTTCCATTAATTTTCTCCACCAAAGAGTCTGAAATAATTTTAAATAAACTGTCTGAACAAGAATGGCCTTTTCTAAATCCACATTGAAGCTCATGGATGATTTTGTTCTTAGTGAGTTATTCTTGCAGATGGTGATTTATGTGTTTCTCAAATATTTTTGAAAGAACAGGCAAGACTGAAATTGGCCTATAATTTGATGGGTTATTTATCTCCCCAGATTTATGTATTGGTGAAACTCGAGCTAGTTTCCATGTTGAAGGGAACTGTCCTTTGCTTAAAACCCTGTTAAACATATCAGTGACAATATCCACAATATAAGGCCAAACAAGCTTCAACATCTTCACTGTAATTCTGTCAGGTCCTGTACTTTTACTATCAGGAATGTGGAACAATATTCTTGTACATGTGAAAGGGGTGAATTGTGGTATGTCTGTCAAATTATGTTTGGATACGGGAAATGTCATCTCATCTGTTACAACAAGGTTCTTTGTGATTGATTTTGCAATGGATGTGAAATGGCTGTTAAATTGATCTGCACTCAAATTTGTCGCAGGGAAAGTCTCCTTCTTTTTATTCTTTAATACATCCCAAACAGGTTTTGTATTACCTTTAGACTCTTTAATAGTATTAGAAATAGCTCTTTTCTTCTTTTGTCTGATCATATTAGTGACATAATTTCGCTGTTTTTTATATCCTTCCCAATCACCGTTTTGTTTGAGTTGATCTCTGATTTTGATATTCATTTTTACCTCATCATCCAACTATTTTGGAAGATTATGCGTTCTTACAAAACGAGTCTTCTCAAACACGAGTTTTGATATAAGATGATTCAAATGGCTATAGAACTTCTCAAACATTGAGTCTATTGATCTTTCATACAGTACGTAACCAAAATTTTCCCTTGAGAATGTGTTAAAAATGTTTTCAGGTGTTGCAAATGAATAATCCAAAAATGTTACCTTACATCTTTGTTTAGATATTTTAACATTTCTATCAATCTCTCTTGAAGCTACTATCATGAAATGATCACTCAGTGAATATTTGATGACACCAGATTTAGCAATATTGTCACTTTTACTTGAATAGATGTGGTCAATTAGTGTCCTTGATGAATTAGTTATGCGAGTGGGTTCAGATATAAGTTGATTCAACAGTAGTGGAGAGGTAACATTATCTAACCACCTGTTTTTCGAAGTTGGATTCAGCAAATCAATATTGAAATCACCAAATATTATAATTTCATCGTTCAAACCATAACAACGCTCGATAAGGTGCAATCATTAATTTTCTCCCTGCACGCCTTGCAGGCGGTGCAGGGGCAGCAAGATTGGATGGGAGAAACATGTCTCTCTATTAAATAATCTAGAAAAAGACAGCATGAGAAACGGCGGAGCTTCAAAAGAACAGCAGTGGCTGGAAGTTTTAGATGGGCTAGCGCCGTTTGAAAAGGAATTGGGTTTTAAGTCCATGGACGTAAACCAGTTCCTGTCTACATTCGCCTTACTTTTTTTAATGCGTAAACAATAACTGTAAATATAACTTCATGTTGTTGCGACGTCGATTGTTTGTCACTTCTTCTAATCATGCCACGTTGTACTAGGTGCAATCATTAATTTTCTCCCTGCACGCCTTGCAGGCGGTGCAGGGGCAGCAAGATTGGATGGGAGAAACATTTTTCTGAGTATCATTTTATAACGGTACAACACTGCAACATTTTTATATTGTACAGTATTTTAATATTTTTATTATGAGCTCAACAGACGTTTTTATTTCTCAACCACTTGGCCGATACGGAATAAATTATCCTTATCCTTATCCTTAACGCAGCAACGCCAACAAGAAGGTATTCATCCATAGTATATTCCAAAGACAAGTTTAACTTTGTAAACCTCTACATTCTACCAGCTATTTCTTATCTAAAATGGGTGAGTTAAACTTTAAAAACCTGTGTAATATGTAACATTGACTTGTGGTTGACATGCACCTTTCATTCCCCAGGCTTACCCTTACATATATTTGCCAGTATCATAAATATGTGCAATCTTGACTTTGTGTGCATTTGGTTTTGATGTGATGTGTGATGTCGCATGTATTTTGACAATACCTTGCTATTTGCAGCCGATTCTCTCAAACGTTACCCAGGAAGTGCAGCACCGGGTGTACATAATGCTCGGCACCTAGCTGAGGCTGGTCCAACAAGGCCTAGGACAAGAACTGGGACAAGGCATGAGCTGATGTCAGCCTTGGAGGTGGCTGGGTCGTCCATTCTGGATGACTCCAACGAAGATGCAGACTACCCTGCCCTAACCAGGCGAACTCCGATCAATCTTCAGACTCTGAGACAGATATTTGTATATCTGTGTTCGTAAATCATATTCATTGCAACCTGTTTTTGGATAGAACTTTTTCTGTTTAAAGACTTTGTTTGAGGCTGCTCTTTTGTATCACATCTTATTCTCCATATATTATTCTATCATGTGAGCGATTTTCAGCTTTAGAATCCAAATATTGAGGAAGTTATGGCCTCTCAAACTTCCAAGGTGACGGCAATTTATCGGCAGTAAGAATCAGCTGGCAATCCCGGGTACGTCACTACTAACTAACCTAGTTGGTCCAAGTGGCGTGATGGTAGCGTCGTTGCCTAGAGGTATGGGGACCCACCCAGGTCTGAATTTTGATCATTATCTTATCTGTGTGATTATTAGTGTATTAACTAATAACTCATAATGTCTATGTCACATGTCTATGGTTGTGACATACCCCAGGGGAAACATCCGCTTATTCCCAATGCCGATTGAAGGCAATCACCATGGAAGTTTGAGAGGCCATAACTTTTTCAATATTTGGATTCTAAAGCTGAAAATCGCTCACATGAAAGAATAAAATATGGAGAATAAGATGTGATACAAAAGAGCAGCCTCAAACAAAGTCTTTAAGGCACTAATATTTATGTTCTTATGCAGCGGAGGAGGACACCCCGTCTGATCTGAACAGCGAAAAACAGGATGAGGCTCAACCAGCTCAGAGAGACGTCCGTCCTCGACGTGCGGCTCGGGAGCCTCTCCTTCCTAGAAAGGAGAGAACACCAGCATGGCGTACCTTCATGCAGCAAGGAAGACGGGTCTGTAGAGGTTTCTATCCATTAACCTGCAGGCTGTAGTAAGTTGATATATTATCATAATAAAACGAATCAGTGCTCAATGTCTTAAACTTCTGCGTTTGCAAGGAAACTTTTATTGCCCTCGCTCCTTATTTCTCGATCAAATCTTTTTCACAGGTGCAGACAGCAGCCCAACTTTGGGCGAGACCAGGAGATTCATACTCAGTTCTGGGGCATGACCAGCTAGTCAGTACGCCTACTCACTGATCGTAAAGGTCCGGTTCGGTATGCATATTACCGCCCCAACAAATACGGGTCTGCAAAACAATGTTCTGCAGCTAAGTTGATTGATAAAGTAACAGTTTGTGCAGTAATTAAGAACTGGTAATGGTTTCTCTCAACTTAAACTGTTCCAGAACATACTCACCCATTGTTTAAACTTCTTCTATGTTGTTGTAGGGTGTTCAAATACTCCGACCGTGCGTACTTTGTGTACTGCATGATGGAGGGAACCCCTGCAGACAGTCTCGTGGTGAAACAGGACACTAGGGGAACCGCCCCTGACCACAAAAACATCGACAAGGATCCAATCCGGAGTCACATACTCAGTCATCCTAAGGGGAATACCCCATGACAGGTTGGTAATTCACACTATTATTATTCTGTCTAGTCGAAAAAAACAGACAACCAAGTCCAACGAAAGAGACCTCTTTGAGAAACCTCCTTTATCGTTGCACACTGAAATCCGCACCGTGCTAGAGTAACCTCAATTCTTGTGTTTTAGGAGAGCTCACGCTCCAAGGGTCAGGTATGTGGCATTCGAGATATGTACAAGGATTACCGCCAGACGGACAGTTACCTACGAGAGCCCTGCAGCTATGAAATATTCAGGCTGCAACGCAGACATCTGCAAATCTCCAATGCTAAGTTAGGACACGAGGAGTGCGAGTATTGCCTTCTGACTACCGACCTGTAACAGAAGGCAATTCACAAGAACAAGGCCGAGAGGGCGAGGGCTGAATACAGACAGGACAAGTCAAGGCAGCATGATAATGATGAGGTGGTCTACACCTTAGACCATTAAAAGATCATGTGCCTACCTCGATGAGTTCATATTCAAACGTTCAAACATTGTTGGTAATCATGATAACAGCTGGTTGAAGTTATCCAACAGCGTGTGACTTTATAAATAAATGCAGTCTGTGTTTTGCAAAAGGCCGACAAAATTTCACCACACTCATGCGTCCGGAACTACTCAAAAGAGTCTGGCAAACTCAGCCGTCTGGGACGAGGGTACAGCAGGAAGGACAACAACCAAGTTAATTTCTGTGTTGTACATGATGAAACGCGATAGTCCCCTTAGGGGTAAGAAAAAACTTATAATCTACGCTGACAACTGCAGCTCGCAAAACAAGAACTGTTGCATTTTTGGCATGTTCTGGGCCCTTGTAAATGCCGCAGACAATAACATTTCAACGGTTACATTAAAATATTTTGAGGCTGGCCGTACTTTTATGGCCGCCGCCTCTGTACACGCTGTATGACCAGGTTCAACAACGTAATCCACCCCAACCATTTTTCTGAGTGTGTGGGGCGGGCCACCACTAACTCTATGGTTATTCGCATGGGCCCAGCAGATTTCTTTTGACTTTCCATACCCAGCCTCAATAAGAAAACCCAGCCACTCCTGATGGATTTGTGTGTGGTGGAGTTCTGGGCGGGCTCAAACAGTGCATGGGTGAAGAAGGATTTTGATGGGGAGTTTGAAAGGTTCGACTACATGCACAAATATCTGAAAACAACGGACTAACTCCGGCTGAGGTTCCAGGTCTGAGAGAGGGGAGAAGCGGTGACCCGCAAGACAAGTATAATGCTATCTTGCGGGATCTACTGCCTCCGATCTTTGAGGTAGAAAACAGCCGTCACTCCTGACGCTCTGAGCTCTACCGAAACCTGCACCAGGCTGACGGTGCAGCATACCTGGCTTCCAATGATGACCCAGATCCCGCCGAAGAGCACAGTTTAACCTTTGACTTCTCACTGTTGATCTCTTTTTATACGTGAACTGTTTGGATACCTTTGCAACAAAGCCTTTTATGTTTTATGTTGACTGTGTATAATTATATTATGTTCATTCTCCTGATATTTTTAAATTGAATTAATTTGAATGTTATGTTAATAAAACTTATTTGCTTACACACCTACAACAGCATCCTGCATCCGATTTTCCGTTAGCAAACTAATTCTGCTGGATTGTGATAGTTTAAATTGAAGCTATGTCTATGTTATTGAATGCAAAGATCAAGACAGACTGAAACATAAAACAAACGCCAGTTGAGTGAGTTCTGAGTTCATACTGATGATGAGACACATGTGAATAATTGATGTTGCTGTGCATAAAACTGACAACTCAGGAGACTAACACTGGTTTATGGTGGGTGCTGCTTGGGCACCGAGCAAAAAAACAGACAAGTCTGAGATTTATACGGGTTTTTGTCATGCAAACCCATCTATTTGAATTTGGTAAGTTAAATATACATCTATACTGGTTTTTGCATAGTTTATATATCATAGTCAGTTCTCCAATACAAATTACAAATCATCATGACAAAAAAAGAGATGAAAAGACAATAGAAGAACCAGTAGACAATAATGACAGCAAATTATTAATTAATCCATATAGTGTCTTAGGATCCTCCCAATCAATCATTTTACCACCTGCTATGTGGCTAGAGACTTTTTGAAGATTGAAAAGTCTCTTTTTTTTCTGAGGGAGGTGCAGTGGAATAAAAATTTCAAATCAAACAGTGCAAATAAGTTTCATCGGCCCGCCTTAAATTTTGGTTCCTTAAGAATTGATCAGAACAAAACCAAGCAGGCATAATAGGACAGTGTGTAGTTAAGTATATATATGTTTATGATCTACAGTTGCTTGGATATGTATTGAAAGCTACGACACCGAATTGAATTTATCAAAACTGTATATATAATATTAGTAAAGCGGTTGATCAAATTATTTAGCAGTCACTCAATCCTATACATCTGTTTGGCAAAGCATAAAAGCAATGTCTGTGCATTTTACTCCATTCTAGATGAACTGTCATACTGTAGTTATGATTATGAACTATGTTTGCATAGTTCTTGAACAACCATTGAAAGTTATCAGTGCGAAAAAAGGTTTATTTTCACATCACAACATAATGCCAACTAGAATATATTCCTGCAAATATGCTGCACCATTCAGCTACATGCATCTTCCGACTGCTCCATGTCCAATGGCCATGCAAAAATCTCCTTTATCCCAGTCCCGAAAGATATGAAGACACACATATATGTATATATATGAATAAATTTATTTATTTATATATATATATGATATACATATACATAATTCAGCGACCGACTGGGTTTTAAAATATTCTATGGAAAAGAAGACATTTTTATTCATTACAAATACAGGTCACCGGACCACAGATATCCTTTTTTACCCCATTGCCCTAACATGCCTCAAGAAAATTTCTTATCCTGAAACTACAACAAACTGCGGGAAGAGTGAAATGAACTTACATCTAACTATTTCTTAAAGCATAACCTGTATCAGCATATCACTGACACACAGGGTTATATTATTTTGTTTTTCATTAAATCAATTATGACTCTGATTATGTTCTTCACCCTTTTTCATTTTTGACTCCTGATTGAAAACACCCTTTGAAACGATTAAATCAGTCAATATATATATCAGTATATATATTATATTTATATATTATCTCAACAGATATTCTTCTGATGTGCAGAAATCACAAATTTCAAAATGAAGGGAGTGAAAATGAAACCTCAATCTACTGATGGTGAAGAAACATTTTGAGGAAAGTTAAGGTCATGGCTCACCTGGAACGCTAACTTTGTTCGATTTATTTCCCCATTGCTTTACATGCAAACTATGTTGACTTGTCACCTCAATAGGCCTGCTTCAGGTTCTTTCAATTCTTTAACCAGACCACTCAAAATGATGGTATGCTCCTGGTCTTCCATATTGGTGACTATGGGTTGAAAAACGGTTGTCAGAATTTTTTAGTGGCCTCATATATAAGACCATTGCATTTTGCACACATTTCCGGTCTAATTTACATTAGCCAATCCGTATGCATTGATCTTCCAAAAATGATTTTGCAAAAAGATTTTCAAACTTTAATTCAATAGATTTCCATTGCAAATACACCTGAAAATATTAACAGGGTTCAATATCACTGATAGCAGTGCTTTTGAATTGGCTGCACCCTCATTTGTCATCAGCATACTAATCATTTTATTTTGGAGGATGGGTGCAACAAGTTGACCTTCACCCAATAACAGGTGTATTACCATGGTGAAGAAACATTTTGAGGAAAGTTAAGGTCATGGCTCACCTGTAACGCTAACTTTGTTCGATTTAATTGATTTTTGAATCAAAATATAGGCAATTCTTTTTGTATGAATATTACAACCCTCAGATTAGTATAAGCAGCAATTTGGTGGCTGCTATGACAATTTAAAAACTTTATTTACCCCTTTTTAATGCAATGCAATCTTATATGAGGGGTCAAATACTAGGAGTATCTGACTCAGACGCCTCACCACCGTTAATTGGTATAAATGCGCAATGGCAACATCAGCTAAACATTATTTACTATTATTACAGTGCATGTCTAAACAAATGTCCACATGCCTAAATGTCTAACACCGGACTCGGTGATTAATATCAAGATAATGCAGTGACTTTACATTGTACATATTGATGTATGAGAACAGCATCTTTCTTTATATAAAAAACTTTGTGGCAGTGTAACAAAATTATAAAACTGAAAATATTCCTGATTGGAAATTGGTGAAAAAAGTCAAGGTGCATGTATCACTTATATTATCCCCTATATAAAACTGTCATAAAGATTAGTTTAAATGTTCATTTTTCTCTGTCTAAAACCATAGGGTCATAGCCAACAAACTCCGGGCGAAGCAGTTCATTAAAGCGATAGAGAGGGTGTGCCAAATTAGGCAGAAGAGCGTTGAAGAACAAAAATTTAAGCTTAGGAAGCACTGACTGCCAGAAAACAGCATCCAATAAAACAGTGACAACAACCATAGAAGCGTCATAGCCTCTAACAACAAAATGACACCATGTTGTTTTTGTAGCCATCATGGCTCCCTGTACTTGGTAGTAAAAGTTGTGGTCTTCCTTTGGTTTGTACTGGCCATCTTCAGTTACCGTGAGGCAAAATCCTTGCTGGGAAGTGATGGCATTTCGCACTGTCATTTTACTGTCAATTAGACTTTTAGGGTTCTTATATTCAACTATAAACTCATGGGGAATACCCGAGCTGCCTGGGTCACATGTCACAACACCATCAGGAGATGCCGCCAACTCTGGTGAGGTTGATATTGTAGTGAGTCCAGGATGAGAAATAGAAATGACACTAACCCCTTGATCTTTTAGGTACTGTTTATACTGTTGCTTACTGTCCTTCTCTGCATCAGGGCCATACTGGGTAGCCAAATAACCGTTAAAATTAGAGTAAGTTCAGCTTATTGTCAGTTCTCTAAATTAAGTTGACAAGCTTTGAGATGGTTGTATATTAGGCTGAAATAATTTTGTTGCTAGTGCAATGATTTTGCTATGGTGCCATACAAACTTCATGTTCCTAGTTTTGTCCTAGTTAGCACTTACCTTTACTATATGATTGCTGCATGAGATCTTTCTAACATAGCTCCCATATGAAACACAGGAGATGATGGCATCCGCAGTTGATGAGTCACAATCAGCCACATATTCTAAGTAATAACATTCGAACTCTGTAGGTGCTTTGTTGAATGATTGGACTATCCCATCAGCTTCCATACTGCCTTAAGATCCTGAGTGGTTTTTGGCACAGATATGGTTCGCTTTATTATATCTACAAGCTGAGCAGGTCTTGGTCTTAGAAACCACTTGAAGGGCCTTCTTAGTGAACTCCCCGACAACAACTGCAACTATACCAATCAAACTGCTGAATCCAGAAAAAAAATTGATTGAATGTAATAATGATCAATCTTATAAAACATTTTATGGCATTTTGATTGATGTTCCAACCTCTATTGACAAGTTTACAAGTGCCACCTGTTTCATGGAACAAATTGGAATATTACAACAACGAAAAACTGCTGAAACCTATCCGAAGCTGACCTGTCGATGAGCTATAAGAGTGTCCATGTCACCTCTTTCCCCAGCCACCATCAACCATCACTCTTATGTATGGGAGTCCCCTAAGGAATTGCCCGTTCTTCTTGGCATTATCAATTTCTTCTTTATGGGCGTCTGCTGCAGTTTTGAGAAATTCCCACTCTACATCAACTCCTACCTCTTCCTGCATAGTGGTAAATGTCTGGGGGCGGATCGCTAAAGTGGAAGAGAATAGAAACAATACTGATTTGTTCAAAATATTTTGACTGAATATGTGGGATTCCGGGTTATGGAGTCACCACATTAACTCTCCGCTACTGAGATCTGTGCTCACGAGCTCGGTATGATGATTCTCACTATATGACACTGACTTATTTACACAACGGGAATCTCATTTGTTCGAGGTTAAGCACTTGACTCAAGAGCATGCCTATTAATTCTTATCAAGTTTAACATTTAAACGCAATTCAACTTAACAATGCACGTCTTATTTCTACAAGTCATGCTCTCTAGTTAATGATGCCATGCATGCTGGCTTTAATTCATTTAACTCAATTAGATGAAGGTATAGGTAATCCAACCAAATGTTATACTGTGCCATTATTAAATAATAAGGCAAGTTCTATTTCCCTATAAATATCACTAACGTACAATAAATGAAAATATTATAATAATAACTCATAGAACTTTCATGTTTAAAAAAACTGACCTGTCTCCAAATGAAGTTGCAAACAAAGAGCGCTGCTTGACGACCAGAGGGTCGCCAAAACAAATCAAAATCAATTCAATTCAAATCAAATCAAATCAAATCATGCTTTCTATTGGTGAACCATGCTCTTATATAGCATGGTTCCAGACACATTAAAAAACTGCTGACGTCAATAAGCAAAAAAACAAGATTTAAACACAATTTTCAATTACCACAAAAAGAGGGTTGATCGGCCGCAAGAGTGGGTTGATCCAGGGTTGATCGGCCGCAAGTGTTGGTTGGTGTAAGTCAGGCATTATGCTAATTCTGAATTGTCTCTGCTGGTGCCACCTTTACTGCATTGTCATAGTTGTCACGGTTCTGGCGTTAGGGTGGCACCGGTATTAAGAATAGAATTTAGATTTGCATATAATTGCCTGTCCCTGATTCGAGGTGATATGCACTAGCTGGTAACTGCGTGTCCTCGAGTCGAGGTTGAGTGTACTGATGATGATGCTAGCTATAATATTGGATGTTCTTATTGCGTCTGATGTTGATATAGAAATTATCCTGTTTGCTGCTGTAAATGCGACATATGCACCCCCCTGGTTGCAATCGTCCTCGATTGCTATGACAATCCTTTGATCTGATGTTTGGATGCGACAAATATGCCTTTCTATCTCAGCAATAGGTGATTTATTACTGCGAATAGTTTTGCCTGAACTATTACTTGACTGAGTCAATTTTTTACTAAGATTTGCAATAATTAGGTAGTAGGGGCAAATATATAAGCAAATATTTATTTTCATGTAGCTGTCCCAATGGAAAACCATATCTTCCTAATAACTCTCAAATTTTAGACTTACATGATGAGCATCTGGTGATCATATTCCACTCATTGATCTTCTATTATAAAATATGTTTCAGGTATGAAAGTAAAATTTGAACTCACTTATGGGGTGCCCTTTGTAAAAATTTGACATGTCAATTAAAGCATTGCATATGTGATATGCCAAGTTTTATACATGGCATACCAACTTTTATATGTTGCATGTCATAATTTATATATTTATGCCCATTTTTCGATGTTATATGCCAATTCTAATATGTGTTGCATCATCATTTATATGCGATATGCTGACATTCATGCATGCTATTCCAACATTCGACCATGATATGCCACCTTTCATACATGATATGTAATAATGTGTGTGTGATACGTTGAAATTCATGCATGTCACATCAATATTCATGTTTGCTATGCCAAGATTTCTATTTTTGTTGAGTCATGTATCCCACTTGCTAGTTGTCTTCTCTCATTTATGTTATACCAACATTTATATGTGATATGTCAACACAAAAATTAATGTGGGATCAACAATTGTCAGCGAGTCAACATGACAGACAATGAAAAGTAATCCTCACTTAGCAGTAGCCTGTGCTCCCACTATAAAGATGATTACATGTATAATAGAGAGAACGTTAGGTGTGCATTTTCCTCGTTCAGTCTCAGCACGGATAATGTCATCCTTTCATCAATTTCCTGCAGTGCCAATCAACAACTCCTTGCTTTGATAAGGCCATGACAAATCACACTTTAGGTTTGTGTCAGGTCCCTTGTGGTCTTCCTCATTTACCCATGATTTTTGTGTCAATTTTAACACCTTCCTGGTCAGAGTCCAATATGGTTGGTGTGATAAATATTTAATTTTGTATTGAGTACTGTTACTTACTGAGTTACTGTACTGGTATGACTTTTTTTGTTGTTAACTCAGCTACCTAAAGTGTGACCACAGGCCCCCTGCAGCTCTGCCACGCTCCCTAGATGCCCACAGTCGGAGTTACAAAAGGCCCGTTTGTAACTCCACTGCGCTGTTTTTGCAATGGCCACCCCATAGACCTTATATACATATATATATTTTATTTATATTATTATTAGGTCTATGGGCCACCCTCATAGAATTAAATCTTTGCTACCCTAGCTCACTGATTACAAGATTGAATTGATTTATGGTAGTGTTTCCCAAAATCAGTGTGCTGCCCTAGGGAAAATATGTGTAGTTGGGTGCTGCTTGGAAAGCAACATTGAAGTGGGATCCAGACAGCACAGGCAGGCTTTATCCCCAGGGGGTTCACTTGACGAAAATGACCCACAAGGCTCAACAGGAAATCCACGTTTTAGGGGCACTTTATAAGCTCACAGGTGCTCTAGAGTGATTTAAAGAAATAGGGTGCTTTTTCCCAGGTGGACAGAGTATAATAGGTATGAATGTCAATCATCATTGTGCTGTCTCATAAGACTCACAAAAAGGGTACTGGTTTCATATAGGTTCAACATGAAAAGGGTACCTCCCTGAAATTCTTCCATAGAGTGCTATAGGGGTGTTTCTTGATTTCACTGATGAGCCTAGTGGGTACTTTTCTGGAGAGTGAACACCCTGGGGCTTTAGCTGGTCACAAAAGTAGAGTTTGCGCTGCAGGAGATAATGCAAAAGTCTACTTTGCCACCACGGGACTTGCAAAAAGAACGGATCCACCCAATGATTAGTTCATTGGTTCACTGGAAACGCACTTGCGCCTGTCCAATGGGGGCAAAGTAGACCCTTTGCACAATCTCCTGACGAGAAACAGCCTGCCTGAGCTAGGCAGGCTGCAGGCTTGCCAACTCTCTCTCACTTATTGGGTAAGTGGATGCCCCTTCAAACAACAGGATATGCTATGAGATGAGGCTATGATGAGTGTGAATGAGTGAGACTACTTATTTCCCAACTTTAAAAGAACAAGGTTCTCACACCTGATTTTATATACATGTATGTAAAAGAATGTTATATTACGTATGTCAATCGCCATCCAATTGAATTGCCCCAAATATCATTCCATTGCCCCCACCCCTTCAACCGAGGTTAGCAGGAGTGAACCCAAGGTGTCAAGGTCACAGGATACACTATAAAATACTATACTAATTATAGTTTATTGCCAGTGAGTTTGCTTTGGTTATGGTAGTCAATTCAACCCTTGTTGTCATCCGTTAATGTTCAACCAACACAACAGTGCAGCGCAGCTTTGCATGTTTGTTCTCTGCTGATCAAACCAACTGGGATCATTTTGTTAAGTCTACATGCATTATGCCTAGTAGATTATGCTTAACCAAGCCTTCAAAACACAGGATTATCACGGACAATCCTAGACAATGTGAACATCATCTTAGTACCATCTCAGACAAACCCTAATTGCTCGTCTTGGATGAATTTTAAACTGGGAACATGAGACTAAAACCATCTGGGATAAGCACACGAGATGATATTCTAATGTCAGCTGGGACAATGTGAACCGGGCTTTAGCCTCATAGGACTGTGTTGGTCATAGTGATCTTAATACTTATATTTCCAACACTATGAACAACGTAATTCTGGTGGTACTACAGAAGGTTGTTGTTGAGTCATAGACTACCATTAGCTTCTAGCGCATAAAAACCCTCCAGTGCTATGTGTATCAAAGGAAAACATCTACTTGAAACACCAGTATTATTTTATTAAACTCAAGGGGTGATCCTGAGACTACTACATGATTAACACGCTGTTGCATTGTTGCTACATTGGCGATAACATGTCGTAGCTATATTATGTTCGATTTGATGTGCAACCCAGTGATTAAAGGGACCGTGTTCTTACCATCACACTACGTGGTAGAACATGTCATGATAAATGTTGTAGCTGTTTAAAGGTTTTTCTCATATCAATAAGTACAAAAAAGAAAAGTACGAAAACTGCATTTCCATACATTACCACAAATCATGTGTATTTGTATGATGATTGTCATACTTCTTGTAACCACTCTTCCCAATTGGCTCAGTAGCTCGCACAGAGATCATTTGTAAAGAATCTTGACATTGAAGGATGCTCTACTTAGGTCATAAGTGTTCTCATCATTCTCATGACATCCAGTGCACCTTTACTCCAGTGTTACATCAAAAAAAAATATCAAGTGAGTCAATGAAGTACAGAATGTATAATCACATCCAATATCGCTCAGTTAGATCTATTTTATCATTTCATATCCGATCATACTCTTCATAGTAAAATAGCATTAATTAGATGATTGTTAGAGCAATGGATGACATCATTTATTTTGTAGTTCATTTTTGCCTTATGAAACCTTGTATGAACTTCAATTGGTGTATTCATCTATAGTTTTCTTCACACAAACACTTTCATTATCAAGCTCAAATTGAAATCACAAACTCAATGGTAAGGAGTCTGTAACTAAATTAGGTCTTGCGCTTACAAAGAATAATATATTACATTTTGTGGCTGTTTCATTTCAAATATTACATACACTCGCCATTATCCTTTGTGACAAATAACTAAAATTTATTTTTAATTTTTTTATGTTATTAAGATGAAACGCATTGAACATTCTTAGATGAAGACTTTTGTACACAATATACTCACTGGTTATTAGCCTCCACATTGAGCTATAACCATTCCCACAACAGTAAAGGATGGTGTATCTCCTACATTTTGTATTGATACTGGACCCAAAAGTACCTAAAATCTGTGACAGTGAATAATTTTAAAGTTTTGCCATCACATGAGAAACTTAGTTATCAGGAAAAGCAAAGTGATTTACAGCTCCTCATTCCTTCACGGTAACCTGACGTGAACATCATATTATATGACGTCCTGCAGCTGATCAATCTGATGAGTTGGAAGTGAACCTGGTCACTAACACCATAACCAAATAAAAAGCCAGTGTATAAATATTCTACTCCTATCAATAATTACATCTTGATTAGACAATAATGTCTTTGCATTGTCGACCAACATCTCTCACCTCACATCAAGCAATTTGGCAGTGGCAGTGGTGAGGTGTTTCATACCAAATTTATTTATCAGTTTGAGTTTTTTAGCAGAGCCAATTTTCTCATCATAATTGAACAATCCCCGCAAAATACATACTGCTATAAGCTGCATATTTTCTCTCCATACCCATACCCAGCACAGATCAATGCGTTTTGACACATCAGAGCACATCTGAACAACCAATTCACAATGGAGCAATAGCATTGAGTCACTGAGGTATTTAGTTGTTGATGAAGTATAGTCATTCAAAATAGCACTCAACCCTGGGATCACCAAACCCAAATAGCAGCAGTGAAATGATTTAACCTCAAAAACTATGATGACTTCTGTTGTGTATGGATCCAAAACACGAGAACAAACAAATAAAAAACTCCTGGCTAAATAGAACAAAACTCTCAATATATATGGCTTAGCGCTCGTGAATTGATTGGTCGATATATTTTATGTCTTCACACAAAGAAATTTTAGAATCAGAAGGACTCTAACTCATAATCAAAAGGTCTATTAGCATCAAATAGAAGTTATATTGATTCCAAGATAGTTCCCCCACTTCACCCTTAGAATTAATCAAATAAGAATCATATTTTAGAGTTAATTTGACTCTTTATTCACCTTTTGCCAGTTTCAAAAGACAGTTGATTATCTCAGAGTATCAAATCATAGCTGATGGTTTTCCAATTGGCAGGTCATTTTAGCGTCAAAATAATTAATTGCAAGGGTGAAGTAGGGGAACTATCTCAGAATCAAAACAACGCTATTTTTTCTGTGTGTAACTAGTGAACCAACTCTAGTATTACTTCGTGTGTACAATATCTAGATGATATCTGTCATTCACAGCACTGATATCAATCTGTGTATTTTTAATGACTGGACTGAATCCTGACTATATAAGGCCATATTAAATGCATTAGTACTACAATCTGCTGAGCTTCTGCATCTATCATGACCTGCTAATAATAACAAGCTCTATAAATCATGCTGTTATATGACAAACTGAATATGAGGCGGGCATACGGCGGCGTTGTGATGGTACTTATATTGATCATGAGTAGCAAATTTGCTGGTGAGTTATTCAGATCAAATTGGTTACTCATATCATTTGAAATTTCTGTTTAGACCTCAATTCAAAAACTGTGAATATGTTTATTCTGATGTCCTCTTATAGAAATTCAGAATAATGGTTTATAATTATAAATGAAAATCTCTTTCTTGTATTTCAGCTGCTGAGAAAATAGAGAAGGAAGTCTTCCTGAGTCAGTACATTGAGAAAGGCCTCAATGTTCAAACTACTATGTCACTGAAATCTAAGTTCAGATGTGCTCTGATGTGTCACAAGTCCATGATTTGCGCTGGGTTTGGTTATGAGGGAAATGTCTGCAGCTTATATCGGCCAGCGTGTACATCGGAGACGACGATTCCGAAAATCATGATGAAGAGCCTTGTTCGAGGCCCTAATGAGACAGGTAACTGCCAATGAATATCAATGCAAATTTCAAACTTGTAATAAATCTGAAGTTTTTCTATTAATTTCTCCTACAAAAAATAAACCAGACCAGCAGTATGGCACAGTTTCGTCTGAATGGAAATTGAAATGCTGTTCAATAAATTGATAGTGCAGCTTCGGTGATATTGTAATCCACATTGTTGAGCGTTGCAGTTGTATAGGTGTATAATAAATTTAACCTATTGACTTCATAATGAGGTAATTTCGTAATTAATATAATATGTACTTCTTGTCAGTGTACAATCATAAGAATTTTGTGCATGCAGTGTCAGAATTGATGACAAAAAAATAAGGTAGGGCCAAGGAGCAAACTTCACAAGTAGGAATTAGTTTAGCTATTGAGCTTATCTGTGTTGGTATTGAATCAAAAGTTGAAGCTATTTTGAGTCTCAAATGGATGTTGTGATAATGGAAAGGTTCTTTTGACTTCAAAAAGAGACATCGAACAAGAGAAGTTTTTTAGATATTGGAAATTAAATATTGGAGAGGCGTGCCAATTAAAAGAAATTATTGGTTGTCACCGGTTTAATAATGTCATATTCCCGGAGATGTCTATGGTGATTTATCACCCAATCAATGTGAAATTCATCAGGGATGAGCCACTGTCATGAACCATCAATATATTTAGTTTGCATAAACCTTACAGTTTTCCAAACAAGTTTAGTGTTGCTTTGTTTGTTTGTTTAGATCTGATAAAATTCTCTATCATGTTCTTAATCAAATAAGAAGCAAATTTGTGATGGGTCTTCATAGGCCCTCTCACGCGAGTATCAATGGGATTTTACTTCGAGTGAAAATATTGCATACATACAGTCCAAATATAGATCATCATTAAAGTGACAACCCAAAAACCATGGCATGTATATCTTTGGTAGTAGATTTCATTGAATTAAAAAACGAGTCGATTTTTATTTAAATTACTATGACTACTGGTTAATGGTCACTGGCTCCATATTTGATAACTCCACTCTCTGTTATGTTCTAACAGGGAATAGAGGTGCAAGCAGGGAAAATATCTTACTATATTAGAGCACTGTCTGTTGCTGCTTTGTTTTAAGATTGTAAAATTTCAATGTGCAGCGCAAATCTTCCAGACCTAGGATCTGAGGCCTGTAAATGAATGGGACTCTTAGTTCCCTTAGTTGAACTTGCCTTGGCTTTAACGCTACTTTCAAAATCTGACTGATGTTCAAACTGCACAGAAGTGTCTTTAATTGAAACATGACCAAGCCTGTCACCATAGAAATAATGTTTCCTCATCATTTGAAATAACATCAGTTTTTTATTGTAAAATATTTCTGCAACTGTGTCTGGAAATTGCCCTGTCGTCACAGTGTCATTAGCAGGTGCCGATGAATCACCCCCTAATATCATAATTTTTTGTATTCTCTTCACGGGCATTTAGCAAATTAATTCACTAACAGTTCATCCTAGATCTGTATTCAATATACATTTGATGATGTGGCCTCCGGAATGGTATTCACAGTCTTGGTGAGGCGATGAAAGGGAATATCTTTGTCTTTGATTGTCTAGATTGTTGGAGATGGTGTTGAAGAGATTTCATATAATCATTTATTTCCAGATATTCTGAAAGAGGAAAACATGTCACGGACCCAGTCCTCGTACCACCAGAACGATTCCTGCTCTGCTGAATGCTCAAACTTAAATCAGATGATCACAGAAGAAGAGATGAACCCGTGGACAGAGATACATCTCCCCTGTGTGTACTATGTCAGTGATGTCACACTCAGAATCAGCTCATATAAATGTAAGTTTCCAGGTATAAACAACTTACTGTGAGTCATGAGTAACAGGGTAAAGGTATCAAGTATAAGAGATAAAGATAGCACCAAATGCTATTCTTACAATGATAATTGTTTTATTACAAATTCTTTTATCCACATTTAGTGTATGGTAGGGATGTTTGTGATTTCAATCACATTTTTTAATTTAAAAAATCAGCTTTTCCTATCATAATAAAAAATCGCCCATGCGGTCGTGTGACCACTTTCTTGAGTATCAAGTTATGCTCAATGCAGTGGAACCCCTGCCATTACAGCCACTAGGTCATAAGAGAAATTGTAGGCTGTGCTATTGCGCTAGCCCTGGGGACAGTAGCCTTTGTTTTCGAGAAGATCGAATGGTCGCCACAATGGTCCCGGACTAATCTGGCAATGCTGCTGCCTTATTTTATTTCACCACTTTAGTGTATTTGCTTGTAGTACATTGAAAAGTCGCAGCAACAAAAAGTAATCACATCTAAACGAACAGTGTTCGGAGATGTAAACTTATCTCTAACACTCACTGTGTTTTTTTTCAGTGAAAGGATGTGGTAAACATAAAAACGATATCATTGCATGGCACATGGACAGATATACAAATCAGTGTATTGAATGACTCCCAAGTAACATGTTCAACCAAAAAAAATGTGCCTGTGAAAAATCTTCCAATTTCATCAAAACCGTTAATAAAGAAAAAATGCCATGAGATATAGGCTCATCAGAGTAGGATGTAAAAATCTGAAATCCCCCCCACTAACGAAAGGCAGGGGTTGTAGGAGGAAGGAACCAAAGGTTAAATCAGCTGCGCACAGAAAAGTAGAAGATTAACGGTCAAGAAAATATGGGATATGTCTGTGAATAGGGTTAACAGCAAAAAAGTTCTTTTTGAGTGAGTAATATTTTGGCATTTATTATTTAGAGATTTACAGATTTATTTATCATCCACTGTTGAAATACCCTTAGGTATTAAATAAAACAGTTTGTGAGCTCTGGCAAAAAATAAAATTGGATATCATAAAAATTTTGTAGCACCATCAAAGAAAAAAGATTTTCTGCGTTTTGCAGTATTCACCTTGTCCTTCAGTCGACTCGAATGTCTATACAGTGGCGACTGCCTCTCAGGGGACTAACTTGTTGAGCCTATGCCTGCAGTTGCTGTCTATCTTGATAAAATGATTCTGATGAAGTGATTCACTAAAAAGTCTTAACTCAGGAGTGGCTAGTGCTGATAGCCTCTCAGAATAATCCTCTATGTGGGGCAAAATAACACTAGTGCACAATTTCTGAAATCGTTCCAAAGATTTCAGCTGAATGTCTGTTAACATGGGAAAAAAAACAGGAATACAATAAGTAAGGACTGACCGTATGTTGGCAACATAATAAAGCACAAGTTTGTTACAAGACACACCAAAACGTTTCAGCTGTAGCAGACTATAAAACTTCTTTTGGGCTTTATCAAGCATGGGTATGGGTATGAAAATTCAAATACTGATCTATGATAACTCCCAAAAATTTCCAACTGCTAACCATTTCCACTGGGGAGAAAACTGTTGGAGGTCTGCTATTCCGGCCTAAACTTAGCATCATACTCTTAGTTTTATCTAGATTGAGCGTCATCTTATGCTCACTGCTCCACAGGATACCCTAGTCTACAGTTAGCTGATGGAGGACTGTAGGAGTTGATAAAAGCAGAACATTGACCCTGAGAGTGTGCCCTGTGGAACCCCTACGCGTATCAGTATATGGTCTGAAGTTGACAACAGCTAGTGACAGTAACCATGTTCTCAAAATATCTATCAATAACAGAAAGTCCTCTGAAACCTGACAAAGATTGGCTATCGTAGTACTTTTGGCAATTTGAAGGTTTTCCAAAAGTTTCCTGCTTTAAAGAGCAATCATCCCCTTGCGCAACTTATGCATACACCCTTAGCTTGGCCAGATTCAGAAAACTTTTCATATTTGATCGAAGGAAATAAATGATCATTCAATAAAAAAGAGGCAAAATGGCCGATCGAAAACTCCAGTAGTAAGACCTACCAGCCAGACATTAAACACATATCATTATATCACATATTTTCTTGTCTCCCCAGGCAAATAAAATACATTTAAGTATGCGAGGAATAAGCCACATCATTCGAATAAAGTCGGAAACAAGCCGGAAGTAAGCAGATAATAATCATGTTGTTAGATCGAAATTTGACTAGATATCACATGTGTTTATGTGTATTAAAAACTAATTGAAATACTGATGAGATTTTGTAGTATTTAATGAGGTCTGTATATATTTCAGGCAAAGCATGCTTGGACTATCGCTTTTTTCAGAATAAATCCTTTGTTCCTCAATATGATCAGAGTGTAAGCTAAAAACTAGCTGGCAAAACAATTATCTCACATAACAAATCAGAGACAAAATGTAAATATGTTTTTGGTTGAATAATCAATTTAAGTATGATGAAAGCTGTTCAAGAGTATGAAAAATATGACAAGTTACTTCCAAGCTAGCTGAGCGTGGTTGGTATTGATTAAACATGTAGACTCTTTAGTATCAGCTTGTAGCTCAAGATTATTTTTAATGAGGAAACTAAAGACAATTGGACTAAACAGTGATGGCTTTAAAGCTTTTTATTTGAGCAACATACGCTCAAAGCTTAGCTATGCTGCTCCGGCCTGGTATTCCTTGCTAGGCGAACATAACCGCGGCAGACTTGAGAAAATACAAAGAGCAGCTCTGAAGATAATTTTTCCAGATTAAGAATACGATCATAGATTATCAGTCTTAGGCATCCCAAAAATCTGTGATTTTCTTTTTGATATCTCTTATTCACATTTTCTGCGTATAGTGAATAATGAATCACATCCTCTTCTTAGTGAACTACTTTTCAACAAGAATTCCAGAACATCCTCTCGAGC
Source organism: Membranipora membranacea (assembly GCA_914767715.1). Taxonomy (NCBI): domain Eukaryota; kingdom Metazoa; phylum Bryozoa; class Gymnolaemata; order Cheilostomatida; family Membraniporidae; genus Membranipora; species Membranipora membranacea. Next base: position 25,237,708 of record OU612069.1, read on the forward strand.
TATACAAATTTTTCGGCCAAAACTCTGCAGGACTGAAAGGCGGAGAAAAGGCTTTTTTTAATTTTTTCATGACCTATCATGACAACGGTCTAGTATATATATAATTTTTAGTGTGTTGTTTTTACTATGCCATACCATTGCTCGCATTCTGTACCATCTGTCATGATGATTGAATGAATACAAATCAAATCAAAATCAAAATCAAAATCAAAATCAAAATCAAAATCAAAATCAAAATCAAAATCAAATCAAATCAAATCAAACGTGGTACATAACAGCAATAATAGCAATCTGTTTATATATAATCATTTCTTATTAGATGCACAGTTTGAACGAATCTATATGGGTTGCTATCAGGATTACCACACTTATCGAGACCTAGATGGAGCAAACTACGTGGATCTTATGACCATAGAACTCTGTGCAGCGTTCTGCTTGAATGAAGGTGGTGTGTTTTTTCCTCATGTGGTTACCATACCATCCATCTTAGAATTTGTTTTTCATATTGGAGAAAAACTAGCAATGAGATATTCCTATATAACATGAAGATGCCGGAGGCCATTATTGCAGAGGAAACTATTTTGTTTGCAGACAATCTGGCAGGTCCGCGCCGTGACATCGAACTGTACTTCAGTGCCTTCATAGTCACACTGTATTATTCTCGTTGTTTTATAATGTCACATTAATCAATTAGCCATACATGTTTAATCTCGATGTGATTTCATAGGGTCTATGATCATTCTCATAGTTATCCGCATTGAATCGAGTTAAATCATGAATAATTTTGAATCGGGGCGTTGATGATTTTTTCTGATTGAAAAATCAAGCGAGCAATACAATCCTGGACAAAAGTGGATATATAACCCCAGTAAATCAAATATTGTGAGTTCATAGGGCAATTAAAAATAATAATGAAATTAAAATTGTTGAGAATTGCATTTTAGTTCTTTTCTATATATATTAGTAAGGATCGTAATTGATCATAGTGGTCAGGGGGAGGCAGGAAATCACTAAGACCACTATGATCCCGACTTGCAACAGTTTAATGACAATTCGGTTCGCAGGCTGTTGTTATCCATGCGTCCTAATGACTTTTCAAACAATGCAATATTTAAAAAGCGGCACTTAGAAACGCCTAACAACTAATTTGCACTGATTATCTGTTACAGGGTTCAGGTACATTGGATTACAGTACTACTTCGAATGCTATTGTGATATGGATTATGGTCAGTATGGGATTGTCAATGAGAGTAACTGCAGCTTTCAGTGTGATGGGAACATCAACCAAACATGCGGTGGATTATTTATTAACTCTGTATGGAAATTATCAGTCAGTGAGTACTTATGTACAAAGTTGAGGAAACCTAATTACATTAGTGGTAACTTTTGAGATGTTGAACTAGTATCACAAATTGAAATTATTGAGTCACTCTATTATGGTAATCTGTTAAAAAGGATTAGTGGTTTGCGCCAGATTTGTTAGCCAGCTAATTTTTCTCTTCACTATCATAATAATACAGCCATTTTTAACAGACTATTCTATTATTGATCATAACTTTCTAGGAGGCCCAGAAGTGAGTGTGATATATGCAGGCATAGTACACTATTGCTCATCAGTCACTGACACAACAGCGAGTTTACCTTTGGAGTATACCTATAACTGTCACTCATATGCTGCTCGATCTATAAGAGTTCAATCTAAGTTTGATTTGCCAAATTCTCAGAATCTAGAATCGCTGGACATCACAGGTTGGAAGGCTCTACAATACAAACCATGACCTGTTAACTGTTCAATAAATATGTTGATGTAATGAGAACATTCTGCTCACCAAAACAGTATTTTTGTTGTCCTGATCTCATCGGTGTTATTTGCATACATGTAGTTTTCATGTTTTTTGTAGCCACTATACTAATGATTATTGTTGAAGCTATAAGTTGAATATCAATTTATGATAAGGCTGCCTTACCGAGCAGTAAATAATGATGTTGGTAAGATTTCATTCTACAAGGTTACTAGGGTACTAAGATGGTCATTGCAATGGTCGCACTTAGAAAACTTAGTTGCATGTATTCAGTTTTGATTTTCACATATTGGGAGTTGTGCTCATCCTCAAGTGAGAAGTTTCAGATTTGATCCCAAAGGCAAACACTGGCTAGAACAATGTTCCCTGAATACCTTTTAGTTCTCGGTTAAAACTGTTTTCAAAGACCATCTCACATCAATCTATGTTACATATTCTTAGAAGTCAATCTCAGTTTGGAAAACTCAAAGTAGCACAGTGACTGTCACTAAAATAGTGACATCACTATCGGAGATCGATAAAATATTCCCAGAGTTTTACAATTATATTATCACCTTTATTTTTATGTAACCTATAATCTTCTTTCAATAAATTCCAATGTCAATCATGTATCGCAGCCTAATTTTGAGATTAAAGATTAAAACATAACAGCAAACCTTGGACAAGCCAAATTTTCAAGGAATTTTAGAGTGAAAATGACATGACGCATTATGTTGAGTTGATATACTAGGTATCAGAGAGTTTACTATCATGAATGTGAATCCGATCCCTGATTAGTTGGGCAGCTGCCATTCATGCTCACATTGTTTTGGATCAGGCAATTAGGAGTTTACTGGTTGAGCGTAAATAAATATAGGTGAATTTTCCTCAGTTGTAAAACAGAAATAAAAATGTGATTATCTTCTGAACACCACTAGGCAAAGGTTTCTAATGAGATGCCAATAAATGTATATATACATTTTTATTGGCATCTCATAAGAAATGTTTGGCAGATCAGTTCACAAAATTCTTTACTAATTTTGGCGCGCACATTTGTTGGGATGATAGTTGCTTCCCCTGTCAGGAGAGAAGACAACCAGGACATATCCCATGTGAAATAACCAATAATTGTCATGAAAATAGAAAAATATCAAATTAAGTTTATTTTGTATCGTCATTATCAATACTAATAACATACACCTCACACTATGCTGGGAACTAGGTAACCAACGTGGTGGTTTGAACAAGCAATCGTTAAAGCTCTCCCAAGTGGATGTCAAATTTATGACTTCTGGCTCTGCAGTCAGTGGCAAGCGCGCTATTACACTAGTAAGGAACCGTTTCTTACTTTTCAGGGTCGTTCACTCCCATTCCAAGAGCTCGTACCAATCAACCATTTCACACCTGTTTCATACAGATCAGGGCTATCGGACATTACAAAGTGAATTGATGGGACTCTGGTGATAGTTTATGACGCTCTTGAAGGATTAAACTAGAAGATTAATCATTTAGTCATGCAATCCGGACTCTCCTGTTTTATATATATTAACTGATATATGCATAAACATGTATACAGCCCCTCTGCCCATCCAGCTCAGGAGGAATTACATGGACTAAAGGGTACAGTCATGGACTAAAGGGCAACAGTCATCGACTAAAGGGCACAGTCATCGACTAAAGGGCACAGTCATCGACTAAAGGGCACAGTCATCGACTAAAGGGCGCAGTCATCGACGAAAGGGCACAGTCATCGACTAAAGGGCACAGTCATCGACTAAAGGACGCAGTCATCGACTAAAGGGCGCAGTCAAAGACTAAAGGGCACAGTCATCGACTAAAGGGCGCAGTCATGGACTAAAGGGCACAGTCGTGGACTTAAGGGCACAGTCATGGACTAAAGGCCACAGGCATGGACTAAAGGGCACAGTCATGGACTAAAGGGCACAGTCATGGATGGATGGGAACCTAATGTTGAAAAACTATTAGCTATTCAACTACCTTTTTGTTTGGAAAATTCTGATATCTTAATTGACAGCCATTTCTGATCCCGCACCTGTACCATAGTTTTAATAACTGTAAAATTACACGAGGAATATTATTAGACTTCAGCTCGGCTTTTGACATCATCAACCACGATATTTAAATTTAAAAATTGCGTTTTTATAAATTTTACAAATGATGCGTGTTACTTGCTGAAATCTTAATTAGAAAACAGAAAACAATTTGTCAAAATCAACCATCTTTCCAGTATAATGAGAAAGGCCATCAGTAGAGCTGTAGAAAAAGACAACTAATATCAATGCAACTTGTGAGAGATCTTACATTGTGTCGTGTATTCCACTTACATGTTTTGATGTATAGGTGTTCCTAGCTCCCTAGTTCTGCATGTATGTTAGTAAGTGTCTCTCTCTGGCTTCTACTTTTTTAGTTCACCTTTATTCTAATAACCTCTCTCTCTCGAGCATCCGGGTATAGTCCGAGTCTGCGTCCTTTGCTAATCTCTTTCACCTGCTGTCTAGATCCCTTATGCTAATATCCGGTTCCACCACACATTGCAGAAGTCATGTTATGATATTTTTATCGAGTGCTGCTAAATTGCTGATACAATTCAAATCACCTATACTTGAAGACATCATCCTAGACTGTTTCAAAATTCTGATCGGAAAAGTATAGGAAAATCTGATATTGTGCAACACCACACTAACCAAAGAATGTAGATCAAGGTCCTGGACTAATGCCAACTGACATATATATCAAATAGCTGGTATATTTATGACTTGAGCTTGAACAATAACATCCAAGTCAAAATACTCCTTTGCCGTCTAATAAGTCTCAGTGCAGCTGATTTAAAAAAGATCGGATAGAATTTACACCATAACGGTGGGTGGGTGTTTATTGTTACTATTGTCACTTTTCAAGCCCAATAAAACCACATGGATGGAGAATCAAGCTACGGTCGGCCAAAATGGAACAGCTGCCGGATCCAGAAGGCAGACAGGGAGGCAGGCACAGTGTTTATTTGGTAATCTGGTCCTTGGTTACTGAGTAAAATCGATCTGGTAGCCCATATCATCATTATTGTGGTATGATGAACTCCTAGCTGCAGTATAAGTCGTAGTAGAAGCTTGTGGAGAGCTGTTTCTCCAAAATCCTGAGTCATAAGCAGTACACTATCTGATTGTAGTGTCCATGGTTACATGAGTGAGATCAGTCAACCAGATTTAGGCCAGGATTGGTTGAGTTGCTAGCTATTTTCAAAATAATAACCTTTCCTGCTACTCTGTCAAAGATTTTAGTTTAAACTGATAAAATTTTCTTCTACTAATTATTGCCTAGTGTCTTCAAGGTTTCTTTTGGCTTTTTCAGAAAAAAACGTTTTGAACAAATGATATTTATGCCAATATAAGTAAATATATATGGCATGTATAACATATTGCTCATCAGATTAGACAGTTGTGTTCTGACAGATCTTGCTTTTATTGTCAACCAGAGAAGACCATTTGCCACCGTAAAGACTGATTAAAGTGAGCAGCAATTAGCGGATCAGCTAATAATGAAAAATGTGTACATGTGTTGGCGACGAATACAATTTGGTACAAAAAATATATTATGCCATTATCATCAATACAAATAAGCTCTACATCAAAATTCATTAAAAGTACATAAACAATACACATCTCTTACATTAATTAACATATTATCACTCAAAATAGATAGGTATGTCATCTAATACTGGAGAGTTAGAAGAAAAATGTTCAGGAGAGTGTCTAGCTGGACACTCACGTTTTGATGTAACGTTCAAGTTATCGTGTATTATAGCTACAATATAATTTGAACATTTCACAGATTAAATCATAAATCGAGCCAGCAGCAAATTTAGCACATCATAAAACCTTTAAGCTAATATGAAAGTGATTTGAGCTGGTTGACTCCTTACTCTACATGTTAGTGTGATAGATCAATAGATCAGCATACCGCTGCCATATGCTGGAGAAGCTTCCATTCTCTTTGAGATTAAGCCTTCTCTTATTTTCTCAGGCAGACTATTGAAGAAGTATGTTATCACTGGCACAGTCAAGGAGATATCGCACAGCTTTTCCTGTATTTTGTATGGACAACTCCCGATAGCGATACTGTAGGTATATGTGGGCTCAGGTTTTTAATTCCTTGCAGGTTTTGATAGCTTACTGTATTTTAATAACTGGACGGTGGCCGGCTGGCTGGCTGGCTGGCTGAGGGTTGGGCAGTGACGGCAACATGTGCTTGTTGTATACTACGCTTGCGCTCCTCACAGGTGGGACCCATCGCAGAAATGGCATTTGGAATGTCTGGGAGCTCTATTCTATGTCTTAATTTCGATGGTCAACTTTTGATTAATTGGTCGCTGACCCTCCGCGCGTATTGTTAGAAAGTTTCCATAAACGTGAGAAACTGTCCAATAGTTAGGGGCGTGCTGTGATTTTTGATTGCCCTCAGTGTAGAAACTGAGGCCACGTTGACACTTGGTCGCTACTTGCTGTCACTGGTCGCGTCAAATTTGTGTAGAGTAGGTTTGTAGCTACAAAATTCTTCTGTGATCTACACAGCCCCAGCCAGGGTAGCATGTGGCCCAGCTAAGAACTGGTGATGGAGTAGTTCATTGCGGAGACTTCATTTGAAGAGCTGCGGGATCTGTCCCTCTATGAATGCTGCCGGCTGCTCCGGGTATGCTGTCTAGACTAGCTTCGAGATCTTGTCAGTATATTCTTGAAAGCTCTGTTTGGATGGTTTACGGAGAGCAGATAACTTGTCCATGGCCTATCTGTCAGTCAGGCCAATCCTGGCACATAGGATAGCTATTATCTCCTCCACTGTACGGATTTGGATTCAGTACTCTAGGTTCTTCCTGCTCCTGATCTTCTTTCTCGTTTTTGTTGATCGGTTCTGCGTCTTGTGCAGGTTGGGCATCATCCTTGATTCTCTCATTAAACTTTTCCAGCTCTCTAGCCCAATTACCCCGCCTCCTTCCTTGGTTGTTTGTAGACCCTCAACCAAGATCCCATTGAGCTGCCACCAGATGAACTAAACAACCAAACAGGGATGCTTCAGACCAAATTATACACTACTGTTTTAGAATTACCCTCCCTACTGAAACTACAATCTCCAAGAGAGAAAAAACTACAAATTAGCTTTAATTTGGTATGCACTTGTTGCTGAATAGAATGATATGTGAGTCCTAAGAGAGTACAAATATACCACCTCTGTCTATTCATAGGGAGGTTTAGTCAGGCTTTGTCATTACTAGCCAACTGTATGAGCTTCCATATACCTGCACTTGTTATCAGTATGAACTAGTTACAATAAAACACTGGGTATGAATCACTTCTCATTTGTAATGCTCTATGGATGCACCAGTCAAGACCTGTATGATTGACAGGGAACCTTTCAACAAACCACCCAATAATGGTTAAGCATGTTAGGGCTGATTAAGCCAATATGCACCACTCAACATCAGGCTAGGTGAGTATTGTCTAATGAAGATTGCACCCAGATTTGTATTTGGTTAGAGGTAAAGGTATAAGATAAAAGCATGCAAGTGCAGCCATTTAATAACAACTGGATGTATAATTGCTAAAAACTTCAGTTTAAGTGATCAGTTTTGACTGAGATTTTATTGTGAAAGGCTTCTGCATAACAGTTTACAAAAACATAGAGAGTTTTATGTAACCAGCGATGATCAATGTGGCTTTTGAGGTCTTTACCAAACTAACTAAAATTTGTTGGAAAGTGAAGTGGACACAAGTAACATTTACAAATTTTAGTATCAGCAAAATTGCTCCTGATAGATTTGTGTCACCATCGAAGTCGGTAAGGCTATTAATAATGTTCAATTATTTCTGTGACTCTGTTAGACTCTGGACGATTTCTTGCCGTTTGAGTTTTGACGATAGCTGATATGTTAGCCAAGTTGGTAAAAAAGTGTGCCAGGTACAAAAGGTTGCATGCCATGGTTACAATGGCATGCCTGGTACAATAACTTGCCAGGTACAATAATTCGCGAGGTAGAAAAGCTTGCCAAGTACTTTAGATTGCCAGGTACAAAGTTGGTGCAAAAAGTTTGCCATGTCCTTCACAAATTGTTTTGTACCATGCAAGCGCCACTAACCATGTATGTTTGAAAGGGCTCCTGTATAGCAACTTTTTACCGTTATTGGCCAGCTCTCATAGTTGGCAGACTTGACTACTTTTTTATGGCAATGATTTCCAGTGGAATTTTATGCTTATTGCTAGAGGAGAGTTGAGTTTGCATTCCTCGCAGAAGTACATCATTTAGAAACAATCGTAAATGAAATAAATTTTGCATGGACTGACGTTTAAGAAATAGATTTTGGCACAAATGGCAGCAATAGTAAACAATTTTCACCATTGATGCCAAATGTGACATTTAGGCTAAGTTTTCAAGCGGAAGTATATATTTGCTTTGCCAAGATAGGTCATCATCACAAAACCAGTCCGTTTCATAGATAGAAGCCTGAAAAGCAAAGTGTTGAAATGTAATGGATGCAGGATGCTTTTTTGTCACATATATTGGGAAAATTTTAATTTTTACCAGTCAAGATTCTGAGTTGTACTCCATATGTTAGTATAGTGTTTTAGACTTTGCCAGCTGGTGATTTGAATAATACCTTTTTTGAAACAGTTCAGATTCCAAGTCAAGTGCCTAAAATATCATGCATTAATTACAATGCATTAAATAATATCTGGTCCTTTCCTGGTAACATGATTTTAATCAATTGATTTTAAATTGGAGGTATTGTGTAAGGCACACCAACAGTGAACTTATATTAGGATGAAGGTGAAAGGTCAGAATCACTGGCATCTTTATACAAACAATGAAGTGAGCTCACTACAAAACCAATGAAGCAATGTGGATAGTAATTCATTAAGATAATTTTGCAAATTGTTTTTAGTGTGGGTACCTTGGAAATCTGAAAAGCTGGGCATTTGGATTTCATGCACAGACTTAATTTTTTTTCAATTTTCCCAGTACAGAGTTCAACTCACTATTGTTTAAACTTTGCCCGGGGTAACGACTGTGTATTGTACACATTTTACTACCTTTCCTGTTTATCTGACAGAAGCGCAGAATCCCTTTCTAATAAAATGGAATACAGCTGATTTGTCATTTCATTCCACTGAAGGACGAGTGCAGAAAGCATCAGATATTCCTCTTGGAACTGCACATAGCATGCCCAGCACAGGACAATCAGGACTCACAATTAAAGCTAAGTATTGTTCAACGGCTCCCATCATTAACATACTGAATTGTATAAGTGAAATATAAGGTTACATCAACCTCTAGTCATATTATGCTTTGAAATGATTCCAATAGAGGAAATGCAATGATTTAAGGGTATATAAGAAATACCCTGCTCGTTTTAGCAATTGGGAGCGTTTCTTTTGGAACATGGTCATCATGACTCTTGATCATATATCCCGATCGCTTAATCCCATAGTTGAATCAAAATTTGCGGCTCATGCCCTTGTGAGGTAAAAAGTTTTGATATTAAGTACATGGTTATGCTACTTGACAAAGAAGTTTCTCACAATGCTTGTTTCACAGCGATAAAATTAAACACATGCATACAGTTCTGTTTCAATTTGAAGGGATATGAGTGCGCAATTGTGCCATTGAATAAGAAGACCAAAATATTTATTTTTAATCGTCACCCTTGGGATGCGTTTTGTACATCATGATACTGAGCCATGTTCCTTTCGCTAGGTGGGGCAATTGCCATCTAGGCCTATTGGTACTGTTTTAGGAGGAATAAAAATACATACACAAACACACACACACACATACTACAAACCAGATTGTCTGTTTTTTGATGTCGGTAAAATTTGACAAGTTATAAATATCGACATTTCATTGAAAACAGCATGCACTTGAACATTCAAACACTCAACAGAAGTAGCTGACTATGGTTACTCCTATATCGATGATTCAACAGACAAGGTTGTTCATCTAACAGATCTGGTAAAAAAATTTCAAAATTTCACCACCGCTATATTGAATATTAGTCAAATTCTAATAGCCATCATATATTACTTTGGAGTTGCCCCACCACACATAAATAAAGGCAACTCCCATTTTTACATGTAGTTGGAATACAAAGGTATAAATAACATGTCTCAGCCAGAAACCAGTCAGTCAGATAGCGGCAACCAGATAGTGCAGACAACTATCATATTTCGTACTGAGGAATTATATTAAACCTTTGTACCAACTACGTATATATATTATTATTACACATTATGGATCCAAACAAAAACAACAAAAAAACAACAATAAAAAAATAGACAAAAGCTAAAAGAAAAGGAAAAAGAGAAGAAGGCAAGATTGGGAGAGGGACTCTACTTATGACTGTTTACTGTACAACATGTATACTTATGAGAACAGCTAGATTACTCATATGAGGATTATATTACTTGCAGAGTCACCCAAAAGGCTGAGGGCTAGTAGAGAGGACAATCCACTGATAGCTCTGTACTCAGAAGATCTTGCTTGAGCAAGTCAGACATTTGTAACAGTGATTTGAGGTGATCCTGATCTATCGATTGTATTGAGTTTAGTTGTATCGGCTATTCTAAAACCCCTAGTTTCAGATATATAACAACCTCAAATTGGCTTTTCCTGCATTCTTACTCAGTAAACTTTGGCCCAAAAAGACCATTTAAGCCAAAGATTTTCCACTTTAGGAGGCTGGTCACTTTCTTGTGCAACATTGGTTTTGACTGGCACATTTTGCTGGTGACAAAGGCGACGGAAGTTTATCAAGACCACTGTAACATAGTGCAAAGTTATGGATGAAAATCGAAGGAAATTTCTTTGTTACCACAAAATATTGCCTGAGATTTCATGGCCGGGTTTTCCCCTAGGAAAGTCTTTTTTGACACCATTTCGAAGTCTAAAGATTCATTTTTAATGATTTAGAGACTAACGCTTAACCTGTCTGAAGGCCAATCATCCCTACAATCTGAAGATCGACAGTTGCGTTTCGAAGGCCAATCTTGAAGCCAGTGACTAACAATCACTGAGAGCTATTTGGTCACAGCTGGGGTGAATCGGTATTCACCAAAATGTCGGCGTCCTATTCTTCGCCAAAATTCTTTATTCAAATTGTTTTTACTCAACATGATGTCCTGTTACTGTAATGTTTTGATATGTCATACAAATAAATACATGAATCAAATGATGAAGTGGCAGCCTGTTGATTGATTGTACAGCAATAATTAACATGAGGAAAAATTAACATTTTGCAAAGATGGATTTTTTAGATTGAAATTATTATATATTTTGGAGTTGGCCCTCCTTGATTTGGAGGCCCCCTCCTAATCTGTGAGTCTGTAGTAGAGCACAGTCCATAGGGATATAGACTAGTATATATCTATAAATTTCCTTTGAAGCCTGGTATGTTGTCCTGATTGGCTAACCAACAACATACATATTGAGGTGCACAGGTCATTTACCTTCCTTTCATTGCTTTACCTCTGATCAAGTGACACTGTAGCTCAGAATATTTAAAAACCCTCCAGCCTTCCCGCTCACCACCCTACATGTCTGTACTCACATTTTGCTTTGTATAGTTGTAGATAGTGTGGAATGAGCGTCACTGTGACACCAGGTTGAGTCGAAGACCCATATTTAATGATTTGGAGACTAACGCTTATCTTATCTGAAGGCCGATCATCCCCGCGATCTGAAGATCGACAGTTGCGTTGCATTGCCAATCTTGAAGCCAGTGACTCACAGTCACTGAGAGCTATTCGCTCACAGCTGGGATGAATCGGTATTCACCAAAATATCGGGGTCCTATTCTTCGCCAAAATGTTTTATTCAAATTGTTTTTACTCAAAATGATGAGCTGTTACTGGAATGTTTTGATATGTTATACAAATAAATACGTGAATCCAATGATGAAGTCGCAGTCGATTGATTGATTGTGCAGCAGTAATTGACATGAGAAAAAATATAGAAACCATCTATTCACAGAATGTTGCTTGTAACTAATCCTCAAATAAGTTAACTTCTATGCAGAAATTACTACACACATTAACCAACACAGTCGTGTAGCACAAGTAGACTAGGGGAAGATAACTCAATAGGAAATCTATCACACCATGATGACTCAGGATGAAAAAGCAGACTAGGCTTTAAAGACCAAACCCTGGATTATGCCCATCAGTGTTCAAAACATCCACTGATAGACCATCCAGAAGGCTCTACCATATCTGTCTCATAGCTGGGTCTACAGTGTAACATGGATTGCTGGAACAACACCAGGTAATGGTTTCAGGCTTAATGTCAACAGAGACGACAAATCATCTTTTTTTTATCAACCTCCTAATAATTGGGCAGCTAGGGTGACCAATTCGAAAGCAGACAGAAATATGTTTTGTCCAGTGGACCCACTTTCAAACCATAGCTGTCTGTATTAGAAATGATTTAATTTTGTATTCTCTTTGGTAACCGAAAACGTTCCAGAAATAGTCAACAGCTGGCTTATCACATTTGCAACATTGGGTACTGATACGTTACTGAATCTGATTGCGAAAAAAACAACTTTTACCGGCCTGGTACCATCGTCCAAGACAAGTGGCTTATCACCAAACAGCACTCTACCAAGGTATAAAGTACATTTGGTAGAGTTTTCAAAGAAATATAACATAGGTGCATTCTGTATCCTTCCAACTGTGAACAGCCAATTTTCTCGGAGCGACAAGATAAACAAAGGTAATTCCTGAGCTGCGGCGTTGATTGTGTTATTGGGTCTATTTTTGCTGACTCATATTTATCCACTAGTTGTTGATTATTAAATCAGATCTTATCCAGCACTCATTCATGACTCAATAAGCTCAAGCAGACAAGGTAGCTTGGTCATTTTGTGTGGATAAATTGCTTGTTTTAGAACAACTAACGACCACGATGACATAATTGTAAATTTGTTAATCCTCACTATCTTAGCATCAAAACTGGGTTCTTTAGAGATTTATCCGCTACCTGCATCCTGACATATGATATCTGGATAAATAGACAATACAAATACTGTAACTGAAGCAGGGTTATGTGGCTGTCCACGGTTGATGCACACTTCACCCAAGGAGTAACAGTAACTCCTTGCTTCACCCATAAGGTGGCTGGAAATATTTCTGTTAAGTCTCTTATTCTTATCGGCTCTCATCAAGGTGAATGCTGAGAAAACTGGTGCTAGAGATAAAAAAGCACCAAATTTCTGGGCATTCACCTTGATGAGAGCATTATTTTTAAAACACATATCTTAGAAGTTTGTCGGAAATTGAACTACATCCTATTTTTAATGCATAGTGTACGACCTTATCTCGATATTCCTACAATGATCAATTTGTATTACACATTTTTTATCCACATTTAATTTATGGTACTGAGTTTTATGGTCATGCCGCAAATTGCCATCTCAATCACATCTATTTACTTAAAAAATCAGCGCTTTGTCTCAAAATCCGCCCATGTGGTAATGTGACCTCTTTCTTTTCTGAGTATAAAATTACACCCATTGAAATGCTTTTTAAATACCGCTATTTGTTACTTTTAATAGAGAGTTAGAAATCCAAACCCCTGCCAGTACAGCCACAGGGTCAAAGGAAACATTTACCCCTAAGGGAGCCACCAACTGTAGAGAGGAGAGGTCACGGTTAACCACATGTGTTAACACCTCCTGCTTTGCGTGGGAGGATGGCCTCCTCGCTGTATGGGGGGTGTGGTTTGTTTCTTGCCCAGTAAGCTGCGTGTCTGGGCTGGCCCTGGGGACAGTAGCCTTTGTTTTCCCGACAATTTCGATGGTCGCCACACTAGTCCTGGACTAATCTGACCATGCCGCTGCCTTATTTTATTACATAATTTTAGTCCATTGATTTTAAATACAATAAATTGATGCAGAAAAAAAAACTGAACTAAGAAAGTTGGAGGTGAGTGGTAACAAGGAGTTTGTATGGGGTAGTTATATCTGAGTAAGTCATTGTCTTTGAACTGAGCAGCTGAGACAAAGCAAGGTCGAAGCCATTGTTGAATCAATTGGGTAGAATTTGAACTGCGTTAAACTACACTCATCACCACTTCCGGTTTCACAACTTCTTTAATTATTCTAAACGATCTTTCATTAGGGTATCTGCTCTAAGACAAGTCTAATATTAAAAGACATACCTATATGATGTTTTGCTAAGGCCTTGCTATATTCTATTAACCTGTCTTCAAATATTGAAGTTGTTTTCTTAATATCAAAGAGAGGATAATACACAGCTTCATTACCGAATAGTGTAAGTAAACACAAGCATACCTTCAACGATTGTGCAAGACTGATGTGACCGACTCTTTCACCTCTGTCACATGTAGACCTGATTAAACATATGCTGTTTAGCACCGCCATTTCGTACTATTCGCTCATCATTATCATCATGATATCCCTTGACTCTCGCAAAACCAGTGGTGACCAAAGTACAACTTTGTTTGCCTCAGCTTTGAAACCATAAGACAGCTACTTCAAGGCTCCACGGCAAACAAGGAAGTAGACGTTTTTGTGGTTAAAAGACAACGTGCGGCTCAGAATGTCGACATAATTGTATGTGTTTACCAGTGTTGTTCAAGTCAAGTCTTTTGATATCATTTGACTCTCACACTCGCTGTCAGCAAAGGTGCAAGTTAGTCCGCATAGAGCCCATAGAGAGCTTATCACTCAGAAATCGCGGTCAGTGATAAAGTCTCGGAGTTGTAAATAAGCATCAAAGCACTGCACATACAGAATGGTACAAAGTTTTAATAGTGCTATTGCTTCCACAGTGTTGTTTAAGTCAAGATCACTGATATCCTTTGACTCTCGCAAACCAGTGGTGGCCAAAGTAGTGTTATGTTTGCCTAAACATTGAAAGCCTAAGACGGCTATCTCAAGGTTCCATGGCCAAGGCGGAAATAGTTGTCTTTGTAGTAAACGACAGCATGTGGCCCTGTCTGTCAACAAAATTGTATGAATTTTCCCTGCGTTGCTTAAGTCAAATTTTGTACCGTGTGTTTCACAACCGCTGTCAGCTAAGGTAAAAGTTAGTCTGCCATAGAGAGCTTATCACTGCAGAAAATAATGTATTATTTTGTAGTAGACATAGTGTTTCCATATGCAAATTTGAGTGTTGATTCGTTTACATGCAGCCGGCACTAAGCAATCTTGAGCTATCAGCATATATTACTCATTCCAAAACATCTTCCTGGTGCTTTCCCAGCATGTTATCCAAGTATTATATTTCCAATCTTTAATTGGTTTTATAACATTATTATTTATTTATCTGCTTAAAACACAGGGGAATAACAAGTGGAACGAATTATAGATATATTATAATATAATATATATATATGTATATATATATATGTGTATATAGTGAAAATATCTGCTAGACAGTCTTAAGGTAGTTAAAATAAATCCAATGCAACAAATCGATGGTTCCAAGGCATCCTATGGTTGAAGGTCTAGAATTTATGTTACACAGACTAATTTATCCTCATAGCTTTGGCATAGGTTGTTCAGTCTGTTATGAAGCTAGAGATTTTGAACTCTAACACGTTTTTATTAGCCTCTCTTTGGCTGTGCAGTCTTTTCAGCACCCTCTCCTCTCCCCATATCCTCCTTTCTAATTCTGTCCACCAGTTTCTAAACAGTTTGGTAATCTTGTCCAACAAGTGTCTTGACTCTGAAAGTTTTGAGCAAAAAGCCCTTAAATCTCTTGACGTGAAAAATTGTTGTCATACCAAGCAATCCAAGTTAATAGCATATTTTCTATTTAAGCTGAGGATGAAACATGACTCAATAACATGATTTGAAATTCCAGGGTCAGGAGAATGAAATATGTGAGAGAACCGATTTATATGGATGGATTACATTGTGCCTCTCTGTTTCCGGAGCGGTACGGGTGTAAAGTAGGTGTTGGTGTTTTCTGATTCTTACCTCATGTTCCAGGGCTCGCAGTTTTGTTTGGACGGTGTCTGTTTGCTAGTGTAACTTTGTACATATTCCAGGTAGCTGGTGCAAATAAAGGGGGCCTCTGCAATATCATCTGCAAGTCTGCTCCCTGCTGCCCAGGCTGTGCAGCCCATAGCCCAGTCACATAGTTTACATAGTTAGTAGTCAACAAGATCCTGAGATCCCGCTAAAAATCGACAAAATGATTATCAAAACTCACCAGTTGTGTATTCACATTGGCCTGTGTATGAGTCAGTTGTCTCTTCAAAGTCTTTTTGAAATGGCTTGATTATTGACATTATTTATATTTATGAACATTAGGTTTTACTCACTGGAAGGTATGTCCCAAGATCATTTCTTAAAGGAATGTGTTTGGTGTTAAATCACTACAGTGCTGTTGGCACTTACTATTTTGAGTGTTATTTTGGATGATTGACAGCGCAGCACTCATATCGTTGACTGGAATAAAAGCGAGGCCATCAAACATTCCGGCAAAATCTCTGATGTCATCATCCTCCCTATATCTTGCTGCCAGTCCAAGTTCTTGGATCTTCCTCTGTGTCGACTAAAATAAGTGGTTAAATACAATCACTTAGCATCACATGTCAATTGGGCGTTTGTTCATGAGAAATCGAAGCTTGCAGCATCACATTTACTTTTATATTAAGATGGAATAGGATTTTTGAGTGGCACAACCCATTTCTTCTTGCAAAAAGACAAATCAAAGCTATAAATAGGAAACAAAAATGTGGGATTGTCCTGCATCAATTTAGTGTTTATTTACCTGTGTTAGGTGGTATAAACAAGCTGTCACTTGTGTGTTGGGGAACACCTCCCTGATCGCCTGGTGCCTTGCAATCTCAAAGTCTCAAGTGTACTCGTGCAGGACTTGGATGGTTGCGATCCCCATTACACAATTGTCTGTAGTAGGTCATTGTATGAATATCTGGTCTTTCGATGCATGATGCACTATGCTGCCGTGATGCTGCTGTATATTTTACAGGATCCTGATGCTGTCTGACCCTTTCCATCATTCTGGCTACAGCTCCTCTCCCTCCAAGTTCCTACAGAGTAAAAACAATATTGTCAAAACGGAAAACAGGTTGAACAGTGTGATTACTTCCATAAGAACAAGAATACTTGGGAGTTATCTTCTTAATAAGTAGCAATAGACAACTTGTACTTAGAATGACTTTATTTACACTTTATGAACAGTAGTGTAGCAAAAGTAGGTCCTGCCACATATGCCTTTCATTTTGCCAAGTGTGATACTGACTAAAAACATGATTGCAACAAGTAACTCATGCAATTGGAGTGACCTTTAGATACACAGTATTTTCAGAGATATATTTTCTGTTTCTGCATCCCTACTCCTGTCATCGGGCATATTTGCTATAAAATTGGCCCTTATCACAGCTGGAACATGTTGGGAGTCTTGAGCTCTCCATTTTATGGTCTGATTGGCCACCTCAACATTAACTCGAACTTCATTAGGTGGGTGATTATGCTTCGTTTTCACCTATAAAGTGTTAAAAAGAGTTTATCAAGAGTGTCATTAGTTTCAGCGTTGACTACTAACCAGAAAAGATGACAGCATGTGTGGCATGTAGAATCCTCTGAACTTTAATTCATTTGTTAACATCTACTCTCTGAAAGAAGATTTCTTCAAAGTGCTACTTTCTGCAAGAGAATGATGCAGGCAGCAGCCTGTCTTGACAAGCATTGCTAATGGGAGGGGGGAACAGGGAAGACAGGTTAAGCAACCAGCAGATGAATCTTTTCGTGCTTTGCTTGTTTAGTAATTAAAGCAACTGATGAAATTTGCGGTTCAGCTATGCCGGGGTACCCAAGTACCATTATCCAACTTCTGAAAATAAAACCTGCTTTTCTCTATCTAGCCAGCGAAACAGAATCTATCTATTCTACATATACATACCGTAAAACCTCACCTATAAGACACCCCACAGCTATAAGACACCGTGTCTTATAAGTGAATCATATCAACATCAAATACTGAATCATATCAGTAGTTGATGTTTGGAAGCTCTCCATCTTTGAATCAAGCGTCTATTAATGTTCAATTCTCTTGCAGTCTTGTCAAGGTTGTTATTCTTTCAACTGTTCTCAATACTTCCAGTTTCTGCTGAATGGTGTATGAGGTTCTTGGCATGTTTTATTTATTTTGAAAGACTGTGAGAGAGAGAGATATGATATGCTGATTGTTGAACAATTTGAATTTTGTGGCACACATTCACTCACTACAAATGAGTAGTTTTGGGGAGAAAGCTGCCCATAGTGGGATTTGAACTCACAACTTCATGATTACAAATCGCACACTTTACAAGTGAGCTATTCAGCTTCAGCGATTATAATAGGTTTTAGTGCAAGCTGAATATAAAAATGCTTCAAATGATAGTCGCGTCTATATGCTACTCTCTTACTGCCGCCTTCACTTATAAATCGCGGATCTATAGGTGAGGGATAACGGTACAGTGGGCTGCCTACTACTTATTGAGTGGTCTAGGGGGAGGAGACAACAGCTATCAGTAATGTTTTCTGGGATAATATCAAAATATAACTTAACAAATTATGAGAAATTCTGCCACCCCTGTCTGCTGTGATTCCTACAGCAATCAATATGCTTTCTGTCACAACTACTTCAGCACAGATGATAATGATATTTAGATATGAATACAATGGTCTGTGTTTGTTTTAATTCTTAATTCACCAGCATCGTAACAGACAGAAACTCATTGCTGGTGGATGTGTGAAAAGGCTTAGCTGCTGAAAAGATTAATAGTATATAATTACACTATTATATGCATGTTTTAAAAAGTATAATTAAAGATTAATAGTATACAATTACAGTATGCATGTTATAATTTTGTGTTATTTTTTATTATAGAATGGAATGTCATTTATGAGATGACTCGATCTGACACACAAAACTCTTTGATAGGACCGAGTGAACCCAGCTGAAAAGATGACTGCTGTTAGTGAGAGTCTGATATCGGTATATCGGAGCAGCTTCACATTTCTTCTGGTGGGTGTTTTAGTTATGACTTTGTGATAAATATATTGCAAGAACCTGGATCAAGAACAGGGTCTTTAACTGCTAAGATAGAATTCACAGTAGCCTCCGAGAGCACGGAAACAATGAAGGTTTTACCTCTAGAACAGAAAGGAGGTCTGCATAACAAAGAGGACCACTCACTATATCGAGAGAGATCATCGTCAAGTCAAACTTTACTTAGTCAAGAGATGTTATATCCAAAGAATGATTTCTCTCAAAATGATGATTTTACTCTAAAAACCACAGCCAGCCCTTAAAAGTGTTCGGGATGGCGATCGCGGCCGTAGGCGGTCGTTAAGGGGGTGGGTGGGAAGCTAGGAAACTCCGTTTTTTGCAATTTATTACTTTTTCAACTTAATCACCTGTTTACAGCACTTTTGCCTCATCTCACAGAGTTCTAACCCTGTTTTTCAGATTCCTCATACCTTAAAACATACATGTAGGTTGTCACATCAATAAAATAACATAAATTTGCAGCCTTATTAATGGTTGTCTTCTCCTATGTCTGGACATTCTCAGATACGGCACTTTTCGGAGACTGCTAGCTTGTTTAAAATGAATAAGACTCGTTATATTTTATTAGGAGTTATCGTTTCGGTCAGATTTTATTGTCATGGGAAGACTACAATTAAATTAGCATGGGAAAATATAGGGAAAAAAGAAGACAATCTCATATCACAACATATAACATAGCCTAAGGACCATTTCTAGCGAGCCTTAATTTTCATAAATCATTTTCAAGTCTCTGAAAAGTGCCGTGTCTGAGAATGCCCAGACATAGGAGAAGACAACAATTAATAAGCCTGCACATTTATGATATTTTATTGATGTGACAACATAGATGTATGTTTTAAGGTATGAGGAATCTAAAAAACAGGGTTAGAACTCTGTGAGATGAGGCAAAAGTTCTGTAAACAGGTGCTAAAGTTAAAAAAGTGATAAATGGCAAATAACGGAGTTTCCTAGCTTCCCACCCTCCCCCTTAACGACCGCCTACGGCCGCGATCGCCATCCCGAACGCTTTTAAGGGCTGGCTGTGCTAAAACGAGATTATTCCAAATTTTGATCTGTTTATAAAGCGATCAACTGGACTGATACGCTCTACACTAAAAACCATACGATTCTTAAAAGGATGTCAAAATATGCCAGGTATTGTAAATTTACAGTATTCCCGTAATTGTTCAACAACATTACTGGACAGTTGTGGATATCGGTGCAAAATAGAAAAAAAGGATCCGGTCCAGTTTTTATTCGGAGTTTTCTTTCCTAAATTGTCTCCACGTGATAACTTGAGCCGATTAACCTCACTTGGCATTTATAACTTATAAGCTAGTGTGGCAAGTGGCGATTGTTGAATAACTTTACAAGGATATTTTATAGACTCCGACAATGTTTCTCACCGTAACTACTACTACTACTATGTTTCTCACTGTTCAATGAATACTTTAACCTATCAGCTATGTCAACTATACTAAAGACGTAAGTTATATATTACTAGAACATTATTATTGGTATCACACAACAATTTGTTGTGTAACATAAATGTAATCAAGCTGTGGAATTTCATGTCCATATTTCATATTCTCTATTATTGTAACTGCATGTTTGCACAATTTAGTAATGGCAACTGTATTACTATAGGAACAGTAACTGTTAGCCACCTCTGTAGCCACACACAAGTCACCACATCAGTAAGTTGGTTGCTTATAATATTTATTAGTAAGTTAAAGTCAAATAGCGTCTGCCTTATTAGAATAATAATCTGTTAATGACATTTTGTGGTATGATTTTGCTGCCGTGATGTGTATGGACAATATCTGATATTGTCTAAAATTCCGAAATGAACTGAAGCCTAACTTTGTGCATTATTGTTTCAGCTGACGCTGGCTTTTTTATATTATACTATATTATACTATACTGGTCTCAATTTAATAAATGGATTAATCTAATATTTGCAGTAATTAAGTGTAATAATGTTTCATTATGTTTTATATTATGATGCGTTATTTTTGCAGTCGCTCTATGATTGTCTATGAAATGTTTGTCCATTGTTATATGCATTGTGATTATGATACTGCTATCTGTGACAAATGACTGTAATTACTTTGTTTATTTTCATAGAGCACAAATACGAACATTAGAAGAGTTATCAACTCAAAAATAATGTTCTGTTGCTAGCTATATCCAGATGATTGGCCTGAGCACACTGTTGGGGCAGATATTGCTATATTTATGAATAAGTTCGGCAAGCCTCCAAAGAAAAGTCAGAATGATATTCGGCTATTTCACACCAGTGAGTCTCTGTATGTCTATACCAATGGTCAATCAAAATGGGACAGTATGTTGAACTACTCGACAGCCTATGTACAGGAAGCAGGAAATCATAATACTGGCTTGGCCAAGATGTTTTTGGGGCGTCCACAACAAACACATAAAAACTTTGCAGAGGAAATGCGGCAAAAATTAGGAAAGTCTGCTGCTGCTAGTGCCCTATGGTTTGTGTCTAATTGCAAAAATGGTGGTTGGCTTAAACCTCAGAGCGCCAGCGTGCCTTTTTATATTATATCATATTATATTGTATTATATTATATTACTTGCTCTAGAACTGAGTGAATATTTAATTATCAGTGCCTATACACGGACAGACAGGTGCAGGAGACCCCTCCCAATCATAAAACAGGAAAAGAAGGACAAGCAACCAAAATTTGATGACTTTCTATTTTATCTGAGCTTTGAGAATATTGTCTGCAAGGATTATATCACAGAGAAGCTCAGGAAGATCCTGTCCATGGACACTTTTACAATACAGTATGGTTCCAGGCTTCTTACAGGCAGGTGTTATATAGAAGCCTGGAATCATACTGTTATAATTTATATATATATATATATATATATGTTATGCAGTTATGTAGTTTTAGCATGTAACTTTCAAGTGATGGTGATGCTTTAAACTGAAATTGACACGGCAGAATATGTGCTACGAAGTAGATTTGTCATAATGAAAACAAGACCAATGAGGGGAGCTGGATAACAACCGTGATGTCATATCTAACAGCCATAACAATGTGCAGCTTGCAAGTTTGTCTTGTTGGTGTCCAGCAGAGAATCAATCTACAAAACGGGATTACTCCAAAATAATGAAGAGAATACAATATAAATGAAGGGAAATCATAAAGAAATGAAATGGTAATGAGTTTAACAAAATGAAATATGAAAAGAAGGGAAATATACAGCTACAGTAATCAAAACAGTGAAATCGGACGACACAAATATAACGTCTCATCCAATCAGCTGGAAAATTTAATTCCAAGTTCATTTTAAGTCCATGCGCAATATCAATCAGCTAGACTTGTTCAAACTACACCTAACTTCAAACAAATTTTTCGATCATTTGATAGCATCCAATTTTAACAATATGTCATTTTGATTTCTTTCAAAAATCAATTATAAATCATTCAAATATAATTTTCCTGATTATCTTGATTGGAATTTTTTTTCTCCATTTTTTTCCTGAATGGCTGAATTTGTAAAACACTCTCATGAAATTCTGACACCAGATTTTAACAAAAAGGTTTTCAAGACCAATGAAGGCGCAAACACCACAATCTCTGCTTGTCAACGGACAAAGCTCATAATTGGTTACACTAACTGAGTTGAGAATATACCAAAATGTCAGTAAATGTGAGTACAACTGTTTGCCGACAACACTGATTAAACTAAACATGATAAAGCCGATATATTAATATTCAAACAGAAGCAGTTAAATGATCTGCGACAAATTCCACTCACCAATACAGGGTGTTCATTGACTATGAGTCTACAGCATACAGTTACAACAAGGCAAAACCTGCATTTGATGGAGTATTCAACATCTTGCTTACCCAAAGGCGGGGGTGTACAATACAATATTCAGTATATCAGAATGTCTCAACTGAGAGTGATCAACCAATCAAGTCGTCTTTTTAGGTGTAAAAAAATACATGGTTGCCTATTGCAGCAACTGTGGTTCAATGGGTTACAACATGCCCAGAGCTATGGAAGAGGTTTGAGTCTTGATTTATTCGGACATTTTAACAAAAACGCTAAAAACCGCCGCTTAGATGATTAGAAATTGGTCAACTGCGATGATAATTCCGTTTACAAATTCCATCTAGCCTATGAGAGCTCATTATATGATTATCATATAACTGATTATCACGAGTGACTTGTATATGATTCCAGTTGAATGTGGCAGGACACTATTGATAATTACATCCCGTCGCACCACCAAACTCTTTTATTCATGTAGAACATTCCATTTCGATGGCAAACCTTGTAGAATATCTCAAATCAGTGGTATCAGATGCTGATTTGTTCAACAGCTACCACAAATGGCGAGAATGATATAAATTTGACAATAACAATGGACGACAGGCACTACCAGCCTGGGTTCGCCTTGAAGAAAACTATAACATGTACTCCAGTGACAATTTGTGACAAAGACATCCAGCATACTTCGACAGCAAAGCTTCTGTGCATTATATATGACGATCACATGAAATTCTTGAAACACATGGAGATAACCCTAGAAAAACCTGAACTGCAGTTCACCCATCGACCAAACTTAGAAAGACAGGGATGAAGTCTCCCAGCTTAACCCTGTTTTGTAAATCAAGCATTATACCTATACTCAGTTATGCTGTGCCTATTTGGTTTCCTTACACTTCAAAATCTGATGCTGAAAAACTGAGAAACCACCAGAAATTATGGCTGATCATGCCGGCAAAAGTCTTTTCTTTTAGTATTTCTAGGTAAAACCTGACCAGTCTTATAGTATTATTAGTCATACAACATAGTTGTATGTCTTTTGTTTTTGTTGAGTTTATTATTAGTCATACAACATAGTTGTATGTCTTTTGTTTTGGTTGAGTATATTATTTTTATCACAACAAATTTATAAGCGTTCATCGGACTTCTATAAGTCAAGAACTACCAGACGGATTCCTATCTAACTTGGACATAGTATTCATACATATATGTTCATCAGAAATATTGAAATGATATTTTGATATAATGATAAATATTGGCAGCAGGCAGCAGGCAGCAGGCAGCATATAGCAACAGCACATTTAATGGTCTTGTGTAGAAAAAAAGTTTTATTGTGTGATCAATGGCTTCATACATGTGACATCATCAATTTAAGTTTAGTTTCAATCATAAAAAACTATCAAGTAATGAAGCTAGTATTGATGATGATGCAATTGCATGAAATTGGAACTAAAATATTGGTCAATCTCGTGAAATCTTTTTTCAATCTTTTATTGTTTGCTGTTCTTTTGGTTCAGCTTTATTGATAAATTGTAGATTGGACATAATATTGATGGGGTATATGTGTTCAAATTTTGTAGCACTTGCTGTTACACAACACCAAATAGTACCCGTTCTGTACCATACATGTACATGCATAGACATCATGCATGTATCCAACCCAATATTACTGTATATTAGGGGGATCTGCGAGATTATAGCTCAAAGAGTTTTCTTTTTACAATGACACAAAACATCAACCACATGAATATTCCTGATTAGGTTGAAATTTTGGAAAGTGTCAATTAAAAAGATTATGGCTGCCGACAGAAACGTATCAGAGAAGTAATGTGTCACCCCAATCTCTATGCTTCCAAAAGTCATCAGCAATTGAGAAGCAAAGCCTTGAGTATCTGTCTGGTTCAGAGTTAAATTATTTTATTCAGATCAAGGTTGGAAAAATAGGGAAAATAAAAAAGACAAAATGTTTACCAGCAAAAGTTTACCCACCTGGATGACCTGGAAAACGGCTGCAGGTAGCCCATTGGCTTTGTAAGCGAAATGATAAAGTCACTTCAAATCACGGTTTGGGTCAAAAGAAATTGAACAGTCCAACACCTCAACTCAGATACGTGACTGGGGTAGCCTTGTTGTTCTTGAATCTGGGTTATCGAGAGTCATCAGACTTTCAACAAGGGATTAAGGGTATCATGTTCTCTGTGTCAGAGTTAATGTTGAGATGAGAGCGGATGGAGATATAGTTTGACTGATCGGTCGTCATTTTCTTGCATTATCTCAGATATTAACCCTGATGATATGAGTACTAAAACTATATTGACCATATTATTATTCTAATCACTAAGAAATTAAGAATAATACCAATGGTGCTATGACATCAATAATGGTATTTGGCATATGTGCTCCAGAGTAGACGGTTAATAATAACAAAGATGACTAATCTAGCGATGAAGGGTTAGGTGTATAACTGTCCTCGGCGTCATGCTGACAGCCATGTGGGCAGTTTGCACATTGTCATATTGGTGTTTAGCATAGATCGCTTACCCGTCAGCGCTAGATTGGCCACATTTTTATTATCAACTGTCTGCTCTTTAGCACATCTGCCTATTAGCCTTATTGATGTCATGGCACCATTGGATCTACCAAGCTCTTACAAAAACAAGATGAATACAAGATATGCTATCGGCAGATATGAAAAGAAAAGCAGGGGTTTCAAGTGACAGAAATGTAACGCATCTCATCCAATCAGCTGGAATATTTAGACCCAAAGTTTTGATGCCTAATCCTGACAGGAACACCACCGTTTTTGAGGCACAGCAGGCAGAGTTCATACCTTTTCATACTAGCTGGATTGAGGATAGATTGAAATGGAAACTTGATTTCACGATACAATAATCAATGTTTTGGAATGTCTTATCTAAGATAGATCAACCACACAATGCACACAATACGAAAATACATGATTCAGAAGAGGTTTTGTGTATTGTTTTTCAAACATATTTCGATGAGCACGCTTCATTGTACCATTATTTCACAAATTATTATTACTCCGAAACTACTTTTTCCACCTCATAAATTATTTCACCGACATATCGATGATAGTCTGACTAAAATTTCAAGAGCTAAAGTTTCTTTTAATTGAATAGTTGTACATTAATGTCAAAGACAGATCCAAATATCAACATATCATATACCGTTGGAAAGCTGCCGAGCTACTGAAACTGGATACCTGGACAAAAACTTGATTCGAAGATTTTGTGTCATTTTAGGGAGGAAATAAGACAGTGCAGATGGAGGAGTCAAATTAATTGCAAGAAATTTAAAAGAGGTGGGATGTATACCTAAAGGTTGCGATCATCGTAAAATTTGATTTTCTTTGATATATGACTAGTCCAATTGACGTTTCACGTCACGCCATACAATGCATTTGTTTTGTGAAGCCGTAAAAATACGTGAAATTTCATTCATTAATTCGGTACAGATCTTAGGTTCGAAACAAAATTAATTATGATTTTCTCTTAGAGTACTCTGCAAATGTCATACACATTGACTTTCAACAAATTAGCTTGCATATTGCAATGACAGTAGACTCTCGAATACAGCTGATATTTTCGCCACGTTTGCATAACGTCAAACATGCTCTCCTAATGACCATTATTGTGGCCAAACAAATTTTTTATGGAAGTTCTCACATACGAAGCCGCTTTAATCAACCATGGTGCACACAAGAAATGCCAACAGAATTTTTCACTGCATCTTCATTTCCCTTGAATTTAACGCAAAAGAATGCATAAAAACACCTCAAAATTCCCATAAAATAGCTTTTTTTTGGCATTCTATACCAACTATTCTAAAAATGTAAGTTATTTTTACTATAACGATATTGTTTGTATCGCACAACAACTTGTAAAACTTTAATGTAATCAATCTGTGGAAATTTCATGTCATTATTATCTATTATTGTAACTGCACGTTTGTACAATAGTAATGGCAAATGTATAATTATAGGGAACAGTTAGCCACGTCTGTAACACTAGCCACACAAGTCACCAACCACGTCAGTAAGCTGGTTGCTTATAATTTATCAGTAAGTTAATGTTAAATTTTATCTGCCTTATTAGAATTATAATTTGTTAATGAAATCTTTGTGGTATTATTTTGCTGCCGCGATTTGTGGTATGAATTTTCTGCTGTATATGGATGTTATCTGCTATTATCTTATATCCAGAAATGAACTTAACTTTTTGCATTATTGTTTCAGCTGACGCTGGTTTATTCATAACTACGATTATATACTATACCGGTCACATTTTCGAAAGTGTATTAGTCTAATATTAGTAAGTAAATTTTGGCGATAATTCTGTGCAATAATGTTGCATTTATGTATTATATTATGAAGCGCTTTTTTTGCAGTGCACTATGGTTGTCTATGGAATGTTTGTCCATTGTTATATATGCCTCTTAATTGTGATACTGCTTTCTGTGACAAATGACTCTAATTACTTGTTTATTTTTCATAGAGCACAAATATATTACAGAATAATAGAAGAGTATGAACTCAAAAAGATTATTCAGTTGCTAGCAACATCCAGATAATTGGCCCATGTACAACTATGTCCCTATATCGCTACTCACAGTACTATGAACATTCTTGTGACACCGAAAAATGTATATCAGTCATTTCTGAACTTGAAAAAATAAAAAAACTGTAGGATAGTTCAACTTCTGTTTTGTATTGTTACTGTTATTATTGTTGTTTTGTATACTTCTGCGTTGTAAGCTAACTACAAACATTCTGTCGCTGATGAAGTATTGGCTTATCTAATAATATGAGGCCTCACCACTGTCTAAATATGTATCAGACATGCTGCTGTACAGAACACTATAATGGTATCTTAAGACTTAGGTTATGAGGTCATGAATTTACCTGTAACACTGATACGAAAAACCATGGCCGCAGGAGAAGGCTTCCGATACCTGTCGTGACATAACCAAGCAGAAGCCCTCAGGGTGAATCACATACAGCCAGGTTTTTCTAACGTTTTATTACAGTTTATATTGTGGTTCGTCTGAGCGTGATGATACTTCTATGATATTTTAGATTAAGTTAAGAGTTATCACCCCATGCACTGCGACCATCAAGGTGTGTGAAACATTCCTTGAATTGCAAACACAATTAAACAAGCGAAGCCCTACACTGTGCAACATAAGCAAGCTCATAGTGCTACATCCAAAACTCTGACAATCAGGTAGTTCTTGATTCTTTGCTGGATATACAGCTCAATTGTTGACTGGTAAGATTGATTATTGCGTAATTGAGTAATAATCGATAGCCTTGATTTAAACCATATTTTTCAGGGTACCTGAAATGGTGGCATTTGATCTATTGATGGTGTAGATTATCCGTGGTGGTGAACCTTAGATAAGGTGTGCATTTGTGTCAGGTCTATCAGCGGATATAACCATGCAGCTCAGATCTACAGTCAATGTTGATAAATTACAACTGGTGGAACTGGTCAGTAAGGCTCGTGCTCTGCTTGCTTCAAGGGGAGGTAGTACTTCAGCATGTGTGTGTGCTGGTGTACGACAGGTCAAAAGTGACCAATGTTTTGTATGTTCAGGTAATGGCCATATGTCCGGCGAGTGTCCTAATAGTAAGAAAGAAAAGCTGCTGGTGGAGGCTACCAGCATGATCGTTAATGT
Organism: Membranipora membranacea; assembly: GCA_914767715.1. Taxonomy (NCBI): domain Eukaryota; kingdom Metazoa; phylum Bryozoa; class Gymnolaemata; order Cheilostomatida; family Membraniporidae; genus Membranipora; species Membranipora membranacea. Next base: position 25,266,090 of record OU612069.1, read on the forward strand.
TATATGTGTGATTTGGCTAATCCCCTGGCAAACAAGTGCCCAAACCGACCGGAAATGGCCTGGGGGTATAAAGATAAAATGGCGCATTAAGAGCAAATTAATAGACAGTTTTCTGAGCTCCAATTTGAGCCTCTATTTGAAGTTGTCCTTTCTCTAGTTTTGTCCTTTTAACCCACGCCACAAAGGATAATGATTTCAAAACAGGGTTGAAAACTGCTTATAATAGGACCAGAATGTGTATTGATTCAGCATTGGCATCATATACCCTGAGGGACAGGGTTCTTACATCAATGGGGGCTTTAAAGCTGATAAAACTCAATTTAAGTGATGAAATATATGAGAAATTCCATGAAAATTGTCCGCAAAAAACAGGCAGAAATTGATACTATCCGAATTCCAAAATTAATTCTCAAACTGCCCTGCCCTGAATCTTAAGAGCTCAGGAGAAATAGGGAAATACCATCGACATCTAACTGTAAACTTGACTGGCTTTGTACTACGATTTTTGTAGTGTGTACATGCTCATAGTAATACAATACCAACAACCACCTACCAATCTCTGAACAAAAAGCTGAAAAGATAAGTAGAGGAAATCTGGTGTTCACTCAGTCATCATTTATCATTGGCTACACCATAAACAGTGAAACACATGAATATTTAAACATTTATGCTTTAAAACCGATCAATACCTGCCAAGCTAGAATGTCGCAAAACAATACACAAAATTGCAACGCAGACAGTCCTCCAAAGGCTTGGTAGTTTCATGACGTTCCTCCAACCCGAACCCCCCATTGCCTCCAAAACCTCCAACAAATATTGGCGTTAGAGGCGAAGCGTCAACGAGTAAGGTAAACAATTAAATGCAGTTATAATATAATATATTATATTATATTGCATAACATGTGTTATGGGGTAGATATTCCATACACATGGGAACTTATTGAGAAAACTTTTGGGCCTGTAAAGAGAGTGGCGTTCTTAGAAACTTTCCTACTATAGCTGATGGACTTAAAGAGCTACGCCACATCTATGATACACAATGTTGTATGAATTCTGGTCCGGTATATAGTCTGAATTTCCTTCTCTATTCTTGCAGAAACACCATACACAAGAGATAGGAGCCTGGCACATATTCAACAACTACAAGACAACAACATGAAGATCTTTTTTTTGGAAATGCCATCGTAACAAATTATGCTGGAAACACAAACATATATATATACACTCCATTAATCCTATTCGTCTAGCATGTGGCAAAGGGCATAAAGGATACATGAGTCTAGCTCATGGCATATAAGTGTGGGTAATACATATGTTTTTGCGCTAGCAAGTAAATGTTGTCAGTGGCAATGCCAGGTAAACGGCCCTCCATGGAGCTGGTGATCAGTAATCAGGGTACACAGGAGAAGAAAAATGGAATCCTAATGGCATAAAGTTCTATATTGTTAGGGATAGCCTAATTTTATATGGGGACATCATTATGTATGAGTCACAGCTATTTATCCCAAAAGTGCTGCGGTCAAAGTATTCAACTTTATGTCACGAAGGACATCAAGGCACGTCCAAATATCAGCGTAGAGCGAGGCAAACCTTTTGGTGGCCTGGACGTAGTATAGATATTGAAGAGCTTATAAAGTGTGATATATGCACCAAACATTCTAGAACAAAGCCTATCAACATTATCAAAGATTATGGTTTACCTGATGGCCCATGGTTGGAACTTGGTTCAGATACTCTAGAATTGAAAGGTCAATGGATCTTGTTAGTAGTGCGCTATTATACTGCTTGGATTGATGTCAGGCCGTTATTGTCATTATCATCGTACACTGTCATTCTATAATATAAGTCTATAATTTCCTGTTATGGTGTTCTAGAGTTATTGAGACGTGAAAATGTAGGTTGTTATGGGAGTGAAAGTAAAAAGATTTTGCTAGTGCTCGGGGTTTCGATCAAAGATTTAGTAGTCCTAGAAATCTTCATAGTAATGGATTAGCAGAACGATCTGTTGGTACTTACAAAAGTTTATTAAGAAAATCTGATGATATATATGCAGCCTTGGTAGCATATAGAGCTACTCCTAGTAAAGATGGATTTTTCCTGGGAGAATGATGTTTGGTAGGCCCTTGAGTACATTATTAGGTAGTCCTAAAGATATTGAAGTGATTTATAAGGAGTTTAAAAGGCTTTGTTTTCTAAAGCGTAAAGAGGCTTTCCATAAATTAAACAAAAAACACCATGCTAAATACTCGCCAGAGTTACAGCTTGGCCAGTTGGTGCGGGTCAAAGCGCCTACTGATAAAGGAAGTGGAGGTATAGTTAAAAGCAAAGATAATCTTCCTCCTCAGAGTTATTGGGGAACAGTTGGTTAGAGTTTGTTCCGTAGAAATTGTAGTCATTTGATTGTGTTACAAGATTCTAAACAAAAAGGGGAAGATGATACAATCATCCATCTTGCTCTGAATTGGTTTTGTGATTCACAGGGTGAAAGCTTGAATAATGCCAGTGGTGTCAATACAGGTGTAAGGTTGGATTTATCCCCTGCTGTGTGGGATATAATAGTGCTTGAGCAGCTTGTTGATTTGCAGTCTGAGGGCAATGCTAGTGCTTGTGCCTAACGCTGCAGATATGCCAAATGCTAATTTTTTGCATGCTGCAAACCAGTTGCCTAGTGACACTAAAACTGAAAGCTTTGACGTGAGTAATGACTTACAAGCTTTCAGCATTAGCAAGTTATGAAGAGCCGGTTGTAACTTACAGTCAACCCACATTAGATAATATCAATATGTATAGCGTTGCTAAATACGATGAAAGTGAAAGTGCAAATACTGGACAAAATAATCCTGTTGTTGTTGAAAAAGGACCTGAATGAAGTAAAGCAAAAAAGACTAAGCATGCCGTTACTAAGCCTACCGGACCAGGTAGACTTCTGATGTCTACCAAAGAAAATCAAAAGTTTGCTTATCAAAGTGACTTTAGTGATTTACAGAAGCGTGCAGATGACTGATGGTTGGTTGTGTTTTTGTTCATTTGTAGGTGCCTAGTGAAAATCCCTTACATATAATTGAAACGAATAAATCTAATATGTCAGAATCAAGCTGAGGACAGGCTTACTAACCACTGTGCAAAAAGGGTGGTACAGGGCATGCTTATGGTTGGTGCCCTAAAGCGAAGTGTGCTATGAAAAGTTTTATGGGGCATTCGACAAAGTTTTGTCGGAAAGCCATGTGGGTAAGCGGGCCACTTCAAAAACGAATGCCTAGAGTATTATAGTAAAAGCTATCGGAAAAGACCAGCAAAAACCAACCGGTGAAAGTCGTGAAAAGCGGTGAGCACCCATCTATCTCCCAGGCTAATGGACAAAGTGATTCCCTCAAAAGAGTACCCTCCGAAAGTGTTAATGAGAGAAAAAGTGCCCACCAAAAATTTGATGAAAGCGGTATCAGCTTTGCAGATAAAGTGTGCCCAAAGCGGACAGCTGGTGCTGTGGGGTTACCTCCATCCCCCTCATAAGCTTGCAGATATGCAAAAAATCTGTTTAATATGTTTGATCAATGTAAAAGTAATTGTGAGAAGAGAGATAATCAGTCATTGAAAATGGAGGAGAGTGAAAGTACACTAGATGACTGATACAACAACAGGAAAATTGAGTATGATCAAAACAGAGCCGAAATTTTGGCTGCTCAAGAGTCGGCAAACAAAATAAGGGAGGCAACGAATAAAGCCCAGGACTAGATTGATATAGTCCATAGTTCTGACGTTAGTGAGTCACCAAAGTGTGTCAATGAAAGTGAGAATGTGCAAAATGGAGAGAAGAGTGAGGAATGCGATTTGTCAACAATAGTGGCTCCTGGAGGGAAAGATAATGAGATTGAAAGTCAGGATTCGGATAGAGATTTTGAGAAGAATGAGAAAGAGAGTAGGGATAAAGATAACACCGATTATACAGAGGGGTTGTTACAAAAGAAACAGATGTACTGATGGAAGAGACAACTGTGTAAAATTATAATGTCATTATGTCTGCACAACAAACTAAAAATGTTTGTGTCATACACCAATATTGCACATGTTTGTCCTGGATGCAATAGTGTCAGCAACCCAAAAAGTTCAAGTGATCGATCTCGCTTGAAAAGTGTTAGCACCTCGACCTAATTGAAAAGATGTTTGTTTGAATCACAGTTGTAGTTTAAAGTTGCTAGGTGATTGTAAAAGATTGTAACAAGTGTTCGTGTTGTAACATCGATGTCCAAAAGGGAAAGCATGTGAGACTTTACGGCATCTAATCAGACTATTGGTTTAACTGACCCACAACAAGGCTACATCGGATATTACCCTGGAACTAGGCTGACACTAGCCTCACTCATCTGTGACAATTGATCTTGCTCAGTGTAATGAGTTTCATCATCTGAATTTCAATAATTGCATCTTCACTCCCAGCTAATTAGGATAGATCAGGGCATAGCTAACGGTTGCCCATCTCACTTATCAACCTTTTGCCAAAGTAAAACCACCTAGGCACTGGCACAGTCTGTTGACGCATGTCATGACATCAGTGGCACTTGTTAAGGGGCAAAAAAGTAACCAATAGCTGGATATTATCGACCAGCCAAACAAACATCACTTCTGAATTGTGGCAGGTCATGAAAGACTAAAACCATAGTGTGGTAAAAAATGCAAATATTGTCTTTTGCAGGAACACAATTGACAAGAAAAAAAAAGTGACCACAACGACCGCCAACTGCAGGACAAAAACATGAAGAAAAAAATTATTGAAAGACAAACCAATTCCTGCTTCGCTCAGAAAGATTAATTGAGAATAATATGCCGTCAAACATTTCTTACTGTCATTCATGGCCTTGATCATCGATTAGCAGATAAAATTGTGACCTACAAAGTCCTGACCTTTCCAGGAAAAAGAGAAACCCTGCTGTAGCTAAAAATGAGAACTCCGTGCCAGGACTAATACCATATAAAGTTAGAGCACCCTTGAAAACTATTTCATTGCCCAACCTGATTTGGACTAGAGGAAAACTTCCTTCTTTTCGAGAGTGGTTATGGACTCGTAAACCACCATGACCACTTGACATAACAAGTTAAGCTCTGATCACACCCTTTCATTCCAACAGAAGGGCAAAATATTCAGTCAAATAATCTGATGATCCGGCATGACATATATAGCACTTACGTTCACATTGGCTACAGCCAGTAAATCCCTACCATGGTAAGTTCATTTTCGATTTGAGAGGGGGTGAGGGGATTCACCAGAGAGAATTTTAAACACATGGCATTCGGTGAGTGGGTGTAATGACCCACTTTTGATCAGCACAACAAGCACTTATTGGTTATTGTTGATTCTAATTAAAAACTAGAACTGTAGAATCGGAAAAATGTAAGAACAATGTCAATCCTCGCAGAAACACCATACACAGCAGAAAGGAGTCTGAAATATATCCAACAACTGCAAGACAACAAATGCAAGTCACTGCATTAGAGACATTTGCAAAGATGATTGTAGATTGACAATAAAAGTATATTTGACCATATTGAAAAAGATTGTATGGAAAAGAAACGCATGCCTGCTTTGTTCACAGAGAGCAGAGACTAATTGAAAAAAAATGACCCACAAGGCTTTGACCTTTCTAGAAAAAAAAAATGTAAAACTTTGCCATAGAAGGTAGATAGGTAGATGAAAATTTGATTCCATCAAAATCAGAACTGACCAATTCCATGGAATGAAAGTGCACCCTGATTCCTATAGGTATTTAAAGATGGATAGACAAGGAACGTGTTCATGGCATTATGGCTGTCAGATTTGGAATATCCATGCTCTATAACATCGGTCCACCTTTTTTAAGGCTATCAGTATCATATTCTAGAAGTTATGACAAATAGTAGGCAGAAAAACTTTGCAGATAGGTGGGAACAATTCCAAAAATTTGATGGCGTCGATAGAATTCAATGATCATGCGTGACAATCATTACATGAGTTAATTACAGTAATTTTGGAGACGGAAGCTTTTATAGCTTGCTTGAGACAGTCCACACTCTATGGGCGTATGTGAGGGTTTAGAAGTTATAAGTCTAGATCAAGAGCTGGATTAGATACTAAAACACTTAAATAGCCTACTTAATGTTTTTCAACTGCAATGTGTCATGTGAACTGAAGGGAATTCCCTCTAATCGATGTCACAGCTTAGGGGATATCCCATAACATTTTTGCTTTTACAACCATCAGATATTGTTGCCTATATCTCAACACTGGATTCCAACAGAACGATAAAAGTCGGTGGGTATGTGTAATTAAGCATGGAGATTTCAAATATGGCATCCATTATGCTCTGAACTCACTCCTTGTCTATCAATCTTTAATTGAGTTTCAATTGCCCAACCTGATTTGTACAACATGTAAAATGTCTCTATCTTTTAGTCAAAATACAGCAGCACTAGAATTAGAAATCAATGCGGTTATGAGCTAGTAAACCCACATCAACACTTAACATACTAACGAGCTGAACTTCAATCATTCTGGCAAACAAACTGATGAACTGTACACATCGTACAAAAATATGCAGGAAACACAACACAAAATGGTACTTACATTCCGATTCGCTACATTCAGTTAGTCACCACCATTGTAGGTCTCTCCACTGATGAACCTGCTCACTAAGTCAGGACTGCTCACCACTTGGCAGGAACTGATAACTATACTCAGCTTCTCGATAAAAAGCTGTGATAAACAAATTTAGTTTAGGTTACAGGAGCCATCCCAATAGAGACATATCATTTGTTTATATGAGTAAGTTCGGTACTGAATAGCTGTAAGATGATTATCATACGATAATAATGTAATGAGCTAGTCACTCTGGTCGCTGAATAAAATTCTTCCTATAGAATTGAAGTGGGCCAGTGGGCAAGCGGACGTCGACTTGATGTCAAACTGACGTAGATGCCGAACGTCAATATGACGTCTGAGGTGGAACGCTAATCAACGGCAACATTGAGTTGATCCAGCTGACACCAAACTGATGTCAATATGAGATAGATTTGGAGGTGATGTGACATCAAACTCAGATCAATCTTCGCTCAGTTTAATCTCAATATGGGGTCTATATGTAGTCAATATTGGTTTAGATGTAGTCAGTTTGGGAACAATATATAAGCATTGGCTGCTCTTAAAAATTCTTATTTGCTAGTGGAATTAATTGGTGAGAAGGGCAGGGAAGAAAGGGATATGTACTTAGCCCAGGGTATCTTACATCAGCTTCAGCAAGGTGCCCTCAATCCTTATACTGAGAATTTGATACAACCTAGAAAACTAGAATGCATCCTAGATTTGAGGTCATAGAGGACCTCCTGTATGTGGGTGTGCAGCGAGCTGCCAAAACTTAACTTGCACTTATAGGCCATTAGCAGTGACACTTTGATCTTAGCCAATAGGCCGAGAAGCCACCAAGTCTATGTTGGCAGTCATATTATGTTGTTTGATTGGATAGTAAAAATTCTATAACCTGATCTCACTAAAAATTATTTCCAACTGGTGTTTTGCGGGTTGCATTGCACATTTTTGATGATTTAAATAAGACATAATTATACCGCTGCTTTTGAGCATTCGAACTGGCAGGTTAATCTATATAATTCATTGTTGAAAGAAAATATTTCTATTTGTGATATGATATATTCAGAGTTGGTTTCTTAACAAGGGAGACAATTCCTGATGAGTTTTTCTAAAATTTGTTAATTATAGGATGTCTGCATAATTTATAATCAGTCAAAGGGCCCATTGGCAAGTTATCTGTACAACAATGGCTTACTCAACACACTTGCTTTTGTACACTGAAATACATGCCCACTAGATAATAGATGGTAGAGGATTACCTTGGGTACACTCATGGATTACTCCTTTGCACTATACAAGTTTTATTAATAGTGACGAGTAACTAAATTCAGTGTTGCGGTATATAAGGGCCAGTCAATGTAAAGCGATCACCCAGCCATATCAAATTCAAATGGGGTTAGCAGCATTCAAATTCCTCCTGCTTTTTCGGAATTAAGAGGAGAAGCAGTGAATTATTTTTAATGGGAATCAGACAAGCTGATGCGGAATTGTGTGATACACATGCCCAATAAATTTTCATTGCAATAATGGCATTGGAAAGTGGTGAAAATATGACTGATGTCATACGAAATTGCCCAGTTCCGATGATTTCAAATCATCCGCTTCAAAATATACAAGCTCTTATTGGTCAGTTTTGACGTTATGATTTATGGTTTTAGAGGTTGCCTAGATACCGTTGTCAAGATTGAAATTGACCGTTGTATTTAAACCCTATAATCCCAAGTGTGATGAGCCAACACAACAATAGCTATATCATAGCTTCTATTCAACTTTATTTATGGGTGTCTGCAAATCACAATTTCTTATATAACACACTTGACCACTTGAGAACGCAACGTGGACTGTCTGTTAGAGGCGGAGACCAAGGCCATTCTCCGCCTCTAATTACATTGATCAGCCAATGGTCTTGCCTGTCACTTCACATGATTAATCCCCGTGCACCCCCTTCGATTCCTACCTCTTTAAGAGCATAAATAAAGGCCAGGTTATGGAATCAATGAAATTTTGACTTCACTGTCACGTCATGAGTGTAACACATGACTTTAATCAGTTGATAAATATTGGTGTGGCCCATTCGATAAAAAACATTATTTATTTTGATTTTACCCTGACCAGCCACCTGGGATAATAATATGATCGGCCAAATCTTACCCAGTAATTCACGAGTGTTATGTCAATAACTGGCCATTTTTTCAGTTTCTTTATTGACTATCCTCATTGACTAAGCCACTTTACAAACTCCAGCCATTGATTTATGGTGAAAACCATCAGCTCTACAGTTTTTTACAATTTTAGATTGGACATTGGTATCTAGCCTAGAATAGCCCTGAAACTGACTACCTATGACAAGATGTCGACGTCTGATTGACGTCCAACAATGATGATGGTATCTACTTAGTCTAGTGTCTCCCTGATAGTGACTACCTATATCAAGATGCCGACCTCCAATGGACGTCAGTTGGACGTCGGACACTGATGTAGATCTATAGCCTAGAGTCGCCCTGATACTGACTACTTAGATCAGATACCGACGTCCAATGTACATCAGTTGGACGTCGGACACTGATGTTGATCTCTTGTCTAGAGTTGCCCTGATACTGACTACATATGTCAAGATAGGGACTTCAAATTGACTTCAGTTTGATACCCACGCTGATGTTCATATCTAGCCCAAAATCAATATGATGCTGACTATCTATGTCAAGATGCCAAAGTTCAATTGACATCAGTTTGACGTTAATGACTGATATCGGTATCTGACCCAAAATCAACATAACTCATCTGACATTGGTCTAAGTGGCTGTCCCTACTAGCTGAATGATACACTTACAGCCTAGGAAATTGTCTTGCTTATAAAATTTCAAACAGTCATAATTAAATTACTACCAATTTCAGTGTCGATGAGTTTGGCATTTCAAAAATCCAACTCTCTCTACTGCTCTGTAGGCCTACTACTAGCTAGGGGCTGGTTTGGTAAATGTTTGCAAGCACTTTGTATTGTTTGGCATAAGAAAGCTCATTATGCTATTCCAGATAAGGAATCCAATGGATGAGGTAAGGGGTTTGGTGGTTACCTACAGAATTGAACTATTCCTAGAGTAGTATCAGCAACTCACCAGTATCCAATGCAGTAGCTGTGTTTTCCAAGAACAATAGACATTTGAAATGAATCACTTGACGTTGAGCTTTTTGGAGCATGCGCATAAATGGTTTGTGATTGAAAACCATTTTTCTGTGAGCAACAATATGTATAAATTAGTGGCTCCTTATTCTATTTAGATATGATTTGACCATGACAATTTTTGATCATAATTTTTGTGACAATAAAATATAACAAATTAAACATTGTAAAACAAAAAATTAAAGCAAACATTATCTTATTCGAGACTGTACTACATCCGGTACAATTTTAGCAGACAAACATAGAATCGCCACATTCAAACTGGTAGAAGATGAGGGATAGATAACTCCAGTCTAACTGCTTGAGGTAGTTTCGAGGCTATGCTCAATATTGTGAACCCAGTAATACTCATTAATGAGGGGACAACTCTTGCAAAGTCATTATAAAGCTGTCTGCTAACATAATGGATGTACCATGCCTACTAATTTTGAATATTCTAAATATAGAATATTCAAACAGACTATTTCTTATGTGTAAAGGGTTATCTACCCTGATTTAAACTTGAACCTATTATACCAATATTATGTCAATGAACTAAACCTCGTTTAGTTCATTGATCATATTTATCGCAGAAACAATCTCACGGACATCATAAATATATATTCTATACACATTTAATCCTGGCAATTATCGACATGGAATTCCATATTAAGACGGCTGCACCATCTTATCGTATTATAACAGACAGTGTAGCACATTTCCTATATTAATCTCACTAGGTGCGTTTCAGTGTCATTCTGAGTATCAATATCAATACACCTCATATAGCTTAGGCTACACAGTTAAGGTTCCGGGTGCGTCCTGCTTAATCTGTTCAGAGGGCAAGGTCAGGGTACGTCCCGCTTTGCAAAGTATTCTATCAGAAGTAAATGCACCCGCTACAAGCTTCCGCTCGTAAGCTACTCTCTAGACACCAGCTCTGCCAGTACGACCCTCAGTATAACAGCTCTGCTAGGTTGGCTTTGCCACCAGCACGACACTCAGTATAACAGGTCCGCGAGGTTGGCTTTGCCACCAGTACTACCCTCTCTAGGCTGAAGCCCTGACAGTTGCTAGTCTGCAGAAGTTACCTATTCAGGAGTTATCCTCTCTCGGCCTATTTATGGTGAGTTTGTTTCGCTAGATACAGTTAGCCTGAAAACCAAACCCTAGCCAGGTAACGGCCAGGTGTTCCACCCTTTTGATATTTCCCGTACCACACTGCTCAATGGAGGAATCATCATTGGGGGGACAACTTCTATTTCGTATATATCTCGGAGTTCACAAACTATTGACATGGTTTGATGGGCCCTGTTTAGTTCACTAGGGTTTATTTGGTTCTACCTTGCAAAACAGAGCCGCTCGCTTTGTGAGCAATGACTACTCAATGTTCAGCAGTGTTTCAGCAACGAAATAACAAATAAAAATAAAAACATGATGATAATAATAATAGATATAAGCTTGGCTGGGAAGATATGCAGACACGCCGCAACATCAACAGAGTGAATCTACTCTACTAGATGATCAACAATCTCATTGAGTACACATATAGCTCTTTGTCAATCAGCTGTCCACCCTGGGAAGTACACTCAGCTTCTTTGTAGAACAGTGGCTTTCTAGAAATTGTACATTCCTGACACTATCATTCTGTTGAACTCCTTGCCACCAAGCCGTGGTCACAGTGGAGGCCTTCAGAGCTGCTGCAGCCAGGTCACAGTGGACGCCTTCAGAGCTGCCACAGCCAGCGTCCTAACCAAAACCTACTAATCTCTATACCTTTCTCCTTTTGAATTTCCTGTGAAGAAATAGGTGAACAAGATCAATCAATTTAGTTTGAGTTCATCTCTACCTTGTTCTTCATAATTTCAACATTGATATCAAAAGATGTAAAATACTAAGAAGACTTTATTGCATGGAGGCTGTCCAACTCACAATGTGGTCATAGTTTATACCAACTAATAGATAACAGGTGAATAAGACAGAGCATTAGGAGTTATATGGAATCTTTTACAGATTACCAGTGATGAACTATCAGGCTTTACCGCTGAACAGCCAGTGAAAAAAGTAGGAATTAACTCAAGCAGAGATAGTGGACTAGTTTGCATCCGGGTAAATCTCCGCAAATTACATTTTAGTGATTAAAATAGGAAATCAGTACAATAAGCCATTCATAGATAATCGTTTGAGGGAGAACTGGCAAGTAAAAGGCTGGTTGGTGCCACTATACTCTAGATCCGTATAGACATCTAGGAGTTATCTACTCATGTTTCAAAGATGTATAAATCTTGGAGAAATTAATCATCGACCATAAACAGGAAGGGTGAGAGGTGTGGTTGGAGATCTTCCCGGCAGAAACCGTTCTTATTCGAACAAAATAATAACGTCAAGAATACTTACACTGTATTTTGTTCATTTACAAACTTACGATTTCTCTCAAAATTTGCTATGAATGAGTATAGTTTTTGTTTAATCTTTTTGACTTGGGATTTGATATTCAAATTTCTATCTACGATTACTCCTAAATATTTTAAATTTGTCTGATGGATTGAAAGAAATGCCTTGGAAATTTAGTTAGGGAAAGTCTGTGTTATTAGAATTGGAGACAATCATAACATCTGTCTCTGATGCATTGAGTATCAATTTATAACAATTGTATCAGTCAGAAGCTAATGCTAGGGAAGGTTCCATGTTTTTAATGGATTGGGTTGGGTCATTTCCACTAGCTATCATGAGACAGTCATTGGCAAACAGAAAAAATTTTCTAATCCAGTGAGATCATTGATAAATGCAATAAAGAGTAATGGGCCCAAAACAGACTTTTGTGGATCCCCGGTAAGAATTTGATTCCAATCAGATAAAATACCATTAACCTTTATGGTTGTAGACCTGTTTGATAAATAATTTTCTATAAAGGATGCTGCCGATATAGAGTAAAGTTCAATTTTTATGTCAAATTAGTTACCAACAGTTTATGATTTTCACAGTCTTTTAAAAGCTTTTAAGGGTTAAAAATTTAGAACTATCCTGAAATTGTATATATCTCATTTTATTCACCAATTGGATTAAGATTTGGCCAGCGGAACTTTCAGAACGAATCCCGAATTGTCTGTAGCTCAAAAGTTGGTTAGACTCCATGAACTCATAGATTTGGTTGGCTACAATTTTCTCAAGAACTTTGCTCAAAATAGGGAGGAGGGATATCGGACGGTAATTGGAGCCTGATGTTTTGCGCCACTTTTAATATTAGGAATAACAAGTGCATTCTTCCGAACATCTGGAAATTGATTATTGTCAAAAAAATGCTAAAATATTTAATAAAATTTTAGTATAAGCAATTCTTAGAGGGATAATAGTAAGTTGTCTTCTTGTTGTCGAAGTAAAGACAATCCTTTGACGTTTTAACTTTTAAGTAAGTTTGTTTCAAATATACTTTTTTTACGTGTGTTTTATTGCTTACTATAAAAACTAGAATGAGTAAAATGGTATCAAAGGTATATAAAAAGTTAAAAAGCAATGGGACAGTCAGATAGCACGAAGCTAGAGCAGAGACTGCCCAACTAGAACTCTCGACGCCACATCCGCCTGCCGGAACGACATAGCGAATCATCCGCAACCTGCACACAATCAAACCCCCTCCCACAGGCGCGCCGCCAGGCCACCAAAGCCCTGAGCAGCTATTATAGCTCGAAAAATGGAGTTCTATTGACACAATAGATAAAAGCCCTAGCATCGTAATGTTATTTTGTCAAAACCAACTAACACTGTTATGTAACTATGCGAGATGTAAATACTTTTTGTCAATCGTATGTTCCCTTTCTATACATCTACCTAATACATATTATTCTGTTTGCCAATGTATTCAGTCGTGATCATCTAGCTCCAGAATACACAAGTACAGTTTGAACCAATTCAATCTAATGCACTTGATATAACAATTGACCCGTTTGAGATGAGGCAATGACCTTGACACGGATGTATGAGGGTACCAAGCAATAAATCAGTTTTGTGATTGTGGATTAAAGCCCTTTCTATTACGATTATTCTAGTACTTGACGTTCTCATTTGCTTGTTCAATTTTGGCATCTCCAAGCAAAGTATTATCTCGTGCATCTTTAAAGCACTGGCTGAATTCCATTACGTAGCATCTGATTAATAATAATATTTCTTGCTGAATGTCAATGTGGCCTGTTGGTTTGTAAGTCAGCATACCAGCAGCCGGTCCCAAGCCCGAATAAACACAGAGGGTTGGCGGCAGGAAGGGCATAGAAAACCCCGCCACAACAAGAATTATACAAGCACCAAGTAGACAATCAGACTATGCTAGGAGGCCGCCCGTATTATGCGGCACGCAGCGGAACCATGTTTGCCCCGACGCTGTGACTAATAAGAGAGAGGGGCAAAACCGACAGGTGCGGTTAGCTTCGTTAAGTGTAGGGACGCTAACTAGTAAAAGCAGAGAGATAGCGGCAGTGATGACAGCAAGGAGAATTGATATTCTTTGCCTACAGGAAACAAGATGGACAGGAGGTCAATTGAAGGGAAAGGCCCGAAATCTTAGTGAGGGATGCAAGCTGTATTATTGTGGAGGGAAGCGACCAAGAAATGGAGTTGGGATTTGTCTCAGCAGCTACTGGCAGAATAAGGTGATAGATGCACAGAAAGTATCAGAGAGAATGTCGACAATGAAATTGGTAACACCAGGGAGGAACAATAACATTGTAAGCGCCTACGCACCTCAGCAAGGATGTGAACAATGGGAGAAAGATCAGTTTTGGAACCAACTGGAGAATGCGTTTAGTAGGATACCAGGTGTGAAAGAGGTTGTTGTTGCAGGAGATCTGAATGGACATGTTTGCATGGATAGAACAGGGTATCAAAGATGGCATGGTGGACAGACCTTAGGACAGAGGAATGAGGAAGGAGAGAGGATCCTTGAGTTTGCTCAGATGTACGACCTAGCGCTTGTCAACACCTTCTTTGAAAAGAAGGATCAGCATTTGGTAACATACAGGAGTGTTCGCTACTTTTCGGTGATCGATTACATACTAGTCCGGAGATCTATGATGGGAAAGGTAAAGAATGGAAAGATAATACCAGGGGAATCGATAGCTGCCCAGCATAGATTGCTGGTCGCAGACTTGAACGTACAAACGCAGAAGGAGAAGAGAAGGGAAAGACCTGAGAGAATAAGATGGTGGAAAATGAAAGAGACAGAAGGGGATGAGTTTGAGATGATGTTGATGGAGAACATCATGGAAAAAGTAGAAATGGAGGAAGCGACTTGGGAGAACACCTGTGTGGATGTAGTCAGGATAGCGGAGGAAGAGCTAGGAGTCTCAAGGGGAGGGAAATATCTAGAAAAAGAGTCCTGGTGGTGGAAATCAGAGGTCCAGGAAGTTGTAAAGGAGATAAAGGAGGCTTTCAAGCGATGGAAACAGCAAGGAGAGATGAAGACCAAGATCAAGACCAAGAAAGGATAGTTGAGGAGGAATATCGAACGAAGAATAAGGAAGCAAAAGTCGAAGTAGCGAAGGCGTTTCAAGAGGTGTACAAAGACCTCGAAGAGAATGGAGCAAACAACTTATACAAGCTGGCCAAAACGAGGAAGCGAAGATCAGTGGACTTAGATAGGATGAAGTTTGTGAGAGATGGAGATGGCCTTATATTATCGGAGGATGGAGATATCAAGAGGAGATGGCAGGAGTATTTTGATCAACTAATCAACACTAGGAATAGAAGAGAGGAATTAGAAGAGGTCAAGCAAGTAGAAGGGCCAATTGCTCTGATTAGTAGGGAGGAAGTGAAAACACAGCTCGAGAAAATGAAGAAAGGAAAAGCAGCCGGACCGGAAGAGTTCCCTATTGAGATAGTTAAGAGATTAGGAGATACCGGAGTGAGTTGGATATGGCGGCCCATAGCACCTTTATTAATGCGCATTAGCTAACATGCTAACTCGCTAAGTCGCTAATGCGCATTAGTTAACATGCTAACTCGCTAACTCGCTAATGCGCATTAAGAGATTAAAGATTTCCAGAAATATTTTTGGGTCTGTCTTTATGCATGTGCGGGCTATCACTGTCTTGATATGGCCTCTGTGATTGGTCTTACTTTCAAAATGAGACCAATCACAGAGGTCATACTAATCTCTGCTCTACTACTCCTCCACCAAAAAATGATTTAAACAAAGCAATGTAATTTGTTGTGTTGTTGCTGATGGAGTTTTATTGTAAATGACACCTGTATCCTCATACCATTCATCACTGAGTATGGTAAGGCTATAACTCTCTGGTTTGGTACAACATTAGAGCGTGATGGACAAAGTTTGCAGACTATTCCATCAGTTATATGTACTCAAATGATAACCTTTCAAACTCAGTATGAGTAAGTATATGATCAAGGAGTCCTTGATATAATATTGATTAGCAACTCGCATAGTATAGTAGTAGGCCTACCTCAGATTGATTTTGCACAGTTACTACTACATATTGTGGTGTCAACTGTGTGTTAATGAAGTATCTACTAAGCTGTTCATAGGCCTATGTCACTAGACTAGTGTTATCAGGGAACCAGACACACACAAGGCTGCAACTCATCAAATCAACTGTCAGTGACCTGCTGTCTGTGAATGGACATGTTTTAAGTTGGAAAACATGGTTTTTTGTCAATGGTTTGCTCATGTCGCTCTAATCAAGGTATTAAGGAAGATATATATGTTGGGTTAGTTGTAGGCCAAGACGCAAGGGTCATTGTTGTGGTTCTATTGGTATGGTTTCGTCTCATGATCAATGTGAGAGATATTTAGAAGTATCTAATCTAATGCAACATATATTGGATGTATATATAATTGGAGGACAAGTAAATCCCGGCATGTTAAAAAAGCTAATGCCAACTTAGGGATTGAGTTCCAGTTCTAGAACTTCAGAGAGTGCCTACAATCCCAATCATATTCTTAAAGGCTTAAAAAGAGGTTTCAACAAATGAAGTGCAATGCTCATGCAATGATGCCCAGGTCACACCACCTGGTCGCACACAAATATTCAGCCAAATTATCCTTTATAGCAAGATATTTGTTACATACCCATGGTTTTATGTTTTTTTTGTCTTTTTCTCAAGGTAAGTGGAAATTGCATCACTTTTTCTCTTCAGGCGCCCATGTATTCAGAGTGATTGTCAATGTGATTCACAAACATGAGCCTAGTGGATAATTTTATGGGAGTAGCCTACCCTCCCTGGGATTGTCAGGATGGGACCATTACCGTAACCATACTATGCCATTTATAAGCTTTACCTTCTTCACATCCAAAATCCCAGTCTTCACACCTTGTATTCAGATATTTAGCCTTGATTTGAGCTTTGTGTCTAAGCCTTTACTCTTAGTAGTTCAAAGTTTGGTAAACAATCTGGTCAAAGTATTGTCATTGTAGAGGCCAGCCCAGTTCGGATACAATTTGTCCTCTGCCCCCAGAGAGCATTGGATTTGACCAATAAGATTTAATTATTTTTATTGAACCCCTGACTGAAGACCAGGCTTTTGTCAACTTTAATTAAAACAGGGCCCTAATAATGAATTGCCAATATTATCCGGCTGGCGGGAATAGACGCAGTAAATTGGTAAAAAAACAGTTACTTCACACCTTGATTCACCCTATTTTCCGCTTTATACTGTAATATATATATATTAAAATGTATCCTAAAATGAACACCATCATAGATTTGTTGCACTCAAACCCCTTGTCAATACAATTGGCAATACAGTAAAAATGACCAGCAGTTTGTTAGGGTCCTCAAAATAACAATTTTGTGCCCAGTGAAATCCTTGGACTGAAAAAATAATTCAATTGTAATATTTTAAAGATGATGGTGATGGAGAAGAGAGCGATGGTACAAATGATAACAATGGTAGGCATGATGACAATGTTATACCTTTATCACTGCCAACATTAGATCCAAAGACTGCTTTTGGTGAGTCACAATTTAAGATTTATTCATGAGATAAAATACATTACCAACCTAGAGACCGATCAAAGAATAATCATAGTAGCGGGCCCACCAGATGAATCTGACTCAGAATAGATATAATATTATAATGAAATTCAAGTCAGCCTCTTCCCAAAACATCTGATAAAATGATTTGCCATCACTGATTTTGACAATACAATAAAGTAGCCCAGTTTGGTAGCTGGCGTCACAGGAAGAAGTCATCATCAGCCAGGTCTACTTTATTGACATCGTCTTGGAGTTGCAATGTCACGGAAAAGGGGATGACAACTCCAACCATCTATGAGCAGCTATACGTTATTTTTTTAGGTATCTGCAATATCAACTAACATCTGTTGACAGTTATTGGCCACCAAGGTTTCAATTTTGAGATGGTTCCTGCCCAAGATGAATATCATGGATCCTATCCGTTGTTAACCCATAGTTACATTATAAGCTGCCACTTGTGTTGTTAATTTTAGAAAGAGTGAAAATGCGACTTCAGAATTAGTACCCGACATTTCACCAATTGATAACACAAAATTATTTTGCTTTAGATGAAGGACTCACTTTGACCCCAAAAAAAGAAAAAAAAAGCCAATAAGTTCTACTCAGGAAGCACCGACTGGTACATGTAAGTAAACATTTTCTTTGCTTAGTCTCAGTACAGAAATCAAGCTCGTTGCAGCAAAGATACAGTATCCAGTTGATCTTGAGACTTGAGCAGTATTGTTTGACTGAAAGGATAAGATTGGGATTGGCCATAAAGACCTATTTGTGTTGTATCCTCATACTAATTTTTATTGCAGATATATTGACAATTGTGTGTGGAGTTCGGATAAACCTCAAATCAGAGGATTGAGAGTGAGTTGTTTGTATGTTGATAAACATATTAATACTACCTGGTTGGCGGCGACCATTTCAATCTACATTGCTCAGTTTTTTTATCTGTTTGTCAAGGAGAAGAGTTTGAGAGAACTTGGTTTAGATAAATAGAAATTACTTAAACTTAGTTGAGCTAGGCTAAGGCTATGTTTTACCCCAATTTTGTTTGCCTGCATGCACTGCCTTTGCTGCCTGCTAGTAATGGATATGTCTATCTTTCGAAGGTGCTGAGTGGGCACTGGGTTACAATGATACTGTAGTGATCGAGAAGATGGGGGATCTCTATAGGGCTGCATCTAATCAGAATCGACGTTAACTTCAGTGTCTTAAAAAAAGATGTAAGTAAACCAGCTAATGGCCTGTCATGACAACCTTGATGTTGGTTATGTTGGTTGAGGAGGGGGCACCAACAAAGTTTGTCAAGATATGCTATCTGGATCAGTACAATGACATGACACACAGATTTTAAGATTGGCATTTTCAGGTAGTCAAGTTTGCTTGAAACACTAAAGACTGTGTAGGGTCTTTCAAGTAAGTCCTAGCTTAGTTTCTCTGCAAAAATAACAAACAAATAATAAAGGTCATTGCTAGGCAAATTCTAAGTGTGTGATCACTTTTTACTATATGAGCCCTACTTTGAGTGTACCATCTGGCTCTGTTACCATTCAATCTAGCGAATCGTTCAACTATTGAGTTGAGACCTCTGAACAAGAGAGGACAACTCCTTAGAATACAAAGAAGTCTTGAAAGAAGCACTGTATCCCTGCTGTATCAGTGTAGTTGGACCAAATGCATTGTAGGAAACCAACTGTGTTGTTATTCTCCTTTTTAGAAAGTCATAGAGCTTACTCTGAATGGCGAGAGCGATGACTCCTGCAGCAAAGCTATCAAACCAATTAAATTTTTCTCCTCCATTTTTATATTTAATAAACAAAATTTTTCATCATATGTATATATTTATCATTAAACAGGTATTTTGCAATAAATAAACAACCTGAAAAATCACCACACTCTTTCATAATAAAATGACAATGAGTTTAATTTGAAATTTGAAAGTATCATTATTTAGCTTTGGAGCAGGGAGAATTCTCCCCGTTGTGAGAAGAAACTGTACAAGTGTTGTGCGGATTTGTGCAGTCTTGGATACTCTCTCTTCATACTTCGACCCAAGTATATAGACATGTCTTATGTTCTGGACTAACCCAACAGTTCTGTAGGCTAGACACTACACTATATGCAGTGGTTTCACTGTGGGAAAAAGATTATCAAAGATTAATGTAATGGAGACATAGTATGGAATATCTATAAAACATTATTAAAACCGTAAGCGGAAACAATTTAGGTCCCGGAACATTGGAACAATATATCAAACCAAGACAAACGTAATATGAGGTTTGGAGCTGGACTAAATTAGCCATCATGATTTTATTATCAAGAAATAATATCACATCATATGTCACACAAAATCTAAAGATATGGCAACTAAAGGAGAGTTGTCTACTCTTTGGAAGAATAGGGTGATCCACTTGAGATGACAGTAACATGAATAAGGTGAGAAACCAAAATACATATTAAAGTAATCACTGAATGAAAAGTACACAAAACATTGCACATTATTATAAATGCGTATTGCTAGAAATGCGCATTGTTATAACTGCGCATTTCTAGAACTGCGCATTCTTAGAACTGCGCATTCTTAAAACTGCGCATTCTTAGAACTGCGCATTCTTAAAACTGCGCATTCTTAGAACTGCGCATTCTTAAAACTGCGCATTCTTAGAACTGCACATAACAAAATGATTGATGGAAATTTGTCATACAACATTGACTGTAATGAAGTACCAGACCTGCCAAAACTCCAGTCACTAATTTTGAGTCACCCTATTTTCACACCTCAAATGACACAGGTTGGATCACAGGTCTACTCCAAAAACCTGGGATTTTGGAGAAGACCTGTGATCCAACCTGTGTTATTTGAGGTGTGAAAATAGGGATTTTGGAGTGAAATCCCAGGTTTTGGAGTAGACCTGTGGGTTGGAAAGAAAGATTGCAGAGCAGTCTAGGCTAGGGCATCCATCAAGACCCATTCCCATGGGCTGTTGCATGTAAATCCATGGCTATCCATGCATGCAACTTTGGCCAAAATGAGTGAGTGATACCTTGATGTAAAGTAATGTTACCTGGTAAGTGTTCTTCTTGTGGTTCTTTATAGCTGGCCAGCCCTAACTCATTTAACTATCTATGTATAAGTTTCTTCATTAATTTGTCTGCTTCAGGCTCCTCATGGTGATCCACTAACAAACTCCAAAACCAAAGAGCCACAATCCATTTGTGTCCTCCACATAAGAGTGCGATCACATGACCAACATGTGATGTAAATAATAATACAACAGACCTAAGACATTGACTCAATGATTGATCAAGAAGAATTGGCATCTCACAATCTCCCATGTAAGTAGTTTGAAATAGTTCCAGGGTCATGGCAGGTATGGTAGTGGTGTAAGTGCCTATCACAAAGCCCATCTTTGATAATACAGTCATTACCCAAAACAGGTTTAACTGCGAGTTAGTGAGTTAGCATGTTAATTAATGCGCATTAGTATTAGCGAGTTAGCGAGTTAGCATGTTAACTAATGCGCATTAGCGACTTAGCGAGTTAGCATGTTAATTAATGCGCATTAATAAAGGTGCTACGGGCCGCCATAAGTTGGATGACATCAGTTTTGCGGGATATACAGGAGACAGGCATACCAGCTGCATGGAGGAAGAGTCGGATAACACCACTCTATAAACAGAAAGGAGACCCCCTTAACTGCGCTAACTACCGAGGCATCAAACTTCTCAGTCACTGCCTCAAGCTCTGGGAAAGGATAGTGGAATTTAGACTGAGGACTATTTGTTGACATATCTGAGAGACAGTACGGATTTCAGAAAGGCAAATCAACAACAAAGCCTATGTTCTGCCTGAGGATATTGCAAGAGAAGATGAGAGAATACCAACAGGATCTGCATAAAGTTTTGGTATTTGCAGATTATTTAGTTCTATGCGATAGGGAGGCAGATGGACTGGAGGGTCGACTGGAGGACTGGAGAAAATACCTAGAGGATGCAGGACTGAAACTGAGCAGGACTAAAATGGAGTACATACCACGAACAGGAGCAACTTGGAAGATCAAACCTGAAAAAACATCCTTTAAGTACCTGGGTACCATGATAGATCAGGATGGAGGGTGTGGTGCGGAGATAGCTAGGAGGAAATGTGCGGCTTGGGACAGGTGGAGGGATCTTACGGGATATTGTGTGACAAGAAGGTACCAACTAAACTAAAAGTACTTCTCTAAAAAACATCCATTAAGAGAAACCTGGCCGGTCACACAGAGAATGGGAGACAGATGCATGGTGGATGCAACAGAAATGAGGATGTTAATATGGGATCAGCTATGAGGTCATGTTGGCTGGACAGAGGAGGAGGAAGACATCCGCCAGGTCACCAATCTACTGGTCGGAGGTAAAAGGAGGAGAGGAAGACCCTGGCAGCGGCGGGAAGACACTATTAAGCCGTTGGGGTTTGGAGCAGGAGGATGTAAACAACAGGGTCAGATGGCATTCTCTTATTGAACTTGGAGCTAGCAGAATGGCTACCCGCTAAGGATACAGCCGGCTAGGTGAGAAAGGAGAGAAATTTTTTGCTGACTGTCAGGGCTGATAATGTCTTACACTGAGGTACATGAACAGTACACAGTCACTCATCAACTACGTAAAGCCAAATCCATTGCGTTTTGTGGACTTGTCCTGCTCCAAAAGTAATGGAGTCTATTCAAACACCATTGTTACCAACCAAATCAGCTGCAAAACCTCATGTACTTGAACATTTGTTTGCTGATAGTAGGTTAGCTACACCATCTCCTACCCCTGATTGCCCTTGGGTTCCAGCTTTCAATCTTGCTTGGTAGAGAAATAGTTTGTAACAGAAGCATATTTCTCCCGCTTTCTTGCTATTGTACACAGAGTAAAAAATTTTGATTCATTATTTTACTGACAAGATATTCCCGTAGTTGACAAGTTTGATCACCGTCTTAAGTATAGTTTCAGTTTCAATGTTTGAAATTCTTGCGACTGACTGGAAGCTGCTCTGCTTGTGAGAGCCAATCAGTTGGCAAAGTGTTGCAACTACAGAAAGAAAAAAATATGATCTGAATTTTTATTTGCCTGTGATTCCCTGTTGTTATTTAGATTCTCCTGGTGTTTCTGTTTTGTTAATGCTGATACACAGTGCCGATTGCACGCATAGCAAACATTGCACAAATTTGAAAGCAAGTCTAACAACGTCATCGCAAGTCACCATTTGAGAAACGGATTAGTCTAGAATTTATATCAGAACATCGTAACCAACTTATTTTCATAACGATTGATTTAAATGATGTTGTTTTCTAACGCTGCTTCGTATAAATAATTTGGGTAGCTCATGGATTTTTAGAGAAATCTGAGAATATCCTGCCACCAACGTTGACCGAAACTCTGAGTCAAGACCTAACCTTTGCTAGAGAGTGCTTACTTGTCAGTAATTCTTATATCCTCCATGAGTCTATGACAAAACCAGCCCGGCAGTCTTGAACTGATTGATTGATTTTTTTATTCTATGACTAACACTATACGGTGTTGCGAAAAATAGGTTGCAGTACTTTGCTAATATTCGGAGAAAACCTTGCATATACTGACTAAAATAATGCACATAGAAAATAAGTAATAATAGTTATAAAACTCATTGAGCTTTATGCTCATGGATTTCAGGAAGCTGTCTCTTCCCCAGGACGTTCGGTATTTGGTATGACGGTATTGGTCAAGAAAATTGTTTATAAAGTGGTAGGAATCATGGATCATCTGTAACATCAGTGTTTTGGTTTGCTTTTGTATAATATTGTCTATGCTGTCTATGTCTTCTAACCCTAGTCTCAAGGCTCGTTTAACTACATCTCTAATGTCTTTCTTACTTCTAGAAAAAAGGCTAGTATAAAACATGGGGAGACAGTACATGAGCAGGGATAACACAAAAGTACTTAGGTAAAGAAAACTCCGTACAATATACATTCTTTGATTGGCTGCTATCAAACATTACATAATTTCATCAATCTCAATCTAAAAAACACTTTCTTTGTGAATTTTATTTTTACAGAAAAACCTGCTGAGGAAATGACCAGAGGAGAGAAGGCTAGATCAGCCATGAAGGAAAGCAATGAGGTCTAGTATAATATCAGAGAGAAAACAGGAGGCACAAACAGAAGAGCTCAAAGCTCAGGGAATTATTCCAGTGAGTTTATAAGTTGTAACTTGCATTTAACTACAGTATCATGGTGTGTTTGTCAGCGTAGACGTGTGAATTTATCACAGATGAGTAAGCGTACATCGGTGGCAATGAATTATGTTGATTAGTTTGTTTGAATCATGATGACTGTTTTGATTACAAATTGAGCGAGGTATTTGTCTGTCCCAAACTGCCTGCTTTGAGCTACATAAATTAGCACCTTACGAATCTAAAGTTATTGTTACATCGAAAAAATAAGTATATAACTGCTGTAAATTTGGGCTCAGTCACACTAAGCAGTGTTCACCCTTAGACCTCACGGACACATAGCTCTTTTTCAATGCATCGCTTGCTAAAGCCCAAAACTTCAAACAATGGTTATTTTTTGTCCATACATTACTAAAATTATTATAAATGTTATTATGATTCAATGTTATCTCATAATTCCATTGAGTGTATTCCTTTTCATTGATATGAATATATATATCATCGAATGATTTGATAGATTTATTAGCTAACACAAACATTAAATGTTGCGGAATAAAGGATGCATTTACTTTGTCATAAAAAGAGCTTGCTATTGAATCGTTTGAATTGTTGCAACTATAACCATGTATAATTGTAATTCTTAATTTCAGAAATCTCAGTCGGCAGTAGACAATCGAACCAGCTCGGCCTCTGCTGATGATGCTACGCTGTACAGATCGCCCGTCTCTCACAGCGCAGCTAGTGGTAATTATACCTCACCAGCTGTGGGTCAATATGTTGAATCTGAAGAGCAGTTCACAAAACTGACGTTACATGAGGGATCTGGTGCTTTCGGTGCACAAAACAGTTCAGGACAGTCTACCGATTGTAACAAATCAAAGATACAGAATGCCAAAGTTTCTTTAACAAAAGCCGACTCTGATAGAGACAGCAGTAGGTATCACTATGTTGATTCTAGTGAGAAACTCACTTGATGTAACATGTAACAATCATCTGAATCTGTTTTATTTTCCTGATTGGATAATTGGTGTTTGACTACCGGAGAAGCAAGTTGACTTTATGGAACACAATCAATGAATTTGAAAGTTTGTGTATAGAAAAATGACATTTTTTGCATGCATGTATATAACAGTTTTGTTTCATTGTCCATTTGCCTGTATTCAGTGGTTCCAGTCCGCTGGCTATGTCACAGGCGGTGTGAACAGTGGAAGGGACTAACTGTAATGTCACAGGCGGTTTGACCAGTGCTTCCAGTCCGCTGGCTATGTCACAGGCGGTGTGACCAGTTGAAGGGACTAACTGTCAGTACTCCCAGTCCGCTGGCTATGTCACAGGCGGTGTGACCAGTGGAAGGGACCTCCCAGTCAGCTGGCTATGTTACAGGCGGTGTGACCAGTGGAAGGGACTGACTGTAATGCAGGTTATTGGGTTACACTTAATCTTCCCAGTGTTAGGAGATCCATCTATGACTATGCTTACTCTTAATTTATCTAATTTCTCTGCTCAAAGCTTAACATAGTTATAGTCTAAAAGCCATGTGTGATATATACATAGACTTATAGAGTCTATGTATATATACAATATTGTATCAACCCAATCCGCAACAATTGACTGTTTATTTTTCTACTGATAGATATATTTGGGAATCAAATATAAATCTGATGCAACAACATTTTTCCTACTGACCCAAAATATAATGTCCAAAAGAATATATCAAAGCCTGTATCTTATGCTGAATTATTTGAGCGGGAAGACATGTGCTTTTCAATGTCATATGGTTTTCACAGATGCACATATAAATATGCTTAATGCTATTAAATATAGCTCAATCTAGCCTGTCTTGACATGACATGCTCTGCTCCCATGTTATTACCAGCTGTCAAAAGTTATTAGGATATACGTATGAGCATAGCAAATTGGTAAAAGAAAGTCTCATAAAAAAATCTTTGTCCATATTATTACTCCCCGCACAAGCAAACCCTGTAGATGGACTACCAAGTCTCTACAATTAATGTTAATTCAAATTCAAAATACTTTATGGAAGTTGTCCTCTCTTGACTAACGATGTCTATGAAAGTTTACAAAAAAACTGCCTGACCTAGTCACAGTATAAGATAAAGTGCTCATTCAGGATAACCTCGCTATGTTCATGATAAGTAAAGTGACCAGACAATCTCTGCCACAGACACCATGCACTATTATACCTAACTTATTCAAGAAATCATTTTTCCGCTGCACGATGTTATGTGGTTTGGACTCAACTTCACTACAATTTCACAAGTTTATTCAAATTTTACTGTATTTGCTAGTGTGTGAATGTGGTAGGGCTTAAAACAACAATATTGATGTCAATGATTCTAGTGCATAGGACTGCAAATCGAAATGGAAAGGCTGGACTGCATGCCGTGCCCGTGTGGCCATGCAGTGAAAACATCAGTAGTTCCATAACCAGTGCGGCAAGCTCCGCAATCACGTCCCAATACAAGTTTCAATTGGAAGTGGTTATGACATCAAACTGAGGGAAGGGAAGAGAAATGCTAGTTAACTTGGACAGGTGCTAGCTTTTGTGAATATGTCAGTTGTAGGAATTGATGTGACACGCAGAACCCATGAGTATCGACCAGGTCACTACTGATATTGTAGTGAGCGAGCTGCAGGATATTGAGCAGGCTGATACTGATATTCTTGTCTGAGTATGATGGAGAGTTTACCATCTACACGATTTGGTGGGAGTCAGTCTCATCAACCTGATTATTATGATGATTTTATAAGGTAAGACGATAAGACTTCATATGGGATACATGCAATTACTAAATCGGACTGGAATATTCAAAGTTGACTGCATGGTTGGCGTACACACTTACTACTACATACATTAGTTCAATGTTATTTTGATGGCAAGGATTCTCCTCTTTATGTGGCTTTGTATATCAGTTCTGACATGCTTAAGGATAAACCATTGTGTACAAAAGTATTTAACGCGACAGGACATGTCCTAAAAATTATCTAATATGAGCTGTTTTAGGCTTTCTGCTACGACTGATTTAATAAATGTAGCTTTGCCAAGCCAAATTTTTAGACCCATAACAACTTTGTTTTCAAATTATAACAATTTTGTTTCAACATGAATTGCAGATCAAGTGATACATAGAAGTGGTATGGAGAATATTGGTCATCAAACACAGCGGTTAAGATGGAAGAGAGGTTTTATTCTGTAACCAAAAACAAATGTATAGCTTGGGTTCCGAAATAAATTCCTTTATATATACATTTTTATTGCATCAACCATCATCCGCCACTTTCACACACATGGTCTTTCCTGCCGCAGCTCCCCAGCCTCTTAAACAGAGTCCTCCTTCACCACAGTCTCTGCAATACAAAATAATATAATATAAAGTAATATAATATAATATAAAATGATATAATATAAAATAATATATTACGAAATAATACATATATGGGAGCTATGTCATGTTTATTTCTACATTCCTGTATCATTCGTGGTAACAATGATAGTACTATTTGAATGCTGACAATAGTTTGAGCTTAAAAGGCTCGGTTCTGTGGTTAAAATAATTCATACAAATAGTTAAAAAGCTATTGTCTTGATTTTTAGGTTTAGATTTCAATAGTCTAAAATCGGTGTGGCATGGAGAGGATCTCCTGGATGTATGAATGGGTGGTCACTGTCTTTGGCAATCTTCTAAAATGATGAAAAATCCAACAACTCATGACTCTCAATATATTGTTGTAAACTATACCTATGGAAGCTACTAATAGAAAATCTTATGAATCAAATTTTTTCAATAATATTTTGTTGAAAGCTGTGCATCAATACAGAAAGGATTTTTAAATGGTCAAAATGGAACTGGGTATGGGTGGTAGCTCAGTTTTCAATTATTTTTTGTAGTTATGACTAAAATGAGTTGGCAACAGCTTCGTGACAGCAATAAAGTACAAAAAAACGTTGTTGGTTTTATTGTGATTGGAATTTTTTCAGTTTTAAGAGGTTGATCACTTACTTGTGTGCTGTACATCTCAATATTGCAGGTAACGGCTTTACTACAGGTGGTGGTATCCTTCCAGGTAGTACCTGAACTCCCGGCGGAGGTCCTCGTCCAGGTAAAGCTACAAACGGCGGTGGCTCAATAACAGGTGGACTTTCTGCCAGAGTCATCGCTACAAAGGCAGAGCTAAACACAGCAAGAGCAACTGTCAACTTCATCTTGAATGAGAAGAGTGATGCCAATTTACAGATCTAATACTTATATACCATTAAGTGTAAGACGATATCGTCAATGTTTCTCTTCCGTCTCTTTCATGGCGAGTATTGACTTCTTAATATATACACCCTGATATTTCAAAATTCCGTCTCGTCTTTTATATACCGTTACATAGTCAATGTTTGAGGATTGGTTGGAATTCGCACATGGTATAGGTCATGACCCTTTTGATGGCGGAGAATAAAAGATGATATAAGATTAAATATTTTTATTATGGTATATTTTCTTTTATATAGGAAGAAGATATTAAGTATGATGATAAGATAGTTTATAAGAACAAACTGCTTATGTTATGCAATAACCAGACAACTGATGCGGATGGAATTTGTATGAGAAAATTTGATACATTGGAATTAAAATCAACATACTATCGGTCATAGTTCAAACACTTATTAATAGAAGCTGGCCATTTGATGTTAAAATAGGAATGCTGAAAATTTAATACAGTAAAGTTCTGAATCACGTGTGATTGACTGTAATTTTCGATTCATTTCATAAACAGGATTGAATGTGACGTTTCGGTCATGCCAACATCGTAGTCAGCTGATCATCTTCGAAGTTATCGAATACGGAATCCTACCCCATCGCAGGTATAGGTTGAGAGTCTGCTTATATGATTGATGCTATTCTACTGGATGTGAACGGCGCAACATCAATTTTATTCGAAGATATTATGTCATTATATCACAATCATGAGGCAGAATAGGCTGTTTACAACAAAGCGGACAGCAAATTTGACGAAGAGTGAGGACAAAAATTACCTGATATGAGTTACGGCATGCGTCGATATCCACTACAATACAAACTTTCAATTCAATAATAACCGAAATTATATTTTATCCTCGCACTAAAGTTAAAAATACATTGATTGTCTACATCCGATCTATTCAATTGTTAAAGCAATGCCTATGGTGAGCAGCATAAAACTCTTCAATCTGATGGAAAATACGTCTGCGCATTTAAAGACAGCGGGTCGTGTGGTTCTCTGAGTATTAGCTTATCACTGCATGGGATGACAACCTAGAATAATTTTTTTTTATCTTTCTATTCAGTGCCCCTTTTGGGCCAATGAGAATATGCTTACATAGCATCAATGATACATTAAACAACTAATCCATTTAAATTTTGTACAAGGTAGTGTGGGCAAGCTAGAGCTAGGTAAGAAGAGCTCGTCACCATGAGCAGTATGGGTAGTGAACGGGATTCAAACCTGTAGTTCTCTCAGATTGAGAAGCTCGAATTCTAACCACGACACAACTTTTCATAAATCACCACTTCCTTTCTCATTAGTGAGAACTGAAACATATGACATGGATTCGCATTTGCTGCATTGTTCTTTCCAACATCAAGCATCATAGATAATTCCTCCCATCCTATTCCAGGAAGCATTGACCTTTCCACAGTCTGTGAAATGTAATTTTAAAATTAAAACTGCGTGTCGTGTTGTCTGCGGAACGCATAGATAAGAAATGAGATTTATTATTATCATGGTCGCTTGAAAGTGCATGACTATATCAAAGTTAGGTATCTGCTGTCTGTAAGATTCAATATCAAAAGGTTTATTACATCTGGCATCTAGAATTTACATTCCCATCTCGATCATTTACCACATAATCATGAGTCTAGACAACAGAAGAATGCTAAAATATCCTTGTATATGAGGTCTATGTTTGACATGAAAGAAGCAGAAGTGAAATACAAAGGAATTCATTTCACATTTTACTGTATATAATTGATTAATCCTTATATTTTGTGAATCTAATTTCACACTAGTTCTCAATGGCAAGGTAAATGAGCTGTTCCGCTTGGTTCCTTCAACTTCATATTTTTTATCCATCACCATGCATTTAAACCCCCAATGCACTTCAACCAAATCAACGTACAAAATCGTTGTCTAGGGTATATCTAGGCAATATGAGCATTAATAAAAGGTTTATCAACAGACAACAGACTTCTGAGATTAATAATTTCTAGCGGGGTGTAGATGATGTGTTGGCCTGCAGCTGGAGCTTACTCCAAGGGTATAATGTCTGGAACTTTATCCATATCACCAGCTGAAAAAAAGCAGCAATTTTTTGGCACGCAAAGGTCATGTAGAGAAAATTCAAATGAGTCACCACGAGTTTGTGAACTGATTTGTTTCAAAAATTGCACCGGATAATTGTTAGTGCATGCAAGCAATATGTTTTGGTCAATACAATTACAGGAAAATAAGCTGTGGGTGTTGATTGTATGCTGGCTGCATGAGTTTGTATATATGTTGTCACTCTTTTATCCATCTCAGTTATAGTAATCAATCTGTATTTGTTCAGCGTAAATGATAAATAACAGAAAGGGTGGAGGCCTGAGAACAAGCATGAGTTTGCTTCACTACCGTCTCTCAGATAACACTGGAATTTAAATGGATACATTAGTGGACAATTTAATCGATATTATAATGGATATTCTAATTGATATTTTAAGGGATATTATGATGAAAATCATAATGCATAATAACCTAAAATTTAGCTTACACTTACTTATCTCAAGGAGTTAGAGTCTCTAACTCCTTGGTTATTTAGGTCACTAAACTTGTCAGTGTCTTAATTCAAGGATTATCCAGTGAACCCAATTGTTTCAGTGTAAATTTCATCTATCATGGAGCTTTCTATCAACATTTCTATCACCCTCTACAGTGTCATTCTGCTTTGTCTTTCTGGATCTTCTGCAAACTCCTGGTGGGTACTGTTACTGTTATAATTGGTGACAATCACCATGATGTATTGGATCGCCTAGTTTTAGGTTTCATTATAACTTGACAAATTCTAATCCCGGAGTTCGGACGGATTTTCCTTCAAGTCGATCGCACTTTAGAATAACAATAAATCTCTTCGGTAGCCTTGAGAAGTAAATTAAGGTAAATTAAGCGAAGAGACTGATTTACACAAATGACACAGCCTCGATGTTTGGCAACAACAATTACTTTGCGTAATAAATTGGCATGTTGCAGAGGAGTCTAAACAGAGGCCCTTCAACACCGTCGTTAGTAACCCTGAACTTCGGCTAACAGACATGGTTCAGCAGAGACAGTCAGCTAGAACCAGGGAGTTTGGGACTCTCAGCTAGAACTGATGGTACTTTTAATTATTATTGTGTATTGTCTTCTCAATGCATGTTTTAAACCGTTTTCAATAATGAGGTTCATAATATCATCATCAATATCACCAGCTTGAAACAGGACAGGTGGCTAATCAAGCTAAGTTTTGATTTATTCCTTCTCTTATCTTCACAGGATAAATGAGGAAAATGACATCATTCCTTATCAAGTGACCAAAAATACGCCAACCCACATAGAAGCTGACCAGTTGATCCCCGGTAACATTCTGTATGTATGTATATATGTGCTGCCATACACTGAAGGAATAGGTGTGAATGCAACATTCTCAATCATCTCATCGTTTGCTCAGATAAATGTGACACATGTTTTGTTAGCCGATTCTGCTAGAAGATGCATAAGAATACTCGATCGAACCACAAACCAGACTGGACAGTTCGTGGGAGTATGTGATGAGACCCCATGGACTTCACCGGTAAATCAGACTGATGGCAACTTGGAAAACAGCAGATTTGGAAAAATCACTGGATTTACTTACCATCAGGGACAGGAAATAATCTACATCTATGAACAAGGCCTGTCAAGACGAATCACCAAAGCAGATGTGAAAGCGAACCTAGTTACTACCATAGTCACAAAGGACGGCTTTGAGGGCGTTTTCCAAGAGCCGCGAGATGGGGTTGTAGATACATGGTGTACATTACAATATCTTACGGGATTGCCGAAATCAGTGTAGGTTACAATTCATTCAGTTACTTGACACATTCAGATCGCAGCAGTTATGCAGATGGACCACTTGCTGATACAGAATGGTTTGTGTCAGCAGGTATGGCAATGTTTGAGAGCAACACACTGATTGTTGCCGATTGGATGAATGATAAACTCCGGGTAGTTGATTTGCCGTCTACAAACGTCACAACCTGGTGCTTGAATAACTCAAAGGCTTTTTTTAAAAAGCTCTGCTATATAAGGAATCCATTGTCCATCTGCATTATCATTTTTGATGCCTACATCGGTGAATTCAGACGCATTTCAAAGCTCTGACTGCCAAAAAGGAAATGCAGAGAGAAAGTACATATGGAGCTCGAAACCACAAATGGTGGTAAGCATGGAAATCGTGAGTTTATGTGCTGTATAAGTGTAAGGTGCAATCATCCCTTCCCATCTATATGCCATCCAACTATGTTCTGCCAGAAACGTGATCGGTCTGTCAAGTTAGGCATTAAAATTCTTTTCTTGATAAAAAAGGTAGTGGTAGTGTTGGTGGCAGTGTTTGTGGTGGTGGTGTCGGTGGTTATGGTGGTGCTGGTAGTGGTAGACTTATAATTCCCACTCTTAACTTTAAGAGGATTTTTACAATAACTAGCCGAAATTAAGTACTAGCTAACATTGAGTGACCTAAAACTAATTCAACTATACTCTAGAGTCTAGTTAATTCTGTTGGCACTTGACTTGGACCAGTTGATGTGCTAGATGATTTATTGTGATGAATTTGTTTGTCGTCATGTTTTGCCTTACACATTTCCAGTAGATGTAGCAGTCATTGGAGGAGGAATAGCGGATGCCCTTGAAGCAGTAGGTATGGTGGCTGGCATTGTGTACTACATGACTAAAAAGAGATCTCAGCTAGGAACCTTACATGATGCCTCAACAGCTGTATATAGTACATTCAATTCGGCAGCGGGGTCAGAAGGTCGCCGGGAGGTGGCTGTTGTCCTGTATCCAAAGAAACCACAGATGAAGTAATGATGACTCATTATTATATATCATGTTCCACTTAATAAAATCATAAACTTGACAACCCTCTTCGAGAGATTGTGTTATTGTTTTATTGCTTATCATCAATGATGAAGCAAAATTATAGTGACTGTAAGA
This sequence comes from Membranipora membranacea, assembly GCA_914767715.1. Classification (NCBI taxonomy): domain Eukaryota; kingdom Metazoa; phylum Bryozoa; class Gymnolaemata; order Cheilostomatida; family Membraniporidae; genus Membranipora; species Membranipora membranacea. The sequence continues at coordinate 25,299,267 of OU612069.1, forward strand.
AGGCGTTATCATTTAGGAGTCTGATACTAAAAGGTATGAAACTGTTTAAAAAACGAGTTGTGCGGCACTTAGCTGATAAAAATGTTTTCCTACCTGGAACATAATATTTGTTAAAAATATGGTCTTCGTCATTAATAAAATTTACTGCAGTACTAAGAGTTCGGTCTGAGATCAAATTAGGAATGTCACAGCTGTATGAGGTAGAAAAAGGAGATAATAATCGAGATCTCTCCTTTGCCGTGCAAGAGTTCAACCAAGCTTCTGAATTATATAATAAAATCGGTAATTTAAGGGATTGCACAAAATACTCACATTGAGTATTGGACGGATAAAAAGATTTGAACTTAGACAATGCATAAAATCTGCTTTTCAATCTGCGAAAAATGTGGTCAGTATTATCAGTCCATTTTAAATCATCATTGAAAATAGTACCCAGATACTTTCTTTACTGGGTTGTCATCAATAAAAACATTAGAAGTGACTAGTGAAGTGAAGTGATCTACTGAAGTCAAAGATCATCTCCTTGGTCTTAGCGGTAGTCAGTATAAGACAGTTAGCTTTGCACCATTCGGAAAAATCATTAACGGCTTTAAAATAAAATTCATCACTACTGCTATGATCCAAAAGACCCAAAATAACGAGCTATCTAATTTGTAGGTTTGCTCCTGACCTAAAGACGTGTCACCACTACCATCCTTGACTCACTGTGTGACATAATTATATATATCAATTGGGAATCGTAGTGGGTTCGAGATGGCGTGCAGGTTCCACGTAGGATTGGTACATGTAAGTTTGTAACACGATTGAGCCATTTAGAATCGATAAGGAAAAATTGAATACCACAAAAGGAGAATTTTGTATGTGTGTATGTGCCTTTATTATCTCAAAGGGGTGTTTGAGAAATAAAAAGTTGGTCTGCCGGCGGTGAAAAATTATTAATAAAAATGTTGATGTCTAAAGCTGTTAATGATTGTATAAAAATTATTTGTGGTTTACATAGAATACAAAAACAGTAGAAAATAAATTAAAAGAGTGACTTATCCAAAATACTGATAGCCTGAGATCTAAAACAGTCTCTACGGGTATTAATGCTGTGGAGTAGAGACTTAAAGCCAGCAGATGGTAGAGTATCGAAGGAGAGTAGCGGGTTAGGTGCATCGGTGGCCACCATGCTGAGGGAATTGGATTTTAATCTGTGCGCGGGGTTTTTAAGTTTCGTTTTATTTGTGCAGACATTCAGTTAGTATGGCCATAGTCAAGAACAACATTGTGCTGTAATCTAAAGAATTATTTGATCTTTTCACCAGTCGCCAGAGTGTATTCTCTACTACTCAGCTCCATGAACTGCAGCAATGGTGCTACAAAAATTAATGAGATCATAAATTGAGATCATGTTAACACCATGTACTTCACGCGGCGGTTTAGTAACATTAAATGAGTACTGCATGTAACATGTCAAACCCCCACCCCCCTATCCCGCCGTAACGTACATTGTATATTGTAATAAGTGATGTGCCTCACCTATTACAGCAGTAGAAGAAATTCATTAAGGTCATGCCTCGCCTAGGATACTAACTTGAGAAATACTGGTCCAATTTCCTTGATTTTTCTTTCTAAGTGTAGCTATTCCTTGTTTAGCAATTTCCAAACCCTCAAACCATAATTGGCAGCGCAAAGTATTCCCAATAAAATTAACTTGTGATACTTAACGGTAGTAGCAAGCCTTGACATGAATTTCAAGTACTAGAGAAGGAAAGTTCTATGATAACAGACAGGAATTAATCAGCCAGCTTGTGAACTATTGTAAAATACACTAAAATGACTGGATTTTAGAGACTTATATTACTACGCCAAATCTGGTGCAGAAATATATCAGGCAAAAGTTTCATTTGGTTCAAAATCAATGCCTAGTGCCCTGACCAAGGCTTCTAAGGATGCCCTATCAGAAAAAAAACATATTTGTAATTCTCATTTTGTACAGTAAAAGGGCAGTTTTGTCAAAATGATGACTAGTTTAGGAGTAAGATAATTCAAAATTGCCAACTGGCACATCAACTTCTTTTCATCAATACTGGTCAGCACTGGGCTAGTGAGGGCACTAGGGTTGTCACATTTGTCCACCATGGACAACAATTGACACAGCTCACGTTCTTTATAGCATTGTCAACACTTATGGTTTAGCTATCAGTATGTGAATTTGAATGCGGTTTTTTTCAAGTCAAATCAAAATTGAACATGATTGTTGTTATGGCTGCATGATATAAGGGTAGTCTTTATGTATTAAGTGCATTTTTTTCTCCAAGAACTTGCAATGTCTTTTTATATGGACAATAGTGACAATAGGTTTTGACATGTTGCTGGAATTCAGTGTCGGGTTATTACGTTGCGTCATGGCGTAACGTCGTCAAACTTTGGGTTTAGACTTCTTCGATCATGTAGATTGAGAAATCCAAAAAAAAAAGATTTTTGGAGAGGCATGACCTTTAAAAAGACAACTTTGCACTAATGGTGAGCATTTTGTTGAATATTTTGCTCTCAGCTCTTTAGTTAGAATAAAGGTTGGGAGCTTACCAACCAGTAGCTGGCTATCAATTTCCGAGTCAAAAATAGGCAAGTGTAGATCAATTTGTCAAAATGCGGATTCCTGTTGTGAAATAGCCTGTGAAAAACAACAGCAGAACTAACTGACATTGTCGAGACGCCGGTACTCACTTTATTTGTCGCCATTGGGATCAAAATATAGCTATAATGTGCCTATATGAGTTGTGTGTCATGTGTGGTAAATGTTCGATAAAGATCTTGGAAACTCTAGGAAAGTAGGCCCACTGGTCAATATCAGTTTTCCAATCCACAAGTTACTCAAATGAAGACAAGATTTTATCAGGCCTTACATAAATAAAGGCACCTACAACAATGTCAGTCAGTCATGACGTGCAAAACCTTGACATATCCCATTCACTTAGCCTTCTTTATTATCAGCGCACAATAAATTATAGATTGTTACGCCACTGTGGGTTAACAGTATAGGAATGCTTACTGTTTAGTCTTACATTGCATTGTACACTTTGGGCGCAGCATCATAAATATAACCATAAATATACGGCAACATATAACAACAAAACTATCAACTTCACATTGAATGACGAAAGTAAGACTAGATTGTTAGGTGACATAAAAACTTACAGTTGTTTATTTTGCATCATTCCGTTAAAAGCGAACATTATACAAATAGTAGATCGACAACAATTTCAGAGAAAAGCCACAGCATCTAGGTTCAAATAATGGGAGATCCGCAAGATTTATCTTTGCCAGCTATAGCTCATTCACCTGATGGATGTGTATATAAATATATTATATACTTCATTACTGGTTCATATTGGTTCTTTTACTTCATACCGGTTCATACTGGTTCATACTGGTTCATACTGGTTTATACTGGTTCATTACTGGTTTATTACTGGTTTGACACCACAATCAATAAAACATTAAAATATTTCACCTCTAGAATATTTTGTCAATCCTTGAAACCTTAATATCACAGCTGACATTTACTAACTCCTGATCATATTGGTAATACTAGATTGTCAGCGTTTTAGAAAAGTAATCATTATTTGCTTGTAGTTTGTATATCAGCCTTGTGGGGATCTATTTTGAGAGTTATCATCAATTCATTTATTTGAAAGGTGACAGCGTAAAAGGACAGCTGACAGGTATAGGCAGCAACTCATAAAACAGAAGGGAACAAAGATGAGGCTGAGTCAGTAACATCAAACAAAACTAACCCAATGTCTCTGATGTCACATCATCTGCATAAACAACTATTTAATAAATTAAACTGTCTAATATTTGGCATCCTACTGGTGATTGACCATGCTTCTATTGAACATAATAATATGAAAAAAAGATAGATCCAAACATAACTGCAGGCTTACGCTACTGAGAAAGTTTGAGTGTAACTGCAAGGCATATTATTTTTCTTGGGGGCACCTATCGAGTTAAATATCATAATTCAAAGACATGATATAAGGTTAATATCTTTTTAAATATATAAGAATTTCCTCGAACTGCAAGACATGCTGGTGCACTGCATTACATGATGTTTCAATGCATCCTTTAAAACCAGATGGTTGTTGAGAGGAAATAATCTGATTGAATAAGAAATTTTTGGCAATCATTATCATCAACTTGATACCTATTGTCCTTGTGATAAAATCACATATAGTGTAACATCAAGGTCAAGAAATTGTTCCTCTGGAATTGATTTATGCTTTTTTTACATCCATTTTTCTCTTACATCTTGGAGCATCGAGTTTTACTCCTTATCAATTATGCCCATTGAAAAATTTGAGGAAGATTGCCGAAATCAGAAGTAAATTAAAAATGCACTGCACACACGCTTAATTAAGTGATAGTATAGTTTTATTGTGATTTTGAATTAAGGTTCCACAGCTGCATTGGTGACAAACTAGGCAACACTGCTATTTAGTGGTGCTGAGTAGAATCCCTGCACTTTATGATGCTCATGCATTAGTCTATTTGTTTGGGCCTCGTGTGTATATATAGCAGCTGGTTAATGAAGGTCAAAAACACGGAAAGTGAGCGAAGGAATATTTATTTGAATATCAGAATATTTATTTTCACTTTGAAACTCAAATCATATCACAAAAACAAGCAAAAGCTGTGGGGTTGTCCTGTAGCTGTCCTACCGAAAATGCAGACTTCACCTTCCTCACATTCCCTAAAATATAGAAATAGAGCTAAATAGAAACCTAGACCGCTCTTGGGAGTCGCCCCACTATTCGCCGATCGCCTGTATATAAGGAATCAGTGGCAGGGTTTCTTTCAAGTATGAAATTAGATGGACTAGCTGAAATAGCTGTAAAACTAACCCACTATCCTTACTACTATTTAGGTGTAACAGGAATTTTTTCTGGACATTGAAATTCATCAAGATAACAAGCTATTCCTACCGCTGATTGTGGTTAACCAGTAATAACAAAAACCGCAAATACTGGTTAGGCATCTATGTATCGATGTCTATGCCCTTAAATATAATAATTGAAGCCATTGAAACTGTTTCTTATTAATACCATGTCTTAAGGCCACCTAATAGAGTATCAATATATGAAAACTCTCAACAACCCAGAAAAAAACATGATACCGTCTTCGAGCATTGGGCATGTGGTGGAAAACTTTTAAAAGAATTTGATCTCTGCACACTATAAATCTGACTTAAAGTTTTTGATGCCAGGAGGTGAAAACCTCCTCATTTACTCAAACTCATTGGTCGCCGCAGTAAAGAAGTGATTTTAAATACTACTTTTGTTTAAAGAAAAGTAAAACTTACAGGTTATGTGTACACTCCATTTCACGCTTTGTTCGAGCACCAGGTGGGGGGTGTTCACTATTCGCCATCACAGTTAATAAGAAGAGACACATCACAACAAAACCTGCCAGCTTCATTTTGAATGGTAGAAATGAGACCAGATGGGATGTCTAAAAGATTATATACAATCCATATACACTACTATTTCGCATAAGTCTTCAATAGCAAGCATTGACTAAGTAATATGCAATAAATACATCCCCTTAGCAACTAAGTTGTCTTTTCATTCTAGCATTAAGCTGATCTGGACACCTCCCCCCCCCCCCTCGTTAAAGTTATCATCCATGGTTATATCTTACTAGTACTTATTCTAAAATCTTATTGATATGCTGATACACGCTTGTTTAACCATCACTACATCTGTAATTTAGTATTATATAAGATTACTTATCTATATATATATATATATGTATATCTATTGTAAACTTTATTAATCACTAAATTGATCAGTACCCAAAGCCAAATGAGATCATGTTGTACATTCATGCTATTTTATGGAGTATCAAAGGTTAAAAAGTGATATAATACACAAAACCAGTCAGTGCTATTGAAACAAATCCAATCCAATAGTCTTTAAAGAATAAACTAGATTAGATCAAAAATACATTGAACATTGACATGACTTTGCATGGTTTGCACCAGTCCTAATCAAACATTAAGAAGAAAATACACCGAGAATATTTTGTCAACCCTTTTAAAATTTGATTACATTAATGACTTTGCCTCACCTCATGTTAACAAGCTGTTGATTGTGTTGATAATACATTATCGGGCAATGCCAGAAAACAGATTGAAGAGTACTGTATGAGTCATAATGTTCTGATTTTATAAAACTTATAAAATACTTCTGGCGACCTCTTGAATTATTGTAGTGGTTCCCGTGGGTCACTTGATTAAATAACAGCATTCTAGGGGACAAAGAAGAAAACAAATTGTGATGATTTCAGATGAGCACAGGTGGTAGTAATAAAACACCAATAACCCAATGTCTCTGATGGCACAGCAGTTGCGAAGTAACTATCTGACAAACTTTCTAACATAAGGCATATCAATTCTCATTGACCTTATTACTTATTATCACATAAAAAAAATAAACATTGACATTTGGCTCATGGCTCATGGTTTGAATAGAATAATAGAATATTACAGTCAGCCCAGGCTCAAGATACTAAACAGGTTTGAGTGCGTCAGACCATACTGACTCTCGTGATCTGACTGGGCATGTAGATCACTGATAAACTAGGCTATCGTTACCACAAAGCAAGTGTCGTAAGGCTAAGTATGCCTCATGCGTGACTTGAATTTGCACATGTGCAAGACCAATGAGTTTGGTTTGGGTTCTGATTGCAACTTTGGAAAGGGGAAATGGGATATCCCCTGCATAAACTGTCAATCAAAATCAGCTAATAATAACAAGAGAGGATAACTATTAATAACAAATCCGCACGCTTTGGGGAGTATGTCACCAGAGCAGGTAGCCAATCAGATGGCTTCGGAATTCCGAGACTCAATTTTACAGAGATCAGCTCATGCCCAGAGCTGAGCATGCGCAGAATGGTGTCCGACTGCTCTTCACTTTTTCTTTATTGCAGGTATCAAGTTCAATTTTATATTTGAACCTGCATAATATATAATACATTTAGAATGATTATGCCGGTTGTCAGCCTAGATTATGCTGATATCGTAACGGTTATATAACAGTTTCCTGAAACCACCATTCATGCTGGTGCAACAGGATTGAATGACTGCAAGTTATAAATCATCGTTTCTATATGTTATGCAAACTTGTGAAATCTGCTGGTTTTTAGAGAAAGTCCTAACATGTCTAAGCAGGCCGAAGTTCTGTCTGGCTATGTTTTAGGAGTTCATGATTTTCCATCCACAGATTTAACTGTAATCAAAGCTTATGCTTTTTCTGATATTGCTGTCTCTCTACAAATATAGGCTAATAAAAAAATCCCTTTCATTTCTCCTAAGCAATAATCATCAATTTCAATCGATCGGTTATTAATTGCAGGCATCACAAGAACAAAAATTCTCTCTTATGTTCATAAATTTCAGTAAGGTATATGACGGTGTAAACCACGATATATATTATCAAATAAACTGGAGATTGCGCTACAAATTTTTTCCCGCGACGAACAAGGAATTGTTTGTAAGACTTATCTTTCCAAATTTCTATAGAGTCCATTTCACTGACTGTTAGGATAAACGGAATTGTACCAATATAATATAACAGAAGCAATTTGGTACTGTTCAAGATCTAAAATATGCTTATTTTGGGATTAAAAATCAATTTCATACTCAAGCACTGTTGTTCAATTTTAATAACACTTTAGAAAGAGAATATATTAAAACATTGGCACGGATATAACCAAATCATTGATAAAATATTAAAAATGAATTTGGACGTAATATGGATCCCTGAGGAACTCCTATATCGACCTTTCTCATTATACTGGAATGATCGTTGATTTTGACAAATTGTTTTCTAATTAAGATTTCAGCAAATTACACACATCATTTGTAAAATTTTAAATAACGCAATTTTTAATTAAAATATCGTGGTTGATGGTGTCAAAAGCCTAGCTGAAATCTAAAAACATTCCTCGTGTAATTTTACTGTTATTAAAACTGTGGTACAGGTGCGGGATCAAAAATGGCTGTCGATTAAGATATCGGAATTTTCCAAACAAAAAGGTAGTTGGATAGCTACTAGTTTTTCCACCTAAGGTTCCCTTCGATTCATGACTGTGCCCTTTAGTCCATGACTGTGCCCTTTAGTCCATGACTGTGCCTTTTAGTCCATGACTGTGCCCTTTAGTCCATGACAGCGCCCTTTAGTCCATGACTGTGCCCTTTAGTCCATGACAGCGCCCTTTAGTCCATGACTGTGCCCTTTAGTGCATGTAATTCCTCCTGAGCTGGATGGGCAGAGGGACCGTATACATGTTTATGCATATATCAGTTAATATAGATAAAACAGGAGAGTCCGGATTGCATGACTAAATGATTAATCTTCTAGTATGCTAAGTATATACACAGTTCTTAATTTTCTTTTGCCCTAATTCTACACGGGCTACGTAAACATATTCTACGGCCTGCAACTAGGTTAGACACATAGGTTTTAAGCCTTCCAGAGCGTTAAACACTATCACCAGAGTCAAATCAATTGACCGTGTAATGTCCGATAGCCCTGATCTGTACGGAACAGGTGTGAAATGGTGGATTGGTACGAGCTCTTGGAATAGGAGTGAACGACCCTGAAAAGTAAGAAACGGTTCCTTACTAGTGTAATAGCGCGCTTGCCACTGACTGCAGAGCCAGAAATCATAAATTTGCACTTTGGAAAGCTTTAAAGAATGCTTGTTCAAACCACCACGTTGGTTATTCTAGTTCCCAGCATAGTGTAAGGTGTATGTTATTAATATTGATGATGACGATACAAAATAAACTTAATTTGATATTTTTCTATTTTCATGACAATTGTTGGTTATTTCACATAGGATATGTCCTGGTTGTCTTCTCTCTTGACAGGGGAAGCAACTATCATCCCAACAAATTCTGTGAACTGATCTGCAAAACATTTCTAATGAGATGCCAATAAAAGTATATATACTTTGATTGGCATCTCATTAGAAACCTTGCCTAGTGGTGTTCAGAAGATAATCACATTTTTATTTCTGTTTTACAACTGTGGAAAATTCACCTATATTTATTTACTCTCAACCATTAAACGCCTAATTGCCAGATCCAAAACAATGTTGGCATGAATGGCAGCTGCCCTACTCACCAGGGATTGGATTTATCTGCATGATAGAAACTCTCTGATACCTAGTATATCAACTCGACATAATGCGTCATGTCATTGTCACTTTAAAATTCCTTGAAAGTTTGGCTTGTGCCAGGTTTGCTGTTTAGTATTACTCTCTAATCTCAAAATTAGGCTGCAATACATGATTGACATTGGATTTTATTGAAAGATGATTATAGGTAACATAAGAATATAGGTGATGATATAATTGTAAAACTCTGGACATATTTTATCGATCTCCGATAGTGATGTCATTATTTTAGTGACAGTCACCGGGCTACTTTGAGTTTTCCAAACTGAGATTGACTCCTAAGAATATGTAACATAAATTGATGTGAGATTGTCTTTGAAAACAGTTTTATTCGAAAACTAAAAGGTATCAGAGAACATTGTTCTAGCCAGTGTTTACCTTTGGGATCAATTTTATAACTTCTCACTCAAGGGTGAGCACAACTCCCAATATGTGAAAATCAAAACTAAATACATACAACTTAGTTTTCTAAGTGCGACCATGGCAATGACCATCTTAGTACTGCAGTCACGTTGCAGAGTGAACTCTTTGGTGGTATGATGACTGGGTCCGAGTCAGGTTTGCCTCTTTCAAAATATCTGGAAATAAATGAGCGATTAAAATTATTCATGATTATCTGAAATCTCTTCAACACCATCTCCAAAAATCTAGACAATCAAAGACAAAGATACCTACCCGGATCGCCTGTAAATATCATTCTGAAAGCCACCATAGATGTGATGAACCGAATATCACGATATAAATGGAATGGAATGTAGTGATTGCATGTGAGAGAAGAAATAAAGTAACACATTTCCAGCTAGCAAGCCAAGATGACAGATGCACAGCAAACCATAGCTCTAGACCACCAGTTACCAAGGATGATTAAAATGTACAGAAAGTACAAATGAACCATGAAGTAAGCCTCAATACCTTGTCAGTATTATGATGAAAATATCCCTAGACCTAGGATGAGCTATAAGTGAAACAATGTGCCAAATGCCTCTGAGTAGATGAGAAAATGTATGATATTAAAGGGTCAGCCATTGGCACCTGCTAAAGGCAATATGATAATAGGGACAGTTGAAAAAATATCTAACAATAATGAACTGATGTTGTGACCAATTGATGAGGAGAACTCATTGTTATGGGGAGGCACGGTCTTGTTGTCCATAAAGACATGTCCGTGCAATTTGAACATCTGACCAAGTTCAAAAATAGCATCAAAGTCAAGCCAAGTTCAACTAGGATTCTAGGTCTGAAAGTCTTGCGCTCCAGAATGAAATTGTACAATCATAACAAAATGAAAACAACGCTAAACAATTTTACTCAAACTAAATATATTGATGGTTTATGTTGGTGGCTTATCCTTGATGAATTTCACATTAATTGTGTGATCGATCACCGTAGACATCCCCAGGAATAGTAAACCGGTGGCCACCAGCATTTAAGACTCAAAATAACTACAACCTTTAGTTCAATACCAACACAGAAAAGCTCAACAGCTAAACCAATTACTACTTGTAAAGTTTGTTCCTCATCTCCTGGCCTTACCTCATTTTTTTGTCATTAATTCTGTCACTGCATGCAAAAAATTCTTATGATTGTACACTGACAAGAAATACATATTATATTAATTACGAAATTACCTCATCATGACGTCAATAGGTTAAATTTGTTATACACCTTCTATACAACTACAACGCTCAACAATGTGGATTTCAGTATCACTGAAGCTGCACCATCAATTTATAGAACAGTACTCAAATTTCCATTCAGGCGAAACTGTACTAAACTGCTGGGCTGGTTTAAATTTTGTAGGAGAAAGTAATAAAAAAAGCTTCAGATTTATTAAAAAATTTAAACTTGTATTGATGAGATATTAATTTGCATATCAATTACCTGTCTCATTAGGGCCTCGAACAAGGTTCTTCATCATAATATTCAGAATTGTCGTCTCTGATGTACACACTGGCTGAGATAAGTTGCAGATATACCCTACATAACCTTACCCAGCGCAGATCATGGACTTGTGACACATCAGAGCACATCTGAACTTTGATTTCAATGATATAGTAGTATGAACACTGAGGCCTTGCTCAATGTACTGACTCAAAAAGACTTCCTTCTCTATTTTCTCAGCAGCGAAAATACAAGCTAGAGATTTTTATTTATAATCCTTAACAAACATTTTAATTTCTATAAGGAGACATCAGAATAATCATGTTCACAATTTTTCACTAGAGGAATGAGCAGAAATTTCAAATGATATGAGTCACCAATTTTTTCTGAATAACTCACTTGCAAAGTAGCTACTCATGATTAATAGACGCATCCTCACAACCGTGTGCGTGCATGTCTGCCTCATATTCAGTTTGTCATGAAGCAGCATGATTTATAGAGCTTGTCATTAATAGCATGTCATGATAGAATTGCAGGAGTCTGGCATAGTGTAGTGCCAATGCATGTAATCTGGCCTTATATAGTCAGTATTCAGTCAAGTCATTAAAAGTGCTCAGATTATTATCGCTACTGCGACAGAACAAAATATCATCTAAATACTGTACACACAAAGAAATACTATAGATGAGTCAGTAATTGGACATAGAATATATCGACAATCAATTCACAAGCCAAAGATTGTTCATATATATTGATGGCTTGTTCTCGTCTTTTGTCACAAGTTGCTTAGCCAAGAGCATTTTTATATATAGTGTTTGTCTTGTGTTTAGGATCCACATGCATCAGAAGTCATCATACTTTTTGAGATTGCACCGGGAACAAGACTGTCTAATTAAAACAAAGCATCGCGATTGCTGCCGGGGTGGTGTTGATGCAATGTGATTTCTGCCCTGTGCTTTGAATATTGAAGTGAAAAAATTCAACCAAGCGCAGGTAAATGACGGAAGTAACTGCTGTGCCTAGCCATCTAGACACAACCCAGGGCGCAAGGCAGTGTCACCAGGACTTTAAGCGGATAGCCTTGTCAATCCTCGATCTGACCCCTGGGTACTCCGGGGGCTGTTTCCTGAGGTGGAGAAGACAAGGCGAGCTAAATGAAAAACCAGAACCGAAATAAAAGCCTCACTGGGGAGGTTGTTGAATGAGGGTCCCCGGGGCAGGATGAATAGGGCCTATGAGAGGAGTAGTGTCCGACGCGCTCTACTTTGACTTGTGCCTGTCACTAGACCACCTTTTATAGCAGGGTGTCTGGATCTTTTCCTCCAAGCTCCGCATATACGGGTGCCACAATGCAAAATAAACATCAGTTTTTGTGTTGTGAAGCAAAAATTTTGATATGAGCATGTTCAGTCCTACCCCATGACTCCTCTTTTGCGTGCTCTGAGGCTCTTTAGCTGATGTCAATGTTTTCTGTCTAAAAATGTCTCGATAGCGAATTACACAGATTTTTATGTAGTCCAAGCAAATGTGTATATTCGCATGAAATTGTTACTCGAAATAAAAACAAGCTGTTTTTGAGCACTCTTTAACAAGTTTTAGACAGAATAACATCATATAGATCATAAAAACCTGCCAAAATCAGAATCAATATTGGAGCCTTAATTCAGATCAAAATTGATGTATTATTCGATATAGAGGACAGCGAATTATGATGACCATGTTTCTACCAAACATCAAAATTAGCTGTCCACCACAAAAGTTATATTTTGATATTTGATGGATAATTACGTACTACTTCAACATTTGCATCTCATAAATAAATATGAACTTTCAAGATTTTAATAATGTCAATTGCAAACCTCATTGCCATTTTATATCAGTAAAGGACATACCCAAATTGCTTGCCTAACCAATATAACCAGGTAAATATATTACTTAAGAAAATAAATGCAAAAATATTTGTTTCCAGATTTAAAGCAGTTATAATTTAATACTTTCAATCTCAATACAAAAAAAGTGTCAGCTCAATAACAAAACAAAAAATATGGTCGCTTAGTAAATAAGATCCCCTTTTTTAGGAGTTTGTGACCACAACATAGTTCCCCAGTTCAAAAAGTTTTACTGCTGTCATTGGGGTTTTAAGGCCGCTGAATGCCCTATGTTGCAGAACCAGAGCTTATACCTTAGATTTGCTTTGTTAAGGATGTTGCCTATATGTATCGACGAATTGCAAGTGGTTTCATATTAAGTGGTGCGAGGGTTGAGTGCTATTTTAAATGACTTTACCGACAATTGAATACCTTAGTGTCTCAATGCTATTGCTCCATTGAGCCTATGATTCAACAAGAGACCAAAACATTTTTCTCTCTGAAAATACCACTAGATGATCTGTCATGACAACTGTAACTGCCCTCCTAGATTATTGATCGAGTTTCTAACGGTGCATTTTATAGTAGTTTATTTGAGTAAACCGTTGACACCGTTGGCTCTGGCTCTTGGCTCTGGCTTCGTGGCTCTGGCGCTTGGCTGACTTGGCTCAGGCACGGTATGTCTGTCTGAAGATAGTAGAGTTGATTTGTAGCTTTCTTATGGAGACGGTTGATGCCTGGTTGGGTGATTGGCGATTGCTTACTCGAGTGTTTATTTTTGTTTTTATGATTTTGTAGTATAATCGATTGGAGTGGTGTTAGGTGTGAGCTGTATTTTTAGGCTCAGGATTTCATGTAGTTCTACTCGTCAATGTTGAGTTAGAGTTGCGAGTTGAGTTAAGAGTTTTACTCGTCGATGTTGAGTAAGAGTTGCAAGTTGGAATTTAGAGTTTTACTCGTCGTTGTTGAGTTAGAGTTGAACTTGCTGCGACTCAGAGAGAAGAGTTTTACTCGTCGATGTTGAGTAAGAGTTGCAAGTTGTAGTTTAGAGTTTCACTTGTCGATGTTGAGTTAGAGATACACTTGCTGCGACTCAGAGGGAAGAGTTTTACTCATCGGTGTTGAGTTAGAGATACCCTTGCTGCGACTCAGAGGGAAGAGTTTTACTCATCGATGTTGAGTTAGAGTTGAACTTGGAGTTTAGAGTTTTACTGTAACTGCCCTCCTAGATTATTGATCAAGTTTCTAACGGGTGCATTTTATAGTAGTTTATTTGAGTAAACCGTTGACACCGTAAAACTATGTCACCCTTTCCAGGAGAGAGTTAGTATAAAATATGAGCTCTAGACCATGTACAGATGGTATATCATGGATTTAAACGAAGAAACAACATGTAAAATTATTACCTCGTTCTCTGAGGATTTAAGCTCAATTAAGGTACTTTGACCAAGCATTTCAATTTATAGTAAAAAGACAAAAAGAAGTGCTGAGAATAATAGTTGAAAGGGGGCCCCATCGCTTTTGCAATATGTGACAACACAAAGGGGGTTTGGTGAATCAGGCAAATGTAGTGAATCAGGTAATAATGTTTGTTATTCTTTGGATAAAATTGGTAATATGAGGAGTCAAAGAGTAACAGCTTGGAGGGTTGATTCGGCTATGAAAACATTGAGTTGAATAGATGATTCTCTCTGTGGTTATGCGCTGTGGCTATGAATAGATTGGCAGCAAGGTAACAGTAAACAAGTTAACGGAACTGGATTTATGAAATTTTAATAATAACATCCGAAAACACTACACTCCCACCTAAAATTTCATAAATTCTCCGCAAATGGTTTTCGTTTAATTCGGGAAGTTTTGACATAGTTTTCAATGATGGTTTTAAGTTTCGACACAGACCTATGTAGGCATCTATTTTATGTCAATGTTAGAAAAATCAGATAGAGATGATTTCCAGCTCTCCCACCGTAATAAGAGGCCATCAGTCAGAGGGTTCTCCAAAGTTGAAGCTATTCTGTACATGTCTTGGAGAGTGTAAGGAGATATGAAATCGAAAGTGTTATAGATAGTTATATTGGTGGATAACACCCTACCAGTTGAAGGGTTAGGCCTAGGAGAGGAGCTGAACTGAAAGCTGTCTGATCTCCTGCCTCCCACCTTGGCGGCGCTATATAAAACAAAGCTGATTTTATCAGGTTCTGTAGGGATGTATACACCATAATATGATTCAGTATTCTCTAGCTGATTAGGAGGAATGATATCGGCATCACCTTCAGATATTAATTTGTGATATTGCTCGGACAACAGTGGATCAGAGAGTTTCTTCCGTACTGGTTTGGAAGGATATAATGTCATGATTTCGGACTTGTGTGCACTTGGCTTGCATTTAATATGCAGCATTGTGGTATGACCATCTTCATCTTTATAGACGTGATCTTTCATTGTCTTTAGAAAGTTTATATCATCAGTAGAAAGAGTTTCATCAGCTTGCTTAGAATGGAAGTCAGAACTGAGAACTTTAATTGGCTTAGTTTCTACATTGACGTTGTTGTCATCATTATCAGTATTGAATTTCTCTGCTTCTATTTTGAGAGAAATATATTCTCTTGTGGTTGGTTGAGAAATTGCTAGGTTTACTATTGTAGTTGATTGATTAGTAGGGGGTTGCTTTGCTGTATTTCCCATCAAAATCATCCCAGGTCAGTGAGCCGGGTGAAAGGCTCATGATCTCCCCTACTTACTTCTTGCCTGGAGATAAACACATGTGGTAAATTATTCCCGGTCAGTAAGCCAAGATCTAATGTATTTCCATGTTTGGCTGCAATGAATTCAGTTGCGAGATGGCGTAAATGGGGCTAGTCTTGTACAGACATTGAGTTAGGTATTTCTTCCCTATTGAATGGGATGTGCGATTGGCTTACGCATGTTGGTAGATCTATGTATTTCTGTTGGTTATAGCCATGGACTAAAAGTCCAGAAGCGGCTTGTCTGTATGCTTGGGTACCATTAACATCAGTAAGTGTGCTAACTTTCATTTCTGTTTCATGAGTGAATATATTGAGTTTCTGCAGAGTATTCTGACTTATGAAGGTGCTATTGGACCCAGAGTCTAGTAGGGCATAAACAAGAGTTTCTTGATCACGGTTTTCTATTGTTGACACATATACTGGAATGGTCCATGATGCTAGGTTAGCAGGTTTGTTGACTGTATCTGTGCAGTTGCGCACTGTAGCAGTGGCATGATTGCTTGCTTGTGGTTCAGGTATATCATGTACAGCTGGTTGTGATTTTGAGGTCTCGTTTTCGCTGCCTTGGATTTGATTTGATCTTTGTTGTCGATCGGGATATGAGGCCTTATTTTCGCTGCTTTGGGTTTGATTTGATCTTCGCTGTCGTTTGGGATATGAGGCCTTATTTTCGCTGCCTTGGATTTGATTTGATCTTTGTTGTCGATCGGGATATGAGGCCTTATTTTCGCTGCCTTGGTTTTGGGTAGAGTTTGATGAATGTGGTGTTGGAGAGGTCTTACTTTTGCTGCCTCGAGTGTAATAGTCATGGAATACTGTATGATGCTGTTGCCCACAATCTCTCTTGGTGCATGATTCTGGATACCATCACTTACTCATATTGTGATGTGGCTTAGCACATGCAAAACACAGATTGTTGTCAGTAAAGAATTTTTCTATGTCTTCGTGGGATTCTTTTGTCAACTGAAAACATCTTCCTGTGGTGTGGTTTTCCATGTCACAAAAGATGCATGGATATCTTTTATTTTTTTGGTTTGTTTCTATCTGGTGATGTATTATGTTCAAATGCTGTGTGACTTTCAGATGTGAGCAGTGTGGTAACACGCTTTTCAGGCGGGTGAGGGGTTCTGATTTATTGGGGCCCATCATATTTGCGAAATGTTGCTCTTCTAGCGAGGGCTTTGTTGAGGCTGTTACTAGCTACATCAGCTTCTTTTGTCAGGAAATGGGTGAAATCAAAGAGCGATGGGAACTTCATTGTGTTGGCATCGATATTAGTTGTCCTTTTGACCCAACGATTTCCTAATGAAAGTGGTAGTTTCACTAGAATTTTTTTCGTTTTCGCGTCTCTCATCGAGGCAGCGTAGCTCAGGTAGTTTTGTCATAGCTGTTTGACATGATTCTAAAAAGTCAACAAGCTCTTCCAGTGCCTCCCCATCATGTTCTTTGAGAAGGGGCCACTGTTCACTGTTCAGTGAGAATATGAGGTTTTCCAAACCTTTTATCTAGTTTTCTTTTCGCCTCTTGGAAGGCTTCATGAGCGCCAATTTGGAATAAATTTGATGCTACCCTTTTTGCCTTGCCACCCAAATACTGCTGGAGGAGGGCTAGTTTTTGTAGAGGGGCATAACTGCCGCTCTCAATAAGGCCTTCAAATGATACTTTCCAGTCTAAATAATCAAGAGGATCACCATAAAATATGGCGGGTTTGGCAGGTTTGAGTTTGATAGTGTGGATAGCTTGGGCTAATGTGGTAGGTAGGTTGTGGAGCCAATTTGCAATGGGCCCACCGCGATTGGACCCTGTGTATGGCTGTGATTTGAAATGTCTGATGATATATATATACTAGTTGAGGAGCAGGTGTTTGATTTGGTTGCTGTCTTATTTGTTGTGCGGAGGTGCGTATGAATTTGGTAGGTCAGTGGGTTCAACTTGTGGTAATGTGATTTGCATAGAATCAGAATATTTACTGGCTTGCTGAGGAGCAGGTTTTGTGAAGGCATGATTATGTTGAGAAGGTGGGCTGAAAAGTGAAACAACCTCATCCTCTTCCATCGCTTCCGATATGATTTTTTCCTGAGCATCAGCAGCATCAAGTTCTGCTTGTATTTGGTTTTGTTCAATGGCCATGGCGAGCTGATGGGCTTGCTGCTTCAGCGCTTGGTTTGTTTTAGAGGCCTCAAGTTTCTTTTGGAGTGCAGCTTTGTTAGCTTTGGCTTCAATTTGCATCAGCCTAATTTTCGAACTAGCTCGGGAAGAGACTGTCCCAGATTTAAGCGAGGGTGCTATAGAGCCAGGACGTGATTGAGTGAGTTTAGTGGTGATTGGGGGAGGTGTGCTAGAATTGTTTTGATTGGTTTGCCTACGTATGTCAGATAGTTTATTCATGCGATCTAGGACCCTATCTTTTATCTGTTCCCTATCTGCTTCTAATCTATCCATTTTATTGCGTATTCCTAAATCTAGTTCAAGATCACCTCGTTTATTGCGCCATTGCACAAAAATTTGTACTGCATTGGATTTACTTTCCTCTAATTCTTCATTCCATTTCTCCAATTGTTCATAGGTCAAAGTATCGGGAGAGGACATGTAAGAAATCAATGAATCATGAAGTATATTACAGTTTTCGAGGACCTGTTTTAGTACATCAGTAACTTGTTTAATTTCAGCTTGTTTGGCTGGGCATGTATTTTCGCTTGATTTCTCTTTAGCTGGGAAATTTAGATTTTGAGCCGGTTCATGTTCAGTAGAATTGCTCAGGGTTTGTTCATGTCCGCTATCATCAGCTTGATTGTCATGTAAACTTGGATTTTTCTCAGTCAAAGACATGGCTGTGAGAGATGAGGACACAACTCCTAACTTCAATGATCAGTTTAAGGAATTTTCAAGGTATTTTATAGCCTTGCCTACTGTCGCCTTGCTGGCAATAAATTCAAAGATGACACGCTTAACCACAGCTTGAGTAAAATAGCTTGAGTGCAATGAGGGAGAATGGTGCGATGAATGAATGATGTGCTATTAGTGAAAGATTATTGCTTTGTCCCAGTTAATGTCCGGAATGTAAAGAACTGCTCTCTGTGATGTCACTATTACAATAACGATGTAACAGTAATAAATGAGGGACCTTAGAAAATTAACTGAACATGCAATAAATGGTTTCTAGGTAAAGTTTCCTAAATCACTAATCGTGATAGATAAAATTGATCTTCTATATCACTAATTGTGATAGATAAAATTGATCTCAACTTGAGTTTATGTTTATACAATCGCAATCCCTAGACAAAAGTCAAAATTAAGAAAGTTAAAATAGTAACGATAACTTATCTTCGCTGAAGTCTTCTTGGCTGCTGGCTCTGGCTCTTGGCTCTGGCTTCGTGGCTCTGGCGCTTGGCTGATTTGGCTCAGGCACGGTATGTCTGTTTGAAGATAGTAGAGTTGATTTGTAGCTTTCTTATGGAGACGGTTGATGCCTGGTTGGGTGATTGGCGATTGCTTATTGTTTATTTTTGTTTTTATAATTTTGTAGTATAATCCATGGGAGTGGTGTTAGGTGTGAGCTGTATTTTTAGGCTCAGGATTTCATGTAGTTCTACTCGTCAATGTTGAGTTAGAGTTGCGAGTTGAGTTAAGAGTTTTACTCGTCGATGTTGAGTAAGAGTTGCAAGTTGGAATTTAGAGTTTTACTCGTCGTTGTTGAGTTAGAGTTGAACTTGCTGCGACTCAGAGAGAAGAGTTTTACTCGTCGATGTTGAGTAAGAGTTGCAAGTTGTAGTTTAGAGTTTCACTTGTCGATGTTGAGTTAGAGATACACTTGCTGCGACTCAGAGGGAAGAGTTTTACTCATCGATGTTGAGTTAGAGTTGAACTTGGAGTTTAGAGTTTTACTGTAACTGCCCTCCTAGATTATTGATCGAGTTTCTAACGGGTGCATTTTATAGTAGTTTATTTGAGTAAACCGTTGACACCGTAAAACTCTGTCACCCTTTCCAGGAGAGAGTTAGTATAAAATATGAGCTCTAGACCATGTACAGATGGTATATCATGGATTTAAACGAAGAAACAACATGTAAAATTATTACCTCGTTCTCTGAGGATTTAAGCTCAATTAAGGTACTTTGACCAAGCATTTCAATTTATAGTAAAAAGACAAAAAGAAGTGCTGAGAATAATAGTTAAAAGGGGGCCCCATCGCTTTCGCAATATGTGACAACACAAAGGGGGTTTGGTGAATCAGGCAAATGTAGTGAATCAGGTAATAATGTTTGTTATTCTTTTGATAAAATTGGTTTTATGAGGAGTCAAAGAGTAACAGCTTGGAGGGTTGATTCGGCTATGAAAACATTGAGTTGAATAGATGATTCTCTCTGTGGTTATGCGCTGTGGCTATGAATAGATTGGCAGCAAGGTAACAGTAAACAAGTTAACGGAACTGGATTTATGAAATTTTAATAATAACATCCGAAAACACTACAACAAAGCAATATCAATAATAGTGTGAGAGTTGGAATTGTAAATGAATGAAGTACATGCCAACTATTGCCTGCCTCATGACATAATGTTTATGGTTGCAGTTGAATGAAATTGTCGTGAATAGATCATTTTTATATTTCAACATGTTTCTCATAATCCCTGATCAATGAAGTTGACTAAGACTCATCAATTTGAAAAGTAGGCCTACCCTTACTTCAACTCAACTTAGTGACGTGGATTGTATTAACTGATGACAGACGAGACAGGCATTCCTGTCAACGTTTTCTCGAATCTGACAAAGTCATGATATACATAATATGGCTAGCAAAAATTAAAGCTCTGGCTCACAACCAATTATATTAAGGTAATTACTGCAGGCTAAGAGACACTGAAACAAAGAGCCGCTGCACTTGGACAGCAGAAAAAAAAGAGACAAATCAAAAATATAACCAGAACACTAATATTTTGACAGTGAGGCTGTCAGATCATACCGTCTGGGAGACAATTTGTAATAACAATTGGATGAAAAGCCATTTATGCAAACAAAATCTAGGAGGGCTTTTGGCTGGATGAGAGAATACTCGAGAGAGGAGCGCTCAAAAAGTTTCATTATGAAATAAATTGACAGCAAGGGAGACAATAAACTGCCACTTATCAGCTACATTGGGGAGCTTCTCCTATCAAGATATCATGGACAAAGCCCTACTAAATTTTGAAGAATATGAGTTTCTGTGATATCCCTTCCCAGCTAATAGCAATCTAGCGGAGGCTAAACAAGCTTCTTGTATCTTCACAATGACATTATACCAATGAGAACGGAGCAAGTGAGGATAACTTTGAAATAATCCAATCACATTCCGCGAATAACTACTATGTCTAAACAACTTTACTTCATTCTGTCATTGTTATCCACAGTATTTTTTACAGCTAGAATCAGAAATTCACAATTTCAATCTACCTTCTGCAGTTTTTGACCTGGAAACGTGTGGTTGGCAGGTAACCAATGTTAACTGTCACCAAAATGCTGAGAGCAAAATCTACGACAATAGAGCAAACCATTAGTACAAGGTGAGACTATTCAGTTATCAAAATATGGTAAGGGTAGAAAGTGTACAGATTAGGTTTGGAAAAGCAATCTTGACCTGGTATAAAAACTTATTATATTTAACTACTGTTTTTGGAAAATTAGTCATAGCTGTAGCCTGTCTAGACATTCTAGAGAGATGCGAGATCATACATCTTATCATATCTTGCTCATAACTTGGAGAAATTGTCTCCTCACAAGGCAAACAATCTCTGGTCAATATGCCATGATTGAGGAGTGTTCCCTGATTTTATGAGGTTACACCCACTTATACTAACTGTTTTGAAGGAAGAGTTGACAAGCTTTGTGACCATTACCTCAACGATAATGGTCAAGACATGAGAGTGGTCCCATGTTCACTTCTATAAATTAATTTGTTTGCTGTCAAAAATGAGTCATACATTGGTTGTGTTTATGAACATTATTCATTGTGGAAACCCCTAGTATGAGTATGGAGGAAAGGATGACTGCCAGGACAGAATTACCCGATGTCAGTGCTTACAGCTATTTTTTTGTTTCATGAATACTTCTCAACAGTGGGAATCTCCTAACTATCAGGAAGACTAGATATGTGCTGTGAGTTTAGCATGCAAAATTCATTTGTACGGCTTTCAGTCTTATTTATTAGAGTTGAGGGTCGAGGCATGTAGATTATTGACATAGTCATGTCCTATAGTCTGTATGTGATGGCATTTTACCGTTCAAAAAGTCAGTACTTCATACATTCACATTCATACGCAAGGCTAGTAATGCCTCAAAACCTTGAAATAAACTCACCAGACTCATAAATATAATATATGTAGCCTATACTTATAGGTCGAGTGAGTTATTAAAATGTTTCACAATACATGTACATTACATATAATCATACATTTATATCTTAATCATATCATATCAATATTGACCAAGTTGACTTTCGTGTAGCGAATGATAGCACTGAAATATTATAACTTACATGAATTAATAAATAAAAATCACAACAGCAGTGTAAGCAAATGACGTATGTCAACAACATCGATATTGTGATATATATAGATAAATGAATCACATTCAATGATAAATCAGATATTTCAGTTCAGGACTGGTGTGGTGCTAGAAGAAAATTCCTTTGTGTAGTGTAGCAAGAAGAATTTTGTGGAGAATTTAAGCAACTACTGGAAATTTTCCATCCGAACTGACATTGTTACTTCTGCCGATCAACATGATTGCTGCTGATCGAAGAAGAGGATAGTGATTGGAGTGAAGCTAATATTTAATAGTTTTGATGACTTAACTGTAATGTATCCATATCAAGAGCCCTCCAGGTGTGCCTTATACATTTCATCAATTTTTAAGTATGATATTGGAGGTTTGAGTTTCCTGTAAATTTGATAGTGTAGATGTTCAAATCTTTCTGCAAGAAAACATAACCCAACTACAACTATGTATGTTTAAAGCGCCAATAAAAATGATAATATGTCAAATTGCAATTAACATGTCATGAGTCATCCAGTAGTCCAGCTATCACCATGACTGTCATGTAGTTACCAGATTAGGATTATATTGTAGAGATTGCCACCCTGTGATATTCAGTACTTCTATATTCTGAGATTTAGGCTGAGGGAACTCAGATTGAACTCTGATAGTATTGGCAGCATATGAGTGGCAGGCATAGCTGTATTCTTGAGATAAGCCCGACTGACCATTCAGCATCGTGCAACTCCGTTCTAAACCTGCAGATCTCACGCTGACTGTTGGACCACCTAGAAAATTACAGTGAGACATACATCAGCAAGAGGGGAAAGTGTCTGATAATGACTTCATGTTGAATCAATAAAAAATTATTGATTAGCAGCCAACATATGGTAAGACTCCTTTTATTGACTCAAAATGGCTCCATTTTAATTCCCTTGGGCTTATTCTTTGGCTGTTTGCAGTTGTTAATTTTAATTCCTGAGTTGTGGCCCTGACAATTGTTTTGTCATCTATAGGTATCAACAAATTTCAGGGCCAAAAATCTGGGATTTCAAATATTATATTTATATTAATATATACATATACATATATACATATATTTGTATTATGACTATTATTTTATAAAAAGTATAATACGATCACTTGCTTGAAATGAGATGGAAGGTTTGAGTCCTGAGTTGTTGCCATTGGAGAACCATTGCAAAATCCTAATACTCAATCAATCACAATCCATCATAAACCATTGTAGGTTATAGTTGTTGTTTCGAAAATAATCCTCATTTAGTCATTTCAATTTAAAAAGTTATAGCTCAGTGAACCATTACGTAGCGAAATTTAAGGTACATGATGTTGATTATATCCCTCTTTCAATTGTATCATGGTTAGCAATAGGCCTAATTGACATAAGTCAAGTAAATCAAGTGAAGCTCTATAATGTTAACTTTGCTTACACAGGATAGAAAATGCTCGAAGTCTGAATCGGAATAATTGGGCTGTACTTTTAAGAGCAAATTACTCTTAGAAAGGAGGCTCATTTCACATGTTAAATAGGTTGGACCTGAGGTTAAATTAATTGGCTGATCCAAAATACAATCTGATATTGCACTACTGTGATCTGGACATTAAAATTCATCGAGATAACAGTCTAACCCTACCACAGATTGTGGTTGTCCAGTAATAACAAAAACTGCAAATACTGGTTAAGCATCTATGTATCAATGTCTATGATTGACTGACATCCCAGTAATGACCTTCAAAAGCTCAGACAAGCTACTCCACTGTGTTAACTAGAGGTTTGCAGTAGCCTCACTGGATTTCGGACCAATCAAGATGAGAAATTGTTTCAAGCAATCATGCATTGTTCAGCGTCCAAAGTTCATCATATATATCAGTAGTTCCACTCCTATACAGTGATGAACTGATTTTCCACCCCTATATAGTGATGAGCTGATTACAAATCAGTCATTTCTGTTTCACTCTCACTCACTCTAAGATGATTGGTTTCAACGACTTCTAAGGTGTAAAATTCTCCTAAAAACTCACTGCCCCATATTCTCCATACAGAGTTATATCCATGTCCACCACATTTTTGGGTACTATTTCCGGCACACAAATAACCACATAGAGTGTCAGCAACCTGCCCATACATTCCATAATCTGAGTCACACCAACACTCCGAGATGAACTGGAGTCCCATATACAAATAACCTGTAATATCAAGATCAAAAGATTCGCTATTGCTATGTGTACAGTGCTATGTCCAAAAGTTCAGGAAAGAATATAAAGCTGAATGCATTCTCACAGGGGTTTAAAGTCACTCATGGTTAACATGAATTGAAAAAGGGCTAAGGGCTTTTGAAACTGAATACTTATACTCACAGTATCCTAAAATAACGCACCTGCTTCAGCGCAGTGAGCAGCACAGAGCTCGATGGTCATACCAGACTGATCCCCTTTGAAAGACCCATCCAGGTCACGAATGTCATTAGAATCCAAATAACAACCAATTAAGCTGTGATCGATTTGTGCGTCTAGAAAAATAAATTATATTTGTGAAGTAATAATATAAGTTCAGAAGCACCTCAGATGGTTCCTTTCTTCAACCATGTTTAAATGCCTTAAGCCTCGTATATGATGTCCCAAATCTTTCATGTTAAAGACTTAGTTTGAGGCTGCTATTCTCCATATTTTATTCTATCATGTGAGCAATTTCCAGCTTTAGAATCAAAATATTGAGGAAGATTTGGCCTCTCAAACTTCCATGGTGACTGCAGTCAATCGGCAGGAAGAATCAGCGGGCAATCCCAGTGCGACGTCACAACCATCATACTTATTATGATATACTAATTAAATAGGATGATGATCAAAATTTTCAGGGTTGTAGTGGGTCTTGTACCCTAGTCCAAACGGCCAAGCAGGCAATGCCGCTAACGCTGGAAGTTTGAGAGGTAATAACTTCCACAATATTTGGATTCTAAAGCTGGAAATCGCTCACATGATAGAATAAAATATGGAGAATAAAATGTCATACAAAATAGCAGCCTCAAACTAAGTCTTTAAGCTTTTTGGCCCCCGGTCTAATTTCTTACTGAAATGCCAAGTATAGAATCATAAAGGGGAGCATTCAAAAGAACAACAGCTATGGAAATTGCTTTCCTGTCGATTGTTAATCCTTCCTCGTGTCATATCTGGCACATGCCTTACTTTCATACAATGAAATCGGATGGAAAATGGCTTTTCATTGTCAGGCCTCGGGGTGTCATACTTGTATATGGTTTTTTAATCAGCAAAATCTACATAGCATATAAAGCCTATTTAAACAGTTTATGCAGTTCAATGTTGAGAGTCTATGTCCTGGCCCAAATATCAATAGTTAATCATACAAACGGATATTTCAGGAGGGCAATGACCACAGCTAATTCTCCTTCATGATTATTAATTTTAGCATTTACTTTTCAAGAGGGTAAAAATAATCATCATGGCATTTAAGAAATATATGTAGTATTATTTTCTTTAGGTTTACTAATAAATCTTTGTTCTGGGGGGTTTATACTTGACAGTCCAAGTTCTCTGCATTTGAGTTGTATTAACTTATATATTTTGAGATTAATCCTTTTATCTCAGCTGATCTTTCACTGAAAGCGAGACGATTCATTTGTTTTCCTTACATTCTTTTGCAGATCATCGAGTATCAAATTCAATCGACCTGACATTTTTCAAATTTTCACAAACAAATAATGACCTTTGCCTCACAATCAAACCTTTGCTTTCCACGAAGCTATTCTAACTCAATAAGAGATTCTCAGAATTCATTCAGATTTTATACTAAGTAAACGGATAGGAAACAAACCCTACCCAATTACATGTTTAAGCATTTCTATCGTCAGATTGTCGATGATAAGTGGAGAGGGTAATTTTGATTTTAGGATACAATGCTGATTTAATCTTGGCATTCGATATTGTTATTTCACATGATATTGACAGTCAAGGTTCAATCAGTCTTAACAAGTTGTGAATATGGCCGTAACTATAATAACTGCTGTTGAACACATTTGACTGAATGTTGAAGCCACAATAATGATACCAGCAACAATACCAGTATTACATATAAGCTCTCCTAGTGCATATGGTCAGGCGTATCAGCGAGAAACTCTGGAATTAATGAAATATCTACCTGAGAACTTACTTTGATTTGAATTGATTCTGAGAGCGACATCACAAACGATGTACTCTGAGTTGAAGTGTATTTCAGTCCAAGGATTTGTCTCCTGTGCTGTATATATCTGTGCAACACTTGAGCATTCAGCAGTGCATGATTCATCCTGGTGGTATGATGATTGGGTCCGAGTCAAATCAGGATCACTTAGGAAATCTGGAAAAAATTGAAAGAGCACATACTGGTAATAGTTTCTTATCATTTATCATTATTTTATGAATAGTTATGAGGTAATGAAATGTACGTGGATGTAGTACGATCAATCAAGCAATCATCATATTCACTAAACATACACATAGATTGTACAATGAAATTAGACTGTTAGAAAATACTGCACCACCTCATGTAATATGTCAACAGTTATGGCATATTGCAAATGTAATATTGATATTATTACAAAGAAGGTAATTGTATAATACCAATACCATTATGGACTGGACCGTGTTTCTTCATGAGAATTGTCTGTTCAACGTCCTCCTGCGTACAAGCTGGCTGATATATTCTACAGACATTTTCGTTGAATGCATATCCAGTGCAGATCACAGACTTGTGACACATCAGAGCACATCTGATCTGAGATTTCACTGATATGGTAGAGTAAACATTTAGACCTTGCTCAATGTACTCACTTGAGAATTCTTCCTGGTCCTCTTTTAGAGAACCTGAAAACCAAAGGTTTGCATAGCAATGATATGATGTTAAGTTAATTTGATCTCTTATTCTACTATTGACACAAAATGCCTTAAAATATAGTAGTTATATGAGGAAATACAGTTTTTATGTATGATGACTCAAAATATTTACTTTGATTGTATCATTATGATCATAAATTTTCATTACAACCACTAGGAAAAATTTTTGTGAATTGCCTGAACCACTCACTAGCGAAGTTGGTCATTATGAGTAGTATAGTTGTCTTCATAATGTTTGTTGTAAGCTCCATGTTCAGTTTCTCACAGACCTATCTGAGTCAAGTGTACAAGATAAAAACATCTGCCATATGAATAACACAGCAGAAGGACACTGTATTTTATAGCCCCATGTATGCAAACTGCCTTCTATATAGTTATGACATATCCGAGACCTTTACATTTTAAATGCTCACATTATTGATATTTCGAAGGAATAACAATTATTCTTGCATCTACTGGCACAGCATGAGTGACATTTTTCATTTGCAGAACATCGATTAACCTCTTCATTTTCCCTAAAAGGCTTGTTATTGAGGATGAAATATGAAAAAAAATATTCAATTGTTTTTCAAGATGCCTTTCAGTCGACATTCCACACTACCTGAATGAAAATGGTTACCCCTTCACAAAGCCTTCTTTTTGTTGCCAAAATTTGGCAGTTCACAACATTGTTTCAGATGCTATTAAGGACAACCACAAGATCATTCATGTGAATAGTTGTTCTGTTTTGTATTGGAATTTTTGTTATCAATCTTGATCATATACATAATAATCGCATCAGAAGAATTGCATCGCCACCCCCTATCCTCCAAATAAAATGTTCTCTTATTTTGTGTATGGTAAGAAATGAGAAATATCTGTGAACTTAAAATAACACTATTCATCATATTACGTGAGAATTTTTCGCTGAACTTCATTCATCACACCACTTTCTGTATGTCACATCTACACTAAGAATTCCCAATGACATAATGGGGTTGTGTCCCCATAAGAACAGTTGGCAATTGATTTTTAAAAATGGCGATAGGATTATGGATGTGTCACTAAACTCTATAAGCTATACAGTTGATAAAAATTATATTGAACCCAGCAGCATAAAACGGGGTTCAGAGAAAAGAAATTATGTCAGGTTTTTCTAAATTAGTTCAAGTACTTGGGCACAACAATCCACAAAGATGGAGGTTGCCGCAAAGAGATAGAACTGAGAATATCCAAGGCTTGGAATAAGTGGATAGAACTGACTGGTTCAGATCCACTTGCTCCCATCCCCATCCAGGGTGATAGATCACCCAAATCTGATTCGGTACATGTGCTCCGCTTTTGCGTCCAATATGTCAGAAAGTTTTGTTTACATTGATAAGAAAGGATTTGACTTTAGGAAGTTGTACACTCATAAATAATGCACTATCAATAAATAATGACTAATTTACATTTAGCAATTTTTCTAAGTAAATTGTGTTTGTTCCTGAAAAAATAATAGCTACACACTCCTCAACTATATTTGTCTCTGCTGATGAATTTTTGAAAGCCAAGTTTCTTTTTTTAAAGAAAACTAGGTATGAAAATGTGTAGGAATACAACAATTTTGACTACTAATTCTTATCGCGATTTTCTAGTGGATTGTAAATCAATAGATCGTAAACCATCATGCTATACATTTTTAAATATGGCTTAATGTAGCCGTCTTGACAAGACATGCTAAGCTCGATGTAATTACTGTGATGTCAAGAGTTATTAGGATGCAAATGTGAGCATAGCAAACTGGTGTAAGTCGCATTAATTTTTTTTTATCTTTGCATTCAACACTAGCTGCCGACAATGGCTTGACTTGATTAGAAGGTGTAAAAATAGCTTGTAGAAAAGGGATCAAACACAAAGCAATTATTCCTACTTTCATGACAATATAGAAGAAATATTTAAAACATTTGTCCCCCCCCCCCCCCCCCTATGATCATTGCACAACCACGAGTAAAATTTTAAAAATTTTAAAAGTCTCTCTGATTCCACAAGTGTGTCATGATGACTTGCTACAAGTGCAATGGAATGTGTGTGAAGGATTAACAAACAGTGTTAATTATACTTGTTTGGACAATTAAAAATATTGACAACAAGGATATCAAGGTAATTATGTAATTATGCCTTTTATAGGCTAACCCTCCCTGCTTGTGGCACTCAAGCTGGCAGATTAAAATCTCTTACTTTAAACGGTGTTGCCACTAGTCTTAGTTTAACATTTTAACACTATCTGTACTAGTGCCAACACCAACTAGGAAACTAGGGCTACTCGGCCTATTGGCTAAGATCAAAGTGTCACTGCCAATGGCTGATTAGTGCCTGTTTCAGTTTCTGGCAGCTTACTGCACACTTATGATTAGGAGGTCCACCATGGCCCCACCTCTAGGATGCATTCTAGTTTACTAGGATGTATCACACTCTCAGTACGAGGACTCCGGACAACTTGCGTCCCTCTTTAGGGGCAGCCCACCCTCTGTTTTGTCATAAACAAGACTAGTGCCAACACCTACTAGGGAACTACCATCCAAGAGTGAGAGAGAAAAATACCAAAATTGCTTCCTGTACACCATATAACAGAGATGGCTGAGAATGATATAGTATAACATCAAGAGCTCCTTTGTAGACAGGTAATGAATATATACCAGGCTTACAATAGTTGATTTACCTTTGCCTCCCTCAGCCCACATACCATAACATTCAGAGCTAACTCCATGCTCAGAGCATCTTTGGCTAACAAATAGAAATAGTTGAGAGCCAGTCACTCTCAATAATCACAAGGAGCGTAGTTTAGACTGTGCCAAAAATCAGTACTCATACTACTTGCTGTGACACCAAGTTTGATCTTTTTTTAGCATCAGTCAGCATATTTTCAGTAGTCAGTGGTTCTGTGGAAAATATGGCCTCATTCACATATCACTTCTCTCCACTTAGGCATGTAGGACAATTGATACAAAGAAATTCCTCGCTCAACTGGTGAGCGATGTTGTACATCTTTTTAGTAGCAAAGTTTTCTGATAATTCTGCTAGCATAGTTTAGCTGATGTATTCTATTTATGCAGTTGCTGCCAATGTTAACAGGTTGCACAAAATATAACATAGGGTATGGTACAACACAGAAGAGTTGAACATAAGCATTTTGTCGGGTCATCATACTCATTACTAAGAGTTTTCTGTGCTTACAAAAATTGTGAGCGGACAATTCGATTGGAATGCTTTCGATTTCCATCATGACGAAAAGAAAAGATTTGCCCCGGCGGGGATTTGAACCTGGGCCTCCCGCGTTATAGACTTTGATGCTACCTTGCACAGCATTATCTATTCATTACAGCAGGTCTTGCCTGGTCATCTAAATACAAACTCATTCAATACAATGTCAATCCATTTATATAATATTGACTAGAACTGTATAGGCTTATACTATAACTATACAATAGCAATAATGAATGTAATTTATTTAGCAGGTAGGGTTAATTACACAATAATGGTTGCTGGTTGGGTAATGATATATGGGTCAGTTTCGAACAATTCTAGAATTGTACAGAATTGTCCGACAATTCTTGGGTATGAAACGCAGTGCTAGTATTACCAATATGATCAGCAGCTAGTAAATGTCAGCTTTGTTATTAAGGTTCTAAGGATTGACAAAATATTCTAGAGGTGAAATATTTTATTGTTTTATTGATTGTGGTGTAAAACCAGTATAAACCAGTATAAACCAGTATGAACCAGAATGAACCAGTATGAACCAGTATGAACCAGTATGAACCAGTATGAACCAGTATGAACCAGTATGAACCAGCATGAACCAGTATGAAGTAAAAGAACCAGCATGAACCAGTAATGAAGTATATATATATATATATATATATACACATCCATCAAATGAATGAGCTATAGCCGGCAAAGATAAATCTTGCGGATCTCCCATTATTTAAAAGGAGATGCTGTGGCTTTTCTCTGAAATCGTTGTCGCTATACTATTTGCATAATGTTTGCTTTTAACGGAATGATGCAAAATAAACAAACTGTAAGTTTTTATGTTACCTAACAATCTAGTCTTACTTCCATCATTCAATGTGAAGTTGATAGTTTTGTTGTCATATGTTGCCGTATATTTATGGTTATATTTATGATGCTGCGCCCAAAGTGTACAATGCAATGTAAGACTAAACAGTAAGCATTCCTATACTGTTAACCCACAGTGGCATAACAATCTATAATTTATTGTGTGCCGATAATAAAGAAGGCTAAGTGAATGGGATATGTCAAGGTTTTGCATGTCATGACTGACTGACTGACATTTTTGTAGGTGCCTTTATTTATGTAAGGCCTGATAAAATCTTGTCTTCATTTGAGTAACTTGTGGATTGGGAAACTGATATTGACCAGTGGGCCTACTTTCATTGAGTTTCCAATATCTTTATCAAACACTTACCACACATGACACACAACTCATATAGGCACATTATAGCTATATTTTGATCCCGGGGGACAAATAAAGTGAGCGTAACTTTAAAATCATTTGGTCTCCTTCAGCGAATACCGGTGTCTCAACAATGTCAGTTCATTCTGCTGTTGTTTTTCACAGGCTATTTCACAACAGGAATCCGCATTTTGAAAAATTTATCTACACTTGCTTCTTTTTGACCTGGAAATTGATAGCCTCCTACTGGTTGGCAATTTCCCAACCTTTATTCTAACTAAAGAGCTGAGAGCAAAATATTCAACCAAATGTTCACCATTAGTGCAAGGTTGTCTTTTTAATGCACTTCATCGGCTGCTGTAATAGGTGAAGCACTTCACATATTAAAATATACAATGTACTTTACGGCGGGATAGGGGGGGTTTGAAATGTTACATGCAGTACTCATTTAATGTTACGACACCGCCGCGTGACGTACATGGTGTGAACATGATCTCAATTTATCATCTCATTAATTTTTGTAACACCATTGCTGCAGTTCATAGAGCTGATTAGAAGAAAATACACTCAGGCGACTGGTGAAAAGATCAAATAATTCTTTAGATTGCAACACAATGCTGTTCTTCACTATGGCCAGACTAACTGATTGGCTGCACAAATGAAACGAAACTTTAAAATCCCGCACACAGATTAAACATTAGACATCAGCATTTTTATTAATAATTTTTTACCGCCAGCAGACCAGAGCTTTTCATTTCTCAAACACCCCTTTGAGATAATCAAAGTACATACACGCTACAAAATGCTCCTTTTGTGGTATTCAATTTTTCCTTAGCGATTCTAAAATTGGCTCAATCGTGTTCCAAACTTACATGTACCAATCCGGTAAAGCATGATCGGAAGGAAGGAAAATCCGTCCGAGCTCCGAGATTAGAATCTTTCAAGTTGTAATGAAACTAAAAACTAGGCGATCCAATACAACATGGTGATTGTCTGAAATTATAACTGTAACAGGACCCACCAGGAGTTTGCAGAAGTTCCAGAAAGACAAAGCAGAACGACACTGTAGAGGATGATAGAAATGCTGATAGAAAGCTCCATAATAGATGACACTTACACCAAAACAATCGATTAATTAGATAATCCTTGAATTAACAAGGATAGTGACAAGTTTAGTCAGGTGACAAGGACACTGACAAGTTTAGTGACCTAAATAACCAAAGAGTTAGAGACTCCAACTTCTTGAGATAAGTAAGTGTAAGCTAAATTTTAGGTTATTATACATTATGATTTTCATCATAATATCCCTTAGAATATCAATTAGAATATCCATTATAATATCGATTAAATTGTCCACTAATGTATCCATCTTAATTCCAGTGTTATCTGAGAGACCGTAGTGAGGCACACTCACGCTGGTTCTCAGGCCTCCACCCATTACTGAGCAGGATTCTGCCTCCACCCCTTACTAAGTGGGATTCTATGTTATTTATCATGTACACTTAACAAATACAGATAAAACTGAGATGAATAAAAGAGTGACAACATATATACAAACTCACGCATCCAGCATACAATTAACACCCACAGCTTATTTTTCCTGTAATTGTATTGACCAAAACATATTGCTTGCATGCACTAACGATTATCCGGTGCAATTTTTAAACCAAATCAGTTCACAAACTTGTGATCTCATTTGAATTTTCTCTACATATATATATATATACTTTTATTGGCAACCAATGTCATCTCATTCGCAATGTGTTGCACTCTGTGCCAGAAAAAAATTAATAAAACAAAAAAAAACAAAAAAAGAAAATTTTTTTAAAAAACATGACATTTGCGTGCCAAATAATTGCTGCCATATTCAGCTGGTGATATGGATAATGTTCCAGATATTATACCCTTGGAGTAAGCTCCAGCTGCTGGCCAACACATCTACACCCCGCTAGAAACTATTGAATCTCAAAAGTCTGTTGTCTGTTGATAAACCTTTTTTCAATTCTCATACTGCCTAGGTGTACCTTAGATAACGATTTTGTACTTTGATTTGGTTGAAGCGCATTGGGGGTTGAGAATGCATGGTGATGGATAAAAAACATGAAGTTGAAGGAACCAAGTGAAACAGCACATTTATCATGCCATTGAGAACTAGTGTGAAATTCGATTCACAAAGTATAAGGACTAATCAATTATATACAGTAAAATGTGAAATGAATTCCTTTGTATTTCACTTCTGCTTCTTTCATGTCAAACATAGACCTCATATACCAGGATATTTCAGCATTCTTCTGTTGTCTCAACTCATGATTATGTGGTAAATGATCGAGATGGGAATGGAAATTCTAGATGCTCTTTGTAATGAACCTTTTGATATTGAATATTATAGACAGCAGATACATAACTTTGATATAGTCGTGCACTTTCAAGCGACCATTATAATAATAAATCTCATTTCTTATCTATGCATTCCGCAGACAACACGACACGCAGTTTTAATTTTAAAATTACATTTCACAGACTGTGGAAGGGTCAATGTTTCATGGAATAGGATGGGAGGAATTATTTATGATGCTTGATGTTGGAAAGAACAATGCAGCAAATGCGAATCCGTGTCATATGTTTCAGTTCTCACTAATGAGAAAGGAAGTGGTGATTTATGAAAAGTTGCGTAGTGGATAGAATTCGAGCTTCTCAATCTGAGAGAACTACAGGTTTGAATCCCGTTCACTACCCATACTGCTCATGGTGACGAGCTCTTCTTATCTAGCTCTAGCTTACCCACACTACCTTGTACAAAATTTAAATGGATGAGTTGTTTAATGTATCATTGATGCTATGTAAGCATATTTTCATTGGCCCAAAAGAGGCACTGAATAGAAAGATAAAAAAAAAATTATTTTAGGTTGTCATCCCATGCAGTGATAAGCTAAGTACTCAGAAAACCACACGACCCGCTGTCTTTAAATGCGCAGATGTATTTTTCATTAGATTGAAGAGTTTTATGCTGCTCACCATAGGCATTGCTTTAACAATTGAATAGATCGGATGTAGACAATCAATGTTTTTTTAACTTTAGTGCGAGGGTAAAATATAATTTCGGTTATTATTGAATTGAAAGTTTGTATTGTAGTGGATATCGATGCATGCCGTAACTCATATCAGGTAATTTTTGTCCTCACTGGTCTTTCTTCGTCAAATTTGCTGTCCGCTGTGTTGTAAACAGCCTATTCTGCCTCATGATTGTGATAAAATGACATAACATCTTCGATTAAAATTGATGTTGGACCATTCACATCTAGTAGAATAGCATCATTCATATAAGCAGACCCTCAGCCTATATTATTATATTATATATAATCTTTATTACTGAACCAATGATCATCTTCTAAAAATTAGAGGCGACCTTTAGAGGTTTCATCACAATATAAGTAAGGAAGGCAACCTGGGCATGAAAATAAAAACAGAAAAAAATTAATTATTAGACTTTATAATTTACACATCCGGCATTGGTGTAACACATGAGTAAAGTGTTGCCTCTCAATTCAGTTCGTGAGCTGGTGTTGAGGCGCGTTTTATGTCTACTAGGTCTGTGAGCACTCGGTTGAGGTAGTAAATGATGCAGGCAGTGCCCAGGTGTCTTGATCTGCGATGAGGTAGGATTCCGCTTTTGATAAGTTCGAAGATGATCAGCTGACTACGATGTTGGCATGACCGAAACGTCACATTCAACCCTGTTTATGAAATTAATCGAAAATTAGTCAATCACACGTGATTCAGAACTTTACTATATTAAATTTTCAGCATTCCTATTTTAACATCAAATGGCCAGCTTCTATTAATAAGTGTCTGAACTATGACCGATAGTATGTTGGTTTATTTCCAATGTATTTAATTTTCGCATGCAAATTCCATCCGCATTAGTCGTCTGGTTATTGCATAACATAGGCAGTCTATTCTTATAAACTATCTTATCATCATAGGTTAATATCTTCTTCCTACATAAAAGAAAATATACCATAATAGAAATATTTAATCTTATATCATCTTTTATTCTCCGACATCAAAAGGGTCATGACCATATACCATGTGCGAATTCCAACCAATCCTCAAACATTGACTATGTCACAGTATTTAAAAGACGAGACGGAATTTTGAAATATCAGGGTGTATATATTACGAAGTCAATACTCGCCATGAAAGAGACGGAAGAGAAACATTGACGATATCGTCTTACACTAAATGGTATATAAGTATTAGATCTGTAAATTGGCATCACTCTTCTCATTCAAGATGAAGTTGACAGTTGCTCTTGCTGTGTTTAGCTCTGCCTTTGTAGCGATGACTCTGGCAGAAAGTCAACCTGTTATTGAGCCACCGCCGTTTGTAGCTTTACCTGGACGAGGACCACCGCCGGGAGTTCAGGTACTACCCGTTACCCGTTCAAGGTACAGACGTAACCCGCAATATTGGGATGGACACAAAAGTAAGTGATCCACCTCTTAAAACTGAAAAAATTCCAATCACAATAAAACCAACAATGTTTTTTGTACTTTATTGCCGTCACGAAGCTGTTGCCAACTCATTTTAGTCATCACTATAGCGATGACTCTGGCAGAAAGTCCACCTGTTATTGAGCCACCTCCGTTTGTAGCTTTACCTGGACGAGGACCACCGCCGGGAGTTCAGGTGATACCTGGAAGGATACCACCACCTGTAGTAAAGCCGTTACCCGCAATATTGAGATGTACAGCACACAAGTAAGTGATTCATCTCTTAAAACTGAAAACATTCTAATTACAAAAAAACCGTCAATGTTTTTTATGCCGTCACAAAGCTGTTGGCAACTCAATTTAGTCATAATTATAAATCAACAATTGAAAATTGAGCTACCACCCATACCCAGCTGCCAATTGACCATTTAAAAATCCTTTCTGTATTAATATACAGGTTTCAACAACATATTATTGAGAAAATGTGATACATAAGATTTTCTATCTGCAGCTTCCATAAGTATAGTTTACAAAAATATATTGAGAGCCATGAGATGTTAGACTATTCATCACTTCAGAAAGATTTCCAAAGACAGTGACTTTCCATCCATATATCCAAGGATTGCTTTTCATAGATCCAGGAGATCCTCTCCATGCCACACCGATTTTAGACGATTGAAAGCTAAAACTGGAAAACGTGACAATAGCTTTTTTATTATTTATATGAATTATTTAAACCACAGCACCGAGCCTTTGTAGCTCAAACTACGGTCAGCATTCAAATAGTACCATTGTTACCACAAAGGATACAGGAATGTAGAAATAAATATGACATAACATAACATAGCTCCCATATATGTATGATTTCTTAATATATAATTTTATATTATATTATATTATTTTATATCATATTACTTTATATTATATTATTTTGTATTGCAGAGACTGTGGTGAAGGAGGACTCTGTTTAAGAGGCTGGGGAGCTGCGGCAGGAAAGACCATGTGTGTGAAAGTGGCGGATGATGGTTGATGCATTAAAAATGTATATATAAAGGAATTTATTTGGAAACCCAAGCTATACATTTGTTTTTGGTTACAGAATAAAACCTCTCTTCCATCTTAACCGCTTTGTTTGATGACCAATATTCTCCATACCACTTCTATGTATTGCTTGATCTGCAATTCATGTTGAAAAAAAATTGTTATAATTTGAAAACAAAGTTGTTATGGGTCTAAAAACTTTGGCTTGGCAAAGCTACATTTATTAAACTAGTCGTAGCAGAAAGCCTAAAACAGCTCATTTTAGATAGTTTTTAGGACATGTCCTGTTGCGTTAAATACTGGAAAACTTGTAATGTTGAAGACAAATTCTGATGGAAATTCTTTTGTACACAATGGTTTATCCTTAAGCATGTCAGAACTGATATACAAAACCACATCAAAAGGAGAATCCTTGCCATCAAAATAACATTGAACTTATGTATGTAGTAGTAAGTGTGTGCGCCAACCATGCAGTCAACTTTGAATATTCCAGTCCGATTTAGTAAGTGCATATATCCCATATGAAGTCTTATCTTCTAATCTTATAAAATCATCATAATAATCAGGTTGATGAGACTGACTCCCACCAAATCGTGTAGATGGTAAACTCCCCTTCATACTCAGACAAGGATATCAGAATCAGCCTGCTCAATATCCTGCAGCTCGCTCACTACAATATCAGTAGTGACCTGGTCGATACTCATGGGTTCTGCGTGTCATATCAATTCCTATAACTGACATATTCACAAAAGCTAGTACCTGTCCAAGTTAACTAGCATTTCTCTTCCCTTCCCTCAGTTTGATGTCAGAACCACTTCCAATTGAAACTTGTATTGGGACGTGATTGCGGAGCTTGCTGCACTGGTTATGGAACTACTGATGTTTCCACTGCATGGCCAGACGGCAGTCCAGCCTTTCCATTTCGATATGCAGTCCTACGCACTAGAATCATGTGATATCAATATTGTTGTTTTAAGCCATACCACATTCACACACCAGCAAATACAGTAAAATTTGAATAAACTTGTGAACTTGTAGTGAAGCTGAGTCCAAAACATGTAACATCGTGCAGCGGAAAAATGATTTCTTGAATAAATCAGGTATAAAAGTGCATGCTGTCTGTGGCAGAGATTGTTTGGTCACTTTACTTATCATTCACATAGCGAGGTTATCCTGAACGCGCACTTTATCTTATACAGCGACTAGGTCAGGTAGTTTTTTTGTAAACTTTCATAGACATCGTTAGTCGAGTCTACAAGAGAGGACAACTTCCATAAATGATTTTGAATTTGAATTAGCATTAATTGTAGAGACTTGGTAGTCCATCTACAGGTTTTGCTTGTGCGGGGAGTAATAATATGGACAAAGATTTTTTTATGAGACTCAAACTGCTTTTACACTAGGCGATAATCGTACCGAGTTCTCGTGCAAAAATGCATAAGATACATAAGCATAAGATACAGGCTTTGATATGTTCTTTTAGAAATTATATTTTGGGTCAGTAGGAAAAATGCTGTTGCGTCAGATTTATATTTGATTCCCAAATACATCTATCAGTAGAAAATAAATGGTGAATTGATGCGGATTTGGATGATACAATATTGTATATATACATAGACTCTATAAGTCTATGTTTATATCACACATGGCTTTTAGACTAAACTATGTTGGACTTAGAGCAAAGAAATTAGATAAATTAAAAATAAGCATAGTCATAGATGGCATGGGTAGATAAAGTTTAATCCAATTGCCTGCATTACAGTTAGTCCCTTCCACTGGTCACACCGCCTGTGACATAGTTAGTCCCTTCCACTGGTCACACAGCCTGTCACATTGCCAGCGGACTGAGAGCACCGGTCACACCACCTGTGACATAGTTAGTCCCTTCCACTGGTCACACAGCCTGTGACATAGCCAGCGGACTGGGAGCACTGGTCACACCACCTGTGACATAGTTAGTCCCTTCCACTGGTCACACAGCCTGTGACATAGCCAGCGGACTGGGAGCACTGGTCACACCGCCTGTGACATTGCCAGCGGACTGGGATCACTGAATACAGGATTAATATTATATCAAGTGAGTTTCTCACTAGAATCAACATAGTGATACCTACTGCTGTCTCTATCAGAGTCAGCTTTTGTTAAAGAAACTTCGGCATTCTGTACCTTTGATTTGTTACAATTGGTAGACTCTCCTGAACTGTTTTGTGCATCGAAAGCACCAGATCCCTCATGTAACATAAGTTTTGTGAACTGCTCTTCAGATTCAACATATTGACCCACAGCTGGTGAGGTATAACTACCACTAGCTGCGCTGTGAGAGACGGGCGATCTGTACAGCATAGCATCATCAGCAGAGGCCGAGCTAGGTCGATTGTCTACTGCCGACTGAGATTTCTGAAATTAAGAATTACAATTATACATGGTTATAGTTGCAACAATTCAAACGATTCAATAGCAAGCTCTTTTTATGACAAAGTAAATGCATCCTTTTTGTCGCAACATTTAATGTTTGTGTTAGCTAATAAATCAATCAAATCTTTCGATGATATATTTATATTCATATCAATGAAAAGGAATACATTCAATGAAATTATGAGATAACATTGAATCATAATAACATTTATAATAATTTAAGTAATGTGTGGGACAAAAAATAACCATCGTTTGAAGTTTTGGGCTTTAGCAAGCAATACATTGAAAAAGAGCTATGTGTCTGTGAGGTCTAAGGGTGAACACTGCTTAGTGTGACTGAGCACAAATTTACAGCAGTTATATACTTTTTTTTCGATGTAACAATAACTTTAGATTCGTAACGTGCTAATTTATGTAGCTCAAAGCAGGCAGTTTGGGGCAGACAAAACATCTCGCTCAATTTGTAATCAAAACAGTCATCATGATTCAAACAAACTAATCAACATAATTAATTGCCACCGATGTACGCATACTCATCTGTGATAAATTCACACGCCTACGCTGACACACACCATGATACTGTAGTTAAATGCAAGTTACAACTTAAACTCACTGGAATAATTCCCTGAGCTTTGAGCTCTTCTGTTCGTGCCTCCTGTTTTCTCTCTAATATTACACTAGACCTCATTGCTTCCCTCATGGCCGATCTAGCCTTCTCTCCCCT
This sequence comes from Membranipora membranacea, assembly GCA_914767715.1. Classification (NCBI taxonomy): domain Eukaryota; kingdom Metazoa; phylum Bryozoa; class Gymnolaemata; order Cheilostomatida; family Membraniporidae; genus Membranipora; species Membranipora membranacea. The sequence goes on from OU612069.1 coordinate 25,339,521, forward strand.
GGTCATTTCCTCAGCAGGTTTTTCTGTAAAAATAAAATATTATTCTTATATAGAGGTGCCAGGATCAGTCCACATCAAGGTTCAGATACTGAGGTTAAATATTAGAGGCCACCCTATGCGTATTACCACCAGTCCAGGAATCCAGATGTGTGGTGTGGGTTTTGTTATTAATGTAACAACCTAATCCACTCATGATGTATGAGTCATAATCATTAACATTGAACTCAGAATGAGTCCTTCTTATCACATTTAAATGAACCACTTTGCAATGAGTAAGTTGTACATAAGACTGGAATTACAGGTGACCGCTCTATTCTATCTATATATTGGAGTTATCTCCTTAATGTCAATGATGGAACGATTCCAGGTCAAAATTAACATTCATACATCAACATACTATATTGGCAACTAAGATGTTATGTCAAAGTGAGGTTGATCATCGCACTTATTTAAAAAGAAATAAGATGGACGTGTCGAGGAGAAGGACTGTGACAGGATCCTCATTTCAAGCTCATGTGGTAATCAAGTAAGCAGCTGAACACCATTGTCATCTCTAACACTATTAACCAGCGTATCTGTTAGACTTCTGATACTTATTCATTGCATCATTTTGATCAATCTTGTTTAGAACAGTTGAAAGCGCAGCGATGCCATTTGTGAAAGCTCATGGTTGACCTGAACATATGTCAATAAAGTTTCCATTATTTATTAAGTTCAGTTCAATATCAGTCGTTACCAATTAAACTGGAGACTTTATTCACTGTAGACTACAAACATTGTTAAAAAAATACTCATATAGAACAAAAAGCATTCCAAACACGATAATCATCATCTTGCTTCAAACAAGATCTCTATGGATCATATGAATACCCCATATTTTTTTCTAAATTAATCCATAGAACAAAAGGCCATTGAGCACAAAACTCTGTCCTCAAACTTGTAAATAAAATCATTGGGTTCATAGGAACACTTCATCACAATTTTTGTAACACCATTGCTGCAGTTCATGGAGCTGAGTAGAAGAAAATACACTCTGGCGACTGGTGAAAAGATCAAATAATTCTTTAGATTGCAGCACAATGCTGTTCTTCACTATGGCCATACTAACTGATTGGCTGCACAAGTGAAACGAAACTTTAAAATCCCACATACAGATTAAAAACCAATTCCCTCAGAATGGTGGCCACCGACGCACCTAACCCGCTACTTTCCTTTGATACTCTACTATCTGATGGTTTTAAGTCTCTGCTCCACAGCATTAATATCTGTAGAGACTGTTTTAGATCTCAGGCTATCAGTATTTTGAATAAGTCACTCTTTTAATTTATTTTCTACTTTTTTTGTATTCTATGTAAACCACAAATAATTTTTATGCAATCACTAACAGCTTTAGACATCGGCATTTTTATTAATAATTTTTTACCGCCAGCAGACCAAAGCTTTTCATTTCTCAAACACCCCTTTGAGATAATCAAAATACATACACACTACAAAATACTCCTTTTGTGGTATTCAATTTTTGCTTAGCGATTCTAAAATTGGCTCAATCGTGTTCCAAACTTACATGTACCAATCCGGTAAAGCATGATCGGAAGGAAGGAAAATCCGTCCGAGCTCCGAGATTAGAATCTTTCAAGTTGTAATGAAACTAAAAACTAGGTGATCCAATACAACATGGTGAGTGTCTGAAATTATAACTGTAACAGGACCCACCAGCAGTTCGCAGAAGTTCCAGAAAGACAAAGCAGAACGACACTGTAGAGGATGATAGAAATGTTGATAGAAAGCTCCATAATAGATGACACTTACACCAAAACAATCGATTAATTAGATAATCCTTAAATTAACAAGGATAGTGACAAGTTTAGTCAGGTGACAAGGACACTGACAAGTTTAGTGACCTAAATAACCAAAGAGTTAGAGACTCTAACTCCTTGAGATAAGTAAGTGTAAGCTAAATTTTAGGTTATTATACATTATGATTTTCATCATAATATTCCATTAAAATATCAATTAGAATATCCATTATAATATCGATTAAATTGCCCACTAATGTATCCATTTGAATTCCAGTGTTATCTGAGAGACCGTAGTGAGGCACACTCACGCTGGTTCTCAGGCCTCCACCCATTACTGAGCGGGATTCTGCCTCCACCCCTTACTAAGTGGGATTCTATGTTATTTATCATGTACGCTTAACAAATACAGATAAAACTGAGATGAATAAAAGAGTGACAACATATATACAAACTCATGCATCCAGCATACAATTAACACCCGTAGCTTATTTTTCCTGTAATTGTATTGACCAAAATGTATTGCTTGCATGCACTAACAATTATCCAGTGCAATTTTTAAAACAAATCAGTTCAGAAACTTGTGATCACTCATTTGAATTTTCTCTACTTATATATATATACTTTTATTGGCAACCAATGTCATCTCATTCGAAATGTTTTGCACTCAGTGCCAGAAAAAAATTTTCAAAACAAAAAAAGAAAATTTTTTTAAAAAACATGACCTTTGCGTGCCAAAAAATTGCTGCCATATTCAGCTGGTGATATGGATAATGTCCCAGATATTATACCCTTGGAGTAAGCTCCAGCTGCAGGCCAACACATCTACACCCCGCTAGAAATTATTGAATCTCAGAAGTCTGTTGTCTGTTGATAAACCTTTTTTCAATGCTCATATTGCCTAGCTAGGTGTACCTTAGATAACGATTTTGTACTTTGATTTGGTTGGATTTTGGATGGATAAAAAATATGAAGTTGAAGGAACCAAGTGGAACAGCACATTTATCATGCCATTGAGAACTATTGTGAAATTAGATTCACAAAATATAAGGACTAATCGATTATATACAGTAAAATTTGAAATGAATTCCTTTGTATTTCACTTCTGCTTCTTTCATGTCAAACTTAGACCTCATATACCAGGATATTTCAGCATTCTTCTGTTGTCTCGACTCATGATTATGTGGTAAATGATCGAGATGGGAATGGAAATTCTAGATGCTCTTTGTAATGAACCTTTTGATATTGAATCTTATAGACAGCAGATACCTAACTTTGATATAGTCGTGCACTTTCAAGCGACCATGATAAAAATAAATCTCATTTCTTATCTATGCATTCCGCAGACAACACGACACGCAGTTTTAATTTTAAAATTACATTTCACAGACTGTGGAATGGTCAATGCTTCCTGGAATAGGATGGGAGGAATTATTTATGATGCTTGATGTTGGAAAGAACAATGCAGCAAATGCGAATCCATGTCATATGTTTCAGTTCTCACTAATGAGAAAGGAAGTGGTGATTTATGTAAAGTTGCGTAGTGGTTAGAATTCGAGCTTCTCAATCTGAGAGAACTACAGGTTTGAATCCCGTTCACTACCCATACTGCTCATGGTGACGAGCTCTTCTTATCTAGCTCTAGCTTACCCACACTACCTTGTACAAAATTTAAATGGATGAGTTGTTTAATGTATCATTGATGCTATGTAAGCATATTCTCATTGGCCCAAAAGGGGCACTGAATAGAAAGATGAAAAAAATTATTTTAGGTTTGTCATCCCATGCAGTGATAAGCTAAGTACTCAGAAAACCACACGACCCGCTGTCTTTAAATGCGCAGATGTATTTTTCATTAGATTGAAGAGTTTTATGCTGCTCACCATAGGCATTGCTTTAACAATTGAATAGATCGGATGTAGACAATCAATGTTTTTTTAAGTGCGTGCGTGAGTGCGAGGGTAAAATATAATTTCGGTTATTATTTATTGAATTGAACGTTTGTATTGTACTGGATAGCGATGCATGCCGTAACTCATATCAGTTAATTTTTGTCCTCACCGGTCTTTCTTCGTCAAATTTGCTGTCCGCTCTGTTGTAAACAGCCTATTCTGCCTCATGATTGTGATAAAATGACATAATATCTTTGAATAAAATTGATGTTGCACCGTTCACATCCAGTAGACTAGCATCAATCATATAAGGAGACTCTCAGCCTATACCTGCGATGAGGTAGGATTACGCTTTTGATAAGTTCGAAGATGATCAGCTGACTACGATGTTGGCATGACCGAAACGTCACATTCGACCCTGTTTATGAAATGAATCAAAAATTACAGTCAATCACATGTGATTCAGAACTTTTCTGTATTAAATTTTCAGCATTCCTATTTTAACATCAAATGACCAGCTTCTATTAATAAGTGTCTGAACTATGACCGATAGTATGTTGGTTTTATTTCCCATGTATCAAATTTTCAAATACAAATTCCATCCGCATTAGTTGTCTGGTTATTGCATAACATAGGCAGTTTATTCTTATAAACTATCTTATCATCATAGGTTAATATCTTCTTCCTACATAGAAGAAAATATACCATAATAAAAATACTTAATCTTATATTATCTTTTATTCTCCGACATCAAAAGGGTCATGACCATATACCATGTGCGAATTCCAACCAATCCTCAAACATTGACTATGTAACGGTATATAGAAGATGAGACGAAATTTTGAAATATCAGGGTGTATATCTTAAGAAGTCAATACTCGCCATAACAGAGACGGAAAACATTGACGATATCGTCTTACACTAAATGGTATATAAGTATTAGATCTGTAAATTGGCATCACTCTTCTCATTCAAGATGAAGTTGACAGTTGCTCTGGCTGTTTTTAGCTCTGCCTTTGTAGCGATGACTCTGGCATTGAGCCACCTCCATATTGAGCCTGGTATTGAGCCACCTCTGTTTGTAGCTTTACCTGGACGAGGGCCACCGCCGGGAGTTCAGGTACTACCTGGAAGGATACCACCATCTGTAGTACAGCCGTTACCCGCAATATTGAGATGTACAGCACACAAGTAAGTGATTCATCTCTTAAAACTGAAAACATTCTAATTACAAAAAAACTGTCAATGTTTTTTATGCCGTCACAAAGCTGTTGGCAACTCAATTTAGTCATAATTGTAAATCAATAATTGAAAATTGAGCTACCACCCATACCCAGCTGCCATTTGACCATTTAAAAATCCTTTCTGTATTAATATACAGGTTTCAACAACATATTTTTGAGAAAATGTGATACATAAGATTTTCTATCTGCAGCTTCCATAAGTATAGTTTACGAAAATATATTGAGAGTCATGAGATGTTAGACTATTCATCACTTTAGAAAGACTTCCAAAGACAGTGACTTTCCATCCATATATCCAAGGATTGCTTTTCATAGATCCAGGAGATCCTCTCCATGCCACACCGATATTAGAAGATTGAAAGCTACAACTGGAAAACGTGACAATAGCTTTTTTACTATTTTTATGAATTATTTTAAGGATACAGGAATGTAGAAATAAACATGAGATAACATAAAATAGCTTCCATATATGTATTATTTCTTAATATATAATTTTATATTATATTATATTATTTTATATCATATTACTTTATATTATATTATTTTGTATTGCAGAGACTGTGGTGAAGGAGGACTCTGTTTAAGAGGCTGGGGAGCTGCGGCAGGAAAGACCATGTGTGTGAAAGTGGCGGATGATGGTTGATGCAATAAAAATGTATATATAAAGGAATTTATTTGGGAACCCAAGCTATACATTTGTTTTTGGTTACAGAATAAAACCTCTCTTCCATCTTAGCCGCTTTGTTTGATGACCAATATTCTCCATACCACTTCTATGTATTGCTTGATCTGCAATTCATGTTGAAACAAAATTGTTATAATTTGAAAACAAAGTTGTTATGGGTCTAAAAACTTTGGCTTGGCAAAGCTACATTTATTAAATTAGTCTTAGCAGAAAGCCTAAAACAGCTCATTTTAGATCATTTTTAGGACATGTCCTGTTGCGTTAAATACTGGAAAACTGGTAATGTTGAAGACAAATTCTGATGGAAATTCTTTTGTACGCAATGGTTTATCCGTAAGCATGTCAGAACTGATATACAAAGCAACAAAAAAAGGAGAATCCTTGCCATCAAAATAACATTGAACTAATGTATGTAGTAGTAAGTGTGTGCACCAAACATGCAGTCAACTTTGAATATTCCAGTCCGATTTAGTAATTGCATATATCCTATATGAAGTCTTATTGTCTTATCTTATAAAATCATCATAATAATCAGGTTGATGAGACTGACTCCCACCAAATCGTGTAGATGGTATACTCTCCATCATACTCAGACAAGAATATCAGTATCAGCCTGCTCAATATCCTGCAGCTCGCTCACTACAATATCAGTAGTGACCTGATCGATACTCATGGGTTCTGCGTGTCACATCAATTCCTACAAGTGACATATTCACAAAAGCTACCACCTGTCCAAGTTAACTAGCATTTCTCTTCCCTTCCCTCAGTTTGATGTCAGAACCACTTCCAATTGAAACTTGTATTGGGACGTGATTGCGGAGCTTGCTGCACTGGTTATGGAACTACTGATGTTTCTACTGCATGGCCACACTGGCACGGCATGCAGTCCAGCCTTTCCATTTCGATATGCAGTCCTATGCAATAGAATCATGTGATATCAATATTGTTGTTTTAAGCCATACCACATTCACACACCAGCAAATACAGTAAAATTTGAATAAACTTGTGAACTTGTAGTGAAGCTGAGTCCAAAACACGTAACATCGTGCAGCGGAAAAATGATTTCTTGAATAAATTAGGTATAAAAGTGCATGCTGTCTGTGGCAGAGATTGTTTGGTCACTTTACTTATCATTCACATAGCGAGGTTATCCTGAATGAGCACTTTAACTTATACAGCGACTAGGTCAGGTAGTTTTTTTGTAAACTTTCATAGTTAGTCAAGTTGTATTCTACAAGAGAGGACAACTTCCATAAATTATTTTGAATCTGTATTAGCATTAATTGTAGAGACTTGGTAGTCCATCTGTAGGGTTTGCTTGTGCGGGGAGTAATAATATGGACAAAGATTTTTTTATGAGACTTACTTTTACCAATTTGCCATGCTCAAATGTATATCCTAATAACTTTTGACATCGCGGTAATTACAAGGGAGCAGAGCACGTCTTGTCTAGACAGGCTACATTGAGCCATATTTAATAGCGTAAAGCATGATTATATGTGCATCTGTGAAAACCATATGACATTGAAAAGCACATGTCTTCCCGCTCAAATAATTCAGCATAAGATACAGGCTTTGATATGTTCTTTTGGACATATTATTTTGGGTCAGTAGGAAAAATATTGTTGCTTCAGATTTATATTTGATTCCCAAATATACTTATCAGTAGAAAAGAAATGGTTGATTGATGCGGATTTGGATGATACAATATTGTATATATACATAGACTCTATAAGTCTATGTATACATCACAGATGGCTTTTAGACTATAGCAATGTTGGACTTTGAGCACAGAAATTAGATAAATGAAGAGTAAGCATAGTCATAGATGGGTAGATCAAGTGTAACCCAATTACCTGCATTACAGTTAGTCCCTTCCACTGGTCACACTGCCTGTGATTGGTCCCTTCCACTGGTCACACAGCCTGTGATTGGTCCCTTCCACTGGTCACACCGCCTGTGACATAGCCAGCGGACTGGGAGGTCCCTTCCACTGGTCACACCGCCTGTGACATAGCCAGCGGACTGGGAGGTCCCTTCCACAGGTCACACCCCCTGTGACATAGCCAGCGGACTGGGAGGTCCCTTCCACTGGTCACACCGCCTGTGACATAGCCAGCGGACTGGGAGGTCCCTTCCACTGGTCACACCGCCTGTGACATAGCCAGCGGACTGGGAGGTCCCTTCCACTGGTCACACCGCCTGTGACATAGCCAGCGGACTGGGAGGTCCCTTCCACTGGTCACACCGCCTGTGACATAGCCAGCGGACTGGGAGCACTGACAGTTAGTCCCTTCCACTGGTCACACCACCTGTGACATAGCCAGCGGACTGGGAGCACTGACAGTTAGTCTCTTCCACTGGTCACATCGCCTGTGACATAGCCAGCGGACTGGGAGCACTGACAGTTAGTCCCTTCCACTGGTCACACCACCTGTGACATAGCCAGCAGACTGGGAGCACTGACAGTTAGTCCCTTCCACTGGTCACGTCGCCTGTGACATAGCCAGTGGACTGGGAGCAACTCTGAATACAGGCAAATGGACAATGAAACAAAACTGTTATTTGCATGCAAAAGATATATTTTCTCTATACACAAACTTTCAAATACATTGATTGTGTTCCTAAAAGTCAACATGCTTCTCCGGCAGTCAAACACCAAATATCCAATCAGGGGGGTCTTTCAATTAGAAACAGCCAAAATCGCAATCTTATCGCTCAAGTGAGTGAGCGATACCTGCTAGAGGTCTCGCTTTCAGATCGCTCAGTCACTCGATGGAACTATATACATTCTGAGTGAGCGATTTGGGAGCGATTTTCTCTCATTGACACACCAAGTGAATGATAATTTTGAGCGATGTGATAATGATAACTTGCATTAGTAAAGGATCACTCTTTTTAATTGAAAGACCCCCCAGGAAGATAAAACAGATTCAGATGATTGTTTCACTATGAGGTTTAATGTTACATCAAGTGAGTTTCTCACTAGAATCAACATAGTGATAGCTACTGCTGTCTCTATCAGAGTCAGCTTTTGTTAGAGAAAGTTTGGCATTCTGTATCTTTGATTTGTTACAATCGGTAGACTGTCCTGAACTGCTTTGTGCACCGAAAGCACCAGATCCCTCATGTAACATAAGTTTTGTGAACTGCTCTTCAGATTCAACATATTGACTCACAGCTGGTGAGGTATAACTACCACTAGCTGCGCTGTGAGAGACGGGCGATCTGTACAGCGTAGCATCATCAGCAGAGGCCGAGCTGGGTCGATTGTCTACTGCCAACTGAGATTTCTGAAATTGAGAATTACAATTATACATGGTTATAGTTGCAACAATTCAAACGATTCAATAGCAAGCTCTTTTTTATGACAAAGTAAATGCATCCTTTTTGTCGCAACATTTAATGTTTGTTTTAGCTAATAAATCAATCAAATCTTTCGATGATATATTTATATTCATATCAATGAAAAGGAATACATTCAATGAAATTATGAGATAACATTGAATCATAATAACATTTATAATAATTTTAGTAATTTGTGGGACAAAAAATAACCATTGTTTGAAGTTTTGGGCTTTAGCAAGCAATGCATTGAAAAAGAGCTATGTGTCTGTGAGGTCTAAGGGTGAACATTGCTTAGTGTGACTGAGCTCAAATTTACAGCAGTTATATACTTTTTTTTCGATGTAACAATAACTTTGGATTCGTAAGGTGCTAACTTATGTAACTCAAAGCAGGCAGTTTGGGGCAGACAAAACATCTCGCTCAATTTGTAATCAAAACAGTCATCATGATTCAAACAAACTAATCAACATAATTAATTGCCACCGATGTACGCATCCTCATCTGTGATAAATTCACACGCCTACGCTGACAAACACACCATGATACTGTAGTTAAATGCAAGTTACAACTTAAACTCACTGGAATAATTCCCTGAGCTTTGAGCTCTTCTGTTCGTGCCTCCTGTTTTCTCTCTGATATTATACTAGACCTCATTGCTTCCCTCATGGCTGATCTAGCCTTCTCTCCCCTGGTCATTTCCTCAGCAGGTTTTTCTGTAAAAATAAAATATTATTCTTATATAGAGGTGCCAGGATCAGTCCACATCAAGGTTCAGATACTGAGGTGAAATTTTATCCTCACAAAAGGCCACCCTATGCATATTACCACCAGTCCAGGAATCCAGATGTGTGGTGTGGTTTTTGTTATTAATGTAACAACCTAATCCACTCATGATGTATGAGTCATAAGCATTAACATTGAACTCAGAATGAGTCCTTCTTATCACATTTAAATGAACCACTTTGCAATGAGTAAGTTGTACATAAGACTGGAATTACGGGTGACCTCTCTATTCTATCTATATATTGGAGCTATCTCCTTAATGTCAATGATGGAACGATTCCAGGTCAAAATTAACATTCATACATCAACATACTATATTGGCAACTAAGATGTTATGTCAAAGTGAGGTTGATCATCGCTCTTATTTTAAAAGAAATAAGATGGACGTGCCGAGGAGAAGGACTGTGACAGGATCCTCATTTCAAGCTCATGTGGTAATCAAGTAAGCAACTGAACACCATTGTCATCTCTAACACTATTAACCAGAATATCTGTTAGACTTCTGAAACTTATTTATTGCATCATTTTGATCAATCTTGTTTAGAACAGTTGAAAGCGCAGCGATGCCATTTGTGAAAGCTCATGATTGACCTGAACATATGTCAATAAAGTTTCCATTATTTATTAAGTTCAGTTCAATATCAGTCGTTACCAATTAAACTGGAGACTTTATTCACTGTAGACTACAAACATTGTTAAAAAAATACTCATATAGAACAAAAAGCATTCCAAACACGATAATCATCATCTTGCTTCAAACAAGATCTCTATGGATCATATGAATACCCCATATTTTTTTCTAAATTAATCCATAGAACAAAAGGCCATTGAGCACAAAACTCTGTCCTCAAACTTGTAAACAAAATCATTGGGTTCATAGGAACACTTCATCACAATTTTTGTAACACCATTGCTGCAGTTCATGGAGCTGAGTAGAAGAAAATACACTCTGGCGACTGGTGAAAAGATCAAATAATTCTTTAGATTGCAGCACAATGCTGTTCTTCACTATGGCCATACTAACTGACTGGCTGCACAAATGAAACGAAACTTTAAAATCCCGCACACAGATTAAAAACCAATTCCGTCAGAATGGTGGCCACCGACGCACCTAACCCGCTACTCTCCTTTGATACTCTACTATCTGATGGTTTTAAGTCTCTGCTCCACAGCATTAATATCTGTAGAGACTGTTTTAGATCTCAGGCTATCAGTATTTTGAATAAGTCACTCTTTTAATTTATTTTCTACTTTTTTTGTATTCTATGTAAACCACAAATAATTTTTATGCAATCACTAACAGCTTTAGAAATCGGCATTTTTATTAATAATTTTTTACCGCCAGCAGACCAGAGCTTTTCATTTCTCAAACACCCCTTTGAGATAATCAAAGTACATACACACTACAAAATGCTCCTTTTGTGGTATTCAATTTTTCCTTAGCGATTCTAAAATTGGCTCAATCGTGTTCCAAACTTACATGTACCAATCCGGTAAAGCATGATCGGAAGGAAGGAAAATCCGTCCGAGCTCCGAGATTAGAATCTTTCAAGTTGTAATGAAACTAAAAACTAGGTGATCCAATACAACATGGTGATTGTCTGAAATTATAACTGTAACAGTACCCACCAGGAGTTTGCAGAAGTTCCAGAAAGACAAAGCAGAACGACACTGTAGAGGATGATAGAAATGCTGATAGAAAGCTCCATAATAGATGACATTTACACCAAAACAATCGATTTATTAGATAATCCTTGAATTAACAAGGATAGTGACAAGTTTAGTCAGGTGACAAGGACACTGACAAGTTTAGTGACCTAAATAACCAAAGAGTTAGAGACTCTAACTCCTTGAGATAAGTAAGTGTAAGCTAAATTTTAGGCTATTATACATTATGATTTTCATCATAATATTCCATTAAAATATCAATTAGAATATCCATTATAATATCGATTAAATTGCCCACTAATGTATCCATTTAAATTCCAGTGTTATCTGAGAGACCGTAGTGAGGCACACTCACGCTGGTTCTCAGGCCTCCATCCATTACTGAGCGGGATTCTGCCTCCACCCCTTACTAAGTGGGATTCTATGTTATTTATCATGTACACTTAACAAATACAGATAAAACTGAGATGAATTAAAGAGTGACAACATATATACAAACTCATGCATCCAGCATACAATTAACACCCGTAGCTTATTTTTCCTGTAATTGTATTGACCAAAATGTATTGCTTGCATGCACTAACAATTATCCAGTGCAATTTTTAAAACAAATCAGTTCAGAAACTTGTGATCACTCATTTGAATTTTCTCTACTTATATATATATACTTTTATTGGCAACCAATGTCATCTCATTCGAAATGTTTTGCACTCAGTGCCAGAAAAAAATTTTCAAAACAAAAAAAAACAAAAAAAGAAAATTTTTTTAAAAAACATGACCTTTGCGTGCCAAAAAATTGCTGCCATATTCAGCTGGTGATATGGATAATGTCCCAGATATTATACCCTTGGAGTAAGCTCCAGCTGCAGGCCAACACATCTACACCCCGCTAGAAATTATTGAATCTCAGAAGTCTGTTGTCTGTTGTCTGTTGATAAACCTTTTTTCAATGCTCATATTGCCTAGCTAGGTGTACCTTAGATAACGATTTTGTACTTTGATTTGGTTGAAGCGCATTGGGGGTTTAGAATGCATGGTGATGGATAAAAAATATGAAGTTGAAGGAACCAAGTGGAACAGCACATTTATCATGCCATTGAGAACTATTGTGAAATTAGATTCACAAAATATAAGGACTAATCGATTATATACAGTAAAATGTGAAATGAATTCCTTTGTATTTCACTTCTGCTTCTTTCATGTCAAACTTAGACCTCATATACCAGGATATTTCAGCATTCTTCTGTTGTCTCGACTCATGATTATGTGGTAAATGATCGAGATGGGAATGGAAATTCTAGATGCTCTTTGTAATGAACCTTTTGATATTGAATCTTATAGACAGCAGATACCTAACTTTGATATAGTCGTGCACTTTCAAGCGACCATGATAAAAATAAATCTCATTTCTTATCTATGCATTCCGCAGACAACACGACACGCAGTTTTAATTTTAAAATTACATTTCACAGACTGTGGAAGGGTCAATGCTTCCTGGAATAGGATGGGAGGAATTATTTATGATGCTTGATGTTGGAAAGAACAATGCAGCAAATGCGAATCCATGTCATATGTTTCAGTTCTCACTAATGAGAAAGGAAGTGGTGATTTATGAAAAGTTGCGTAGTGGATAGAATTCGAGCTTCTCAATCTGAGAGAACTACAGGTTTGAATCCCGTTCACTACCCATACTGCTCATGGTGACGAGCTCTTCTTATCTAGCTCTAGCTTACCCACACTACCTTGTACAAAATTTAAATGGATGAGTTGTTTAATGTATCATTGATGCTATGTAAGCATATTCTCATTGGCCCAAAAGGGGCACTGAATAGAAAGATGAAAAAAAATTATTTTAGGTTTGTCATCCCATGCAGTGATAAGCTAAGTACTCAGAAAACCACACGACCCGCTGTCTTTAAATGCGCAGATGTATTTTTCATTAGATTGAAGAGTTTTATGCTGCTCACCATAGGCATTGCTTTAACAATTGAATAGATCGGATGTAGACAATCAATGTTTTTTCAACTTGAGTGCGAGGGTAAAATATAATTTCGGTTATTATTGAATTGAAAGTTTGTATTGTAGTGGATATCGATGCATGCCGTAACTCATATCAGTTAATTTTTGTCCTCACCGGTCTTTCTTCGTCAAATTTGCCGTCCGCTTTGTTGTAAACAGCCTATTCTGCCTCATGATTGTGATAAAATGACATAATATCTTCGAATAAAATCGATGTTGCATTCACATCCAGTAGAATAGCATCATTCATATAAGGAGACTCTCAGCCTATACCTGCGATGAGGTAGGATTCCGTATTCGATAACTTCGAAGATGATCAGCTGACTACGATGTTGGCATGACCGAAATGTCACATTCAACCCTGTTTATGAAATGAATCGAAAATTACAGTCAATCACACGTGATTCAGAACTTTTCTGTATTAAATTTTCAGCATTCCTATTTTAACATCAAATGACCAGCTTCTATTAATAAGTGTCTGAACTATGATCGATAGTATGTTGGTTTTATTTCCAATGTATCAAATTTTCGCATACAAATTCCATCCGCATTAGTTGTCTGGTTATTGCATAACATAGGCAGTTTATTCTTATAAACTATCTTATCATCATAGGTTAATATCTTCTTCCTACATAAAAGAAAATATACCATAATAAAAATACTTAATCTTATATCATCTTTTATTCTCCGACATCAAAAGGGTCATGACCATATACCATGTGCGAATTCCAACCAATCCTCAAACATTGACTATGTCACAGTATTTAAAAGACGAGACGGAATTTTGAAATATCAGGGTGTATATATTACGAAGTCAATACTCGCCATGAAAGAGACGGGAGAGAAACATTGACGATATCGTCTTACACTAAATGGTATATAAGTATTAGATCTGTAAATTGGCATCACTCTTCTCATTCAAGATGAAGTTGACAGTTGCTCTTGCTGTGTTTAGCTCTGCCTTTGTAGCGATGACTCTGGCAGAAAGTCAACCTGTTATTGAGCCACCGCCGTTTTTACTTTTACCTGGACGAGGACCACCGCCGGGAGTTCAGGTACTACCCGTTACCCGTTCAAGGTACAGACGTAACCCGCAATATTGGGATGGACACAAAAGTAAGTGATCCACCTCTTAAAACTGAAAAAATTCCAATCACAATAAAACCAACAATGTTTTTTGTACTTTATTGCCGTCACGAAGCTGTTGCCAACTCATTTTAGTCATCACTATAGCGATGACTCTGGCAGAAAGTCCACCTGTTATTGAGCCACCTCCGTTTGTAGCTTTACCTGGACGAGGACCACCGCCGGGAGTTCAGGTGATACCTGGAAGGATACCACCACCTATAGTAAAGCCGTTACCCGCAATATTGAGATGTACAGCACACAAGTAAGTGATTCATCTCTTAAAACTGAAAACATTCTAATTACAAAAAAACCGTCAATGTTTTTTATGCCGTCACAAAGCTGTTGGCAACTCAATTTAGTCATAATTATAAATCAACAATTGAAAATTGAGCTACCACCCATACCCAGCTGCCATTAAAAATCCTTTCTGTATTAATATACAGGTTTCAACAACATATTATTGAGAAAATGTGATACATAAGATTTTCTATCTGCAGCTTCCATAAGTATAGTTTACAAAAATATATTGAGAGCCATGAGATGTTAGACTATTCATCACTTCAGAAAGATTTCCAAAGACAGTGACTTTCCATCCATATATCCAAGGATTGCTTTTCATAGATCCAGGAGATCCTCTCCATGCCACACCGATTTTAGACGATTGAAAGCTAAAACTGGAAAACGTGACAATAGCTCTTTTATTATTTATATGAATTATTTAAACCACAGCACCGAGCCTTTGTAGCTCAAACTACGGTCAGCATTCAAATAGTACCATTGTTACCACAAAGGATACAGGAATGTAGAAATAAATATGACATAACATAACATAGCTCCTATATATGTAAGATTTCTTAATATATAATTTTATATTATATTATATTATTTTATATCATATTACTTTATATTATATTATTTTGTATTGCAGAGACTGTGGTGAAGGAGGACTCTGTTTAAGAGGCTGGGGAGCTGCAGCAGGAAAGACCATGTGTGTGAAAGTGGCGGATGATGGTTGATGCATTAAAAATGTATATATAAAGGAATTTATTTGGAAACCCAAGCTATACATTTGTTTGTGGTTACAGAATAAAACCTCTCTTCCATCTTAACCGCTTTGTTTGCTTTGATGACCAATATTCTCCATACCACTTCTATGTATTGCTTGATCTGCAATTCATGTTGAAACAAAATTGTTATAATTTGAAAACAAAGTTGTTATGGGTCTAAAAACTTTGGCTTGGCAAAGCTACATTTATTAAACTAGTCGTAGCAGAAAGCCTTAAACAGCTCATTTTAGATACTTTTTAGGACATGTCCTGTTGCGTTAAATACTGGAAAACTTGTAATGTTGAAGACAAATTCTGATGGAAATTCTTTTGTACACAATGGTTTATCCTTAAGCATGTCAGAACTGATATACAAAACCACATCAAAAGGAGAATCCTTGCCATCAAAATAACATTGAACTAATGTATGTAGTAGTAAGTGTGTGCGCCAACCATGCAGTCAACTTTGAATATTCCAGTCCGATTTAGTAATTGCATATATCCCATATGAAGTCTTATCTTCTAATCTTATAAAATCATCATAATAATCAGGAATTGATGAGACTGACTCCCACCAAATCGTGTAGATGGTAAACTCCCCTTCATACTCAGACAAGGATATCAGAATCAGCCTGCTCAATATCCTGCAGCTCGCTCACTACAATATCAGTAGTGACCTGGTCGATACTCATGGGTTCTGCGTGTCATATCAATTCCTACAACTGACATATTCACAAAAGCTAGTACCTGTCCAAGTTAACTAGCATTTCTCTTCCCTTCCCTCAGTTTGATGTCAGAACCACTTCCAATTGAAACTTGTATTGGGACGTGATTGCGGAGCTTGCTGCACTGGTTATGGAACTACTGATGTTTCCACTGCATGGCCACACTGGCACGGCATGCAGTCCAGCCTTTCCATTTCGATATGCAGTCCTACGCACTAGAATCATGTGATATCAATATTGTTGTTTTAAGCCATACCACATTCACACACCAGCAAATACAGTAAAATTTGAATAAACTTGTGAACTTGTAGTGAAGCTGAGTCCAAAACACGTAACATCGTGCAGCGGAAAAATTATTTCTTGAATAAATCAGGTATAAAAGTGCATGCTGTCTGTGGCAGAGATTGTTTGGTCACTTTACTTATCATGAACATAGCGAGGTTATCCTGAATGAGCACTTTAACTTATACAGCGACTAGGTCAGGTAGATTTTTTGTAAACTTTCATAGACATCGTTAGTCGAGTCTACAAGAAAGGACAACTTCCATAAATGATTTTGAATTTGAATTAGCATTAATTGTAGAGACTTGGTAGTCCATCTACAGGTTTTGCTTGTGCGGGGAGTAATAATATGGACAAAGATTTTTTTATGAGACTCAAACTGCTTTTACACTAGGCGATAATCGTACCGAGTTCTCGTGCAAAAATGCATAAGATACATAAGCATAAGATACAGGCTTTGATATGTTCTTTTAGAAATTATATTTTGGGTCAGTAGGAAAAATGCTGTTGCGTCAGATTTATATTTGATTCCCAAATACATCTATCAGTAGAAAATAAATGGTGAATTGATGCGGATTTGGATGATACAATATTGTATATATACATAGACTCTATAAGTCTATGTTTATATCACACATGGCTTTTAGACTAAACTATGTTGGACTTAGAGCAAAGAAATTAGATAAATTAATAATAAGCATAGTCATAGATGGCATGGGTAGATAAAGTTTAATCCAATTGCCTGCATTACAGTTAGTCCCTTCCACTGGTCACACCGCCTGTGACATAGTTAGTCCCTTCCACTGGTCACACAGCCTGTGACGTAGCCAGCGGACTGGGAGCACTGGTCACACCGCCTGTGACATAGCCAGCGGACTGGGAGCACTGAATACAGGCAAATGGACAATGAAACAAAACTGTTATTTGCATGCAAAAGATATGTTTGCTCTATACACAAACTTTCAAATACACTGATTGTGTTCCAAAAAGTCAACTTGCTTCTCCGGTAGTCAAACACCAAATATTCAATCAGGATAATAAAACAGATTCAGATGATTGTTTCACTATGAGGTTTAATATTATATCAAGTGAGTTTCTCACTAGAATCAACATAGTGATAGCTACTGCTGTCTCTATCAGAGTCAGCTTTTGTTAAAGAAACTTCGGCATTCTGTATCTTTGATTTGTTACAATCGGTAGACTGTCCTGAACTGTTTTGTGCACCGAAAGCACCAGATCCCTCATGTAACATAAGTTTTGTGAACTGCTCTTCAGATTCAACATATTGACCCACAGCTGGTGAGGTATAACTACCACTAGCTGCGCTGTGAGAGACGGGCACTCTGTACAGTGTAGCATCATCAGCAGAGGCCGAGCTGGGTCGATTGTCTACTGCCGACAGAGATTTCTGAAATTAAGAATTACAATTATACATGGTTATAGTTGCAACAATTGAATAAATCAATCAAATCATTCGATGATATATTTATATTCATATCAATGAAAAGGAATACATTCAATGAAATTATGAGATAACATTGAATCATAATAACATTTATAATAATTTTAGTAATGTATGGGACAAAAATAACCATTGTTTGAAGTTTTGGGCTTTAGCAAGCAATGCATTGAAAAAGAGCTATGCGTCTGTGAGGTCTAAGGGTGAACACTGCTTAGTGTGACTGAGCTCAAATTTACAGCAGTTATATACTTTTTGTTTCGATGTCACAATAACTTTAGATTTGTAAGGTGCTAATTTATATAGCTCAAAGCAGGCAGACAAAACACCTCGCTCAATTTGTAATCAAAACAGTCATCATGATTCAAACAAACTAATCAACATAATTCATTGCCACCGAATACGCTTACTCATCTGTGATAAATTCACACGTCTATGCTGACAAACACACCATGATACTGTAGTTAAATGCAAGTTACAACTTATAAACTCACTGAAATAATTCCCTGAGCTTTGAGCTCTTCTGTTCGTGCCTCCTGTTTTCTCTCTGATATTATACTAGACCTCATTGCTTCCCTCATGGCTGATCTAACCTTCTCACCTCTGGTCATTTCCTCAGCAGGTTTTTCTGTAAAAATAAAATACTATTCTTATATAGAGGTGCCAGGATCAGTCCACATCAAGGTTCAGATACTGACGTGAAATTTTATCCTCACAAAGGGCCACCCTATGCATATTACCACCAGTCCAGGAATCCAGATGTGTGGTGTGGTTTTTGTTATTAATGCAACAACCTAATCCACTCATGATGTATGAGTCATAAGCATTAACATCGAACTCGGAATGAGTCCTTCTTATCACATTTAAATGAACCACTTTGCAACGAGTAAGTTGTACATGAGACTGGAATTACGGGTGACCGCTCTATTCTATCTATATATTGGAGTTATCTCCTTAATGTCAATGATGGAACGATTCCAGGTCAAAATTAACATTACATACATTAACAACATACTATATTGGCATCTAAGATGTTATGTCAAAGTGAGGTTGATCATCGCACTTATTTAAAAATAAATAAGATGGATGAGGCGAGGAGAAGGACTGTGACAGGATCCTCATTTCAAGCTCATGTGGTAATCAAGTAACCAACTGAACACCATTGTCATCTCTAACACTATTAACCAGCATATCTGTTAGACTTCTGATACTTATTCATTGCATCATTTTGATCAATCTTGTTTAGAACAGTTGAAAGCGCAGCGATGCCATTTGTGAAAGCTCATGATTGACCTGAACATATGTCAATAAAGTTTTCATTATTCATTAAGTTCAGTTCAATATCAGTCGTTACCAATTAAACTGGAGACTTTATTCACTGTAGACTACAAACATTGTTAAAAAAATACTCATATAGAACAAAATGCATTCCAAACACGATAATCGCCATCTTGCTTCAAACAAGATCTCTATGGATCATATGAATACCCCATATTTTATTCTAAATTAGTCCATAGAACAAAAGGCCATTGAGCACAAAACTCGGTCCTCAAACTTGTAAACAAAATCATTGGGTTCATAGGAACACTTCATCACTTGCAGCTTTACGTTGAGTTGTTTGCAAAAACTTTCAAAAGATCCAGGTTGATATGTGGATCCGTGTGCAGTGATGGCCACTGGGACTTGGATAGCGGTAGGCATCGTAGCATTGGACCAGAGCGGGATTTGAGTACCGCAGCTGTTAGCTATCGGACATTCATCCAATAGTCTGGTTCCTGCATCGCCACTGAAGCGAAACCACTTGGTATCAGCTTCGCTAATGCTCTTGGGATCGCACAGCTGGATTGCGGTTGTCTTTTGATATTGCTTGCGAATAGCCTCAGTTAGGTTCAAAGCAGAGTTGCAGATAGGGGAGTATGGTACAGGTTTCCTCACTGTTTCAGTGGTGGTTTTGAGACTAGTAGTCAGTTTTGGGGTTTGTGGTTTAATAGAAGAGGAGGACAAGGAAGGTGTTGTGCTTATATCAGAGGCAGTGGTTGATATTGCAGCTTCAGTAATGGCAGTGATGGTGAGAGTTGATGGTCTAGGCCTTGTGGGGTGTTGAGTGGCAGACCCATCCTCTGTGGTCTATAAGAAAGAGAAAATGAGAAGGTTAGAGATGCTGGATGATGAGGGATGAGGGGAGTGTGAATTAGTAGGGGTATCAGTCATGTCTCATGCATCATAAAACAACATTAGAGTCGAACAGAAAGTTCAAATATTTATTTTATCTCATAGTCAATCTCCAAAACTCATTGGATTCATCTGTATGATGTTCGAACACAGAAAACAATAATGAATACATCATAGTCTAGGCTTGATCTTTCTTTAGTGGAAGCTGGGCAGCAGCTACCTGCTTGTTGGTGGCAGCGGCAGCTTTGGCAGCCTCTTCAGCTTTCTTCTTCTCAGCCTCAGCCTTGAGTTTGGCCTCTTTGGCCTTCTGTGCTGCAGCTCTCTCTCTGGCTTTAACGGCCTCTTCTCTAGCCTTAGCAGCCTTACACTTGGACAGTAGGCTGAGGTAGTGGGTGTAGACACTCTTCAGGTTCTCAAGTTGGATCTCAGGCTCAGTGATCACATCACCATTGCTCTTAGCCTGTTTGGGAAAAAGAGCATAGATTATGATTAAAATTAATTAAAATATAATATTTCTATAATTGTACTTTAAGAATTGCAATATTTGATAGTAAAGGATGAGGTAGTTGTGGGGAGTTATGTTTTTCCATTGGAACCAGATTATATCAGGCAGGGTAATGTTAATGAACAATGTCTGTAGTGTTCGCCAACCACTGCATTGATATAAACAATCACGCCTCAACAAGTTTCACTGATTTATATATTTGCTCATTTATTTTGTGTCCATGTGGGTTATTTTAGATCAAAATATTATGAAAGGTAAAATGTTCTAGATAATCTTCGACCACCAAAACTCAATTTCTTGATCTAACTGAAATTTGTGGTTAAAAAGTGTTCAAGTTGATCACAATAATTGTAAGCGACCAAAGATTGAATTTTGTTATTTATCAAAATTACAAGATAACTCCACAAAATTTTCTACCTTAGCTTAGAAAAGTTATATTTCATGCCATTATACAGTAAAACAGATCTCTAGCAAACCATACATCATATTTTGTGTAATAGTATAATACTCACAGCTCTCTTGACGAGTTTTCCGTGGTAAGCCTTCCAGCTATCCTGAGGGCACTCTGTGTGAACTCTGGACTGCATTACGTCTACCAGCATATCATACTTTAACACCTGAAGTAATATACAGAATCAGAACAGTAGAACAAAGGCGGAATATTCATTTTCGTATTAGGTTAATTGCGCATAACTATTAGCAATAAAATGTAAATATAATCTAATATATCAGCCAAGAGACAGCTGCAAGGATATATTATTATTTCAATTATAAAAAAACTGGCGCCAAAAATATGTTTGGGTGAAATTAATGGCAGCTAATAACAGCTCAATACAGCAGCATCAGGGTGATTATTCTTCTCCATAATACTGTTAAGCAAAGTGAAACGTAGTGATAAGTTTTATAATCTGACTGGTTATGACAACTGGTAATTGAAACACTGCTGACAAATTGCATGAATAAATTCCTTCCTACTAATCAGTTGCGAAAAGATTCCAATTTATTCTTCTCACCTGTTTAGCGACGTCAGGAGTTGAGATGACAGCAGCGCTAGCAGCAGCCACAAGTAGAACAGCTAAAGTCAGAGTATACATTCTCACAGTCTGTATCTGTCGAAGGTCGAGTTACAACTGATGGTAACCACGGTCTGTGGTAGGTTTATATCCTAATGCACTCGGATTAGCGCAGGTGTTGTGATGTTCATCCCAGCACAACAGATGTGGGGGAGGGAGGGGTTGGGATCCGTTTTAAAGAACAGTATACCGGTGGTGCAGTTTGCAGTTTGCACAGATTAGAACACTTCAAAGTATTACCAGCCACGAGGTAGATAGATATTATCATACGGGTAAAAATATATTTTCCCCAACTTTGCATTGATGAAAAATGACTTAGTTAAATTCTTTAAAATAACCACCTAATTTGAAATCCTAGGTCGAACCCCAAAACTCATTTCCAAGTATGAAAAATTGCCTAAGAAGTCTGCAGTGAAGGTAATGTTTTTGGAACATTAGCTGTATTACTGCCCAAACTGGTTATGTAACAAGTGAAATCGACTCCTTCTTTCCCTCTATACATTAATGTACAAATCTAGGATGAACAAATACTCAGTTATGTAACAAATCCTAGATTTCCAGGGTGTGAAGTGGTGGGATTAAACCCATCTGGACTGGACAAGAGGACTCACTATCAGTGGCATTATTTGTTTTACCAACTCTTATTGCCAATATTACATACCTTACATCACCTTACATAGATAAGACTAAACAACACATTTATACAAATGCTGAAAGTTTACCACACTGAGTGCATATGTAGATTGAGCTCCTTAGCTAAGCGTGTTCGGGACAGTTGGGGTGTTCCAATATCAACCGCCCACGACATTGTCAAGCATCAATGTTGCGCCAAACAGCCTTGAAGCTTATAAATATAATATGGCCAAAAGTAAGCTGTCTGACTGAAGTCAATTATCTTTGTCGTCTCAGTGTACTCATCAAACCAATGAATATGTGACTGAAAATATTTTGCTTGGATTCCAACTGATTTATCAGTTTCATAAATCCTCGTAAATACCAGCAACTGATATATATAATAATAACGCTTTGCAAAATACAACAAAAGGACATTATTTAGTTTGAGTTTTCAACCACTGTGATCTGTATATCCTTATAAGGTAAAATATCTATCATTTTGGAAATAACTTATGAAGTTACATGATATGGGATCCCCCTTATTGTCACGCAAATATATTTCAAATTAATGAGATATAAGTATCAGGTAATATTACCAATGACAGTAGATACCAGATCGCAGCAAACCCACACAGAGATGACTAGAGATCGTTGTTGCTATTTCCTGACTAGATTAGGATAGGGAGACACGAGTGACCATGTAAGATGATAAGGACTGAGAGAACTTTGAGTAAGACAAAATACCACTGCCTAGAGAGGACCACAGCTATGAAGTGTAGGTAAAGATGAGATAACTTATACAGATTTTCTGACTCTCCCCATCCCAGACACAAAGTTGGGTTTACTACTTCAGTGATACTGGTACATTATAGATCAAGCATTGATCCAATTTGCTGTACTTAGGGTTTGAGCCGCCGCCGGCTCACCAGTAGAATGGGAATAACCGGACTGTTAGCAGTTTGGATCAAACTTGTTCTAGGTATGTTATACTCACCATCACTGTCGGTAACTGAGCTGTTAGATGCCTCCCCTGACTTGTACGCTCCTGTAGCTAAGGGGTAGAGATTCTCCTCCGAGTCTGTATCTGGTTCTCCAGCCTTTACCCACTCCTCGTGTCTCTCTAACTGTGTATATATACAACAAGACCAGTTAGATGATCAACGGAGATTATAGATAATGTATCCAAGTAAAGTGAAGGTTATCCGCTATAAAGTCAAGAATAGGCTTTCAGTTGAACCTAGATGGACTTAACAGATTTATTGAAATACCCAGGGGTATCACATAAAACAGTTGGCGAGTTCTGGTGAAAATAAAATTGGATTTCATGAAAAAATACTTAGCACGATCATGGAAAAATGATGCTTTCATCCAATTTGCCTGAATTTAGAGTTGACCCCGAACCAGCTGGCTACCCAGTGCGCGAAATGCAGGAAGATTTAACTGGTAAAACTTCAAAACAATGTAAGACTTCATCATCACAGGCTTCAGTAAGGTAATTGACATATTTTGCAGGCTGACGACCCCCAGAGAAGAACTCAGTACCTTACACTTAGTTGCACAATGGGTGGCTAATTTAAAAAAAAGCTGCCGGCAAAAGGGGAAGTGATCAAAAAATGATGATGTGGTTTCAAAAAATCCAGAATCGGAAAGAACATGTCATTATTAGTGGATCTACAAGTTTATATGGGTCTGCTATCCTAAATAGCAGAGATGCGGCCAACAACGGTTGCAATACCACCTCAAGTCACCTGTATATTACTATAATTAAAGTGAAACTACTTGTTTAATTTTGCTGCCGCCTTGAAAGTTCATATTGATCCGGTTTATTTATGGTGACCTTGTATTGACGCTCCCATCGCATAACACCAGTTTTCTAGGTTCTGAGGTATTTTTAAGTTTCCATTATAGTTACATAAAAATAGTTTTTATAAGGTTATATAGCGTGTAAAGCAAAAATTAACTCCTTCAAGTACCATCAAAAGAGTGCGTAGTACTGAACAAAATATATTTGGTCTTTGATGGAGTCAATACAAAACCACCATGAACAAATCAGATCAATACGAGCATCCAAAGCCAGTTTTCAAGGCAGCAGCAAATTTGAAAAAGTAGTTTTGTTTTTTAATGATTATAACGGGGTATTGCAACCGTTGTTGGCTGCATCTCGGATATTTAAGAAAGCAGACCAACGCAAACTTGCAGACCCACTAAATGCTCTGTCAGATTTCGGATGTTTTGAAACCATATCATCATTTTTGATTACATTCCCTTTTGCTGTCAGCATTTTTGGCAATGAGCCGCCCATTGTGCAACTTAGGTAAAGGTACAACATTACTATTGCAAACAGCATGAAAAACACAACCTACCAGAGACAACTGTCAGACCTTATCTACACAAAATCGTAAACGAAGTTGTATATCTAGCCACATTTTGCATAGACTGCCACCGGACCAGAGGCAAATGGGCAATTTCAATAGACTTAAATTTTGGCTATTTCACTAGTAGTAAAATTCTAAACATAAAACTTGATTTCCCTTTGAGAGGTGTCTTCTTTCATGACACCACAGATGCGGATAAGAGAAAATTGATTTTCATGGAAAATGAATATTGACATATAGGTGATCAATTATTTTGAGCCAGGTCGCTAGATTTTAGTCCAGCTTTACTTTTCCATCGGAAAGGTGACTGACAGTTTGCATATGTTTGTATAATGCCAGATAGTTATTATCGCACAACTAACACTTACGAGACTATCTATAGATTTGATATCATTATACTCATGAGGTAGTGACGGCCATCTCTTTATCTGCTCTACAGCGGACCACCTCTCTTTATCACACCACTCCTGTAACTGCTGCTGGAATCCATAGTTAGGGTTGGCGATCTGACGAGAACCTGTAAGTGTAATGTGATAAACGTATCATCTTTAGTATCATAAGTTTTTACCTGACTGTCACAAACAAATATTCGTGCATATCTTATGCAAATCACAATCTCATTGGTATCACATGATATAGTGGTTGGATCAATAAAGTATATATTATTATTATTATTATTATTATAAGTCGGGTGAATAAAACAGTACCTCTCATCAAGGGTGATAATATTCCATAGACTTATATACCATAGACTTAATATACGCATATATTAAGTCTTTGCACATAACTCTCAGCCGATCAAGGACTATTTATAATGATAATTGCTACATATATAGCCTGACTTTAATCATTGTAGGATTGTAGGTACCAGAAACTAAGCTTAGCATCTGAATTGTTAATCAGAATAAGAAACTTTACCTAGTAAAGCAATGTTTATTTAGTTTTTTTTCTATTCAACATAGTTTCTAAGCTCACACATGACTACAACAGGGAGTTGTGTTCTCATGTTAAAAAAAAAGATAATCACAGCAGCAGGGTATTTCTCTCTGATCATAGTAGAGTAAGCATAATAGAGCTTCATTTAGACCATGGAAATATTTTATTGTGGGGACATTCAAAATTACCATTACAGATCTTCTGGTGTAAAAAAAATGGAGAAAGCAGTCAACAAATGTAAAATGACAATGTTTGTCTGAAATAGAAATATTGTAAGAAACTCATCAGGCATCCTAGAAATGGATCAGATGGGATTACGACCTGAGTTGAGTTCTGTTTAGAGTACAATGTTATACTGACCTCTCACAGCACAGATAGCCTTCCTCCATGTTAGATCAGGATATACAGAGAGTAGATAGGCTGATGTGATAGTCACACTACGTGATACTCCCATTATACAATGTACTAACACATGACCTGACAAGATACGAATATGTTAACAAGTACATAAAGGATGTGAGTATTTGGGGGTCTCTGTGTGTATATGTAACATATTATATGGATCTTCCATCTTTTTTACATCAAGTTACGAATCTCTCTGACCGTTATCCCCGCTTTGCCAATCCTGTGAACAATAATGACCTGACACAGATGAGCTGCATTATTCGGTGAGACAACTCTCTATTTTGGAATCCCTTGTTCAGTAGGACTAAATACTTACTATTTAAAAGGGGTCAGGATATGTCCTGACTTGTGTGTAGAATATAACGCAATGTTACTGGGGTTATTTTTTATATTTTAAAGTTAGAATCTGCTTGTTTGAGTCAAAGTTTTTTCCAAGTTTTGTTTTAATCAACAAATGCAATACTTCATATACATGAAGACGCTCTTCCGTCTGAATGGTGATCCATTGTTAAACAGCGATATACACACTGACATCGAGATTACACTATTATCATGTGTATCTCTGATCGTTAGAGTCAATCCAGTACAAGTTCTTAACATGTACCCGCCCCTAATTAGTAAAATTGTCCTCGGGTCGTCACGCCAAATTCCTTGTGATGGTACTCATGCTAAGTGAATTAGTTCACTCTCTATCGATCAGATATATACATGTAAGAGTATATCCCGTCATCAGTGTGGCGATATACATACCTCCATCAGCTCGAGCTTTGTGTATAAACTCTATAGCCTTCATGAAGTGAGGTGATATACTCTCTTTAGCATTGTCTTCTAGATGTATGTGGAGGCGACTATGAATCAAAATATAACAACAAATCATCACACTGCTTGATAGATATAAATTATCTGAGCAAATAATTCTGGAACGCATACTGTCTAAAGAGTCAACAAAAGAGGGGGGGATATGAGACAAGTGAAGCATGACTCTGCCTTAAAAGCCTTGCTTATTCTTATTAAAAGGATGTTTCTCCAGCTATAAATGTTTACAAATTATAAGTTTATATTATAAACAGCAAAGTTTCAAGCAATTCCTTTGATATATATATATAGATGTTGTCCTCCCTGACATTGTGAAAAGACAACTTCCAAATTGTTTGACTGAAATCTGGAAGATATATTAGAATCATAATTGATAAGTCTCAAGTTATATTGGCACATGATCAAGGCAGTTAGCTGATATGAAAACATAAAAAGCATTTCACAGCGCTTGAATCCATGTTACCCAATAACATGAGGGACTAGGTCTCTTTCATGGCACACATAAAGGGGATATTTTGATATGAAACATTCTGTAAGTTTCTCCTTGAGAACTAAACATTTTTGTATGGTTCAAGCAAATAATACACTTTTGTGAGGTGAAGATTCATCACACTTCATTGAACAGAATTACTTAACCTAATGATGTATGATATTTCAACTTTTCAAGGTATGAGCTTGCTTGACCAGCGACGCATCGTAAGAAAGTCATAGGCAAAGAATAAAGGTGGACAAATTTGAAAAGATTGGTACCCTTCGTGAAAAAATTGTTTGCGATAATTTTAGTGTTAAAATCTCTAACTATATCTCCATAATACCTGAAGTTGAGGGGGGATTTGACCAGATGTTGACATGACCTCGAGTTCTCGATTCACTTTGATATTAATTTGTAACCCTAGAGGAGCAAATACTAGCTGAGCAAAAATTAGTTGAGCTAGTTTGGAGGTGAGTCAATGTTAACCACCAACAATTCTTAGGTGGGATCTTTTAAAAGGTTAAGGGGGTGAGTAAATGTAAGCTAGATAAAATTCAACCCCGTGCAGACCTTACCTTTGTTAATTCTCAAGTGTAAAATATTCAACATCTCTATAACACAGTGCAGTTAAATCACAACGGACAAGGATCCACTTACTGCATTAGTTTGGAGCGCTCAGTTTTTCCAGTTGACTTGACTTTAATGTTACAGGCTGTAAGTATATGTGTTATCTGATGTAGCTCAAGCTGCTTCTCATCAGAACTATCAGACAGACCTCCGACATACAGCCCAGGTATTATCTGTAAGATACATATCAGTAATAGTGAGCATTATGTAGACAACTTCTGAATAACACTGGCTCAGGAGACAGGGGTCTGCATGTTTACAACCCGATTATTCCCCTCAAACTATCTCACATGTTATCATGAATTAAGTGTCAGTTAAGGGCCATAGGGATGTGTGAGCTATGGCTTATGGTAGGGGCAGTAGTGGGTAAGGCTGGGGGATAAAATCATGTTCCTGGTGGACATAGAACGCTAAACAGGTGTTGGATAGAATCAGGTAGGTGTGACCAAAGGACACAGATCTGATGCCAGTTATATGAATGAGGAGGTAAAACGATGGATGGGCGATATCATTGCTCATTCCTACTCTACTGAGAGTTTGGTTGCAAAGGAATCAAAATGTCTCATTTGATCATTCAACAAGTAATATAATCTTATTTTTAGAACACTTACCTTACTCATTCCTTTACCCATTCTCCTGCTTGAAGGATCGATTACGTACGACCAAGAGTAGCGATCAATCCGTCACCTACAATTTATTCTAAACTGTTAAAATCATTACCCACAACTTACACCACAGACTACTGAAACTGGTCCTACAGCAATGGTACCCTGTTGATGAGTGAAAGCCTATAAGGATACTGAGTCCTATTGGGTGGGTTTGATGGTGATGCAACAACCTGCCATTGACCGAAATACTTCCATATTAGGTAACTAATGGTTGAATCATCATTACTCAACCATAGATAAACAGCGTCAACATAGAAAAACATTGAAGAATCATTGATTCTGTGCAAAAGCTGACAAATATCAGTAACAAAATGACACATGTTACATATATATATATATATATAATACATATATTTGCTTTGTATTTTTTACATACACTAACTTATTACTTTCTTATAATTAACAATAAAGGCCCCCTACTTACTTACAAAGATTTATGATTGTTCTCCAAACTACAACAGTTCTATACAATACCTGCTTTCTGATGCAAGTGTGTCTATTATGTAACTTCGAAGAAACATCTTCTCCACAGCCAATGGGCATGAGAAATTGTCATTCATCCAGTTTCTTGCTCTGATTCATCATCAACAAATTTCCATTATCCAACCTTGACATTGTGGATTTAGGATCTATTGGCACTATATCAGACTAAAACATCGATTCATTTTGAAATTGTTCTATTGGTTTATTTGGGTCGATCTAGTTCTAAAGAAGTTCAAGGCCATAATCACACAAGAAGAAACTTTGGTGGACAAGAAACTTATTGTACCAAAAACTGACTTAGATTAGCCTTCTTGGTGCATTGTACCTCCATATAATACTACACAGTTATATAAAGTGAAAGAAACTAAGGTACTTAATGATAATACCCTGATCAACTAGTAATAAACCACAGAAGAATTGTCCATAACATCATCATAATAATATATTCAATATTTTATTTTCTTTCTTAGTTTCTACCACCACTTAGATTGGTCCACTTACTACTACTAGTACTACACTACTAGTGATAGTATGTTGGTAGATTTGCCATTGATTAGGTTCAGAAAGAGCTACTAAACAGTATGTTTAATGAGTTATGTATACTAGAAATTGAATGACCAGTACGTCAATTGGGTACAGATAGTAGGATGTTCCTTTTTTAGTAGGTTAATGAAACTTAATGATTAATTTAATGGTTAATGAACTCCCTCTATGCTTTGGTGTAGCACTAAATAAATACTATCAACCAAAACAGAAAACCCGGTCCCAATTTAAAGCATAGATAGTAGTATTTAAACAGTATGAGAACTACTGCTATAGATAGGCCTCATATAACTACCACAGGACCCATGATAGATATTTGAAGCCTATTAGTATTATAGTCACTGTCGTCTTTGGGGATCAGGTTAGTCTAAATTTTAAATTTGAAGAACTAGATAATTACATCAATGACATCAGATATTCCTTGTTGTCAGACTGATTCTATTTTTGATACAGAGCCATGGAGGCTGGCAATGATACACCGGCCAGTCCATCAGGTAGTACCACACCCACACAGGACGAACCTCTCAGTCCAGACGCAGGTCCGGCTAGTCCTGATGGCGAGGCTCCTGCCAGCCCAGATGCTCCAGCGAGTCTTGATGGAGGTGGGACTCCAATTCAGGACGAGCCAGCTTCTCCAGATGGCTCAGGGAGAGGTACACCTACACGGGACGAAGGTTTGTAATTTTCTTCTGTTTGTTTTAATAATTTCTGTAATTTTATACATCTGTACCTATCGACCTTAGACTTAATGATAAACCTTAACAGGATACGATATACAGCGTAAGTGAGGCAGTTTATTGTATGTCACACAATCATGTGCCTCAGTGCTGACGCTCCATACAGTGCCCTGTCTAGTTTTATTACAAATCTATGGTAGGTTCAGTGTTTGAGTCTCTCTGAGAAGTTGATACAGTGAACAAAGTGCACATGGAGAGTCTTGTCTTATATAGTATCAAGACCACCTCTCTCCCTCCCTGCTTGTACAGCTATTGACATATAAGGGCAAACTCTAAATTAGGAGAGTGATGCTTTTAATTACTAGTCCTATCCAATATCTTGCAACTCCTGCTAGAAACTAGTAGTTCAGCAATCCAATATGTTTGGATTGATAAGACACTATCAATCGTTTGACCGTTGGCATGTATTTGGGGGGCTGTGGTCATCTAAGCTAGTTGAGCATCATAGTTGTGAAGTCGAATTTTACCTTTGACCGCAACTTAAAAATTTGCGAATTATCGGACATTTCAATGCACATTTGCTATTACTCAGAAGTTCCTACACTGCTTGTCCAAGATTATATGTCAAGTTTCAAGCTCTTTATTCAGAAACCAATACAATCTTTGTTACACAGATGCTGCAGATGCACCAGAGAGTCCCTCACCTGAGCAGGATGACAGCACAAAGGAGAAATCAGACACACAGGAAACTGATCAAGGTATGTGTGGCTTCTATTGATTTCACTCTTGATAGCTGGATTGAAGAGCCGATGTCGTCTACAACTACTACCAGCAATCGTGATCTAAATGACATTAAATGTCAAGGAGTGTCTCGCTTTATCCTCAATGGATTTGTTTTCAGCCTAATTACGCCTCACTTATATTATGTTAAGAAAGTTTGTGCGTTATTACAAATAGGTTGCACCAGTATCTATCCCATGAGTACTGATAGTTCACTCACTAACTTAGATAGTTTGATGATTGTTGTCTATTGTATGATGATCATGAATTATAGTAACCTTGTAATCACATAACTTGTATTGAAAGTAATTTGATTTTACATGATATGATTACAGGGCCGCGCTCTCCCTCACCCACAGCAGATGCTGATACAGCAGGTCCACAGTCTCCTAAAGCTGATGGAGAAGATAAAGCTGCCGCTGCTGGCGGCGATGATGATAAAATGAGTATGAGTGGTGAGTAAGAGAAATGGCGGCCCATATTACCATCTCAAGATGAGACAACTTGAGTTGTATTCAGTCAACTCGAGATTGTATTAGTATAATCTTGAGTTTCAGTTTAGAATCTCGATTTAAACATCATAGTTGTCTTCTCCTTGAACATTGCCAATAATGGTGAGACAACTCGAATGTGTTGCACCAGTCATAATAATAATTCTTTGTGAATTAACTTACCTTGCAACTCCATCCAATTTAATTGATGGTAGTTATAACAACCAACAGACCAAGATCAGTAAAGATAGAGCTTAAGGGAGAATTAGTTTTATTTGTGTGTATGCAGTGATTCCTAAAAGGAAGGGCATGCGGACACCCTCTAAGGAGTTGCTCACTTCTTGTTGGAAAACTGGAACTATACTTCTGCTCACGATCGAAGGGTCATAGTCAAATTTCAGCTAAAGTGTGAGATAAATTGACAACCAATTCTTGTGCTCAATCTGGAGTTAGTTCTTCTAATATCGAGATTACAGGTCACAAATTGAGTTAAGCAAGAAGTAAATCGAGTTGAATTTGTTAATCTACATTTTGAAAAACACAATCTCGAGTTGACTGCCTACGACAACTCGAGTTGTCTCACCCCGATATGTCACTATGGGCCGCCATAAAGAGGACACTATATTCTCTTTCTGTCTTATAGTAGGAGCAATAACTTACTTGTATTTTGTTGCTCCTTGTTTCAGATGAATGATCATCGTATTTTTTTCTTCGGCGTTGTCATTTAGCCTGGGGTCAACCAAAGGTTGGAGGCCTGGCGTCCATACTCTGATAACTTAACTATTTCTTTGATTCGTTGGATGAATGACATGTGTACTGGTGTTTTGGTTCTGGCTACGTTTTGTTAAGAATCGCTACATCAGCACATGTCATTTACCAGTACAATAAATATCCAGCACAACTCACAGCTATCAGAATATACAGTCAATGCTACCGATGTTTGGCCTGAGTTCTACTAGTCGGTACACTCTAAGAGAAAGGTAACATGACATGATACTGTGTTCTGGAATGTGCTATTGTAGATGTAGTAATTTATACCAATATTCTGGCTTTTCTTTTAGGTTCGAGTAATAAAAGCGACACTGAGGCACCGAAATCCCCGGATAATAAGGCAGACGAGGGAGACAAGTCTGATATTGAAGATGATGGAGAAAAGACAACTCCATGTAAGATCTTGTATCAAGTATTATGTGTACACTTTGGTGGTTCATCCAAAGTGTTTTCAACGTCAAAGGGTATTAGTAGTGAAAAATTACATCACATCTGATAAGAATTTGTAGTTTTTTTTGTTTTATTTCTCTTGTAGCGAAGAAGAGAATAGATTCTGATTCTGACAGTGATGATGAAGGTGCTAAGAAAAAGAGTGGGGACGATGGTGATGCGTCCCCTACTGCTCCTGCTAAACGTAGACTGGATTCATCTTCAGATGAAGATAAAAGTGATACAGAAGAAGCAACTCCTAAAAAGAAGAAAAGGTTTGTGTACAATATAGCTATTAGGGGAAATCAGAGATATATCAACCTGTTTGCTTAAGTGATATCAGATCATGTGTTTCTGTTGTTTGGAGTCCTTTACTCAGTTCTGATCTGTGACCTTCTTCTCTACTGAGTGGAAGCAACTTGATAACCTGTAAAGAGCATAAACTTAGATTTCGAGTAAAATAAGCGTACATTGAACAGGTGTACATTGAACAGGTGTACATAGAACAGGTGTACATAGAACAGGTGTACATAGAACAGGTGTACATAGAACAGGTGTACATAGAACAGGTGTACATAGAACAGGTGTACATAGAACAGGTGTACATAGAACAGGTGTACATAGAACAGGTGTACATAGAACAGGTGTACATAGAACAGGTGTACATTTAACAGGTGTACATTGAACAGGTGTACATTGAACAGGTGTACATAGAACAGGTGTACATTGAACAGGTGTACATAGAACAGGTGTACATAGAACAGGTGTACATAGAACAGGTGTACATAGAACAGGTGTACATAGAACAGGTGTACATAGAACAGGTGTACATAGAACAGGTGTACATAGAACAGGTGTACATAGAACAGGTGTACATAGAACAGGTGTACATAGAACAGGTGTACATAGAACAGGTGTACATTTAACAGGTGTACATTGAACAGGTGTACATTGAACAGGTGTACATAGAACAGGTGTACATTGAACAGGTGTACATAGAACAGGTGTACATAGAACAGGTGTACATAGAACAGGTGTACATAGAACAGGTGTACATAGAACAGGTGTACATAGAACAGGTGTACATTGAACAGGTGTACATTGAACAGGTGTACATTGAACAGGTGTACATTGAACAGGTGTACATAGAACAGGTGTACATAGAACAGGTGTACATAGAACAGGTGTACATAGAACAGGTGTACATAGAACAGGTGTAGAGGAGCTATGAACTTTAGCTTGAGTGATATTCAAAGAACTTGAATTTATAAGAATTGACTTGTATTTGATGTTCCATTATCCCTGATTAAGCCCTAACTTTGGTAAGAGTCTGTTTGCATTTGGCTAAAATCTTTGTAAGTACAGATCAATGACGTAATATTATTAGTACCGACTTAACTTGGCTTAATACTGTAGACTTGAATCTGATGAATCGGACTCAGAGGATAAGAAGCCAGCCGGATCTGATGACGAGGCAGGTAGTAATAAGGTAAATATGAGGAGTTGTGGATGTTGAGTGTCTGTCTGTGATTTAAATACTTGTGTGGCCTCCACCCTGTGTTCTGACATCATATTCAAATCAATGTACAGTCGCTCTGCTAAGGCAAGACCTCCCAGTACTGACCTGGTTTGTTATATGTTAGCATTCACATTTTATGTAATCAATGCACCTTTATGGAGCTTGATACCGTACAAAAATTGTCTGCTGAGGACTACTCTGCAGGCATACCAATTACATCATGAATACCAGTTCCACTTAGCATTAAATTGTGTATTGCCAACACCTAATTCTTCACTATTCCACATATATGCATATACTCTTATGAGTGACAGTTGACTGATTTGTCTAGGCTGTACTTTGTGCAGTTTTGTCGTTGTGTAAGTCCTAGTTTATGACACTAACTGCTGCCTTGTCTATGTGTTAGTACTGGTGCCCGTTGCCTGTTGTGTAGGGTGGAGAGGAGGGAGGAGACGCTATAGCTGATATATTCGGAGATTCCTCTGATGAGGAGGGAGAGTTTCAGGGATTCGATGAGACAGAGATTAAGACTGCTGCTGCCGCGGCCGCTGAGTCTGCGCTGCCGGAGGAAGTCAGCAGTGACGACGAACTGGAGGACGATCAGAAGGAAAGGTGAGATAACAGACTCACTGTGTGTATACTAGAATCAGCGAGCGAATACATTTAAAAGTTCATATAAGGCAACTCCAAAGAGCTTTGCTCTAGACTTTTTTACTCCAACTCTGTAGGACCCCTAGATCATACTGCATCTTTGCAGACTATATTGATTTGCAGTCCACAGTCCAGGACGTTTATCAACAAAAAACCAGGGTTGCTCAAACTGATTGTAACACCATCGCTACAATATACTGTTGTAGAAGCCCCTCTAAATACATGCTACACTATGGCTATGCATGGTGTCCTGCCTAAGTTTGTTATTTTAGTATATGTCTGGATAATGAATGACCTTACCCTGCCTTTGTTTGTGTTATTTCTCTTTATAGAAGTAGGGGATAACTCAGTTTGTCACATCTCCTACATTTCAGCATGCAGCGCAAGCATGTTGTGACTTAGTAGCAGAAGCATGCTCAGATCTGCCTGCAATTACAGCAGCAGAACACTTGCAACCTCTAACAGAAACAAATCACAGTTTTAATGACCGACACAATCCTTTTCTTTTTTCAGCTCAAACTTTGTATCAGATTTTGATGAGATGATGGCTCGTAAGAAGGCAGAGAGGCAGATGAACAGACGAGGTAAACGTAACGTCGACATCATCAACGACAGCGACGATCTCATAGTAGACATGCTGAGACGTATGAAGGAAGCAGCTGAGGTAAGTATGCTCCTCAAAACAGCACTGTCAGAAATATCGGTTACGGATATTTACCACAATACAGGAGGGGGGGGGGTCTTTCAATTAGAAACAGCCAAGTTCGCAATCTGATCACTCACTCACTGAGTGAGCGATACCTGTTAGGCTCTCGCTTTCAAATCGATTTTGTCTAATTGAAAGACCAAGTCAGTGATAATTTTGAGCGATGTGATAATGATAACTAGCTTTAGAAGAGCATAGCTCTTTCTAATTGGAAGACCCCCCTGAGTCATGTGACACCAAGGTTTCAGAATCGTTTGGCTTAGCTGAGCAAGAGGTAAGAGAACTCCTTAGAAGAACCAGTCATTATTTAAAGCTCATTTATCTGTATATAAACATTATTGTTTATCACAATGAGTATTCTTGTATTTAGAATGACAAAATTTTATATCTTGATATTATGCTAAGCTTTTTACTAGCCACAAGTTTCGAAGGTGCAAGCAAATGCTGGGATTAATTAAGTCCAGCAAATCAGGTCTTTTTTTCTAAATTCAACATTGTGCTTTCACAATTTAAGGCAAGTTGATCCAATTTTGAAAAGTCCGAACAGGCTTAAATTAAGCTTGAGAATTATCGGAACAAAATATTAAAACAAAAGCATATAAACATGCATTTGGTGTTTGGATCGATTGATTACTGTACAGTACATATAACCAAGATAACCACGATTTGAAGTTGTCCTCTTTATTAGGTTATGTTCAAGGAGATGATAACTTTTTAGTGATATACCTCGTAACTCATATCGATGCTATGTATATAATCCCAGCTCAAGGTTAGAGGAGTGACAGCTATTCTGATGTGATTTTAATTACAGGAGGACAGAACGCTAAATCAGAACCATCAGCCAGCTACCAGAAAACTGAAGATGCTGCCAAATATAATGAGACAACTAAACAAGTGAGTGCTGATCGTAACATCGTAACTTACCCAAGTTAGGTTGATTGGTTAACATAGGGGAGTAAAAGTTAGCTTGACATGGCAATGACATCAACTAGACTTTGTTATTGTAAGAAAGCG
Source organism: Membranipora membranacea (assembly GCA_914767715.1). Lineage (NCBI taxonomy): Eukaryota > Metazoa > Bryozoa > Gymnolaemata > Cheilostomatida > Membraniporidae > Membranipora > Membranipora membranacea. The sequence goes on from OU612069.1 coordinate 25,376,324, forward strand.
TGACCACACTGAAGTCTGCAACACAAGGAGCTATCACAGCCTTGTGCTGTCCACTATGAAGCTCCAACCGAAGCCTTTTCACCGCAGCAAGAAATGCTCAATGAAAATTGATGTTATTCGATCGCGTATCCCAGATCTCAGAAATGAGTACTGCGATGATCTCAATCAGCAGTTTGGTTATATGAACATCTGTGACAACCCCAACCCTGAAGACACATGGAACAAACTGGAGAAAGCGATCCACAGCACAGGCCTGAACACTTTTGGGAAACGAAAGAGGAAAGATCCAGACTGGTACGCTGCCTCTCTAGAAACAATGGAACCTGTTGTGGAGAATAAGAGGCTAGCAGTTCTGAGGATGAAGTCGAGACCCACAAGAAGTGCCCTGAATGAGTTAAGAGCCTGTCGCGCAGAAACTCAAAGAACTGCCAGAGAATGTGCCAAAAAATACTGGGAGTCTCTCTGTGAAAGGATAGAACATGCTCGTGACAGGGGTGATGCAAAGTCTATGTACTCTGCCATTAAGGAAGCCACTGGGCCAGTGTCTCAATCTTGTTCTGTTCTAAAACAGGGATGGCTCAGTAATCACAGACAATACTAGCAAACTCATCAGATGGATTGAACACTATAGTGAGCTGTACTCTAGTGAAAGCACTGTCTGTGCTGTCACACTGCAGGCACTACCGAGTGAGCAATCTCTGACCTATCTAGACGATCCCCCTGACCTCGATGAAGTAATCACTTCTGTGATGAATCTGAAATGTAACAAAGCTGCGGGAGAACATGCAATCCCAGGTGAACTGCTGAAAACAGGGATTACTGCTCTGGCAGTCCCACTTCACCATCTGGTTTCCTCCTGCTGGTCTACTGGTACAGTCCCTCAAGAGATCAAGGATGCAAAAATCACAACTCTTTATAAACAGAAAGGTGACAAAGGTGACTGTAACAACTACCGCGGAATCTCTCTCCTGAGCGTCACTGGAAAGGTATTCACTTTGCATATGTCTTCAGAATAGCATTTGTAAACGTCTTCAACAGAGCCGGAGTTTCTCTGCTCACCAGAGATGATGGGAATTTCTTCTCACTTGCCAGATTCAAAGCAAAATCCAGAGTAGAAGAGTGTATTGTTCGTGAATTTCTGTATGCTGATGATGCAGCAATCTTTGCAACCTCGGCAGATCAGCTACAGGAACTGCCTGATGGCTTTGCCTCTGCTTGCCAGAAATTTGGTCTGACCATCAGCCTCAAGAAGACAGTCACTCTTTCAGTCAACCAAACCCATGAATTTCATATAAATGAGACAACACTCCAACATGTCAACTCATTCACATACCTGGGCTCAACAATGACATCAAACCTCTGTCTCGACAAAGAACTCTCAACCAGATTGGGCAGAGTGGCCGCTATATTCTGTAAACTTGAGAAACGTGTATGGAGAAACAAACACCTCACCACTGGTACTAAAGTCAGAGTCTATGAAGCCTGTGTTGCCAGTGTGCTCCTATATGGATCAGCCTCTTGGACAACATATCGCCGTCAAGAAGATTGACTCAGTGTTTTCCATACCATGAATCTCAGAGCCATCCTTGGTGTAACCTGGAAGGACAAGATGACAAATGAGACCCTCTTCAGCATCACACACTCTCGTCCATTGTCAACCCAGCTGAAGTTTAACCGCCTTAGATGGACAGGTCATGCTCACAGGATGTCCAGATCCCGCCTGCCCCACAAGCTGCTACACAGTGTGCTAAAGGAGGGACCAATCGGAAGACCGCGTCTGCGCTACAAAGATGTCCTGAAGAGAGATCTACGTGACTTCAACATCGACCCCACCTCCTGGACATCTGCCTGCTCGGACCGTGTTTCATGGCGCAGCAATCTCCCCCAGGGTGCCAAATGTGACCAAGCTGCCAACTTCGAGAAGCTCCAAAGAAGGTGAAACCGCCTTTCTACAACTGACTGATCCTCTTCTGCATAGTCGGCAACGACTGAAAGCTGCCTGAACTGTCATATACCGTTGCCACCTGTTTATGTGACAAATTAACTTGAAGTATTTACCACTATAATTTATTAATTTTAGATCAGAATTGCAGACAGCGTTTATGGATTGTGGAGTCCTCAGCGCTCTCACTGTAAGTTTTACACAGGCCATCAAGCTTTTAACAGACACAGGGCTCAAGAGATAAATGAGAGAAAGTTTTTATTTCAATCCACTTCAAAATTTCTGTTTCCCTGCATAAAATATTTGGTATTTCGTCCGAGTTGTCATCTCTTTTCAGCATAGGGAGACAACTTTGAACATAAATCAGGACAGTCACATTGTTACTAGAGTATCCAAGCTCACTATAAATAATGCCACTACATATTCTAGTTAGTCCAGTGTCCATTTTTCTAGCGCACAGCCAACTAGCAACACATGGTGGTATTAGGGACACCATCCCAGGAGCTGTATCAAACCAAGATCTAATACTTATATAATCTGAGAGCAGATCTAGTTCTGAATGTGTCATCTCTAATTCGGCAAACTCAAATTTGTAAAGGAGATAATTTGTTGAATCAGTGTGCTCTAGCCCCAAGGCTGCCAGTAAATTTTTGACAGATTGCTGCTTTCAAAGTATATCCACACAATCTTAATTGAATTGATTGTCTTTATTGTTTAAGGAATGGTTAGCTCCGCTGCCAGATAAATCCTTACCACATTTATCTGTGAGAGAAAGTCTACTCAAACTGCTGACTACGGTAAGTCTGACTCAACGCTCTCACTAATCGTTGTATGTAGCATTTAGTGTTCAGACGCTGAGGAAGTGATGGTATAGGATCCACAATTACCTGAACCATTTGGTTATCTGCAGTTCAACAACAGGCTGAATCTAACCTGACGAACAAAGGCCCATCATAGAACTATAGCAAAATAATGGGCAGAATCCTGCAACATCTGACACTGCCCAGTGGGAGAGCTGACTGTTTAGGTCACCTTATTTGGCCCTTGGGTGTATACGAAGTTGTAAACTCATTGGGTACCCACTCTTGTTGAACATGAGTCTTCCTATAATTTATAACAGGATGGTGTAGTCAACATGTTTTATATATTAACCTATAGATAAACGACCTCCGAGAATAAGGCGGTCGGTCGATGGTCTGAAAAAATAATACATTAAATGCAATAAAAGTTCCCTAAGGGATGTACAAATATGATCATCTAATATCCCAACAGAGATATACAAAGAAGGAAATGAAGGGTTTAAAGTCCATCCAGCTCACACAGGCCTACTTAGAAGTCGCCAGTCCTATCGACAAAGACCTGCACTTGTGCTCAGGGAAGGGCAGTGTGTGTGCAGATGGCTGTTTATCAGTTAAGATTAAACACCAACCATATGACGTTAGCTGCGTGGAGAGGAAATACACTCTGATAATACTTTCGCACTCTGTCAGTTAGGCTTTATTCTGCTCTGTCACAGCACTCTTATAAAATCATGCACTCTGCTAACAAATGCATTGTAAGGAAATGAATTGCAAAAAAAAACTCATGTGATGAATGATGTGATGTGATCAATGTGAGAATGGTAATGCGACACTTAAACTACGTAAGTTGTTTGTCTCACAGTTTAATTCCGCTGCAGTGTTTCACAATGGTCTGATGTTTACATAATGATAAAGGAGTACTAGGTTGTGGGTCTTATTCCGCATATCATGTTTACATTTGTCGTGTTATCAAACTGCTCACATCCTGACCGACTAGTTAAAAGTGGTGCACTGGCCTCCTGTGTTTGTTTAATCGTAAATTCTGTTTCCTCTCAAGGGGAGGATAGAAATTAAGTTTTAAAATCCCTGGATTACAATTACTACTCCCTTATTTCCCGTCATAAGCAGAAATGCACGCTTTTTCATGTGATCACACCCTTATCAAACTCTATGAGACCCTTGGCCGATCTATCTTATATATGCTCACATCTCGAGATGCCTGCCATTTGTGATCCACCTCACTCATCCCCTTTTCTTTGTGATTTTAAATTTCACCCCACCCGATATTCTACATCCACCCCTGCCTGTAGTGTTTACTCACTTCAGAGCATTGATGATTCAGTATTCTCTGTGATATAGAGTCAGTGTGTGTGTGTACACGCCTAGTTAACTAGAATCTCAATTTCCTCATTGTGCAAACAACTCAACAAAAAAAGTGAATAACAAGTCCGGCTCCTGATGAGAGCACTTACTTCATGTTTAATGATGCTGACCCAGTTCTCCTCCACACACATGACTTATTGTCATGTGTGTGACAGATGATGAAGATAGATCATGCGTGAATCCTGATTAAAAAAAGCAAGCAACAAAATAGCTGTGTCAATGCCAATAAAATTTAATAATAAAATCATCCAAGGCTGAAAAGCAGGACATGCCATTTCTCTGTTGTCATCTCAAATTAAACTTGGTCCTCAACTGCCAACTGCTCTGAAGGTAAAGTTATAATAGAACATCTCTGAATGGTATGACCTGGTCTAGGGAGGAGTCAATATATATTTGTATAGCTCCTAATTGCCTGCCAAGATTATTGAAAGAATATAATCACTAAAGGTTGAGCTGGGCAGCTGCCAGCCTAACCTCCACATAGTTAATGGCTAGTGACTATCCTATAATGTATATCCGCATACCTTTATTTACAAGCAAGAGGAATATATCTCTGCTCTTATCTACAAGCTCCGTGCCATATGTCTTAATTTTGTGACATCACAGGGTTGGTGATGACATACACAGATGAATTATGGCATACTTTGATGTTATGAAGCGTAGGTGAATTATGCCAGACTCTTCATAAGGCGTCAAAACTATTTGAACTTTTAATGTCACGCTTAATTTTTATAAACAGTATTGCCTTTATGTTATTGTCATACTGTCACCAGTAAATACCACAAATGAAGTCAGTTCCCCTTTCGCAATATTTTTCCTTGGCATTCGACTTTGATATTCATTTCACAAATTCATCTAGGTTCTCTTTTAAATGTGCACAGAACTGCACATCCAGAGCCAAGTGATCAGTTACTTCCATGTATATTCCATCTGCCGGCCTCCAATACTTAGATGTATGAGCAGAGCTACCTCCTTCTCTAATTGTAGTTTTCCTCATGAGTTAATATCTGATCCTCTCTGCATTTTTAGTTACCACACCCCCACACAGACCAACTGAAGTCTAGCGGTATCGGTAAGGCTGTCATGTACCTGTTTAAGCATCCTAAAGAGCTCCGGCCTCACAAAGAGATGGCAGGCAGACTGATCAATGAGTGGAGTCGGCCTATATTCGGCCAATCAAGTAACTTCAAATCTGTAAACAGAGAGGATCTACAGAAACGTGATATGCAGGGAATGAAGAAAAGACGCAGAAGGTGAATTATTGGTCACCGAATGATGTGGTGTGATCTAATGTACATAATAAATTATGGGGTGGTAGCGTGATAGCCCACACCAACACAAACTCTGTCATGCTTGTTAGACTGAGTGCCCCTCTCTACTACTAAGATCTCCTGTGTGTGTTGGTGTGAGTGCCTCTACCTCTATCCCCCCTAATCATCTTCCTCACACTGCTCGACAAATGGGTAGAACTCGGGTAAAAGTGTTGGTCGTAAGCCAGGTGTTGAAAAAAGTTATACATCAATCGTGAGATATTAATTTATCTCAATGAGCAACTTTCAACAAGCTCTTATATATGAGCCCTGGATAGAACCTGCCACAAAGGTTTGTTTCCTCATCCTTTAGTACATCCTTTAGTACATTGAGCCTTTCGGTCAACAAAATTCGGCTCTGGGAAATTCTGTTACTCTTTCAATCTAATCCTCGGAAATCATTATCAAAGATTTACATGGCCTCTGGCTGTGCGGCAGTTCCTAGTTATATCTGGGGCCTGCGGAAGCACCCAAGCATGCGACAAATCAGCTACACATACACCAGGAGATTTAAAATTGATTCCGTACCAAGTGATTAATATGATGTTAAACAGGAAACAGAACCGGGCTCTTGACTCACGTACTCATTGTGGGGCGTGATGCAATGTAGAGATTAGCCCGATATTAGCCGATTTAAGTAGGGTAACGCGCCTTTTTTATCTTGTGTTCTGCGAGAAGAAATAATTGAACTATAAATCAATCAACTGCTTCATCAATGTCACTGCAGAACATCCTTCTAGCCTTGAGAATATCCGCTACATGACCCAGCATATCCGGCATGGCAGGTATATCTGATGGAGAAACCTCTCCTAATGTCCATCTGTAGCCATGTTGAGGTTTTTAATCTTATTGCACATTTTTCACACAGTATGTTAGCAGCTCCGGTGATACGTCACCACTGAGCCCAAAATTCAAACATATCCTGTTATCCTGATTCCTCTAGTCTGAGTCTAGTATGAATAATTCTTCAGCGCCAAGATTTTGTTGACCTGGTAGCTGTAGTGTGTATAATGTAAGTCTGGGGCCTGAAAATTAGTTTGATGTTCCACGAGCCCTAATTCTTTATGCTTTACAGTTTAAAGTTTAGAAAAAATATTCTCAGGAACAGTAGGATGGCTGTCAAAATAGTCTATTTTAACCAAAAAAAACATAGTATTCAACTAGTATTTGGTTGTGGATTTCTTACAGCTTCAAAATTTCCACATACAACTCAGCGTCACATCAGTGCATGACATTCTCATACACTACCTTTTTCATAAATATAACCTTTGTCTGATTTAAACTTCACATGTAATCTATCTTTTACAGTTCTTATGACGGTAGACCATCTCATGTACTCTTTATGTTACAGCTCTGATGGCGGAGGTAAGAAAGAGGAAGGACAGCAGGCGTTACGTCCAGGAGACCCAGGATGGGTATACAGAGCACGAGTTCCTCAGCCTTCCAACAGAGACTATGTAGTACGACCCGACAGTAATGTAGACCATGAGGCTGGCTTCAAAGTAAGTTACCACAGCAATCTGAAGAAGCTGATGTTTTTTTTTTCCAAAAAAGATTGATCAGATCTTTGTTGATAAACTGACAGCAAACATCTACGACACTATTCACAAACCTCCCAGTGTTGTCAACCATTCTTTGTTGGAAATATATCTAGGCCAAAATGAATTGAGAGGCAGTAGACTTAGACCAAGTTTTGTCCATTTGCCTGCATTCCTGCTGCTCCACCGGTCTGACCAGTGGAGCAGCAGGAATGCAGGCAACTGGATTAAACTTGATCTACTTTAGACTCTACATGTAGCCACATGACAAGGCTACTCTACATGTGTACATATAGCCTGTGAACTCATAAGCCCCTACCCACAATCAATGAGTTGATCTCCGCATTGAATCTGAGGTGTACTCATTTATACAAACTTATACATTCAAAACTATGCGGAGGGCTAATCTCCCCTGATGAAACCTCATCAGGGCTCACACCTTTCCTCCTCACCTGGAGTTTTCACAGCTTGTATAATTAACCCGGACCTGACCTGACCGACATTCCCGGACCTGACCGACATCCGCGCCTCTGTAAAAGCTGAGTAAGCGTTGCACACCAGGCGGAAATTTTCACACGTCTGGCTGCTCTAAATGGCGCAACCATCAGGAAATTAACAAAAAACCGGAGATTACTTCCACTGCATTCTTTATTATATTTTAAAGCCGATCGTATACCGCAATGTATAAAGTGGAGGAGTGCAAAATATACCGTTTTCTAATGTCACACGTTGGTGACCTCCTAGGCAGACATAAATATGCCGTGTCTTAGGACTTACTTTTCTAGATCGATTTTGCAATGTCACGCTTAGACTCGTTTCAAGACGAGGAAACCTTCACAACCTCGCACATCACAACAGATTCACTACCTGCTGTCCATCAATGATTTCACCATCCTCAAAGCTTCCATTTCCTGCTTTAAAGCAATGTAAAACTGAAGTGGCTGGTGACAGAAATACCTCTGTCGTTGGTTTCCACGGTGGAAAGAGTTCTGACCACTCTGTCCCTGCTGATAAGGACGGACTGGAAACAATGGAGGTCTCCTTTGTGCACTCGATCACCCTGCATACAGAACCTTATGTAGTAATGGAGTGGTCAAACAAAGCCCCCGGCCTTATTCACCAGTAGTAAAGGCATACTGACTGTAACAGTTAGACCTGGTTATTTTTTCATTCGGGAACATGTCCAGTGCAACAAACTGTAGGTCTACTTACATGTTTTATTTCGCCCTGAAGCCATGTGACCATTTCATTTAAAAACACAATCATCTTCCAGTCTGTCAGTCTAGTCATTCAGATAAGTTTATCAAACACTTATAATGATCTCGACCAACTCCTGTTGGGATTAAGATTCGCTGAAAACCCGGACCAAATAAGCATTTCCAACAAAGGAAGTTATGTTTGCGGTTTTCTGTCACGATAAGTTCTTGAGCTTTGAACTTGATATTCTAAGTTTCTAAGTCTCATTCTAAGTTTTGCTAGAGTCGTAAGATTGTATCCAGTGTATAAATATGTCAAGTTTCATGAGAATTATCTACATGTACCACTGTCCAAGCTATAACCCAGACATTTGGAGACACAACACACATGTCTCCGACTTCATCAGACAAACAATTTACACTAGTCTGCAGACAGATCTCTTATTTCACAAGTTGTGCTGTGAGTAATTTCCTAGTTAGCAGACAGGAAGAGCACTTCAGGCTGACATTAATCATAGTGGAAGTTTATCTTATTGTTTAAGTATTAGCTATCATGATGGCCCACAAAGCATGGCATGCAATGACAGCCATGCATATATTTAACTGTGATACCCAGGTTGTATAAAAGATTGATTGGGTTTTGATGTTATTGAGGGTAAGGTGATATCTTTATATGCCCATTGAGCAGGAAAGGAGATGGAAAATTTTGCAGATGATAAAATTAGTAGCATAATTTAAGGTCGCTAAATGGGATCACATATCGCACAGTTTGGGCCAACTTAACCACACCTTAATGTGTGTACCGCAGGGAACTAAAACCTCCATTCATCTACAGCTTACAAATACAACTTTTGAGATCCAGTTTTGCGGAACTCAAACCACTTTAATTTGAGTATGTCCGGGAGTCAAGTTCTTACAACAGACTGCAAGCAGGTGATTGATTATTAGCACAGAATCCCCATGTGATAACTGTGATGGCCTTGGGAATAAGTTTTAATGAAGTTGACTGTTTTACACGTGATGATTGTGCCTCCCTGGTCCAAAGTACACACTATGTATCATCTAAAAGTGAGCTTCCTAGGCGGTAGTACTAATATAGGAAATGAGATCAACTGTGGGCTTATCTTTTGAAATTTTATTGATTGTCGGATGGATTGATGTCATAAGTTTGAGGGCAGGTCATCAATTCAAAGTTCACTAACCCTCATATAGACTAAGTTATAAATAGTAGTGACTGAATCGGAATTTGTATTGCGTACTATAAAGTCCCTGTAGACGTGATGTAAAGGTACAGGAGACTTAGATATGCCTGCCACTAACGGGACATTCACCTGCCTGCCTTGGGTACAGCCATAAGGAGAGGGGGTTGGGTGATCCCTATTTGTTGAATATGGATTGGGTGGTTACCATATCCCTACCTGCGTGGCTGATATTGGGGACATAATCATTTTGGTAATTATGGAGGGGCTGAAACTGCATTCTGGGATACTCTGACATCAGTCCCAAGTAAAAAAAATGCTTCTGACTCCTTAAAAAGCCTCACACCACTGAGATTCACACAACTAATTTTTATCCAAGATGAATAAATAGGTGCTTTTGGACCTCATAATGTTTGATCCCTGTACATAATGTGTGATCCCTGTACATAATATATGATCCCTGTACATAATGTGTGATCCCTGTACATAATGTGTGATCCCTGTACATAATGTGTGATCCCTGTACATAATGTGTATACAGAGATCTTGATGCTCCCATCATTGTCTTGATCTGTGTTGATCAGTATCAGTTATTTGCTCACTTTCTTCACCTATCAATCAAAAATATTCCCTAAAAAATGTTTTTGTCTTGTTCTGACAGGTTTTTTAATATTTGATTGATGGACGAGTTTGTAAGACTTGAAAGTGAAACCTTTCTGGCACAGTATAGGAAATGGCCTATCATTATTGATCGGACTCCTGCATAATTTTGAGTTTACCTTGGCTGAAAGTTTTTGTTGGGTTGCACCAACTTCCCACATTAATCTCACCCAGGATAAACATAAATAACAAAATAGCCTTTGTTGTGGTCTTGTGCCCAATCCCGCTTCAACTTGAGGGGGACATTCGGCTCTTCTTCTTTTTGAAATCTCAAAAGGTATGGTGTGAGTGAAGAGGAAGACCCCGGAACCAATTCTTATTTGTGGTTTGGCTCGTTTGTGTTAAAAGGTAAAATTTGCTTTTGTTGTTAGGGAAATGTGCTATTTTTAGTTTTTATGAATATTTTTGAGTGATCTATAGGCATTGTTTGTCACTTTCATTGACATTGTCACATTTTTGAGTAAAAAAAATCATTCATATTCCACCCTTTGAGATACTTAGGCTCTCAGCTGAGTTACGACATAAACTATTAACATAATTATAATTTCTAATCGGGTGTGTCCCCTTCACCACAGGCCAGTATCCAGGGGTAGAAAGAGGAAGAGATGGTGAATAGGAAGTGAGCAGATCAGCCCCTCCTCAATTTTAATCTGCTCATAACAGCATAATACATATATTTGACTTGGACTGCTGTGACTGTTTAGGATATCATATTACATCAAAATCAGTCAGTATAAAAGTGAGTCTATCATAAGGAATGCAGACAGCACAAAGTCATCCACTGTAAGGCTGTCTAAGGAATGTGGACAGCGTAACGTCCTCCGATTACCTCGGACTTGCTACTGAAGCATGTCTCCTAGTCATTCATATAAGTCGGTCAGAGAGAATGCAGCGCTGCTTAGGTCTGCACTTGACAATGTCACTGCACATACAATCATCGTGTCACAAATCCAGTTTTGTCACATTATACTCTGATCGGCCGCAGTGATGAGGTCACACCTCTTCACACCGGATCGGATTATGCACCACCTCGATCGAATTCCACTAATGTGTTACTGGACAGCCTTGGACTGATGTGACCAATCTACAAGACCCACAAAGCTCATATCGACCGATTTAAAAATGATAGCTACAATATGACAAGTCTTCCGCTCACCTCCAGACAACGAGCATAGAATGATCTTTACCCTCGGCGGCACTACCAGCTGATAACTGACTATGAGTTAGAGTTGTATTTTGTTGTGGTCCCACTGTCCAGATATTTAGACCTCAAGCATGATAAGACTATAGGCTATATGTGGACTATAGATCTGGGTTGGGTCGGCAATACTGAGCTGCCTCCAGCTATATAATACCTTGAAATAAACCAGAATGACAGCACTCAGGCCGGTACTTCACTGCACCTAGCCCAGTGCATTACTGCACTGATATTAACGTCGAAAGAGCAGCAGCCTTTCCTTGTACTGGTACGAGTTATTGGCTGACATCAGGAAGGCCCTACAGAAACCGGAGATCTATGCGTGCTTTGGTCCTGATAAGTTGTATACTATGCTCGGAGCCAGACTTTAGATGTTCAATGATAATAATATACTCTAGAGTCTAGAGGAGTAAATAATAACTAGTTTTGTTATGTTAGCTAGTTTTGTTATGTTAGCTAGCACTATTTTTAACTGGCAATAAATTCACTATTCACAAAAAATAGAACTTTGCCTCCTGTATATATGGGGACATTTCCTGTTAATACTTCACTCCACTAGAGTCCGCAATTATAACCATACTGATTGTTGCGAATTTATTTGTTTTAGGGAGGATCGAGCAAGAAGAAGAAGAACAGATACGAGATGCAAAAACAGAAAATGGACAATAAGAAAAAAGCCGGCAAATCATTGACAGCTGTGAAAATCAGTATAGAGGGGCGAAATATGTAAATATTTTATCCGTTTCCTTCTAAAAAAGTAACAAAATTTGGTTCCCAATAGTACATGTACATGTACAAGTTACATCTGTCCTGCTGTGCTGATGAAGCTTACATTTTATGTATGTGTGGTACCTTCATTCTATGTGGCTATACTGGATAGGAGGCGTTAGACACAATGTGGATGTGTTGATATCACAGTACCAGAGAACCACATCTAACTCGGGATAATTAAGTTGTAGGAAAATATGGATTCAATCCTGAGTTTTTGTATGGTAGGTTTGGGAGGTAAGTCTTATAGGATATCTGATGAATTTCTAATACCGAACTCATAGCCAATTACCTATTGTAAATAATGTAGTCCGGAGACTCGTGTTGTCAAGTTGTCAGGTGGGATTTTTAGGCGAGGTGTTACTCGCTTCTAGGCATATTACTAAGGTTTTCCTGTATTATATAAATGCATAAAATCATATCAACCACCATATTCATATTCATATTCATATTGTGGTGGCCATTCTGGAGCCACACCTTCTGTGGTGTCCACCAGGTACACTTTCGCCTGAATTTAGTATGTTATGAGAAATCCCTCCTTTTCCAGCAATCAGCCTTCCAGCAGATTAAAAGAACCCATTTTTCTTGATTGCGGCTGGGGAGTTCTCTATTAGCTCATAATTATAATGATTAATTTACCTCTGAGTAAAGAGTCGATAAGTCACCTCACACCCGACTGGCTTCAGCAGTCAGTTTTTATTTGCATGTCCTGAAGCATTAGCATTTAATTTTTTTGCTTTTTCTCACTTGAATATCAGAACCAGCAAGCCAGCAGCAATTTTTTGTACATAGTTTAATGGGTGGCTGCAGACACCGAGATATGTAATGGACATTGAATTCCATCCTATGAATAATAAAGCCATGACAAACTAGTTTTCCTGGTGTATCTCAAGTCAGAGATAATTGATCACACGCTGTGAGGCGTTGAACTCCTGTTTATTAGTAACACAATAGGCCTACAAATAAAACCACCCTGACAATAATTGTGATTATGTGTTTTGTCATGAATAGAATCAAAGATTATAAATACTCATAGTCATTGATAGAATCATCAATTTGTTCAGATCCTGCTGAAAGTCATCTGAAACCAGTTTTGAAATCGCTCAACAGTACTAATTTTTTTTCCTAGAATAGCCTCAGTTCTGAGGCAGTTCTGCGCTGTGCGGCGCGGGCTTCATTTCCTAGTTTTATTTCCTCATAAATAAATATGGAAATTCCAGACTTGCACTTTACACGTTTCTCAGCTGTTCATCTGTATCACCTCTTGTTACACTAGAGAGCTGACCGCATTCTCAGACTCAGGAACTTATGTGCGTTGAGTTACAGATTTCAGTTTTACTTTTGACAGATCTAGTTAAAAGTCAGCTGATCGCTTTTTTCAACGAGCCACATCCCGATACATCAAACAGTTCGCAGTTATGCAATGTTTGACTTTGAGGATAAAGAAACGCTTACAAAGAATTTTTTGCATTTCTCTTTCATGATTCATCAAACAAAAAGTAATTATTATAATTTATTGGAGTGTGTTCAACAAGGATACCAAAAGAATATGTTGTGTCAATATCTGACAAACAGCTGAGATAAGGGACTATAGCCTGTTTCATCACCTTGTTATGTACACAGCATTGTAATAGGAGTGGGTGGGCCTTCTCTGAACTTGACCCCTCTGTGTATTGAATTAGGGTGTAACTCAGCTCATATAATCGAGCTATTGATCTAACCAACTAAATCTATCATTGTTTGCTACATACACTGCTCGGTGGTTTTGTTGGTTTTCCGACATATTAGCGCCAGGATCTACTGACTTCATAACTTTACTTATTAATTTTGAGTGTGACCCTTATTTAGATACCAGCATTATTCTCTGGCTTGTTCCGTGTCAGTTATGACGCTGTGGTTCCTGCTTGGGTGATGGTACGGGCCGCTGTGTGACTATGGACTTGTCAATCTTTGGCTGACAAGACCAGATCTTAATCTAACAAACCCTGCATCAATGTTGTATGATTCATAACAAATAATGATTGGGTTTAGTGGTGGCCTATGCCAGGGAGAATGTCAATACTATTCCAGGTATTTGTGCTAACTCCACAGTTATGTATGTGGGTGGCTCATATGTGGCGATGTCCATTTCAGGCTGAGCTATGTCACAATGAGGTACGGTTTCCCCTGTGCTTGTGTATATCTGATATCTGATGTCTGCTGTGAATCCCAGGCCCAGAGATCACTGTTTAACGTCTGCCGTGGTCGGCATTGGACGAGTACACAGCCTAGTAGCAGCAGTATGACATGCTGCCTATTCTAATATAAAAAGGTCAGCACTATTAATAGTATACCTATGCTAACTTCAGTCAGCATTGTTTAGTATTTATATGACCTATAGAGCTATAATAGCATCAGTAATAGACATCAAATACAGCTATGGTAGTTCTATTACCTAGGTATAGATAGAAGGCTGATATTTTTATGCTATGTTCCGTGATGGCTGTACCATTGACATATAAGTCTAAATCAGCTCTAGGAAGCCTTACATTCATAACAACCCTTTAATCAATTTCACATTCGAGTTGCAATCATGCAACCCTAGACCGAAATTATGGTGTGTTGGTCGATGATTTTCCGATAATTAGCCTGCAGCTATGTTGATTGTCGAACATTTTTAACCTCATGATGCACTGCTGTTGCTCGCTGTCTGATAATTATTCACCTATAATAATATGATGTTGATCAATTTCCGCGTTTCGTCATGGTGGCAAAAGTTCACAAGCCAGTGTTTAATACGCTGCCATGTTAATGCGCCGCTGGCAGTATTAAGGTGCTGATTTATAAGCCAACACAAATACGCAATACAGCTGCAGGACTTGATGTCCACCCATTTTATTGCAGAGGAATCAATCAATTCCATTAAAATACCTTCTCCAATGTGGCCCACATTTTAACACAAAACTTACTGAAACAGGGTGCCGAGTTAAAATCATACTGTGATTGCTATTAAGATTCGCTGCTAAAACAGCTGCCGGCTTGAGCCACAGGCAGCTGAAGTTGACTAGTATTAGCAATGGCTTATTAGTATTTATTGTCATTCGGTATTAGTGGGAGTCAGACCACCCAAAGTTGAATTTTGAGTCTTCACACTTAAGAATAAATACAATCTTCAAATTTAATCTTCGCATTCCCTGCTGTTCTTCATTCTTCAAATGTGGATATTTCGGATAAATATTCAGTCTTCATTTCTCAAGTTCGTCAAAAAATTATGTCTCTCCTTTCCTCTGTCATCAAAAGAAAAACTCGGTTAGGCCCCCCTTAGTACTGAGAGTGAGGCTATCCTCATTGAGTGATTAGTACAAGACTAAGTCTCTGTTGACAGTCTGTGTGCTGATCTCAATTCAGTGTTTAGCCTGTGGTGGTTATTTATCATTTTTATTAGGCTGTCTAGTCAGTGTTGTCACAATCGTCGACATCATAAATACATAAATAATCAGTATGTATGTCGTTATCATTATCATAGCGTGATGAAATCGCTGTGTAACTCATAGAGCAGCTATTGTATTTCCTACATCAGTAAGCAGTGTGTGAGTGGTAGTGATATACACGTAGGGCATATGTATGTATAGCAATGCTACATAAATCCACTAACGCCAATTAATCATTTATCAGATATGCCACAGTAAGGGAATCTGTTTCCTCAAAAGTTTTCGCAGTCCTTTGTTGAAGTTGGCGTCGTGAAAGAAATTATAAACTTGCCACGAAGAACACTTTGGTCATTCACCTATTTTTTATATTATAATCATACGTTTGTTTGAGTAATGCTGAGACACAAGATATTTCCTCATTATAAGGTGTGTTGTTAGCCTTCACAATAATCATTTGAAAAGCCATGAAATAGGATGAAATCATTGTTATTGCAAATAATTATGTGCATTAGCTCTGCGTTAACTACATGAATCAGCTTTCATTCCTCGCTAATACCTTGTTTGTTTCCTTGAATACGAAATGTCACTTCACAAATTAACGCCCCTTATAAATGTAACCAGGAAGTTGATTGGCTCCTCCTTAAAAAGCCTCACAGCTGCATTCCATTTTCTGTGCAGCGTTGTTATAGCTGTTATAAGGAGTGTCACGTGATATTTGCGGTAGTGGTCTAATGTATTATTATTATATACTGTTGAACGTTCTACACATCAAGCTGCTATTATCGAATTCTTCCTAGAAAGCGATCACGCTACTTCCTCTAAGCAGCAACGCAGCATGGTGCTACTTCTCATTCTCAACAAGCACCTGCAGAATGATGCCTTCCTCACATAACGATATCAGTGACAGCCTAAAAACTTTCATATAGTACATAATTGTGAGACATTATCGTAGTGTGACATCGCAGTGAACCAGGAAATACAAGGTACTTTGAACAGCGATACATACGCAGAGCCATAACGGATATGTAACATTTTCCTCATCGGATTAAACTATATCAACAGGACCGCGTTGAGCCAAAATACTCAACTACCACCGCCAAATATTTGGATAGCTGCGATCAGGAAGTGACAGAGACACTACAATAATCGGAATATACCGGGAATACCAACTATCAGCGCTACTTACATCACTCATCAGTACATCTCTTATTGCTAATATTCTTCCTGGAAACTGATGCTCAAGTACATGACACTAGAACACACTAAAGGTAGTTTAAGTTGAAAATCAGAAGACACCTATGTAGTTCATACAAAGATTGAATTTACTCACTCACAGGCCAGTATTATTTGTATGTGATCTACACCAAATCAGCGACTAGCGACTACCAAAACAAAGTGATACTTATAAACCTTATATTGTGTGTCAGTATTCTCAGTATTATACCTAGATAATCATGGATCACCCCAGACCTCCATTCTCACAAGCACCTGCGATGGTGCCTATGATGCCACCTATGATGGTTCCTACTCCGATACCACCCACATCAAATGGAGGTAAACCTGGTGACAGTAGATCCCCCTCCGCGCCAGTACCACCGCAGAACCTAGTGTGGTGTTATAACCCCTCTCTGATGATGCCGCCTGCCGTACGTATGTTTATGCCGATGATGGGTGTCGGGGGCCCGATGGTAGCCCCGCCTATGATGATGGCTCCTATGATGCCGATGATGCCTATCCCTCCTCCAGCAGCTCTTCCTGTTCCTGCTTCGGCAGCAATAAAGACAGAGAGACAGAATACTGAGGACGATGCGGCTCCTTTAGACTTGAGTAAAAAGCCAGTAAAGGCCACTGCCGTGTCTCCTAAAACTGAAACAAATCATGAGAGTGACCGAAAACGAGCAGCGTTAAGTCCTGCCGCTCACAGTGGACTAGGCAAGATCGAAATTAAAAATGAGCCTACGACAGCATACGGTGGCAGCACAGAGGGACCTTCTGCTAAACCTTGCTATAAGAAGAATATACTTAAACGCTATCAGGGTGAGTTTTTTTTCAATAATGAAATAACGCTCACCAAAAACGGTGGTACAAATGCCAAGACCTTTCTGAACAAAGAGTGATTTGGGTCACATCATCATCAGTAAATATTAGTTTGTCTCGAGCTATATCACGAGCTATATCATGCTTAGTAAGCGCACTTCCTACATAAGGACATTGGGACATCTGTCAATTTACATAAAGCACTTAAATCTGTCATTATACCATTTCTTGAGCTTTTGTTATCCCCATGATTCTGTAACTAGTGTTAAAATTAATACCCCATTGTTAGCAGCTATTCCACTTTCTCCTCAGCTCATTCTATTATTTAGGGGCCCTTAGAGTAGAACAATGCCCAGCTAAAATTCAATACTTCTCTATAATCTTTACATCTATAAGGTTAGCAACTTGGAAACCTCAACCATTCATCAAGTCAACCCTAACTTCTCTCTGAATTACTCCTCCTCCTCTTCCTCCTTTGTTCCTGTACAAGTTTGTTTACAGTTTTGTTAAAATCTCATCTCCCGACTGGTGCCTGGAGTTAATATTATAAATTTGTTATGAACAATATTTGGATGAGAAACAGCTGAGATTTCACAGAGCTGTAACTAGAACAACAGCTTGACTTAATTTCAATAAATACGCCAGCGATGAATATATCATATTATTAATATTCCTGAGGGTCGAGGCTGCAGTCAGTATACAAACTTCCGTGTGTTATTGTCTTCAGCGCAGAGCCCCTGGATATCTTGGCACACAGATGGCGTGTTATGTCATCGTGTTTACGATCAGATTTTGACCCCTTAAAAAAATATTACACAAAGACTCAAATGTGTCAGGCCAATGCCAAAATGATGACATCCAATCTTTAGATAGGGCAGCACGACAAGCTCATGTCCTGTAATAAAAAACTAACATGTCTCGTGTTATCTCTGATTATTAACAGGTGATATCGAATTATCATGACTTATATTACTTCCTCTGCCAAGTTATTAACTCTATTTACGTCGAATACTGAGCAGATCCTCTCGTCAAGTGAAGCTTCAGGGCTTCTTACTCCTTTCTAATTATTTCCTATATATTACTCAGCATATTCGCCGCGCTCATTACCCCTAGGTCAATTCAAATAATACATGAAAGTCTAAATGCGCCATGCCTGGATTTAGCGAGCGCGGCACATTGTTGGAAGGTACCTTGATGGCCTTCATTAAGAGGAGGCAGAGCGCCAGGCGTGAGAAACTGGTATCACGCCTGCATGAATGAGTGACATGGCAAAATTCCACACCATAAACTTCATTTCCTGATGGTGCACATGGATTATAGCTATTTATCACAGTCCTGTTGCTAGGGTTCCTTTCAGCTTGAGCTGTTTCCTATAGGAGTTGCCATGTAATTGTGATAACCACACACTCTATCACGCTCTGTCCTTTAGAAGGGGACAATTTATGGGCCCATTCAAATATTTATATTTGAAATTCTAATTTTGGAGCAGCTTTTTTTGCTGGCACTTCAAGCCGGCTTTTCCTTGTTCCTTAAAAAGAAAATTTCTGATACTATTAGAGTATCGAGGTTTTTTGTCGCATATTTGCCTGATGAGTTGATTGCGGATGTGCGGACTAGGATATAACAAAATTTAATGTGTTTCAGATTTTATTCGGATAATTTCATGCCCTTTGAGTAACAGGCTTGGTCTTATTCTGAAAGGGTTCTCATTACATCAGTCAGCCTGTTTGAGTACAGCGGAGTAGAGCAGGGTGATATCACAAGCCTTTGTTGTACGCTGACGCTTGTGCATTAAACAAACTGAAAAGGCTGAATAGTCAGGTATTCAATGACATACATGCCAAAACCTTTTGTATTGATTGAACTTGATTTGCCTCTCTGCTTCCTAGTCTATAAAAGATTAACCTCGACTCCTATTCATCTATTCAATGCTTTCAGCTCCAAATCTATTCATACTTCGGCAAACATTTGGCCTTTTGTATAGATTTCTATAGCTCATTTCCATGTTAGCTCTTTTTCTTAGTTCCTTTGTCAATATTTCTTTAAACTCTCTTGTTATGCTGCATAGAATTTCCTTTCAACAGCGCACTGCAAATGAAAACCTTGTACGCTGGCTTTGATTCGATGCACCGCTGCTTTCCTGCTCCGTACACAGGCCCTGGGATTTCATCCGGGCTATCGTCATGACTAGACAGGAAGAGGTGACCTTGTTTGCTGTAATTCATGATACGTGAGGAAGCGGCGACAGCACGCCTAACACTAGGTCTAGTGTGCTCACAACCCTAAACACTCATGTCTCCTTATCATAGGAGGCTATTTCAGAGGACGCCTTTTAACACATTATCTTTCCCATACACTTTAGAGATGATTACACTATAAAACTAGATTTTAACCCCATTCCCAAAAAATAAACTGACAGCCCAGGTCACCAGAGTGATCATCACTTTCATTGCTTAGTTTATTTCTAAGTTAACCTGGCAGTGATTAGAGGGCTGTCCTACATATGTGTGACTAAATCTTGATCACAGCATCACTAGAGTCAGTTAAACTGTCATTACCATTTCCTAATCAGAACTTTGCTCTATTGATGACACAAGAATCACCTCAGTTTATCAGACTCATCAAGATATTATACCCATTCCCGGAGTTGATGACGAAGCAGGCCCAAATTGCTGCCGATGATACGCTGAAAAAGGAAAGAGTCTAATCAGAGTCAAACCTGATACTGCGAAGTGTCAGATTGGTCTCACAACAATCAAAGGGCAAGACTTACTGGACAGCCAAACTCCTAACCACCTTGTGATTAGTTTGCGGTTGGCATTCAAAAGTCCACTCTACCAACAAAGATTAGAGAGCATTGTTAATATTTGCTAAGCTCGTTCAGTTGATGCAGGAAGATTAGCTTTGTTTCATGCTTCTGAAAAGCAAACATCCAGGTTGTCATTGTTGAAGGGCTTTTGCCTCAATGGGGATTTGTAGAAGGGCAGATATTTGAAAACATGAGAAAACAGTGTTTGCCTCTTTTCTCTTAATCTGTGTCATAACCGAGTCCCACGAGTCAGCTCCACCAAAGCCACGGGATCTAGAATCTCATCACCGTAATCTATGACAACGATTTGTAGAGAATAATTATGTTAATGAGATTTCCAAGGTCTCTTATCTCTTGATGGCCATATAAATCCCTTTATTCTCTACAAAGTATGGTAGGAAGTAAGATAATCCCATTAGGATGAAGAATTGGCACATCTTTACTACATATACGGATATAATATAGTCTCTCATGTCCACTACTGGCTGTAAATGATGATGATAGTGTCTCATGCGAGGAAGGGTGATTTGCCCCTCTTGTGGTCTGATAGCCAGAGAACCCACCATTTTATTTACCTTGTGAACACACAGGATATTTGCTTAAGATAGGAGGTTTTATCAGGTTGCAAACCTAACTCTGACGTGGTGCTTTTGTAGTTGTTATATCCGGTTTTGTCAGCCCCTTAATGTCCCAGAAAGGAAAAGATTTTTAATGGTTTATCGAGGTTAATGATGTGGATCAATTTAAGAATGAGGTCCAAAATTAAGCCATAAGGGCAATGATCTAACCCCAATATCTAAAGGCAATACATAGATTTACATGTACAAGGATAGCTGATAGCTGCTGGATTTTCAAGTTACAGTTCATAGGGAACTACTGTGTACAGGGAGGGTGGGTGACTCTTTGCAGCTCACAAAAGTGGTATTTTAAGGATAGCAGGAATTAAGCCACCCTACGGTATTCAATTGCTAAACACTCAAAAAAAGTGCTGGTACTTAAACTAATGATAATCTCAACAGTATGTTTGCACTTATGACTTCGTAACCAGCGCTGCTGCCCCACCGTATTTTTAGCAGCATCTGTGACGCAAATCCGCCTTTTAGAGCTACAGTTTATTGCATTGCCTTGTATGTGACCCCCGGGTTAATCAACACAATTTTCTTGTCGCTACACCCAAGTACAATTTGTGCTGCTCGGTAAAACGTTGGCCAGACATCTTCATTTAATTGTGCTGTAAACATTAAAATGTCTCTGGGGCCATTGACATACCCATTGAGGAAACATTCTTCGGCCCTATTTTATGTCAGCAGCGCTTTGTAATCTGATTAGCAGCAGCTATTGTGAATGTAGCCTGACCAGAGACTATAGATATATCTATGGTCTCTGCCTGACCTCAAAGCTAAAGATTTTCTATCTTGAGCTCATCAGCAAGCAGGAAATGAGTTTCAAGCTTACTTGACTATCAGATTTTATGCGCATGTCTCAAATGAACAGCCGGATATTTGTAGCTTGTTCTGTTAAGGAAATAAACACAAGCGGCTATCAATACTGACTAGAGATTAGCAGACACGGATCTGTCATACAAAGGGCCTCTACAGGCTGTCTGTTTCTTCTGCTGTCTGGATTAACCAACATTCTATGAGAGATAATTCATCTATATGCCTCCGGCAGCGTTTGTCAAGACAAATTATGTAAAACCACAACTGCGTGGTCTTAAATTGAGGAAATAAAAAATGTGGTGTGAAAATCGAAAGAGTAAGTCCACTTTTTCGCCCACTTTTCGTTCTCGTGTCCACATTATGGCTAACTGCGATTGATTTTTTAGCTTAACAAGATGTCGCCAGCTCGATATCACGGCTTGTAAAAAATGTGTCAACAAACAAAGGTTAAGACTAAAGAATAGAATGGCTGATATAAGAAGCAGTTAGGCCTATTAGTTAGTATATAAGTTTGTGCGTGAGTGACCACCCATAGGCCGAGCCACTCCAGTGTGTGATTGAGTTACTGTTACTAGTATTTGGCTGTAATCTGATGCTGTATACCTACTTATGTGTGCCTGTTAAAGAAACAGGATATATTTGATAAAAAGGAAGGTACCTTCTAATGTATTTAGGTCATCTAGGTCATTATAAAAACCAAACTAAACCACCCCTGCAACAACAAACATGCTAAAAACTGACCACAAGTTGACCACTGTATATATTAATAAACTATATTCCTCAGGGATGGTGACCATATTAAATTGAGGAAATGATGCTTGGAGCAGAAAGTATAAATCTTATTCGATATGACCTGAGTGGGCTTCAGTGACCATAATTATTATCTACCTAATTGGTAGTTTGTTGGCTAGTTGGTACAGGATGTATGTATAGATCTAATTCCGCATCTGTGCGATTTCATCTAAATGTTGGCTGCTAGGCATGATATGCGGTATTTGAACTAGATCTCTAATGGAACATTGTACCTTGCTATTACTTCAACAACTTATGCAATATCCTGGATTATGTAACCATCTACCATGTGTTGTCAAAAGTATCACATGCAACTTATCAATAATCGGTGCCAAAGACTGGTTGAATGTTGAACTCTATGGTTAGTTCAGATAAGCAAACTGGTTTTAGTGTTGGTTGTTAAAGCCAGGACTTCATATCCAGGATGTCTCACTTAAATTTGCCACTTGTGGTAAACATGTGAATTAAATGATAAGCAAAGGTCAAATTACACAACTAATTGCAGTTAACTTAACTGCTGCAAAGATGAGCCGACTTGCCAACTTGCCGAAAGCTGTCCACCATCCTTTGCTTGCCAAGACGACTTACACAATACAAAAAGATATGAGGACATCCTAGAGAGAATGATGACTTCTGTTGTTTATTGTAGATAAACAAAAGGGTCACAGTTTGTTAAGATACTTGACCTGGGTGGTATTGCAATATAGTAGTCCTATTAAACAAGGTGATGTCACATCAATGAAACTAAGGTTTAGTTCATTGGTCACATTGTTCAGCTTCCAAGGCTGTCCTCTAGATCATATTAGATAGCAATGGGGTATGAAGCAAATGTATTACATAAAGAAGATCAAGGTCTGGCACAATGTTCCCCAAAATACTCTGATTGTTAGCAGGGGATGACAATTCTGAATTTTCTTTTGTGGTCAGCCAGCCAGCAGTGAGCGATTACTAATTTTCTCTTTTGTGATTTCTGATTGAGCGATATCAGAGATGAGTAAGGATGGTCGCTCAAGGATGCTTGGGCCTGTCATGCACCTCAATTCCATGAAGCGAAAAATTAAGAAATACATGCTTAGTGACACATGGAAATTATGAATGCGCAATTTCCTGTGATTGTCATTTGAGACAAATCTGGCAAAAACTGTTAATGAACGACAACCAAAAAACGAAGGCCTAATTAAGCGTGTTACTAGTGCCAGTCCTTGAATTCAGCCCTAACTAATTGATAAGTTTTGAGTCTTATTTCACACTGGGTAGCTGCAGTTTGTATGACTTGTAAAAAATTATGTCCTATTGGTGGGTGTATTATGGTGGTTTTCATTATCTACAATAAATGTGTAGGCCTACTGTTTTATTTTATGCTCTGCTTATCATAAAGTTTCCAGGGTATGAAATAACTGGCTATTATCCCAGCTTCCTAGCTTGGAGATGACATAAATTTAAGTTAGCAGCCTTTAATTATATGCACCACATCCTGGTTATGGGGGACCAGCACAATGCATGCAACACATGATGATAAGATGAAGCTGTGCATGCAACCGAACATCTTTGTGTTTCCTTATCAAATATTTGACCGCAGTTCCAACAACTACTTGCAAAAGTTGGCAAAGTGACAAAGAAACCATCGTGTTGTTTACTGACTGGGATTCCAACACTTGAAGTCAACTAGGTGGTAGGTAGGCTCAGACCGCCTGACCTGATAAAATTTTGCGAGGTCTGAACTATAAACCTATAGTAAAATTGCTTTTTACGGAGGATCCGTGCGTAAAGTACATCTGACCTGATCTTCTGACTATTATTTGATCGGTATTTGAACTCTTCTTGAGCCTTGTGGATACGGATGAGTGCGCTATGTTTTCTCCATAGACCGCCGTAGGCTCTGTACTCAAGTTGTGTTTGTTTTGATGGTTTCGAGACACAGTCGCTGTGGAATTGTCTTTGATTCTATAACCGCTGTGCAAAAAACAACATGCACCAATACTTCCGCATTCTGAACATAGCGTAGTATACACAATGCGCCGCCCACCGTCTCGCAACAGATCACTCACGATGTTTTCTGGCACGAAAGAATACAACGCGGTTGCGCGAGAGCGTACATTATATCTACAAATAGCCATGGCAGTGTTTTGGGAGCAGATCTGCCAAGTATAGGCCCATTCCTTACTGTCTAACTCATGCGAATTGGACAAGTACTCAGGGGAAGATGTAGTCGTAAAAGATTTATTACCTCTTGCAGTCTCATGTGGGCCGGGTACCATCACATTGTTCTACCAGATGTGATGATAACTAGCCAGTTAGCAAGTGAATCATGTCGTAAGATTTTTCCAATCTCCAGGATTCAGGTATTTAGTGGGAGGATAGTCAGTACCTGGGTCATCCTATCACTCTATAAATCCATCAATCTGAGCCTTCTACCCCCTATGTTCGTTGGTCACCGTTGGCTGGCACCAGGAGTAGTTCTAACAAGGAGTAACAGGGTTCTAAGAATCCTTTGTTGACAATATTTTGACATTTTAGTTTGTGAATTTTGCAATCGCAGTTGAATTCATAGAATGATGATAAATCGGAGTAAACAAGGAAGGGGGTGAGGAAGCGAGGAAGTGACTGGCCACAAATTTCAATCATAACTATCGTGCTCTGGAATCTGTGCTGTGAAATCATTGCGAGGCATAATCAGCTCCTCTCTTCTTTATCAGCTCCTACTAAAATGCGATGATAACTCAGACATTGCGATAAGGCTAACTGAAGAAGATATCTTTCCGCCATTCTGCAGGCCTATTAGTTGTACACCTAGCAATAAGATCAGACCACTACTTAGTCACAATATGGCCTTCAGTCCAAGGCCGGGTCAAAATTGGCAGGCAGTTTTGCCACAAAAAGTGCCATGAAATAATAACACATGAGGTTAGTTACTAGGCCTGCTGTCATTTCTGCTGGCACTATCACAAGACTATGTTTCCACCTACCAGTATTATGCAAAGTGTGGACTGAGTTGGCATAGGGGGATCCAGGTAACAAAAAAAAATATCAACAATAAGATTCACTTTCATCTGCCATTTAACCACATCTTGCGTCAGCATCCTCTCTCCACATTCCAACCCTTCTTGTCATTCATTCTACCTAGAAGCCTGCTGTGTATGAGAACAAGGTACCCACCCACAGGTCTACTCTAAAACAGTGCAATGTTTGACTATGACTGCCCCCCCCCAAAACACAAGGGGGACAATCAAACATTGCCAGGGACTCATGTTTTGGAGTACCCTGAAGGCAGGTTGTATTTGAGTCTGAAGGCATGTTATATTTGAGTGTTTATTCCCGTTGTAGGGGATGAGGAGTCAGAGAGGAGGGCTGAGGCAGCTGCTGCCTTGCTATCGATAGATAGTATAACTCCTAACCATACACACAAACTTAAACCTACATTACCATTCACTCTGCAACATTCCAACGGTAAGTCCCGTATGTCAGTAAGTCAGCCCGTAAGTTACAACGGTATAGGACATTAAGTTACATGAGCTCCTATTGTACCGTGAGTTATCTAGAGGGTTTGGTAACTCTAGAAACAAACTGTAATATTATTGTATAGATAGAGGGTGGTATCTCTGTGTGTCCCTAAAAGAAATACTTCCCGGCAAGCGGCAACAATCCTTAAAAAATTCCGCATATCAGTGGAGGATGATAAAATGGTACGCTATTATGTGAAATACATTGTGGTTATTTTTTAGTCATTATCCATAAAGTCGAGCTTTGAAATATGCTCATTACATTATGGTGAACCACGCAAGTCTTTGTTAGTTAAACTGAGGTTAAGTGGGGGAGGTGGCCTGAAGCCCCAAGTCCCCAGATAAGCCCAAGACCCCCAGAAGAACCATCAATTTCCAACCTGGTAACCTTTGTGACAGGAGATTCAAATTATACCAGGCAGAATGGAATGAGGCGATCACGATATATCTTGGCACACCTAGTGGCCTGCTGGGGCCTACATAATTATAGATATAAAAATGCATAATGTTGTGCGTTTAACTCATCGAGGAAGTGCCAATTTATTTATTGTCACTCCTATTATAATACGTTAATGCAAAATTGTTTCCTTTTTGAAACCACAGCTACAACCATTAAATCCCTGTCTAATGTGTGTATGCTGTGTACTATTTATAAAATCTAAGTACAACAATCTCTGGATGTAGCCTGTCTCAACAAGCTTGTTACGACAGGCTACTCTGGATGGTACTCGGAGTACTTTCTCGATCATAGCAGGGTGGTTGATAATGGGTACACTTCTCGAAACAATTTAAAGCATTAGATTTCGAGTTATGTGTCCTTTCTGGGTCAATTATTTTCTCAGCTTCCCTGTTGAATTGGGCGTTTGATATACAAACTTGGAATTTGAACCACCAGGGAGGGTATGTAGTTGAGTAACCCACCGCATACTATAGCTGTCCTGTGGTGAAGATAAGACCCAAAGCCAACACTCCACACTGGCATTCTGCCCACGTCATACTTTGCCCACAGAAGAGTGTTGTTCCTATGATATTGATAATTTTCTAGCCACATGTCTTACCTGAGTACAGATCTGCATATGAAAAGTAATGTCATTTCAGCGCGTATCAATCGCCCAGATATAATTTGCGAGCAGACAACTTCAATCCACATTGCTAAAATATTTTCACCAAAAGAATAATAGTTGTGATGATGGCTCATATTTTTGTATTTCACAGGAGTTTTAAATTCGGACAGTCCGGATAGCGGTGTATCCGACCTGGAGACAAGCTCAGATGAGACAAAGAATAAGTACCACCCCCATCTCTCCCTCCCACCCAACTCCACAGCAGCGTCGGTGATGGCTGCCGCCGCAGCTGCAGCGCGTATGTATTCTATAATACAGCTCTCTAACTCAAGTAATACAAAGAACTTGCAATGCAACTTTGTTCAAACAGATTTAGCATATGAAAGTTTGAAACAGTCATCCTAAAATATTGTCCAGATTTAATAGACAATATTTTAGCTTGATCATCAATCTAATAGTACCTTAATTCAAGTTGTGGACTCAGTGAAATACCGGCCACTGCAAACGCATGCTATATATGAATTTATGTACTGTTTTGAAGTGTCAGAAATAATCCATTAATACCATCCCACATAGCGAGGATAGTAGCCTGAGCCCCCCAGACTTTTGCCCACCGCCTGTCTTTCGTTACCTCTTCAGAATTTTTTCACAACCTCACTGAAAACATCAAATCGGCCAATCAGCTGCAAGGTTATCTTCCAGGCTTCTCACTGACTAGAGTAAAAAACGGACTAGAAGTGTTTGTTTTGCTTCCCATTTTTCCCTTATAAAACAACAATAAAGCGATGTAAAGGAGCTCTCATTTCGAAGGTACAAAAGGAACTGTCCCCCTACAAGGCCTATGTTAGATGAAATTAGATCATTACTGAATTTTATAGACAAATTCATGATTTTTATTGGTATCTAAGTGATTTTACTCTATGCTACGGACCTTGCCCATATTGCAGTCTTCCCATGTAACTTAGTTTGCCTTTAGCCAATACACACTTTAACACACACTACTCGAAATAACAGATATATGTATATCAGCATTAAGCGGAGCCGCTTTTTGGACTCTCCTGGAAATAATTGAACCATGCCGTAGATTAAACCCGGATTATCCTGATTAGTATGATGTTGTATATTCATCCTCTGCAATTTGGTTTTGGCCAGAAAATGTTGCCTCTGACAAGGCTAGTATGTGGTTACTATCACACACTTTAACACCATAGTATATTGAGGGGGAAGAAACCTTCACCAGTGTTTGTTATCTCATTTTACAGGTCCTATTCCTATGCCATATCCATATAACATTCCTGGATTTCCCGGAGCACCACTGGTCCCGATGTCATTACCACATCAGTACCTGGCAGGAGCACCTGCTGGAGTCGTGTCGAATCCTATGGATCAGCTGCAGAGACTGGCATTGAATGGGCCCAATCAACATCAAACCCCTCCTCCACCACCGCCTTTACAGGATAAGGTACGTTATCATATCATATTCAGTGTGTCAGCTTTAGTTTGGTGGTCTTACCTTTTATAAAACCTGGCTCACCTCTTGGCTAAGACAAGAAAGGCATATAAGTATATGTGTACGCATATCTTGCCTAGACAAGATATATATATGTCTGCTTTTGGCATGATGTGTATCAAGAAATAATTCCAGATACCAAAATTGGGTCCAAAGTGATTTAAAATAATGTAGTTTTATCCAATGCAATAGAGCGAGCGATCTGTAGGGATAAAAAAATCTTATGCTTTGAGGGTCTGTTTAGTGCCAGGATCTTAGATAAAATTCTGCATACCACTTTGGATAGCTGATGTGTTGGCTCAGGTTGGTTTTCTTTCCCATCCAACAACTAATCATTTCATAGCCACACTCTGGACACAATCCCATATTTGAGCCTGGATTCAATCCTGGATATGCTTTTGGATACTACATTACATTGGTGTTATTGACCAAATAGGAACAAAACAAGCATAAATCTTCTGAGTCTTGTAAATTGAACGACACCACATCCGACTTAACAGGGGGTCATAACTCAGCATGAATGGTGCGGTAACGCCTACCGTTATAACCTCAATATTACATGCTCATGTGCCCAAGCCCGGATTCTCTGATTTATAGCATGTGATCTAATACAAATATTATATATATATTACCTGCTGATGATAAATATTATATCTATATTACCTGCTGATGATAAATGGGGCCCCATTATCTAATCCTAATCAATCAGATTATCCTCCAATACCCACTGAACTAAAACACTCAAGTTTAATAGTTTGAATAATCAAAAGTTTTCCTCTATTCTTGCTTTGGGTTTCGGATTATTCTGTGATGCATTATTCTCGTTTGGTTCAAACTCAAAACTCATAAACGATGCCCAGCAACAAATTTTCCATCCCAACTTGTTCGGTCTCCAAAGAGGAGATTTCTTAGTAATTATTATCAAGATGAATATTTTATTTAAAAACTATGAGATCCTATGGAAGTGTGTGGTAGAATCAGCTGGCTGACCACAGCCCCAATATTTAGTCATCAATTTTCCCAAGAAAAGGAAAATTGTGCTCTGAATCTTCCAGATTCGTGGATCTGTGGTCAAAACAATGGCCGCAGCTAAAAAGACCGTGGGCTATCAATCAAAACTAGAACTAGGAAGGGACTAAAAATAACACAATTATCCTGATTATCCCTGATTGAGTGACTGAGAGTATTTCCTAGTTTTTATGCACTGTCATCAGAAATAGCAGAAATTTTCCTCAATATAATATGAAGATGTTTAAAAATGTTGGAATTTAATCAACAATGTGCTAGGCTGATATGCCGCTGATATGGATCACTATTTCCCTTCCTACATTTTCTGCCGGACAAGTCATTTTGACAAGGCAGTGATTTGCTAACAGTTTCATAAGCCTAGCTTTTTGAACATAGGGAAACCTAAGTAAAACATTGCAACAGTCGGAATACTCCAAATTCTGCTTGATGCACGAGATCCTTTGTAAAATCTATACAACAAAGAACTTGTCAGCGACGGTAAATTCTCGGTGACACTTTCCAATTTATAACTGGAAGTCCTATAATCACATTTTAATTGAATCTGGTCACTCAATAAATGCCTATCTGTCAAGACCCTTTTTTGGGGGGGTTCCCTGGCAGACTATCTCCGGACAGTTTTATCTAAGGCTGCCTACAACCTACCCTCATCTGCCAGTTCAGATGGAAATTTACGTTTCGTTCAGATTTCAACAAGATATGCATAAATATCACAAGTATAGAAAGCTGTTATTAGTATTAGTTATTAGTATTACTCAGTAGAGTCTCTGGTCTGTATCTGTGTATCAGTTGTTGTTAGTATACACACTCTTTTTTTCTCCCCCTGACCCAATAAATGTTAAACAAAAACAAAAAACCTCAAGATCCGTACAGAATATTTGAACTGATTGCTGTTAGACCCACAAGCATAAAAAGCTGCTATAAGTTATATGTATTTTCTCAGTTGTCTCTGATCAGTATCTCAGGCCCGTAGTTTAGGAAAAATGGTAGGGGAGGCAAAAATCGTTGAGGGTGTGAAAAACACCAGGTTGGATACTGTAAGCTTCTCCTGAGCCCCAAGTCCCCAGCCTTCAAAGCGTTTTAATGATATAAATGGCAAATGGAATTGACTCTGACATGAAATCATCAGTTATAGCATTTTTAGTCCACTCTATTCAGCATTCTAGGGGGAGGCAGAGCGGCCCTGCCTCCCCCAGAACTACAGCCTGGTATATGTTCTTGTTATTATATAGTATATTAGTATAATGACATCACTTTCTCACCCTCACACAGAACGGTGATGATGAAGGATTTCGCGTCTTATTGGTGGGGTATCTGATTGTATCAGTTCTAGTTAGTAGTACACAGTAGAATCTCAGATCAGTATCTCTGTACTGGTTGTTTATATATTGACACATTATTTTCTCACTCGTCACACAGAACGGTATGGTGATGCAGATGAAGGATCTCTCACAGCCTTGTGATCTATCTGTGAAGGCCAAGGATTACTCACTTCCCTCCCCCGGAGCGCTGCCGCTGTCAGGGTCAGCTGCTGCCGGCGGCCTGCTCAAGCGTAAAGCTGTGAGAGACTCTATCGATGACGAGTTTGATGAGGAGGAGGATGTTGTGACATCATCCAGCGGAGCCATCCGAGCTCAGCCCGGCAAGAGAAGCCGCAAAGAAGGTATGACTATCAGTTATATAAATGTATATATAATTAGAATATTATATATAATGTAATATATATAATACTCTAGATGAGTAAATGTTGGCTTGTTAGCTTTAGTTTTGTGAAGCCTAGTTTGGGAGTGACTTTATGTTAGCTAGCACTGAATTTTAGCTAGCTTAGGCGGGAGTCTTCAGAAGTTTAAGAGGAAGAGTAAATGTTGGCTAGCTTTAAATTAAGCTATTTTAAGCATGTGCATTTTGAGTATAATTTACTCCTCTAGGTAAAAACCGGTCATAAATATCAGTCAAATCACATCATTATATAAAATCTGTTAAATTGGTATTGTGATAGTGCCAAGTAATGCCTCTAGATTTAAATTGCGTGCAAAATAAAGCAATTAACATTATTCTCCGCTTATTGACATGCCACGCTAAGTATAAATAGTAACGCTGAGTGGGAGGTACAATTTATTTTGAGACAAATTCTTTTCCTCTTTTACAAATTTGCAGGAACAGGATGCCATGCTAATTTTTAATTGTGTGGAATCAGGAGTATTGCGAAACTCCCTGGTGGAATGTAGTGAAATGTCATTATAGCGTTGCTAAAACTAAAACTGCTTTTATACTGCACTTATGGAAAGCTCTGACGGAAAAATCTGTCTGAAAAGTATGCAGTGGAAGTGCAGCTGAAAAATTGAGTTATCCTCACAATGCCTAATGCAGGACAACTCCTGACGCACTTGAAAGTGACTTGATCTAAACGCAATGCTAATAATTTGATTTTTCCTTCAACTAGGTGGGACCACGTATCTATGGGAATTCCTGCTCAAGCTCTTACAAAACAAAGACACATGTCCTCGTTTTATCAAATGGACCAACAGGAAAACTGGAATCTTCAAGCTCATGGATTCTAAGGCTGTGTCCAGGTTATGGGGTCAGCATAAAGGCAAACCGGAGATGAATTATGAGACTATGGGACGCGCCCTCAGGTAGGTTCAATATGCGTGTAGAATCACTCTATAGGTTGCTCAGTCTGAACATTCCACTGCAAACAGTTGTAATTATTCCTGTCATAAGGAGTGTTGCTACCAGATATACCCGATAAATGGTTTAATTCATTGTAAAGATATTGTACACAACATAACAGACTTTGCAATTTCTTTCTGGCTGACTATTTTATGTTTTACCTCTCTTAGATATTACTATGCAAGAGGAATTCTCAACAAGGTAGATGGACAGCGATTAGTCTATCAGTTTGCTGAGGTCCCTAAAAACATCATAGAAATAGACTGTGGGGAAGACCTTCCTAAGAAGTGCCATAGACCGAGACATACACTCCCCCGACCTTACACTCTATCTATGCCCCCTACTACGAGTGATCTACCTACAATACCCACTATGCCGCTTTCAAAACCACCCCTTCATGTATCCGCCCCTTCTACCAAGCCGCGTGTACCGTCTCCACCACCCCTAGTGCCCACCACTGTGCTGGACAATTTAAATATGGGGCCAGTGGCGGATTTAGGACCCCACATCAGACATTCGTCCTCGGTGGCTCACCGCAAAAGTCCGCCGTCACCTCGAGAGCGAAATATACATCAGGGCATTAAAGAGAATTACCGGTCAGCTAGTAGAAGGGACATGGTAGGCAGGGGTGTACTACCCCCTATGATTAAAGATATCCCAAACCCTGCAGACATGCAGCAACAATTCAAACAAGCAGCAGCTAACCTGGCAGAGTACAGAGAATCAAAAGCAGAACGAATCAGGTCAGACGACGAGGATAACCCACATATAAAACAAACTAATAAACTATCAACATATCAAACAACAAAAACTGACAATGAATCTAAAACAACACCCGACTGTAATGAGGAAAGCTCAATCGACGATCATATCGAGGTATCATCTGAGAAAGAGGCCAGTTCTAATAATAACAATGACGATGAGATCGAAGTTGAGCAAGTAGAAGGTGACTCTACCATCAGTAAGCAAATACCTAACATCTCAAGGTCAGATGAAGGTCAAGGACAAACAAAGGTTGAAGTTCATTATGACGATGAGTCCGATTCTGAACATGAGCTGACTATTGATGACACGGTTTAGTGAGCGACATTATATTTTTGTCATTTTCTTACTCCCGAAACAGCTGCGGCTGTTGACAGTGAGTACTTTGGGTATAAGAGCTTAAAAGCACCAAGTTTCCTCGTTTTTACTACTCCTTATCAGTATTCAAAAGATTCCTTTCAAATCATATTATTATATAGCTGCATACACGAGTCCGTATCCGTTACATATTAACAACGGCCTTTCATCTTTGTAACCTCTATCTTAGCTCCGTATCCTGGGATTCCCTTTTCATTGCCAGTTTATATCCATGCAATGATGAATATTTGGTATCAAATCATCATTTTTTATTCGCACAAAATACTTGAGAATGCCAGTTCATTATAACAAAAATGTTAACCTTAGCTCGACCTTGACCTAAAACCCAATCCAATAAAGCTGCCAACTATTACAAAGTATCTATATTGCCATATTAATCCCAGATACTTTTTACCGTTTGTGATGGTTTTTTTTCTGTTTTCTATGCACATCCGAGTTAACCCTAATACTGATTATATAGCTACGCCATATCGCATGAATGGATAATAACCGATCAGTTTAAAATTTGAGCTCACATTCTTTCTTTTTTCTTTTCAAGGATTCTTTCAATGTTGACAAGAGTTATTTTTTTGTGATTTTTTGCTATGCAAACCTTTCTATAGAAGCCAGTACATTTCCATCAAAGAGTATGAACCCAAACTTAAATCCATTTTATCTGCCGCACAAGGACATCACGATAAGTTTCCAATATCAAATTTTTCTTTCTGTAATTACTAGTACATATCGTTCTATTTTATATTGACAAAATATGTTTCTTGAAGTTGGATTTTCTTTATCACTCTTGACTGTCTACTATCAACACCAAAAATCCCTGAAGCGTGACAGAAGCCAGTAAACTTACTGTTGTCATTATGTGTGAGACCTGAACACTGATCCATTAATATTCCACCATCTTTTTCTGACATTGGCATCATCGCAATTGGCCGCAATTGCAACACATTTTCTAACCAACCAAGTGTTTTGTGTAAGTATTCCTTTTTATTTCTACTATAACAATAATGGTGTGCTTCATGAAGACATTCACAACACAACATTGGCCAGTATATCACCAACACTTACTACATAACGTCATCAGTATCACAACTAACCATGTTTTTTTCTTTCTCACATTTTTTTAATTACAGCCCACAATATTATAAAGCAAACAGTGTACAGACCATCTCATATATTATTATCAGCACAGTATTGTAGTTATGATTGACATTTTTTTTGTATTTCTATTTTGAATGGTGGCACGTAAACGCCTCCTGTTTTCATACATGTGTGCTGAAGCTAAAAATAAAATTGAAAAACTTATATGTGCCAATTTTTGTTACTACAACAAAAATATTCATCTTATTTACATAGCTTGAGGAATTCTGGAGCACTATTAACTACACAACCATATGGAGTTGAGGGCTGTAGCCTTGTTGTTTTCACTAATACATGTATAATTCAAAACTTGAAACCTTTAAACAAACTGAAAACTTTCACAATAACGCTGCCCTTTCTTAGTTGAACAAGAAGAGAGCTCTCATAGGTTTGCAATACAATACCTTGATATTCACAAATCTGATCCAATTCTCCTGTATCTCACATTGCTCTCATCCTACTGTTTAACTGTCTCAGCCTGATGTAGAGCAACTCTAAATGCAGGCGAATCGGATCTGACTTGATCAAAATTGATATGAAACTGTGCAAGCACAAAAAACTTCATCAGAGACTCTCTGATATTGTCTCTCTGACTCTCTGACTCTCTGATATTGTCTTTCCATTGAACACCAAACAATAAAACGCTAACTGATATACAATAAATACACTCATGTGATAAAAGAATAGATATCTTCATGTCAAAAAATGTTAGACAAAATGACAAGTTGCAGCAAAAAGTGTGGAATGTGTTTATGTAACAGCACGCCTCATAGTTACACCAGAGACTATAGATATATCTATAGTCTCTGGTGTAACTAATGATATGTTATAAAACTTATGATAAAAACTTTTTTGTTTCAGGTTGTTATAAACCTTGTCACGCGGGTGCATATTTTGTTATAGCTGCCTGACAAGTCTAGATCTATTTTGCTAAAAATTTTATAGCCCAGTCCCCAAACAATTCTATCATAAAGAAAATAACCTTCAATGAAACATGCCAATGAGTATAACTAGATAAATCAGATAATAATACGACTCCATGACTGCAGGCAGACCTTGACATAAAAATTAGAACCTTATTGGTCATTATTCTAAAATATTATTCATTATGATATAATTACAGGATTATATCCTAGTGCAGAGACTAATAAAATGATTGACTGCAAACTCAATGACTCTTTGGTCACCAAAGCATAGTAGGTGAGCGAATATTTGGCCTATCATAGAGTATATATGTCTATTCATTGTCAGAGCATCTCCTAGCTAACAGAATGCTGCTTACAGGACGGAAATCAGCCTCGACTAATCCGCAGCATCACGACTACAGCACTTCACTGATGAGGGGAGGTAACTCCGGATTCGTCTCCTCCCTCCCTGTGTACAGCAGACCTCTGACGACAGCACTGTGCTCACGTAACACTGGCAGTATCAACAGTGTCTCAGCTAGCTTATGTAGACTGTTCGGATGATTCTTTTTCAGGGTGTATTCTAAAACCTAAAAGTACAGCCGAACTTACACGTAAAGATCACCCAAGAAGCGAGCATATAACACTATCACAGAGTAAAGATGTATGTCCTGACTCTGAGATACTGTGGCGAAATGACTCTTAATCAGTACAAGCTTCAACTCATAAGTATTTGGTATCCCAGGGTGACCACATCATATCTGTAGGCATTCATTCTAACCCCATAACAAACTTAGTTGGGGTTTCAGGGTACAGCTATAGACCCGGCCTCCAGATTTTAGTGAAGGGTCAGATATGAGGTTCACTTAATTTCCTATTGCTCATAAAGGGCAACACATCAATCACTATGAATATCTAGAGTGACAAGAGTCAGACCTGAGTAGCGCTGCGTTTGCATTATTATCATGTCACCATGTGTTTCTGTTAGGTACAATCAGTGAGTCTATGCACCTATGTGTTCCGGATCCGCAATTATAGAAATTGACCAGGGTTTGTAAAACCAAATTTCTTATGCAGATACATTGGGTTACATGAATTAATACATGCTCTATCCTTCTAAGGTATACATGCAATCACACTTGATCAGCATGAATAACTGATCAAACTAACTATCTAAAATTTGCTCATGTCTTAGCACAGACATGTGTACTCACTTTGAGCATGTTATCCTGCAGCTTCTCCACACTCTCTGGATACAAAAGCCCCTCTCTATCAGGAGAGAGAAGTATAAACGCCATTACTACATTCATATCCTCGATTGTATAGTTTGCTTTTTTCAGTCTGGCCATTACCCTAAAAATATCAATATATTACATAATATAATAATGATAAATAGATATTATATTGTAAAATATATGTCATGTGTGTGTGTGTGTATAAATAATATATGTTGTAATAGTTAACCTTATACTCAAGAGGCATTGTGGATTAAAGGCATGTCTAACTCAACCCAGCACACAAGACCTTTCGATGGTGGAAAAAATTCCAGCCATTAGAAACAGGAATAAAAGTAGCTCTCACACTCTATTACGCAGCCATTGTTTTTGCTTAGAAAAACAGCGAATCAGAGCCGACGTATCGGCTAGGGAATAGAGTTCAAGTACTACTTATATTATATTTGTGTTTCTAAAATATTCAACACGCAAACTTTTGGTGAATCTGAGACAAAATTTCTATGGGTGCAAGCAGGATCTTCTGTGCGAGAGAGAGTATAATTATGGGTTTTCAATAGCCTATATGTTGGCTCTGATTGGTAAAACCACCATTCAGAGCCAAAACATTGGCTATTTATTCCCATAATTATATTATATCTGTAAGGAGAAGGTAGCTAAATTGAAATAAAAGTTATTAACCTGCAGCTGGCAATGCAATAAGTATCAAAGCTGTTGAACCTTTATATGTGTTAAGAGTAGGATTAGACCTAATTTTGCATGCAAATGACACATGAAAATTTTGGGATATTGAATAAAGTTCAGGTATCGGAGGTATCAGGAATAACTTTTGACAAACAAATTGCAGTTATAGCTTGGCTACTAACACCACAAACACAGAAATTTGAGACATTTCCCATAGTCTCTGTTAAAACATGGTAGCTCTAATTGACCAATCGGAGTACCCAATAAGGCTCAACACATTGGGTAAGGGCTAGGGAATATTGTAAGTTGTCTGTCCATGACTAAATTGCCATGGTACGCAAGTCAAGTTCTTGCGAGTCCAGGCACTGAGTATTTCACAGTGATGTAGGTTATTGCTGGTGTTTTGCTTCTGTTGGGACTTTGTGTACAAATGTAGGAGCAGACAGCCAATTACAAAGCCATGACTGTAACCAAAAAACTATCACATGTCACTCAATTGTCTTCGCCTTGAGTGCTTTGACAAGCCGCACCTTTCTGGGAAAAGTATAACTATGGACTTTTGGTGTCGTAGGTGTGTGATGTGTGTGTAGTAGCCAAGGTGTTGGCTCGGATCTGAATGACTGTAGGTGAGAAGGAAAGCTAATGCCAGGTCACTGAAAGTTCTTTTTGAGATACTGTCAAAGTGAAAGTAAATTGTTTTCACATTCACTTTGAGCAAAGTACCGTATTCCAAGCATTGGCTCCCTTCCACCCACCAGCCAATCAGAGCCAGTGGACAGTGTGTAGTAGAAGAATGTAGTTTGCAGAGAAGTAACAACTAGTACATAGAGCAGAAAACATGAGAAATAGTCAAAGACACTGTGAAATACTCAGTTACAAGAGTATACAGGCGAGGTAACCTATGACTGGCCTGGATCATAGGCTAGGGACCAACCTACAGAGACTTGTAGGCCACACTGACATACATACTTGTTATTGTCTTCATTGAACTTTCTAGTGAATCGACCCTCAGGAAACATGTCTATGGGGGTTAGAAGGATCTCCTGAGTGATTGCAACGTACATCCCTATAAGGTGATCCTCCGGCCTGCAGAGTGGATGTCTGTAAGAATAAAGCGAACCAAACTTAGAGTAAATCGGTGTGTGAAAGCGCAAAATATTGGGTGCCAAATTATTTTTCAAAAGACTCAAGGAATTTTGCTACTCAATTTTCTAGTCTCATGTTTGAAGTTTGTTTATTGCCTAAATTCCAATATCCATCCTGTGATAGGTTAATAGCATGTTGATACCAAGTTACTTTGGAGGAAGCCCTGTATGTGCTGAGGATAGTTATAGACATGTTCCAATTTTGACACTACCTAACATGAGGAAATATCAATATTTTTGTTAATATAAAAAAGATGCATGTTGACTGTAATTGCTGACAATGTGTCTTGAATTCTACTCGGATCCAACTATGTGTACTTTACGATCAGTTTCATTGTATCGGCTGTCTGAATGAGCGTAACACCTTGTGATGGGCGAGTTCAACTTGTTACACATCCCTAAGAACAAGTAATTTACAGATATTTAGGAAGTAGTCAGGCCAATGGTTGTCATCATGACATCTATTGAGGAATCCATACAGATATTCCTTTGGATGTTGGTGACAGATAGTTTGATGTCTTTGACACATCATCAACACACCGTTTAGCACATCATCATATCATTATACATATCAATATATATTAGGAGAAGATTGTTATGGGCAAGAAGGACAATTAATGCAGGTGGAGATGCTTGTAGATTGATGAGAGGTAGGACCCAATAGATCCGAACTAATCTAAGGAATGAACTGTGAATCGTAGTACCAGACATATATCTCATGTGATAATGACCACTCACTACAAAAAAGTAGCTGCGTGACAATGCTATACTCACACTGTTTCTATTCCTGCCGACAGCTGGTAACTCAATCATTTACCATTGCACATGTTGACATTTAAATTTGCCTTACATCGTAAAAACCCAATTAGGTAATTTTCACCTCACAGAAATATTTTGGAAAGTTTACTCTGAGCATGTATACATAGATGATCGAAACATAGATTGGTCTGACACGCAGGAAGTATGGTTTAATTACGAGTGTAATGTTATTGGTTTTGATTGGTTAGGTGGAGTGACCAAGCCCAACCGGACCAATCACAGCCAACACAATGGCTTGGATTTGTCACTACTACATTAGCAGCACAAAAAACAAGAACAGTAGATTAGATTTGTCTGGGCCTATCATAGTATACTCACCCCAGAAGAGTCATTATCTCA
Source organism: Membranipora membranacea (assembly GCA_914767715.1). NCBI lineage: Eukaryota > Metazoa > Bryozoa > Gymnolaemata > Cheilostomatida > Membraniporidae > Membranipora > Membranipora membranacea. The sequence continues at coordinate 25,415,973 of OU612069.1, forward strand.
ATCCTGGATGCCTTTAGAAGAGTAACTTTATCGTCTAAGTAGAGATGTTCGAAGCCCGGCAGTTTCTTTGCATATTTGGTCAGTTGAATAAACAGATGTTCAGCAACGTTCATCCAGTTCTTCCAAAGAATGTTTATTGAATCTGCGGAAGCTGGGGAATCTTCAACATCACACAGACTAGCAGCTATCTTTGTGTTCTGTGCTGTCTCTTTCATTTCTAAGTAGAAGGCATATAGGATATGCTCATCCCCAGGACCGGGAGAATAGATGGGTTCTGTGATCTGCTCCCCGGGGTTGGTTAAGGAGGCCTCTGCTATAAGCCCATCTACACGGATATCGAGCTGAGGCTTACAATTCATTAAGGCATTCAGTTCCGGAAAACTTTCTTTCGAGCTTTCATTGATAACTGACAGTGATTGTTCTATCTCAAAGAGGTCGCTGTAATATGATTGGTTAGTTGTAACTGTGTCAGGTGACACACAGGGTGAGGAGTTCTCTGATTTTAGAGGTGAAGATTCTCCTTTGATTTCTTTAGTATACTCTGTTCTCCGGGCGTGTGTGTACCGTCCTTTTTTGCTAGCTATAACAAATGTAATAAAATTTTAGTATATCACTATGCATCTATGCAAGGCAGAAAATGACAAGAAAAACCCCGGAGAAATTTTCAACCAGCAAACGCATTTACAACCTAGACTTTCAAATTTCCACCCTAGAAATGACGCAGAATTTATCTGCATATCATGAACTTACGTCAAATACTTTTTTCACAGGGAAGTAAAATTTTCCAGGTAGGAAAGTACCACCTTGTTTTTAGTGATCTATGAAGAAATATACACCCTAGTAAATCAGTCTCCTACCCAGAGTTCCGCTTTCCGGGTCGGATTTGCCACCAGATGGTTTTTTCAAGGTGGAATTATTCCACTCTGGTAAAGATATCTCTGCCTGGAATATGAAAAAAAATCACGGGCAGAAAAATTCTTTTTGGAACAGCACAACAAATTTTTCAAGGAAGCATTTTCGACAGGTAGAAAATGAATTCCACCCCTGAAAGTTAAAAATTTCTGCCTAGAATGAGAGCAAGGTTTCACGGGCAGAGCATAACTTTTTCTGGGTAAAAACATTATAAGTAGATCAGAGCCAAGGATTTTTTATCTAGGTGGAGATATTCCACCCTGGTATAGAAGTCCCTGCACGGAATATGACAAACTCTTTTTACGGGCAGAAAAATTCTTCCTGGAACTGCCAAACAAATTTGCCAATTTGACATTACCGTAAATTACTGGGTAAAGCTCGGCCAAACTTATTAGTTTTCCAGGTGGCTGGTCAGGATAAAGTCGAGATTTAATGTTTTTCATCAAATGGGTCACACCAAAATTTATTCACTGATTTGGGTTAAATGTGGGTTGACTTTGCATGTTTGGCTCTGTCCGAGGACTGAGAAATACAGGTGCCTTAAGGGTGCGGCTGCCATTTGCGGCATCAATTGGGTCCAGTAGTCAGTAGACTGCAGCAGGATTCGTGAAAGTGAAGTCAAAATTTCATTTATTCCATAACCTGGCCTTTATTTATTTTAGTAACCTGTAGTACCACTGAATTTAAATGCTAGTCTCTGTTAATTAAACTGGTATAGTGTCAAGGAGTAATCCATGAGTGTACCTATAGACTTATTAATTAGGTTCATGAGTGTACCCAAGGTAATCCACTACCATCTATTATCTAGTGGGAATGATATTTCAGTGTACAAAGGCATGTGTGTTGAGTAGGCCATTGTTGTACACATAACTTGCCAATGGGCCTTATGACTGATTATAAATTATACACACTAATCCTATAATTCACATATTTTCATTGGTAATTGTCTCCCTCGTTAAGACACCAACTTTGAATATATCATATCTCAAATAGAAATATTTTCTTACAACAATGAACAATTTAGATTAACCTGCCAGTTTGAATGCAGTGGTAATAATTTTGCCTTATTAAAGTTATTGAAAATGTGCAATGCAACTGGTAAGACACCATTCGGAAATAATGGTTAGTGAGATTGGATCGTAGAATTTTCTACAGGCAGATCAACAATACAAGGTATAACTACCTACATATATTTGGTGGCCAGTCAGCAAACTGAAACTGATGTAATATACTCAGGCCACTGCCAAACAATTGCCCCTTTCTCTTTTGCCCTTCTCACCCAAATCGGTTCGAGGAATGCAAAGCAATTTTTTTCATACTTTTCCAGGTTGTCTTTTCCCAGGGTGAAATATTCTCCCTGGTGTTTTATTCTATCCCCTTGAAAATTGCTGTCTAGAAATTGACTTGAATAAGCATGGAATTTCTGAAATCAACTTCTATATTTCTTGTGTAACTCTGGGTGGAATAAGGATTGATTTTTACGGTATTCAAATATCTAGGGTGAAAATCTCCAGGGTGTAATCAAGCCAAATATCTCAAATTGAAATCGTAAAATCCGGGGTCATTTACTACCCCTAGAAAACCGTCCCAAATCGCAGCGCGGGAATTACCCGGAAAAAACTGAAAAAGCCAAGGAAAAACCAAGAAAACACCGTGGAAAATTTCTTAAACTTTCCAGTATTTTTCCGGGTTGCAGACATACATAGTGTATCTTTTGCATAATCTTGGATATTCATTGAAACAGATGAAGGACCATTTTAGCCCTAACCCAATGATATATGCCATGGCCTTCCCCTAGGGGTTGATCAAAATAATGGTCAGTACCCGCTTAGTTTAGAGCATGGGAGGTTAAAGTTCTCTTGTACTACATCAGGACAATTAATATCCACCATAAGCTTTCTAACACTAGGATGTCATGACTTGATCGTTTTTTAATGGGCTTAGCCTATAGGTAGAACAAGATTGCCCCCTCAGTGGCGAAAGGATATTTTTAAAAGATGCGTATCAACACGCTGCACCTAACTAAATACTCGACTTCTCTAATTCGCAAATACCACTCCTCCACCACAGAAGGAATCAACCTGCTCTAGCCTATATGATGACGGTTTATAAATGCCATATGAACCAGCTTCATGAACTTGCTCTCAATAACAATTACAATAATTTAAATTGAATATTTTGAATACAAATTTTTGACAGTTTTTTTGTCATAATAGAAATTATGCTCTCTCATCATCTATATCCCACTGCTCATCGGCTGTTTTTAAAGTGGCGGCTGAACATTTTTAAATGATGTTTTCAAAACTGAAGGCTGCATATCACTGATTTAATAGACAGTTTCCTGAGCCCTGATTTAGGCCTCAGTTCAGAGTTGTCCTCTCTCCAGTTTGGTACTTTTAACCAACGCCGCATAGGAAAAACGTGCTGAATAGAGGGTTATCTTGATAACCGCTTATAATAGGACAAAATATATTTTTATTCAGAATCTGCAGCATTGAAAACTCATATGGACATAGTTTGGGAAATCATTTTAGTATTTGGATAGTCAATTATAGCATTTTCTGCCTGTTTTGCGGACAATTTGGCAGAATTTTTCATGAGTTTCGTCACTAATAATTAAGATTTATCAACATTCAAGCCTCGAATGATTTGGAAACTCTGTCTCACAGGGTTTTCAATGGTGCAGACTTTGAATCAAAAATCATTTTTATCCTAACATAAGCGGTTTTCAAGTTAACCCTCTTTCAGCAGGTTTTTCATATGCGGCGTGGGTTAAAAGTACCAAACTGGAGAGAGCAAAACTCCGAATTGAGGTATAAATAAGAGCTCAGAAAACTGTCTATACATCTACCAATTCAGTTATTACTTGTGAAAAGAGCCTAATATTGAAAGGAAAACCATATAATCAATTGTATTTGTGGACACTGTTAGCCTTGCATTGGCTCTGATTGGCTGGTGGTTGGGAGAGAGCCAACACAAGGTTAGCTCGTACTTTCCTGAAAGTAACTATTGAGATGAAGTGATAGTAATAACAGTTTCACTCTCACAATATTTCATCATGTACTTTTAGTGACCCAGTTTTGGCTCTTTCCCTCCAACCCAATAAGGCCAATTCATTAGATACTGGATAAAGCCACACCTAGACCAAGTTTGGTCGAATTGCCTGCATTTTGAGTTGCTCCTCCTCCACTGGTGGAAGAGGAGAAACTGGTATGCAGGCCAACTGGATCAAACTTGATCTATGCGAGACCTAACCTTCCACAAAATCTAAATAATTTTGTTTGTTTACACTTACCTCCTTTGGTCATGCCGACCTTGAGGCAGAGCTGGAATCTACACGGTACACACACCAGTCTACCTCTTACAGACTCTGTACATTCACCATTGGTAGGACAGCTCTTCATCTTATACCCGGCACTCGTACAGCGGCGATAGAAAGCCTTACAAGCTTCACAAGTGTTAGCTCCTGCAAAATAATACCGGATGATACCAAGCTGAACAGTAATGGTTAAACAGGTCAGGTCACCACACCCTGAATCGTTAACACCGGCAAGGAGTAATAGAGCGAAGTAATACTCCTTAATGGCATCAATATACTAATAATGATGCCACCATCTTCATTATCTTATCAATACTAGTAATAATATCAGTTATAATAGCATCAACAATTATACTAGTACTATCAGTCTGCAGTTCGGTTGGGCTGACCTGAGTATACAGACCCTGTATTAAATAAATTACTCCAGCCAAGGAGTGAAAAGGACCCGCATCAGGCACAATATGATGTTACTAGTTGTGAAAACTTGATGCTATTTTATTGCATTATTGTGTACGCAATTGAGTTGAGTGACCTGTGTCAGCATATTCTGTGTCTGCACTCACCTAGATCAAGTTTAATCCGATTGCCTGCATTCCAGTTGCTCCCTTCCACTAGTCAGGCCGCAGTGACCAGTGGATCGGGAGCAACTCCAAATGCAGGCAAATGGACCAAACTTGGTCTAGCACTCACCGTAGTGGAATCCTGAAGCCACACCCCCACATATCCTGCAAGGTGGTAAGTAGCCAGTGACTGCTGTTTTACTTGCTGTCTTGGATTGTTCTGACGGCAATTCATCATTCCCGAGCTCTTTAGGGGAAGAGTCTTTACCCCATTCTCGACCAATCATAATCTCAGAATCTGTCATCGCCATATCTTACCTTGGATAGAAAATGGATAGCAACAGGTGAAAAACAAGGCAATCAAATATTGCATTATATGTATATTAGGAATGGGATTGGGATGTGCAGCAGATCAAGATACTATGTAGAAACATAGCTGGTCTTGACACACTTGTCAAGCTTGTCAAGACAGGCTAGTAGAAACAGTGCAGATATATTCAGCCAATGATTTAACAAGAAACTCCCAATCCCATAGACAGTTACTGCATAGCCTACTTACACTGCCGGCCTCTTCATCAACCGTACCCGAAATCAGGGGGTTTCATGGGCCCATTCTTGCAGCATCATTGTCAGAAGATGATAAATGAAGGATTAGTCTAAAAGACTTAGTTCTGCAATCGCATCTTATAGTTGGGGCGCTAATGTCAAACTTCTCAATCGACAAGGGAAATACATGTCACATGGCGTATGGCACATGTCGCATGTTTAAGAACTTCCCTATATAACAGTTCCTGGCTATCAGCCAATAATTCAGCTTCTTATCTGCTAGCATGAGATCTAAATTCACTCAGAATTGTTTATCTAGTAGAATTTAAAGCAAACAATATTTGGCTTGGTGTGGCTTGTCTATACCCAAGTTCTTAGGTTCACTTGCACTAGAAAATATCAATGTTAACAAAAAAAAGTGACAAGTTAATTGTAAACTTGATGGTCACGATTGCACCATCAGTCTCTCCACCCACTCTAGTAGTTTTGACTATTGTTATGTCAATAACCGCTAGGATGGATTATCCATGCACTGATGCAAGCCAAAACATTAATCTTGTATTAATTCAACTTCTTACAACATTTTGATATATATAGGAGTAGCAGGTAGCTCAGTTGGTTAGAGCGCCTGCCCTCTGCCTGCCCCCTGCCTGCCCTCTAACGCGCAAGCGTTGGAGGTTTTGGGTTCAAAATCCGCTGCAATCTACCGACTACAGAGCTCAATTGACGCCCCGACGCTCCGACCTACCTGCAAACCTTAAGGCACCTTTATTTCTCAGTCTCCGGACAGAGACTGACTTGGGATTTTAACCCATTTTTAATCCCCTTTACCGATATAAAAAAATATCAGCGGTCTCACACATTGTCAATTAAGGCACAAGATATGACCTGATACTAGGACAGGATATCACAGAGAAGGCGCTAGAAAGGTGTGACAGTACTGTGACAATTGGCAGGTAAATCAGGGAATACTGAGAGGTGAATAAGATGTTAAATCTCTTACAAAACTATCAATCATAATCGTGCCATATCAATTTGCCAATTCTGCTAGGCTCTGATCTGACAGTTCTATAGCATATAGAGATCAACTTCCACTGATGCAAACCAAGTTAGAACCAAGCTTAGAGAAATTATTGGTTTGTACCAAACATATTTTTGCTCATCCCGGAATCACGATCCAAAGGTTCGCTTTATGCACTACAGCACACCTTCCTGGTTTAGTAAATCTGTTTGCAGCTGCTGAATATAAATGGAATATATGACACCTTGGTTAGTTGAGAAGCTAAGATGAATTCAAAAGTGATGTAACCACATTAAAGCAAGACCAAGCAGGGCTGATTTAATGTGGTTACATCACTTTTGAATTCATCTTAGCTTCTCAACTAGCCAAGGTGTCATATATTCCATGCTTGGTCTTGCTTTAATGTGCAGGCAGCGAACTTGTGTATCTCCTCCCACAATTTATGATGATTCGACACCATTGTTCAATGATTATTAGTCATGCGCAAAGTATTGAGTAGTGACAAGCCTGACTAATGACTTCCTCATTAGTCTATCATGTGAGGCCAGGACATTGGAATGCGAAAAGTCTGACAATAAATTTATGTGGTAGAGAACTTGAAATTCGCTTTGATAGAGCACAGTCAGCCCTTAATGGTGTTCAGGATGGCGATCGCAGCTGTAGGCGGCTGTTAAGGGTAGGGGGCCCACCTACGTCTGCGATCGTCATCCCGAACACAATTAGGCGGTGGCTGTGTGATAGTGCACAAGAAGTAGAGCTTTCATGCCTACATAAAAAAATGTTCAGGTTCAAGTTTACGTCAGATGATAATGTGATTAACTCGACCAGAGACAAGGTGAGCACAGTTTTAACTGAATGTCAGACTGTTTACAGGACAACCTTGCATCAGTCATGACATTGCATCTTTGGTAATGATGTGGTAGGCCTATATTAGAAAATGTCATAATCTCTGACCCTTACCTGTGTACGTATGCAAACACATGTAGTAGGCCTACTTTCTACTCCAGAAACAATGCTTGTCATGATTACCTAATTATGTCACATGCCACCTGCCTACCACTGATGGACGTGGCGGCACATATCAAGCCCGTTATGTAACTCTGAAACCTAGGTCTATGTACAAAAAGAAGCCAGCAATCCCCTGTCAGAATGATAATATTACGTAACTGGTATATTATTTCATACTGACCATTTGATGACGAGAACATCCGCAGCCTGCTACTATGTCCTCACTGCCAACGACCAAGCATAGACATGCGTCTCAATACTACACCGCTTTTATACTGTAGGATACACTGTTTACTGAAGTGATGGTCCAGTTGTGTACTAGATTATGACACATTCACTTAGTGGCTGGTTAGTTTATGTACTAGTTTATGACACAGCGCATACGCAAACACTGACTGGAAATTTGAAGATGAATGACATGTAATTATGTACGTAAAGCCTACTTATAAATTGAGTATCCCGTGACTCTGACTTGCATTATAAATAACTACTGTCCACAGTCGGTTCAATAATCTTAGCCCAAGTTCTTAACAGTGATTGATTACGTGACTGGTGGAAAATTTATAATTCCTATACTAATAATATTGATATGTTTACAGTTGATAACTGTCATGGAGGAAGTTGCGCAGAGGTTATGGGTTTGGACTCTGCCCCAATATACCCAGCATTGTGGAAGTATTTTCCTTTTCATTAGATGTTTTCTGAGCATTCATCCTAGCCAATCTGAACTAAAAACAATCAGTTTATTCTGTCACTCTCGCTATAGATGTGAATCCATAAACAGGGTGAAAATCCCCAATATATCTAAAAAACTAGATCACTTGGCGACTGAAATATGGATGTTGGATAAATATATTTAATTGTTTAAGGTTTTTGTTATACTCCCTATACTCTGGGCTGTCTTACGGAGGGCTGACAATGATGAGAGATAGAATATCTTATCACACATACACTAGCGAGGAAACAACGTCTGCTAGAGAAGTCTAATATTCTACCCTGACATTCACATGCTAATGTCACCGGTTCAATACCGCAACGGGTGAGTTTTGCAGTTTTATTTCATCTTGGAGGTTATGCGATGATCTATTCTTCTTGGTAATAATTTTGATTTGAGAATTAATATTTTCGTTCAATATCTCTGATATCTGGATAGACATATGCAGAATTTCTACGGCCACCCTCCACTACAGCTATCTCAAAACACCGCACAGACTTAGTTGCTGCTGCTGGCTTTTTAATCTTTGTAAAAAATTTATAGGCCCCTTTACTCAATAATTGCTTAGAACCATAGGCTATATATTTTATTTATACAAATATCTTTGGCAGGAGCCAATAATCTTATATAATATATTTCTCAATATAATAGTTTGTATCAAAGATTTGTCAGGGGCTTATCAAGGTTTTATTGCATAGTGTTCCCTATTGTTCAGTAAGATAATGCGAAAATTATGTGTAGGTTGGGCTTTCATGTCTATTCACAACTAATTGATCACAAGGCCTTATTATATCAGCAAAAAATCGATAAGCTAGCTTGGCATTCTTAGCTAAATCCTTATGTTTGATTGGTTGAAAAATGACAAAACCAATATTGAACTCTATCAATTTGTACTGTATTTAACTCATAGAGTTATTATATTATAACTCTATGATATAAATTGCCGACGACCGCCTACGGCGCAATCGCCATCCCGAACTGTGGTGGTGGCTGTGGTGTAGCTATGACTATGATCCTGTGTCGAAGTTGTCTTATAATAGGTTCAAGGCTCACCATGTTGGGGGGGGGGGGGGGGGTTTAGTTCAAAACAACCTAAACTAACGCTGGTTTCACAATCATGCTTAGGTGGAAAATATAACTTTATGTAGTGTGAGTTACACCGACAATTTCCGATTAAAACTCAATTGCTTATCAGGACTTACCTTCCCCCGGCCGGGGGCTGTCGGGCAGGGGGGGGCAAAAGTCTGGGGGCTCAGACCAGGACTTATTAACTGTACTGAGAGCCATTCTAGATTGAAACTTGCTTAACTTTTACTATAACTTAGAACAATGTCAGCACAACTTGGTTTTAGGTAACCAGAAAATGTCAGCTTGCTCAAATATTTGCCCAACAATAATTAAAATTTAAAACGCCTCAAACTCAATATCATTTCTGAACAGAATGAAATGATATTATAATTGTAATTAGTTTGATACAGAAAATCATTATAGTGTTGGAAAACGCATATGTCGTTGGAAAGAGCTTTTGACCAGTTCCATAGATATCATGTTATACATTGCTGGACAGAAGGTTTACGGTTATCACTAAAGGACATGATATATGATACAGCTGTGATAGACATTTTGTCGTATGTTTGATTGCGAACTTATACTTTTCCCTGAAAGGTTCGCCGGAGTACCCTTATAATCAGACTACTATTATGCCATCAATTGCAGGTGACCCCAATCTTACAAGTTGTAAGTTTATTGCACAATTGCTGCAAGACTGCTTGAGTATAATTTAATGCAATTGTGAACCAAGTGGCAGCATTCTTGTAAGAGCAGTGCAAAGTCTTGCACAGGTCTTGAGTCTCTTGAGATTGGGCTCTTCAGTTGGGCACCAGGCTATATTCCTCAGTAGCATAATGAACACATGTATAATGAAAGAATATCGGTAGCTGTAAGTTGATTCTGAGATTTGGTCAATTTAAAAAAAAAACTGTTACCCTACTGACATTATGTTTTCAAGTGGTTTAATATTTCGCGGTAAGCGATGACCGAAACCTCGAATAGTTAAAAGTAGCTAAATACACCATATGTCAAGAGGCTGAAGAGCTCAGTGTGTAGAGCGTCTGCCTTGTAATCACTTTGTAATAAGGTGTTACAGGTTCATATCCAAGAGAGCTCTGTTTTTTTAAAATAGAATACAACTATAGAGGAGTTATCCTCTCAATTTCGCGGGCCTGAGATCTGTGAATAATTAAGACAAGTGAAAATGGTTGCAGTTGTGCCCTCCGCGAATTAGGAGCCCGCGAATTATTAAGGTCAGTAGGTTATATTTTTATTGCTCAATTACCACTCACAATCATTTTTTTATGAATGTTATGCAGTTGAATAGGAAATGGCATGTCTTAGTGTTGCAAGAAGGAAAATTAAGCTCTCTTTGTTGTTAATAAACTCATCTTATCCCAATAATAAGAACTCGCCCATGCAACATATTGAGAATAACACTGGGCGCAATGACACAGGGCGCGATGACACAGCGCATAACTTGAAGTCAATTACAAATGTGCTTTATGAATCCGGGTCATGTGGTCTTACACACAAAATGTTATCAGTTTCAACATTTAAAAAAATTTTTGTTGTCGGCAAATCCCTTTTTAATACTAAGATGAATGCCTGATTATTTAGTAGTGGTTACTCTCAGGGTAGAGGGTGACTCAGTCAGTTATGAACCGAATGTGTACAAGAGCCAAAAGGTTCTCTGTTCTCGCTTAAATCCTATAAGGCTAACAAACCAACATCAAATGTGTTCGACCTTGAGAGATATTAAAAAATAATATAAAACAGCTTTTTTTTATCATGGAAGATTTAGAATGGGTATAAAATTCCTGTGGTTACTGGTTTGCGTATAAATCAATGTGACTATTGATATTGCCATACCAAGGCCAACCTGCAGAAAATAGGAGTTGTACTTGTGAATGGTTGATGTATAGATGGATGTTGAAGAGTGAGAGTCTAATAAATATTTAAAACCGTCAACAACGCCAGTTTTGTTCAATTAAAATCCGTATCCGATGACAGGATAAGGAAATGATGGTAAATCATGACTGTGCCACGTTGTTTTCAAACAATAGCGTCTATGCAACCTAGTGACCTCAAACTCCCAGGGGAAATTAATGAATAGAATTCTAAACGCTATTTAATTATATGAGATCCACACCATGAGTATTTAAATGCTATTATAAATCATTGGTGGGTAATCATGTACATTCATATGATAAACAGGGAATTTCTCCTAAGGGACACAAGTTCACCATCCCTGACACCTCGAAATCCCGCTCTTCAGGATTTGAGAAAGCTTTTAATTCTGAGAACCACATAACCAAAACCCTGCTATGTTCTTGTTTTTATTTTGCACATCAGGGTGACCATTTTCGGATAATGGTGAATGCAAATAAAATTGTATATAATATATATTAGATCAAGAATAGATAAGTTTTTGCTATTTCCTGAATGCTCTGCTTCAGTCAACTATAGTGACTTGATCTATTCCTATTTATTGCTGAATCATAGCGATTTGATTTTGACGCGCTGTCATTGATGTACTTACAGCGAAGTCATCTGATTTCTACTCTATATAGATTTATCTCAGCTTATTGTACTAGCATTGTCTTACTGGCATGCCCGGAGTATTTTTCCAGCCTGATTGCCTTTGGTAACAAACTATCGAAAACGAAACCGAATTTCCATAGTCCTTCTGTTCTGTTTGCTTGCTTCTCACTGAAGTGCTATGCTTTTTCGTTTCAGTCAGTGACCTTCAGTGACCCTTAGTCAGTAACCTTCAGTGAGTGACCATCAGTGACCTTCAGTGACCTTCAGTGAGTGACCTGGATTTGTGTCACACACTGACATCGAGATTACACTATCAATATGTATAGCTCTGAATGTTAGAGTCAATTTAGTATCAGTACCTAACATGTACCAACCCCTAATTAATAAAATTGAACTCGGGACGTCAGACCAAACTCCTTGTGATGGTACTCTTACTCTTACATTAATTCACTCTCTATCAATCAGAGATATACATCCAGTAGTAGATCACGTGATCAGTGTGCTTGTGTCATATTTTTATATTTAATTTGAACTCGGTTTGAAGTTCAAGGTCTTTTTCACTGGCATTAAAGTTCACTGATTTTACATTACTTCATCAGAAACTTCTACAACCACAGAGTGCAGACAGCTACACTTTAACTGCCTTCAATATCTATGATAACCATGATTGACCACTCTAGACAAACTATAGGAAATGAGGATAAAAATATGAAAAGCAAAGATTAGACATATTCGATTACTCACTGCTTGTCATTGTGTGTACCAGGTGTGTTGTGAGAAATAAAATAATGGCGATTAATCTGCTAAAAGGAACAAGAGTGCCTTGATTGGGCAATATGATAAAGAAATCATCTTGTCTGTTGTCGACATTAGTTTGAGAATCACTTTATTATCTGAGTAAGGTTTCAATTTGTAAAACTTACAACTATTCCCGGGAGTAAGTGTTTGCTATAGAAATTCTTGAGAGGGGTTGGAATATGTCTAGGTATTGTTCTATGGTTATCATGTCAGAACAAAAATCATGACCTAGTTAGTAATTTTGATATTCAGGGTTGTTTATTAGATGTATTATTATAGCCAGTCACCCCTTGTCATAGAAAGGTGGCATATTATCAGTGTTTCAAAATGGCCAATTTCCAGCTCATTCAGGATATCTGCATTCTTAATTTACCAAAATATACTTACTAAGTCCCAATGTTGCAAGATCAATAAGATATACCGTAGTTTAACAATTATATTCAAATGCATTCGAGAGAAAAAATAGATACGAAAGCCGAAAAAATCCTTTGGTTCTACGAACACCAGGTCAAAAGATTATGAAAACAATCATCTTCAGTGCTCATTATTGGCATGACATCAGTATCACGTCATGTAACCTGACGCAATTAAAATGTTATAAACTTGTAAGCCTAGTGTGGAGAGCTTTCCAATGAATTATATAAAAACATATATTTTGTTTATTTCTTTTGTGTCAAGCTGAAAATGAAAATTCATGTGCAATTGTCCCTCAATCTGACCACCTTAGCCTGCTGCGTTTACTGTACACGGAAATTGATTGAGATCAAACGGCTAGGAGCGGAGATATGAACTTATAAAAATGTATGTCAGTCAATCTAGCCAATGGTTGTCCTTCTCTTTAGGGAAACAGTTCTTCCCCTCTTAGAGACCACATAATAATGATTGAGAAAAATTCCTCTTATGTGCCTTTCTTTTACCACAATGTCCTGACTGTGCATTAAATAAACATTTATTTATAGATTTTCAGGTTGTCAATGAAGCTTTATTATGCTTCGCTGTAAACTGTACTAGAATGTGGTGTCCACAAAAACTCCTTTCAATTTCCAGCTGTTCCCCACCATAAATTAGATGCAAAAATATATATGACATGTAACACATATTTTTAAATATATCCATTGTCTGTTTACCTTTTATATTCAAACAGCTATCTATCTATACTGTTTATGTGAGCTGGTCAAAGTAAATGGTTGTCAAAAATTGATCCAACGCTGCCCTCACCAAGTAAGAATGCAATTTTTTTACTATCCTGATTCCATTTAATTATCATTATTTTACATATGATTAGTAAGATGACTTTCTGCTATTCATTACAATTGACAACTTGAGGAGGGGGGGAGGGAACTGTGAGACCTTCGTAATTATGGTACTACTCAGATTATTATCGGCGATGCACAAGCAATTTATTGCACCCCACCCCCTCCTCTCCTTGCCTGTGCCGATGTCCTGATCACCGGTAGTCTGCACAACTGACACCCTTCCTTTACGCCCTACCCCTAAATTGTGAGAATATGTGAGAAGGTTGCTGTCAACAAGATGCAAACAACTACTATTTCATTCATAAGAAAAAGATGTAAAATAACTACTAGATGATTTAGCGGCTTACCTATACCCCCCCCCCCCCCCCCCAATTCTGAGACTGCACCACTATCTGTGTCAAATTCTCAGAGCTTTTGATAAGACACGGCCTTATATTAAAAGACTGTATTCCAGAGGTTTTTAAGAGCGCAGAAGCACACTTTTAATCTTTTAATCATTTCTTTGGGGGTACTGTACTTGCCAGGGAATCAAAGACTGAACTATTAGGATTTCATTTGACCGATACTCTTGGGTAGACTGACCATATACAGCACATTTGAAGAGCTGTGAGGTATAGGTTGGCATTGCTCCAGAAATGCCGATTCTGTATTGACTGAGGTGCCGCATTGAAGTTTCACCACCAGTTTATTTTTTGCCATCTCATATATGGTAAACATCTCTATTACAATATGTCTCCATCTTATCTAACAAATCCCATTTTTATCCTCAAGAAAAGATCATTCAGGCTGATAGCAAATACACAAGTTCCAATATACCTGAATCCAACTCTGCATTTCTGTATATAATTAAATCTTTTTATATTATCAGATCTCCCCTTCTATTTTTCCTGTAATTTGCTTCAAAATACTTCGTAATCTAAGCCAAAGCTATATAATCATTGATTTTTCAAACATCACTTTTGTTTTTGTGATACCCACGTCTTACATCCGCCAAAAACTTATTTTTGAATCATATGACTACGGCTTTTAACAACCTTCCTCAACATCTTCGTTCATCAACAACCATACATACATTTATATTTACGATGTAATTACCAGTGCCAAATATGAGAGCAGTGATTGCAATTGATATGATTGTGTTGCTTCCTCACCAAAATAACTGTATATGTATGTTGCCTCTTGCCATTGAAAAGCAATTAATTGTTTATATATCATCATTACTATCTTTTCCTATCCTTGGGAATTCGAAAGGAAAAAGGTCATTTCACAGTCGTTCTTCAAAACAAGACAGATAGCAACGTCAAAAGGAGCTCGTCCTAGTCATAAATTATGATGTTTTATTGAAATCGAAAAAATCCTTGGTTCCACGAACACCAGGTCAAAAGATTATGAAAACAAACATCTTCAGTGTTCATTATTGGCATGACATCAGTATCACGTCATGTAACCTGATGCAATTAAAATGTTATAAACTTGTAAGCCTAGTGTGGAGAGCTTTCCAATGAATTATATAAAAACATATATTTTGTTTATGTCTTTTGTGTCAAGCTGAAAATGAAAATTCATGTGCAATTGTCCCTCAATCTGACCACCTTAGCCTGCTGTGTTTACTGTACACGGAAATTGATTGAGATCAAACGGCTAGGAGCGGAGATATGAACTTATAAAAATGTATGTCAGTCAATCTAGCCAATGGTTGTCCTTCTCTTTAGGGAAACAGTTCTACCCCTTTCTTTTACCACAATGTCCTGACTGTGCATTAAATAAACATTTATTTATAGATTTTCAGGTTGTCAATGAAGCTTTATTATGCTTCGCTGTAAACTGTACTAGAATGTGGTGTCCACAAAAACTCATTTCAATATCTAGCTGTTCCCCACCATAAATTAGATGCAAAAATATATATGACATGTAACACATATTTTTAAATATATCCATTGTCTGTTTACCTTTTATATTCAATCAGCTATCTATCTATACTGTTTATGTGAGCTGGTCAAAGTAAATGGTTGTCAAGCATTGATCCCACGCTGCCCTCACCAAGTAAGAATACAAATTTTTTACTATCCTAATTCCATTTAATTATCATTATTTTACATATGATTAGTAAGATGACTTTCTGCTATTCATTACAATTGACAACTTGAGGGGGGGGGGGAGGGAACTGTGAGACCATCGTAATTATGGTACTACTCAGATTATTACCGGCGATGCACAAGCAATTTATTGCACCCCACCCCCTCCTCTCCTTGCCTGTGCCGATGTCCTGATCACCGGTAGTCAGCACAGCTGACACCCTTCCTTTACGCCCTACCCCTAAATTGTAGGATGATTCCATGTCAGGTCAGTAGCTCTTCTTTTTCCAGTTATGTATTATATGTGAGAAGGTTGCTGTCAACAAGATGCAAACAACTACTATTTCATTCATAAGAATAAGATGTAAAATAACTACTAGATGATTTAGCGGCTTACCTATACCCCCCCCCCCCCCAATTCTGAGACTGCACCACTATCTGTGTCAAATTCTCAGAGCTTTTGATAAGGCACGGCCCTATATTAAAAGACTGTATTCCAGAGGTTTTTAAGAGCGCAGAAGCACACTCTTAATCTTTTAATCATTTCTTTGGGGGTACTGTACTTGCCAGGGAATCAAAGACTGAACTATTAGGATTTCATTTGACCGATACTCTTGGGTAGACTGACCATCTACAGCACATTTGAAGAGCTGTGAGGTATAGGTTGGCATTGCTCCAGAAATGTCGATTCTGTATTGACAGAGGTGCCGCATTGAAGTTTCATCATCAGTTTATTTTTTGTCATCTCATATTTGGTATACATCTCTAACAAAATATGTCTCCATCTTATCTAACAAATCTCATTTTTATCCTCCAGAAAAGAGCCTTCAGGCTGATAGCAATTACACAAGTTCCAATATACCTGAATCCAACTCTGCATTTATGTATATAATTGAATCTTTTAAGATTATCAGATCTCCCCTGCTATTCTTCCTCTGTTATTTGCTTCAAAATACTTCGTAGTCTAATCCAAAGCTATATAATCATTGATTTTTCAAACATCACTTTTGTTTTTGTGATACCCACGTCTTACATCCGCCAAAAACTTATTTTTGAATCATATGACTACGGCTTTTAACAACCTTCCTCAACATCTTCGTTCATCAACAACCATACATACATTTATATTTACGATGTAATTACCAGTGCCAAATATGAGAGCAGTGATTGCAATTGATATGATTGTGTTGATTCTTCACCAAAATAACTGTATATTTTTGTTGCTATTTGCCATTGAAAAGCAATCAATGGTTTATTTATCATCATCATTATCTTTTCCTATCCTTGGGAATTCGAAAGGAAAAAGGTCATTTCACAGTCGTTGTTCAAAACAAGACAGATAGCAACGTCAAAAGGAGGTTCTAGTCTTGAATTATGATGTTTTATTGAAATTTATTATTGAGTCCGTTTTTTTGTCATGTAACCTGTGTCAGCTTATTTTAAGTTAACTGTGGCATTATAAGGAAACCATATTAATTTTGCATACTGGATAGATATCCAAAGGTTGCTGCGAGGCTATCTTTGGAAGAATAACTATGCATGTGTCAAATTAAAGTGTCAAATCTCTTCAAATTCTCTTTTTATGTCACTTTCATTAACATCCGCATTCCGTCATAAATTTAGCCAACTCTGTGAGATTTCCACTCAAACAGGATATGCGAAAATGGTGGGATAATCAATAGCATCTTTATCATTCATTCAAGACAACCAATTTATGTATTTCCAAAGTTTTTTTCTTAGTTTAGATTTAGTGCTACAGCTTGACTTAGCGCCCATGAAAAGAATGAAAGCACTTCCCTAAATAGTTTGAGTTGCTGAGTTGTTCAGCTAATTTTTGCGTTTAATAGCAAACTTTCATCTCAGGACTTTAGGATTTATCTCTGCAAAATTTATACTGAATGCAATGCGCTGTTGCTTTTCACATACTGTGTCAAGGAAGTTTTAAATTAAAAATTGATAAAAAATCAACCACGCAGTTACAGTGAGGATAGGATAGGGTAGGATAGATAGGATAATACCATCGTTTTAAAACTATAATGAGAACTTGCAAGTATCTACCATTTGAATAACGCTATACTCTAATGTATGCTGTGTTAAGGGTCAATACAAAGTCCTCATAAGAAATCGAATCTAAAATTTATATCGAAATATGAGTATATTGCAATCACTTCCTGCTATTTCAGAACTATCAAAACTACATTCACTTATTTTGACGAGCTCTTACACATCTTCGCTTTGCATGTTTTGGCATAGATCTTTATTTTTGACCACTTTTAAATTTATCTGAGAGGGTTTATGGCAATAAGCCGCTTATTGTGCAACACTCATTGGTGATAAACTCAAAAACTCCACCAGAATTACATGTCAAACCCTAACTAGCCTCACCTGACCTTTCTTTCTAAATTTAAGCGAAGTATAGGAGGCCACCACTGGACAAGTGTCATCGTTTTTGATTTTGCATCCTGTTTTGCCGCAGAATAAAAATAAATTTAGATTGAGGAACTCATATAAAACAATAGCCATAGGAAATCATTATTGCCTGACAATATTGATGATAAATATGTTCCAGCTGTTATTCAGGAATGAAACTCCTATTATCATTGAGAAAGCCTCGTGTGTAAACCAGCAAAACTGAGGGCCGTGTTCCCAGAACCGGCAAAACACTGCTTCGCATGTCATCAACTCCCAACAACTAGTGATGGGCAAAATTTGTAAAAGCTCAAGTCAAGTCAAGCCAGCAGGCTCACACCAGTACCGAGTCAAGCCGAGTCGGCTTCGCGCGACGTAACCATAGGGAGCAATTTGAGATACCAAACGACTGACAACATTTTATGATACATGGGATTGAGATCGATAAAGCTGAGGACATTGGTCGCTGGCAAGCTACATGTACATTCAATGGTGACTGGACTGGTTAAAATGTCAAGCATTCTTCAGATATCACAATATAAAAGAAAATTGGATATTCATTCACTATCACTAGTGCAACCAGCTTATAGTAAATTTGACTCAGTTTGTATCTTATCATCTAGAAATAAGGAACTTTGTTGAGACCAAGTTTCCTCAAATTCTGTAAAGTATTTATTGAATTATAGATGCCTAAAGAAAGCTTCATGTAGTGTTGTAAGCCGTTTAATAATCGCAGCAAAAGTATGACTAATAACTATCTTTTCATAATATAATAGTCTTAGTTTCTTATGACGTCATATAAAATCCGTGGCATAGTGGGTAAGAACTGACTGCTGATCACAAAGTCACTGGTTCGAGTCTGTGTGTAGGCAACATTTTGACCAGCTACTACCATTTACAATGCTAGTAGTCCCGACATGTGCAGAACCAAACTCGACCAAATGCAAACTCGACAAGTCGAGCTTGTGGCTCGATCTAGGCGAACTCGGCCAACCGAGTCGTCCAGCTTGGCTCGCCCATCACTGCCAACAACCAAGTTATTCCCCACTGACATGCGCACACAGATATCCACATGTCACAAATATTATGAATATCGACCATCTATTTTCAGAAATGACATGACAGCTGAATTGTTGATGTTTGATGTGAGATTGAATGTTGAACAGCATGTCACGTGTCACAAATATTATGAATATTGACCTATTGACCATCTATTTTCAGAAAGGACATGACAGCTGAAGTTCGTGTTTGATGTGAGATTGAATGTTGAACAGGGTTATACTGCCAAAACACTTCAAGACAGAACTCTCCAGCCATCAAGCAAGTAGTTAGAATACATGAAAGGCGACGGCAGTAACTAAATGAAAGCTGGTCATAGTTAATGGCGGTCCGAGGAGTGTGCATACTGCTATTCATAAAGTAAGAAATGACAAACCTATGTAAGCTATTTAAAGTGACAGTCCTACTAGGCCATGTTTGGTATGGTTTTACAGATTTCAGGCTGAAATCTCATTAGAGCAAATGAAATAAATCAGCCTGTGAACCTTATTGCAGTAAAACTGCTGCAAAGTCTTGTAATTTGGATCATAGTGAATTACTGTCTCCACCCGACCACTATGATCCACAATGATCCTTGCTAAAATATTTTAAAAAGACTAAAATGTAATTTTCACAATTTGTATTTTTATTTTTTTTTATTTGCCCTATGAACTCATAATATTCAATTTACTGGGGTTATATATCCACTTATCTGTTAGGAGTGACCCTTTAAAAGTATCCTCACAAGTATAAAACAATTTTGGGACGCTGATCTTTTGTTGTGTCCATAATATGGCAATCAACCGGCCACACTTTAAGCATGCAGTTCAATGGTTGTCTTTTTATAATAATTATTATCCATGCCGTGAAAGCCATGGTAGGACAGCGAGAAGCCATGACTGTTTACCTATGTCTATAGATCTGGATATTGTAAGTGAAGAGTATGTCTATAACCTCTCCCCATAAAAACAAAATGGTGTCAAATCAAGTAAAGCTTGATAAAATAATTACCTCAAAGTCCACAGAAAGACCAAAGCGATAAATGCTATGGCAGCTAGTTCTGCAGAAATCATGCAATATTTTAATACGGAATATCATATCACTTCTGGGTATAAATAATGTATAGCTTTAGAAATTGTTCCCTTCTCATCTACAAGGTATCTTTTGCTAGAGCTTTAACAGCCCAATAAGCTACCAGTTCCAATGACTTTTAATTACTGATTGTCAGGAGACATTATACAACAGTAGATAACTTCATTCATTCACCTTTACAGGTTCTCTAAAGTATATGGCTGTGGGAGCTTAATGGGCTGGTAAAACACAGAGGCATAACACCTCATATATAAGCAGGGATAACAATTTCTGATGCTATGCATAATTTTTACCCAGAAGTGCTAAGAATTTTTTCAGCGTAAAAATAATGCATAACTGCTGCATAACTACCTCGCAGACTATATTGCTTTGATCTTTCTGTTGTCTTTGACATTCTCAACACTCACAGCTCTATATGAACTGCTATTCAGATAGTCAGACTGTCAGTAAAAAAATTGCAGGGCTCTATCCCTGGATATTAATGTTGTAGGGCCAGGCGGCGTAGGTCATGGTATGGGGAGCCACCCCTAACAAAAATATTCATGAAGACAGTGATTTTCATGGCATTTCAGCTCATTTTTTGAGGAAAATAACAGGCAGTTTGCCAAACGGACTACCATTGCAAAAAAAATAGATCGAGTGAGATACTTCAAGAGATGGTTACTTTTTCGCATTAAACATTCTCTTGACCTAACGATAGGCAGAACATAATTCCTGTTTGTTTGGGTGTGAGCCTCATTTGCAGTCATCTTAATTTAAGATTTGCTGCAAATATTTACTAGAGCAGCAAAAGGACCACTAACTGCCTCTGCCGATGGATTACCATTTTCTTCATCTTGATTGAAATAATAATGTTTTTTCCCTGCTTTTGACAAACATTTTCATCGAATGACAGTTATGCCAAGTTCGAAAAATAATAGGAATGTTATTGGTTTTTCAAGATTGACCTGCTGAAAATGGTATTTGGCTGTGACCGCCTGGCCTTTTGAATACACCCTTGTTTAAAATAGCCATGAGAAAAGACATCTCTATAGCACAAGACAAAAACTGCAATATTCCAGTTACCAGATTAAAAAACTGTTTATCATATAGCTGTGGGTATATGCCAAAAAATGTCAAACGCGGATGTTACAATGTGTGAAAAACACATTTTGAATTATGATTAGGGCAATAAAAATTCTCTATTGTGACCAATCAATTGCACTCAAAATAAATTCATGATAAAATAATTGTATAAAAATGACCGGTGGCATATTCATTAATTGAATGATAGAAGCCAAAAGAATGTTTCAGATTGTGGAAAAAAAACCTCAAACAATTTTGGCGACGTATCTGCAAGCTGTTGTATTTGGTATATGTAATCCATGATCCTCAAGTGTTGGCTAGAATGAATCAATACGGATTGGTTGTTTCATAGTTTTATGAAAAAGTTGAAGGTATACAACTTTTTCTTGCTCTCAATTATATAGCCTTCTCTTGCTGTTTATTTTTTTTTAAAAATTATTTAATCATTCACAGTTGAAATGGCAGCCAAAATCACTTGTTATCCATTGATGAGATAATGTCTCTTGATGGTGGTATGATGTATGTGCAGCATATTTCTACAACTTAGTGAATTATTAATGTTCTAATTATTCTATTTTTTAGCAAGGGGCTACTATCCCAAACCTGCTGATTGATTACGAATGATGAAGCAAGGAGGTAGAGAACGTGAAATGGAAGGTATCACTATATTATAAACTTTGTGTTTCTTTTATTTCTTATTTTTTACGAGTTGTACACATATATTACACTTGACACATTGTTTCGGTAGTGAAAAGACTATTTGAGGTGGTTTTTTCTATTGTCAGAGTGATCTTCTACACTCGCTTTTGACTCATGGCGGTGACAACAAACGTTCTTCAACAATCGTGACTGTTATAGAAAAGTCTAAAGCAGCATTCTGTGCTGTTTTCCAGCCAAAGAGAGTAGGGGTTAAAGAGTTTTGCAATGGATATGAAAACTACAAACTACCTGTCAAAATTACGTATAGTGTTTGAAATTGCTCCCCCCCCCCTTCTCAAAAGGTATTATGTCAATGAACTGTACAAGCCCAATAAGCTACCATTTCCACATATTTTTAAATACCAATCTTTTCCACATGAATTAATAGAAAAAGTTTTTTTTCCGGTCAAGAGACAATAGTTAATCTTTGTTGAGAAATTCAACCTTTACATTTCTCTTAGGTTGATAGAAGTGGTAGCTTAATGGGCTTGTGCAGTACGAAGGCATAAATAACTCATAAATGAGCAGGGAGGCTAATTGCTAGACGATACATAAGTTTTACCTATCAGTCCTACTTAACTACTGCAGCACTGCTGCTAGACTAAATATTGCTTTAGTATTTGTGTAATCTTTGAAGTGTTTAGGAAAGCAAACCTAGCCACCGCTCATATCAAAGAAATCTCTTATCAATAAAAAAACTAAAAGTTACTTGCACAAGGGCATTATTCAATGACGTAATCGATTTCAAGGTGCGGAAATTCAGGTTCTACAAGGGTCTAGACTAGATGCTACAGACATAAATATAATAAAATGGTGATCCACTAACATTATAACAGTAAGCCTAGGCCTGCCTTGCCTAGGACGGTTACAGGCTTTCGCTTTCCTAAATATTTTACGCCCTGCAATGTGGTGCTGTTCCACACTCAACAGATTTTCTAGTTTTTGTGTGATATTATGCAGATTTATATATCCACCGATGGCAAACAAACTCTAAAACAATACCGGTCAAGGGACTGCCAAGCGATGTGTTGGAAAGGTGACAGAGAACACACACTATACAGAACTTAAGCAGATAAACCTCTATCATCAATAACCACTATGTGCGCCGTGAATCACTCATCATACCAAAGAGCCAAACAGCGGTGCTAGGTAAAAGCCTGTTCTTCACTTTTTCATCACGTGGCCTGATGGGATATTTAATTTTAAATTGTTATTGGAGTACTTCTTCTCAATTATTCGTGGAAACAATTGCGCTTATTGTGATCACATACATTCTGAACCTTTACATATGGGTGCTTTCTTGCAATGTACCTGATTGCTGAAATGAACTGGATATCATGATATATTGTAATATAATCCATTCAAATCATGATATCTTCAGAACAAGCAAAATATTTTACAATTGATCTTGTATATCAAACCTTTACTCATGTGAATATATTAGTCCTCTAGAGTATATACATCTAAATGAATATAAATACATTATAAGTAAGTAAATCTTCTTTTATTTTTCAATTTTTGTTGAAGACAATATTATAACATTGTAGTTCACTGTGTGATAACAGGAAAAAGAACTCAGTTTGCTTAAAAGAACATGAATTTTGAAATTCTATTGGTATGTGTTTTTGGCTAACTTGTTCACTCTTAGCTCAGCAAAATTTGTCCACTATAGTCTCAGGGCTAACTAGAGCCAAGATAGCAGCGGCATCCCATGAAATTCAACACAAAGGCAAACGGAAAAAAATCACATAAATGATGGTATACATCTGTATCATGAGCTCATAACCACAAATAAGCTTCCACTATATTTGTATATATAGCTTATTGTAACAAAAACATATCAAATATTTGGCGAAACTACTAATGTAGTGATGACGGCCATTATTTTCTTTCGTTGTCAAGAGCAAAGCACATTTGACAGTTTCCATTATTGCTTCCAGCATTGTCTTGTCCCTCCAACCAAAGAGGTGTTTCCTTTTGTGTATATTAAATATGGACCAAAGGTCAAACTCCCTCTGGAAATAGCATGCGGATGTAGTCTTGTAGTCTACTATTTTTTTAAACAAAGAAGGAAGCCGAGTGACAAGGTTACATCCGGATAACTTCGAACATCATTAATGGAAATTATTAGCAAACTGATACACTATATCATATCCTTTGACAGCTATATTAGAATGAATGAATCTCAGCAGAAAATTTTCAGACAACACCTATTTAGATTGCCAATTGGAATGCTTGAATATATGAATTTGCTAACGGATTTCTCACAGATGCTAACAGATGCTAACAAATGCATACTTAAAAAAGTTTCTGCAAATGAAAAAAAAACGAAATAGGAAATGTGTGATACCGAGTTGTCCTTCTAAGGATTTTGGTGTATTTACTTGTGATGCTCTCACTCTCAGGAATATGGAATATAGCCAAAGAAAAATGGATTGCAATACCAGCCAAATACAAATATGTAAGTAGTTCTCCTCTCTCTTGGTATGAGTGAACAACCTCTGGTGTTATGAAAATTAAATTTGATGAAAATTATAACACACGCTTTAAACCAGGCTGGTCAAAAATGATAATACATCATACTATTAAAGCTCTGTTTGTTTGATATGAATAATTGATGTGCCAAGTCTGAGCATAAGACAATTAAGCTTCGGCACCTTGTCGTCAAAGCTACTAGCTCTTCACTCATACCTAAGGACTATTCAATCTAGTAGCTGATGTATTTTGCACCAGCGCTAAAGTCCAAAATCAAAGGCCCTGTGTCCATATGCAGCCTTTGTGTTTTGTATTAAATCATCCGCTTCCCTCCCTGTGTGGCCACTCAGGAAAAATCTTCGGGGTGAGTCTCAGAACCAGAAGAAGGTAGGTAAATTTACAATATTCCTTTTGCAATGACATGCCTACAATTTGTCATATCATTCTGATTTGAATATAGTGAGACAAGCCAGATTTCAATGTCATTCTCAGACTGGAGGTAACAGGAGTATGGCCATGCGGTATGGTGCTGTTCCACTCATCACAGATTTGCGCTATTCAATCATATGCAACAGTGACATGGAATCACCTTATATCCACCTTGAAGAACTGAACTTTAGAAAAATACCAAGGACTATACTTATGTTATATTGCATGGTCTGGATGACAATGTTCCGTGCTTGGCCGCAACAAATCTAGCAAAACAAAATGTTGTGGGATAGCCCCTAACCTGTAACCTAGATAAAGGGAACTCCCTACAGGCCATGGACGCGTTGCGTTGAATATTTTATGTATAGTATTACAATATTTATAAAATAAATATTAAATAGTATTATAATAGTTATAAAATAGTTATAAAATGATATTCTAATATCTAATCAAGCTCTTGATCGAGTCTTATAACTTCTAAACCCTCAAATGAGCTCATAGAGAAATATGTTTGGAGGGTCTCCAGCCAGTTATAAAAGCCTGTTTCCAAAAATTACAATAATAAGCAAACATAATGATAATCACACATCATTACATTCCTCTATCGACGACATCGAATGCTGGGAGTTATCTCCACCTAACTCCAAGTTTTTATTAGACACTATTTGGAATAACTTCTAAAATATGATACGAATAGCCTTGAAAAATGGTGGACAGATGTGATAGACCATAGAGATTCCAAATCTGACATCCAACATGCTCTGAACACATTCCTTGTCTATGAATATTCATGACACATCTTATCCGTTGTCTGCAATATGTTGGCAATATGATGAAAACACATCCTTACCTATTTAGGCTATGCTCTATTTCCTTCTCGGCCTTTTGGCTAAGATCAAAGTGTCACTGCCAATGGCCGATTAGTGCCAGTTCAGTTTTGGCAGCTCGCTGCACACTTATGATTAGGAGGTCCTCTATGGCCTCACCTCTAGGACGCATTCTTGTTTTCTAGGATGTATCACATTCTCAGTATGAGGATTAGGGCGTCCCTCTTTAGGGGCAACCCACTCTTCTGTTTCTTAGCAAACAGCAACGACCACTTGTTGATGGAGACCGTTGATTACAAATCCAGGTATTGCTCTTTGTATTGGATCTGGTTTCGATTTAGGTAACCTGCACAGTTGATTCAGAGTCACAGGCCTTGAGACCTAAGGAGCGGTTAAATTCATCCATCACCTTCCCTTTTTGGATCGACAGTAGCTTAAGCTTTAGCTTATAAATGGCTCTTAAAATTCGATCTAAAACTGTGATTAACCACAAGGTTTATAGGTTAAGGGAAGCTGGGTGGATTCGAGTCGTGGGAAGCTTGGTGCGCGACCCACCCTTTTTCTAGTCCCGGGATTCGAGGCGAAACTTTTGGACCCACCCTGTTTTAGTCCCGGGATTCGAGGCGAAACTTTTTCCCCCACCCTTTTTCAAGTCCCGGGATTCGAGGCGAAACTTTCTCCTCCACCCTTTTTCTAGTCCCGGGGTTCGAGGCGAAACTAGTTAATTTAACATAAAAGGCACCATTTGGAGTTAAAGACAAAAAACAATTTTGTACTCACGGTTTTGTCTAGGCGATCGAATGGTGCATTGAAGAGACAATTCCATCTTGAGAGTTTGGAGCTGTCTTGTCTCGTGTTGAACTAACCCCATTAAGTTAGCAGGAAGTCAAAGCTAGATGGCTCTTTCTCTTGAAGACTGTAAGGCTAGCAGATCGAGGTGACGGAAGCTTCCATCTTTTTTTTTCAAGGGTTGTTGATTTATTACCTTTCAGTTTCAACAGCTAGAGCCCATGCTTCGCCAAACGGGTATCTTGACGGTACGAATCTCTCTTCTAAGACATCTAGAAATTAAAAGTGATGTGATTATAAAGAGGTAAAATCTTTCGATACTTTGTATGAATAAGTCAGGCTGTTTTCTTGGTACTTAGGTCTCCGTTGGCAGAAATTTGAGTTCCAAGACGGTAGCTCATAATTTTAAGATTATCTACCGTTGGTTGATTTCCACGCATCAAAATCAAGTTTCGATCAAGTTTGCCTGAATTTTGGTTTGCTCCCCTCCTATGGCCATGCGGCAGGCTACATGTCGGCAGTGAGACCAGCAGTGGGGAAGCAACTCCAAATGCAGCGGAGTGGATCAAACATGGTCGAGGTCATGACTATTAGAGTTTTTGTGGATTGAATCGCTCTGTTTTATGATAAGTACGGAATGTGATGATAGATGAAAATTGCTAATATACGACTGGAAATTTCTTGAAATGTTATCTCACCCGTAGTTCAGAACTAGCTATCTTCATCATCAACCAAACCCCGATTCATATGTTTTCCCAACAAAGAGCAGCAGCACTTGAGTTTTTAGAACAATAATGAAGCCCGAGATAGCTGCAGTAGATGGTGGAGACAGGATACATTGTATGCCATATGTGCGGTGTATCTCCATATCAGATAGTGATGTACTGAACCTGGTTGTCATTGATTTCTGTGGGTTCGGTGGCTTCTGCTGTCTCTGTAACCATTAGAGGTGAGGTAGAAGAATATACAAAGTAAAAATGTTAGCTAGTTTTTAAGATAGCTGTTTCAAAACATGCGCCAAACGGCTAACTTTTCCTCCTCAAATACCTCACTCATCTAGGGTATCAAGGTTCAGTTTACTTCAGTAATAGGAAACTTCATAAACTTTTATCAAACAATCACTTTTACTCAATATACATGGAAACAAACCAGTTCACAGGAAATGGGTTTATAACCGATCTGAACCAGATCCAGTGCTGGAAGTTGTTAGAGCACAAATCTTACCTTGGGTTCGTTGATAAATTGCCTGCTGAGTTCTAACTGTCAGTCACATAATTTGCTTGGCTCTCCTTCCTGAATTTTCTCAGGTCTGTAAGTAAATGTATACAGATCAGATGAAGTGTTGAGCTGTCTTTTCTTGTGTTCAATTAACCTCATTAAAATAGCTTTTGACACTTAGTATTATTGATTCAGGATGTTTTCCTGGTAACTTGGTGTCCGTTGGCAGAAACTTGACAGTTTCAATATGGTAATTCAATCTTTAAAGATAGCAACATCAACGGCAGAATTCAATTTTGGTTTGCCTCCTATTCGGTTTGCTTCTCTTCAACTGGTCAGGCTGCATGCTATTTGCCTACAGCATTGCCAGCAGAGGGGAGCAACTCCAGATGCAGGCGAATGGATCAAACTTAGTCTAGGTGTCGCCTACCAGATTTTTGGTGGATTGAGTTTTTTTTCATGACATTGGAAAGAGCGCACTGTGATGACAACTACATTTACTAAGGACTTCTTGAATTTATTTTCTCACCTGCAAGTATTTCAGAACTAGCTGTAGTAGATAGTGATGCAGTGTACACAGATAGTGTATTTTATATCCTTCCTCCCTTCTGTCTCTGTAACCATTATCAAAGTAACCCTGGAGGCAAAAATATAAGCCACAGTTACGTTTATCTTTTCTAGGCTTATTTTATGTTAGCTAGCAAATAAATTTGGTAAGAGTCTATATAAAATATATAGGGTGAGTAAATGTTAGCTAGCTTTAAAGGTAGCTACTTCAAACTTGCTAGCGAGGTTCAGTTTTTTACAGTTATAGCAAATTTCATAGATTTAATTCCGACAATAACTATTGCGCAATAAACACAGTAAAAAACCTTCTTACATAAAAAAGGTTTATAACAGATCTGAACATGAAATCTGATGTTGACAGAGTACTTATTTTACCTTGGGTTTGATGATGATATTACGTGCAGATATAAAGTGCCTGCCGAGGTCAATCACTTGATGTGCCTATAGTTGGCTCTCCTCTCTGAGATTCCCAGGTCTGTAATACATATGACTCCATAGATTGTCATTGTACATCTGAGCTTGACATAGAGAGATGACTGCTACCGTCCACTTCAACCTTCAAAACATCAACAAGTGTCCGGCATTCATCTCCTGATACAAGTGTATACGAGGTTTATAAGTGGATATATGTTCTAATTCTACTACACCCAGAGTTCATCCATACATTTAAATGAGTTTGGATTTCAAGACCAGGAGAAGAAAACTTGCAATAAATGTATTTGGTTTCAAAGAGAGGTATTATTATTTCTTATCATAATATATTTATCTTTGTTATTCTCCTGCTTGTTACCAGTATGAAAAAGAATACCACAGCGAGACTCAGTTATCATGTCTTACCTTGTTATTCTCCGAGTTTGTGTTTGATATAATTAGACAATTAACAAGTCCTTTCGCTATGTACCAGTAGGAAATATGTACAGCTGTTGCCAGTCATCTAGCTGCTTTCAGCACACCGAAAGCTTGCAGCGCAACATATCTAATATCTGTAAATATTTAATAAAAAAAATTAAAATGATACAGCTGATGGCAAAACTATTATTCCATGGATCAAGTTTGACCCGAATTCATTGCATTCAGAATTTTTCCCCTTTCTAGCAGTTGGGAAGCAATTCCAAAAGCAGGCAAACTGGATCAAACCTGATATACCTAACTATAGAAACATTGGATATTCTGATCTGTGTCATCTCACTATATGTAGGGTTGCGGACAAAATATTTTATATTTGCATGACAGTTTATGTTTATGCCAAGCACAGAAATCTAGGTTCCGTAAAAACTCATCATTCTTGGAAATCTCTTGTAAAATTGATGGAGCTGTGTTTGTAGGTGGCACCATAAGAATTATTCACAAACAGGTGTAAGATGTCTAACTTCAGTCTTACCAGAGTTACAGTCCAGCCATTAGTTGCTGCTCTGTTTAGGTCACACTGTTTAATATAAGTTGAGAGTCGTTCAATCTAGGTCAAGCTAAAGGTACTAACTATCGCGCTGCTGTTGGCATTATATATCTATAATAGAAAGAATCAGTAGAATAATCATTTAACAGCAGAACTAGAAATGGAAACGGCAAACTACAAACAAGTACGGGTGAGTTCATGTCTAAAGGCTCGAACAGCCGGAGGCGGGTGCCCTAACAACTAGTTAACTACAAACTTTTAGGGGTCTAAAATGGTCAAATCAATAATTTGATAACCTGGCCATATGCAGGATGTGCTCCTGTTTAAAACATTGATATCTTACATGCACTGATCAATAAGAGGGTTATATAACACTCCAGAGAACAGATCAAGGAGTGGAGTATTGATATGATATGATGGTATCATCCCCAAGGTGCAGCATAAGTTTAGTTAAAACATCATAAGTTTGACGTCATCTGCCCTTCCAAGTTTACACAGAGTTATGTGGAGGCAGCTAACTGAATCATTCTAAAAAAGAAGTTTCGAACATGTTTATGACAGTCTACAAACAGTTTAGCATATCAGAGAAAATAACAATAATCGTATCTCCTTTGCATTATCAAAAGAATGAATGAGATGTTTGGTTGAACTGCTCTTGTTTTGTTTCTATAAGTTAAGGATTACCACAACAGGCAGCTGTGAATTTAACGTGGAAACAAAACTAGAGCGCTACATTAGTATATAAGAGGCCTGATATATACAGCTGCACTATGATGACTAGAAAAACAAAATACCATAAAAGTGTTAATTTGAGGAAAAATTCATCTACCGATTGTTCACAATCAGTGTTTAGTAAGGCCAGTTTATGAATTCTAACAACGTTTTTATTTTTTTACAACGTTACAATTCATTTGTTGGAGTTGAATTATCCTGAGAACATAACATAATTATAAACCTGGCACAATTGCATCTTTTCAGGTCTTACCCCAAGTTATTGAGAAGAGAACACAACTCTTACCTTGTCATAATTGCAGCTATCTTTGTGCAGGGAGTTTGGGATCCCAAACTCCCTGCTTTGTGTTATCAATAATGAACCTATTTATGACAGACTGGTTCTCTGTGGTAGCAATATGAGGTGGTTATTCAGGCTATCTCTCCTATCTGCTCGATGGCCTTTGAAACTTTGTAGGTACTTGTTTGTTCATAGCTTTTAATATAAGCGTCAGCGTCAGCGTTTTTACAGACTGGATCAACCTTAAACATAGACAAGGGTAATAACAACATTCATCATAATATATCAATGTGTGTTGACCTCATAAACCTATGTTCAGTTCATTGACGCATAAGAAAACAAAATTAGAGAATTTTACATGTTTTATGAGTTTTTGTGCACTTTTCACCGAATTTGTCAGCTGGCTAAACTGATATCATAAACTGGTACCAAAACTAAAACTTGCAGCATAGATTTTCTTTTGCTACGCTTACTAATAAAAAATTGTAGCTGTATATTGCGTCAAGATGTTCTTGTATTTTAAGACATGGACATCTTACCTGCACAGACTAGATTGATATATAAATCTACTGAGGACAGATCGATGAGTCGAGTGATGGTATGATGGTCTCATCAACATGGTGCATCAGTTTAGTTGAAAGATCACAAATCTAGCACCTTCTGTCATGTCCTTTCAAATTTTCCCAGTATATCACATCCCAATATCCCCATGTGGACAACAGATCTAACTGTTCTCAATCATCCTACAAAAGTGTATTAGAACGAGATTGGGATAATCATCAAACAGTTTAACATCTCAGTGCAAATAGCATATCTCATTTCCATTTTCTAAAAATTGAGTGAAGCTGTTTGGTTGGTGTGGTATATTTTGTTTATAAAACTAGAGATTAACACATCAATTTTGTGTGGAACCCAACCTTGAGAATCTAAGCTTCCTCAGTATTCAAGATTGCTTATATATACAGGGGTACTATGTAGACCAGAGAGGTATTGAATGAGGTAAACGTTTCTGTTACATCCTCAAATCAAAATACCTTAAAGGTTCAAATGTCGGGCCAGGCTATCTACCAGCTGTTTATAATCAGCGTTTAGTAAGAGAAGAGAACACAACTCTCACCTTGTCAAACCAGAAGCTCTCTTTGTTATATCGATATTTATATGTCTTAGAGCATGTCAATGACAGACTGGTTCCCTTTGGTAGGACTGTGAGGTGGTTGTTCTTGCTATTTTGCCTAATCTGTGCGATGGCCTTGACACATGGCTTGTAATATAACTCTATGGACTGGATCAACCTAAAAAAATTGAATATCCATCATGAAAATCTGAGGTCATGAACCAATATCCACTCATGATGGGATCTCTCAACATGAAGAGGCAAAAAAGTTGAATAATGGTACACGTTTTATGAGTTTTTCCTACCTAAAAGAAAACTGGCAGCTAACCTTGAACATTGTACATAAATTAGATCAAATTTGATCAAAGTTGTATAGTTTGGTTCACTACTATCCAGTCCTGTGGCAGGCAAATTGGATCACAATTGATCTAGACGTGCATCATCTAGCAGTGTTGTTAGGTATTCCACTGACACTCAAATCAAACTGTAGAGTTAGGAGACATTATGGTCTTTGGAAGGTGTGATGATCAACTCACTGTATTTTGTGCTGCTTCTTCAACCTAGTCTGCGTAGTGATTGATATGCCATATTCCCATGAATAGAACTTCTCGCTTCCTTCTTCTACTGTGTGTGCTGTCACTCATGTGTCACTGGTATAATTCTCTCGCTCTCGCAGCAGTCAATAAGAAGGGCAGATATTGCTGGTAGATTATAACAAACGATTTGAAGAATATCTGAAAATAAAGTGATCAATTAACGCACGCTTTTCATAATAATTGTACCGGTGACAGCCTATGCAAAATGTGGCTAGACATGCAACTTCATTTACGATTTTGGGTGGATAGATTTGACACTAGTGTCAGATGACATTTTCATATGTAATCATCATGAAGAACATCATGTTTTATAATTACCTTAGGGTGTAAGAGCAGCCATATTTTCTTCCGAATGTGCAACGATCACTTACACAACACGGTAACGAAGTATCCTTATTCTCAAATGATTTATTATTAATAAGTGAACTGTACTGAGCTTGTGTCAACTAATTATGATTGATGGATCGTGAGTGCAAAATTCAAGGGTTAAACACATTTGTCATTTGTCAAATTGACACAATAAGCTGTCAATTAGTTATCTATTATTGTCTGTTATTGTTTTCAATAATCTTGAAAGGTTAGGAATTAGAACCAAGGGTTCATCTCAGGTCACCAGACATCGGAACATTACCTTTAACCAAATGATACAAAACTAAACAAAACTCAAGGACTTTAAAGTTATAGATATGAGATCCAGTTCTAGCAGTAGTGTGGTAAAGTATTCTTTAGAGAATTAAGCTTGCACACTGTACTGTGAAGACAGGAAATCACCATTAACCCATACACGACCTGTAAACAAACAAACAAAGTAAATCAAAATTAGTTTAAAACCAACTTTCACTTATAGGGTAAACTGAGACCAAACAGATACATACTTGGGCATTCAGGGCATGGTGACGGGTAGTTTTGGTTTCAAATTGAATTGGTTAGGCGCTTACTACAGGGTGATTGGAATATAGGACTAAGTAGAGTGAGTGATACACCGAATTAGTATTGAAATATAGCTAACCATTATTTCAAAGTCATGAGACATCTGGGCACTGTGACAACCTGACCAGAATTATGCAATTGGAAAACCTAACAGATTGCACCATAGAAATAGGTGCACATGACAACATATCTTTGAATTATTACATGGCAACAAGAAACCTGGGCACATGTAACAACATGGAAAAAAGGTGCACTTGACGCTATAAATTATCTTAAAATAGCAAAAACAAAACCAGGGAAGGTCAAGAAAAGGACAAAATAACGATGTTTTGACAGCTAGATAAATCAAAACTGACAAAACACCCAAATCAAAAGAGATTAATGATGGAATTAAGGCAAAAACCAATAACAAGGTTAACACCTTTAGCCTGTAAATGCAAGCATTGCACAATTACAGGACCGCAAACCAGCACTATAAAAGCCTGATGAACACTTGTAAAAATCAGTCAGCGCCAGGAGGCAGGTTCACGACATATAAGAGTATACATATAATCAGAGAATTATCTGATTCAGTCAGCGCTAAGAGGCGGGTTCACGACGTACAGCATTACACTTTAATCAGATAACTATCTGATTTAGTCAGCCCAAGGAGGCATATTCACAGCGAGGAAAATTGTCTAAAATCATTTAGACACATTCAGCCAGCAGAGCTTTGATATACACAAAGGTACAGATACCGCTATTCTACAAGCGAGGAAAATTGTCTAAAATCATTTGAGAATAAGGATACTTCAATACCGTGTTGTGTAAGTGATCGTTGCACATTCGGAAGAAAATATGGCTGGTCTTATACCCTAAGGTATTTATAAAACATGATGTTCTTTATGATGATTACATAAGAAAATGTCATCTGACACTATTTTCTTGTTGAGTTTTTCAGGCTGATCGCAATGGTAATATTGTACCTTACTCAAAGTTGCACAATAGGCGGCTAATTGCCAAATACGCTGCCGGCAAAAGAGAAAGTTATAAAAAAATGATGATAAAGGTTTCGAAACATCAAAAATCTGAAAGAGTATGTCATAATTAGTGGATGTACAAGTTTACATGGGACTGCTATCATAAATAGCCGAGATGTGGCCAACAACGGTGGCAATACCTCCTTACATCACCTGTGTAGTATATAACTATATAGACAGAATCACCCTAAATCATAGCCAAGGGTAACAAAATCATTCATCCTAATATATCAAGGTGTGTTGAGCTCATAAACCAATTTGTCCACGCCCTTGTCGTATGAGAAAATAAAATTTAAGAATTGAACATAGTTTATGAGATTTGCGCACTTTGTCAGCTGGCTAAACGGACAGCATAAACGGGCACCTTAGATATTATTTTGCTTCGCTTACTAATAGAAAGCCGTAGCTTTACATTAATTTTATCAAGATCTTCTCCTATTTTAAAACATGGATGTCTTACCTGCACATATCAGAGTGTTAAATCAAACTGCAGAGAACAGAACGAGGAGCAATATTATAACCAAGGAACAATAGATTAGGCTAAACATTGCAAATTAAGCGTCTTTTATCGCATCCCTTCAAGTTATCCCTGTATCTCATATGCCGATATTATTATGTGGAGGAGAGCTAACTGTTGCCAATCATCCTAAAAAAGTGTATCAGAACAAAGTTGGGATAATCTGCTAACATTAAGTATCTCATTTTCATTATCTAAAAATCAAGTGAAGCTATTTGGTCGAGATGCTCGATTTCTTATCCAAAATTAAGGATTACTGCAACAAGCAGCTGTGAGTTTAGCATGGAAACCGACCTTGGGAGTCATAGCTAATCAGTATCTTAAGATTTTAGATATACAGTGGCACTATGAAGACCTGAGAAGTAACAAGATAATGAATTATGTGATTCTCTTAATTACATATTCAGAACAAATTACCATACAAGTTTAAAATTTAGAACAAGCAAATTTTATCAATATTGTTCATGATCGATGTTTATTAAGAGAAGAGGCCACAACTCTCACCTTATCATATCAGCAACTTGTAGGTTTTGAGGCGATCCTTGACCCTGTGTATGGAAGGGTGGACCTTCTTGATAGGACTACTTCATCTTATCTACTCGATGGCTTTTGAAACTTCAAAGGTATTGGTCAGTACATGGCTTTTATTGTAACTCAATCATCATTGTTATTGACTGGATCTACCAAAAGACACAGCCAATGGTAAAACTGAGATTCATTCTAAAACATACAGGACTGTTTAGATCCCAAACCAATGTCCACTTATTTTTGGCTATCTTGACACAAGAGAAAATAGAGTTGGAAAATTGTATGTGTTTTATGTTTGGTTGCACACTATTCACCAAACTTCTCATATCTAAAATAAAACTGGGAGCAAAAACTGGGAGCGTAGCAACTTTTTTTGATAAAGCTTTTTCAATGTCAAAATTATAACGAGCAAGCTCTTGCCTACAGCTTGCAAAATCGCTTAAAAATATATAATTGTGGCTGTATATTGGATCAAGTTTATTGAGGGTAGAGGGAAAGCACTTCCCGTTGGGGCAAATTGAATCTCGCTTGATTCAGGCGTTCACCGCCTAGCATCAAGGGAATTGAATTCTTGCAGCGTTATTGGGCATTTACTTATACGACACACCAACAGCAGTGTTAGGAGACATTATGGTCTTTGGAAGGTGATGTGATCAACTCACCTTTTTATAGGGGTTGTGCTCCAAGTGTCACTGATTTTCAGTAGCCGTTTTCACTCTTAATTCAAAAACTCACCTGAAAATAAAAAGGTGTAAACTTAAGCTCCCTACTGATTATCGTTGTACCAGTGATTATTATCACGAGCATGCAAAATACTTCTAGTGATTAAATCTATCCCATCCTGATTGTTCGGTTTAAAACATTAGATCT
This sequence comes from Membranipora membranacea, assembly GCA_914767715.1. Lineage (NCBI taxonomy): Eukaryota > Metazoa > Bryozoa > Gymnolaemata > Cheilostomatida > Membraniporidae > Membranipora > Membranipora membranacea. The sequence goes on from OU612069.1 coordinate 25,452,367, forward strand.
CGAAACCAGCCATTTTAGTCAATTGGGTAAAAAATTGCAGTACAATATTTATAATTCACCCCCCCCCCCCCCATCAAAAGAATATTCCAATGATTCATCATGATAAATGGTTACGTTACTTTTATAACTAGCCAAATTCCAGATCGACTCCTATCTTAAAACTTTGAGACCACAACTCTCACCTTGTCATATCAGCAGCTCTATTTGTGTTCTTGCTGTTAAAGGTTACGATGAAGTTTGAGTAACATACTGGTTCTCTTTGATAAGATTGTGGTGGTTACACTGGCTAGGTTGCCTTATCTGCACGATTGCCTTTGATACTTCGAGTATACTAGTTGTTTCATAGCTTATAACTCTTTCATCATTGTTTGACACTGGATCAACCTAAAACATAGCCAAGGGTAAAAGTATCATTCATCATAAAATGTTGGTCTGCTGAGCTCTTAATTTGGAATCTCTTGACACAAGCGGATATAAAGTTGATGAACTATATCAGTATTCACACAGTTTTTTACCAAATGTGTCAGCTGTCACAAGTGAGCTATCACTCCTAGTGTCACAGAAATAATGCTGATACTGTTGCAGTTATCTCCGAGAAAGTTCAGATATTTTCTTGTTAATTTTAACCATCAATTTAAAAGCTTATCTGAGAATAGAACGGAAAGACTCAAGCTTGCTGTTCATTGCTGTACCTGTACTTATTATTGTTAGCATGCAGAATACTGCTATTGAATAAATCCACACCTCACTATTTGAAATTTTTTCTTTAGTTGTTGTTTAACTATAAACTTTATATATGCCGGATCTGAGTCTATTTTAAAGCATTGATGTATTACCTGCACAGAGTTATATAAAACCAGATCAAACAGATAGAAGAGTTGAGTGCTGATATGACATGCCGAAAATAACACAAATTCAGCGGCTTCTGTCCATCCCTCAAATTGTCACAGTATCTCATTTCCAGATATTCTTATGCAGCTAACCTCACTCAATAAGCCTAGAAAATTGAATTTAAAAGAGGTTACAATGAATACAAGAGATGAATTGAGAGATCAACTTTAGTGATTACTTTTAGCTGCATCCTCAGATCAACATACCATAGCATTTTCAAAATTAGATCAAGCTTATTCATCGATTGTTGATAATCAGCGCTTGGGGCAAGTTAATGAATTTAGATGTCGTCTTGATTATTTAAACATCTGGATCAACTGCAACTATTTATTTTTTACAGTTCAGACCCCCCTCCAAGTTGTTGAGAAGAGAACACAACTCTCACCTTGTCATATCAGCAGCTCTCCTTTTACTATCGATATCAATAGGATTTGAACCGGTCTTTGAAGTTGTGAATGTCAGACTGATTTCTTAGATAGGACCGTCCTTATCTGCTTCATGGCCTTTGAAACTACTTGGTACTTGTTGGTTCTAGCGTGTCTCATATCTCCATCATCATTGTCAAGGACTGGATCAACCTAAAACATAGCCGAGGCTAAAAATTACATTCATATAATTAGAGGGTCTGTTTGCTCATAAACAATTGAGGGTAGAGGGTAGAAAGTTGACTAATTGTACATGTATTATAGTTGTTGTTATAGTTTGTTGCAGACTTTTCTGCGTAGAAATATTATAGTGTTTTTAGGTATTCCACTGACATGACACATGCAGTGTTTAATTAGGCCAGTTTTTGATAATCCAGGTCAACGACAACATATTTTTGCAGGTCAAACTCTGAGTCCAAAAGAACACAAATCTTACCTCGTCTTATCAGCAGATATCTTTATGTTAGCGGTGTTAGTAGGTTTTCAGGTGGTCTTCAAACCTGTGAAGGACAGACGGATCTCTTTGATAGGAATGTGAATTTGTGTTGCCTCTGCAAAGTATTTGTCAGTGTAGTGTTTGATATTGCATTTTCTTTAACCCTTTTCCTCCTTCTATTGTGTGGGGTTTCACTCCATGTGACACTGAATGCTGCTACCGCTCAGGCGCCACTAAGAAGAGCAGATATTTAGATTTTAACCAACAGTTAATCTGAAAATAAAAGCGGGAAACTCAAGCTCACTATTTGTTATTGTATCCAACCCTAACAGAAACATTTCGTTAGGTAAATTGAACATTAGGTTTTAAAGCCACCCTTTTTATTTTGGTCAAGCGTATAGGTAGCTGTTATTTGCAACCGCTCACTGAAGCTAGCGAACATAACAAAGGCTACACGATTTGAAATTTGTGATACAGTTAGAGAAATAAGCATTCAGTCAAGAACTGCAGATTTTACAACTAACCTCGACAAATGAATAGAGAAAGGTGCAGCGTATTAAGATCTCACTCCAATTAGACAGATCAAACTCTTTGTCTCCAGTCCTCCATAATCCGTACAGAGTAAAACCTTATCCATCTTCTCAGTGAAGTCTAAGTGAACTTTAGAAAACGGCGTTTTAGCTGTCCGCACCCTTCAGCTACATTATGAGAACTGGTTACCTCAACAATAGAAGCTGCAGCTTTCCACTGCTTGGTGATAGGAAAGCTAAACAGAGCAGCTATGAATAGTTTACAAGGATTATCTTAGTATTATTTGTAGAAATTAGCATTTCATGTAGCTGTACAAATTGTACACTTTGGCAGTACTTTGATTACAAAAAGCACTCAATAAATATCATCAAGTCTTCATCATTAAAGTGAAATTCTACCAAACTTACACTCTGATGGCAAAACAATTCTAAATCTCAATAAATTACCTGTACAAATTTAACAATATGTGCAGGCTAATTTGTTTATGCTAGTGATAGTAGGATGGCAGGATAGGCTTAGAAAATTTGTATGAGATAATATCAGACTGGGAGAGCTGGGAGACGAAGAAGTAATAAAAATTTGAGCAATCTTATTACTGAAAATAAGTTGTCGCCTACAATGACCAAGTAGTGAACAATTTTGACCGAAGTCAAGGTTGACTAGGTTTCGATTGAACACCAGCCATGTCGCATGGATTTGACGAAATGTCTCCACAAAGTGCTGTAAGGTGGTTATAGCAGTGAGGCCTCAGGGTTATTGTTGTCATAATTGCATTTTGAATCAATTTCTTGGTTGGGAGATAACTTCAGGCTTCCAATGCTCCATACGGCGCAGTATAAAGCTAATGTTGTGCTCTGAAATAAACACAATCATTAAATACTTAATTTGATGCGGCAACAATAATGGTTCGGCGAGCTATTTTTGAACAACATTCCAACAACTTTTCTATCATCACGCAATTAAAATAGATATCATTATTTTCATATATTAACCATGCGCAGCAAAAATTTGCCGTTGTTGAAACCATTTTTGCCTCATTGTGCTAAAAACTGTTTTGTGTATCGGTTAAGCTCTGCTATAAAGCTTGATAATACAGCATACAAATCAGATTTGTCCTCTCTTAGTATGCGTTTCAGTAGCTAAAACACAACAGGTGCCTATCAGGAATCCAATGTGAGAAACTGACACAAAGTTATATACTGATGGATGGATATCTCAACAATAAGCCTTATTCTGTGTTCTACCACAGACCCATGGTTTCATATCAGTAGAATGATATGATAAAGGAGCAACATCACAAAACAGCTCGTTTCTTTGAGGTTGAAATAGATTATCCAATCGCTATGGATCAGTTGAGGTTGGCGTCAGTTTATTTTCAAAGTATTTCGAAACTTCAGGGGCTGTAATTGATAAGCGCATGTGTAAAATATTTTAAATTCAAATATAGGTTTCGTCGTTTAAAAAGCAGAGACCAGAAGGGAACTTGAGATTCTTTTTCCATCTTGTACAGATTCCTGAGAGCTTAAAACAACCCTTTTCCCTGCCCAAACCAAGTTTAAATAAGGGCAAAGAGTAAGAGGGCCCATCGGCAAAGTATACCATACGATCTAACTGAGAAAACGAGCTTCAAAGTCTTCTTTTTAGCACAATCAAAAGCGCCAATAATATGGGGGGGGGGCTTCTTTTCCTCATAATTAGGAAACTTAATTCAACAATCAGTTTTTAACCTAAACCTCTCAAATAAACAATTGTATACTCCTTACTTGTCCCTGCTTTCTGAGACTGCGACAGTGAAAATGTTTCAGCATAAGAATCCTATTTGGGAAGTTATGGGCTCTCAAATTTTTAGAGTGAGAGCCGTCAATCGGCATTAAGAATCAGCCGATATGAGCGTTCAATGTTGCATCAACGACAGGATGTCAATGACACATTCTTTAACTCCATTCCAACATCAATCATAATCAAATTTAGCCTGTATTGATCATATTTTATACCCCAAGAACCAAATAACACTGAAAAGTAAGTTCTCCAGTGGCTACAAAATGTGCATTTGATGGATTATGACATTATTTTTCAAGCTGATATGGTAATGTGTCACTCTGTGTCACTCTGTGTCCGTAAATAAAGATATGAGTAGAAGTGCATCAACATTATAATATGCGATTATATCCGATGATGCAAATACTGCACACACATCTTCTGTCGAAGCCGATATATTGTGCTGGCATTCCATCTCCATCTTTATACAGTAGTAGAGATATACACATGAGGCGGTTTGAGGTGCCATTACACTTTCAGTATGGTATAATAAATATATAAAGGTTCTACAATGAAATATTGTTATTGAATTTTCTGTCTAATCAATTTGATGCTCTCTTATAAAAGATTTTCATGCTTAATACAAGACAAAAGCCATTGGTCAAAAATAGATTGCTTTGATTGAGTATGCAGCTCTTCCATATACAACCTGGGACCTTGGCCTGTATTATTCAATATACAATCTAATCTGAGTATAAGTATGTGCCGTCATCAGTAACAGTATCGTCTGCAGTCATCCTCTTCTCGGACTCTTGATCTGCAGCATATCCTGAGTTTGTTTGTGAGTCAGAGTCCTTGTCGATCTCGGCCTCATAACCTTGAGCTTGCGGAGATGGAGGGTGAAGGTAATTGTCTGCCCCTGTCCGGGTATTAAAGACTGTCGGTGCAGAAGTTGACAACCTGCCAATATCTGAATCATGAGCGATCTCTTCCTCTGATGTACAAACCTGAAGTGTAGAATGTGGTCGGCAAAGCTGCCTCCGTTATTTTCACCACCGGTGTTGTTGTCGCTTTTTATGGTGAGTGGTACTTTATAATGTTGCCTTTTTATTATTTGTAGAGGGGTAGGTGGAGGCAAGTCTACATATATCTCACTGTATATGTGCTCATAGTCACCTGAATCTGGAATATGGATCGTTAATTTATTTAAACTTTGATAAATATTTTCTGACCATCCTGCATTTTAACCCTGATCATGTGATATACTATTGTGTGTATATCTCTGATCGATAGAGAGTGAATTATTTCACATAGAATGAGTACCTTCAATAGGAATTAGGGGTGGCAACCCGTGGCCAATTGCATTAATTAGGAAAGTGTTAGGTACTCATAATAAATTTAATCTAACAATCAGAGATACACATGTTAATAGTGTTGTCTCAATGTCAGTGTGTGTGAACATTTCTTTTACCTGCAGTAAAGTACACAATGGACTCGGTTCTCACAGAAAGTTACAGTGTTTTGAGTGTTTGTATTCCAGTCAGTTCTAAATCATTTTATTCATAACATGAAATTTCAAGACACACCAAAGCGCTGAATTTTGAACAAAATTATGACCCAACTTATACTGCTGAAAATAATGACTTAATAATTACTGAAGATATTGATAGCTAGAGGAAACTGTTGACACTTACCTCTCCTTTCGTCGCTAGATCCAAGCTTTGTCTCCTCTTTATTTGATGATCTATCAAAATAATCAATAACATATCAGAGCAAATTTATAGAAATTCCTGAGGAATTTGACAGTAATGTGCGTGGTTCAAGTATCATAATAATCCTTATCAGTAAAAGTTCTGTAAAATTATAAACAATTAATCATAACTTGCTAGAAACCCTCAGCTACATAAGATTGTATTTGTTTTATCTCCTATGGATGGACACTATATGGTGTCAGCATTTCGGAATGTGTTCATATCCGCAGCCAGCAATACAACAATATCCTCGTCACTTCGCCTGTTGACATCAGGGGTTACATAACTTACAGTGACGGTCTAGCTTTGAGCGTCCTTATGACACACATAGAAGATAGTATCAGTACAATGAGTCCTACTACAGCAGGGAGTATCATGATAGTACTCTGTCGGAGAAATTCACTTGGTTGTCCCTCTGCCTCTGATCCTGCTGCAGGAAAAAAAGAAGTTATTTGTTCCAGAAGAGCCGATGGTAAATCCTATTCATCAATCATAATAACAACCTTATATCAATACACTCAATTGATGGGAAGAGAAAATAACACAATATGAACATCAGTTTGGATATCTGCGGTAGATGTACATATGAGTAATGTTTGGCATTGTCTGAACAGAAGCGGCAATACACTCAATGGAACACAACTGAAGATGTTATTAACATGCCACCAGAACGGAAGCAAAGTATAAATTGATGGCTCTCACACTCATCACACCACCAGCTGATGGTTCCGCTGACTTCATATGACTAAAACAGTCCTATATAGTCCTACAAGCTATTGTAGATGTCAACCTTAAGTTAAGGGGCACATATGCTAACACTCCAGGGTCTGCTCACAATGTGGCTATGTGGAGGCGCTCTCCTCTCTTCGAGACTTACAATCGCTCTATGACTACGCTTTATGTTTGCACGTTGCAAGTCATTGACATGGTGATAGGCTCATAATTGTAAACTGTATAAGTTGATCCCATTTACGTAAAACAATTTTGGCATGTCAATGACAGTGATATTTTTGGTGCTTCCTGTACTTTATTAACACACTTATCATAATTAAGACTTCCCAAAGCGATCTTTGTTCACAACTTTTTTTGCTGGCAGGAGGGTGATGTTTTTCATCCAGCCAAAAGTGGAATCAGTATGAGTCTGCTTGGACAAGTGCAGAAAAATTTATTCTCTTGACCTCTCCATGCATTTCAGGGGTTCTATTATACTGTTTATTAAACCCTCTAAATAAAACTGGTGAAATCGCAGATTGCAAGCATTGCAGAATCACTGCTAGTGTGTTGGATAATAATCAGAAAATAATATGTCTTATCTTAATTGATTGTTGTTACTGCAGATGACTGGGGCATTGATGAGGGAATTTATTGACCACAGACTGTCATTTCGATTCTATAATTATAATGAATAGCCAAATTCCTTATAGAACAGTGTCAATTATTGTCCATTACCTAAGAATAGGTAGTCAACCGATTTGCCTTTTTTACGGCAGAAGAAATATTAGAGAGTATATCAAACTAACTTGCGACATCATTCAGGGAAAAGGAAGCATGTTGATATAAATAACACTGCATGAGAAGCTAGAAAACTCAGTTGCAGTCGTAGCATAGAGGCAACGGTTTAATAGTGTCTGTCAAAATATGTTATGCTCTGCGATAAAATATGGATATCAAGTTTTCTGTCTGGTTAACTGAGCCCTTATTTAGGACTTGGTGTTTAATACACAATCTTATCTGAATACAAGTATGTGTCGTTATCAGTAACATTATCTTCTGCTATTTCTATCTGCCAGGATTTATGATCTGCGGCAGGCTTAGAGTTTGTGTAACATTCTATATGTGAGCGTCCATGTAGCTCTGGATTATGAGAAGTTGGGGTGGAGATGTATCTCCAAGGCTCTGTGGTGTGCACATGAGGACCATCCTGTTCTTGCCTCAGTTGTTCAGGTGATCTCGATACATCAGAGGAATATGCGCTCTGTTCTTCTGATATACAGTCCTGAAGTGTAGAGTTTGGTTGGACAAAGCTGCCTCCATCCATTTCAGTACTAGTTGAGCCTTTGCCGGCAGGGAGTGATACTTCATAACTTCGCGTTTTGATTAACGGCAGAGGAATAGGTGGAGGCAAGTCTTCATATATCTCACTGTATATGTGCTCGTAGTCACCAGAATCTATAATATTGACATTCTTTTCATCTGCTATGAAACAAATTTTAATTTATCTGGCAAGCACAACATAAAAATTGACAGTGTGAACTATGAAAGCAGCTGGTGTAAATTGTTATTTAATTCAGAATACGAAAAATGAACTACTCAAGTACCCTGAATTTTTTCAGTTTACAGAGGACTGGGCAGCAGTTCGAGCATTTAACGATCTCTTTTCTAAATTTTAAGGCAGAATGACAAGTGCAGAGTGACCATATATCATTTTAAAGAGCTCAAAAAGTTATACAAGCTGTTAAGTTCTGAAGGTCCTGACAAATTCTCTGTAATTTTAAGGGTTTTTTCACAAATTGACTTTCGCTTTTAAAGCTGTCCCTCAACCATAGGCTACAAGTCTGAAGTGGAGGCAATAAGCTTAGAATGATATCCAATCTCGAGTGATCTAGTATTATAAGGTATTCCCACGATAGTAGCTCTCTGTTTTTGTTGCGCATGCCCCTTTACCTCTCTCGCTTTCTGCAGGGGATAAAAATCCTGGGAAGGCCCCATCAGGACCCAATAAAATTTTGAATTTTTGGAAGGTTGGTGCACACTAGGTCCCTATATTGCTAATCACAGTATTAGGAGCATTCCAATGAGACAAAAAAAAGTACATCTATCAGTTCTGCTTAAAAAAGCAGATATTGATCATTGATCAGCAGATGGTACTATCATAGACTTATTAATAAACCTATACAGGCCTTTGAAAATTGTTTTACAATCAGCCGCGCCTTGTTATCAAGTCTATGGGTACTATCAATCTGGCAAGACTCTACGCTAGAGGAATCAGTTGGCACTTACCTCTCCTTTCGTTGCTAGATTCAAGCTTTGGTTCCTCTTGATTTGAAGATCTACAGAAAAGAAGAAATGTCGATCAGAGCTTAATTAAAATGTATTTTTTTACAAAACTATTACTGTCTGCCAAAGTTTGGTGGTTGATAATTGTAAATTTTTTATGAGTTACAGCAGGATAACTTTTAGAGGTCTTGAAAATCTTATCAAATGATCCACATACTCATTTTTGCATATCAACTAGCAATGCTGTAAATATATATATCTTTTATCCTTTCTCCTGCATGGCTGGAAATTTGTGTGGAGTCAGCAGACTAAAACAGTCATCCAAGCAACTGTAAATATTTCCTTCACACCTGACAACAACAACAATTACATGACTTACACAGATTGTTTAGCTTTGAGTTTCCTTTGAACACATAAAGCAGCTAGTATCAGTACAATGAGTCCTACTACGGCAGGGATTATAATGATGATAATATTCTGTCGAGGAGACTCAGTCTGCTTTCCCTGTGATCCTGCTGTGAAAGGTAACAGAAAAATGGAATATAATAAAAATTAGCAGCAACTCCGACAATAATGTCAACACCATCAGCAACAAGAGGATATTTTAAACCAAACACAACCATACTAACATTCAACCAAGGGATTCGGTTGTTCACTTACTCGAATTTGACGTTGGAGCAATTGGAGAACTGAAGCCCTCTCTTTCTCCTAAAAATAAATGTGAGAAAAAGTCAAGGCAATAGAACAACAACAATAAAACCACTAATAACGACAAGATATACAACAGCATGATCTAACAATTGGGGCACAAAGCAGGTAAGCCAGGGTTCCTAGGTGGCTACTCCTCTCAGTTTTTTTTAGAGTTACCTCCCATGTGAGAGAAGAGGAGAAAACTCTGTAGAAATAGGAACAAACATGAAGAAGAATCTTGCTAAAAGGTATTCACTTTGTTATAAATCACTCACTGGAGTCTGTGGGTGGCTCACTTGGTGTCTGGAATTTCACCTCTTCTCCTGATGTAAGATAAAACAAATATGATATTTGATATGTATGTGTCACACTTTTCAGATTCTCCTCTTGTAAAAGTTGTTATGCATTTTTACTGTTAGATTTCATAGGTAAATCTATGCATTGCCCAACCAAGTCTTTGCATAAAATGAGTAACTAGAGAAAATATATTGGCACCATTATTATATCATTTTGATTTTCTGAAGCTTTGTTCGCCCTGAAGTCCTTACCGGCTTCAAACAGAGAAACTTTCCATATTCCCTGTTCGCTTCCCACATACACCTCTCCAGATTGTGTGACAGTGAGGGACTGCGCTCCAGGTATAGTGCAACTGTCAGGATTAATCCCGTCAATGATTGTATCACATAAAGTAGTAACAATATTATTTCCTTTGTCAACCAGTCGCAGCCTGCTGTTTCCTTTATCAGCGACCAAAAGAAGGGTGTCATTGAAGAACTCAATTTCTTGAGGGAATCTGAATTTCGCTTCAGACAGTGTGCCATCTTGATAGCCTAATGAATCACGGCTCGTTAAGTAGCCAGTGGTAGAAAGTGCACTGTTCTCATTTATTATACGATGTACCCATCGTATATCACTGGTTACCATGTAAAGAATCCCATTACTTGCAAGCGCCAAACCGACAGGACCATATGCAGCACTAAAGGAATGCCAATACACAGTATTTCGGCTGATGAGATCAAATTCTCTAACTGCAACATTGCCATAATCACTGATGAAGTATCTGTCCCTCTTAGGAGAATTGATGATTTTTGAAGGGTCATTAAATTTTGTGATGAGCCCATTATCGTTACCACTTTCCCCACAAACACCGGCGAGATGAGACGTGTTATACTGAACACCGATGTTTCCTGAAGCGCCGTACTTCAGTACTCCCCTGATGCAGTGATTTCCCTGATCAACGAGAATCCAGAAGGTACTGTTTACTTGTACAAATCCGCTGATGACATTGAACATTGCCGCTGTTCCTTGTCCTTCAACATAGGTATGACTGTTGGGCTGTCCCACGAGAATGGATGATTGTAGTGTATTTGTGTTGAGCTGCTTAAAAGCAGATCGATCTGAGTAGAGAAGGTATCCAGGTCGAAACTTATCTTCTTCAATGTGCCAGACCTCCATTGTGTCGTCATAAAATCTCTCCATCTCGGCCTGAAACGATAGAAAACAATCCTAGACTACCCGTGTCAGATGTAATGTTTTGGATTTAAAGTCAATCAAGAAATCACAGCCCATCATAAACACTGTCAAAACAGGAAGTTATCGATAGCTAGCATTGTTTGGTATTGGCTTTGAACTCATGCATTCATGACCGTAGTAGACAACTTAACGCCAGTTTTCTCACCGGTGTGTACGGATGGAATGGATCAAGGAATGGTCAACAATGCGGTATGATTCATTTTTAACAATGTCTGTGTCAGATGTTTTGTTATTTTGTGCAACCGATATCTAACCCTGAAACCATTGGCCACCATAAGAACCTTCAAAACAGGCGGGAGTCATCTAGAAATAATTACATTATATCTTGTCCCTAATCTTCGATGAACTTTGAAAACACTCCAATCTTTCTTTCTTACCGGTGTGGTGTTGTTTGTGGATAAGGTCTGATCTCCAGATGCCAATATCATTCCTGTTGAAATCTACCGGATACAAAACAGTCGTCTTTAGTCTTAAATTGATATCTTGAGGATGCAGAAACTTATATGAAGTCAACTTGATTTGGTAAAAACTCTTTTATTATACAGCTCTGGTATGCTATTTTTTTATAAGCTCCAATGTACTATAGAAGGGCGTAAACTATCATTGGCGAATGTGATGACCTTCAATGTACCACAAGTAACAGGGCAAAGCGTAACTTATGGATTCAGTTTTGATGATTTCGCCCCCTGTTTTCTTTCAACATTTTCTGCGGATAGTCTTGCAACGAGGCAAAAAGTCTGAGCTTGAAGTATCAACAATTCAATCTTTACTGAAATACATAATTCAAGTCGTAGAGATTTTCCTGGCTTGCAGTAGTTGATTAATAAGGAAGTCTGTTTGACTACATACCAGTAATACAGCTGTGTGTACCATCATATCCATTCCCCTAGCTGTTGATTAAGATTTCATCTCATGACTGCCTACCTCCTTCTTATCTGGTCTCTTTCACTGAACTGCGTGCCACTATTATGTCTACTATTATTATCTAGCAATAAACTTGGCAAGTAGCTTACTAAAAAAACGAGTCATGCCAATGACAGAGCTTTACTTTGTGTTCAAAAAGTTATCAGACTTCACATTAAAAGTAATGACTTGGTGACAAGCATAGGATGCATGACTGCATACATCGCTCATTCTACGTAAGCAACTTGAAAATCTTGGCACCTGAGAGCTAAGTTTTATAACTTCTATTTCTGTAATCAATCTAAGCTTTAGATGTATTCAGTACATTTTACCACATTCACACAAATAGCACCAAAATTAACTTCTAGCAGACTAAATAATGTGCAAACATAGGTTTATTTTAAAAAGTCATCGATCAATTTTACCAGGAGAGACTTTTATGAGGCAACTTGTTTCCATTGTGATTATCATTTAGACACATTACTATCAACGATGCATTGCTACTTCCTCACGGTATTTAAGTTTTTATTCGTCATTTTGCCATGTTATGAATGCCTTTTTTTGTAAAGCGACCCCTCATAGGAACAAACCTTCACAACAAGTGTTGCATCATTTTTGTTTGACCTGTTTTAGATTTCAGCACATTGTGTCCAAGCAGCTAAGAAAAATACTTCCCTCCGTTATCTCAAATACATGTAACAACATAAACCAGTGGCTCACATTGCTGGCAAAATGGTTCAACGTTGATTTAAGTTTGTGGGTAGTTGTCAAAGTTTAACTACAAGATCACTTCGATACTGCTAAGATTCAAATAAAAGTTTAATATTGGTCATCTACATCATCAAATGAAATTTAAAAAGAGAACAAATGAGCTCTTATTTATGCCTCAATTCCGAGTTGTCCTCTCTCCAGCTTGGTACTTTTAACCCAAGCCGCATAGGAGAAACCTGCTGAAAGAGGGTTATATTGAAAACCGCTAACGTTAGGATAAAAATTATTTTTGTTTCAGAGTCTGCACTATTGAAAACCCTGTGAGACAGGGTTTCCAAATCATTGGAGGCTTGAATGTTGATAAATCTTAATTTTAGTGACAAAACTCATGAAATATTCTGCCAAATTGTCCGCAAAACAGGCGGAAAATGCTATAATTGATTATCCAAATACTAAAATTATTTCCCAAACTATGTCCATATCAGTTTTCAATGTTGCAGATTCTAAATAAAAAATAATTTTGATCTTATTATAAGCGGTTTTCAAGATAACCCTCTTTTCAGCACGTTTTCCCTATGCGGCGTGGGTTAAAAATACCAAACTGGAGAGAGGACAACTCCAAATTGAGGCCTAAATCAGAGCTCAGAAAACTGTCTATTGTTTTGAATAGATTTAAATGGCAGTTCCTAATATAAGATTTGAGTCAAAAGATTTATAAACCTACCCCTCTATATTAGTCAATGGGAATCGATAATTTGGCTCACAATCAATCAGTAAATTAAAATAGACCCTTCACGATCAGGTCATAATGTGTTATTATGGTTACTTAAAAACACACTAATCACTAACGCATTCACCGAAGTACACTCTCCTATGTGGGACAAAGTTCTTTTATGTAACTGTTTTGGCTGTGTACATACAGGGTGTACATACAGGCAGTTTTACCTTATTGTACATACAGGCAGTTTTACCTTATTGCAGTCATTCTGCCAGATGCTGTCAACAGCTGCTCTATACTACTCTTCACCGCCCCTAAATGGCATGACTCATCATTACAAAAATCTACATTTATGGTTAAATCTATATATAACATAGGCACATGATGTCCCCTAGCTGCTAACACTAAAATAAAAGAGAATGTGTCTGTTACCAGCTGGCTGGAATAATTATATTTCTATGGTATATGCGATATCAAATTTACAAAGTCAAACAATTTCTGTGATTATTAATATTGATGTTGATGATGAATTTCTCAAATACATAAATAAAGACAGTTAGGAATTACTCGAGCAATCAATTATTTCTGGCTGTCTTACCAGAGGGCAGGTTCTAGTTGGTAAGATGTGAGAGTGCGTGTAACATTAGAGCTGGAATCCCTGTCCTCTCAATGTATCATAAAATAAAGGAAGTTCTACCACAAAGCAAAAATGTAAAAAGAAATCAGCAGATTGGTTGATATTGTAGCTTAGATAATAAACAAAACATGTGCAACAACTCACATTCTTGACGATACACATCCACATATGGTTTGACTCGACTCGAGAAATTATAGCCTCTTCAACCTCAGGTCGATATCAGTTTATCATCGAATTCATACCATTTTAGTTGTGCCTTGTCCACATCGATAAGGTTCCAGCTGTACAGTCTCATGTGACGAGGGTTAAAGTCTGCACTGAGCACGATCTCATTAGACTCTGTTTCCATGACGATAGCTGCCGAAGATCTGCGGCGCTTCCCAGTAGATTGCGAATCTGTGTAAAAGGAAAAGTTTTTGTACAGTGAGTAAAAACTTTTCCCAGGTCTGTCACAGTCCGAAGACTCAGAAATAGAGGGCCAGTTGTCAGTAGACATTCAAACCCAAGACCTCCGAAACTTGTATGATGTAGAGCTGACGCTCTAACCATCTACACTAGCTCCTTCTCCTACAGTGATGTATTTATATATATCGAGTTTTCAAACACTCAGAACAGGTGTTACACTGATGAGAGTGATCAGCAAGCAAAATATTGGAATGCGAGCAGGTTAGTCTGGGACATTTCTTTTATTTGTACAATTGTTGACAATCTGATTAGCTGCCGTTAAAACTGTCTGTCTGATTTAACTGAACAGCAGCAAAACACAATGTCCATAAGGTATTGTAAAAAACACACTATATAAACAAATTTTTGTTTTTCGAATTGCCTGCTCTTTGATATTGCAGGGATAGCCAAAGTTCAGGGAGGGAGGGAGGGAGGGAGGGAGGGAGGGAGGGAGGGAGGGAGGGAGGGAGGGAGGGAGGGAGGGAGGGAGGGAGGGAGGGAGGGAGGGAGGGAGGGAGGGAGGGAGGGAGGGAGGGAGGGAGGGAGGGAGGGAGGGAGGGAGGGAGAGAGAAAGTTAGAGTACCTGACTTATCGTGAGCAGTCCATATCCTGTTTATGACCACTTCTTGTACAGATTTCCCGCCTATCCAGTTATCGATACCGTACAAAGATCCCTCAAACTACAAAATATGAATAACTCCTATTTAGCTTGGGATGAGATTTCGCATTTCTTCATAATTTGATGGCTGAATTGATTACAAACCAACTGTTGTGTTTATGTGTGAACATTTTTCATCCCATGCAAATTTAATTTAGAGGCCAAATATTAGTGTCTGCTTATTAGCAAACAGAACATTCTCTATATCAACTCCGCCGTCATCATGAACTAAAAAACTTACCATAAAACAATTCATAAATTCTTCCTGTTTAGCTCTGATGCTGACGTCGAATTCTTTGTGGAGGGTGACAGGGTTAATCTTGTTGAGTACCATATAACCTTGTGACTCTTTGTTTGTATAGATGACCCAGATACCAGAGGAATCTGATAAGATATCCACATCATTAAAGACTCCTGATGAGTAGGCGTGACTGCTATGGATTTCCTGACCTGTAAAATTACCGAAAAAAATTTTTTTATTCAAGCCCAAACTGGTCTGCTAAAGCCAGTCACTTGGTCCATAAAGAATGCTGCCCTTTTAATCTGTGCATTTGAAATTGAATACAACACAGAACACTACCGTCAGAAATTAAAATTTCACCTCATCTTATCAAATATTATTTATAACTCAGGTCTTAATTCTAGAGTAAGTTACATTAGGGCTTTTGGAAAAGAGTAACATAAGTGACTGTCCGTGTGGTAGCACATATTGAATATATATTAGTAGCAAAAGGAGCTACTACCTTTGAAGCACAAAAATAAATAAAACCCAAAGAAAAACCAAAGCTTCCCATGTTAAATTTTTTTCTAAGCTGCTTGTTAGGCTGCAGTGATTTGGGTTTATAGGTTCACCGGAAGAAAAAAAATCAGGGGGTCTTATTAATGATAAATAATATTATTTCCCTAGGTTGCAAAGACTGCGCCAGATTGCTCTCTGTTTGTAGGCAAGTTGGAACCTGTGGGATAACAGAACTCTAGTAGTCAATGGACTGCAGTACAAACCCACAACCTTGGACATGAATGGCCAGCGCTCTAATCAGCAGAGCTGACTCCTAGTGTGCAGAGTATGCATGATTTGAGGCCAGAATTAATTTGAAGAAATGATACATTATTCTCAAATTCTCTTGCAAAATATATTTCTAACGCAACCTCTCAATCATACATTTTAGTCATGGGCAGTTTCCTAGCGATTTACATTGGTGACATAATTTGATACATTTAACACATTGTGGACGTTGACAGAAGCAGTATCCATGGCACCAAACTGTCTTATGAAATGACTTGAGCTAAAGCTGTACCTGATAGTCTTGTGCAGTTCCATTGATGAGTCAGCAAGTCAAACTTGTATATTTTATTAGACTTAAATCCATGACAGTAGAAGCTTCCGTTGTAAACAGCGTGTCCTGTACCCCCACACTCATAGTCCAGTTTGTAGGCCGTGAACACATCCCCCTCAACAAATGTCAGAACATTACTAAACTCCGCAAGATTTGTCAACTTCCTGTTAAACACAAAGAACATGTGACCAAAGAGGTCAGCCAAACATATTTTCAAAGTGCGCATATCTCAAACTTTATGGCAGCATATGGCATAGTTTGGATGTCTATGAAACACGTGTTACATGCGATGACTATATTTTACCAAAGTGTCCTGCTCTTTCTCTAAATGTTAGTTGTTCCCTCATGAGAGTTAGACTGACAACCCCTTATACCTTTACTTGATCGATTCTGCTCACGTTAATGGATCGATATAAAAATCTTTCTCAGCTTTTAAGAGCCCTTCATGAATGGAAATATTTATATTTAATCTGTAGTAGTTGTGTGAACAATCTGTTAGTGCTGAGTGTGCCCATACAAAAAAAAGAGAACTTTTCACTCATGACAGCATTTCTATCTATAAAATCACTTAATCACTGTGAATCCATCATTACAGAAACTGACAGCGAGACTCATTTTTCTAAAGTTTTGATCAGGGTATAAAAACACATACCTGAATCCCTGGAGCATCCAGACTTTAGAAGATTTCAGATAACCGTCCTGCATCCATGAGCCAATAATCTTCTGTCGATATCCGCTGATTTCTCTCACAACAAATCTCTCTCTCACTCTCCCTATATATCTGATAGGCTTTTCATACAGCGCTGTGGTAAAAAGACATCTATTGACTATGTTGTTTATCTCAAGATTCGAATGAATCATCCATGATAACGAACAATTACATTTGAGTAAAGTGTCCACAGAAAAAGTTTGCCATTTCACACATGTTTAAATCAACCATAAATAAAGCTAGCTAATTTTTACCCATCATCTTTATCTCATATTAACTCCTGACCCAGCTGGCAAATTAAAGTGCTAGCTAAAATTAAGTCAACCCAAAACTTACTGAATAAAACCTTACCTAAATTTACTCTTTTAGGGTAGAAAGACTATTCTGTTTTAGGTATCATCATGATAATCATAACAGAAATTTGCATCTGGCACGTATCGCATAGAGATTGATAAAATCTTGGAAATCAGAATTACTAAACTCAGCTTGTCAGAGCACTGGTAAAAGTTAAGAAGTTTGTGATCCATACCTGAGATGGAGGCGTTAGAGTGATTCATCGTTGTTGTACTCTTGTCCGACAAATCGTTACTCTGTATTGTTATGTTAGTTTGCTCACTCTTACAATCAGCTCCACAAGTTGGTTCCTGTATTTTTGTCCCTGTATCAGGACGATTACCAGCACTTCTAGTGAGAATCTCACTCGCTTTGAGAACCTTCTCATACAAGCTTTGATTAATGTTGTTTACGGCAGTGTACCTGGATTTATATTTTGACAAATATTAAGACTTGAGTTATAAAAAAGGTGTTGTGCAAGAGAACTCCTATGTTATAAAAATAATTACGTACGGTAATGATTCTGCATGATGTTTACTGAAAAGTCGTAATACTAACAATTCACCATCACAGCTCATAGGTCTTCACCTATAAACCATGAGCTCGCATCTCAGCTTGGTCTTTATTTTTTTTTTTTTTTTTATTTTTAAATTTGTGTAAATTTGAAGATGTTTATTGATATATTCCTCTGAAACATCTTGCTCTTTTAGCTTACTCAGCATCATCAGAACTGACATTATTCCTAGTCAACAAATTTCACCCAATGTTCGCCTGTTTAGACCGCGGATGAGTATTCTAGTACGCCGCTTTAAAATACAGAGAGATATAAAGATACCCGATAGGTCAGATTAACAACGGACTCTGCGCTAGATAACTCACTTCTCCTCTATCCTCTGTTCCAGAGCTGGTATTATAGCGTTAATAATATCAGTGAAATCATCTACAGTGGCTCTCTTTACATCCATCACTACGGCTTCTACCTCCTCAAGGTGATGATCCATCGTGTCCACACGTAATCCTAATCCTACCAGTGAGTCATTCATCGCGATTACATCATTCACTACCAATTTTGTCTCACCCTGTTAAAATAAAAAGCAGAACAAAATTCTATATTGAGGATGAATATTTTGCCTGCCCTTTTGAATGATGGGTTTTACACATGATTCATTGAAACATTCACTGTTCTTCATCAAGGCAAAAACTTTGAAAGAGCAAGGTCATGAGAGTAAGTAACCAGAGCACTATTTTTTCCATTGAGAGTTTTCCAAATATTCCCAACTAAAATTTGGCAGTGGAACTAACCCAATGCTGTGGCTGTTTGCTCCCTCTATACATAGAGAAAATATGTGACAGATTTTTTTGATGCCAATACTCTCTGAAAAGTATTAAAATGCGGGAAAAAAGATATGTATGACATACCAGCAATGAACAATATTAGACTAAAATCAGTTTTCAACGACTGCGATAAGATTGTATTTCAAATCAATGTTGGGCGTTTCATAGCCTACCCTGTAATAGTTATCGTAAGGTAGGTATAGATCAGAGGTTTTCCCTAAGGTAGTCCTCATCGGATTCTCATCACTGTGTAACAGTCTGAGATGCTCTGATATGTACTTCTTTAGATGAGTGGAGTCCATTCTGAGTTCCTCCAGATCTTTAGTCATCTTCAGCTGTATTCCTCTCATGATATCCATCTCATTTCTCTGCTGGATCACAACCTGCGGGCGGCAAAATGTGATTTAGTCTAGGTGCTCAGACGGCTGAAAATGTGAGTTTGTGGCATCACGTTTCAGAAAGGAATTTTTGTAATGTAATTCAAGAAACTCGCACTTGCAGCTACTGAGCACTAAGACTGAGTGCGGCTAGGTGTCATCAAGTTTAATCATATTATTTAATTTTTTTATTTTCGCTAAGAATGTGCTGAGAAGTTAAGTTGGTCTTGCTGGATAAAAAAAACCAGCCCAGGAGAGAATGGTATCATCCTGATTATTCATTTCAACATTGTAAGGTTCTTTGGCAATAAAACCTCTACGTTCAAATTTTTACTGAAGAGAATTAGGTGCCGTAAACAACGCCTAAGGTGAGTGAGTTAGTCTGAGCCCCTCAGACTCTTGACATGCCCGACGACCGGGAGAGGGAGGGAATATATCCTCACGTATGAAAAATCACAGCTGCCTCAGTTTCCATATCAACCTCATGTGGACACAATTCTATGTATTTATCAGAATCATGACATTTTAGCGATATCTCCAAACTCTGATTGAATTGAAAAAGTATATTTTTAATTCCCCCCTTCTTCACTATGACACGAATGTTTTACTGACCTGAATGAGCATATCCAGTAGGACCTTGACAGGTTCACTCTGTTTGAGTAGAGACATATACTGCTTCCTGTACTCCTCGTTGATAAGCTTGTTTGTGTACACCGGAGACGCCGGTCTAGTCACCAGTGGATGAGGAAATGACATCACAGCTCCAAAAAAGACCAGGGCGGCTAGTGATTTGATCCGAATGCTGTGAGAGATTTGTAGGGGATCCATATTTCTCTGACACTCTTGAGATCTAATATACATTCGGATAAATAAGTTTTTTTCCTTAGTTTTCTATAAATATGATAACACAGTAGTTGCAAAAAACACAGTTAGTTTGATGAAAAGAGCAAGTTGAGTGGCTTCCCATAATGCACTTTTGTGAGGGTTCTCTGTTATATTCGGTAATTTATGGAAATATAAGATCTAGTCTCACTAAAAATTTCAGGCTGCAGAGCGGGAGAAGTTTGATTGTTTGACAAATCTGTAAAAGAAAGATGATTTAGATTTGTCACAGTTTTAAACTTTTGGAATTTGCTAATTGAGCAAGGTCAATCGAGTATCAATAGGTAGCATGGCTAAATATAAACACAAACATATTATTTTGCCAAAGTAACTGGGTCGGGGTTTATGCATGGATTTGATTACACCTGCAAGGAAAGGTTGAATATCTCAGAAAAATATACTGGTTATTGCAATATACTTACATGTCTATCATCTATTCTTCTAAACGTCTCAGAGACGTGGTTTAATACTCAGGCAGCTGACTGTTTTATGGGAAGAATAAAATATTTTGAGATGACCACTGCAGGCAACAAACACTAATAATCAATGCATAAAACTAACATTATAAATATCATCAAGCTTAGAATGACAAGGCCAATAATTGTTATCCCAGGTTTAACTAAGTTTTATTGATTGTACTAAGAGCAATAACAGTTGCTGATTGGCTTAGGAAGCATGTCCTTAAAATAATTGCTGTGGGAATAATGACTGAGACGTGGAGTCGCTCGTGGCTAATTTTACCAGTTAGAGATTGAAATTGATGAGGCTGAGTAGCTCAATTTTTGTTTGTATTTTGTGCTGCAGTGAATGTTTCCTGGGATGGGAATGTTATCTGATATTAAATAGTGCATGCTGCCTGAGATTTTGCAGAGATTTGTAAACATATCAATAATAATTTGAATAATACCTTTGTCAATACAACGTATGTATACTTCACACAAGACATATTAATTTCAGCTTTCATACCATTGCGCTGATGGATACTGCAGCCATAATGATTTTACAATGTATCATTGAAATTATCCTGATACAAGTCCACACCATGATAGGATAGATAGATAGAATAGATTAAAACTATGCTATGGTGGAATAGCTGTACCCAGTTGTTTTGCAAAATGCGCTTATCAAGATTTTGGAATAGGTTGAGAAAAAAAGGTTTCATGAGGTTGTTATTAGAAAAAAACTTACGAACCTTGCACCGGCCTGTTTTGTGCTTTTCATGTAATGGATTGACAAAAGGCCACAACTTGTATTGATTTATTTCTAAGTTGATATCTTGCTTCATAGTAGACATCGCTTAGCCTAGGATAATTATGAATATCCCTTAGAATATAAATATATTTTCAAGCCGTTTGAGTTATAAAATATAGGTCAGGTCATTTAACCCATTTTGATGTTCAAAACACAGCTATCACCTACGCAATCTTGTCATTCATAGCACCTTGATTGACACATACAGCTTTTGTCTAGCATGTTGTGTTTGGTTTACTGAACTGGTAGAACAGTTCATTACATGTTAATTTCACTTAATTGTCAACATTCTAGGACAGCAAACCCTAGGCTAACAACTACATAATTGAATGTTTCAAAATAAAGAAATTGCCGTTGGTTGCGAGGGTAGTATAATAATTTACTTCAACTTTTACCAAACTATTGACATCACTTTATTGAGCAGTATTTTAATTTAAATAAGCATTGGGAGGGTTTGGAAGGACAATATAACCAAGATAAGACCATGTTCAGTGTGGAAAATTTTTAAATAAAATTAACGTGATGTTCCCTGCATTGCTTCTCGACCAAAACAACATATATTATGAAGATAGCGCTAATTGTTTTGTGTAAAACAGGGGTAGCAGGGATTTCCCTTAGCTTTCAAATGAAATATCCTATTCAATTATGTCACAAGGTTAACACCCTATATCATCTAAAACTGTTTTCCCAAATCGTAATCAGTCATATTGTACCAAGCCATCATTAGCTGTACATCTTTCAATTAAATTTCTGATTAGGTTTATAAAGTGGCATTCACAACGCATGTTAATTGGCTTGATTACAGCTGAGAGCGTCAACATATTAGAGACAATCACGGAATCATCGGTTGGTAAACGCATGAAGGTTTGCTGAAGGCCAATAATATATGGCATTGTGGGCCTGCAAATGCCAAATTGATATTCTATACTTGCAACTGCGCTGCATCTGAGATTTGTCCCCATATGTTTCCCTTGGTGACCATACAGGTATGGAAGTAGATGGAGGGCACTAAGGCTGCATGTAGCCCAAAAGCCCTTGACCCTGGCTTATAGATTGATTGTGTCCTACTATTTCCTCGAGAGTCTGTGCTAAATTGAACAGACATTGGACAAGGGCAGCCGAATTGACACCAATGTCTTGTGAGAAAATTTTTCTTGAAGCACTCTTTTTATTTGTTTTTATTTGACTACCAAAGTGACATAATCACTTGAATAAGGTGTCCAATACTGCTTGCAAAAACCTGACGCTTGGTTTATTAGTTCCCACAAATATCATTATTTGATGCTAATGGTTGATCATGTCAATTAATTCAATTACTTAACCAAAATGTTGTAAACATGCAATATACAAGTACTTTCCACATTCGATCTCATTTTATTTGGATAAAAGTTTTTTTCGGCACTGTAAAGACAACAATATGATAGGAAATGATTAAGTTGCCAATGAAGCGTATTGCTTAAAAATCAGCCATGTTAAAAGTGTGCATCTCTGCCATGATGTAAATGAAACTCAGATTCAAAGTAAGTATTCACAATATCAGAAGTTATGCACTCATACCAAGAGAGAGGACAATTACCAAAGTATTAATCATGCGTTTTAATCGCGCAGGTCTTGGGCAAATTCCAGGAACTAAATATCAAATTCATAAAGCTTTCGACAACATGAACTATCTATATTTTTCCCTTACTGGAACTCATTGTCTTACGCTGGAAAAACCACTGTAATATAAAAAATTCCAAAACAACAATCCTAGCTAGCATTTGACAAAAATTGTGATCCTGGATAATATATAACTTGCTTTGTGTAATGGTACACTTTATCCTGTTTACCTGTACACCATTACATGCTGTAGACCCTGCTGCCTCAGCTCTGATCGCCTGACAATCTCTGTCAGCAGCCATCGTGATCCTCATGGTTAAACAAAGGGACATTCTCATACTGACTGCACTCTAATTTAGAGAAGGTCGGATGGTCCAAGTTACAAACTTACTTTATTATTATAACTTATTTACGAACCTAAATAGAGCAAAGCTGAGTCATCAAAGTGATATCAGCACCTTCTTAGCAGCTTTGGCTTTTTGACTGCTTATTTTTTATATTTGTGCTTATCTAAAAAGCTGTCCGTCAGGGATTTGAACCCAGTAACAGTTTGTATAGTATGATTTGCTGTTTTCTGAAAACCTTAATATAGAATATTATAAAATGGGACATGACCTCGACCCTTATGAAAAAAAAAATGTCTATTTAATTGGTCATTTATCTCTTTTCGTATTGTTTGGTGTATAACCTCGTGTTTCCTGATGTTCCTCGCGTTCACTGTTTAATGATGATCTGGGATGGCGCCGATCTGAGACATGACAAAGTCGGAATACATAACTCGTGTTGTGCGTGTGGAATAGGCGTCTATGATTAAACGGTGTCATACTGCCAAGTTTCTCATTGAAATTAATAATACTCTTGTTCTCTACTACACACAAAATGTCTGATTTGATCGCCCACTCGTTATAGAATTACTTCATGATAGGGCGTATAGTCTTATTTCCATTGTATTCTGGGGTTTTTTTTAAGCGTAATAAAAGGTCAGCTATGGTCGATTGTACTGAAAATGATGTTTGTCTGGATAAGATGCAGGCCAAGAAATATTGTCATGATATGCCAGGTTGTTCACATTGGGCAACGGAAAATGATAGTATGCCATGTTCATCCACTCATCACTCGGCTAGTAGTCTACTAGTCGACACAGCTCATTGTGATACAACTAACCAGAACTCACCGACAAAAATGTCAACAATTGAAGCCATTCAAAGACAACTATTGTCTGCACTTGAAAGAATTGATAACTTGGAACGAAAATGTAATAAATAATTACTAACGAGAACTCCAGCTTGAAGAAAGAGGTTGATCAATTCGAAACACAGCAATCTAATATTCCCAAGGTGTCTCAATCAGTAACTGCTAACAAGGTGACATTTGCTCAGTTAGCACAAGCAATGAAAAACCAAAACTCTGATAAACCGATTCAAAAGCATGAGAGACATAAGCGTACCATCACATTCAAACCACAAAAGAATTTATTAGTAACTGTTGAAAGAGAGGGTGATATTGTCAAGAATGATGACGACATCAGAAATGTAGCGGACTCGACAGCGACATTACTATTGAGAGAATTAGTAGTAATAACTGCTTCAAAAAATTCTGTGTGCAATTCAGCGAAGAAAATGGTAGATACTGCTATCACCAAATGGTCACCAAACATATTTGGACAATCTTCGGTTAGAAAACCTATCCGTCAGTCCCTGGCCATATCGGTCGGAGTTATCAAAGGTCTTCCTTTTTTCGTTGATGAGGCTGACATTGTGAGGGACCTCAAACAGGAAGGATTTGGTGAAACTACGGTGTCAAGAATAACTAAGTTTAAAAATCCTACAAGATCTGTCAGGGCATACTTTAAATCTCCCGAACTTCTACAAAAAGCCATGAAAGATAGAGTGCGCTCTAATAACCTTACTTTCGTGGTCGAAGAGTACAACATGCCATCTGTCATTAGATGCTACAACTGCCATGGATACAAGCACAAAGCATCATCTTGCCCCAATCAAAAGGCCTGTTTCAACAGTGGTGGTGCGTACCATGGTGATCAATGTTTTGAGGTCCCTAATTGTGTCAACTGTAAGGGAGATCATCGATCGTCATCCATAACTTGCCCAGCATATCTGAAATTATCTCATGCAATGCTCTCTAAATCTGTTCTTGCAACTGAGTCTTCACCCTCAAGTTCCGATTGACTAGAGAATTTCAACACAAACAACAATGTGTCCGAAAACTGCAATCTTCCTGCAATATACATCCATAATATCAGATCACTAAATCTAGAGAAGTATAATGAGCTAAAAGTTCTGGCCAAGCGCTATGATCTGATCTTATATTTCTGACTGAATCTTGGCTTACTTCAGATAGGGAGCGGAGCGGCTTTATAATACTGATGGATTCAAATTAAATACATGCCAACAAACGCACAGGTGGCGGTGTAGCTGTTTATGCCAGGGATACACTTTCAGTGCAGAGGCTATGCAAATATTCTGACCGATCTGTATCTGCCTACTAGTTTATGATGCACCAAGCAAACATGCCGTTTGCTTTATTTGCCAAATTGTCAAAGGATGGGACAGTGGACCACATTATATCCACTGTTCCCAAACTAGTTCATAAGCACTCATCAGCAAAATTATTCATCTGTGGAGATTTTAACGACCTGGATACTGAGTCAATAACCAACATTATCCCAGTTCAACAGAATGTGGTGAAATTCCCTACTCGATATAACAGTTGTTTAGATCTCATATTCACAGATATTGCTGAGTACATTGAATCAGGTTGTGTGTCTTTGCCACGAATTTCGATTAACGATCACTGTGCCATTTCTGTGCCGTCTGTAAATAGAAAGAGAGATCCGAATTACAGTACCATAAGAAAACGCAACATCACTCCTGCCTCGAAAGTAGCCGTAACAAGAGAGTTGTCCTCCCTCTCATGGTCAAATCTATTTAATGCAAATACAGCTGATGAGAAGTTTGATATCCTTCACAACACTATCAATAGGATACTAGAGAAACATTTTCCAGTTAGGAGTGTGCGCGTTCCTTCTGGGAAACCGGTATTAACATCACCACTAATCCGCAAGCTTCAGCTTGCTAATCAGAGAGCTCATAAGAAAAACAACACAACCTGGAAATTCTTGGCCAAAATGTTGTCATCACAACTTACACAACAACTGGCTAAGCAGACATCAGATAATGTGAATGAGCCTGTTCAAGGTAGCAAAAGCTGGTGGAAAAACCTCAAACAGCTCACTGGAGACTGGCACAATGCTCGTCCTGCACCGTTCATATCGATTAATGGTAACTGGCTGTCCCACTCTCAGTTTGTAGAACAGTTGAGCACCTACTACCTCGATGGACATCATAGCTATATGTACCCATATACCCTCCTTTACCTGATGCTTGTGTTTCTGTATCTGTTAATGAAATGGAAGTCTTCAAACATCTTAGAGGTATAAACACTCACAAGTCTACTAATAGAGAAGATTATCCTAGCTGGGTCACCAAAAACAACGCACATCTGTTTGTGACTTCCAATAACTAATATCATCAACAAAGTTCTTGAAAGTGGTCATTTCCCCACGCTTTGGAAAAGAGCAGAAGTTACTCCATTGAATAAAGTGAAGACACCTTCTACCTTCAAGGTCAGACCTATCTCGTTGCTCTTCCATGTAGGAAAAGTTACGTAGAATATCATATCTGAGCTGATCAAGGCGGAACTCCCCAGTTTTGATGATCAGTATGCATATACTAAGGGAATGAGCACTACTGACGCCTAGTGAAATTTGCAATGGAAATGGCATATAGTCTTGATGATAAACAGAATGTTGCTGTTCAGGTTCCACATATTGATATTCAAAAACTTCTAACCTTAAATACCAGTCCTAGTCTCGTCAGACTGATGATGAGTTTCTTCAATGATAGATGGCAGAGAGTGAGGTACTCGGATGTATATTCATCATTTATGAGTGTTGCAAAATCGTAGTTCCACAGGGTGCTATTATTGGACCGCTCTTGTAGAACATTCTTGTGCATGATCTGCTGCCCGAAATACCTTGCATCAAGTACGCAGATGACACTACAGTTTATAATGTGGTAGAAAGCTCAAAAGTGCGCATAGAAAACTCTACATCTCATGAAGCATCTCTCGTATTTCATGATAACCCTTTACAGTCTGCAGCTGATTATGCGGCAAGCTGGTGTGAAGAAAATTCAATGCTGTTAACCGGCACTAAGTCACAATCACTGACTCTAACTCTTCAAAAGAACATCATCTGTAATCCTATCAAGATAATTGACATGCCCGTCTCACAAAGATCATCAGTCAAACTTATAGGGGTTTGCTTTGACAATCATATGAGATTCAGTGCTCACGTTGACTCTATAATAAGTAAGTTAAGGCCAGCTGTGCATGCCATTATTCGGCTCAGGAAAGTTGGGGTCTCCACGTCTAGTCTAGTCACATTTTATAGATCGAGAATACTCTCAGTGATCTCGTACGCTGCACCAAGTTGGTTCCCATACTTGTCGAAAGGGGACAAGGAGATTCTTGAAAGACCTCTGAGGTTATGCCTCAGGGTTATTTTGCCATGGTTAGAACATTATGATGAGCGTCTTGCAGCATTAAATTTAACAGAACTAAGTGTTTATCTGGACATATGCTGCCTAAAGTATGTCAATAATGTTGGAAAAAACACCAGCCATCCACATCACTATCATCTACATCACCTAGCAACAAATGACAGGCGCCATCATAAAACCACGACCATCCCTAAATCCAACACAGCTCTTTGCAGAATTTCTTTTATAAATACGCATAAATAAGTTAATGCCTTCTTATTGCTTCTTTTATTCTTTGTTGTTTTCACATGGTCTTATTTGCTTCATGCATTGATCGGTGGTTAATAAAGTTCATAAGATAATATAAGTCTACAAAAGCTGCTCATGGTTTAGCTTACTTTTGTGAATTTTTCATTGATAAAGCTTTATTCTTACTGATTGATGCTAGGAATTATAGTCTTTGTGATATATAAGAGCCATTTGTACTATCCCCACAATAAGATTCGTGTACTGTAGGTAGTTCATACAATAAATTGCAGCTGTGTGGGACAACAACTCCTTAACACTAACCTACAGCTCTCACTCCCAACAATCATGTCACAGGGGCAGCGGCCATTTGTTGTTCGTATCGCAGGTGAGCTCTAGAGCTATACTTGTCTCTAACGGATCATCAATAAACAGCTAATGGGTACAATTACACCCCTCAGCTGCTGCATTATATATTTTTATCTTCTAAATCAGGCATGGTCAAACAGTAAGTATTACTTAATAAGACATGGTCAAGCAGTAAGTACAACTTAATAAGACATGGAAGAAAGTGAACAGCTGCTCCAAGTTTCATCTAATATAATAAAGATAACACACAATTATTATGACAAAGGAATTTCAAGACAGCCTTTAATTAATACATGATGAATCTCTTGCGATTAGAATTTGGAGTTGACTTCATTGTTTTTGATTTATTTGATGGGGAATTCATTTAGAAATCTTTTGTTTAAGAATTGTTGTGACAGATTTTCTGCATGCTGTTTTTGTTATCACTTTATTGTCATCAACATCATCATCTGTTAATGTTTTTCTCTTGTTTGTTATCCCTGTTTTAGGTATAAGAGCTTCATCTTCAAATTATCCAGATTTTTATTATGGAGATATTATCACTGTAACATGTGACCTTGGACCCCTAGAGAACCCAAACGCTCTGGCTCTTTTCGGACTAATGAGAAACGGGTCCGGTGAGGTTATTGGATGCTCAGTTACTCTCAGCCCTTCGGGTAATTCTTACAATCCACATCAAGCTAATAAGCTTGGGCCTTCTGCAGAACAGTGCATAGAATTTTTCACTGCCCTACTGGCCGATACAGCTGCGTCACTGGATCTTATGTTTGAAGTGTCACAACCAATCTCATACCAATGTCTCAAATGGGATTATGGTGATGCGGATTATAGTTTTCTTGAGGGCAAACTTACCATCTCAAAATTTCTGAGTAAGTAGTTTCTGTTTATTATATACCTACATTCATGTGCATTCTGTGACTGTAATGTTCTTTCTACAAACCAGAACACAAACCCTATCTCTCTCTTCCTCTTCCTCTTCCTCTCTCCTACTCCCCTCTCTCCTACTCCCCCTCTCTCCTACTCCCCTCTCTCCTACTCCCCCTCTCTCCTACTCCCCCTCTCTCCTACTCCCCCTCTCTCCTACTCCCCTCTCTCCTACTCCCCCTCTCTCCTACTCCCCTCTCTCCTACTCCCCCTCTCTCCTACTCCCCCTCTCTCCTACTCCCCCTTCTCCTACTCCCCCTCTCTCCTACTCCCCTTTCTCCTACTCCCCCTCTCTCCTACTCCCCCTCTCTCCTACTCCCCTCTCTCCTACTCCCCTCTCTCCTACTCCCCTCTCTCCTACTCCCCTCTCTCCTACTCCCCCTCTCTCCTACTCCCCCTCTCTCCTACTCCCCCTCTCTCCTACTCCCCCTCTCTCCTACTCCCCCTCTCTCCTACTCCCCTCTCTCCTACTCCCCCTCTCTCCTACTCCCCCTCTCTCCTACTCCCCTCTCTCCTACTCCCCCTCTCTCCTACTCCCCCTCTCTCCTACTCCCCCTCTCTCCTACTCCCCTCTCTCCTACTCCCCCTCTCTCCTACTCCCCCTCTCTCCTACTCCCCCTCTCTCCTACTCCCCCTCTCTCCTACTCCCCCTCTCTCCTACTCCCCTCTCTCCTACTCCCCCTATCTCCTACTCCCCCTCTCTCCTACTCCCCCTCTCTCCTACTCCCCCTCTCTCCTACTCCCCCTCTCTCCTACTCCCCTCTCTCCTACTCCCCCTCTCTCCTACTCCCCTCTCTCCTACTCCCCCTCTCTCCTACTCCCCCTCTCTCCTACTCCCCCTCTCTCCTACTCCCCCTCTCTCCTACTCCCCCTCTCTCCTACTCCCCCTCTCTCCTACTCTCCCTCTCTCACCTCCCTCCTTATCCTCCTAATCCTCCTAATCCTCCTCTCTTTGAAAATTTACAATAATTGGTCCTGTCTTTTCGTTTGATTACGTTACATCTAGAATATACTGCAAGTCTTTACAGGAATTGATCAATTTGACCACAAAATATTAGTTATGTTTTTGCTTGGAGTGGATTGTTGTCATTTCTTTCAAAAGATGTCCGCCTCTGATCATCAACTTCCAAAAGTGCCTTTTTTGCGTTGCAATATTCCCACAATTGTAATTTTTGATGTTTCGCCCTTGATTCTCACACTCAAATCATCGCTGCTACTAAAATCAATCTCATTAAGTCAATATTGCAGTCAAAGGTCACTAGTAGGCATAACCATAGTGCTAAATGAATTTTCTCTGGGCAGAAGTTCAACTGGCCAGCTATTACATTAATTTAAATGTTGCACCACGGATCAGACTATAAGCGAGAGATTCAGCTTTGGGTAGTGTGATTGTTCCGAGTCAGATGTTGTAAATCAAGATTCTACTGATATCTGTGACTGTCTATAGCTGCACTCCGTACTCGAGAAATTCATTGTTATGTGTTGCAGCTGTACTTGAGAAATTCCTTTTTTTGTGTTGTAGCTGCCCCCACGAGCCTAAATATGATGGTAACACTGGACAACTCATCCGCTAATGAACCTAACGGAGTTTTGGAAGCTTATGACGGGACGAGAGTCTCTGTCACCTGCGTATCAGTTGGAGGCGTTCCAGCCGCTGACTTGGAGTATGGTATGTACCATTGGGGTGGTCTGACAACGACTTAATCAAATATATCCTACTAGAGCAAGATCATAGTTAAACAGATTCGCTAGTGCCAAATAGAGATAAAAGGTAGCTTCTTGACTTGTTGATTTGGATTTGTCTATCTTTACAACAAAATAGTATAACTCCCAATGGCATGAATGGCATTTGAGTTTGATACGTCTCTTACTTTCTACTTTCTGCATAGATATTCAATTTTCCAATTATCCGATCAAAAATCACCAAATTTCAAGCTTTGTCAAAGAACATATAACTGACCAGTTACTATGAGCAGCAGTCTGACATAGGCTTTGTGTTTATTCTTTTGTTAAAGATCATAATGGTGTGCTGTTTACAAAGGAGTTTGCTGTTGTCACAACAGAAGACTGGATTGACGTTTCGTGTCGAGATAAAGCTCATCCCAACCTAGAGGGAGGAGATAGTGAACTTACGTACCAGCAGAGGAGAATCAATGTTTACTGTGAGTTCTCTTACTATTGATGTCTATAGATGTAGAGGGTGTTACAATTAGAAACCTTTCACATTTTCACAGCCCAAATTGGTCAGCATGCAGCACAGGGTGGGGCATAAGTGGTAAGTCCAATGTTTAATTTTGCCCACAGGTTGGCTGATTGGTTATTGAAACATCCCCTACTAAGCTGAAGGAAAACATTACCCCATGGTATAATGGCAAAAGCATATGTAGCGTATTGTTGAATTTAAATCTAGGGGAGAAAACTGAACTAAAAACACCGGTCATATCTAGAATTGCTGACTGAGGATTATGTCTCCTCAGAACCTCATATTAATACTTGTTTTCATAGCTGTACCTTCTAGATATCGGTATATCCAGTAGTGCCATTCTTCACTTACTCAATCAATGATTGTTTGTAGATTTTGAGGCTGCGCCTAACTCTGATGAAGGTGCTATGATCTTAGATTATCCGCGAGCTCACAAGCTAGATTGCCCTATTAACTACCACCTTAGAGAGGGGGCCACCATACAGTACATGTGGACTAGGAACGGGACAGACGTTACAGTAGATAGAGAGAAGAATTACCTTATAGTCAGAGGATCATCTGCAGTGTTAGAAAGTACAGTTGTCTATGAGTGTACGGCCCTGGTGATCAATCAGAACAGATTTGGTAAGCCTATGATATTAGTGTTAGTGTGTCGGCAGTGGTTGGTCTCAGAGTGAGTGGTCTCACAGTGGATGGTCTCAGAGAGAGTGGTCTCACAGTGGGTTGTCATTAGATTGATAATCAGTTAGAGGTTTCCATAGACTTAATATACTACCTAGACAGGACAATGCTTATGCTTCACTCAGGGAGTTACAGAGTTTCAAACTCCTTGCTTCACTGATCATAATGTGTCCCGCTTAAATAGCACGACATGACGTAATTAGTTTGTGCTTTGAGCCATAGTTTACTATATATCATTCAATGAAATAATGTGAAAAATCAAGGGACGCTGGGCATGATATTGGCCCTTGTCCGGCCCCTAATTATTTAAACACAGAGAAAATTTGTGAGTTTATGTAAAAGACCTTTCCGCACGAGATGGTATAAAAAATTGACTCCTTAGGCGAATTTAGAGCGAGAACAGACCTGATAAGTTACAATCATTAGCCAAAATATTGGAACAAATACAGCCGTCTACCCTTAACACTTCTGCCACTACTATTCAAATGCACAGAATACCCACAACACAGTATCACAAATATTTTGTTGGATGAGCCAGATCAAAGCACCACCACCATCATCATAGATTTTTGCATAAATATTCCTAGTCATGACTGAGCACAACCTGCTCAGCTTGGATTCCTTGTTAAAAGATTTTACTGCAAACTTTATTGTCGCCTCATGAGGAAGAATAGATCTGTGCTGTAAATTGAGTATGCCAACTCCAGATATGTATGTATGATGAAGCTAGGGTACGTGATATATATATATATATAAAGTCTTTGGTAATCTCTCATCAATGAAATAATATAGTAAATCAAGACACGCAGGGTATAATACCAGCCAAATTATATTAGATCTGTTTCAATTTATGAGATAAAAACTATCAAAACAAATACGGCCCTGTACTTAACCACTTCTATCACTACATGACAAAAAAGAGGGCTGTTACTGCGGGATTATACTAATTTCTGAGGGCACGACCAAGGCTAACGGCTACCACTATCAGCGATTGCTGCCATATTCGATGTGATTGATTACAGCATAAGCTAAAGCTTATCGACATAAATACAGCCATGAAGCTAGCCACTTCTTATCACTACTTTGTAAAAAATATGAATATATACTGTTGAGTTATACTAATTGTTGTGGGCACGACAAAAATTAAAAACACTACCACTATCAGCGAGCATTGAAAAGTTAGATATGACGGGTTGCAGTATACATTAAAATTAATCAAATTAGTGGAGGAATGTAAGCTTACCACTTCTTACACTAATTAGCAAAAAAAAAAATACTGTGGGATTATACTGAATTTTGCAGATGGGTCAAAGACTAGAAAACTACCACTATCGGTGATTGCTGCAAAATTTCCAAATGAGACACTATCACTATCAGCGATCGCTGAAAATTAGATATGACTGATCACAATAAGCCTGCTCAGTTTGGCGCGCTTATTGTCAGTGTTTGCTGCGAGTTTGGTTGTTTCATGGTGTATTCTGACCAGCGTATATCTCTTCACTATTAGGGGTTTGTAGATAGTGTGGGAAGGATTGGGAAATTGTTGGGATAGCATCCATTTTTAGCAAAGCTCTCCCACCCACACCAGGAGGCCTTCAAAATGTATCTCGTTTCAAATGTTCGCCACACCGAACAGCATATTTGGATGGAGTCCAGTTCTTGCGTTTAACGGCCGAAACCCATACCTTTAGTCTCTCCTCGTTATTTCTTGGGAAGGCGTGGAAGCTTAAATCAGGATTTCCTGCCGGGTTATTACCACAGCCGTAGGCAGCACACCAGCTTCTAGATGACTTTTTTTAAAAGCATCACAAATGAATTGTCATCTCAGATAGTGTCCCTCCAGCCCCCCCCCCCCGCCCCATCACTATCGTTCCACCTTTTTTTTCTTACATTCAAATTTTATCACACCCAACGATTATTATTTACTATGTCTATAGCCTTAAATTTATGTGCATGTATAGAAGGATGTGGGTATTATTATGTGACAATATCTAATTGATTTCTATGTAAAAAATAAGGAAGCCTGTCCTCTTAGATGGATGGGACAAGCAGAAATTATGGCAAAAAATTCAATCAAATAAGGACCGAAATATGACAATGCATACATGAGAGCCACCACTGGGCTGTTTCTTACCTTATCATCTTGTGAAGTGGTAGCAGCAGGATTTTTATCTTGTGAAGATGAGGCAGCGAGATTATCATCTTGTGAAGATGAGGCAGCCAGATTATCATCTTGTGAAGACGAGGTAGCAGGCTGTAGGCTCATTTAAAAATAGTTTCGCTATAAACTGAGCGGCGTGGGTATTATATCCAGAACTTCTATGTTTGCCTTGCATCTCGCAACTGATGATAGTAAAATTGCAGCTGGGCTTACTTGTGAAGATGAGACAGCAGGCTGCAGGTTCACGTTATATAAATAAATAATCTCAACGAAGTATGAATATTAAAACCAGTAACCACTTTGTTTACAGAGTATCTTTCATCTTCTGTTTCAGTACAGGGCTGTATATGTTTTGATAATTTGTATCTCATAAATTAAAACAGATCTAATATAATTTGGCTGGTATTATACCCTGCGTGCCTTGATTTACTATATTATTTCATTGATGAGAGATGACCATAGACTTAATATATACATATACATATACATATATATATATGTGCCACGTACCCTAGCTTCATGATACATACATACATACCTGGAGTTGGCATACTCAATTTACAGCACAGATAACAAGGAATCCAAGCTGAGCAGGTTGTGCTCAGTCAAGACTAGGAATATTTATGCAAAAGTCTATGATGATGGTGGTGGTGCTTTGATCTGGCTCATCCAACAAAATATTTGTGCTACTGTGTTGTGGGTATTCAGTGCATTCGAATAGTAGTGGTAGAAGTGTTAAGGGTAGACGGCTGTATTTGTTCCAATATTTATTGGCTAATGATTGTAACTTATCAGGTCTGTTCTCTCTTTGGATTCGCCTAAGGAGTCAATTTTTATACCATCTCGTGCGGAAAGGTCTTTTACATAAACTCACAAATTTTCTCTGTGTTTGAATAATTAGGGGCCGGACAAGGGCCGATATCTTGCCCGGCGTCCCTTGATTTTTCACATTATTTCATTGAATGGTATATAGTAAACTATGGCTCACAGCACAAACTAATTACGTCATGTCGTGCTATTTAAGTGGGACAGTATTGAATGCTATTGGCCTGTCTAGGTAGTATATTAAGTCTATGGAGGTTTCACATGAGCGGACACTCAGTCTCTCATTGGACGGTCATCCTTGTAAATTGTCTCTTATTGAATGGTCACGCAGTTGATGGTGTCAAGTCTACTGGTGTCACAAGAATAATCGCCGCTTCCCTTGTAAAAATTGATTGTGATATATTTGATATAGCGGCTACACTATTACTACTCGAGTTCTACTTTAATTGCTAGAGTATGAAGAATGAGACTTACTGCCGTTGTATGGTCGATGTACAGTAAACTTGATATCATTACTTACTTTTAGATCACACCATAAAACAGATGTACACTATCACATGGACAGGAGGGACAACTCTAAATAACCCCAGTATAAATCTGATAATTATCACAAGTTGTCTTCCCTTATATATATTCATTACAATTGATTGAACATTTACCATCTCCTTCTCGACAACAATATGAATACAAATGTGTGCATACAAACAAGAATAAATGCAGAAACACAAATATGAAATAAGTACACTGTAAAGGGTAGATTAAGGATGATTCGATGTGTCAGCATGGGTACTGTCTTACTGTTGATTCAGAGTGAGACAGCATAGTGAGTGGGGGGGTCATTCCAACCCTGACAAATGGGATCAGATTTGATCTAACAGAGAGCTAGCACTGAAGTATTCCATCACATCACAATAATAACAGAAAAAAGTCATATGTCAACTATCCACACCACAACCCAAACATAGACAACCCTCTTCTATATCTTTGTTTTTATCTTTTGATCAGTAAGATAAGTGAAAATCTTTTTATTTGTAAGTTTATTTTTATTTTACTTTACTCCACTCTACTTTGCGTATACTTTTACTAGTTACTAGTTTACTAGTTTACTTAGTAAATCTTCTTCTGTGCTAATAGCTGTCATTATGTCTGTATCAGTGAAAATATACTGTAAAACAATCATATCTTATTAAAAAAATATTTGTAAACTTCAGAACTATGATGAATGACTGCCCGAGAAGGACTTTGGTAGTGGTTTCAACTTTGATTTTGCTGAGAGTCGTTGTACGACATAAACAAATAACATTGTATCTGTTTGTAATGAATATGTCACTGACGCTGTACATAAAATAACATAAGTTGAGGAAGTTCCTAGACCTGAGGCTAAAGCAGCTATCACATTATTGAATAGGTAGGCAATATGATATGCAATGATTAATATAACTTCCTTTTCATCTACTGTAAAACTTGTAATATAGTCAGCAGATTTGTATATGAAGGTGACTTATAAAAATATACGTGTAGACGCCGCTTATATCACTGGGGAAGCTGAAAATCTGAAACAGGGTGTAAGGCTGCATGCATTGAAGAGACATTGGACAGACGTGAATGATGACCCATCTGACACCAAAATCTTGTCTCTTTTTTCTTTCAATATTATTCACAAGAAGTCTATCAACATGTGCTCAGATTGGATGCTAAGTGTTTACTTGAATCGGAGCCTGTCGCTAAATTAGAGATCCAATCCCCTTTGCAACACCAGGTTATCAGTTCAATAAATCCCAAATTACTGAGTAAAAACATGAATTGTTATTATCTGATGCATACGGTTGATCAGGAGAATTAAAATTGAGCGCAATAATTTCCAAACTCCAAACTGAGGAATCAGAATTTAATGAATGAATAAAACTTAGATTCATGTTCAGTATTTAAGAGATTATGCACTCATACAAAGAGAGAGGACAACCACTTAACTATTAACAATGTGGATTCCAGGATTTTTTCTTTTTTTAATACTTTATTGGCATAATTTTCATTCTCAAGAATGTTTTACAATATTAGCCATGAAAAGAAAAAGAAAATATACATTAATAGCAGATTGACAGGAAAACTATTATCATGTTATCTGTGAAAAATAATGTTTGGAATAATGGATTTTGAATAAACTGACGGCCGTAATGGCACGCAAGCTTGAAGGTCAGTTGTTGTAACAGGACGCTTCAATATTGCCCAAAAGATTATTTGTTGAAAGGTATAATTTAAATAGACCTCTTAGATTGACTTGGTGACATTCCCTGAAACGTTCCAACAAAAATGGTGGACATGTTCTATGAAACATTCGATGTCCAGTTAAAGCAGTGAAATATGTACTAAGAGATGGTAAAGGCAACAAATGAAGGGTGCTAGACAAAATGTTTGTTGGTATCAAATGTTTGAGAATATTTTGCACATTAGCTATTAATCTGAATGCCCTCTTTTGTTAAAGAAACAATTCATTTGGAACATACTTTTGAGACAGATTATGATAAATATGAATGCCATAAATTAGATGACAAAAATGAACTGACAAAAAAATATCAATGACATTTTGGTGTCAAGATACCTCCACACAAATGAAGCAATGTGATAGATTTTTCCACCTTTTAACAAATGTATGCGATATGTTTTTCCCAAGTCAACTTATCATTGATCTCAAAGCCCAACAATTTTGTCTCTCTCCTACAAAGTACCCCCGCCCCACCACAAGTCAAGGAAAAGGAGTCGCGAACACGGTCTTGAACATTATACAAAAGGAAATGTGACTTCTTCATATTCAATACCATTCGATTTGTAACACACCATCTATGAAATAATTCTAAGTCTAAATTTGTATTGTGTTGTAACTTGTCAACATCCCTATCATGACTCAAAAACATAGTGTCATCAGCATATGCGCAACTAACAGCTGAAAGTGGAAGTTTGAGCAGGTCGTTGAAAAATATCAGAAAAAGTGTCGGGGCAATAAGAAAGCCCTGTGGGTCATCTATATTAATGGAAAGTGTAGAGTACTCTTTATGATTATATATGACTTTTTGCCACCGGTCACTCAAAAAAGAACTTAGGAGCTTTAAAGCTCCATCTTTTACTCCGACTTTTTCCAGTTTCAAAGTTAATATGCTGTGATCTACGCAATCGTATGCCTTGCTGAAATCAATGAATACCATAGCTACAGACTCATTATTCATTTTATGTTCCATGCAATCTGAAACAATTTTCTGTACCACATTTGTACATGAAAATCCTTTCCTAAATCCGCACTGATATGGGTGAAGAAAGCCAAGCTTTGCCAAGTAGGATTGTAAATGAATGTCCAGATGCTTTTCAAAAAGCTTAGATAGAATGGGTAATACAGAAATGGGTCTATAGTTGGATGGGTCATTTTTGTCTCCCCCTTAAATATGGGGTGACGCTTGCGAGTTTCCAAGCTGAAGTAAATTTCCCTTCACCTAATATCCTATTGAACATGTCAGTAAGGACTGTGACAATGTAAGGTATTGTGGATTTCAACATTTGAACTGATATACTGATATACTGATATACTGATATAAGTGAAAATCTTTTTATTTGTAAGTTTACTTTTATTTTACTTTACTGCACTCTACTTTGCGTATACTTTTACTAGTTACTAGTTTACTAGTTTACTTAGTAAATCTTCTTCTGTGCTAATAGCTGTCATTATGTCTGTATCAGTGAAAATATACTGTAAAACAAACATTTCTTATTAAAACAATATTTGTAAACTTCAGAACTATGATGAATGACTGCCCGAGAAGGACTTTGGTAGTGGTTTCAACTTTGATTTTGCTGAGAGTCGTTGTACGACATAAACAAATAACATTGTATCTGTTTGTAATGAATATGTCACTGACGCTGTACATCAAATAACATAAGTTGAGG
Organism: Membranipora membranacea; assembly: GCA_914767715.1. Classification (NCBI taxonomy): domain Eukaryota; kingdom Metazoa; phylum Bryozoa; class Gymnolaemata; order Cheilostomatida; family Membraniporidae; genus Membranipora; species Membranipora membranacea. Next base: position 25,491,174 of record OU612069.1, read on the forward strand.
AAGTTCCTAGACCTGAGGCTAAAGCAGCTATCACATTATTGAATAGGTAGGCAATATGATATGCAATGATTAATATAACTTCCTTTTCATCTACTGTAAAACTTGTAATATAGTCAGCAGATTTGTATATGAAGGTGACTTATAAAAATATATGTGTAGACGCCGCTTATATCACTGGGGAAGCTGAAAATCTGAAACAGGGTGTAAGGCTGCATGCATTGAAGAGACATTGGACAGACGCGAATGATGACCCATCTGACACCAAAATCTTGTCTCTTTTTTCTTTCAATATTATTCACAAGAAGTCTATCAACATGTGCTCAGATTGGATGCTAAGTGTTTACTTGAATCGGAGCCTGTCGCTAAATTAGAGATCCAATCCCCTTTGCAACACCAGGTTATCAGTTCAATAAATCCCAAATTACTGAGTAAAAACATGAATTGTTATTATCTGATGCATACGGTTGATCAGGAGAATTAAAATTGAGCGCCATAATTTCCAAACTTCAAACTGAGGAATCAGAATTTAATGAATGAATAAAACTTAGATTCATGTTCAGTATTTAAGAGATTATGCACTCATACAAAGAGAGAGGGCAACCACTTAACTATTAATAATGTGGATTCCAGGATTTTTTCTTTTTTTGATACTTTCTTGGCATAATTTTCATGCTCAAGAATGTTTTACAATATTAGTCATGAAAAGAAAAAGAAAAAGAAAAATATACATTAATAGCAGATTGACAGGAAAACTATTATCATGTTATCTGTGAAAAATAATGTTTGGAATAATGGATTTTGAATAAACTGACGGCCGTAATGGCACGCAAGCTTGAAGGTAAGTTGTTGTAACAGGACGCTTCAATATTGTCCAAAAGATTATTTGTTGAAAGGTATAATTTAAATAGATCTCTTAGATTGACTTGGTGACATTCCCTGAAACGTCCCAACAAAAATGGTGGACATGTTCTATGAAACATTCGATGTCCAGTTAAAGCAGTGAAATATGTACTAAGAGATGGTAAAGGCAACAAATGAAGGGTGCTAGACAAAATGTTTGTTGGTATCAAATGTTTGAGAATATTTTGCACATTAGCTATTAATCTGAATGCCCTCTTTTGTTAAAGAAACAATTCATTTGGAACATACTTTTGAGACAGATTATGATAAATATGAATGCCATAAATTAGATGACAAAAATGAACTGAGAAAAAAATATCAATGACATTTTGGTGTTGAGATACCTCCACACAAATGAAGCAATGTGATAGATTTTTCCACCTTTTTACAAATGTATGCGATATGTTTTTCCCAAGTCAACTTATCATTGATCTCAAAGCCCAACAATTTTGTCTCTCTCCTACAAAGTACCCCCGCCCCACCACAAGTCAAGGAAAAGGAGTCGCGAACATGGTCTTGAACATAATACAAAAGGAAATGTGACTTCTTCATATTCAATACCATTCGATTTGTAACACACCATCTATGAAATAATTCTAAGTCTAAATTTGTATTGTGTTGTAACTTGTCAACATCCCTATCATGACTCAAAAACATAGTGTCATCAGCATATGCGCAACTAACAGCTGACAGTGGAAGTTTGTGCAGGTCGTTGAAAAATATCAGAAAAAGTGTCGGGGCAATTAGAAAGCCCTGTGGGACATCTATATTAATGGAAAGTGTAAAGTACTCTTTATGATTATATATGACTTTTTGCCACCGGTCACTCAAAAAAGAACTTAGGAGCTTTAAAGCTCCATCTTTTACTCAAACTTTCTCCAGTTTCAAAGTTAATATGTTGTGATCTACGCAATCGTATGCCTTGCTGAAATCAATGAATACCATAGCTACAGATTCATTATTCATTTTATGTTCCATGCAATCTGAAACAATTTTCTGTACCACATTTGTACATGAAAATCCTTTCCTAAATCCGCACTGATATGGGTGAAGAAAGCCAAGCTTTGCCAAGTAGGATTGTAAATGAATGTCCAGATGCTTTTCAAAAAGCTTAGATAGAATGGGTAATACAAAATTTGAAATTGATTTTATGAACTCCTCAATCCTCTAATGATTTAAGTTTATAGATGTCTATGTGATTTGCTATGTGAAATGCTATGTGATTGGCTGTCCCTAGTAGAGGGTGCCATCTTTACTGTATGACCACGTGACAGTCACCCATAGCTGTGGCAACTCAGCTCAGATTCGAATCTTGATTCGAATCTGAGTTGAGTTAGAGTTGAATTGACCTCAGTTTGGCACCAGCTGAGTTGAGTTTGAATTGATTTGTGGTTGTCTGTGATTCCAGTTGAATTGAGTTGTGGTTTGTGTTTGTGATTCGACTCTATAAACAACTCATTCTATTATATGAGGCCAGGATCCTAAACCATAGCCTAAATTTATTACCATATTAGTATGAACAGATTGTGTGGCCCCAATATATTTCTTAGTTCACGACATCATAAATAGGTACTGTACTAAGTGACCACATGATGAAAAGATAATGGCGAACAGCAACACAGTCATCACAGAGACTGGGTATGTATGTTTCAGTTTAGCAAATTCAACCAACTCAAATTGCCAATTACTTACTGACCAATGCCAAGATAAAAATACAAACAACAGGTTTTGTTCATAGCATAATAAGTATGCTGCCACACCAGATGAAATACACTCAGTTTGTTTGTCTGCTTACCACCGCTAAAATGAGCCTTGCTCTTTTTTATGTATTCTTCATTGGTGGGCTTTCTCCTCTTACTCACAACCCCCTGTTCTAATCACTATCAATAAAAGATGTTGACAAATCCTAAAGAAAGTCTAAAATGATTGTCACACATGTGGGTTTCTGGTATCTATTATGAAAACTCCAAGGCTTATGAACCTATCCTGTCGTTTATCATTGTCATCCCGTATACCCTGAGTTGCTATTGTGAATATGGATGCGAGTGTATGTTACACGATTTTTGTATGATTTTCTAGAACTTCAAGACTCCATATGGGATGTCACCATTAGGAGTAGGAGTTGGCTCAGTTGGTTAGAGCGCCGGACTTCAACACGAAGGTCGTGGGTTCGAATCCCACTGCAGTCCATCTTCTACTGGGGATTGGTTGTTCCCCTTGGTGTGCTCCGACCTGCCTGCAAACAGAGAGCAAATTGGCGCAGATATTGCGGCCTCGCCAATAAGGCAATAATATTTCGCCGCCCATGCCTCGGGATGGGCGAGTGATAAGACATCGGATTTTAATCAAAATTTTAATCAACCATGTTTGGGAGTCTAACTCAATCTCCAGGAGTCACAGTCACAGGTAACAAGCATACCAGAAGAAGACGGAAGGCCTTCTCTCTTCACCAGATTTGAGAAGCAGAGATGTAATCAAGCTCAAGGTGTCACCTCAGCCGATGAGGTCACACAGTTCTTAGCTATACATTCAGGGGGGAAGAAAGTTAATGTAGTCCGACACTGGCAGACAGAGAATCGTATGTTACGACTTCGTAGAGTAGCTCTTCAGTTTCTTTCGGTACCCGCTTCATCAGCCCCTGTAGAGAGAGTTTTCTCTACAGGAGGTCATATATTATCAGCAAGGCGCGGGTCTATGGCCTTATGGTGCTGAAGTGCAACAAGATGTAGACTTGTGTTGGAAGGTTAAATGGCTATTTGACTTGTAATTGAATCTAAGTTAACTTTTATTTGACCTTCTGGTGTTGATGATAGTAAAATTTTAATAAACTTTCATAACCAGTTTGCTTTATCGCAGTTTGTTATTTAATAAGAGATGCGAAGTCAATAATCAACACAATGAGATCAACGCTACTACGATTGCTAGCTATGATTACCTAAAGTAATGAAATTTTGCATTACTGAATTAGTCAACAGACAGCGCTGTTATCAGACTTAATACAGTACTATGATAATTAGTGGTTGTTAGTCAAAAGATACCTTCATTCGGCACAATGAGTTGATCAAGAGTTGCAACTCGGAATCGTATGATTCGTGATTTGAGTTGCGTTCCTGTTGAATTGAGTTGGCAGTGTAGTCGAGTTGAGTTGACCCGATTTTTCTCGAGTTGCCACAGCTATGCAGTCACCTGACTAAAACAGTAAGACTGGAGTTATCATTCCTACAATTCTTCCGGATGTAGTGCAGTCTCTAATAAAATATTCATTGATTTATGGATTTGTTTCATAGTGTTTTATTGTTTTATATTATCAAGACAGGCATAAATAAAAGTTGTTATGTTCGAAATAACAACCAAATAAAAGAAAAAGACACTAGTTTATACAAATTGCTGCTCACAGAAAATAGCTACTAGGGACTGAGCTCGTTGTCAAATGAAAATTGTGAGAATGTCTATTGGAGAATACAGCTCCCTGATTGGAGAATGGTGAGTTGAAAATGCTATTCTAAGAATAGTACAATTCAATGTAGCTATCATTTCAGATATAGTGTGGTTAAATTTCTGGTTGAATTCAAAGACCATCCTCTGCTCGTTTTAGTTCATCCCAATTGAGTGCGGAACATTTATCAGCTATGTTTTCTGGGGTAAATCTTGAGAATTCACGGTATTAGATTTTGTGTTGATGCTTTTCTCTTTTTACATCGATTTTCCTGACTGCATATACCAAGTAGTGGTCACTCATAGAATAATCTAAAACGCCAGCACAAACAATGTTGTCTTTTCGATTGGTGTAAATATGGTCTATGAGAGTGGCTGTTGAAGAGGTTATTCTGGTTGGTTCATCTATTAAGTAGGTGAACAGAGGGTAGACTGACCCCTGTTTCAATAGATTTCTTAAAAAGATCTTGTGTGGGGAAAAAACAATTTTTAGAGCTCTCAATTTTTTACCTTTTTTTAAAAAACCTCTCAACCTTTGATTTGGTATCCATATCAATGATGTCCAAGAATCTTTGAGTGTCACATTCCGTCAGAGGAACACCTTTGACTATTGTAGTATTTACTTTTTTTTCCTCTGGGTCGATTGAAAGCCTACATGTTGATTCGCCAAACAAATCTGCTTTCCAGTTATCACTGATTGTTCTTGCAATGTTGCGTGATCGTAGCTGGACCATAATTATTTTTTATGATTTTCTGTAGAAAAGTTATATCTGTTTACTACAGTTCAACTATCAATGGTCCATAATTTTGATTGATGACTTGCCTGACTTTGTCTTGATTGAAGTTCTGATGGTGTTCACTTTCTGGCTTGATGGATATGACAACATTGTTACTACCTTTAAAAGGAAGTTGATGTTGTTGACGTTCTGATAGAGTTGCTGGAGTATTAGTGTGTAGTGCCGGACCTGGTGCATCCGTTGTAGCTACTGTTCAGTGGGTAGAGTTTTAGCTTTTCTTGCTATCTTCCTGTTTCTATGACTGTCATGACCACCATTAGTTTCCATGGAGTTGTCTTGTGTTGGTGTGGCTGTTTTGGGTTCATTTGCACTTTGAACTGTGCTCCTATAAGTATTGATGGGATTGCTGAAAGTTTCTAGTATTTTATCATCAAGGCATTCCAATATACTATCTATTGTGGTTTCAACAGATTTAGACAAAGACATAGATTGGCCTAAAATATGCCGATGTATCTTGGTTTCCGCTTTTTCTAGCCTTCTGATGATGCCACCATTTGTTTTCTTAATCTGTTCAATCTTGTTTAACAGCATTCCTACAGTATCCAAAAAATATGAACACGTTCTACATGAAGTTCGGTTTGGTGTTTGTTGTGGGGATTTTGATGTTGTTGAATTATGGTTGCGTGTTGAAGTGGAATACTGAGTGTAGTTGATTTATGGTTGCTGGAAGATTGACCTTCATTTGAGTCCATAGAAGTAGCTGGTGAGGTTTGGGTATTTCTCTGAAATCTCTCACAACTTTCTTGAATAGAGCTGTTCATGGATTCCGCTAGAGGTATAGAAATGCTGTCCATAACTTTTGAATAAAACTTCAGCAAGTTTTGGACATGTTTTTATTCTGTTCACCAAAATTCTGGAGGTGGTGTTGTAGAAATTAATTATAAATGATTCAATACCCTCCAAGTCGTCGACTTTGAGAACAGTACTGACCTACGCTCCTGACCTATCAGTGTCAATTCTAGCATGAAGTTTGAGGTTTGATGAAGCCAGATGTTTTGGCAAAATATCTTTCAAAATCTCATACCTCGTAGTGTCGAGTGTGATTGTGATCTGGGGGGTTTTTGATATCTCCTTTGACTTCCACCTTTGATTGTGAAGCATAAGACTTGTCAAGTTTCTTTTAAGCAATTCAGAAGGTATGGAAGTGTCTTTGGATTTGAATCCATACCAATGTCTCCGAATTCATTATCTAAGCTGCATGAGGACTCACTGCTTTAATCCTTTGGTGATTTCTTCAAGTTTTCGCTTCGGCATGTTGTTAATAATCCAAGTTTCTATTACATTTTCTAAAAAAATTTGTTGCAGAGCAATTATTTTACAACTTGTCACTGTGTCAGTCCCGAAAATCCTAGTAGGATGACAATCTTTGTAAGATATGGTCTGCCATATTTGTAATACTCTACTGTATACACTTTTCACCTATGTGAGCTTCTTGACTTCTCAAACAACCATCTGTGCTAGGCTCTCTTTTATCTACATGTACCATCTGTGCTAGGCTCTCTTTTATCTACATGTACCATCTGTGCTAGGCTCTCTTTTATCTACATGTAATGTGACTTTTCATAATATTAAACTTATATCAGATAATCAACGACACAGTTTGATTTTGAAGACCTGCAGACATTTTAATACTACGACATACAGAAGTGGCTCAATGCTGGGCATTATTGAAAAGAATATTTGCACAAACTATCCCCTTTCAACCGCATTCCAGTTTTAATTACATTTTACTTCATCTCACATTTTCAAGGAAAACTTGCCAGCCACGGTATGATCGAGTGACCAGTATGTCGTCGACAAAATTTCATACCAAATGATGGATTTCCGATCTGCAGGCTTGCGGCAGCTATACAGGATCAGATGATGCTAGCAAAAGGAGGGAGACCCGTCACAGGAAGAACGTTTCGAGGAGAAAGATCAGGTCGGTATCAAAACAGATACAGTAGAATGTGACGTTAAACAACAAGGTGCCAATCCATTAATGAATTTTTACTTTTAGCTTTACCTTTCTTTGTATTGCTGTAGATAATTTAAGAGGAAAAATGTGGTGGCGCTTTCGAGTCCTCATTCCAAGTTGATTTAGAAGCACTTGTTGCTAGTGCTCAGATTTTTGATGATTATAAGTAGAGAAAAGATTTAAATAATGTAGGTGTGCTAGAAACAAAGTAAGGCCACAACTACAACAAGAAAAAGACGACAACTCAGAAGGGCAGTTAAAAACGTCCCTTGTTTTACATGAGCGATATTCTGTTATGAGAGTGAAATACAAATATTCAGCACTTGTTCCTGTTCCTGAAGATCAAGGTCGTCTTTGAAGGCTGACTGACTGAAATTCAGCTCTCTGTGTTTTAATGCTTTTATCTAGTCAAAACAGCTTTCAACCTGTGAATTTTATCACTAACTAGTGGATTATATACTCAAGATACCTGAGAAAGAACTTTCTAGCAGCAAAACAGTCCTGATAGCAGCTAAATCAAGGTATAAAATCTCGAAGCAGCTCAAATCTGATACAGGAAGTGATCTGGCAATATTAAACATTAGACAGGGAAGATGATTCTAACATATAGCAGAGATGATTTGCCAAAATTCAGAGACCATAAGTGCGCAAGCACCGTCAAACAGATAGCTCCTAATTTACCGCAGAAACTTATTCATTGCCAACGAGGTAAACGAGCTGGGAGGCACAGGACAGTCCATAAACACCGTAAGCTATGCCTGCCTGCTATAATATTAGCAAATGTAAGGTCTATTAATAATAAAATTGATGAACTTGGGGCACTGCTAAAATATAATCATGCCTATAGCAACGCCAGTGCAATTGCCATCACTGAAACCTGGCTACACAGTTCTATCACTGACAGCAATGTCTCGTTTGCGGGTTTCGACATCTACCGAGCAGACAGAGACCCATCTACCTGCAATAAGTCGCGAGCAGAGAATGTATGTGGTTAATCCGTAAAGAATGGTGCACCAACACAATAGTACATACTCCCACCTGTTGGTAGCTCCGATCACTGTGCCATACATCTCTTCCCCACCTACACACCATTACACAAAAAGCAGAAGAAAAAGAAATTTACCAAGCAGGTCATCGATGCAGAAACAATAGATAAGTGCAAGGCTGATTTTGACACCATAAACTGGGAGCTTTTCATCACATCAAATGTAGATCAAACTGTTGAGGCAATTACTGATTATATTAATCATGTGTGTGGCTGCTTCACGGCGGTTTAGATCCTTTGCCATTCACTGGGAGTTGTGCCTAATTTGCCATAGCTGCATAGCTTTGTGCGGTACCGGGCTATTGTGTTTTGTGTCCAATTATCTGCACTGATGGATTAATTTGGCGAGCAAATTCCTCAAGCCTTTAGTTGCCCTGTGAGCCTTGGTGTTTGAGATTTGCCTCACAGGCTCAGTAAACTTGAGTTGCGTATAAACTTTAACTATATTTATCTATTTTTCTGGGCAAAAGTGATATTTGGGGATTTACTAAATGAGCAAAAAGGTATGTTACAAATTAAATTCTGTTTTCTGTAGGTTAAAATAATTCGACTTAATCTTGACTTAATATCTCTTTTAATTCTCGGTACATTCAAAATTAATTAATAGGGTTTAGATTTGTGTTTATATGATCTTTGAGTATATTGTTCCTTATAGTTTGTGTTAAATTGAATAGTTAATTATTGACGGCATTTTTATTGAACGAGGCACATTTTTATGCACCACATCAATTGCACCATTTTCTATTCCAGTTTCGTGGAACCTTCGGGGATTAGAATAAAACCTGTGATCCTGTGATACTATAAGTAATCTCTCAAATCTCGTGTAAATAAATCAAGAAGCCTTGTAGTCCAGAACAATGTGGTAGCTTCAAACTCTATTCTACTCTAATAGCAACTGCCAAAATAAAAACGCTCCTCCAAGAGAAACATCCAGCCTACAAAAATAATATAAATAAAAAGGAAAAAGAGATCCAGAATGAAATAAAAAAGGAAACAAAAGATGCTAAAATAAAGTACAAAGACAGAATGTTATCTAAGATGTCCACCAACATGAAGAAAGCATGGAAAGCAATCAAACCAAACAAAACCAAACAATACCAACTTCGACCTATTGGATGCAGCAGAGCAGAAGGCACTAGCCAACGATCTGAACCAGTACTACACCAGACTTAACGATGCAGAACTTGCGACCTCACCAGCTGAATCTGTACCTGTACCTCCCGCTGAAGCACCTCACGGCACCAAGATTACATTAGAGAAAGTACGAGCACAACTACGCCAATGTCAGCCATCGAAAGCAGCCGGACCAGATGGAATTTTATCCAAAGTTCTCAAGGAGTGCTAATATGAACTATCTCCAATTTTTTGTAAGAATTTTAATCTCTGTTTATCCAATGGTACATTGCCTAAATTATGGAAACTGTCTGCCATCTCACCATTACCTCAGAAACCAAACCCCAAATGCAACAATGACTACAGGCCAATCGCTCTTACATCAGTGATCATGAATTGTTCTGAGAAAATTATTAAAGACAAGCTTTTAAATTTTGTAAACTTGGATAGTTTTCAATTTGCGTATAAGAAAAATAGAGGAACTAAGGATGCCTGTATCGGGTTAGACTATTTTCTAAGATGCCATTTGGAGAACCCAACACGTATGCCAGAATTTTATTTGTAGATTTCACTTCTGCTTTTAATACTATTGTGCCGAATATTTTAATAGATAAACTGAAATCTTTTGATGTACCACACTACCTTATATCAGTGATAAAATCATTTTTAGTAGATAGACAACAACTTGAGATTTTTAAGTATGCTGACGATATGGCTATAGTTGGTTTGCTCAATTTTGAAGATCCTGATACTTCTTTTCCTTTTTTGATGCCGTCCAAACTTTTGTTGAGCAATGTGATTCAGTGAATCTTTTAATACCACCAAGACGAAAGAGATGGTTGTGAATTTTTGCAGAACCTGTGGAATCTATGACGATATTTTCATTAAAAAGAATCCGATTGAGCGCGTAGGCCCTTTTAAGTATTTAGGTACTTTTTTTTATGATAATCTAAAGTGGCAATCAAATACCAGCTTCATTTATGGAAAGCTGAAACAGCAGTTTTATGCCTTTTCCAGATTTAGCCACTTCAAACCTAATAGAGCTCAGAAGGACTATTTTATTCAAAGCCTAATCAAGCCAGTTTTAACTTATAATTTTGAGTTATGGTTTAACTCTGCTACCAACAAGCAGAAAGAGAAACTCAAGAAGCCTTTTCAACAGAGGAATTATGATTTAGATATTAATTTTTATTTAGAAAGCTGTGTCAGTAAAACTGCTATGCGTTTTATTACCGATCCAACCCATATGTTGCTATCAGATAAATCGTAATCATTACAGGATGCCTAGAACTCGCACAAAACAGGTTTCTAGATAGTTTTATACCTTTCAGTATTCATGTCTTAAATAACTAGTAATTTCACAGAGAGCATATGTTAAATTGTAATATGTCTATGGCATAATTACTCAATAAACTCATTCATTCGTTCATTCGTTCGTTCATTCGTTCATTCGTTCGTTCATTCGTTCATTCGTTCATTCTTTCATTCATTCATTCATTCATTCATTCATTCATTCATTCATTCATTCATTCATTCATTCATTCATTCATTCATTCATTCATTCATTCATTCATTCATTCATTCATTCATTCATTCATTCATTCATTCATTCATTCATTCATTCATTCATTCATTCATTCATTCATTCATTCATTCATTCATTCATTCATTCATTCATTCATTCATTCATTCATTCATTCATTCATTCATTCATTCATTCATTCATTCATTCATTCATTCATTCGTTCGTTCATTCATTCATTCGTTCGTTCATTCATTCATTCGTTCATTCGTTCGTTCATTCGTTCATTCATTCATTCATTCATTCATTCATTCATTCATTCGATACTCGACTTATTATCTTGATGTATGTATGTGTGTATTTTAAACATCTACCATTGCATTAACGATGACGCTAGGGCTGTAACAAGAATTGCAGGTTGTAATGTCTCATAAATGACTGAGAAAAAGAATACTTTCTCTTCTCCATTCACAACCATTCAGTATTATGGCTGTGACATCAAACCTTCGGACATAGCATACTTAAAAGCCAGGTTTTCATAACAATTGGGTGGTTAAGTTGTTATTATGCCTTAGATACCAAAATACCAATATCTCATTTGAACCGCAATGCCTGCACCATGTATAATCCCACAAATTGGTCAGACTAAAAAGTCAGTAGTCTTGTTTCAGTCGAGTTCCCAAATGATGCTTGCACAGACTGCACATATGTACTGATGGATAAATATGAGGGACTCAGATTATGAAGTCCCATGTGCTTTCAGAACCTTCGAACTTGAGCTACAAGTACTCTTTGATTATTAATTGACAATAAATATGATGATTGTGTCTGTACCATACTCATATCTGATGTTTCAATGCATACACCTACCATCTTACACTCACCAAAAATTTTGAAGCTACTAGGAAGCACCTCAGCTTCACCAACAGATCGTTGAGTATATATCTTCGAACATATTTGATAACCAGTTTGATGAAATAGATACAACTTCTGCAGGTGGCACACAATGCTCTGATTCTGGATGTGACCAAGTTGCTGATGCAAGATGTACTAGCTGCTGCACGTAAGGTCTCGTTGCACACAAGTGATACCATATTGGAGCTGATATCCAATATAGCTTACACACTTGGTCTGTGTGTGAGCAATAGAATAACCTTGAAAGTTCTAATGTGCAACTTACTATACTAAAATCATGCTTTCTTATTAATTTTGGAGTGATTGATTTATTGGTATATGTTTGCAACTTCTCTGATCGATACTGCGATAGAAGCATGGTGGTTTTTTTTTCTTGACAATTGTTTTTTCGGCTCTTATCTGGCCTATATCCTGCATGCATAATATAGCAGACAAACAAACAGAAGCCTAGGTTTGCATAAGCTTCAAGCATAGTTTATAAAATACATACAGATAACCATGTAAAAGATTTTGTTGTTCGAGCCGGTGTAGTAGTGTAAATGTCCCCCGCGCGAAAACAACCCCGGGACACTTTACAATATTGTAAACTGTCCCGGGGACACTTTACAATAAAAACAGGCCTATTGTAAACTGTCCCCCCCCTATTGTAAACTGTCCCCCCCTATTGTAAACTGTCCCCCCCTATTGTAAACTGTCCCCCCCCTATGGTAAACTGTCCCCCCTATCTGTGACTGTCCATATCTTCAGATCATCTAACTGGAGCATACCATGATGTTCTGGCTGCCACTATGATGGCCAAAGTTGTACCATGGGGATGGTGGTGGTATCTCATTGAATGAGTGTATAAAGCCTCTTTTTCGTATGGTACTTTGTAGATATATGACACAACGGATGATATGTTGTTCTTTGCAAGTTCACGAGCCGTGCGAAAACAACCACCCCATTCATTCTTCTTGAAATCTACCTCAATCAAGAATTTGCCTATGAGTGATGACAGTCAGTCACAAGTGAGACCTGGGGAAATAACCACTTTTGAGGTTTTGATATTGTGCGGCCTGGTATTGGACTGTAAAACATTGCTTAAGCCGCGCGAAAACAACCACCCCCTAAGCTGTCTTATAAAGATTATCTGTCAAAAAGTCTCAAACGAAATGAACCATGATTTTCTAGCAATAACGTGATTGCCACGAAGTGACTGTGTACCTAATTTTGGATTAAAAGGTTAGAAATTAATGACACAACAGATGATATGTCGTTCTTTGCAAGTTCATGAGCCGCGCGAAAACAACCACCCCATTCAGTCATCTTGAAATCTACCTCAATCAAGCATTTGCCTGTGAGTGATGAAAGTCAGTCACAAGTGAGACCTGGAGAAATAACGACTTTTGAGTTTTTCATATCATCCGTTGTGTCATTAAGTTCTGACCTACTGATCTGAAATTTGGTAAACAGTCACCTTATGACAATCACATTATGGCTGCCAAATCATGGTTCATTATGATTGAGACTTTTTGACAGATAATCTTTATAAGACACTTTGGGGGGTGGTTGTTTTCGCGCGGCTTAAGCAATATTTTACAGTCCAATACCAGGCGGCACAATATGAAAAACTCGAAAGCGGTTATTTCTCCTCGTCTCACTTGTGACTGACTGTCATCACTCACAGGCAAATTCTTGATTGAGGTAGATTTCAAGATGAATGAATGGGGTGGTTGTTTTCGCGCGGCTCATGAACTTGCAAAGAACGACATATCATCCGTTGTGTCATTAAGTTCTGACCTACTAATCTGAAATTTGGTACACAGTCACCTTATGACAATCACATTATGGCTGCCAAATCATGGTCCATTATGATTGAGACTTTTTGACAGATAATCTTTATAAGACAGTTTGGGGGGTGGTTGTTTTCGCGCGGCTTAAGCAATATTTTACAGTCCAATACCAGGCTTCACAATATGAAAAACTCAAAAGTGGTTATTTCTCCAGGTCTCACTTGTGACTGACTGCCATCACTCCTAGGCAAATGCTTGACGGAGGTAGATTTTATGATGAATGAATGGGGTGGTTGTTTTCGCGCGGCTCATGAACCTGCAATGAAAGTATGTGTGGTCTGTGATGTGGCAACTACACATCTATCCACTGTTGGCTTAGTGCACCTTTCTTCGCAAACCAGACATCTCTAAATCATAGGAGCTTCAAATAACTAGTGTTTGCGAAAAATAGATCTACAAAGTACCATATGAAAAAGAGGCTTTATACACTCATTCAATGAGATACCACCACCATCCCCATGGTACAACTTTGGCCATCATAGTGGCAGCCAGAACATCATGGTATGCTCCAGTTAGATGATCTGACCCATTTAGAATGGTGATAAACAGCTGGGCCCTCGATATGGACAGTCACAAATAGGGGGGACAGTTTACAATAGGGGGGGACAGTTTACAATAGGGGGGGACAGTTTACAATAGGGGGGACAGTTTACAATAGGCCTGTTTTTATTGTAAAGTGCCCCCGGGACAGTTTACAATATTGTAAAGTGTCCCGGGGTTGTTTTCGCGCGGGGGACAGTTTACAATACTACACCGGTTCACCAGTAGAATGAGTACAACCTTCAAAGCAGGCAAGTTGGATCAAACTTGATATAGTCAAACAGGATTATTATTATTATAAGAATTAACAGATATGATGTCTTTCCAAATAAATGTAAAGCATTTAATCAATCTATGACACTATCACTAATAAGTTGAGGCCCTTAATAAAAATATTTATTCTAAAAGAGTCCTCTTCCTCTCATATTGAAATGAAGGTAATTGGAAATATTATTCATATTTTGGAGGTGTTCAGTGAAGAAATCAGAATGTTCGGTAAACAGTAACAAGATGCATTCCGCCGTTGATATTGACAAAGTGTTGAAAGATACAGAAGGGAATTTGGCGAAATGGAATACAGGAGTAATTACACAGATAAACACAGAAGGAAAGTAGTATCGTCAAATTGAACTTGGTCAAGAATTGCACACTGTGGCCAAGTATGGATGGGGCCGATACTTCTCATCATTTTGTCCAACCGTGTGGGAGGCAATAAAATGACTAATATTGTGCCATGTGGAAGACACAACAATCAGTAGCTGAGGTGATCTAAAATTTAAAGGCAAGTTTTTTCAGGTACAGAGAAAGCACAGTCAGCTAGAGACACTAGAGAAGCAAGCAGAAGCCTTACAGGTCACTATAGCCAAGTGCCGTAAGGAATTTGAATTTGAAAAGCTGCTAGCGCTGTCATCGGGTCCGAGAAGGACAAAATCGAGAAAATAACTGCTATTGCACAAATTTTTGAGTACTCTTTTACTGTATCATATTCACAAATTATATTTGTGAGGACATCAAGTGGCCTATAAGACTTCACATAGATATCATACTGAATGTATTTTGATGAAGCGATGCCTGTAAGAGTTGTAGCACATGATAAAAACTTGTCTAGCCAGAGGACGGAGAAGGTAAATCTTAATTCCTTTGACCAATACTATACTATTAACATATAAATCATTGTGAGAGATTAAAACAGTTGATTATTGACCTTAAAATTGGAACAATTTATTACTGAGTTTACTGAACTTGTAGGCGGGACGTAAACTGCGTTTCATACCCAAGAATTGTCTGACAATTCTGTACAATTCTAGAATTGTCAGAAACTGACCTATATATCATTACCCAACTAGCAACCATTATTGTGTAATTAACCCTGCCTGCTAAATAATTACTTTCATTATTGCTATTGTATTGTCATAGTATAAGCCTTTACAGTTCTAGTCAATATCATACAATTGGATTGACATTGTATTCAATGAGTTTGTATTTAGATGACCAGGCAAGATATGCTGTAATGAATAGATATTGCTGTGAAAGGTAGCATCAAAATCTATATTGCGGGAGGCCCAGGTTCAAATCCCCGCCGGGGCAAATCTTTTCCTTTTGTTTCATCATGTGGAAAATGAAAGCATTCCATTCGGATTTTTGGCTCACAATTTTCGTAAGCACAGAAAACTCTTAGTAATGAGTATGATGACCCGACAAAATACTTATGTTCAACTCTTCTGTGTTGTACCATACCCTACGTTATATTTTGTGCAATCTGTTAATATTGGCAGCAACTGCATAAATAGAATACATCAGCTAAACTATGTTAGCAGAATTATCAGAAAACTTTGCTACTAATATAAATGTACAACATCGCTCCCAAGATGAGCGAGGAATTACTTTGTATCCACTGTCCTACATGCCTAAGTGGAGAGAAGTGATATGTGAATGAGGCCATATTATATCCACAGAACCACTGAAAACATGCTGACTGATGCTAAAAAAACTCAAACTTGGTGTCACAGCAAGTAGTATGAGTACTGATTATTGGCATAGTCTAAACTACGCTCCTTGTGATTATTGAGAGTGAATGGCTTTCAGCTATTTTTATTTCTATTCTATTTTCTATTTGTTGGCCAAAGATGCTCTGAGCATGGAGTTAGCTCTGAATGTTATGGTATGTGGGCTGAGGGAGGCAAAGGTAAATCAACTATCGTAAGCCTGGTATATATTCATTACCTGTCTACAAAGGAGCTCTTGATGTTATACTATATCATTCCCAGCCATCTCAGTTATATGGTGTACAGGAAGCAGTTTTGGCATATTTCTTTCTCACTCTTGGATGGTAGTTCCCTAGTAGGTGTTGGCACTAGTACAGATAGTATTAAAATGTTAGACTAGTGGCAACACCGTTTAAAGTAATAAATTTTAATCTGTCAGCTTGAGTGCCACAAGCAGGGAGGTTAGCCAATAACAGCCATAATTACATAATTACCTTGATATCTTTGTGTCAAAATTTTTAATTGTACAATTAAGTATAATTAACACTGTTTGTTAATCCTTCATACACATTCCTTTGCACTTGTAACAAGTCATCATGACACATTTGTGGAATCAGAGAGACAGGAGTCATTGTAAGCTGACCTAACTTCCTGTCTTTTGCTGCTGATAATGAATGCGGTGAGTTTTGAATTTCACGAATATTCATTTTTATAATGATGGTTGTTTGGGTGTAATTGCAATCATGAGCATTCTATGTCAGAAGAGTGAGGGGCGGGAAGTTGTAACATTTTATGCAAAGAGCTAGATAACTGTCCAAATTACATTTGTATATTTTTATCAAATTATTTCACCAAACTCTGCTTCAAAGCTCATCATTGTACAGAGTTATTATGTCAAGAATGAGATTGCCTCGCAAAAAAAAACCTTAATTTCTCTGGCGCCCTTATTCTTCAGTATTTGCAAAAAGGTTTCATTGATTTTCCGCGCTTCTTGGTCAACTTCAAGAGTTGAGCCAGCATTATTTATGATAATCTGTGTCTTTACCCACAGGGTTTTCCATTTTTAAATCTACTGGTACCTTATAAGTTCTGTGAAGGTTGCCTATGAATGCCAGTGTAAACAAAATGAACATTCTGACTGGCTTATCTTGATTATGACTTCATTGGTAAATAACTTGGATACCAACAATACATCCCATTATGCTTGGCTAAGAATTTGATGTCAATTGAAAGGTAAACAATTGGCAAATGACACTGAGAGAATCTTGTTCAAATTCAATAAGCTAATCTCATTGAATATGATTAGGCAGATTAAATTGTACATTGTAGCCATTAATTGAATTTTATGGTATATGAGTAGAGAGAAGCATGAGTAAATCAAACAGGCCTATCATTCAATGACACAATAGAACTGTTTGTACAGAATGTCTGGTGGTCACTGTAAATTCTAAATTTATCAATGCAGCGATAATAATAATCTAAGAGCTTTGAAAGATTATCTGCCAAGAGGCTGTCCAGGCAATAATTTACTGCTTATAAATTTAACAGCTGTAATGGCCCTGCAAGCCCCTAATCTGAATTTGTTGAAATGATTGGAATTTCAGGGTGATAGAACCTTTAACATACCAAACTCTTTGATGCATGCAATTAATGGCTACAGTGTACAGTGTGATCTGTCTGTCTGATCATTTTCAATGAGATTAGCTTATTATTGAATTTGAACAAGATTCTCACAGTGTCTATTTGCCAATTGTTTACCTTTCACTTGACATCAAAATCTTAGCCAAGCATAATTGGATGTATTGTTGGTATCCAAGTTATTTACCCATGAAGTCATAATCAAGATAAGCCAGTAAAAGAATGTTAATTTCGTTTACACTGGCATTCATAGGTGACCTTCAAAGAACTTATAAGGTACCCTTAGATTTAAAAATGGACAACCCTGTGGGTAAACACACATATTATCATATAATGCTGGCTCAACTCTTGAAGTTGACCAAGAAGCGCAGAAAATCGATGAAACTTTTTGTAAATACTGGAGAATAAGGGCGCCAGAGAATTTAAGGTTGTTTTGCGAGGCAATCTCATTCTTGGCATAATAACTCTGTACAATGATGAGCTATGAAGCAGAGTTTGGTGAAATAATTTGATAAAAATATACAAATGGAATTTGGACAATTATCTAGTATTTTGCATAAAATGTTACAACTTCCCGCCCCCTCACTCTTCCGTCAAAGAATGATCATGATTGCACTTACACCCAAACAACCATCATTATAAAAATGAATATTCGCGAAATTAAAAACTCACCGCATTCATTATCAGCAGCAAAAGACAGGAAGTTAGGTCAGCTTACGATGACTCCTGTCTCTCTGATTCCACAAGTGTGTCATGATGACTTGCTACAAGTGCAATGGAATGTGTGTGAAGGATTAACAAACAGTGTTAATTATACTTAATTGGACAATTAAAAATTTTGACAACAAGGATATCAAGGTAGTTATGTAATTATGCCTGTTAATGGCCAAACTCCCTGCTTGTGGCACTCAAGCTGACAGATTAAAATTTATTACATTAAACGGTGTTGCCACTAGTCTATCATTTTAATACTATCTGTACTAGTGCCAACACCTACTAGGGGACTACCATCCAAGAGTGAGAGAGAACTATGCCAAAATTGTTTCCTGTACACCATATAACTGAGATGGCTGAGAATGATATAGTATAACATCAAGAGCTCCTTTGTAGACAGGTAATGAATATATACCAGGCATATGATAGTTGATTTACCTTTGCCTCCCTCAGCCCACATACCGTAACACTCAGAGCTAACTCCATGCTCAGAGCATCTTTGGCTAACAAATAGAAATAGCTGAAAGTCATTCACTCTCAATAATCACAATGAGCGTAGTTTAGACTATGCCAATACTTGCTGTGACACCAAGTTTGAGTTTTTTTTAGCATCAGTCAGCATATTTTCAGTGGTCAGTGGTTCTGTGGAAAATATGGCCTCATTCACATATCACTTCTCTCCACTTAGGCATGTAGGACAGTTGATACAAAGTAATTCCTTGCTCATCTGGTGAGCGATTTTGTACATTTCTATTAGTAGCAAAGTTTTCTGATAATTCTGCTAGCATAGTTTAGCTGATGTATTCTATTTTTGCAGTTGCTGCCAATATTAACAGATTGCACAAAATATAACGTAGGGTATGGTACAACACAGAAGTGTTAGTTGAAAATAAGTATTTTGTCGGGTCATCATACTCATTACTAAGAGTTTTCTGTGCTTACAAATATTGTGAGCCAACATTTCGAATGGAATGCTTTCAATTTTTATCATAATGAAACGAAAAGAAAAGATTTGCTCCCGCAATATAGATTTTGACGCTACCTTGCACAGCAATACCTATTCATTACAGCATATCTTGCCTGGTCATCTAAATACAAACTCATTGAATACAATGTCAATCCAATTGTATGATATTGACTAGAACTGTAAAGGCCTATACTATGACTATACAATAGCAATAATGAAAGTAATTTATTTAGCAGGCAGGGTTAACTACACAATAATGGTTGGTGGTTGGGTAATGATATATAGGTCAGTTTCTGACAATTCTAGAATTGTACAGAATTGTCAGACAATTCTTGGGTATGAAACGCAGTGATAAATCGGAGCAGTAAACCTAGAGGAAATAGCGACTTCAGACCTATCGATTCTGGAAGCTTCCCCATGAACCCGTAACTTGTTGCGAAATGCTCATCCTCCTACCGTACACTGAGTTGGACAGAGATCGGTAACATTTTCTGCTGCAATAACGCGATTAATATAGATGTCAGATCTGGTTGTGATTTCACATTGATAAAGGAGATTATTATCCCTGGTCATGTGAGATCAGCATTTTCGGTTGGTGAAAAGCTCATCACCAAAATGTCATCAAACCATAAAACAAGTGTGTACATCGTCACAGAAGAACAAACAACTGCCATGCTTGTAGATCAGTAAGAAAATGAGGCTGGCCCCGCCTCTATGTATCAAACAATAATATAGTTGATCCTGACTAATCAAATAAGTTGCTGAGAGTCTATGACATGACAGGAAACCATATTTTCAGTATCGATGTGAGTGATATGGAGGAGCCACATGAGCTCCACATTGATCCAGATTACAGTATGTTAGTATTAGACTGTGGCTGCAAAGAAGAACTGAGAAAATATGAGGCGGAAGGTGATTCAGCCCAACTCACCTGGACATTGAGGATTCCAGAAAACTTGACTGGCGTAACATCTGATAAGTTTTGTAATATTTATGTGCTCAGTCTAAAGAGGGACGTAATATATCAAATATCACCTACAGATAAGACTCTAAAAGTACATGAATTCACAAAAATAATTTTGAAAATGATACTTTCATTCCTATTATGGGAAAGAGCTATTTCTGGGACCGTTAGAGAAACTTGATGGAGGCATTGATTGAGAAAAGCTGATTCTCTGAAACCCAATACATTTTTTAATCAGGAATTGGCAGCCATGTTGTACAGTAGTTATGTAAATGATGTATAATATGTTTGGCATGTACTGTACAAGCCAAATGAGCTGCCACTTCCTCAGATTAAACCAACTAGTTAGGTAACTCTCCGCTACACAGCTATATCTGCCTCCATAAGTCTTTTTAAACCAAACCCCAGCAGTGTATTCTTTGTTAATTGTGCATTTTAGATTTGTTATGTGCAACAATGTCGGTAGAAGTTTATCATGTATATATAATCATTATTACCATTCTCAATCTTTTTTTCAGCATGCAAGGTAAAACATGATCTGATCTGCCTTAGGCATCAATCCGTCGAACTTGAAGTCTTCTTCTACTTATAAATATATTAGGAGACAACACACTCTCAATAGATTAGCTACCCTTGGCTGAAAACTCTACTGAATCAAACTATCATTTATTGAATTCCGCTGACTCATACTGCTTTCAATGATTTGAGACCTATAAGTTATCATACTTTGCTTGATATCTCTATAAAAGGAGATCAGATGGTAGTGTGTGGGGATGAAGTTACTGTGTTATTCAAACTCAAAAGTGTATGAGATTAGCATCCTGCTACTTTGTCTCTGACTCACAGGAGACTACCTCATAGTATTAAAGCGTTATATAAACTCTCATGCTACACTCCCTATCAACCTGCAACTGTCAGACACCAACAGACAACTAGAGTTCCTGCTATTAGCCTAGAATTGTGTTCCTATAATATCAAACCACGATGTTTTTTTACTCATTCTGCATCTATATATTTGTTATTTTATGTCTCCCAAGAAGTTGATTGTTAACCATGAGATATTGTGTGAATATAACATTATTTGCAATAAATAAAATCAATAAAAAATGGCTCAATAAGCTTTTTGTGATGTTACGGAATACATTCATACATGTTCTTTTTTATGAGGTCAGGGGAAAGGAAGCACTACCATGTATTGAGCATGTATGTATAGTACGTTTTATTTTATTTAACTAACCTGGTATTCTCAAAGTTTGCAACAAAGTAGAATAATAAAGAATTTCATTCATCCACAAAATAGTTGTTGGCTTTTAATTATGTCTATTTCAAAAAACTAATGCTACTTCTAGTCAGCTGGTAATGATAAGACACTTCAGCCAGACATCCATTTCTCGCACCGTTATTATGAAGTGCGGTCATCGAAACCTGTAGACAATAGATGAAGCCAAATTGCCCAGACACCCTCATGTTGATATAACATTCTCCATTTCTCCATTTGATATAACAGGGTGAGACAAAATTGGTAGTGGATGATGTGATTGCGATGAATGACTCACTGGTAGGATTAGGATTACGTGTGGACACCATTGATCATCATCTTGAGGAGGTAGAAGCCGTAGTGATGGATGTTGAGAGAGCCACTGTAGATGATTTTACTGATATTATTGACGCTATAATACCAGCTCTGGAACAGACAATAGGAGGAGAGGTATACACCCAAGGTTGCTGGGGGCTGGAACAATCAACAATGAAAGCTCCCCCAGTGAGACTCGAACCCACAACTCCTGCGACACTAATCGCCTGGCAGTGAATAGCAAGCGCGCTAACCGATTGCGCCATCTCGCCATCTCACCATCTTCAAAAAATAACGAGTTGATGGCTCTAATTAGATAGCCTGCTATTCACTACTCGGAGATGTGTTTTCTCATCCCACAGCACATTCCAATTCACCATTGCCACCCTATGAAACACAGCGTACGTGTTAGGGTTATTGGCCTTACATGGCCCATTGCTGGGACCCCTTGTAGTAGGTTTAGCTGTCTTTCCAGCTTGTCAGCATGTCTTTCCATGCTGTCACATGTCTTTCCATGAGTCAGTCAGTAGACAAGTACACAGGAGAGGTATACACCCGAGGGTGCTGGGGGCTGGAACAATCAACAATGCAAGCTCCCCCAGTGGGATTCAAACCCACAACTCCTGCCTCAATAATCGCCTGGCAGTGAATAGCAAGCGCGCTAACCGATTGCGCCATCTCACCATCCCCAAAAAAGAACGGGTTGATGGCGCTAATTAGATAGCCCGCTATTCACTACTCGGAGATGTGTTCTCTCTTCCGACAGCGCATTCCAATAAGCTCTCTTCCGACAGCACATTCCAATCCACCATTGCCACCCTATGAAATTTGCTGCCAATATATTATGCTGCCGTAAGCTTAATGATGTAATTGGGTTGTAGTTGTTGTACACACGACTCAAACTCGAGACAGCTCCAGCTACAGCTTGTCTCTCTCAATAGAACATAATAATATATCCTAACATTCGACAACATACTCTGGTCCAAGCACCTAAGGTACGATTTTGGAACGTATTATTAATTAATTTGCAATGTAATAAGAAATGTGTATTTTTGTTTATGTATTGTTTTTGTATTAATAAGATTGGCATTATTGTTAAATTGTATTGGATTGAACTTGTTGCCCACACATACACACAATTTTCATTCGTTTGCTAATCTTCTATTTGTTGTTGTTATCCAGTGTTTACGATCTCCAATGGTCACAAAAAAAGCAAGATCCGTTTAAACCATGCTGACTAGATCTCAGCAGTATGTCTGTCGTAACAGTTATAATGTATGATTTATATTCAGGTACACTGCTGTGAACAACAATAATCAAAGCTTGTATGAGAAAGTTCTCAAGGCGAGTGAGATTCTCTATAGAAGTGCTGGTAATCGTCCTGATATTGGGAGAAGAATACAGGAACCATCTTGTGGAGCTGATTGTAAGAGTGAGCAAACGAACATAACAATACAGAGTAACCATTTGACGGACAAGAGTACAACAACAATGAATCACTCTAACGCCTCCATCTCAGGTATGGATCACAAACTTCTTAACTTTTACCAGTGCTCTGACAAGCTGAGTTTAGTAATTCTGATTTCAAAGATTTTATCAATCTCTACGCGATACGTGCCAGATGCAAATTTCTGTTATGATCCTCATGATGATACCTAAAACAGAATAGTCTTTCTACCCTAAAAGAGTAAATTTAGCTAAAGTTTTATTCAGTTAGTTGTTAGTTGACTTAATTTTAGCTAGCACCTTAATTTTCCAGCTGGGTCAGGAGTTAATATGAGATAAAGATGATGAGTAAAAATTAGCTAGCTTTATTTATGGCTGATTTAAACATGTGTGAAATGGCGAACTTTTTCTGTGGACACTTTACTCAAATATGACTGTTCGTTATCATGGATGATTCATTCAAATCTTGAGATAAACAACATAGTCAATAGATGACTTTTTACCACAGCGCTGTATGAAAAGCCTATTAGATATATAGGGAAAGTCAGAGAGAGATTTGTTGTGAGAGAAATCAGCGGATACCGACAGAAGATTATTGGCTCATGGATGCAGGACGGCCATCTTAAATCTTCTAAAGTCTGGATGCTCCAAGGATTCAGGTATGTGTTTTTATACCCTGATCAAAACTTTCAGAAAAATAAGTTTCTGTTATGATGGATTCACAGTGATTAAGTGATTTTATAAATAGAGTGCTGTCATGAGTGAATAATTCTTTTTTTTATGTATTGGCACACTCAGCACTAACAGATTGTTCACACAACTACTACAGATTAAATATTTCCATTCATGAAGGGCTTTTATTAGCTGAGAAAGATTTCTATATCGATCCAATAACGTGAGCAGAATCGATCAAGTAAAGGTATAGGGAGGTTGTCAGTCTAACTCTCATGAGGGGACAACTAACATTAAGAGAAAGAGCAGGACATTTTAGTGAATTTTAGTCATTGCACGTAACACATGCTTCGTAGACATCCAAACTATGCCATATGCAGCCATAAAGTTTGAGATATGCGCACTTTACAAATATGTTTGGTTGACCTCTTTGGTCACATGCTCTTTGTGTTTAACAGGAAGTTGACAAATCTTGTGGAGTTTAGTAATGTTCTGACATTTGTTGAGGGGGATGTGTTCACAGCCTACAAACTGGACTTTGAGTGTGGGTGTACAGGACACGCTGTTTACAATGGAAGCTTCTACTGTCATGGATTTAAGTCTAATAAAATATACAAGTTTGACTTGCTGACTCATCAATGGAACTGCACAAGACTATCAGGTAAAAACTTTGACTCAAGTCATTTCATAAGACAGTTTGGTGCCATGAATATGGCTTCTAAATGTATCAAATAATGTCACCAATGTAAATCGCTAGGAAACTTCCCATGACTAAAATGTATGATTGAGAGGTTGCGTTAGAAATATATTTTGCAAGAGAATTTGAGAATAATGTATTATTTCTTCAAATTAATTCTGGCCTCAAATCATGCATACATTGCACACTAGGAGTCAGCTCTGCTGATTAGAGCGCTGGCCATTCATGTCCAAGGTTGTGGGTTTGTACTGCAGTCCATTGACTACTAATGTTCTGTTATCCCACAGGTTCCAACTTGCCCACAAACAGAGAGCAATCTGGCGCAGTCATTGCAACCTCGCCCTTAAGGGATATAATATTATTTATCATTAATAAGACCCCCTGATTTTTTTTCTACCAGTGAACCTATAAACCCAATTCACTGCAGCTCAGAAAAAAAATTTAACATGGGAAGCTTTGGTTTTTCTTTGGATTTATTTTTATTTTTGTACTTCAAATGTGCTAGCTTCTTTTGCTACTAATATTTTTTTTATGTATTTTTACAGGTCAGGAGATTCATAGCAGTCACGCCTACTCATCAGGAGTCTTTAATGATGTGGATATCTTGGCTGATTCCTTTGGTATCTGGGTCATCTATACAAACAAAGAGTCACAAGGCTATATGATACTCAACAAGATTAACCCTGTCACCCTCCATAAAGAATTCAACGTCACCATCAGGGCGAAACAGGAAGACTTTATGAGTTGTTTTATGGTAAGTTTTCTAGTTCATGATGACGACGGAGTTGATATAGAGAAGGTTCTGTTTGCTAATAAGCAGACACTAATATTTGGCCTCTAAATTAAATTTGCATGGGATGAAAAATGTTCACACATAAACACAATAGTTGGTTTGTAATCAATTCAGCCATCAAATTATGAAGAAATGCGGAATCTCATCCCAAGCTAAATAGGAGTTCTTCATATTTTGTAGTTTGAGGGATCTTTGTACGGTATCGATAACTGGATCGGCGGGAAATCTGTACAAGAAGTGGTCATAAACAGGATATGGACTGCTCATGATAAGTCAGGTACTCTCTCTCTCTCTCCCTCCCTCCCTCCCTCCCTCCCTCCCTCCCTCCCTCCCTCCCTCCCTCCCTCCCTCTCTCTCTCTCTCTCTCTCTCTCTCTCTCTTGATGAGAAGTGATAGCTGTTAAAACCAGTGATTGAAACACCAAGACTAACACTTGGTCTTAGATTTAATATATTAGAGAGGGTTAGAGTCCCCATATTTGTTTTTGAAGATGATTTTGATACACAAAATATTGAATTATGGAAGAAAAACGGGAATATCTAATTGTATAGCCTCTGTTTTGAACTTTGGCTATCCCTCCAATATCAAAGAGCAGAGAATTCGAAAATAAAAAATTATGTTTTTCTTTCGTAATTTTGTAATGTCAACTGAGCTGCTAGTCCCATGGTAATCTCTTAAAATGTTGCCAGCTAATCAGAGTGTCAAATAATTGCACAAATAAAAGAAATGTCCCAGACCAGGCTTCTAACCTGCTCGCATTCCAATATTTTGCTTGCTGATCACTCTCACCAGTGTAACGCCTGTTCTATATGTTTAAAAAAATTCTATGTAGGAGAAGGAGCTAGTGTAGATGGTTAGAGCCCTCTAGTTCTGAGTCTTCGGACTGTGACAGACCTTGGAAAAATTTTTAAATCACTCTACAAAAACTTTTCCTTTTACACAGAATCACAGTCTACTGGGAGGCGTCGCAGATCTCCAGCGGCTATCGTCATGGAAACAGAGTCTAATGAGATCGTGCTCAGTGCAGACTTTAACCCTCGCCACGCGAGACTATACAGCTGGAACCTTATCGATGTGGATAAGGCACAACTCAAATGGTATGAGTTCGATGACAACCTGATATCGACCTGAGGATGAATAGGCTCTAATTTCTCGAGTCAAGTCAAACATTACATAAATGTGTATTTTCAAGAGTTTGATCTGTTATTTTTTTATTTTTTTATGTACACTATCAACCACGCTGCTATCTATTGATTTACTTTTTCGAATTGTGTTTGAATTGCTTTCATGTATAAATCATTTTCATAGCGCTGTATAATTCATAAAAATGATGATCAATGGTTCGGATAAAAGCAAAGACAGCACAATTACCCTCAAAACTAACTCTCAAGATGTTGCTGAAAGTTTTAATACATTCTTCACAAGCGTAGGTTCGAATCTTGCCGTCAAATTGCCTCCCAATTGCCCCTCAAATTGAGTGGGATTCTAGACCCAAATTCAGTTTTTATGTTGTTGATAGCACTGATATTCTGCCTGTTTTGGATAATCTCCAAGCCAAAAAAAGCCACTGCTCCGGAAAAAATCTCGTCACAAGCGATCAAAGAAAACAAGCTGATTTTCCTCCCAATATTGGCATATCTTGTAAATTTGGTCATTGAAAATTCTGTGTTCCCAGACTGCTTAAAAATTGCACGAGTGACACCAATTTTTAAAAAGGGGACAAACAAAGTACTTAAAACAATCGCCCAATATCAATCTTCAGCACTATTTCTAAAATAGTTGAAAAAATTCTTAGTAACCAGATAATTGATTTTTTAGAGACCATTTCAATTTTAACCGACTGCCAGTTTGGATTTAGAAGAGGCAGAAATACCACCGCTGCTATAAACAAGCTCATGGAACAATTGTATGAAAATTTGGCATATTTTTAGATTTTTCAAAGGCGTTTGATACTATTAATCATGAAATTTTAGTCAAAAAGCTACCGTTGAATGGATTTTTACCCTGTGCCACATCTCTCATCGAAAATTACCTCAAAAACCATCAACAATATGTTATTGTAAATATTGCTGTATCTCAGTACCGTGACATCAACATAGGAGTACCCCAAGGTTCAAACCTGGGGTCGCTTTTATTTTTGATTTACATAAACGACCTCTTTAATGCAGCGCCTGCATTAAATTACATACTGTATGCAGACGACACTAATATTTTTTGTACAGACCATGCTATTTTAAGTCAAGAATTAAACAAAGTTGAAAATTGGTGCTTAGCTAATAAACTAGTACTTAACTATTCCAAAACTTTTCAGGTAATTTTTAAATCCCCAAGAAAAGCTATCAGTGCCGATGATCATGTTATCAAACTGAATACCAACACCCTTGAACTAAAAAATGACTCTAAATTTTTAGGTATTATCCTTGATTCAAATATTACTTTTAAGTCGCACATAAATGAATTGTGCAAAATATTAAATTTGGTTGTAATAATGATGTGTGTAGTAAGGCCATATTTTGACGAAAAAACAATGATCAAACTATATTACTCATTTTTTTACCCGCACCTGCTCTATGGAATAGAGTTCTGGGGCCATGTTGCTGAAAATGACCTTAAACGAGTAATAGTCCTCCAAAAAGCTTGTGTAAGAGTGATTTTAAATAAAAAAACCAGAGATCATGTTTCAACCCTTTTTAAGACTTTAAATATAATGCCTTTGAATATGCTATTCCAATACTGCTCTGTAAAACTATTTTTAAGCACATTTTCGAATAAAGTTTATCAACTCTCTTAAAACAGAACATGATTATAACACAAGATTAGATAATTTACGAACAAAAAAGGCCAAAAACAAGCGAGGTGAGAGGTCCCTGTTGTGCCATGGTGTCAACCTGTACAACAGGTACCTTATGGGAGTGGAACATGTACTCAGTCTGGTTCCTTTGGTGGCCTGGCGGCGCGCCTGTGGGAGGGGGTTTGATTGTGTGCAGGTTGCGGATGTTTCGCTCTGTCGTTCCGGCAGGCGATAGGGCGTCGAGAGTTCTAGTCGGGCAGGCTCTGCTCTAGCTTCGTGCTATCTGACTGTCCCATTGCTTTTTAACTTTTTATATACCTTCGATACCGTTTTACTCATTCTAATTTTTATAGTAAGCAATAAACACACATAAAAAAAAAATTTTAAATTTAGAGGCTGTGATTTCCATTCTCGCAGTGCTAACAGAACCTTGATAATTTACAAAATTTCCCTTGACTCTCCTGCCTTCTGCTTTGATACCTAAAACAATTAATTCAGTTAACGAACAGTACTGGGACAAATTGACCATAAACTGATAACAATAAACACAAATATACAACATCCTGATTAAAACAAAGAATGCAGAATTTTGATAATGGGTTATAGCCCCCTGACCTCCAAAGCAGTAGGCAGTTAATTACGTGATCAGTATATTGACTGCAATATAAACCAGGAATTTTGCGCTAAAACAGGT
The DNA here is from genome assembly GCA_914767715.1 of Membranipora membranacea. Classification (NCBI taxonomy): domain Eukaryota; kingdom Metazoa; phylum Bryozoa; class Gymnolaemata; order Cheilostomatida; family Membraniporidae; genus Membranipora; species Membranipora membranacea. Next base: position 25,520,164 of record OU612069.1, read on the forward strand.
AGATAAAATAACTTAGTCCCGTTTGTGAGAATATACTACTGCGGATGCGCTTGTGGTTGTGTGGTTAAGATAGAAGTTAGTTAGAAGTTGGAAGATATGAAATATATTTCATATCTTCCAACTTCTAACTAACTTCTATGAACTATAACTTCTATGAATTATAATTCATCTTGAATCTTTCTCAACTAGCCATATTATTTGTTGTTACTTTCTTTGGTCGAAAAAATGTACTGCAGTAATGCACCCAGCAGAAAATCTTTTCCTCAAAGGTAATACTAATCAAACCAATTAATGCATTAAAATGTAGTGAAGGTTACTTCCTATGAGGGGTAGATATTAAATTAAGCTTTCATAATATTACAACATGTGATGAAAATGAGGCATGGTCAGGAAGTACCTTCGTACCAGTGACAAACTATAATCAGAGCTGAAGAGTAATATGTCTAGATGGTAATCACCATGGAAACAAGGTCTCTCATAAATATGTCATCTCATATCAAAGTATTTCCTGGTAAAACTTTGTTGATGACATTTTAACATTAAACTATGTATGCACTTATTTTATTCTTCTAGAAGTTTATCTCTGGCGCTATTTTTGGTCTGAAGAATGTATAAGACTTACTGGTCAGGTGCCAAGATTTTCAGGCTGCTTACGTAAAATGAGCAATGTATGCAGTCATGCATGATATGCTTGTCACCGAATCATTACTTTTAGTGTGAAGAATTTTTGAGCCTAAAGGAAATTTTTGTCATGGCATGACTCTTTTTTGTTTTGGTAAGCTACTTGCCAAGTTTATTGCTAGATAATAATAGGCATAATAGTGACACACAGTTCAGTGAAATACATCGGATTAGAAAGAGGCAGGCAGTTATAGGATGAACTCTCAGTCGTCTGCTGAAGGAATGGATATGTTGGTACAAACAGCAGTATTACTGGTACGTAAGCAAAGTGACTTTATTATAAACCCACTACTCCATATCAGGTAAATGTGTGCCCCTTGAATTCTCTAATCTAGAAGAGTGAATTACTGATACTTCAAACTCAGTCTTCCTGCCTCGTGGCCAGAACATCCGCAGAGAAAATTGGAAAAATTAGGGGGTGAAATCAGAGAACTGATTCCTTAAGTTTTGAATTGCCCTGTCATTAGTGGTATGTAGCACGCTTCACACTTTCGCCGAAGTTTAGTAGTATTTCATGTCCTTGTTTTTGAGCAACCTTGACCCTATGTACAGTAGACCAAGCTTGGTCCATTTGCCGCGGGACCAGTGGAAGGGAGTAACAGAAACGCATGCAATCGGATTAAACTTGTTCTAATAGTACAGCTGAGCTTTTATAACATATCAGAGAGCTATATAATAATAGCATTTTGACTTATACAGTAAACTTTGCAAGTCCAAATCCAGTTGACTTTACAAAAGTTTCTGCATCCACGAGATATCAATTTAAGAGTAAAGACAATTGTCTTGTATCTGGTAGATTTCAACAGGGATGATCTTGGCTTCTGGAGATCAGACTTTATTCACAAATCACACCACATCGGTAAGAACTCTATTCGAGCATTTTAACAGTTCATCAATGTCAAATATTAAGGACAAGATATAATGACATTATTTATAGATGACTACCGCCTGTTTTGAAGGTTCTTATGGTGGCCAAAGATTTCAGGGTTAGATATCGGTTGCACAAAATAACAAAACATCTGACACAGACATTATTAAAAATTAATCATACCGCATTGTTGACCATTCCTTTATCCGTTCCATCCGTACACACCGGTGAGAAAACTGGCGTTAAGTTGTTTACTCCAGTCGTGAATGCATGAGTTCAAAGACAATACCAGCCAATGTTCGCTATCGATAACTTCCTGTTTTGACAGTGTTTATGATTGGCTGTGATTTCTTGATAGACTATAAATCAAGTACCATTACGATACATTTGACACAGGCAGACTAGGATTATTTTCTATCGTTTCAGGCCAAGATGGAAAGATTTTATGACGACACAATGGAGGTCTGGCATATTGAAGAAGATGAGTTTCGACCTGGATACCTTTTGTACTCAGATCGATCTGCTTTTAAGCAGCTCAACACAAATACACAACAATCATCCACTCTTGTAGGACAGTCAACCAGTCATTCCTATATTGAAGGACAAGGCACAGCGGCAAAGTTCAATGTTATCAGTGGATTTGTGCAAGTAAACAGTACATTCTGGATTCTAGTTGATCAGGGAAACCACTGCATCCGGGGAGTACTGAAACACTCGGTGTTCGGTGTCGGTGTTCAGTATAACACGTCTCATCTCGCCGGTGTTTGTGGTGAGAGCGGCTACAATAATGGGCCCATCACAAAATTTAATGACCCTTCGAAAATCATCAATTCTCCTAAAAGAGACAGATACTTCATAAGTGATTATGGCAATGTTGCAGTAAGGGAATTTGATCTCATCACCCGAATTACTGTGATTTGGTATTCCTTTAGTGCTGCATATGGTCCTGTTGGTTTGGCGCTTGCAAGTAATGGGATTCTTTACATGGTAACCAGTGACATACGATGGGTACATCGTATAATAAATGAGAACAGTGCACTATCTAGCACTGGCTACTTAACGAGCCGTGATTCATTAGGCTATCAAGATGGCACACTGTCTGAAGCAAAATTCAGATTCCCGCAAGAAATTGAGCTGCTCAACGACACCCTTCTTTTAGTTGCTGATAAAGGAAACAGCAGGTTGCGACTGGTTGACGAAGAAAATAATATTGTGACTACTTTATGTGATACAATCGTTGACGGGATTAATCCTGACAGTTGCACTATACCTGGAGCGCAGTCCCTCACTGTCACACAATCTGGAGAGGTGTATGTGGGAAGCGAACAGGGAATATGGAAAGTTTCTCTGTTTGAAGCCGGTAAGGACTTCAGGGCGAACAAAGCTTCAGAAAATCAGAATGATATTATAATGGTGCCAGTACATTTTCTCAAGTTGCTAATTTCATGAAAAGACTTGGTTGGCTGATGGATACATTTAGCCTATGAAATCTAACAGGTAAATACCAAACAAGATTCACATGAGGATAATCTGTAAAGAGTGACACATGTAATTATCATTTGTGTTTTATCTTTCATCAGGAGAAGAGGTGAAGCTCCAGACACCAAGTGAGTCACCTACAGATTCCAGTGAGTAAATTACAAAGTAGATACCTATTAGCCAGATTCTACTTAAACTTGTGGTTTTACAGAGTTTTCTTCTCTTCTCTTGCATGGGGAGGTAACTCTAAAATAAACGGAGAGGAGCAGCGATCTAGGAACCCTGGCTTACCTTTAGATCATGTTGTTGTAATATCTTGTCGTCATTGGCGGTTTTATTGTTGTTGTCGTTTAATTGCCTTGACTATTTCTTTCACTTATTTTCTAGGAGAAAGAGAGGGCTTCAGCTCTCCAATTGCACCAACCTCAAATTCGAGTAAGTGAACAATTGAATCCCTTGGTTTACCTGCTTTGTGCCCCAATTGTTGGATCATGTTGTTATTATATCTTATCATCATTGGTGGTCATGTTGTTGCTGTCGTTTAATTGCACTGACTTTTTCTTTCAATTACTTTTTAGGAGAAAGAGAGGGCTTCAGTTCTCCATTGACACCAACATCAAATTTGAGTAAGTAAATAACTAAATCCTTTAGTTTGGTTTGGTTTCAAATCGCCTCTTGTTGATGATATTGTTGACATTAAGATAAGATAGCAGTTTTTTTTTAAATCCGTCAAAGACAGTTTACAATTGTTTAAAAAGGCTCTGTGATTATAATGGCATATCCATTCAAACTTTGAATACTGGGAGGTACAAAACTACATAAAAAATTTCGGTCTTCATTATTGGCATCCTGTATGATTTCCTGCTAAAAGAGTAGCACTGATTCAGAATATGAGTATCAAAATTGATAAAGATTCTCTCTATTACCCTGGATTGCTGAAAAATACCATAACTCAATATTTAACACAAAGTTGGGTAATATCAAAGTTTCGATAAAATCGAGTTTTTGTGACTTAGAGAGATTAAACCGTTTTAATTTAGAAAAACAAAAAACCTTGTCCTGAGCATTTTATAGATATGACTAGCGTTTTTGTGCCACTTTAGGTCATGGCTAAAATTTATACCTAAACACTGTAAATGGTCCGCTTTCTCAATGAGTTGGCTATTTGAGTTGGTACTCATGAATAGCATATGTTCTGCGAAAGCTCTGCACCATCTCCTTTGTCTTCTTAGCATTGATTGAAAGGTTAACTGATTTGCATTGCCCTGAAAAATGTCCTACTGCATCAAAATAAAATTCGTTATCTGCTTTAAACTTTAAGAGTACCACAATAGATATGTCATCAGGGTATTTGAAAAATTTGATGTTGCCATGCCCTGAGCGAATAAAATCTGTGTATATAGAAAAAAGTACTGGGGATAAAACACCCCCTTGAGGGCACCCTATATTACAAGATCAAACATCAGACTTACATTATTGTCGGAGTTGCTGCCAATTTTTATTATATTCCATTTTCCTGTTTACTTTCACAGCAGGATCAGAGAGACAGCAGAGTGAATCTCTCCGACAGCAGGCTATTATCATTATAGTCCCTGCTATTGTAGGACTCATTATACTGATACTAGCTGCTATATGTGTCATAAGGAAACTCAAAGCTAAACAATCTGTGTAAGTCATGTATATGATGTTGTTTGCTGTTATTGTCGATGACTCAGGAGCGAAGGGAATATTTACAACTCGAGGGATGATTATTGTAAACTGTTGACTCCACACAAATTTCCAGCCATGCGGGATAAGGGGAAATGATATTAATTTACAGTATTGCTAGTTGCTATATGCGAAAAATGATTGTTTGCAGCATTTGATAAGATTTTCAAATTAGATCAGACAGTTATCCAGCTGTGAATAATAAAAAAATTATAATCATGGACTACCAAACTTGGGCAGACAGTAAAAAGTAATTAAGCTCTCACGCGTCTCTCTTATTTTCTGTAGATCTTTAAATCAAGAGGAACCAACGCTTGCAGGCAGTGATGATAGGAGAGGTAAGTGTCAACTGATTCCTCTAGCTATCAATCTGGCCGTATTGAAAGTACGACCAACGATCAATATCTGCTCTATTGAAATTTCAATGCCTTGACATGTTGAGACTCAATCTTTGAATCCTTGAATGGTTGGACTGCATCCCAGTCCCCAGTCGTCCTTCAGGATACTCGAGTAATTTATCTTTCAAATTCTGTATAACAATACCCTTTACAATGGCATTCTAACTCTTCTTCTACAGTTCATACTGTTTAATTTTGATGTTATACTTTCCAGACAAATTAATGATTGTTTCATAGGAGATAAAAAGTATTTCAATATTTCAGATTTTGGTGACTATGAGCACATATACAGTGAGATTTATGAAGATTTGCCTCCACCTATTCCTCTGCCTTTAATCAAAATGCAAAGTTATGAAGTACCACTCGCCGCCCATAACGGCAAAGTCTCAACTGGTACTAAAAGAGATGAAGGCAGCTTTGCCCAACCAAACTCTACACTTCAGGACTGTACATCAGAAGAACAGAGCGTATATTACTCTGATGTATTGAGGTCACCTGAACAACTGAGTCCAGAACAGGATGGTCCTAATATCCACACCACAGAGCTACATGGACGGGAGATCAACAGGGAATCACAAACAGAATCACACACAAACTCTGGGTCTGCTGCAGATCAAGAGTCTAAGCCGCAGATGGAGATAGCAGAAGATAAGGTGACTGATGACGGCATATACTTGTATTCAGATAAGATTGTGTATCATACACCAAGATTTTAAGTAAGGTCAGCTAGCAAGAGAAACTTAAGCACAATATTTAATCGTCAAAAACGATATATATCTTATATACACTTTTAAACCATTGTAATTATACTACAATTGTGTTATCTAGTTCTCTCCGGTTCTTCGTGCAGTGATATCTATAAACATGTTTCCTTTTTTCTGGGAGTGATTTTAAAATAAATATATTTTATTTTTTCTAGTCGCAAATTATTCTTTCTTAATATTCTATATTCATATACCATAAACGGCCCACCACTTTAGAACTTTCTCTGACCTTACTGGCTCAGTGCCTTTAAGAGTTTGAGCGGCCGGAAACTCCTGAATGATGTTACAAAGAAATATTGATGTACATACTGAAAATCCTAGTGTCATAAAAATTGCCAATTGGTTGTCATGACATGTCATGGCTTTTAATATTTATATAGAATTTGTATGACAGTTTGGTGTCAATAGTTCCCTCATCAATGCCCCAGTCCTCTGCAGCAAGTAACAACGAATCGATTAAAATAACTTTGACAAAACAATTCCTATAGATTTGTTTATCTTAAAGCCATATTTGCACCTCCCCATATTCGGTATCATATTGAAGGTCTCAGTTTAATCAAGAGCACTGTTGCTACTTTGCTCTGTGCATGAAGAATAAATTGTCATTGAAATAACTAAAATGGGGCAGAAGAGATTGATTATCACCATTCACCCATACCATAGGTCCAAGCCTGTAGGGTCTATGACCATCCAAATGTAAAAAGATGTGACACAGGTTTAAAGCTCCTGTTGTTGTGGCCGTTATCAAACAATAATACTGACACACAGGTCCCATTTCTATTCACTAGAACTATCTTATACATTGAAGTGTCATCCATTCTTTTGGGCTTTTTCTTCTCTTCTTTGCTCTGTTGAGAGCCTCTATTTCTTCTTTAAACCTATACAAGCGTTCTAGTAGTAGTTCATTTCTTTTGGTGGTTGAAATAACAACAGATTAAACATCACAACTAGCATTATGAAAGCAGGATCAGTAGCAGTAGCTTGGTCATTGACATGCTTCATCTTGGTTTATCAAAATCTCTAGCAAAACCGACACAGTATGTGCCCAATGGAGATCACTCAACTTCGCCCCCATGGAAAATGCTATCAAAATGCTATCTTACACATTAAAGTGTCATCCATTCTTCTGGACTTTTTCTTTTTCTCTTTGCCCTGTTGAGAGCCTCTATTTCTACTTTAAACCTATACAAGCCTCCTAGTAGTAGTACATTTCTCTGAATGGTTGAAATAACAACAGATTAAAAGTCATAACTAGCATGATGAAAGCAGTAGCAGTAGCTTGGTCGTTGATATGCCCCATCTTGGTGAATCAAAATACCAACACTGACACTGACACTGACACAGTATTTGATAAAGGAAACAGCAGGCTACAACTGGTTGACAGAGGAAATAATATTGTAACTACTCTGATACCATCTTTGATGAAATTAATCCTGACAGCTGCACTATACCTGGAGCGCAGTCTCTCACTGTCACACAGTCTGTAGAGGTGTATGTGGGAAGCGAACAGGGAATATGGAAACTTACCTTGTTTGGTAAGGTGCTCAGTTTGAACAAAGGAGTAGTAAATAAGAGTGATAATAGTGGTTCAAGCTTCCAGTACATTTTTTCAAATTTCTCAGGCTCATTTTATGAAAATACTTTGTTGCCATTGACATGCATAAATTTAGCCTATGAAATCTTACAGGAAAATACGAAACAGTATACTAACTTGAGGAGAATCTGAAAAGTGTGAAAAATGTAAAATCATTTTTATTTTATCTTTCATCAGGAGAAGAAGCGAAACTCCAGACACCAAGTGAGCCACCCACAGATTCCGGTGAGTAAATGAATACCTATTCGCTAGATTCTACTGCAACTTATGGTTGCTCCTATTTCTACAGAGTGATCTCCTCTTCCCTTGCAAGGGAAGTAACTCTAAAATACACTGAGAGGAGCAGTGATTCAGGAACCCTGGCTTACCTTTAGATCATGTTGTTGCAATATCTTGTCGTCATTGGCGGTTTTATTGTTGTTGTCGTTTAATTGCCTTGACTATTTCTTTCACTTATTTTCTAGGAGAAAGACAGGGCTTCAGCTCTCCAATTGCACCAACCTCAAATTCGAGTAAGTGAACAACTGTATGTTAGTATGTAGTATGTAGTATGTTAGTATGGTTGTGTTGCTGATGTTGTTGACATTATTGTCAGAGATTTTGCCAATTTGTATTATATTCCATTTATCTGTTATTTTTGACAGCAGGTTCAGAGGAAAATCAGAGTGAGTCTCACACACAGAATATTACCATTAAATCCCTGCTGTAGTAGGACTCATTGAACTGATACTAGCTGCTATATGCGTCATAGGGAAACTCAAAGCTAAACCAAGGCTAAACCAAGCTAAGCCAACTCCTTGGCTAAACACACTGTGTAAGTCATGTTGTTGTTGTTTGCTGTGGCTGTCAATGAAGAAATATTTACAACTGCTTGATTTTTGACTGCTGACTCCACACACATTTACAGCCATGCAGGATAGAGAATAAAATATATATATTTACAGTGTTGCTATTTGATATGCGAAAATGGATTCCGTGTCAAAATGCCATGGTCAAAATGCCATTGGGACAAAATGCCAGTGACATAATGCCATTGCCATGATGCCATGGCCATAATGCCATAGGTGATAACAATACCGCACATTATACCAATGCCAAAATACCAGTTGTACAAAACGCCAGTTGTGTCAGAATACCAGTGGATATAATGCCGGATTGGACATAATACGTACCATTTGGGACAACATACCATATCCCAAAAAACCATTGTCATAATGCCAATATAGATTACAAAAGGAGATCAAGCCACGCCTTATTTTCATTGTTAGTTATATTACAGCTGCGAATTGCTCGGTCAGAGCAGGAGGTGGTTCAGCTGGTCAGAGCCATCTCATTCACTGTTCAAATCTAGAAGTTTCTCCGTTTGAATTTTGATGATCTCTGGAGTTTGTTGGTGTCCACAAACTGAGAGCTAGTGAATTGTAACAAATACTTCCTAACTATTCTCTAGAATTATAATGACAATAACTCTGGATTATTACCAACTTTTTTTTGGAAAGCCAAGTCTTGACTCATGTTACTAATGACATCGATAAGACCACAATGATTGAACATAGAGCCGGTTAACTCTGCATTCATTAGTTGTATAAAAAGTTACAGTGACTAATAACAAGAAAAAAAAAGTCTGTTCACCCAAAATGAACTTTCACTGCTAGGCCATGTCCATAGTATTCAGCATTCAGCATTCAGTCATTTTATAGGGGTTTGTGAGTCACAGGACGTTCACAACTTGAACACCATGTTGTAAATTTAGTATATGATAGTGAGGATAAAGATATGTTTTTAAATCTCTTCCGACCATATACACAATCAACAAACTTTTATTTTCTTCTCAATGGTATAAAAGCCAATTTACAGAGCCGTTTCGTCAAATTGTGGTGTCACTAGGCAAAATTTTTGTTTTTCTTAAATAGATATCCATAGAAATTGATAACAGACCCATTTTAATTTTAAACTCGACATCGAAGGTTTCAAAAAAACTCCTCTCTACGCAAATGAGAGAGTATTCGGAGTGCAAAGAATTACTCACAAATTAGAGATTTGGCATAAGATGGAAGCGCAGTACAACTGACACAATCAATATTATAATGGAACAACTTTTCGACCATTATAATGATAGAAAATTCACCCAGAGTTTGTTTTTAGATCTTTCAATACAATACATATACAATAAATCACGGCATTATTATAAGTAAACAGAAGATTTCAGATTTTCTTCCCCCTCATATCGATTGTTAGAAATATATCTTTTAAATAGAAAACAGTTTGTCTTGGTAAATGAATTAATTCAGGTTTACTGTCTGTCATGGTCGGTGCTACCCAGGGTTCAGTTCACGGGCCGGTACTATTTTTAATAATAAATATTGACCTTTTAAGGTAATGTCAAAGACCGATCCGAATATCAACATATCATATACCGTTGGAAAGCTGCCGAGCTACTGAAAATGAATACCTGAACGAAAACTTGATTCGATGACGTTGTGTCATTTTAGGGAGTAAATGAGGCAAAAACCGCTGTTTTTGTCAATGCAGATGGAAGAGTCATATTAATTGCAAAAATTTGAAAACATGTGGAATGTATACTTAGAGATTGCATTCATCATAAAATTTGATTTTCTCTGATATATGACTAGTCTAAATTGACTTTTTACGTCACGCCATACAATGCAATTTTTTGTGAAGCCATTAAAATATGTGAAATTTCAATCATAAATTCACAACAGATCATAGGCTCAAATAAAAATTAATTATGATTTTCTCTTAGAGTACTCTTCAAATGTCATACACATTGACTTTCAAAAAATTAGCTTGCATATTGCAGTGACAGTAGACTCTCGAATGCGGCTAATATTTTCGCCACCTTTGCATAACGCCAAACATGCTGTCCAAATAACCATTATTGTGGCCAAACAAAGTTTTTTTGAAAGTTTTCGTATATGAAGCTGCTTTCATTAACCATGGTGCACACAAGAAATGCCAACATAATTTTTCATTGCATCTTCATTTTTCTTGAATTTAACGCAAAAGAATGCCAAAAAACACCTCAAAAGTCCCTAAAATTAGCTGTTTTTTGGCATTCTTTTGCGTTGAATTCAAAAAAAATGAAGATGCAATGAAAAATTATGTTGGTATTTCCTGTGTGCACCATGGTTAATGAAAGCGGCTTCGTATGTGAGAACTTTCAAAAAAACTTTGTTTGGCCACAATAATGGTTATTTGGACAGCATGTTTGGCGTTATGCAAAGGTGGCGAAAATATTAGCCGTATTCGAGAGTCTACTGTCATTGTAATATGCAAGCTAACTTTTTGAAAGTCAATGTGTAAGACATTTAAAGAGTACTCTATGACAAAATCTTAATTAATTTTGATTTGAGCCTATGATCTGTTGTGAATTAATGATTGAAATTTCACATATTTTCACGGCTTCACAAAAAAATGGGTTGTATGGCGTGACGTAAACAGTCAATTAAGACTAGTCATATATCAAAGAAAATCCAATTTTACGATGAACGCAATCTCTAAGTATACATTCCACCTGATTTGAAATTTCTTGCAATTAATTTGACTGCTCAATCTGCATCGACAAAAAGAGCGTTTCCTGCCTCATTTCCTCCCTAAAATAACACAACGTCATCAAATCAAGTTTTTGTTTAGGTATTCATTTTCAGTAGCTCGGCAGCTTTCCAACGGTATATGATATGTTGATATTCGGATCGGTCTTTGACATTACCTTAAATGCATCCCCAAATCTAAATTAAATACCTTTTGCTGACGATACCAATATTTTTAGTACTAAACCTGAAATTACGAAGAGAAATTTATTTAGTTTGCGATTGACTCTATTACAAGTTATCAAACCATCTTAATTACCCTGCATATAAACCGAGTACGAAACGAGCTGCCTACAAGTTTAACAATCTTGCCATCAGACATCTACTGACCACATTTCCAGGTGTAATGGAACTTACTTCCACTTACTTCTATTTGCCTTCACTTACCTCCGCTTGTCTCCACTTGCCTCACTTACTCTAACTTACTCTCACTTACTCTCACTTACTCTCACTTACTCTCACTTACTCTCACTTACTCTCACTCACTCTCACTTACTTACCTTTACATTGACCTGACTGATATATGGTAATCAACCTTTGTTTGTCGTGTTATGATACCTAGTGTTAGAAGTCTGTGATTCTATAACTGCCTGTTGTTGCAAGCTGAGTACATGACATGTTCTCACCACATTTAATATTACTGCAGGTAAGAGGCTCCTGATAACTTCTGTTCGGTGAACAAGGAAACATTCGGCCGAAAGGATATTAACATCAATATATGTAACTATCAAATGTAAGTACAAATAGTATTATACGCAACACATAAATTTAAGTGACGTAAAACATTGATATTAACTATTTTATGTTCGTGTATTAAGTCTATCACTACAAGATGAGGATTTCAGATCGACACCTAATATTCTCCATTTGTAGCCACTATCTGACCTGATTGTGTTGGAGTAATCATCTTTACATGTGAATCAAAGCCTGAATTATTAACAACGAAGAACCAATAATGGAATGTGTATATAAGAATGATCCATTTTGGCTTTTAAAAGCTGCTCAAAATTAGCGGATGAATTACTAGCTACACTCGATGGATTGTAAATTAACAAAAGACAAAACCCAGAAATGGCGCCGACAATTTCGATTGCCAAAATTTTAGTTTCACCACATTTCACCAAGTCAACTTTATTGAATGATATGTGATTCTTGACATAAATAGCCAAACCCCCTCCACGAGAAGAAAATCCTCTATCTTTTCTAGAACATAACCTGGTATGTGATAAGATTTATTGTAATGCGAACTATTGAACCACGTTTCAGAGAAACATAAAATATCATGATTGGTAAAATCTGTAGACACACGGAATTTATTGTTGTGAGCGATTGCAGCAAGCAGCAATAAAAAACTGCTCTGACATTGTTTTTAGTAAAACCTATACTAGTAATATTTAACAAATGATAAAACATTTCACCGAGCGCGGAAAAAGAATAGCAATGACTTAGACTCGGATAGTACTTCATCTTCCTCTGAACCTACACTGGTTTTCACAATGAAGCCTAATTCAACTGAGGAACATGTCAACCAAGTGCCATATTATCTGGACAAGATAAATGCCATTCAGAAGAAGCTGGATAGTACCTTTAACCAAACATCAACATAGAAGTTAAGGGCACTACCAAAAACCCGCAGATAGTGATTGTATGTAACACCGCTGCATTCGAGTGGATCAAAACTTCACTAGCAAACTTTCTCAAAACTAAAGATATTGAAGGTGTGTGTTCTAAGTTAACTGTTGATAAAAGTGGAGCATGTATAAGTGTTTCGTAAAAGCTAAAAAAAAAGGAAAAAAAAGTTTATACTATCAACTTTTTTAATACGACATCCACTATTTTGGTGAAAGGAAATTCAGATATTAACTATTTCATGGCTCACTACGAGGAACTAATGTCTAAGACGCCTCATCACGTTGTTGATGCTGCTAACCAGGATTATCCATCAATCTGTCCCATCAACTTCATCAAATATTGAAAGTGAGTCATCAAAGGGTTTGCCTTCCCATCCCACCACCCCTTCCCAACAGAGCCCAGTCAAAAACCAGAGCCCATCAACAATACGGCCAGTCCTATATCACCCATCCCCAACACCTCATCTCCTATTATCCAGTCTGACATAGATATCACTCATGTTCGAACCGCTATAACAAATTCCTCTCCCATCAACCAACAGCTTAAATCTGCAACCTTTAACAGGAGACAAGCTGAGACAGGAATACATGACCAACTCACTCCACCAAAGAAATCAAGAGAAAAATCAAGATCAAGATCTCCTCTCAATAAATCGATCCCTCCACCAATCTCTGACGTAAGTTCTTACCCACCAATTTCTTCACCACCTACCAAAATTCCAGACTGCAGTCTAGATATGTGCAAGGCTTTGAACAAGTCACTGCAATCAAGAATTCAAGAACTGGAAGAGGTAGTCAATAACCAGGCCAACATCATCCAACAAATGCAGGAGAGCAGAAACATCGGACCATTAACCAATGACACATTACGTGCTCACCTGAGCCATTTCTCAGAATCTATGGAGCAGAAATTTAACCATCAACTGTTCTGTGTAAAACAACAACTGGAATCTTCCATCAACCAGAAATTTGGAACGTATGCAGAGGTTGCTGGAAAAACACAAAGTCACGACACTGGTGCACATGTTTCCCCCTTCATACCAACACCACACACTTCCACTCAACAAAACCAGGCAAACCCTTTATCCCGACCACTATCCTTCCAATCCCACGGCCGGCCTTCCCATTCACCACACCATAGTGGATCACCAAACAATAATACCCTTCACAGCAGAAAGTCAAAACTCAAATCATCCAGTAAGGACCAACACAGCTCAGACCATCCACAGTCAACGCATAGAGAACCATTTGCACCTGAAAGAAACATTATCGTCAATATTGAGAAAGACTCAGCTTTCCATTTAAATTACAACCAAGATATTACTCGACAAGAGATCTGCAAACATTATGGTCTAGTGATTGTAGAAAGAATAACGCCATATAAGTTTAAGTCAGATCATCCAAAACTGGCCATTCAATTTAGAGATACTGCTGCAGCTATAAAAATTGTAACGGAATGGAATTGTCTCCTCTTTGGTGGATCGACTGCAAGGAGACCACAAGACCCCAAGACTCAGAATTCAAACTGTGCCATGATGTACAATGTCCCTAAAGAAGGCAGTAACAATGATATAGAGCGAGATATCAAAGCAGTTTATCCGGAGGCCACTATTGAGAGACTCTCAAAAGGTGGTAAGACCTTGCGCACTGTGAAGGTAAAATTCGCATCACAAACCGACATGAAACACGCTATACACAATGGTATACCACTCAAATCTTTATTCATATATTGCCACCTATCAGAAATTTCAACTCCAAATGTCTAGTTATTTTACTCAAGGCATGAAAATAGCTCATCTAAATATTAGAGGGCTTACAAGCAAAATTGATGAAGTTAAAAAGATCTTACATGAAAATGATCTTGATATTTTTTGTTTATCTGAGACTTTTCTAAATGAGTCTAAATCAAATAGTTTTTTCCATATATTGAACTATAATATTGTAAGACAGGATAGGAATACCGGTCAAGGAGGGGGTTTGCTATGCTTCATACGTGTTGGTATTTCATTCGAAGAGATCAATGTTGCAAACCATTCAAAGCCTGAGTCAATTACTTTGAAAATCTCCCAAACCCACTCACAATCTTTTTTTAACATGCTTCGTTTATCGCCCACCTAGCGCACTTGTTGATTGGAACCATGTCTTCACTCATTACATCGAGAACATTGTATCAATTTGCAGGGAAGTAATCATTTTGGGTGATTTTAATGTTGACCTCGGTCATAACAGCACATTGGTCAGGTGGTTTAGAAATGTCATAAATCCACTTGGACTTACACAACTAATAAAGGATTTTACAAGAATTGCAGAAAATTCTGAATCTATCATTGATCACATATACACTAACCAACCAGCCAATGTTCGTTCTAGCTTAGTTCTGAAATACTCTTTAAGTGATCATTTTTTGGTTATGGCAATACGAAAAAAGGGTGTTGTAAAATCAGAGAAAAGAATTAAGATAAATTTCAACGATTATAGCAAATTTACCGATGAAAATATACACAAATATTTCAGCAATGTTGACTGGCACCAATCTCTATGTTACAGCAACATCAACCATGTCATAGAGAATTTCAATGAAACTTTCTTAAATTTAACATCAAAACTTATAAAACGGAGGACTCGCTATGTCAAATCTGAGGTCCTTCCTATGTGGATTGATGATGAAGTGCGTGATCATATGAGACTAAGAGATCAGTATAAATCTCAAAATTTATGGGATTTTTATAAAACTGAAAGAAACTTAGTGACTAACATGATAAAAAGAAAAAAGAAGAAGTATATGACAAAACTGATAGAAAATTCCAAAGGCCATAATACCAAATCATTGTGGAATGCGCTAAATATCGGAAACAAAACTAAAACCTACATTGACAATGCTGCTGATATTTCTAGCAGTAATTTGAACGAGCATTTTACATCTGCGAAGCTATCAAGAGATTTTTCTTTGATTTCGGATTTTTCTAGTACTTTACCAAATTACCACCACAAAGGTTTGAAACAATTTCCAAAATTCACAACAGTCTCATTGCATAAGCTTCTAAAATCAATACCCATAAGCAAAAGCACTGGTCCTGACCAGATTTCAGTTCGGATGTTAAACAAAACATTTCCCTACATAGGTCCAGTGCTCACAGATATTTTCAATAGAATTTTAGATGAAGGAGTATTCCCAAAAGTCTGGAAAATTGCTCGTGTAACCCCTATTTTTGAGTCAGGGTCAAAAGATGACCCAGGAAATTATAGACCTATATCAGTTTTACCCGTTCTTTCAAAGATATTTGAAAAACATTTAAATATTAATATTCAGATATTTTTGAATGAAAACCATCTAATATCTTCATCGCAGTCCGGTTTTCGCACTGCACATTCATGCAGCGACGCCGTTCACAAAATTATTTCTGACTATTCTTCTGAGAAACTCAAACAAAGGAAGAGTATTTTTCTGTTTATTGATTTCTGCAAGGCATTTGATTGTGTTGATCACCAAATATTAAAAAATAAACTACAGAACTTTAATTTTGAGAACAAGGCATTTTTGTTGCTATCATCATTTCTACAGGACAGGTCTCAGTATGTTCATTTTGATGGTGCAGTGTCATCAATACTTGACATCAATATTGGGGTGCCGCAAGGTTCAATACTGGCACCAACTTTATTTCAGATTTATATAAATGACCTACTAAATCTACCTCTCTCCTCGAACTCTTATGCATATGCTGATGACACTGTTTTTGTAGCAAGCCATTCTGTTCCCTCTACATTAGTTCAAATTTGTAATCGAGATTTGGTTTCAATCAACAAGTGGTGCAAAAATAATCACATGACAATAAATTATAAAAAATCACACTTTTTAAGTTCTTTTGGAGAGGATTCATCATTAAATTTAAAAATTGACAATAACCAAATATTTCAAAGGCATGAAACTGAACTTCTTGGCTTTAAGATATCTGACTCATTTTCATTGAATGGCCATTGTGAGACTGTTTTGGATAAGGTGTCCAAAAATACAAACTTACTTAAGCTATGCAGACCCTACTTGACCACGCATTCTGCTAAACAATTTTATTTTCAATTTATTCACTGTTATCTCATTTATGGTATCCATATATATTACAACTTATGTGCATCAAATATCACAAACCCTATTTTCACTCAGCAAAAAAGAGCCTTGAGAATTGTGGCCAATGTTCAACATATACCTTTTTATTTGTCACCTACTAATGTCCTATGTACATCACTTAAAATTTTACCCCTTCCAATACTGAGCAATTATTTTACTTGCATTACGGGATTTAAGGCTCTGAATAATTTATCACCTCCATACATCTCTGATTTTTTTGTTACCACACCACACCGATTTCCAAGAAGAGATACACACTTACTTAAACCTCCATTAGACAACTTAAACCACAAAATAGCAACAAACTTTAATATTTTACCCTCTTCATTGAGAAGCACTCTTACTTTGAATATGTTTAAGAAAAGGCTAATGCAACATTTTTTCAGTTTATTGGCATAGTCTTATATTTTTTTGTTGAATCTTTGTTTGTATCATTTTTCTTTTTTGCCATTTATGTCACATCATGAAAAACATTTGAAATAATGAATTGTTGCTGACAATTAAAGTATATATATATATTCATCAAGATGTTTAGGCAGAGATCGAATATTGACATGAAGTATACTTAGCATGAAGCAGGGAAAGGTCGGGTAAGGAAGCAGCTTAGGATGAGTTGATGGGCTAGTGGGTACCCAATGTACTGTTCATTGTTTAATGATTCGGGTACCATCGACGGTACATCTGAGCTTATTCTCAGAGCACAAAGAGAGGATAATATTATGTATTTTGCCGCATCATCCCTTCATATAATAATGGAGCACCAAGAGATGGCCACCCTTGATGGTAGTCTTGCTGTGACGTCGGATGAACAAGAGGGATTACTTGAACAAGTTGTCCAACGTTTCGACCAAACCAAACTTGTTGGCAAGGGAAGGAGACCTGCAGCTTTTGAAGCTGACCTTGACAAACAACCATTGTATGCCTACAGAACACATGCTGGGGCTGGCCATATGGAAAGTTTTATGTGTGATACGGCGCTATTTCCCCTAGTAAATGGTGCAGCCCAACGACATGCTGAGAATCCAGTAATTCAGCAACATTGCACATTTGATGACATTTTGTGTATAACGCGAGTCACTGAAATTGAGGAAATGAGTGGACAACTCCACCAGAACATAAGACCTGAACAGCCTGAATTCGTCCTATGGTACTACGAGCAAATAAGAACAGAATTGGCAGAGTTGTTGGTATGAGATGCTCACCTCGCTGTACACAGATAGGCCATCAGAGAGCATTTGTTCTTGTAGAAGGGTATGTGTTTTCAATGCTTACATCTTCCCCTTTTGTGACTCATTTCATGTAATGGTTTTATTCTTACTTCTGCTGCTCCATTATCGCTGGCTATTGCTCTAGGTTTCGAAATGCAACAGGTAGATAATCTTAACCCACAAAGTATACGGAATATCGCATCCATTCTCCCTGATTGCATTTAGCACCTTCGCCACTGACAGTGACCACCTTAGAAGAAAGCTTGAACAGATAATCATGGTTTGACTCACTCAAACTCACTGAAAGCTCATTATGATGAAATTTGCAAGGGAAAGGCGATTATTGACTACTAAATACGTCTGAATTTGCCATTTAGTATGCTCACCTTTTTACAATTTCTTTCACTCATTGTCAAGTTCTAAGGCAGCTGAGTGTATATTGATTCAATTCTTTGTTTCAGAGATCCATTTGTACCAACAGATAGCGGATCCATAATATTCACTAAAAATATTCAAAATGATGAGGTTACATAAAAAATGCTTTGGCAATGCTGAAAGGGCTGATACCCGGTACGGGTCCTGATGATAGACGGGATCTGCAGCCTGGACAGGCACGTAGGCCAGCTATCTATGAGGGGATTGTATTAGAAATGGCGCTCCGAGAGTTGAGAGACCAGGGAAATTTGTGTGACCTACACCTCTTTCCACGAGGACAATGAGACCATTTGCCAATTGTGGATTTTAAGAGACAGAGAGAACTAAAAGCTAACTGACCAGTAACACTCGTCTATAGTTACCTCCCAATCGTCTCAAAGATCACATCTTCGATAAATAATTATCTATAGCTATGAAAGCCTAGATAGATGTGAATGTATTATGATCAACGTCTTGCATAAAGTTTATTGTAAAAGTACAACTCACATTTTAAACAATTGTTTATGCTATATTTTTATCACATTCACTTATGTTGATTGCAGTAGTAGTACCTGAGACAACCTACACTCTTATGGAGTTAGCAGACAATGAAGTTTGCCATAGTAAATTTATACCAGTACAATCCTGGGCAAACATGCCGTGCTTACGTCTCATCGGCACTTTGTCTCATCAACCCAGGCCTGAATATAGTTCAAATCATTAGTTCCATAGAAATCAAAGTCTTAGGGTGTAATATCCATCCGCGTATCTTGTTTTGTTGTGTGAAATGAGCTGGGTCTACGAGTTAAGCCGACATATGTATTTTTATTTTCAATCTACAATCAGTTTTTGAATCGTTTTCAATTGCATACAGTGACGGAGAAATATATTCAGAAATGAGGAAAAATTTATTATGATTTAGTTATCAGAATTTTATATTGATGGCTTAGCAATAAACTGTTGATGCAATTATAGGTTGTTATCATAACTAGATTGCTCCATGCAATATCTTGGCGTCACTATAAATTCATCACTTATTGAGTGATAGCATACAAAGGGTTAGTTCTAAGTCAATATTGTATCATTGGCCATCATTACAAAATAAAGTGCAGTTCTAAATGGGCATTAAAAACCGTCGCTGGCGACTGGTGTTGTTTGAACTGCAGCATTGTTCTTAAGTAAAATACAGCATTGTTATACAGCCAATATTGTTAAAAATCCTTTGGATCAGACTAAGTACCTTAGCATGCAACATGGGCTGCACCAACAAACCCTCTACTATGACTTTTTCATAAAACTGGCTCTTGCCCACATAAAACTGGACTTTTTCTGTAATGATCGGTTTCTCTATAGCAAGGAGTTTCTCCATGTCTATAGTAAGCGTTTAGTTGTCTTCTCTGTCATTGCATGGTGTGTTATAACTCTTGCTCCTATACTAGCTTGTCTTGACAAAGCTTTGTTCAAACTGGTCAAGACAGGCTACTGCAATACATTTTACATTATGTTTTGGTAGTTGTCTCTATGTAGTCAATAAGAGGATAACTCACAATTACTTTTGACAAGTTGACTCAATTTAACTTCCGGTGTTCATTAACCAATTAGATCACAGTATTATGTAAACAAACAAAAAACGGACAAAACTAATGTACATGTGATTCAAGGGCTTTACACACCACGTCCTTGGTACTAAGCGATTCCCATGTGAATAACTCTGGAGACTGCTTATTACTTCAGCTTTCAGCACCATTGCAACATCAGGTATTCGGTTTGCGAGGAAACAAGAGCTTGATTTAGATAGGGTTACACTCAGCCTTTAGAAGCTCACTCCCTTACTAAACCACTACAGAACAAGCTTGCAAGACTGAGTAGATAGTACATTATTATTTCATTACATAATACAAAGTACAGTAGTAAAATACCCTATACCAGTGGTTGCTAGATATTGTAACAGCAGGTGGATTGTGTATACCCGCAAATGAGTGTAGCAAAAGTGGAGAACTGAGCTATCAAACTTTGGGTCCCCCAACCATGGATCACACTCATCCAACACGTATTCTGATAAGCAAACTTTGTCTGCCATTGTACCACCTTTGTTCACCAAACAAAAGGCCTTTTGTTATACAAGTCTCATTGGTGTCTTAGGAGGTGTTTGAAGACAAACTCCCAGACATAGGCATAACTGTACTTGATTTTGTAATGCAGTTCTGCTCTAGTATGTTGGAAAGGCCCTGGGGGCCTATGTCTGAGAGTCTGTCTTCAAACATCTCCCAAGACACCTATGAGACTTGTATAACAAAAGGCCTTTTGTTTGGTGAACAATGGCCAGCAAGTGTTGCTTGTCTGAATACGTGTTGGATGTGTGTGGTCGATGGTTGGAGGACCTGTTTGATAACCTCAGGTCTCCACTTTTGCTAGACTCATTTGTTGATATACACAATCCACCTGCTGCTACAATATGTAGGAAGCACAGCTTGTAAAGTGTATTTTACAACTGCACTTTATTATGTGATGTTATTTACGTGTATTACTTACTTACTTCCCAGGTAATCCTATTCGCTTGCTAGCAAGCATATAGGATGCATTCACCAGTGTCTTTCGAGGAGATTGGGTTGGGAGATTGTTTCACTACTTTAGGTGATCATGTAATTCGACGCCATTTAGTCAAGGAATAGACTGAGAGCATTTGTAGGTCTGTATATATAAGGGAAATTGACATCGGGAAAAAATTGCACCTGTATCACACCCCCAACTTGACCCAAAACACGAGTTTGAACAGTAGTCAGGGATTCAAAGTTAATGTATTGATATGTAAATATTATATGGCAAAAAGATAAAGAACATTATGAGCACTGGGGTGTGATGTAATCTGGGCAGGCTGTCGTGTCAGGGGTGGGTGGGTGGGAAAGCCTGGGTAAATCTGTCATGACCTCTTCAAGGCCACGACACAGACCTGTCTGTTTTCATAAATTCGGATTTATGATCAACAGCCAACTAACACAAATATCTTTGTTAGCTTGACCAAGGAGAAGTCTTTGGTTTGACATTGATTCTTCTTCTTATCCTATGTGATTTCCTGTTCATTTGGCATGTCATAATGTTTGTAAAATGTTTGTAAAGCTACTACTTACTTAGGCTTAGCAAGTAGAGACTGGCTGGAGTGAAGAAAATTTATTTACTAAATTCAGCATCGTGATCAACAAACATCGGTACACAGACATCAACTTAGTCCATTTCTATAATGTGCTCACATGACCAATAGACCATAGAATAAAATCGGACCACTCTTATTTTATTCCGAATTCAAAACTATTGTAATTCGTTTATGAGTTGTCCTCTCTTACCATATGGATTCGCCCAGGCTGTCCCCCTCCCCGCCCACACACCCCCCGACACGACAGCTTGCCCAGGCTAGGGGTGATGGTCATGCGGTTAGTGATTTGGATGTTATGTTATGTCGGAGGAGAATATTACCTTTAAATCTGGTCTCATAGGGTTATAATAACTGTATTTCCATGTGTTTGTTCTTTGTGTCCAACTTATGGACTTGCCTCTAGTGTCATGCTGTCGAAAATCTGATATAATGATGCAATTTCACGTCAAACAGGCCTGCTTCAATTTAAGCCAGTCCCTCCGCCTGGTAGAAAGAGAAGATATGTTGTGGTCATTACGGCAGTCAGTTATGCTGTCTCTCTTTTTCAACCAATAAACCCATCGTATAGCATTATATTAACCTTTTCAAGTGAGTTTGTAAGACCAACGGCATATGGGGACCATACTAGGCTGACATATTCAAGAATATGTTTAACCATATAAGTAAAGGCAATTTATTTGGTTTTCTTAGGGCTTCTTTGAGGTTTCTCTTGATGAGACCAAGCGCTCTGTTAGCCTTGGCTGTAATTTTAGTAATGTGGTTGTTCCATTTTAGATTAGAATCAATGTGGACACCTAGATATTTGACAGAGTTTGTTACAGGGGATAAAATCAGTACCTAGCATAAATCGGGTTGTCGGAATTTCAGTGCCAATTTGCATATGGCAGCACTTAAGCGGATTAAATGTCATACCCCAGGTGTCTGCCCATTCAAATAGACAGTTTACATCATACTGTAAAAGCGATAGATCAGTTACAGAGTAACATAGAACAGTATCATCAGCATATAGTCTGCATTCCGAGTTCTTTATTTTACCAGACATGCCATTTACATAGATGGTAAATGGTAGTGGTCCAAGAACAGACTCCTGTATAACTCCAGACCTGACCGAGAACTCCTTACAGTGCTTGTCATTTACAGAGACCACAGAGGTCCGATCCATGAGCCGATGTTCGATCCAACTTACACAATTGACATCAAAATTAAACAGTTTTAGCATATTTATGAGGCACACGATCAAATGCTTTTGAGAGATCAAAACTTATCAGGTGATATTCCAAATGAAGGTCTTCTGCTGCTTTATTGATTACATGTAATAATTGTGTGGCTGTGTTGAGGTTCTTCCTGAAGCCATGCTGGTTGCCCTTTTTAATCTCTTAGTTGTTAATATGTTGCCACATGCGTGAACATAGGATGTGCTCCAGTGATTTGGCTAAGATTGACGTGAGGCAGATTGGGCAATAGTTGTTAGCGTCTGTCAGTCTCCTCCTTTGTAGATTGGCCTCACAATCCCTTGTTTCTATGCTGTTGAAACCTTACTTCATTTATACTCTTAGGGACAATTAAATGCCAAGGTTTTTATTGCAATACCAGAAACTTTATCAGGACCTGGAGCTTTCCTTTGGTCGATTTTGGTAAACAGTAATTCAATTCCATGCCTGCCTATTTCGATTTTCTCCATCTTTGGGTATGTTTCAACTGCATTTGCAGCAGGTATAGGCAAATTTGTGTCGGAAAATACAGCAGCATGTTTTGCCATCGTGTCAAGTATTTCATGTGGTTCACTGTCTGTAAGACTAGTAATGTTATTAGACCTGCCGTTTTGCCTGTTGAGGTAATTGAACAGAGGTTTGGAATTGCCTTCTTCCATCTGTTCACAGAGCTGATTCTTAAGGTAATCAGATTAAGCTTTGCGGATATCTGTTTTTACAGAAGCACATATTTCATAAGCTCTGCTTGGTTTGCAGTACTAGGGAAACATTCATTTCTTTTAAATATTCTTCATCGCTTTCTGATCATACTGACAATATTCATGGTGATAAATGGATAGTTATTAGGTTTAGCTAACTTACCCGGGATTGTGTCCAGAGCTTGCTCCACACAATTGGTGAAGCTGAGTATTTTTTACAACATAACATTCAAATAACTAACCACATGTCCATCACTCCAGTGCTCATAATGTTCTATATTTTTCTGTCATATACATATTTACCACTAGAATATGTTCTTCTCATAGAACGGAAATAATATCATATCATTATACAGTGAGAACGCGCAACACAGGGACTCATCTGACATTGATCTGAATGGCTGTCCCTACTAACAAGATTAATATAGCCTGGGAAATTGTCTTAATTACAAAACTGCAAACAGTAACAAAATGCCTTCAGTTCGATGATTTGGGCTTTTCTAGAAAACTTCTAGGGACTGGCTATTTGTTTGAAAGAAGAAAGCTAATGATGCCATTCTAGATATGTAATTCAGTGATATTTACATATTATCAATATCTACTAATTTTGAATCACTGACTGCTGTTCAAACTCGTGGTTTTTGGGTCAAGTTGGAGGTATGCTGCGCCCCTACACTTATTTCCGATGTCAATTTCTCTGACACGCTCAAAACTACAAATGCTCTCAGGCTATTTCTTGACATACCTAAATGCCGTCGAATAAACTGGTCTCTAAAGTAGAGAAACTAACTCCCTACCCCATCCCTTTTGAAAGACACTGGTGAGTGCATCCCATAAGCTTGCTGGGCAAGCATATTAGTAAGCATGAATTGGCCTGAATCCCAGGCTAGAATTTGGCTCAAAAGTCCTCCCTCATTGTGATTAAACAAAAAACCTACTTAGAGAGCCTTGCGTTTCAAGACTACTTACGATTTTCCACTTTGCAGACCCAAGGCAGATCGTGTTGTGAAGCTGTAGCTGATAGCTTCTTGGCTGGATAAATATGATAGAGAAATGGCCTCAATCACCAGAAACTATCTGAACAATGATAAGGTCCAATCAACAGGCAGCGAGAAATCGGTGAGATTGATTTGTTTAGTTCCAGAAATATATGAGTTTGACAAGAACCCGAGCTGTTTTAAGTTTTGACATTAAGTTCAATCATCCTTGAAAATATTTATTGTCCCTGCAAACACAAAACAAAAACTTCAGTCTCTGTGAGTCAGTTCTTTCAATAGACAGTTTTCTGGGCTCTGATTTATGCCTCAATTTGGAGTTGCCTGACTATGTCCCTATCAGTTTTCAATGGTGCAGATTCTGAATCAAAAATCCTTTTTATCCTACTATAAGCGGATTTCAAGATAACCCTCTTTTCAGCACGTTTTTCCTATGTGGCGTGGGTTAAAAGTACCAAACTGGAGAGAGGACAACTCCGAATAGAGGCCTAAATCAGAGCTCAGAGAACTGTCTATTATGATCTGCCAACCTCGTTGTTCGGTTTATGTACTGGTGATTTATGTTGATGCCGCCCATCAGGCCCCTGGGACCTACATGCCTTTACTTTGCCAGTCCAGTATCTGTATATGATACTGGACATTGACAAAGTAAAGGCATGTTATTCCCAGTGGCCCATGCTGTCCATTTGACCTTGTCAGGCAACCACTTTTTTTGTTTTTACATGACAAGGCTAGTTTTCCATTGGCTCATTTTGTTGTCATTATCATTAAAGTTTTGATATACTTTTTTTTCTCACCTGTAGAAGCAAGACAGTACAATCAGACTGATGACCTTCAATGTTCTGGCCCAAGGTAAAACTCTACCATCTTCTAAACTGACTGTGTGACTTGTTCTTAAACGCACTGTTGCTCTGTCATGGCAATAAAAACGCAGTTATAGCATTCAAATTGAGCAAACAGTATCTGTTTGCATAAAGCACATACAAGACAATACATCATAATACCGTGCTCCGTCTATCCTCCAGGTCTGAGTGGTGGGAATTTTGTGAAATGTCCGACTGAGGCGCTAGTGTTTGAAAGACGATTCGACGCCTTGCTGCAGGAAATCACTCAATATTCTGCAGATATCATCTGCCTACAGGAAGTAGATATGTATGAGCAGCTCTCACATAAACTCTCAGAGCAAGGTACAGTACCAACAAGATAGTTATTTAGTACACGATCCACACAATGTTATATTAGGTTGAGTTACATAATATGAATTTAAATTATTCTTTTGAGTTATCGATATAAGGCTCAATCAGATTTTGGAGTGATCCAATACTTACTCTGCATAAGATAAGGTTATTCTGATGAGCCAGCTCTGCTGTGTGTTTGGTGTGGCTATTTTTCAGTGTAGGTGTGTTTATTGGAAAGGATAGCTGAAACTACCGCAGAGAAATTTTCAGAACCTTGTCACCTTGTAAATGATGAATATCTAAACCATTCCAACTACTCCGTCATTATGTCATTCAACTTCTACTACTAACACTACCACTACCACCACTACCACTACTACCACTACCACTACTACTAACACTACCACCACCACCACTACTACTACTCCACCTGTGATTTATTTTGAGGTTTTGTATAACTAGCAACAATTCTTTTTTTTCTGTAGGTTACAGTGGATTGTGGAAAGGTAAGCCAGATTCTCCGACTCTGAGGTTTGCTGGTAACATGGGACCAGACGGGTCCGCGATATTCTACAGAAATCAGGCGTTCAAACTTGTATCTAAACACGCGGTAAGCTGATGGGAACAGATCTTGACATATCATTGTTTTTTTTCGGAGGTTTTCAAGTAGAGATCAAAATGGCGGCACCGCCTCATAGGCATTAACAATACACTATACCGTAAAACCTCACAAAGTCACCAGACTCGCTGTGTTTTCAAAAATGATTTTTTTTCACCTATACCAGTCACCACACGCTCATAAAGTGACCACGCACCTAAAACCACTTATTAACCTTTTCAAAGACATATTTCTGTGATCAATCTATACACTTACGCCTTACTAGCTAGAGCCCACTAAAAGGAAAACATAATTCATATACATGTATCATTTTATAAGTCACCTCCATTTATGAGTCTGGTGACTTTAGTACAATGTTTTACCGTAATAATGATCGGTATTATTAGGCTATGCAATAGATGGTACTTGTGCAATACTAGGGAACGGAAGAACAGCTATCTAACTTATTAGTATGAGAGCTAGATGTAATTCTATAGCTAGTACTCGAAAATTTGCTAGGCAATTGTAGTTTATGGGCCATACAATACATTTTGAACTTTGAGAAACCAATGTCAAGTCTTTCGGTGCATATCCTCAAGTTGGAATCCTTATTCCATAGATAATACATTTTTTGGGCTGGATAACAACTGGAATTCCATAGAGGTCCCTCCTCCCCCTTGGCTCAGGCAAACTATAGAATTAATGATTACATTTTTTGATCAGGACACAATAGATGGAGGTAACCAAGTGATGATAGCCCTAAGTCTCACTCATATACAGACATATCACAGGCTACTTGGTATATGTCTCCATCTGAAGGCTAAGAGTAATTACTCAGAGATCAGAGAGAAGCAGGGTGCATGTGTACTAAAGTATGCTGAGTCAGAGTACAGTAAACACGATACTGTTATAGTGAGTCGTCACCTTCAGCTGTCAAATAGTATGAGCGCCTAAACTGTGTCGGATTGCTGATAGAAACATTTCATTGTCGATCACTTGGGTGGGGAAAGTGTTTGATATTGAAATGCTACTACCAGCTATCCCCACACAGTTTAAGAGCTTAAACTAGCCGTCAAGCTGTCTAGTAGGGCGGTGTCGCTCAGACTCACCTGTCCATGTAATACATTTATTGAATGGCTTTACCTGATAAGATGTTTGTAATGATTGGTGTTGATCAAATGGTATAGAAATGTGTGGTATGTAAGGATGGTGTAGTAACCCTTGTTTGTATATATAGGTGGGAACACTTGAGTTTAATCCAACTTGTCCCCACGTGGTTGTGTAAGCCTGACTGAATCTTTTTGTCATTTGTAAGACAAACATAGACAATGATGATGAAGATAAATTTTAAGCATAGAGAGAACTATAAAGAAGTATACGAACATCAGAGCAAACAACTAATACCAAGGCTCAACAGAATTGTGTTAACTACTCATTGATAAGGCACTTCCATCCCTGTCATAATCTGCATCGTCTACATAAAATTATTATTTTAATGATTCCTGTTTGTAATGTTGCAGATAGGCGGTGACCTCAACTCCGTCCCTACTGAGCCCGTACACAATCTGATAAGATCTGCTGGATTTGAGTCTAGTTTTGTGGCTGCCACTGGTGCAGAGCCAGAATATACGACATGTAAAATCAGGTGGGTGTGCTGACCAGGGGAGTGGTCTGACCAGGTGGGTGGTCTGACCAGGTGGTCTGATAACCTTACAAACTGCTGAAACTGTTATGTAATTAAGATTTGATCACCGGATCATTCCTTTGTACCTTGTGTGCGTGTGAAATACATTTTCTCTATGATCATATGGGAACTTGCTTGACTGTCTGATCAGTCTTGATCACCTGAATTTGTCTAAATTGATGAGAACCTGCTCCATGGTAGGGTAACCTAATACGTATGTGGTTTGCTACTGTGGGGTTTCAAACTGCTGAAATTCTTATCTTCCTGGGGCATTCTAAGGGTTCCAACCCTGCTGCAGTCCTTAAGTGGGTACTGGGCTTTCCAACTCCCCTCCCAACCCCCAACCCCCAAGCAGCTTAATATATTAATTATCACGTTAATAGGCGTTACAGAAATGGAAATTACAAAAACCGCCTCACTTATTGTTCTTGTTATCAGTGAACATACTATTGTTTATTGTAGGTCTAAATATGGAGCAGATGACGTGCAGCGCTATACAGGAGATTACATATATTATAAGAACACCAGCAACAAACAGGTAACATTATCAGTGTCCCTCTCTACTCTCTCTAACTATCTAGCTTGAATGATTTATATGTTGGGCAAAATAAAGTCTGTATATACAATAGCGGAGTGGTCTGATCTCTGATTTAAAGAAGATAACTCCAAATTTATCTCTCTCGCAAGATAAATTTTTTTTAGGTATCACTAACTTTGTTTTAGTCAACTAGTGCCAAACAAGATGTTAGCAGTGATTTTACTCTATTATGTCATTCACTATCACATTAATGGCGCAATGACTGATATGATTTATTGAATCTAAAGTAAAATCACACAAAAAAATTGTAATGAATGTTGTGTTTCTTCAGAAGAGTATGACCGTTAGCAAAGTTCTGGAGATACCAGCTGAGGAGAAGTTAGGGGAGGGAAAGTTACCCAGCCTGCAATATCCATCGGACCATCTATCTCAAGTAGCAGAGTTACTAATAACCTGATTAAGATCTGAAACGACTTCCGACCCTGTAATAATCACTGTAGTGTGTCCAGGTCAAAGGTCGCTCAGTACAGTTAGTGATCTCAACACAGGTATACACCCATAGATAGTAATAGAACAGCATTTATTTGTTCATCTTAACCATGTCAACAAGTTATAGTTACATGTACACTAGACCCATGATGCAATAGCTTGTGACTTTCGGATATATTTGTACCAGTTTTTTTATACTTCGTTTGCATTCTGTCCTTCAGCTGTGATATGTACCCATTTTTGTTTGATAAGCAATCAACAACACAGAATATAGAATATAGATATAGAAACCTATTGCATCACTATTATTGTAAGTCAGATATTCTGCGGTGTTGTTAAATAACACACATACTTGATTTATTCTATCCTTCCACGTGACTCCTTTACTGAGCTGAGCCATCAAGTGTAGTTATCCACCGTGTTTTAAATTACTCTAGGTCTCACCCAATAAAAAAACTCAAGTTCATTTATAGTCTCGATACCCTGTGATACCGTGTGAGAAACCTAGATGTTGTTCGGTGTTTTTGTTTCTGGTATCATCAGTATAGGTCTACGGACTTTATATGCTGCTGTGGCACAGGAGCATTTGAGGTCGGATGCCCTTCCTGACACCACCGTGATCAGCAGGGAATCGAACACGGGACCTCTCAATTGAAAGACCCACGCCCTATCCATTACACCACGGTCTCACCCAATCTCTTATATATAATACATAAAACCATCCTTTGAGGGGAAGCGAATAGATTTAGATGAATATCGTTGTATTATTCTCTCAAATGACTGGTTTGTGGTGATGAAAGACGTGAAAATATACACCAGTAAAACTTAAAATGATTAAAATCACATTTGCACTAATCACTATATATAATGAGCCTTAAAATATCTGCTCTTCTGTCAAAATGTAGAAGGAAGTAAATGCATCGTAATTACATTACATAATCTAGCCGTCAAATAAAACATCAAAAACAAACACTAGACATATATCTTCAAATTAAAAGCAATCATGTTAGGATGAAGTCAATAAAGCCTCGATATAGTCATATATTTGACTTCCATACTAAAATCTATATAATGAAAGTGCCTTATGCGGCTTTGCCATAAAAGTTGAGTTCTCTATTCCTATCCAATCACTTATTGTCCACACAATAACGGTGGGTACTATTGGATTTGACTATTTTTTCACGACCTGTAAACAGGTTGATTCACATTGCTAGGAAAGTAGCAAGTCAGTCTATTGATTACAGGCAGCAGACAAGCGTAGAATGCTGCCTTCACAGGGAGGTCTATCTCAGTAGCACTCTTGATCACTCACAGAGTGAAATCATTATCACTCGCTCACAAACTTACACTATGTGGTCAGGAGTATGAGCGAGCTGATGCCCCTATGGTAAACGACGGATGGTTTCACTATTAAATAATCAGATAAGTGGTTAGTTGCTGCGGTTTTCATTTTCAGTGTTCACCATCGCTTTCATCACCTGGACGCTCACCTCTGGGACTAGCTGGGGGAGACAATGCCCTCCTTACTCTTCTACTACCTTCCACAATCCACTCATTCTGTAAAATCATAAACAAAACTAAAGCTATCTTTTGACTGCAGTACATGAGAGAAAATATTTCACTGACAACAACTGAATCAGTCACATATCAGTGAATATTGGCCTGAGGGTTACTCCCATATGGGTAACGCATGTTCATTCGATCCCTAAGGCCTGTACACTGACAAAACCTGTCAGTAGACAGATAATGTCTCAACTAAGAGTGTGTTATAAGGTTTGACAATACAAAACAATACTTTAGACACATTAGTTGAATCGTTCAAGGCATATCCAATAGCACTTATTTTGCAACCAGTTGATCTTTATTAAAAGAGCTGAAGAAAAACTTATCGGAAGCCAGTAAAGATAGCTAAAACATTTACATGCATAGATTGGGGGCTGTTGAGAGTTATTAGTAGTCATGTCTATGATGTCTATGGTAACATACCAGAGGACCTCGACCTTGGAATGCTTCCATGAAGTTATGTACGAGTTCTCCGCTCCTCTCAGACCAGTTATGTATTATGTCATTAGTCTTCTCTTTTAACTCATCTATCTTACCACCAACTACTATCCTCTTCTCCTGTGGTGGGGAGAAGACAAGATTACTACATCATTATTTTATTGTCTCGACTTTGTTAGTCCTTGACCGTTCTTGATAAGGAAGTTGCCAAAGAATGACTGTGTGGCAAAGTTTGATTATATTGTCTCAAATTAGGAATGACAGAGCTAGATCCATCCCCAACATTAAGAGGGGAATTCACATCCATCTGATTGATGTGTTGAATGGAACATTTTGAACTGAATGATTCGATGCCTATTCAATAATAAGTCATGTTATTACAATGAAGAGTTGTTTACTCCTTGACATTAAGGAGACAACTCCTTAATTGCACAAGCATGATAAATAAACAGGAGATCTTCACGGTTTCATTAGTGCCTCCATGATATATTTCATGTTAGATAATTGAAAATTATTAATTGCACGTAGATATGAGATATTTGTGACTTACACGTAGATAAGATACATTGAGATCTTCCCTAGTATAACCTCTAGATAAGTTTCTTCTTACATACATGTCATAGTCTTTTATAATTCTCGCTATCACATCTGTGGTAGATATTCCTGTGTACAAACAAAGACAACACGACCATATTGCAAAGTACTAATACAACTTTATTGTGAACTGGTCAATGAGGAGAAGGGTATGAAAGGCGGTTACTACGACTCCTTGCTCAGACAATAGGCTATACTTAATTTGTATATATAGGCTATCAACAAACGTATATCATGTAGATCAAAGGCTAAGATCATCATGCATTCTCTTGTTATAGTTTTAGATGGTTTTATATCACAACACAGGGAGCAGCGACCCAAGAACTGGAGATCAACAAGCAGCTTCTCGGATAAATACCTGATATTTCATTGAGAAACTATGAGTATTGATGGTAGGTTTCAATATCATGTATTTATGGCAGGTAACTTTGACAGTACAGAGTTTGTAGCCAAATACCAACAATACTCCTGTGACATCAGAGACTGATGACAATAGTGCTAGTCGGATTCTTACCTTCAGTTCTCTGAGTAGCCAGGAACATTCCTTTAGCCTTGACACTGGCGTACACGTCCTCACTCCCCGCCGCATTGTACGGTGCGTCATCGTGTGCTATGAAATCCAACTACAACAACAACGTATAATATATGCAACTTTTTGGGACCG
Source organism: Membranipora membranacea (assembly GCA_914767715.1). Classification (NCBI taxonomy): domain Eukaryota; kingdom Metazoa; phylum Bryozoa; class Gymnolaemata; order Cheilostomatida; family Membraniporidae; genus Membranipora; species Membranipora membranacea. The sequence continues at coordinate 25,552,443 of OU612069.1, forward strand.
AAGTCAGAAATCAGAAGTCAGAAATCAGGTCAAACCAAGAATGTTTTCTAGGAATCAATAAAATTATTTATAACAAACTTTTGGGGCAAACATTTCACTATGAATAGCTCTATTGAGGTTTTTAAGTGGTGGGATGCTTTTTTGTTTCTACCACATTTATATTAGCTATAAAGGAATTATGTAAGGCCAAGCCTATGGGATGTTTACCAAATCATCCAGATATGATCTAGTGGAATTTTGTTTGGACAACGATATTACATTTTGTACTTTTAGCCAATCCCTTTTCCGATACATGATGACTAGATGATTTCACGATTGTTATATTTATAATACATCTTATAAAAGCTTATTTATGTACCTAATGTTAACCTGACTATGGCTTGATGCGTCAAACTCATCACAGAGTTTTATGGATCCCTTGAATCAGCACCAGCCGCGGCCAGTATGCAGTTGGTACCTTATGGTTTATATAATACTGACAACAGCACATAGGCATAGGATATGATCAAAACTCAGAGCAATCTAGATATGATGTGTCAGCTGACAGGGATGTGTTCTAATGATTTTCGGTTTTTGCATCCGTATTAGTTAGGCATATCTATGAAGGCCGATCAGAGACAAACCTAAGATAAGAGAAGCCGAGAATTTGACCGTACATCCATGGCATATTCCCAGTATGAGGTGACGGCCTGTCTTCCTCCCTTAGCGACCACACAGTAAGTTTTTCATCGTAAACATAAGTTATGATTTACATTTCAGGCTTACTTTATTTGCTTGTAAGAACTCATCAGGGTAACTCCATGGCGCGTCTTTAATCACTTCGTCTACATATCGGCAGTGTCTGACAGCCTCATACCGCTCCTTCTCATTCATCACTGTACGTCCCTTATACTCCAGAGTCTCTCTGTCGTTACACACTGTGTGAGAGAAGAGAGAATATTACTTAGTCCTAAGTGACCTGCGGAACAAGTTTGTCCCCTCTGATAGCGGAGTGCTATGTAACTATCAGTTACATAGTCTAGTGACCTGCAGAAAAAAATCTCTCCCCTCTAATGATGATGGAGTGCCATTGCACACTGACATCAAGACCTCACTATTATCATGTGTATCTCTGATCGCTAGAGTCAATGTAGCACAAGTACCTAATGCAAAGGAATTACAGGGTAACTCCTTGCTAGTATGTATCCCCACCTATTCAGTAAGATTTAGCTCGGGTTGTTATACCAAATTCCTAGTGGTGGTACTCAAGCTAACTGAATTAATTCACTCTCTATCGATCAGAGATAAACATGTAATAGTATATGATGATGGGGTGCCATTGAGACAGGGAGGCTTGACACATATATTTGAAATACCTATCTGCTACCAGACTTTTAAACTTTTACTTAGGAGCGACCTGTTGTCTTCTCAGTAACATGAGAAGAAAAGTGCAGACATAAAACAGTGTCTTCTTAAAAACATGTATAATATAACAATGTTTTACCTATAGGAGATATTTCTTTGTTAACCCTGAAGACTAAAGCTACATTATATCCCAACTTATTCAGTTGGATCAGAGAAAGCTAGCACCCATCTAACTCCTTTTCCATGTATCTGGCTTTACCAAACAAACCAACAGACTCCATAATAAATAAAGCAGCAGTGTGTAACTAGATGATATTTATATCTATTGGGATGGTGAGAAGGTGCAATCGCTTGCTATTCACCGCCAGGCAAATGGCGCCGCAGGAGTCGTGGGTTGGAGTCCCACTGAGGGTTTTTCCAGCCCCCAGCAGCCTCGGGTGTATATCTCTCCTATTATGCACAGTTAAACTCGCACAATATTGAATTGAGTCAACTAACCTCCGATTATTAGATAGCAAGTTGGTAGAATCTGTTTGATCTGCATGAGTTGTCGAGCGTGTCCGGAGTGGAACATGTCATACACTCCGTCAGCGTACACCCTCACTCTGCGGGGCTCTGTCAGTCAACAAGAGAAATGTCAAACAACTTCAGGATGGTAAGGAGCAATAGACCAATCAGACATGTGGAGGGCAGTTTTCTCCAAAAAGTGTGGGCACTCAAAATACTTTACTCAAGCTCTGTTTTTCCTTTGTAGGCCTACACTAGAACCATAATATATTACAGGTGCTTAAACTGCTAGAGTTACATGATGAACAGATATATATCACTGAAGCATCCACAACAGCTAAAGTGATAAAAATGAATCAAACATTAGCATTAGTATTACATAGGCATAAGAGTCATTTTACGCCTTGGTGTTACCAACTTAATAATATTATCAGAAAATATGCTGATAATACACTGTATGATGTACTTTATCCATTGATTGGCTTTGGTCTTCAAACACCCAGAGCATTCTATGGTTTGGTGATATTTAGAGGTTTTTCTACACCACAATTACATACCCTACTACTGATAGGTATTGAAACCATTCAGATAAGACCAAAGTTTGTGTACTGGTATCGTGTACTGAATACTGTACTGGTAGGCTATACAGTAAGTAATCTATGTGATGTAACTGACATACCTCGACCAGCCTTAGCGTCGTCTATGCTTATCTTTATCGAGTAATCCGTCTGTCTGTTCCTCTCCTGTGCGACGGGATCATCTGAGAACGGAGCTGGCTGTGAGTACTATAACGGTATGTAGATTGTATCTTATTATACACTTACTCTTACTGGTCAGCACAGAGATGTGATCCTTCTTATAAATGCTACATTGAATATTAATCTAATGAGCTTCATTCAATCATGTATGCTACATATGACGCCAAAATTCATACATACAAAAATCCTAGACTACAACAGAGTGAGGTCAAACATTCACTGTGGTACCTTTTTTCGACATTTATACTTGCAGTGCAATTACCTGAGCGGATTATAAGCTATTGGAAAATCAATCTGACTGACACATTTCAGTTGGAAAACCAAGGTACTAACAGTTTCTATCATAGTTTGAGCATTTTGCCAGCCGCTGGTCGTCGCTCCGTTTCCTGCAACTGCTCCGTTAGTTGGTAGAGTCTTCCTTCGTTTAGCAGACATCTCCTCTGTCTCTGAGCTCTCTAGAGATTTCTCTGTTAAATAAATGTTAAAGTAGAGTACAACTTACTAAACACTTCAAATTCTTTCCAATCTTATATCATATGTTAGGGTATTGAACACCAATGCTAACAGAGTAGCTTGGAGTCAGTTAGTTAATCTTATCACTAAGTGTAACGCTGCTACAACACTACTATAGTAAACTATAGTCTGCACAGTTCAGACTCAAAATAACTATGATTCAGACTCAGAGAGGTGTATAACATATGACTATAGCATCAACAAAGTATGCACAAAATAACTTATCGTTGAATTATCATAAAACTTACTCCAAACAACAATCTTGTCAGCTAAACCTGAAGCCCCTCGACAAAAATCAACAGCACAGTTTCAAGATCAAATTCATAAGAGGACGTCAGCCAACTGACAAAAATCTAACCTGATTACGTCTTACCAAAAACCACACTAACTAAAGTTCATTCCTGATAAAGAAGTCGGACAAACTAAAATACAACTTATCAGCCCATTCAGATGGGCCGTGAAATTTCAATGGGGGTCCAATAAGACTGAACCTTGTCATAAAAGCCGTAGTCCAATATGAGATAATACTTGGGAGCCAAAGTTCAACAGCGATGTAATAACTAGAGCTGACCCAATATGAAGATACTCAATAGACTATAGTACAACTATCTCAATAATAAACCGATAAGGAAGCCCTGGCTCTAGTACACAGGTCTGTTGATAACCACAAAACCACACAGGAATAACATGGTAGAGTACAAGCTGACAGAGCAAAAGAAAGCACTGTGAGTGTCTCAGCTCTATAATTATCGATGATTACTAGGATGGTTCGTTCAATGATCACACACTACATCCTGGCAAACTTCCAACGATACGCTGACAGAACCCTTTATAAAGAAAGTTGTTTACCAATGGTAGATATCACAGATGATGAGCTTAGGGTCATCAAATAAATTATCATTTCCTTTCTTTAACATCAGAGGGCATTGATCTTAATACTATTAACTGATCATGAATATCTTCAGGTCCAAAATTCTGAAATAAGTCTGCAGAACAGTGGATTGTCGCTATTGATCCACCACATCCAATTACACAAATGACCGCTTATATTACAAGGTTGCAAAATTGAAATTTACACATTATGATTTGATGTTATATTATTGAGAAATATGCACAAAGGTTAAAGTGATAAAAGACTTTGTAGGAAGGTCAAGAACAAGTACACACATAAATGTAGGACATTCCGAATACTGATAAAACAAAATACCGAGTTTTTTGCTGGTAAGGGAGTCGAGTAATACCCTTTAACCAAGGCTATAAAATGTCCGAAGCCCTTATAAGATAAAATATCAGGTAAATCATAATGCTGGTTGGCAGTAAAATATGAATATATGGATATATATAAGTTACCTCTGTCTAGCGTGTACAACTCTTTAGGCCTATCTAATTTCACATTTAGTAGTCCATCGCATCACCCGTGGATCATCAGATAGAAAGTCATTCAATCTGACTCTTTTGAGGGTAATAGCGTCAGTACAAATTGCACATGAATCTAGACACAAATAGACCGCATAACACTGCATGTAAAAACACATACAGCATGTAGGCATGAGATCTGCATAGATCAAAGTCTAACAATCTACCCAGAATCAATAATAGAAGCAGTAGAGTAATTAATTTAGCAGTAGCCACATTTAGCGCCTAACCAATTTTGATTAATGTAATGTACCTTAATAGTTACACAGTTTCACCATGAGTGCATCATGCTCTACACACATGATAATGTCACAGAGAAAGGCTTGAGATAAGTGTGGATTAACAATAAATGGTGATCACATGGATGATCAGCATGTCATAGTAATGAAGAGTAGTGCTTGAAACGTGTATAGGTACAGCATATCAGACCTTATCCAAGTTTTACCTACAAAATGTCCTTTGCTTGTTTGACTATCATACACGTTGTTGCTGATGAACCTCTGTGTAGACTGGAGGGTTAGATTGACTATTACATTACCCACTATTCCAGTTCCCAAGACTTTGCAGACAACCTGCAATTGTTCATAAAGTCTCAGAAAACAGATTGTACACTTTCCATTTGAGGATATCAGGAACCGTAACAGTAGAAGTTGTGCCCTCGTTTGTTGTGAATAGACAACTACCATACCATACTATACATGGGTTTTGGCTTATTAAAACATATACTTTATCAACCAGCGTATGATCTTGTGACAACATCTACATACTTTGTCAAAAACATACATCTATGAAAATTTCTAGAACCCAAACCGCCAGCTTGAATGTTAACTGCCACGAGTAAAACCATCGTCTACCAGTGAAACCACAACATTTACAGCAACTTCTGATTTCAAATAGGAGGGCGAGGCAACCATGGCACACCAATAGCCGACCATTGAACTCCTACCGCCAGCAGAACCAAATAGCATAATTTACGACAAATCACAGAACCACAACAAATCGATGTCAAACAGGATGACAACACAAAACACAATTCAATCCTTTATGAAATTCAGGTAATTATAGGTCAATTTTCCAGTGGTATGTCGGGCCGTTGTAGTCAACGAATAAAGTTCATTAGCGTGTGTCAGAAGACATGTGGATTAGAGATATTTTTGTATCAGTTAAACATTCCTATATAGATAAAGCTTATAGATACGCCCCCTTTTTGTGTGCATATAAAAGACGACAAAGCAAGCAGTAGCAGGCCTAGGCAGCAGGTTGCTGTGTGCATCGAGTAATAGGCCCGGCATTGCTAGCTTGTAAACTGTACCAATATATTGTGATAATGACACATATATACTAAGAACCTTAGATCATGGAAATTGTTGTTTGTGAGTGGTCCTATGTCACTGGCACTCTGGCTTGCGAACTTGAAACTCAGATAAAATGGGTTTCATGACTGAACTTGATGTTGAATGCGTTCCAAATTATTTATTGTGTTATTCATGTTGGGGTATGAACCTCATGTGCTCGCCGTGCACATAACTGAGTTATTTGATGTTTTATGATCAAGTTTTATTATGAAAGTCATAGGACTACCACATTCTACTAACTTTGGGCCTTTGTGTTGGTGACACCAGGGAGAATTTATGTAAGAGAATGCAGTAGTCCTATGATATTTAGCTCCAGTTACTTACTATGATGAGATTCGGTTGACATTGTATTGCTGTAGTGTTGTGTAGTGTAACTGTTCAAGGTTGAGCTGTGGACAGAGGTGGCCTTGAGATGATAAGATAATAAAGGTGTTTTATGATTGATTCAGTTGTTATGCCTGGAGTGAAATTCAGGTTACTCCAAGACAAATTCGGATGGTAAGGGTGACTACTCTGTGATTTTCAGAGTTAAGTCAACGGACACTCCTTGGCAAGTATCTAAAATTGTAACTTCTTTCTAACATCATCTAACTTTTTAATTTAGAGTCAGACCAGCTGTTTCCGATTGAAGGAAACTAATAACATTTCTGAATTCTAAGCCAATCACATACCTTTTGACAATAGCCTTTAATATAATGTAGAACCAATAAGGTTGTTGCTAACACATATAACCTTGACATTAGTACAAAGCGAAACTACAAAAGTAATTTATTGAAAAACAATACAATACATTTTTAGATCCTATCTATTCCAATCTAAGGGACTTTTCTCCTTCCTGCAACTATCACTGTTGTTGTTGTTGTCAAACAAGAAAATGCCATATATACTTGTGACATGTGCAATAAGACTGGTGAGTCAGTAATTAAGCTACAGTAACAATTGACAAATAAAAATACTATATAATTTTATTCATACATTATTCATATACCCTATAGGAGTTTAATTTAGCTTAGAGTTTAATTTCACTATCTGGACCTGGTACTAAATTTCACTAGTACTAAATTTCGCTAGTAGGCTTACTAGTGAAAATTGAAAAAAAATGTCCAGGCTGGGATTCGAACTCAGGGCATAAATCTCCATCTGATTGCAAGGCAGACACTTAGACCACTACACCACTCTTGCTTGCAAGCTTAGGTAAGGTGTATTCCTGTATAATTGTACATTGTTTATGAAACTATGGTGAGAGAGTTTAATTGAAGATACACTAAATTTCGCAACCTAGGCAACAACGCGAAAAGCGAATCGTAAATGCCGTGAAAACTAAACTCCTATAGGGTATTGCATCCGTGAGAGGACTCACATTATTACAGTGTTGTATGCACAGACAGCAGGTCACTGACAGTTGATTTGATGAGTTGCAGCCTTGTGTGTGTGTGGTTTGTGTTTGTTGTGGTGAAGATGGGAAGCTGTGCATGAACCAAGTTATCGCGGCTGCCAGCTTCTGTACCCGCCAATTGCATTGCTCAGATGAGTCACTGACCCATGAAAGAGAAGTGACTCATCTGAGCAACGCAATAAGCGGGTACAGAAGCTGCACAGCCGCGATAACTTTGTTCATGCACAGCTTCCCATCTTCACCACAACAAACACAAACCACACACACACAAGGCTGCAACTCATCAAATCAACTGTCAGTGACCTGCTGTCTGTGTTGTGCTGTATGTGTACATATTGTAGCAGCGGGTAGATTTTGGCAAAAAGTAGCAAAAGTGGAGAACTGAGACTAGCATATACGTTCCCCAGCCATCGGTCACACACCCAACATGCATTCAGACAAGCAAACTTTGCCTACCATTGTACTCCTTTGTTCACCAAACAAAAGGCACTTTGTTATACAACTCTCATAGGTGTCTTGGGACATGTCTCCTAGACATCGGCCCCCAGGGCCTATCCAACATACTACAGCATAACTGTACTTTATTTTGTAATGTACTCATATATTTATGAATTTTAGGAAATATTTTTCATATCATCTGACTTCATTTTATGTAGGAGGTGGCTCAGATGGTAAGAGCGCCGTTCATCCAGTATGCAAATGTTGAAGGTTGAATCCCACTGTAGTCCACTGACTGCTGGGACTCGCTGGACGCTCAGGTGTGCTACGACCTGCCTACAAACTGAGAGCAAAATGGCGCAGATATTGCGGCCTAGCTCCTAAGGCACCCACTATTTTGCCACTCATTTTTCGGGTGCAATTTTAACCAACAATTTTAACCAACCTTATTATTTCAGATGACGGGTCCGTGTTTTATCGGTGATGAGCAGTCAGACCTAGAGCTTATGGGTAAACTAGGTGCAGTTCTGGAACAGCAGCCTGGCAATTACTTGTGAGTAAGATCAAACACATCGGTGTAAACTCCAATAGAATTTTCAATGTGTCGACAGGATTATTGTCTCAAGTGTACAAGTACTTCAGTTGGCTCTTGGCTGTTTTGCAAGGGCCTGGCTAAGATGAATTATGTCAGCCCCATGGATTGATCTTAGCCTCTAGTTATCTCAAGCTGTACATTAATTGATTCCCTCACTCACAAGAGAACATTCATAGTTTGTGAGAGCTTAGGTCAGCTGATTCTGCAAAAACCTCTTTGTTTGTATTAAATAATTCAGTAGAATTACCTGGTGACTCGTCAACTCTGCAACCTGTCATCTGTACGACTTCAGGGTCTACATGAATTGCTAGCTCAAACTGTTGCGAGCGGAAATTATTTTGGCTGACCGTTACCAAAGTTTGTGTTAAAGATATTGACTCAGCTTTTACATAGTGAGTGAGTGAGTGAGTGAGTGAGTGAGTGAGTGAGTGAGTGAGTGAGTGAGTGAGTGAGTGAGTGAGTGAGTGAGTGAGTGAGTGAGTGAGTGAGTGATTGATTGACTACAGTGTGCATCCCTTTCTATTTGTAGCAGTGAATGGAAGATTGAGGACCCTCCTCGGGTAGTTCTTGATAAGTTAGAGGGGTACGGATATTCCGTAATCAGTTCCACAGGAATAGGACAGACATGTATATGGACCTGTCATAAGCCCTAACACCTATATCATCTTATGCTGCCCAACATGTTATGTTGTGTTCATTTTGTAGGGCCCCGAATCAGTATGGCCCCGAATTGATGATCTGATCTAATTGATAACAATTATCATATTCATAATATCCTCCCTAGACCTAGTTAGGTGCATTCGGAGTTGCTCCCCTCCACTGCAGCGTGACTAGTGGAAGGGGAGCAACCGGAATGCAGGCAAATGGACCAAACTTTGTCTACATCCTCTCAGTTAGTGGTGCACAGTCTGGATTTTTGGTGCACAATTTTTGTGTTGAGTATAGCTACACAAAGCAAATATTCAGTACAGATTTTTCATTTATTGTTCACAAGTGTTCCATTAATCAAGAAAATTTAACATTGATCCTCCATTCCAAATAGCATTTTTACAACCTCCTACTGGTCCATAAGTGTGTATGCACACCACAGCAGATGGGTTTTTACGTTTTAATATTTTTTACTTGTTGCCTATGGGTGCTGACAGTCCACATTAGACTTTGTCTATATGGTGTGAATCATTTTGAATCTGTTCAAAATTACCTCGTTTGTGTGGAACACAAACAAGGTTAATCAATGTCAATGTTTCCGGATATCTGTATTAGCCATTCTCAGTATACTAGTTATTTTTTGCTTTTTGCACAATTATTCATAATGACGTTATTTCTTATTACATTCCTAAAACACTAAGTTTTTATCGAAATATATGAAGGCAGAATAATACATAATATATATATTATATATATAAATGAACGTTGAAAATATGCCCATCAAAAATGTTGGTTTGAGCTTGGAAACATTCTGACTCAGTTACTGTTAATCAATGTGATATCAATTATCCCCAACTCTAAACACGATTAGTGTTTGGAGTTGTTTTATGATAACATGTGCAGGTACGAATAGACATAGACATCTTATCCTCAACTCTAATAGACATCTAATAGGGGACTTCAGACAACTTATGTGGCAGCTGAGCCCTATTTTTGCACACAATAAACACCTACAGTTTTGCCCATCCAGTTTCAAATTTTGCCAACTGAACTAGATTCATACCTGATCTTCTCTTTGGGAGTAGTATGAACAACAGCAGTTGATCCTATGACATAGAAAACTTCCAACAGCCAGCACAAGAAACTTGGCTTTTTGTAGCCATTATTTTGATAATCGCTAGATGCAGCTGGTCTGACCTCAGTGATTCTATCATGCTTGGTTTGTTTTGAAGCATTTTGATTGGACAGTCACTCCTGAAAATTGCTAGATGCAGCTGGTCTCACCTATTTTACTGTAATATGATTGGTTTGTTTTGAAGCACTATGATTATATATCTAAATATCTATGGTTTAAATTTGCTCTAATAGGAATTTCAATGGTTCAAAGGTTAATATGTAAAAGGGCAGTCATACCTGAGTAAATCATTTAAGCCTAAGTGCCTGGGCAAAATGTTTAAAATCTGTCTCAAAAGAAATATAAATGATTCAAATCCTTTTCTATGTTTCAAAGGCTAATAACCAAAAGGTAGAAATACTGTTTGTTTAATTCTGAACTCGTAGGAGCCACACCCAAAACAAATATTCTACAGCCAATAGGCCACTTGTGATTTTCATTTGAACTTGAACTTTTGAGCCAAGAACTGCAAAATTTCAAATGTTAAGGTAATACTTGCTATCGACAGTCAATACACCTTATAAATTGCCTAGGCTGAAATTCAAAGGGCTGCTCTGACCTGACCAAGGAGCAACAGCTCTGACCATAGTTGTTTATTAATTACAAAGATATCTAGGAATTTTAATGATACTGAGTGGTCACCAGGCTTTGGTTGTGTCTATAAAGGAAGTTTCTGCAAAGTGCATTGCACTAGGATGACGAGTGGATGACGATGTGTGAGAACAAACTTTTGTGCATTTACACAAACAGCTTTGATGCTGATTTTTACATGAAACATTAGCTGGGGAATCAACTAGCAACAATAAACCAACACATATCAGAACAATAATTATCTGTTAGCTAAGTGGGATAGGTTGGGGGTCGTTATGGGATAAGGAAACAGCCTTTCCAAAAAAACGGAAGAATATGGCTTAAAAGAATAAAATTTGATTGCCCGTCTAACTAATTAAGAGATACCCATGAAGAAAAGAGAGGTTTCATGATTCTTCTGGATAGGTAGGCTAGCACAACATGTCATACACACAGACAGTTACAGCTTTACTATAAAAAAAGCCTCAGCGGCAAATAGAGGATTAAATCAAATCTCTGAGATTCATGCAGCAACCGCTATGTAATTATATATTTTAAATTTAATCAACGCCTAGTAAATATGCCATATCACAGTTGTACATGGGTTTTAAACACTTACATTTAAGTTGCCTGCTCTTAGTGGCATAATGAATAATATATCCCAAGACCAATGAAATGAATGAGGCAGTTGTATCAATAATTACACCCTCTAGTGGAGGGAGAGTGACTGATGCACAAATGTAAGCAAATGGATCAAACTTGATCTAGCGTCACTCTGACAAATGAACTAAGCTCTGATCTGACCTCTTGAGCCAAACAGCTTTGCATCTTTTCTGCAGTCAAACATTGCCAAAGACCAAAGTTTTGGAGAAGACCTGTGATACGGTCCCAATATACCAACGATATGGAAGAGGCAGTTTTTCCAATAATCACCCATTATTGACATGCCTCAGTTTTTCACAGAACATATTGCTGTTGCAAACAAATCCCCTCATACTTTTCCTATCCCTACCTTCCACCGCACCATTATTAAAGTTGGGTCCTGAGGTGTCAGTTCTAGTACTATAAATACCGCATCTATATAAGTGCTGGTTGAGTCATCAGAGATTCCTGGTTGTCCAGTGGTCCATCTCTTTTTATGACCACTGTAGACATTCAAAATGCCCTCTCTCTTTCTGCTGCTCAATCAATATGTAAAGAGCGACCAGTACTAATATCATTTAGGTTGCAAACCCTGAGTATATATCTGACAGCAGGTAAAAGCTGCATGGATTTCACACCCTTATTTTTTGCCTGCTTGCTGTCATTACAGAAGTGAGAGAAACAAAAATGAGATTGTCTTCTCATTGACATTAGGGAGACAGCTCTATCAAATAGACATGGTAGCCATAGGGCTTTTCCCAATGCCTCGACAAGATCAAGCAATCTTGTGATATTAAAAATCTGCAATTTTGCCAACTTCCCAAACGGGTCAAAGCAGGAACAAAAATAAATTCGATTGAAGAAAATCCCTAGAACAGTTAAATTACATATAATGATGACGTGATGTCGTTAAAAAATGGGTTTCTGGAAACCTGACACCATGAGCTCTCAAGTGTGTACAGAAAATTTAATTTGCTGAAAGTTTGAACTTGCCAAGAGGCCGCGCTTGTAATGTACTTTGATCATTATGGAACTCTAGCCTTGTTCACGCGGCCACAGGGTTCTGGTTTTTGGTTTGGCAAACCAAAAACTGGCCCCCCTTGAACTACGGGCCTGGGTTATATTTTCTTTAATCCTTAGACAACAGCATATTCATCAACACTATCAAGTGAGAGAAATAAAGACAGCAGATCGGATATTTCACAACGAATATGATTGCATGCTTGTTTTGAAATAAATATAGGTTTATTGATTAGATATTGCTCATTCCTTTCAATTTGAGCCCGAACATTTAGACTGAAGATCGATGCAGATTGATAAGGCATTTGTAGGGTACCCTATAGCCTGTCTTGACAAGCTTGTCAAGACAGGCTAGGTACCCTAGTACACAGCCAGCCTTTAATGGCGACCGACGCCGTCTTCCCAAATATATCAAGAGACGGGCTTGCTGTGCTCTAGCGTAGTAACCACCTGATACAGAAGTTAGTAACATGAACTACTGCATACTACTGATACTCTACTCACCAGCAGATGATAAATAGGCAACAAGACAGATGATCGAGACAGTAGTGTGCAGATGATGAAGATACATTCTGTTATACTGATCCCTTTTCAGACGGCTGTGACACAGAGCAGGCTGTGACACAGAGCAGACTGTGACACAGAGCAGACTGTGACACAGAGCAGACTGTGACACAGAGCAGACTGTGACACAGAACAGACTGTGACCAATGAGTTCATTGCTTCTACATCTTAGCAAATCGATTTCCAATGTTCATGAGGAAGACTTAAAACGGTCAGTATTTTTAGCTGCAACCACACCACAAAATTTTTTTGTACATAATTTCATTTATCCAATATTGGTATGAAGGATTTTTGTCAAATAATATATGTTCAAGGTCATTCCATCTGTGTGTACATAGAAAGAAACTCTCCCGTTATAGATATTTAATGTAATGTAATAGTTGTTTTCTCATTGCCAGCGGGCAGACAACTCCCATCAATCTATGTGTATATGTCATCACAGAGTAAGGATATACAGAGCGGACTCTTCAATGATCGTTATAGTGCCTGTGGTTTTTATCCACTGGGGGAAATTCATCAATCTGGCCACCTGCCAATTTCAGAATATATATAAGTTACAGTGGAGTTTTCTCATGCAGACATAGCCACCTTTGATAGGTCATAATTCATTCTGTATTTATCCTAAAGACTGATTTCCAACTTTTCTGAAATGTCCTATCTTCAAGCTATACACCATATTATTGTCATTTTTTGCTAGGATACATAGGCTATGAGTAATCCAGGTTTTTAAAATGAGTTTTATCATATAGATTTACATAGGACTTAGGTCAATACACGACATTTCCTAATTTTGATGACCAGCCGTCTATCAATTGTCACATGTAAATCTATATGACAAAACTCATTTCAAAAACCTGGATTACTCTTAGCCTATGAATCCTAGCAAAAAATGGCAATAATATGGTGTATGGCTTGAAGCTTGGACATTCCAACAAAGTTGGAAATCAGTCTTTAGGATAAATACAGAATGAATTATGGCCCATCAAAGGTAGGGATGTCTGCAAGAAAAATGCCATTATAACATAAAGAGATAATGAGTTTTTGGCATCCAGCTGTGCACAATTTTCCCCAAGTGAATCAAAAACCGCAGGCACTATAACTATCATTGAAGTGTCCGCTCTGTATATCCTTACTCTGTGATGTCATGTTTGCTCAAGCCCTTGAATTAACAGGTAATGTGCTGTGGCGGCAACCTCAAATGCGTAAACAGATCTGGCTGGATGGGTGGATTAATTCAATCAAGAAATAAAAATTTTTTGATAAAAGTCTTGGTGTCGTGCTAAAACATTGTAAAAAAATTCTTAAATTATGGTAATTACTATCAAAATCATTAAAAAATAGCAGGATATTAAAATATCATTTTATTCAAGAAGTTTACCATTGCACGTTTGAAAGAGTGATGTGCCCAAGTTGTTCGAATCTTCGGGGTTCTGAGACACCCTGAGGGTATGTATAGTAATAATGGATAAAATGGGACTCGTCATTGTAAAATCTCATTATAATCTGCTCGCTATGTTCCTGCACTAAAAGATAAAAATCTGTATCACATATTTCCAACTTGGCAATTATGTAATAAATATTAAAATAAATTGCTTTGTCTTTAGCATATAATGAGTTAAAATTGATAGGTACACAATAAAATATGAGGGATTCTACAAAGCTTTGAAATAGAAGCTTTGTGAGATTGCCTGTAGCAACAAGTAATTTAAGTTTGTTATGTACAATCTCTGCCCGGCCTTTGTTGTAACAAAGGCCTACACTTCATATAGTTTCTTGTATTTTCATTTTTCCGCATTGCAAGGTGCAATTCAACACTTAACCAAACCACCAGACCTCAATGTCCGCAAATCTGAATATCCATGCTCACACAACGCAGAAGTTGTTTCAAAATGTGTAGAGATCATTCCAAACAATAGTGTCTCATTTGTCTGTTATGTATTATTGGTCTGGTGGGTGTAGTGACGACGAATCTCCATCTGAACCAAGTCGACTCACTGATACGAGTTAAGGAGTTGTCTCACACAGACGTCCCCCAAACAGTTACTTGTTTTCTAATATAGGAACTAAAACTTACACTGTGTATAACTTTTTAAATCAACTTATTCTATGAGGGAGTAGTTTAAATAAATAAAATTTGCTTGAAATGCTTGTTTTTCTATTTGTCGTAAAGAATAAAGAACATGTTAACATCATTATCAAAAATGGCAGAGGCTTTCTTCAGATAAGAGAGTGAGTTTAAGAATATATTATATTCTCTTACATCAATTGTAGTAAATTGAAGTCGTTTTCTGTTTCAGACAGACTTATACAGTGCAGGTGAAATCAGAAGGCCAGTTACAGACACAGGGACCGACATCAAAAGCCAGACCAGCGGGGCATCTGTGGGTCTCTGGGGGGAGGACAGCTGTAGCCTGTGTGAACTGAGCGCAGCCAGTCCCTGGTACAGGGGCGTATGTATTACCATGGCTGAAGCAGCTCACTACAAACAAGAATATGCCAAAAACTAGAAAATAATTGCTATCAGTAATAGGTTTATCATTCCATTTAAGAGTAAGTTGGACTTTTCGTTGAGGTCAAACAAAGTGCTATTTTACTTCACTCTTTTGAAGCTTCATATATTAAAAATACCAAAGTCATCAGTCTTCACTGTTGAATTAAATGGCTGACCCAAAACAAATATTTTTACAGTATTCAGGGGGAGATTCTTTTTAGCAATATTATGCACCCAGTCAAAATGTGGATTTTATGTAAAAATCTCAAGAGAGAGGGTCTTAAAATGGAACAAACAGACATATTTTTGTTCGAAATCAATTATAAGTTGGAAGTTGGTGTCTCCAATTCTTAACCTACCTGCGGGGGGTTTGGGTGGTGTGGTTCCCTGACATCCAGCGGGGCAGGTCACCTGACTGGCCCAGTTACACACACAGACATTGACATCAAACTGGAGACCAGCTGGACAGTTGTGTGTTTCGGCAGGAAGGAAAGCAGTTCTCTGTGTGAAGCTCTCACAGTTATCGTTAGATACAGGCTGGTAGTAGTTACCCTTCTCGTAACAGGTGCAGGAGTCGACTGTAATAAGAAGTAGAGTAAGATAATTTTTAACATGTACAGGAGTCGACTGTAACGCAAAGTAAAGATCGGTATACAAACTTATAGCATAATGCCCAAAACTAGATTTGGTTTAATGCATAGACAGCTGTTGAGAGCTATATTAACAGGGTATTTTGTGTTTTTGATGGTGTTATGCTGATACCCAAGGTCTTTTCATAACAATATTCTGCTATTTTGCTATGACTTGGTATTGGTCACACTATCCAAGCTGCTTAAATTAATGGTTAGCGGAATGCCTAGCTATAAACAATTAACTGATTCAATCCGAAAATCACAAACCTAGAGTGTAATTCTGAGGGTGTTCCGGGTCCCTAATCTGACTTAAATTTAATATAAATTTGTTCAATGAAGGATGAGTAAAGGTTTCAAACTCTTATGTCACAGCATTGGACACATCTCAAGTCAATAAAATAAAATATTTCTGCAAATCTTCCCACTAAACGCACAGCAAATACTCTAATATATTCCCTTACTTTTAACAGGTCCTGCGCTCCACCAGTTGTTGAAGGACATGGCTGAAGCCGAAACCACGAGCAGGGCTGATACCAGGAGAACCTTCATTTTTAACACTGCAATTAGATAAAACAATACAGATATAATTTCAATGCTGATTTTGTTAATAAATAAAAATATATTCAAATATTAAGTAAAAAAATAAGATATAACTATGAAATTGAATGCATAGGGCGGGAGTAATAAGAAAAAATGACTACCATGAGGTATCCTCATTTTGAAAATAATTTGAAGAATATTGATGATAGATTTCAGCAATCAAGAAAAAAAAAAGAATCTAAATCATTAGAAAATTTTGCTGTTGTTCCATGATAATACCAGATAGTAAGTACTTTATATGAAGCTCTCACCTTTAGAAGTCAGAGACAGTGGAGAAGTGAGGGTCGTATGTAAGTACCCAGTTTATATACATGAGCCAAGGAGGAAACAGGCTATCTCAAGTATGCCGTGGGTGCAGAGATGTAACAGTGACTTACATAGCCTGAGAGCCAACTGCTCAATGGTTGGGAGCTATACCCTGAGACTCAATAAAAATGACTAGATAGTGGGTACTGAATCTAACACCTAGAATTGTGGAACACATTTTAAGAGGATAAGTATCTACCATAAATCCATAAAACTGAACAGAAACTGGCGAAGGGTAAAATTTGCAGTACATCTCTGATCCTGCTGGTTTGTGTTACATGTTGCATGAGTTTTCATTGTGAGGCCTGCAAAGCCACCTTTGATTTCTTTAGGACCAATTGTCTAATTGTCAAAATAAAAGAACTTTCCTATCTGTCAAATTAGAAATCTGCTGGTTTCATCTTTTGCAAAATTCTGAAGTTTAGAGATGGCAATCCTCACCTATCTCCGCAAGTTTAGAGATGGCAATCGCTTAAAACATATTAAATGTTCAATTTAGATCTAAGGACTGCGAAAAATCTTCCCAAGCCACACGAGATTTCTCAATGCATAATAGGACCAAATCCGTTAAATTTTAGATCTCTAGCCTTGTTCACGGCGGCCACGGGTTTTGGTTTTTGGTTTGCCAAACCAAAAACCAAAACCCGTGGCCGTGTGAACAAGTCTAATGGAACTCCATACTGTGTATATGCAGGTACATGATGGCATATCTAGGGAAGATCGCCAGATGTTACATCATATAGCGAAGGAGCGTCCTTTCCTGATAGGCCCTGTCATCATTCCTTCAACCAACAAGAGTGAAGTGTGTCCTCAGGGTACCTGTAATAATTCAGGTAAAACACTTGAAAGTGTACTTTAAAACAAGCTTCGAAACTGGCCTTAGCTGAAAATAAACATTGAAATACACTCTGAAGCTTGCCTGGGCTTTAGAATCGAGACAGGAATGGGCTTTATTGTAATGTACTTTTACAGTGTCTCAAGAGATTTCTGAGAATTGTGTTATCGTGGCAGCTGGCCTGATAAAATAAAGTACATTGATAGATGAGAGTCAGGCATTACATCATCGTCACCACCCTTACTGGGAGTGGAGCTCTGCATAAACTGAAAAACAATTCAATTTTTTTATTGTTAGTTAACAATAAAACAAGCGCTGAACATTAGATAAATGGGTTGACATGGTTTACTAATAGCGCCCAATAGCCTGTCTTGGCATCCCAATAGTGGTTGTCAAGACTGGCTTGTTTTCTGAGAATCAGGAGCGAAACACAAGAAGAAAACGGTCTGCCACTCGCACTATTCTACCAAATGCAGACAATTACAATCAATGCTCGATAAACTTTAACTGCCCACAGTCACCAGCTTTCTGAATTCTAACTGCAACGACGGCTTCATCAAAATATCTCGTGACAATGATTTATCTGCTACACACACATCTAATACCATTGACAACAAAACATCCTTACATGAGATATTTTAACTCGGTTTTTTGCCTGCATTTCTATATGATTAACCTAGTATAGAGTCATTTGATGTGGAATTTATTTTGTTGTATTTTTATTGGCATCTATATAATTTTTTGTGAAAATGTTATTCAAAAGTGCCATTAAATAAGAAATGAAAAAGGATATGAAAAATATGAATGGAATGGAACAGTGAGAGAGGAGAAACAGGGGACTTCTGTTCCTCCTTGATTGAAAAAATGTGTTTAGAGATGCTGTGTAACATAACATAACAGGTAGACAATTAAATTCAGTAGAAATCACACCGCATTACATTTGGGACACTGGACGAAAATGTTCTCTTTTAGGATAGCGATGTACATGATGTGACACAAAAAATTAGTGAAATCATTTGGTTCAACATAACAAGCTTCAAATGTAGTGGGATTCTTAACTGCCAATCTATACTCAGGACTGCCGCATTTCCTAACTTTGGGCTTGCGGTGGGTTGCTGGTGGGGGTAGGGGTTGGATCTATAACTTGATTAGCACTTTGATACTGTATTGTACTGTATTCAGGTCATCAACCTTGTGCTGGGTTCCCACACTTGAGATTCTAAACGAGAGGCTCGTTTATGTAACATGTATATCCTTGAGTGTATATCCTCGTAGGCGATGTCAAGTAGCGTAAGATAAGATAACCGCCTCCTCGAATTATTAAACTAGCTGCAATGACAGATTTAATCAGTCAAGACATCCGCACCGTCATATTTTCAGATTTATGATGCATAGTTTTAACAAATTGAACTTGAAATTTCAGTGTCACTATAAAAATTACCCTGAGTCCCTGACTGACTGACTATTTTTAAGATGTTATATCTGGGTGTTGTTGTCCATATTATTAGTTTCTATATAATATAAAGAGTTATTGACATCCTGCTTGTATTATTTCTCAGCCCATTTCTCCCACGGCTGGGGAGAGGGGTGGTTGATGCGTTGGGCGTCGCTTGCTCTATTAGGTGCAGGAAATATTTTGCTTACTTCGGATTTTGAATGTCAATCCTAACAAATATTTTAGAATTGAGTTGATAGGCTGTTATTTATATGGTATGAGAGATCTAAAATTTAACGGATTTTGGCCTATTATGCATTGAGAAATCTCGTGTGGCTTGGGAAGATTTTTCGCAGTCCTTAGATCTAAATTGAACATTTTATATGTTTTAAGCGATTGCCATCTCTAAACTTGAGAATTTTGCAAAGATTTCTAATTGGATAGATAGGAAAGTTCTTTTATTTTGACAATTAGACAATTGGTCCTAAAGAAATCAAAGGTGGCTTTGCAGGCCTCACGATGAAAACTCATGCAACATGTAACACAAACCAGCAGGATCAGAGATGTACTGCAAATTTTACCCTTCACCAGTTTCTGTTCAGTTTTATGGATTTATGGTAGATACTTATCCTTTCAAAGTGTGTTCCACAATTCTAGGTGTTAGCTTCAGTACCCACTATCTAGTCATTTTTATTGAGTCTCAGGGTATAGCTCCCAACCACTGAGCAGTTGGTTCTCAGGCTATGTAAGTCACTGTTACATCCCTGCACCAACGGCATACTTGAGATAGCCTGTTTCCTCCTTGGCTCGTGTATATAAACTGGGTACTTACATACGACCCTCACTTCTCCGCTGTCTCTGACTCCTAAAGGTGAGATCTTATTATCAAGTATTATATGGAAAAAATGCAAAATTTGATACCATTCTACTGATTTAGATTAATTTTTATCTTTTTGACTTGATGTATGAAAATTATTTAATCTATCATCGATATTATTCAAATTTATTTTCAAAACGAGGGTACCTCATAACACACGATAGCCATTTTTCTTATTTCCCCACCACTCTGAATTAAATTTCATGATTATATCTTATTTTTTCATTCAAATTCTTTTAATCTTTATTTAAATATATTAACAATAACAATAATTATTTAATTGCAGTGTCGAAAATGAAGGTTCTCCTGGTATCAGCCCTGCTCGTGGTTTCGGCTTCAGCCATGTCCTTCAACAACTGGTGGAGCGGCGGACCCGTTAAAAGTAAGAGAATATTAGAGCATTGCTGCATGTCTTGTCTGTCTGTCTGTCTGTCTGTCTGTCTGTCTGTCTGTCTGTCTGTCTGTCTGTCTGGCCGGATGATTTGCAGACTATTTATTTTGTTTACTTGAGATGTTTCCAATGCTTCGGCGTTAGGGTTTGAATTTTTATAACCTTTACCCTTTCCTCATTGAACAAATTTAAATTAAATTTAAGTCCGAATACAAAACACCCTTAGAACACACTCCAGATTTGTGATTTTTCAGGTTGACTCAGCATAATGTTCTTAGATAGGCATTCCAGTTACCACTAATGTGACTAACAACAAGTCTTAGCATAAAGCGTAAGCTGCATGCTGAATATTGTTATGAAAAGCCATTCTGGGTATTAGAATAACACCATAAAACTACACAAAATACTTGGTTATTAGGGCTCTTAACACTGTCTATGAACTAAACCAGATCTAGGTCAGGGCATTATGTTATAAAGTTATTAACTGATATCTCTATAGTATGTTACAGTCGACTCCTGCACCTATTATAATATCTTACTCTACTTCTTATTACAGTCGACTCCTGCACCTGTTACGAGAAGGGTAACTACTACCAGCCTGTATCTAACGATAACTGTGAGAGCTTCACACAGAGAACAGCTTTCCTCCCTGCTGAGACACACAACTGTCCAGCTGGGCTCCAGTTTGATGTCAATGTCTGTGTATGTAACTGGGCTAGTCAGGTGACCTGCCCTGCTGGATGTCAGGGAACCACACCACCCCCTCCACCCAAAGGTAGGTCAAGGTTTGGGACCACCAACTTCCAACTTATAATTGATTTCGAACAAAAATATGTCTGTTGGTTCCATTTTAAGACCCTCTCTCTTGAGATTTTTACATAAGATCCACATTTTGACTGGGTGCATAATATTGCTAAAAAGAATCCCCCCCCTGAATAATGTAAAAATATTTGTTTTGGGTCAGCCATTTAATTCAACAGTGAAGACTGATGACTTTGGTATTTCTAATATATGAAGCTTTAAAAGAGTGAAGTAAAATAGCACTTTGTTTGACCTCAACGAAAAGTCCAACTTTCTCTTAAATGGAATGATAAACCTATTACTGATAGTAATTATTTTCTAGTTTTTGGCATATTCTTGTTTGTAGTGAGCTGCTTCAGCCATGGTAATACATACGCCCCTGTACCAGGGACTGGCTGCGCTCAGTTCACACAGGCTACAGCTGTCCTCCCCCCAGAGACCCACAGATGCCCCGCTGGTCTGGCTTTTGATGTCGGTCCCTGTGTCTGTAACTGGCCTTCTGATTTCACCTGCACTGTATAAGTCTGTCTGAAACAGAAAACGACTTCAATTTATTACAATTGATGTAAGAGAATATAATATATTCTGAAACTCGCTCTCTTATTTGAAGAAAGCCTTTGCCATTTTTGATAATGATGTTAACATGTTCTTTATTCTTTATGACAAATAAAAAATCAAGCATTTCAAGCAAATTTTATTTATTTAATCTACTCCCTCATAGCATAAGTTGATTTAAAAAGTTATACACAGTGTAAGTTTTAGTTCCTATATCAGAAAACAAGTAATTGTTCTATATTGGGGGACGTCTGTGTGAGACAACTCCTTAACTCGTATCAGTGAGTCGACTTGGTTCAGATGGAGATTCGTTGTCACTACACCAACCAGACCAAAAATACATAACAAACAAATGAGAAACTATTGTTTGGAATGATCTCTACGCATTTTGAAACAACTTCTGCGTTGTGTGAGCATGGATATTCAGATTTGCGGACATTGAGGTCTGGTGGTTTGGTTAAGCGTTGAATTGCACTTTGCAATGCGGAAAAATGAAAATACCAGAAACTATATGAAGTGTAGGCCTTTGTTACAACAAAGGCCGGGCAGAGATTGTACATAACAAACTTTAAATTGCTTGTTGCTACAGGCAATCTCACAAAGCTTCTGTTTCAAAGCTTTGTAGTATCCCTCATATTTTATTGTGTACCTATCATTTTTAACTCATTATATGCTAAAGACAAAGCAAGTTATTTTAATGTTTATTGCATAATTGCCAAGTCGGAAATCAGTGATACAGATTTTTATCTTTTAGTGCAGGAACATAGCAAGCAGATTATAATGAGATTTTACAATGACGAGTCCCATTTTATCCATTATTACTAACATACCCTCAGGGTGTCTCAGAACCCCGAAGAGTCGAACAACTTGGGCACATGACTCTTTCATACGTGCAATGGTAAACTTCTTGAATAAAATGATATTTTAAATTCCTGCTATTTTATAATGATTTTTATAGTAATTACCATAATTTAAGAATTTTTTTACAACCTTTTATCGAACACTGAATGTTTTAGCACAGCACCAAGACTTTTATCGAGAAATTTTTATTTCTCGACTGAATTAATCCATCCATCCAGCCAGATCTGTTGACGCATTTGAGGTTGCCGCCACAGCACATTACCCGTTAATTCAAGGGCTTGAGCAAACATGACATAATTCACAATAGATTGATGGGAGTTGTCTGCCCGCTGGCAATGAGAGAACAACTATTACATTACATTAAATATCTATTACGGGATAGTTTCTTCCTATGTACACACAGATGGAATAACCTTGAATATATATTATTTGACAAAAATCCTTCATACCAATATTGGATAAATGACATTATGTACAAAAAAATTTTGTGGTGTGGTTGCAGCTAAAAATACTGACCGCTTTAAGTCTTCCTCCTGAACATTGGAAATCGATTTGCTAAGTTGTAGAAGCCAGTGACTTAGGTCTTTCATTATGCTCTGAGTGTCTAACACACTGATATCATAAATGTGATAGGTAAGCGGTGCAGAGTGGCCAAACATTTACTGTCACAGTCTGTTCGGTGTCACAGTCTGTTCGGTGTCACAGTCTGTTCGGTGTCACAGTCTGTTCGGTGTCACAGTCTGCTCGGTGTCACAGTCTGCTCTGTGTCACAGTCTGCTCTGTGTCACAGTCTGCTCTGTGTCACAGTCTGCTCTGTGTCACAGTCTGCTCTGTGTCACAGTCTGTTCGGTGTCACAGTCTGCTCTGTGTCACAGTCTGCTCTGTGTCACAGTCTGCTCTGTGTCACAGTCTGCTCTGTGTCACAGTCTGCTCTGTGTCACAGTCTGCTCTGTGTCACAGCCATCTGAAAAGGGATCAGTATAACAGAATGTATCTTCATCATCTGCACACTACTGTCTCGATCATCTGTCTCTCTGTCTACTTCTCAACTTCTGGTGAGTAGAGTATCTGTAGTATGCAGTAGTTTATGTTACTAACTTCTGTATCAGGTGGTTACTACGCTAGAGCTGCACAGCAAGCCCGTCTCTTGATGTATTTGGAAAGACGGCGTCGGTCGCCATTAAAGGCTGGCTGTGTACTAGGGTACCTAGCCTGTCTTGACAAGCTTGTCAAGACAGGCTATAGGGTACCCTACAAACACCTTATCAATCTGCATCTATCTTCAGTCTAAATGTTCAGGCTCAAATTGGAAGGATTCAGCAATATCTAATCAATAAACTTATATTTATTTCAAAACAAGCATGCAGTCATATTCGTTGTGACATATCCGATCTGCTGTCTTTATTTCTCTCACTTGATGGTGTTGATGAATATGCTGTTGTCTAAGGATTAAAAAAATATAATCCAGACCCTTAGTTCAAGGGGAGCCAGAGAGGCACTGCTTCCCCTAAAAAGCTCAATACAGGGCCTAAAAACACTCTAATTGGATAATTCATGTCAGGATCAGCTACTCTTGGGTTTCAATTTGCTGATATGCCTTAAATTGCTTGCGGAGGAGCTTACAGCTGAACCTCTCCTGGACTTGCCCCAAACTTTTGCCTCCCCTATATTTTTTCTAAACTACGGGCCTGTAAACCAGATGATAGATTATTGTTTATCATCTTATAGCAGAAATCTTTAGGAGTTCAGTGGCAAAGGATAGATCTATGGTGAGACAGAGAAGAGGACTCCATGTCAATCAGGATAGGTTTGACCTGTACGAGGGAGACAAGTTCAATATAACATGTGCAGTAACCGACCAAGACGTGTCAGGAGGTCCGCCGCAGCTCCTCGTAGTGCCTAACTTAGCTGGTGGTTACTATAAGTGGCCGACTCCGACTCTCAATATCGTACGACCGAACGCTTACACCCTGCAGTCAGAGATCATGGCCACCGCTGCCTTCAATGAGAATGCATTGCGCTGCCAAAATAGGACTGATAAAAAATCTGGCACTGATCAAATTATTCTTGTCAGTGTCAAGTATCTCCATATAAAGACTGAAATAAGCAGGGTATTCTCGTTTGAGGAAAGTGATATCATAACAGTTGCTTGTAGTGACTTCCTCATGACTTACCATGATGTCAAATATAGATGGGAAGGAGATATAATCAATAACTTCCAGAGAGATCAATACCTCGTAGGCTTCTCCTCCAATGAACAGAAAGGCTCTCACAGTATTACATGTGTGGCAGGACTAGTAGGGGACCCCACAGGGTTAAACACTAGGAGGATCAACTTCACTGTGAATTTCCCTGAAGTTCTAACAATTGGTGGAAATACAGCAGCGACAGTAAATAGCCAATCACATGACAGACTCACCTTGTATATGGTTCTTGTTCTTGGTTTGAGGAGTTTTCTTTAGGTTTGTTGAGCTTGGTTTGAGACCTTGCATGTTTTTGGGTTGCTGGTAGTTGCGTTCCATCACTAACAAGTTCATAGTGCAGTGCCACTATCAACGACCCAGAAAAGTTTACCACATAGGCAGGGATACGAGGTAATTGCTATTTTACAGAAAATGTACTTTTTCCGGATCATATTTAAATTATATTATAGTCAAAAATTAAAAACAAAACACATAAACAAATAAAAAACAAAATGTGACCAAAGAAATATATCTACATCACTATTTCAAAGCAGTCAGTACTTGCTTGCACTACAAATTTGGTGGTAAAACAACAGTTAGTGTTGATCACCTAGGTCTGAACGCGTCAAAAAGTTTACTCAATTACATCGTCCAGTCAAACATTGTCCATATCTGGTAACTTGGTGACAGCATGACAGCTTCTGATGCATAATCAGCAAGGGGAACAACGCCCTGCCTAATTCAGTTACCGGAAAGCTCAAAGCAAGGAGTAATTTACTTGTCTAAGTGCTCAGACGACTCCAATGCGAGTGAGTGGCATTACCTTGTCTCAGCTGTGTCTCAGCTGCTGTATCTACCTGAGAGATACCTGGTAGATACAGCATCTGAGACACAGCTGTTCAAACATTGTATTGAGTTGTCTGAGTCTGAATCTATTCATCTCAATTTACTTCCTCTCCGACTATCTCGATCTGACGTCTGTCTGTAAGTCTGCCTTCTGAAGCGTCAATTACACCTGGTATTGAGCAACCTTGTAATCAAACAATATTTCTTCCAATGCCTGATGAATTAAAATGAAAACAGAAGGGAGAGCCAACATTACTATTCCACTATACCATATAACCTATAGACATCAGTTAACCTGGGCAGCCCGGGCACCTGGGCAGCCCGGACAGCCTGTCCAGGCTATTAGATGGCTGTGTTATTGTCACTGTGTGCCGCATATAACAGTAGCACGCACAAGTCTCGCAGCAGCAGTACTTAGAGCGTGTGCACCAATCATTTCAGGCTGGTTATCTTCGCACCGTAGCATTTGGATTAATACGAATGTCCTCCAGTTCCCAAACTGAAAAGTCACCCTTCCCACACCTGGAAAAAGTTAGCTTCTATAGGCAAAGTGTATATAGGTCATCAGGCCAGTTAATGGCACTGTCCCTACGGTGCAGCCGGACTCGTATCACAGAGTCGCTCAGCAAGCAATGTGCAGCAGCAGTACCTGGGAAGTGAGACTGGCACACTACGCGGTAAAAAAAAAGACAATTCTGACCGAGTTCATCTATATTTTAGTGGCTGAGGGTAGCAAGTTTTCACCATGAAGTCAACCATCATAATTCATAACCACATGAGCGTTCAACAATTACAGAATAATACAGAAGAGCAGAACAATCTGATGAATATTCTATTTACATTGGTTAAAATTTAATTATCCAATTGATCATTAGGTCATCATCATCTTAAGAAGTTCAAATATTTGAAGGTCTTAATATATTTGGTTGTGGATTAATGGAGTAAGAGTTGTCTCTATTTAAATCCCTGAATTCCTTCGTGAGATTTAGAATAAATATTATGATGTGCAGGATAAATTTAATATGTAAAACATCTACAATTACAATACTGACTTGTCCTACCATGTACAATGATAGGAAAACTCCTTGTCAGGTTCTTTTCATATTACTTTATTGGCATTACTATCATGTTCCAAAATATTTTTTTCATAGGGAGCCATACAGAAATCATCAACACTGAAAAAATTATGGGATAGGACATAATATGCACAATCATGCTAAAGGTTCTGTACTCAAGATTATACTGAGATATTTATATACATTGCTGGACAAAAAATATAGTGTAATACAACGCTGTTACATACCTAAAATTGAATAGAAAAAGTACTGTGAAGACTGATCAAAAGGGTGATTAAGGACCAGTTATGCAAACTTAGTAATTTTAACACAAACACACATTAGATTCTATGTTCAGTTACAAAAAACAACTCAGGTTCATCTACATTCATCACGTGTACGACATTTTTGATGCCAATGTTCTGTTGTTTGCACTAATGCGTTCTAGCTTACTGGTTATATCATCATGTATTCAGTGATAAGTTCTGCTTCAATTATCCATAGACGATCTCCTTGAGCAGCAAACTTCACTGTTGATGGATGTTTGCCCTCTAGAAACTTTGAAATGTCAATCTCACTAATCAGGCGACCTTGAAAACGCAACAGAATTCACAGTGAAAATGATAATGAGAGATTTTCCATTTTTCGCTTCTATATTTCAAACACTTTACCAGACTAGATTGGGTTAACAGACTAGATTAGGCAAATGTTTGATATCGATCATTTGCAATATCCCTCCGCCACCACAGAGGGAACGTACTTGTTCTACTACCAGACCTGGATGGTGCACTGATATGCGCGGCTCTTACTGCTGATCGATGCTCGTCCGAAAGTTTGAATGTTCTTTAATAGCAATTTTCGGGTATAAAGATAAAATGGGAACATTTTCGCCCTCAAATTCACTAAGAGTTGCAAAAGTGGAGAAACTTTTGTTGTGTTGTGTGGGATTTCCAACCAACAGGTGGCATACTCTGAAATGATATTCTTGAAGATATAGATTCGGATCATTCCTCTTAGTGGCCTCTTTTTGATAACGTTATGTAAAGGAAAGGATCCAAACAACAATCCATTTTTTGCTATTTGTAAAACTCCCTGCAGGTAAAGGTACCCTCATACCCTTGGAACTGAAATGAATAACTAAGAAGAGCAGTCAGTATACGCTGCGGTATTACAAGGGATAATTCTGCCAATCGCTGCCCCATAATAACGGAAAGGTTCAAGTATCGTTAGAAATGAATAAGTAATTGTCTTTAGAAGTGACTCAGTGTCTGTTATACTCACCTCTCACAGTGTCAATCTGAAGTAGAGATGCTTTACCGAAGATTGGGTAGACACCCCTTTGATGATGTTTTGTCTTGTACGCAATAAGAAAGAGGGGGGAATTGTCAGCGTAGACACACATCCGTAGAAACCCCTCCATTTCCGGAACTGATAGTGTCCAGCCAGGCTTGTCATTCTCTAATGCCTGTATCTTGATGCCGCACAGGGATTTTCCAACGACAATAAGTGTCCGATTTGCAGGATATGCTAGCAATGTTGAAGGGGAATATTGCTCGCCAAGTTCAATAATTCTATCCACTTGTACTGTTTTGAGACAGTACTTAATCAAACTTGAATCCTTTACGAGAACATATGCATGGGACGTATCCATGAGACTGCATGCCATGGTGCCATCAATAGTTCGCAACATTGTCAATTCATCATTGATCTCGCTAGTTGAGTCCAGCCTGAACTTATCATATAGATTTAATGTCGAGTAGTTATAGTACCAGAGTCCAATAGAATCATGATAGGCAAACGAAGCAGGGTTATTCATCGGTATGCTGACTGTAGATTTGTGTGTCAACTTGATGCCCTTTGACAGCAATGATACACTGCAATCTTCAGTAGAGTACAGTAAAGGAACCATATCCTCAGTCCCAATAACATGACGCCTTGAGTAAGTCCCTAGTGTGTGAACTGCTACTAACTTGGAGTACTTTTCTTCTGTAGTGTCTTCCTAAAAGTGCATAGAGGTAACATTGTTTCCATGTGAATTTTGAGGTCGGCCTAGATCGAGCTGAGTTGTCACCTCTTGGCTCGATCTCGAAATATGCAGCCATTCCCATGATAGAGCTGAGAAAAAAACTGCTCGGCCACGCCAGCACGCTTTAGTGCGAGCCGATATGTGTGAGCTGAACCTTGGAGCTCAGGCTGATCTCGGAGCCATTTCCATAGCTCGAAGACCCTCTTAATTAGCCTCAGATCGACCTCAAAACTAACATGGAAATGCAGTGAATAATATAAATTGCGGACACATACCAACATCATATAACTGTACTTAGACTGTCTATCCTGCATACATGTGGTGTGTAGCCCATCAAATGGTATCTGATACCTGACATCACAGCCATAGAGATTCAAAAGAATAATAATACCATCACCATATAGAATGAGTTGCATAACACAGGAAATCGCGAACCAAAGATCTCACCTTGATATTGATATCTGCGACTTCAGAAGTCCGAGGTAAACAATCTGTAGTTGTGCCAGCTGAAATAATTAAATGTAAAAAATGTTTAATAAGAGCATTATGCACACCTCGAATCTAAATTAAGTAAACAAATTTTCAATTGAAACCTGAGCACAAAGCATCTCAGAGTTTAACTGGCGACGACCTGATATTTATATTTAGGAAAAGGCTGGAGCCTTTTTGTGTTCATACTTTTAGCGAGTAATCCTTGGGGCATGATTCAGTCAGCAGCTTATATTCTCAACCTGCTCTGTAGCGGTAGTTCTCTCAACAACACAAGTTGTACCATTGGATACTTTATGATAATCGCAGTGTATTAATCCTGAGGAAAGTCTTCTAGATCCCAATGAACATCTTACCCAGTTGAGTCATGATCTGTATCTTCTTTGTAATACTTTGACAAGCAGTGAGAGCGATTTCTGCTGACTCTAACACCGCTGTCTTCTCTTTATGTAACTTCTGAATTCTTGTTAGCTCCTGTAACTTCTCCTCCAGCTGCTTCACCTTCAATGATAAGAGAGATAAAGAATTATTGCTACCAGAAACCTGAAAATAAGGGAATCAATTGGGATTTATCTTGAGAAGAGAAACGCCTGCAACTTATAGCCTTGTCACACAGCCACATTATTTTGTGCTGTAGCCGCCTGAGAAGGCAACTGGTTGCACCAGATCAGATATCATAATGATATCAGAGTGTCAGTAAGGTGGGAAAGATCTGCAAGGGCCCTGTTTATGACAAAACTCATTTAGGTATCTAATTAATTTGATTTTTAATTTATTTAATCAAGATACAATAAACATGCCAAACAATGGGAGATAACTCATAGTTAATGATCTTAACTCTTTCTGTATTCCCTCACCTCGGATTCTTCTTTCTTCTTCCACGCCTCAAAGGTTGCAGAAGTTCTCGAGAAAATATCGTCTATGTCTTCTGCATCATGTTGCCTCATTTCCCGCTTCTTGCATTTCGTCTTCAATGTGCACCTGGTTAACGACGTGAATAAAATAACACACTGAAATCCAGAACAAAACGATGATCTGAACATAATCAGCAACAATTGAGATCCGGGTTAATGGTTAGTAGTAGTTGATGTTTATGCTACAGTCTGAAGCACTACAGCTCGAATCAATCCCTTTCAAAGTTAAGCATGTTATTAAATGCTCTTCATAAGATTCGAACTGTTCTGAAACCTACCGCCCACAGAGAAAGTTTTCACAGGAGCGACATTTCCCGTCTATGTCACCACCACAAAGTTGACATTGATCGTCATTCTCCCTTACATCACCTAGAAAGAGAGTTGGTTTTGGATCGAATTCAGACCAAGGGATAAGAAATAGCCCTGAAGTGGCTTCAATGTAATCTCAGTAAGGCCCATAGAGTTATTATATAACTCTATGGTAGATAATAACTCTATGGTAAGGTCTGATATCCCTTAGGAAGCGACCCTTTTTGAATAGCAGTGTCTCTTTGAAAAAAATACATGCAAATAATAGCAAGCAATACCATAAATAAACCTACTTGTTGATTGAGATACTTTCTCCCCACCCTCGGTCGCTGAGCATGTAAGGAGATTCCTGAAGAGAGCTGTCAGTCTGCAGACTGGGAAACCTCCATCGGGTACACACACATCCACACGACAAGATGGACAGGGAATTCTGCTACCTTCTAGAGCCTCTATCTGTTCTGATGGGGTAGAAATCATTCTATATTACTGGTATACTGCTTTCTTTGGAGAGCTGGCCCTCCTGAACCAAATTTTTGTTTGTGGTGGTAAAAAATTGGATAAAATTACAAGGTCTGTCTCAGACAAACACTGAGAAATAAAGGAGCCGCCATGTTGCTACCAAGTTAATCTCTGGGGCTCATAAGACTGCACCGGCATTAAAAGTCAGGGCATCCGACACTTGTGTGTCAGAGGGCAGGTGCTCTTACCAACTGACCTATGGCTAAGAAAATAGAGGTAGAGGCAGTTTAACGGCATTCATCCTATATCCATTTCGTTTCTTCCAAAATCGTCAAAGTTGGCGACTTGGCGTACTTGAGTTACATGAGCGCATAAGAAAAATGGAAGACTGGGTTCGAAACTGTTTAGTCTTTGCAAGGCCTGTTAACTGAACCAAAACAAGTTAACCTAGCCAAGCTAACTGTGACAACACCATTGTATTTTTATAACAATGACAACACAATCGGTCTGATATGAGTAGGGAGATGTAAGCTTCAAACTCACCGAGACATTTCCTACAGAAGCGATGCTGACAAGGCAGCAGTAGTAACTCCTTCTCATCTAGGCAGACATCACAGCTGAGCTCCTCTCTCATTTTATCAGAGATCAGTACACTACTCGGTGCCTTGTTCTCAGCCATCACTGTAGGATAAGCACTCCCTGTCAGGTTGACTTATTATAATAGGGGCTGTGTTAAATGATTACAAGCTAAACCTACTTCCTCATCTAAAGCAGTCAGCAATAGCAATTGACAAGTTTATGCACCAAACTAGTTCATTTGGTTATTTATGCAGCGTTGATACAGTATTTATTTGCATTGCTTGCTCAATATTGTTATGGTTGAATAGCTTCAATAAAACACCTGATGTATGTGTGGGCTCTCAAATAACGATTTTGCATATTATGATTCCTCACCTATAGATCACACGGATTTATAAGTGAAGGCGGCTGTAAGAGAGTAGCATATAGACACGACTATCATTTGAAGCATTTTTACACTCTATTTGGACTAAAACCTATGACAATCTCCGAAGCTGAATAGCTCAGTGGTAATGTGTGGGACTTGTTAGTATGAAGTTGTTAGTTCAAATCCCACTGAGGGCAGATTTTTCCCCAAAACTACTCATTTGTAGTGAGTGAATGTGTGCCACAAAATTCAAATTTTTCAACAATCAGCATATCATACCTCTCTCACAGTCTTTCAAAATAAATAAAACATGCCAAGAACCTCATACACCATTCAGCAGAAACTGAAAGTATTGAGAACAGTTGAAAAGAATAACAACCTTGACAAGACTGCAAGGGAATTGAACATTAATAGACGCTTGATTCAAAGATGGAGAGCTTCCAAACATCAACTACTGATATGATTCACTTATAAGACACGGTTTCTTATAGCTGTGGGGTGTCTTATAGCTGTGGGGTGAGTTATAAGTGGAGAATTTTTTCTGAGGGGGATGATTCACTTATAAGTCCAGTGACTTATAGGTGAGGTTTTACGGTACAATTACGAGTTGACAGGGGAATCCCCCAATGCAGTGTGCCTAAGAGAATGCTTAGTTATTCTTACGCTATTTATTTGGCAGACAATATCATCCTCGACAGTTTTCCATAACTTTCCATAACGTGCCAAAGGAGTTACAGTAAAAGGGTGGGGGGGGGGGGGGAATAGAGAAAAAGTGATGTTTGGTGTTTGGAGAATTGATTGGTACGCCATGTTATTACAGTTACAATGATAAAAAGACTTTGTTGTACAACAATGGTTGACAGAAGCAATGAACTCAGGTTTAGTTCATTGACTGAAGGGTGATAAGTATTCAAGCAATATTGATCATTACATCTGTCTATGTGTGATAGTTTGCATCCCTGACATGTGACCGACTTTTTTGCTTAAGTACAAAGCGGCCGCTTGACAAGATATCCCGGTACACCAACCTAAAAAATGACGGGGGGAAATGGCATAGTTAGATCAAGTTTGCTCCATTTTTCCCCCGTCGGAATTGCCCCCTTTACTGACACGCTTTTTTCCTTCGGCGTGTCAGTAGAGGGAGGGGGGCAATTCCAACGGGGAAAAAATGGAGCAAACTTGATCTATGGCATAGTAGGATGATGAAGAATCTAGATCGTAAGTTGGGAGTTGCCCACTCCGCCTGGCAGTAGGAGAGGGGACGACAAATTCCATGTGCCTTAGGTAGTGGAAAATATTTATTTGTAATCCAGAAGCAATGAAGTAAAATATCAACATAAACAATCAGATCGATGCAAATATCCGAAGCCAGTGGAGCTCAATGGATGAAGTGGTTTCGCTTGTGTTTATTTTATACCCTTTTCGGCTGCTTCTTGACATATCATCGTGCACTCTGACATGC
Organism: Membranipora membranacea; assembly: GCA_914767715.1. NCBI lineage: Eukaryota > Metazoa > Bryozoa > Gymnolaemata > Cheilostomatida > Membraniporidae > Membranipora > Membranipora membranacea. Next base: position 25,585,856 of record OU612069.1, read on the forward strand.
TCTTTCTGATTTTGTAAGTTTTATAACCACATCATTATTTTTTGTTTAATTATTATAATTAATTTGTCGTCAGCATTTATGGTAGTTATCTGGCTATTGTACAATTACTATGTAAGGCTCAATCACCGCACTGACAAGCTCTGAAAACCCAACAAGAGACAACACTGTCAAGCCTTATTCAGCTAATTTTCTAAATTAAGTTACATATCTAAGCAATCCTTGCAGATGGTGCCACCTAACCAGCAATACATGGTTGATTAAAGGGTTATGTTGATGTGGATTAGGATACAATGCTCACCTAATTTTCATTTTTTTGCTGTTTAAAGAGTAGAAACTAGTTCTGTATAGATAGTAACCACTAGTATCCAAATGCATGACATGTGGTCATAAAAATAGGGTACGGACACGTCACACAGGTGTTTCCAGGGCTGTATCCTTGTGTTCTCAGGTAGTTGGATCATGCTCAACTTGGAGCAGTGCGTGTAAGAAATGACAATGAGAGGATAATAGACTGATAAAAAAATATTGTGTTGCAATTCACTTATACTTTAATCAAATGCAACAATTGATTGCAAATTTTACTCAAGAAAAGGTGGTGACAATGTGCGGATATAAGCTTCCTTGTCTCACTAATGGCAATATTTGGATGTCAGGAAGGCACAGAACCACAGTGACACTGAACATACTGACAGTAGAAAAACATTGTGCAGAACACAACTTACCACGGAATTATGTGTGATAGCTGACAACTCTGATGGACGGATCAGACATAACAGGCATGACAACCACAGCTAAGACAGCTACTATCACTTAGAACACAATACACACTTACCATGTTAACCAATCGCCTCCTGGCATCTTGATGTTCCGGAGACGGTGGACGTTGCCGTCTTGGCAGGGGATCTTGTTGAGGTAGTCAGGCACGACAGCAAGCCGACTACGGGGGAGCTGAGATCTCTCTTTTTTTAACGTCAACAGGTCCATCCCAGCCTGTATAATCCAGTTCATTGACGGGGGATGGCCTGTATATTCGCTTCAGGAATGTTGAGGAGAACTACAAATCAGTATAAATCAAAGATAAACAAACTTATCGTGTTGTGTAGGGCACATGAGGTAAAACAGGATATAATTCATGATGATGAAAGCGGAAACAAGCACAAAATAAAGAAGCACAGAAAGAGTAAGAGAACAAGACAAGGGATATACAAGGTGACAAAACTTACAATGGGAGCACCATTGCGTCGGTCATAGGCGAGCGACGGAAGATGCTGGCCGTTGAAAATGTATCTCCACTGGCGAGATACAGCATGGCGCCATAGGTGATACAGGATAAGGCGGAACTCCGGTGTATGTGGCGATCATTTCACCTAAGGCATCGCCACATCACCCCTGAGAATTAGATCAAAAGTGAAATGAGAAAAGTTACAAGAGACGTAAATATGGATGCATATACCACACCACCCCGCTTAGCTCACTGAGCCTGTTTTGGAGACCTATGCACGCAGAGACTGTCATACAAATAAAACAATCCAATACTAGCCATATCCAATACAGCACTATAACTAACCTGGAGGAAGAGACTCAGCGTGTACATGTACAGCAATACACGACTAAAAAGATCGAAGGAGTTGCCTATAGAGCTGCCGAAACCCTGACTACAGAATGGACAGCGGACAGACGCCTCTTCATCCGGGATGGCGCTTCTCAGAATACACCCCTCAACCAACTCTATGACCTGCTGTATGTCACATCTACAATGTAAAACAGAGGTATACAGAACCAAAAAGGAGAAGACAACTTACAAGGACAACGTATACCGAAATACAGTCAAAGTAGGAGGACAACACAAATACTTTTATTGGTTGGCCAAGACAGATTTAGGTGGGAACAAGATTCAAAAATCACCATAAACAGTGAATATCAACTTACCGATTGCAGACGAAAGCAGTCCGCAAGCAGCTTAAACTGTCAGTCTTCCACAGTCAGTGGCACAACACATCACGCAATCCATTACAATAGGTGCAGACATGATGAGTAGAGAGATGGTAATACAAGATGTAGACTACAGCTGGTATATGAGTATATTTACGTGAGACATCCACAGTTAATGGCACAACACACTACACAATCCATTACAATGGGTGCAGACATGATGAGTACGGAGGGGGTAATACAAGATGTAGACTACAGCTGGTATATGAGTATATTTATGTGAGACGTCTACAATCTGAGACCACACACTACACAGTCCATCACAGAGGTGCAGACGTGAGTAGATCACAGAGGTGCAGACGTGAGTCGATCACGGAGTTGCCTATAATGGAGTAGTTGACAGAATATGTTACCACGGGAATATAGCTCATAATATATACATATAGAACCACAGTGACACTGACAATTATCCAGATTTAGGTTGAGGGATATTAATGAGTATCCCATTGTTTGTGTAGTCAATAATTAAGCCAAGCTCGAGGCCAAATACTAGCTAGCTCATTAAATGAGACAAATTAGCGTTAAATATCGCCTTATAGTGAAACATAGCCATCGGGCTGTGTTCACAAATTTTATCAAATTTAAAATTCTGTACAATTTTATTTATCCATATAGAACACTCACTGACAAACAAACTAAAATTTAAAAAAGTGCTGAGCAACGTTACTATTGCACATCAGTCGTTCTGCTTACTGCTGAGGTCGTGTCTGTCGAGGATTAATTGTCTGTTGGAGTCATCCATTAGTCTCACATCACAAGTTTTACTAATGACAGCAACTTGATTCTATCTGAGTGACTGCTATTAATTGACATGCAGATCCATCGGATAACAATCATTGAACAAAATATACCTACCTAAAATATGACGGAGAAAATGGCATAGCAGGAATATGAAGAATCTAGATGGACAGTGGGTATCAAGATTCATTAAGAGGGAGTTGCCCACTCCTCCTGGCAGCAGGAGAGGGGAGGACAGATGCCTTAGGTCATGGAAAGTGCTAATAATTGTCATCCAGGAGCAATACAGTAAAATGTCACCATAGGCACCATAAGAAATCAAATTGATGCAAACATCCGAAGCCAGTGGAGCTCGATGGATAAAGGTGTTTCGCTTGTGTTCACTTTTTACCCTATCCTGATATTTCATTGTACCCTCTTACATGCTCTTTTTGATCCATGTGTTCTCCGGTAGTAAGATTATGCTCCGGTGGGTGAGGTATGAAATGCCAATGAGAGGATAATAAAGACTGATACAAAATTACTATGCCACTTTTCATTTACTCAATGCAACAATTGATTGCAAATTCTACATTAAAAAAATCATAGCTATGAATACGACCCCTTGCTCCCTTGCTCTCAGAATACAGTATTGGTTATGTAAGTACTCAGTGGTGACCAGGTGGATATAAACTTTCTCTTTACAATTATGGTAGTGATTGGATGTCATGAGGGCCCCATTAATTAGTTTAGCTTCATGGCGCAGCAGATCATGTTCCTTTGTCTATCCACTTTGATTTCAAAAAGTTGCTCGTTTTGACATAGGCTAGATGCCTAGACCAAACATAATTTGTTATACTTTTCATTCATATTATGACCAGTGAAACCCATGCTGATATAGAACAGTGCACTATAATCATAGATATTAAAATACTCATTGCTATAAAACTTCGAGCACAGATGCAACAAACAGTAATGTGCCTAACACCGCAAATGGGTCAAGCACTATTCTGAGGCAGTGTCTAGCCAACATCCTGCAGTTTGATATTATTATCAGTATTGTGACATGATGGGTGAGGTTTAGCTTAGCTGTTGCACAGCGTAGGACGCTGCCAACTCTTCTTTTTTTTTCAAACACGTTTTTAATGTTTCGACACAGCTGCCCAATTACTCACATGCGACCCAGGGATGTTCTTGTATTCTTGCACATCATCTAATATTATACTTATATTATATGTATATATTACTTATTAGTCACAGACAGTAGATTTCTTACATTATATTATTGTCTGTGCTTTCATGCCCCAAGCAAATTTTGTGCATGTGCGTTCATGCGTGCAAATTCAAATCATTCAACAAGGAAATAGCTTGATGTTGACAAATTAGACCTAGTTATCATTCCAAAAAATAATCACACAGTGGACAGGGTTAGCGTTGTACTATTCTGCAGGGTTATTGAATTGCAACACGATGGTGATTACAATAGAGCGAGTCTATAACATTAATACTTCAATACCAGTCAATAACATTCATACTTCAATACCAGTCGACTTGTTTACTGCGCATTATTCAGGCTTCAGCGTTATCAGCATAAGTAGTGAGTGATAACAAGAGTGTGACTACTTATAAACACGGGTTCAGCTCAGCAGCTTCACTCTGGACGTTGAGTAGAGCGTAACGCCATCATATATAGTAAGATTCTAGCTTCACAGAGCTACCAGACTACGCCACCATGATGTACAGGAGTTTGTTGATGCTCTCAATGGTAGCCGTAGCGCTTGGGGATGTTGAAGGTTTGTTAAGATTCTGGTTTTGGCGTGACTTGAAGCCAAACAGGCAAAATTGTGTGTTGGTTTGGTGTTCAGCTTGTTGGCTGATTATGCTTGTGTTGTACCAGTACTCTATCTCACACTAACAAAGCTGGAGTGTGCTGCTTCGTCAAGAGCTTCACGAAAACTGAAATCATCGCTCAGTGTCAGTTCATCCTAATTGCAACACATAAATAACTGATTTGGTCTCTATAATGAAAAGTCAGGTGTTAACATTGTCACCACTAATATAACAATGCTCAGCCATTAATTATTATTCTCTGCTGTCTGCAATTAACTACTTTAATCAGACCATCTTTTGTCTGAGGTTACTTGTTAGAGAAACAAAAACCCTTAAATCTATTTTCTACAGTTGTAAGAAGAAAGCGCAACCTAATACCAAATAAGGACGCAGAATTTGTTGTATATGAGGGGGAACCTGTTACACTACGCTGTACCAAGAGCAACACAGATGCTGCTGGCGGGGAGCCATATCTGGTTGTCGGAGGAAGCAGCAGCACTATTCCAAAACCAACCTTCACTACAGTTCGACCAAATACATACACAGTAGAGGCGACTATTACGATGCCTAAAGTTTTTGAGCCATACACACTGTCATGTAGGAACAGTTCATCGGGACCCGAAGAATCCTGGGATAAACTATTTCAATTTAAGGTACGCTATCTGTCTCTGATTGCTGGTAAGAGCTTGACTGGCAACAAGGTCCGTGTCCCGGCAGACGACTTAATCAGTATCAACGCTCGCGACGGATGGGTCGATAGAGATGATATGCAGTGGAATGTTGAGTACTGGTGGACCGGTGACGCCGTTAGCGACGAGTCTGCCAAAACTCCTGGTATAAATAACTTCAAGCTGTATTTAAACAGAGGCGAGTTTACAGGAGTTCGCCACGCCAAATGTCACCTGAGAGCGGAGGGAGACACCGGAGGTTATACAGAGCAGACTATCGAGTATGAGGTCACTTATGATACAGTCAGTAGCGCTGCCGGCATACAAGTCAGCATAACCGTGTGGTTTGTAGCTTTGTTTGCTCACTCGTTCAGAAACTAAGTAAGACAATGAGCTCTTAAGCGTGTTCACTTAACGGGACACTATCAGACTGTTACAACAACTGGACATTCACTGAACAATTCATTATACCCTCAAGCACTAATTTCTGTAACTTTTCCGGTGAAAAGGAATATCAAAAATCTACTCTACTCTAGGTACCCGTTCTTCTCTGCTCTATGCTGACTCTATTATCACTGATCATCAACTGGTGAATTCTAATCTAAGACTCTGTTTTCCTAGATCTACTGAGAGGGTGAGATACACCCGATGACTGAGCCTGAACTGTGCACTAAACCTAAAAAAAAAGTTACTTCAGTGCTCATTTATTTTCTATTTCAGAAGACAAGCTCATAATGTTCTATCTATAATCATTAGGTTATAATCACCTTTATATTATACACTGCTATCGATGCAGAGTGCTATGCTCATATTCCATTTCCTGATTGCATATGATACATAAATCAATCAGGGCCATTTTATCAGGGTGATTTCACTGAGGTTTATCATTACTCTGTAGTGGTTTACTGATTTTTAACCAAAGTATTTTTGTATGCTAACTATGCCAACAAAATAAATGTTACCGCTAACTAACGCATTGCTAATGTCTGGAAATGTGATCTTAAAATCAATCATGACACAACAATTGGCATGTTGTTGCATCACCAGTTACCCTCGTAGCCAAAGCCAGCAAATTGATGTTGTAACTAGTTAGCTGAAAAAAGCAGTGGCCTGCAAAAAACGTGAAAACTGGAAGTAGTAGCAGCGAGTAACATAGAGGGACTTATTAGGGTCACTCACATATTAAACTTTTGTCCCACCCGCCCTACCTTACCACATTACCTCTCTGACCTCTCTGACCTCTCTGACCTCTCTGCCCTCCTTGCCTAGATAGACATGGAAAGTATAATAATTTGCTTATCTTGGTACCTGAAAAGTCAATGCAATTCCATCACAAACACTTAAAACTGTCAACAACTTGCGAGCAGAACAAATGTTGCGAATTCCTGCACTATTATGGCAACAACAACCATAGATAACTGCGTCCTGATAACCAAATTTTAATTAATCACCCTCACCGCTCTCAAAACCAAAGTACCCAACCTGCGTGCCAACAGGATTTTACAGTTACAACTCTGTCGCAATACCACCATCTGGAAGACATGATCATCGCTCAAACAAATGCAACGCTTGTCTGAGCCCCCTAGATTCTTGCCTCCCCCCATGACGGCCTGTGCAACAGAATACAGTAAAAATCATGATGATATATATCTTCTTACCCTTATATTCAGACTATATATACAGAAGTATGACACGAGTGGTGATCAACTTATAACTGATTAGACTATTTTGATTTATCCAAAAGCTCACATATATCTGTCCACCTCTGTTTAGCCTTGTCGATACACATAGTTAATTGTTCGATATTTAGCGACGCTCCTCCCTGTTTATTTATGTGACAGATATTATCTCCTCCTGTTGTTATTATGGTCACATGACCTGCTGATACAGATTCCTCTTCGTGTGTCGGGTCGACTAGCAGAATATCATCCTCAAATAACTACAATACAAGACAGTAGGTAAAGTTGTGTAAAAATAAGAAGAGAAATGTAACCGTCTACTTGTGATATAATAAATCTAAGGAGCTAAAGTTATGTTCTCAGTAAAATCACAGGCAGCACTGGGGAGAACCACACAACAGGAGTTAGAACTACTTTGACACACTGAAAGCTTGAGAACAGCAATCTAAAACAACTTGTGTATCTGTGTCAGCTCTATATGGGAGCCCCTACTTAGTGTGTCTATATGGGAGCCCCTACTTAGTGTGTCTATATGGGAGCCCCTACTTAGTCTGTCTATATGGGAGCCCCTACTTAGTGTGTCTATTTCCATATTGCAGTTATAAAAATTGCATGTCATATTCTCTTTACTATCTTACTTACAATCTGCTGCCCCAAATTATTGAAGCAACAAGACATTAGCTGAGGGGATAGGACAGCATTATATTCATAAATATGTCAGCTTCATAGAATCCAAACCCTTAAACTTTCTACCAAAAGTTGTGGCGGCGCGAATTTCACATTAGTGTTTTGATAGAATTTTACGCAGTCAACTTCTCAACAATGGCGGACAGCGGTGAACATGGGACTGCTAAGACTAAATCATAACAACAGACCTAGTAGGAATCAAACAAAGAAACAAGGAAGTAACCAGTTAGACATTCTACTGGTAGTGTCTGCATCACTGATCATCATATGATGATACTGTGTATGGTCTGCTTTTACTGGTCGGCTGGGTTAATCTAATCACTATGCAGGCGACAGGTAGCTGTAGCAAATTTTGACATCTCTTTCGACCCAAGCTAAATATTATGTCCAATTTCCATGACACCATGCTAAACGATATTTTTGTTTAGTCTATGGTCTATCAAGGAGTACTCCTTGGGTCTGCAATCAGCCCAAATTCCATGCTTCGACCAATGATTCCCCTAGCCTTGTCACACGACTACTTTTGTTTCTTTTGCCGAATGACAAGGCTATGACTCCCCTGGTTACCCCCTGATAAGGAAGTGATTAGATACATGAGATATGTCTGCTGATTCGCTCAATAGGAAACCGGACACCCTCGCATTTCATCTTCTATCCTCAAATTCTTGTATCGCTTCCAAAAAAAGAGACAAAAGCTTTTTGTTTTCCACTGAGACATTAAAAATGAGATAAATGGCATCAACAGGTGCTTTCATCAGCGCATTGTGATGCAACAACCTGCTGTGACTGAATCTAAGTACGATGTTCCAGTGGGATAGCCTTGTCACCGGCTACACAAAAAGTAGCTGTGTGACAAGGCTCTCAGCAGGATACTTAGAACTGTATGACATCATCTCTGACACCCTAACAAGGTGCTTGTACGTTACATATCTGTAATACTACTACCAGTACGTACGTATCTCATAGTTCATGCTAATAACAGTATTAGCATGTTTTTGATACGGTACCGTCGGGCGAGGGGGGGGGGTGGGCTCAGACTAGTACCGTATCAGATACAAACTCAAACTATTATTAGTATGTAAATGTATCTGATAGTGCATACTAATACTAGTATGTTGAGTGTAAGGTTTGTGGGAAGTCTGAGTGCTATGGGTTATGAAAATGATCATACAGTAAACAAAGAATTATCATACTATGGTTTATCAATAATTGTTTTCGGCTAATAAAGATAGGAGGCTCATGTATACTTCTGACATCATTTCTTCTAAAATTTTGCCGCATTGAAGGTCGCTTAATATACAACACAAGTAAGGCACAACATAACCATCGCGACAAGCCAATAAAACTATATGAGGTTTTACTCACAAACACAATCCAAACCACTACCCAAGTCAATGATCCAAAGGGAAGTGTTAAGCCTTGTCTTTGGCCTTTGTTTTGTTATTGTGTGACAAGGCTAGAAAGTGTTGGATATGAGTGGATTGCCTCAGAATAACGCTGAGCGATATCACATTTCACAGATCATAATTCTGTAAGCTAGTGACTGGTATTACCAGGTGTTACATAACGACAGACAGACAAGGGTACTGTGTCGTCTGCCCCTGTCTGATCATATAGACCTTATCTCTGTGTGGTATAATAATAATATGTAACTCATCGGCAGAGTATGTGGGTAGGTTAGATAATGTACCACAAGATGGAGCTTAGCTCAGCACTGAACAGACACTGGTCAGATATAAACTGATAGTCAGTTCAACAGCACTGAGTCATATAACATGAGCTAAATTTGCGTACACACATTTTGTTCTCATAGAGCCAAGGGAGTGGGGGGGGGATTTGCCCTCAACATCATTATCTGGCTTAGGGTCACTGGACATATTACACAAATTTATCTTCCTGGTAACTCAAACAATTAATACAGAGTAGCCCTAATTGTGCAACCTTTCCTAGTTTTATAGATTCACTGTGTTTCACTTTGCTCCAGTTCCCTAAGGAGAGGAATGATCTGCTTAAGGTTAAGATACCAGCGTTGATGATTTGGAAATTTGATATATCGTTGGACAATTGAACCCTCAAACTCCTATTCAAAAGATATCACAGCAAAATAACTAGCAAGATTTTCTTAGTGACGATGATAGGTGGTGATGATAGGAATAGAATGATATCATTTGCAGGTAAATCGGCCAACGCTGGTATCATAACCTAAGGAGTGGTTATAGAACACTTACAGTAACGCTGGTATCATAACCTAAAGAGTGGTTATAGAACACTTACAGTAACGCTGGTATCATAACCTAAGGAGTGGTTATAGAACACTTACAGTAAATGAGAGCGGTACAGGTACACATTGTAGATCGACTTTATGTCTGATGTTTGTATCTATCTGTAGTGTATCCTCCTCTTTATTATAAGTACTCTTTGGTAGTGAGAGATTCCTCAGCGCTCCGACTGCTGCTAATATCACGGCATCTCGTATATTACCTACAGATAGAACATGAAACATCTTAACAAGTTCTTATATGTGACCTGAGGTGCTAACAGAATGTACATAAGATAACTTAGATGAGGCCCTGTATGTCACATATACGATACATATAGGGTGTGGTCCATGTAGGAATATAAGGGACAGTTTGCGGCTTGCATCAACATCATTAATTGGGGCGGATCTGATTAAATAATATAATGTCCGGAATGTCCAAACTGTCGACATGAAAACAACACTGAGACCAAATACAATATGACTTTGGGAGTTTCCCTGATGTGACATAATTATTAGAAATGAAATGGCTCTGTCTACATTTGGAGTTGCACACTCTATATTAAAAAGTCTATATTAAAAACTCCTAATGCATGGAGTTTGGGTCCGAATCCCCTGCTGCTTCGTACTCAATATAGTCCAGCCTAGGCATTATTGATATCCCGGATTGAACAACAATGTGATATGATGATGCAATAGTTATAATGATACGTGAGAGTAGGAAAAATTTGAAGATGCATTCATACTGGTACCCTAATACATAAATTAAAATATTTCTGGGGTTTGTGAGCTTCAGAATAAAAACAATCAGGTAAAGACAATCTTACTACATGCATAGCATTGGATGAATTATCATTGCCAAACGAGTATTGCATGAAAAAGGAAAATAGTGGCCTTTCATATCAAAGGTTTAGTAGCTCATATTGACAAGTCAAACATAACTGTGTAGAGAAGATTATTCGTCTGACAGAAGGGTAGGAGATTTATTTGGGAGGGGGGGCCTGTACTAGGTACATACCGTCATAGTTACAACATAGAATATCACAGTGTAGTAACCAACATTTCTCTCCCTCCTCTATACACAGCTGTGTGTGGTTTATCATATCAGTATCACTTATTATCTGCTGTACATAATCACTTAGTACCTGAGCCTGCTCGCTGGGTGGTCCTAACAAACAGCAATAAACCCCTGATTTATATCATAAATTCATATCAATGCATTAAAGTATACTATCTACACCGTAGAGTGGGGATGTATTAACTAATTTATAGGATACCAAATTTATTTATCAAGCTGAGATGAACACAAAATAGATTTTCACTGCATACAATCATCAACAAAAAGTACCGTAGCAGGGTGTCGATCGCTATTATACTACGCCATATATTGAAAAAAGGAGGCAATGTGGGGGCAAGGGATGGGTAAAAACAACTTTGATATTGATGCAGAGAGAGTCAGAATGATATCTCTGTAACTGTACTCATAGTATACCTGTTTTGTACTCTGGTGAGCACATAGGTGGAAGCTGAACGTTAGCGACTATCACACCACAGTTTTGTCTGTCAGGAGGTGGCCTGGTGACCTCACACTTTATACCACACACCACTACTGTGTTACCAAGCTTAATCATCGAGCTACCATCAGCTGATGTTATAGCTCCTAAGCTCAACATCTACAGTCAGACAATAAAACATGGATATGATTATCAAGGAATACCAATGCTTATTCGTACTATTCTTGTCATAAGTCACAATTATCAAATTGAGTTATGCCATCAAGTTCTTAGGGATGTCCAGTCACAACCTAGCAGATTTTAAGGATCTGCATAATAACACAATAATATGTCTATAATACTTTTTTGTTGTTGTCAGATACTGAAATATTAAGGCAAGCTGTGAATATGTTGAATGCCCATGATACAATGAACTGTTTTCAAAAGAAGAGTACAGTTACCCTAGAGGAGTAAATGTTAACTCGAGTTTAGTTTGCTAGTTTGTCATAGTTTCGCTTGCTTTGTTGTCAGTATATATAAAGTAATGGGCGGGATCAAGTAAATGTAAGGTGACATCAACTTCGCTATTTCAAGCCTGAGCGAATCAGCAAACTTTGCCTTCTGGAGTACTTTACTCCACTAGGGTAAATGACTTATGAGGCGGATACTCACAGCTGGACGAGTCTCTCCCAGTGCTCTATTATCAGGTCTCACATCATTCTGTATAAACTTAGATAAGTACTCCTTACGCTGGTAGGCTCTGATTTCGTCCGCTACATCCATTGCTTATCAGGTAACGGCTGTTAATGAAGAAGCATATGGTCATCAAAACAATCAATAAGTGTTTTGGGGATAAGACAGGGTTAAATGTATGAGCCCTATTTTTTTGTGCCTCTTGTCGGTTTTCTAGGAAAAATCTTGAAAATGCCTGAATCACACAAAAGGGCAGCCACCTAGGTTCACACTGGGTCCTAGACTGTGATATTGAGTGTGACTTGTCCCGTGTCAATAGGCCTATCACTTTGCTACATTCTCTGGACTTGTATCTTTTTTTAGATGGGTTGATTTGTTTTGAAAGGGTTAACAAGATGATTATAGTTCCTAATTCACTCAAGCAAGGACTGAATAAACATGTGTTAGGAGCGATACCTCTGATATAGTGTTAGATTGGGTAACTGGTAACTTACTCATCGGTACATCAATTAGATGCAAGTTATCACTATCACACCACTCAAAATTATCACTCACTTGGTCTTTCAATTGGACAAAATCGTTCCCAAATCTCTCACTCACAATGATTATAGTTCCTTCAATGACTGAGTGATTAGAAAGCGAGAACTCAGCAGGTATCGCTCACTGACTGACTGAGCGATCAGGTTGCGATTTTGGCTGTTTCTAATTGACCCCCCAGGATGACTCACAACTTTTAATACTATACTTCATCATGGTCAACAATTGTTTGTAGCGGGGTTGAGTACAGCAAAAAGTGTACATACAGAGACAGTAACTGTCAACCCTTCTGATCTAATGCAATGATTAATAAGAGACCAGCCTGTGTCATGCCTTGCCTATCTTATCTATCTTGCAGTGACTGTGAGTGTAGTGTGTAGATTATTACTACTAATATTGACATAAATAAAATAGTAATAATGTATAGGTCCTAATACAAATCTGAGGCAATCAGTAAGAATGACCTCCCCTCACTCAGCTCATTCAGATCGTCATAAATTGATTGAACTTGTCTGGACTGATGATGTAAGTAAGTAAGTGAGTAAAAACTCTGTCTTTGATCCGATTAATCAACATGCAACTGACAGCATGAGAGGTTACCAACTATATGACACCACTGAGTTCTTTGCGAGTCTAAAATTTTTTTTATAGTTCCATAGTTTGCTTTGACACTGCCATTAATGAACTAAGCTAACTAGTTATCTTGTAAAGTCTTGGCTTTGCAAGGTAACATGCCTTACAATTTCCATGGGACCAAAAATGAACTGGACACCCTTCACTAGAAATAAACTGAGTTTCTTGGTTCAGATGAGAATAAATTAGGGCAGAGGTCTTTAATTGGATAAAGATCAAAGGTTGGCTTTTAGTGACTGGGGTATACTCATTTGTGGCTGAAAATTGGTTTGTTGCTCAAAATATTTAGATCATTTTTTTCGTCTCTAGACTCTACCCACTTGCATGTACTTGCTATGCATGCATGACTCTGCTGTATCCTGTCTATACTGCTTTTTAATTGTGACGCAGTCCTATGTTGTGACCAGTTTTTATCATATTTATCACCTATGACTTCCCTTTTTTTTATCAATTTCAGGGGAAAACTCTGTACTATATTTATTTGTTTACTTTATAGAACGCACTTTCACTTCAAAAGTGTCTGCTTGTTTGTTATGATGAGTTTGAAGAAAATAGCCAATTCTGAAAAAAAAAAAGAGGAGTTGCCTCTAATTTGAAATCTGTAGTTTGTAGGCCTTTCAGTCACCCTCATATATCTCAGTATAGGGAGAGCCAGTAGAAGCAGCTATGAAGAATGTATACTATACTGTTGTCATAAAGTTTGAAAGCACAGGGTGGCTAGTGGTCACAAAGAAGAATAAATTGACTACTATGTTAATCGCGATGTATTTGGCACAACTCAATAAACAGGAGATTAAAACGCTGACTGGTGCCATGACCACTGCGATGCAGTCCCCGGAGTAGTATACTCATGTGTCTTGTATTTGTAGGCTGACCGTACTTGGTCAGATAGAGCTTAATCATACTGCATCGAGTCACAATGGCTGACGCTCACTCTGTAGACTCATCAGAATCTACATCATCAGATTATGGTAGATCTCTGGAGATTCCCGAACTCCTCCATAATGTAAAGAATGCCAGAAGATTCGCTATAGATATCGGTAAGTGAGAGGACAGATGACTTAAACTGCTTTCTGTGTAAGGCTATGATGTAGAAAGTAGAAATTGGAAGCAAATATGTAACGTCAGTTTCCAGACTCAATCCACTGCTGCCATATAGGCAGATGTGCGCTTGTTGAATTCTGTATAGCTGAAAACTTGTAATAAGAGACTGCAAACTCAGCATTGTCACCAAAGGGGCAAATACTTTTCACAAACTGATCGTCAAAATCGGGGCATGAAATTAATTATCTACTGTATCATGTGACGTAGTTGCCGCCTTACTAGTGGAAATTGATGACGTCATCAGCCAGTGCGTCAATAACATACCCTGACTTTGATGTTGCAAATTATTTGTCCATTAGGTGACAATTCTGAGATTAGAGCCTACATTAGTTATCATGGAGCTATAAAGAATTCATTTGAGCACAAATTTGCCTGAATGGCAGCAGTAGTTTAATCAGAGCAGTTATTGATGATGAATTTGAATTGGCCTACTTTTATTTTGAGGAATTGATCAGCTCATATTATGAAGATTTAGCACACACAATGACGAATCAAACACTCTACTGGAATTGAAATATCACAAAATATGATGCCTGGATCAAACCATAACAAAATACCACGCCTACTTTGACATAAAGGAAAAAACGCAAGCGGCCTCATTCACTGTTTTTAAGTAGAAATTTTGCTGCTGCTGTTTGATTGTTTTTTAACACTGGTTTATAGGTGGATCTCTAGCTAAGCTAGCCTACTGTACAACCTCTAAACAGAAAACTGTCAAAGTATCTGAGAATCCTGAGCTACAGGTATAACACTTAGAATTATCGAGACCTTAGTGCTTAGATTGAATCAGGACGATTAACTTTACACCTTAGCGGTCGGATTAGTCAAAAGAGCCCAAACTGAAAATTGGCCCCTTCTGTAATTGGAGACATTTAGCCCTCAAAGGTATAATGTAAACAGGTCATTATGTTTGCCTACCTTTTTTCACTTTCACTACTATAACATAATAATAAGGTTAGCAGTTTGAAAGTCCACACATGCGTCTTTTCACAACACCAGCCATGTATTACAGCATTATCTTCTCTTTCGCTTTAGCCCATTTATCAGATCACACATGATGAGAGGGATGTAGAACTGCTTAGCTTTGTGAAGTTTGAGACTAAATACATCAAGTCATGTCTGAACTTCATCAAACAGAATCTTCTCAAACATCAGCTTGACTTACTCGATGGCAAAACTATCAAAGTTACGGGAGGCGGGGCTTATAAGTATAAGGAGATGATTGCTAATACCCTCGGCTGTCAGTAAGTTTGGGTTTTCTTCTTTCTGATGTCGTTAGTCGTGCAACGATAGGAAGATTTGATATGTATATTTACCGGCTTTTTTATAATGACTTGCTGACATTCAATCTGTGGGTCTAATTCTGTCAACCCTGATGTCTCCAACTAAGATTGGTTGGTTACACACAAGCTCTGGTAGGTGAGGTATAGTAAGCATAGTGAACAAAGGTTGTAATTTTAAGAATTAAAGTCATTGTAGGTAGTTTTCACCAAGGACTCCTTGGTCTTACAAGAAAAAACTAGCTGTTAATTCATAATAAATATATTCATGATTATTACCCATGTTTATGGAGAATAAAGCTTCCTACGCATTATATAACAGTCATATAATACAGTTTTCGGGAATTCCCATAGTGGTTAGGTCAACAGAAAAGACATAGATTACAGGGTTCACCAAATCTTCTGAGCTATAAATGTTGCATTATGGGAAGGTTGTTCACGCACCTGATTGGTTTCATTGTTATCTTCTCCTGTATATAGGCGAGATCACATACATTATTATCTTCTCCTGTATATAGGAGAGATCACATACATTGTTATCTTCTCCTGTATATAGGAGAGATCACATACATTATTATCTTCTCCTGTATATAGGATAGATAAGGAGGATGAGATGGATTGTTTAGTGACAGGATGTAACTTTCTCCTCCGCTGTATATCTGATGAGTCGTTTATATACCAGAGAAATCCTAAGAGTGGTCAGAGTCAGTATAAGTTCCAGCCTAACCATCCTGATATATTTCCTTATATGGTCGTCAATATCGGCTCTGGTGTCAGCATACTAAAGGTAACATCAGCACCATGTTATGATGTGCCTTGCCTTAGGCCACGGTGCCAACACCTTGTCTCATGATGTGAACGAAAAGAGTGGTCATGCTTCATATTCTGAATAAGAGCAAAAATCAAACACAATCATTAAAAAAGATGGAAATGATATTGTCATTGTGCTAGTTACACCTCAAAGACTTACTGGTAATACTGATCATTTAAGTGCATGGTCTCAATGAGACATGAGACATGAAATCTGAAGATTATTTGGAGGTGTAACAAAGTCCAAGTTTGAGCTTTTTTATTCTTTCAAAAATCATTCAATGACTTTTTTCATAACTGCATTATGACATAAAGCTTACTTGTTTCAGGTTGAGTCGGAGACATCATATACCAGAGTGGGCGGGACTAGTATGGGAGGCGGGACCTTCTGGGGACTCGGTGCTTTACTGACTGGATGTAAATCATTCGATGACCTCATTCAGCTCGCTTCCACTGGCAATCATAAGAATGTGAGTACGTAGCAAGGTGACGCTATAACATTACTATTAGTGCTATCATATATCCTATTGCTGGTTTGGTATTAGTAATAGCACCTGCAACTGCTTGTCAGGCATTGTTTAGGTTGTCTCAATGTTCTAATCCAAAGATGTCGTTTAATCAACCAAATGCGCTGTAAACGTAGCTTAAGGTAGAGACACAGGGGTCTGCAAAAATCAACTTTCTATACACCATTGGAAAGCTGCCGAGCCACTTATTGCTAATAGCTCATCAAAAATGTGATTGGATGACGTTGCGTCATTTTATCAAGGAAATAAGGCCAAAAAAGCTGTTTTTAGCAAAGTGGATGACTGAGTTAATTTGATTGCTAGAATTTTCAAAACAGGTTATACTTATTCTTAAAGATATAGTTCATCCTTATTTTTGGTTGAAAATAATTTATGATGAGCCCAAACATGCTTTTTACGTCACGTCATTAAGTGTGTGATTTTTTAAATTTGAGAAAAATTATGTGAAACTTTAAGCATCAATTTGGGATAGATTGAATTGGTAATAAACCAATTTTTTTGCTATTTTTCACTGAAGGGCTTAGTTAATGACACACACTCCTATTTCCTATTAACTTTGACTGACTGTACTGATGTTGATAAATTTGTTAAACTGCTGGAAATTGGTGTGTGTCATTAATCCAGCCCTTCAGTGGAAAATAACAAAAAATTGGTTATTACCAATTCAATCTATCCCAAATTGATGCTTAAAGTTTCACATAACTTCATCAAATTTAAAAAATAACACACATCGTGACGTGACGTAAAAAGCCACTTTGGGCTCATCATATCCTATTTTCAACCAAAAATTAGAATGAACTATACCTCTAAGAATAAATATAACCTGTTTTGAAAACTCTAGCAATCAAATTAGCTTAGCCATCCACTTTGCTAAAACAGCCTTTTCGGCCTCATTTCCTTGATAAAATGACGCAACGTCATCCAATCACGTTTTTGATGAGCTATTAGCGATCAGTGGCTCGGCAGCTTTCCAGCGGTGTATAGAAAGTTGCTACTTGATGACCCCCGTGTCTCTACCTTAATAAAGTCGGTTGAAATAAATTCTCATTAGCTACATTCCAAAGAACACGCAGCATACATTTGTTGCCTCAGGTGGCGAGTTATCATAAGATTGGGCACCAATGAAGACCATTAGTAAGTGGACTGCAGTTGGATTCAAATTCCAGCTCAGGAAGTCGCCTCAGCTGTGTCTCCTCTTACTGTTTAGTTTTATTCAACGTACAGAATGTATGTAGTACATGTTTGTCATTGTAAATGATTAAATAGTGGGTACAAGTGATATAGCCGAGTCTAAATTTTTATCTGTAATAAAAATAATAATTGTTTATCATCACAGATAGACTTACTAGTAAAGGATATATACGGAGGTAACACCGTGGACACACTAGGTCTACCTGGAGATCTACTCGCCTGTAGCTTCGGGAAAGTTACTCGTGGAGCTGGTGAGATATCCGTGTCTCACAGTCAAATAAATCAGACAATGAATAACTTGTCCAAAATATCATATTATGTTGAGTTGCCCCTCCCTGTTGAACATGACATTTAAGGAGACAACTCCAAAATGTATGGCACGGTTTATGCTAATTTTGACCAGGGAGTTTGGGACTCCCTGATTTGACCTTGTGTGACTACAGACTGACTTGTTCATTCTATGCTTTGGTAGAATGTAGTTGTGATGAAGAAGTGATTGATGCAGTGGTTAATGGATTATCAAAAGAGTAAAGAAAATTATAACCCGCCTTTTCTTCATTTATAAATAACCCATACCGCTGTTTATCTATCTATCAATCATTATCGTTGATATTTTGCAGAGAATACATCTAGCCCAGCAGATATAGCTCAGAGTCTTTTATTCTTTATCAGTAATGATATCGGCCAGCTGGCCTGTCTACAAGCTAAGCTACATAACATCAAGAGGATATATTTTGGTGGATTCTTTATAAGAGGACATCCACTTACTATGCATTCTATCTCTCACGCTATCAACTACTGGTCACAGGTTAGATCAGGCATCCTACAATAACTCAGATTTTACTGTGCTTTGTCTTGATATTCATAAATCGCTTGAATATTACGAATTGCGAATAACTAAAATATTGTTAACTGCTATTGAAAGCTACATGTTATGCTGGTTGATGGGTCAGATCTACCCCATCCCCCCCAAACAAAGCTTGTCAAGATTGGTTTATATCAAACATGAAATTGGATATTAACGAATTCTGTTGCTTTAACCACTGTCTTTATTATTTTCCGAAAAATTGAGAATTTAAGTTCCATGGCCGCAAGTTGCAAACAAGCTGATCTAAAAAGAGTGTTATGACTATTCAAATAGTAGGGAGTTTGATTTGAATCCTTTTCGATATCATAATATCATATATAATGCATAATAATAATGAAATTATGATACACAGGGTCAGGTGAGCGCGTTATTCCTGAGACACGAGGGATACCTCGGAGCTATCGGTGCTTATCTGAAGGGGGTGACAGAGGAGGATATAGATAAATACTCATGGGGGGAGAGCTACCTCGGTAGTTCTGGTCTTACTAGTCCCATAGAACCAACTACTAATATGGTTAGTGTCTCACACATTGTATTATGTGACTTTATTGTATTCATTGTATTACATGCATACCTATACACGAGTTTGCGTCAAGTCTATTATGTGTTTAATTTAATTTAACAATCTACATTCTTCCACAGACCTTCTGATATTTAGTCACGGTCGATGTGTATGTTGTTCTGAATATCTAGAGAGTTCTACCGTTCTTACCAACATGGCTAGCAAATCAGGCGAGACATATGAATCCAATGATCTACATACTATGAGTCTTGTAGCTGTTATACACATGATTCCTTAGAACTGTGATGTTGATAATATTAGTCTTCAGTCTCAGATATTTTCCTTATTTTTAGTTTGAGGCGTTCCAGATAAGTCGACACCCCACCCCTCTTGTAATGTTCCCCCTGCTGGCTAATTCTACCTGTTATATACCAGATGAGGTAGATCTTACTCAGGACCTGGAGGCTTGCACTTACTGGTTAGACTGCTTCAGAGATTCACTACCTAAGGTAAGTCAGCTGACAGTGTATTTACTCAACACATACTGATGAGCTAGCTATGCTCAGATAGCTCCAACCGAGATTCTTGTCCATTTTGAATTACGTGGTGTGATTTGTACCCTTCTTTTTCTTCATTTGTCAAAGTTAGCCTGTAGTAAAAAGAGACAATTGACAATGGATTGCTATAAGATCTCTCTGGCATTTGATTTGGATTCTGTAGAATTGTTTTTCTCTAACACGCCTTTTATTTGAGCAACACAATCTGTAATGATAGCAAGTTACTTAATTCAAAGCGAAGTTGTCTGAGCCTTCATACCACCACTTGAGTGCGTTCATCATACAGTCTCCTTTTTATGTCTGATTGTTCTCATTAGTTTACAGAGAGAGCCATGGAGAGTCAACAGACTGTAGCAGATTCTGAGGAGAGATCAAAAAGTTTCGCTAACGAGTATCTGACTATTCTGTCCAACCTTGGAACCAACCCAACGTGAGTTATTCTATGTGCGTGGTTTGTTATGTATGTTGCCGCTGTGAGAGAATTTTGTTGGTAAAGCCGAAATAAGTTTAATCATCATCAGTATATAAGTGAAAAAATGACGAGCATAGTCTGCTTGTATATAATGTTGCACATACACGGCCTCACTAAACATTCTTGAGGCCATGACCATTGCTACCTTTCTCAGTCAGTCAGTGGACCAAATCTTATCTAGTCCTGGTTTTCTAGCTCTTATATTCCCCTCTTTGAACTGTTAATTCATGATTTTTAGAGCCTACGGATCTCTGACTGTGAGAAGTTTACTTGATATGAGAGAACAGTGTCTACATAACGCTTCCTTTACTGATATATACCTCAAGGTAAGTCTGAGCTTGTGTATGAATGCATATTTTATTTTGAATGAACGAGAAATTATGAATAAATATTTTGCTTGTCTCCATCCTGCATAATGGGTTATTTTACTTTTTGGTTATTATCAAAGTTTCCTCTCCACTAACCTGGAGACTAAACTCTAATCGTTATGGTTACAAGAGAGTCAGTGAATTATGGCTTCTAATGTGTGATAATATGATGATAACCCTGATATCAATTTGCATATTAGTAAATAATAGTGTGAATTTTCTGGTCTCGGAGCCACTGCTGCTAATCCTTGGTATGGAATTCCTATTTTTTATGATAACTTTTCCTTATTTTTTATTGACAGGAAAAGCAAAAGGAGAACGAGGATTGTTTGAAGCTGATTGAGTCTAGAATCAAAGTGTTGGATGAGGTAAGTCTGAAAAGTTGATAAAGTAATGATATCACACATCAGTTTATTATAGCTCTTTTAGTCTGTTGATTAGGGGGAGGAGGAGAAACATAGCCACCTACCACATAAAAAAGCTCATAGAACAGGCAATGGCTGTTTTACTTGAAACCCTTTCTCTCAACGCACAGAGAGTGTAAAATTAAGACTCAACAACATGAACAGTATGAAACACCTCCTCCTCATCCTCCTCCATTATCATACTCAATTCAAGCCAGGGTTTCCATGATGTTACTCTGCTACTCTGCTTTACTTATTTGGAGTCACATTTTCAGTCCAGTGAAGTGAGCATACTCACTTCAACCCTATACTAGCATCGCTGGCGGTACCAGATTTGCCTGGATGATGGTGTGAATAAACAGCAATTTATTTATTTACCCTAACCTAAGCTATATTTATGATGAGTTATTTTCCCCGATAGTTGGATATGAAGTCTAGATGGACAGAGCTGATAAGAGGAGTATTAGCTGGTAACATATTCGACTGGGGAGCTAAAGCCGTCGCTGATATGCTGGAGAGTGGGGCTATAGACTTTGATGTGGCTCTATCCAAACTGCAAGGTACGTCTGCGTCATTCGATACCATTAAAGTCTAATGCAAGTTATAGTCAGGCAGTTACTCATGATAAAGTGATGTCAGATTTGCATGGGAAGTACTCTTTCCAACATCAATGATTTAAGCCCAGTAGAGCATTGAAATCTGACATAACTTTATCATGAGTTACTGCCTGACTATAACTTGCATTGGTCTTTGGGTAGTCTTTAATGATGGCTGCCGATAATTATTAGCTATTTTTGCTAATTTTTGAACATATGCCCCTGTGATCGGTAAGTTTTGCGGTGATGTGCTAAACTAGTAACCTTGTGAGCTTTGAAGTAGTCTCTCTTGTACCATAATATTAAGCCTGGTTCTAATCACTATCATAACCTCACATAACCCAGCACATGTGATCGTGTAATATTAGTAATCCCCAGACATCAACTGGAAAATTGGAGCCACTAGTAAACATGTCCTGCCATGCTCAGTGATAACTCAATTTACTGTTACTCCAGCAAGTCATTTGTAGGCTGAAGTTGCTTCCTCCTGTCATTGAGTCGAATCTTCTGTTCAATATGTTGAATATCAGTACTATCATCCTGTATACACATTAGCATGAGATAAAACACAATGTCCCTGGTATTTCAGCTCGACCGTGGCTGTATGATGATTTAGATAGATGGATAACTCGTATAACCACATCAGCACAGTATAACTGTGTAGCTGTATTCTGTGATAATAGTGGAGCTGATATATTACTGGGTATTATACCTTTGGCTCGACAGTTCATCAAATCTGGGTCAAAGGTCAGTGCTTCATTCAAGGAGTATGAGCAGCTAGACTAGCTAGCTTGTGTTAATTGTATGTACTGGAAGGCAGGAAAAATCTTTTTTTTTAATGCTAGATTTACTGTAACCATGTATCAAGTATGCCTGCATTTGGCGTCCCCCTCCCTACGGGCGGGCGGCAGCTCACCAGTTGAATGGAGACAACTGGAATGTGAGCAAAATGGATCAAACTTGATCTACTGTTTCCCATTTTGATATTGTTAGGGATAACTTCTGTGCTCTTTTTTATTTGCAGCTCAGTCACTAACTAAGCTTTTTGTTGGTCTAACTGATACCGTTTGTCCCTCTTCCCAGGTGGTAATATGCGCTAACTCTGAGCCAGTAGTTAATGACGTAACGTACAGTGAGCTGACTATACTTATAAGGAGACTCAGTCAGCAGTGTCCAGTATTAGAGAAAGCATACCAGGAAGGAGATCTCATCGTCATGGAGACAGGACAAGCATCACCCTGTCTCGATCTCAGGTTAGTCTATAAATGAAGCTTGTCTGTTATCTGAACATGAACTATATTTCTATATGGATAGAATACCAGCTGATTAAAGGGCAACCAGGGTGTGTCCTTTCTACCAGAAAAACATGTAATCGATTGGATTGTGATAAAGTAAGAACCCTTCAGTTGAAAGCCTGCCGGGCTGTTTGGTCCATTATTTCATTTGCAGCATGATGATGAATACGCATCTTGTGCAGCTGACCTTCATTTTGACTTAGTGTGGCAGCACTGGTTATGTACCAGCCAGCTTTTACACGGTATAGCCTTATCACGTGGCCGAAGACTAAAGACTAGGTTTAATTTCTTCAAATAAATATGAACAGTTTTAGGGCTCTGAACCATTGAGTCCAGTGAGTGCCAGCTTTCTGAGAATCTAATTGCATACTTGTCAATTCTGATTCTAGATTTGTTGATGAGAACTTGTGCTCCAAGTTGCTAGCCTTAGGTACTGATCTCGTTATAACTGAAGGAATGGGCCGAGCGGTACATACTAATTTTACCACAAAGTACACTTGTGACTCTATGAAGATAGCGGTTATTAAGAATCAGTGGTTGGCACAGAGGCTGGGTGGTGAAATGTTCAGTGTCATATTCAAGTTTGAAACAGTGTAGCTGTCTCTCACCAAAAGTATGTTTTCCATGATATCTTTTACATTCGTTAGCATTTAATCTCATCTGCCAGTGCCTGCCCCCCCTGACTTTTATTTTTTTAATGGTTTTGTTCCTTTTTTATTTTCCTTCCACATGCCACTGTTTTCTATCTTTATACATCAACATCAAGATGCGCCAAGCCACCCGCAGAAGAATGTACATTTTGTAAAGAAAATTATCTAGTCTAAAATTTATAAATAAATATTTAATAGTGGGTGAGCAGAATACTTACTATCTGTTATATAAATATGACTAAGTCATCCAATTACATTCCATAGTATCAACAATGTTCTTATTTCCATTCATAAAAATAAGCAATACTATAATCAGGCAATGCATGGTGTATAATACTTAGAGACATTGATATATAATATAATATTATATATCAATGCTTAGAGATACTACAATGGGGAGCGCAATGCTAACCATCTAACCCTATGAATACAACAATGAGGAGCGCTATAATATCTAACTATCATAAATACCCATAAAAACAGATAAGCAGCAGAATGATTAAAAATGTTTTGAGATATTGTCAACTGTTAGCCCACCAACAGATCATTTTATGGTATGATATACAGGGCTAATTGTTTAAGCCTTGTCGTAGTCTGTGAACTTGTTACTTCTTGCCCCATTTTTTCCTCGCTCCTGCAGGTGATTTAGCTGCCGCTGCTGCAGATTTAAGTTTATCCTCCTCCTCTTTCTGCTCCTTTTCGGCTGCTGCCTCTTCTTCCTTCTCCTCTTCCTTCTCTTTCTTCTTGTCATCAATCAGACGCTTCTTAAGAAAGTCCCAATTACTCGACGCTGTGAAGACAATAATATTAGATAAATGCAAATTGCGATAATCTTTTGATATGGATGTTTTTTATTTCTGTTCTGTAGGGAATATCCTAACCTGTCTTGACAAGCTTTGTTGTTTTGGGGTTGTGTTAACCCCCCCCCCCCCCCCAAAAAACAAAGCTTGTCAAGACAGGCTAGAAATATCCATGCTCTCATTGATATGATACATTAAAAGTTACAGTTGTGACAATTCCTCACCTTTATTTTGAGCTTGTACGGAGTTGTTGTCAGCCTGAGGATTGTTCTGATACATAGCCTGAGGGCCCATCATCATCATCCCGGGCATCATACCACCACCCATACTGCCACCCTGCATTGATCCTTGACCCTGTTGCTGCTGCATGTTGCCAAACATTGCAGGATTACCTGAATACAACATTTTGTCATCATGAATCAAAAATCAAGATGATATACTGGCAATTACACATGCAAGTTTTAGACCATTTACTCAACATGGCCATATTTCTCACATTCTTAACACATTCCTGGTCAAATATTCGGTATCATATATATTGCCCGGAAATAGGACCAGAATTAAAAAACTGAATGGCAAGAGAGAGGTTAGCCCTAAATGTTGTTCTTTACTTGGCTACGTTTATTGGTTATTGACAGACTAAAGGTTCTATCTAAGATAGTAAGGGATCTTACCCATCATCATAGCTGGGTGGAAGGGCATACCCATCATACCCCCACCTCCCATCATTCCCCCTCCTCCCATCATTTGTGCTGGGTTGAATCCTCCCATCATGCCCTGCTGCTGCTGCTGCGCTCCATTCTTTGCTGCTGGTTTCTTGGTGTCTGACTTTTTACCATCTTTCTTCTCCTCATCCTTCAGTGCCCTCTTTGCCTGCAGCTCCTGTTTCTGTATTTGTCTCTCCTTAAATCACAGAGTGTGGATATATTGCTTGGTGCCATAGTATCATTGTTCTGTGTCATACTCAAATTTTATAGGCTACTTGTAGATTAATATGCTGGTGCTGGCTTGAAGATCAATTCTGGCACCCAGTTTATTCCTCATATACGTCAATGATCTTTTATCCTACACATTACATTCCAAGACAAATCTGACAACTTTGATACACTTAATGATTTATGTGATACTGATCTACACTTGATAGAAAGTTGGTGTAGGAATAATAGGATGTTGATAAACATAAAAAAATCTCACTATATGCTTGTACAACCCTCTCATAGAGCCACATCTGTAGATTTAGATCTAAAAATAAACCATAAAAGACTGAACCGAAATGCCAATACCAAACTCCTTGGTTTCCAGTATGTCTTTTGTCATATGATATATGGCATCCGCATATATGGCAACCTATCACCACAATATATTCTTGAAAGAATATACTTGCTCCAAAAGAGGGCTTTCCGCCTAATAGCAAATGTCAACCACATACCATATCATCTAATACATACAAGAGATTTACATACATCTCTTGGTCTGATTCCTTTTCCTCTCCTTGCTGGTCATTTCACCTGTATTTTTGGTTTTCAAATTTTGCGTTTGATTGCACCTGACTTTCTTTTGGAAGGCTTTATTCCAGCTAGCTCTAAAACCTTTTTTAGATACAAATACCTATTACATTATCACACTGATCAATTAAGACAAAAAATCACTACAACTTTTAACTCTTTACCAATTCAGATACGCTCAGCAACCAAACTTACTCATTTTAAACAACAAATATCAAAGCACTTTATATCCTATTAATTCTTGTTACTTGAGTATTTTTTCTTTTTCTCGCCGCTTAAGTTTTTTCTTTTTTGTTCTGTCACTGCATGAAAAACATTCCTAAAGATGATGTAGAATGACAATAAAAAGTATATATATCAGATCAAAGTTTGGATACTACAAAGCAAGCTTTTTTTTATTCGATTTTGATTTGTTATTATTATTATTATTATTATTATAAACTGGCTTTCATTGTTGTAAGTGACAGTTAACCTGCCCGGCCAATGTCAACATCATATCATGTACCAACCAAGACTGTTTTAACGCTAGTACTAGTTATGAATATACAAGGTTTCGGTGCACTTTATCATATTCGCATACCTTATGCATGAGAGCCTCAGATTTTAGTTTGAGTCCGCTAAACTCCATCTTGCCGAGTTTATCGATGTAGAGATGAGCTGCTTGTCTCTTCTCGTAGTTTGCCTCGATCTCTTCCTTAGTTCTCGGCACCCTCAGGTCTAACATACAGCAGATCGCTATCACTATAGGAGATAGAACAGGGTGAGATATCTGACCTGAAACCTTTACATATTACCCGGAAGCCAATATCCCACAATGCAACAATGTGAAAACTCAAAAGGTAAAAACAAATTAAAATTTCTTTTTGCATCAAAAGATATGAAATAATTACTTCAAGCGCATTGGACGACAATATTTTAAAACCAATTTCAGCATTCAACATCTCCTAGTGAGAACCTTATCTAGTTGTCAATGTATGAAGTCCTCACAACTCAATGTTGACCTGACTCCTCTTTATTATATGAATGTTTGGTTACTTACGGATGGTAGCTATGCCACAACCTACAAATCCGGCTACATGCCACACCTTGAATGGTCCGACTACATACTCCTCTATAAATGGAACATCTGCTGGTGTTTCGGTTGTTGTCTCCACCTGAAAGGATATGCTCTGATATTATTTTCAGATTAAATATTTTTATACTCTTTTTACATCTATTGTTCAATAACAGATATAAAGGATGGATATTAGAAATTAGGCAATAAACAAACTTCATACTTCAAACTTCAAAGATAATATAAGATATGATGTAGTTTCTGTAGGGTCCTTCTGCATCTAGTGTCTCTGGAGACATCTGCTCATACCCTTTGTCTATCTAGTAGGTCTAAGCACTCAGCCGGCTGCAATGCAAGTAAGTTGCATTACATCGCTTCTCGGCCTATTGGCTAAGATCAAAGTGTCACTGCCAATGGCCAATTAGTGCCAGTTCAGTTTTGGTACCTCGCTGCACACTTATGATTAGGAGGTCCTCTATGGCCTCACCTCTAGGATGCATTCTAGTTTTCTAGGATGTATCACATTCTCAGTATGAGGATTAGGGCACCTTGCGTCCCTCTTTAGGGGCAGCCCAATCTTCTGTTTCTTAGCAAACAGCAAGTTGCATTACATTGTAAAACACTCATTTCCGTGTTTGATAATGTAATGCCACTAACTCACATTGCAGCCGTCGATAATGTAATTCCACTACTGTGAAAGCTGGCAGAGTTTGGGCATTTGGTACTAACTCCTTGCTTGAACTTATCCCTATCTGATACTATGACCTATCAGTGGTGTGTCTCGTGAGTAATCTATTCATGTTCTCTGACATGATAATGACACTCATAACTGTGTCAATGACTAGAACTAAGTTTGAGAGCTGTGAATATCTAGATCTTAAACAGCAGCGTAATATGGGTGGATTTTTAGATTTATGAAGGAACACTCTAATTCCATAGCCCCCCAGCGTAAGAATACCATCTTGCCATCATTAAGTTTTTTTAGTGGGTCACCATGTCTGATTTCCGGCTTGACTCCACCCTTCATTCCCTTTACCAGAGATATTCTTACCTCAGACTCCGGTGTGGTCGTCTTCAGCTGCCCTGATACTTCCCGACAAAGCAGGCACATCAAAATCAGAACACCAGTGGTGTAATAATCCATTATATCACCGTAGTCAGCTGTACCTGGTCTTTCGCTGGATGCTGAGAAAGGGAACACAGGTCCGTCTGCTTAGATTTTGTATGATTGATTTGGCATATTACTCATCCCTCGAGGGAATTTGGTAGAGAAATTGTTGATGTTTGAACACACTCTCTTTTCAATGTATAAGACGGGTTGTCTGATCAAAGGATAGTCACCTCCTGAGACTAAGTCCCTAAGCTTACTCAATTCAATACCGTTATACACTGTAACTTACTGGTTCATGTCGATCAGTATGACTCAAAAACAACTGCAATGAATTTAACCAAGATTCTGCCACGCAGTCTCGCTTTATTTTTTGAGTTCAATATCTACACAAGACTTCTGAACTCTAATACTACAGTGTGAAAGTAACTCTGAGTGGAATTGATTGCGGGAACATCAAACTCAGCGTGTGAAGACAGGCTCTTCCAACAACATCAGCTCCACAATGTAGCCATGCCGTACATCATGACAACTTAATTTTGTATCTACTTATCGCACTAATCTCATTGTATCGGACACCACTTTGCTTGCTTAGTATAGCCCTGACCTGACAAGACAACTCGTGAAACAAAGTTATATGAGTTATGTAGTTTTGAGAACGGATAGTTTATTATCATATTTTGCTCTTTTGAATCTAAACAAAAACTGATAATATTGCACCGTATAAATGTAGTGAACAGGCAAAACTAAGCGTGCGAAGGCTGCCTTGCTCCTTTGGCATATGTGAAGTGAGCAATTAATTCATAAAATATCTGTTTCAGAATGATATTCAGACATAGTGATAAGAAAATTGAGCTAATTAACTTGTCTATGACAAAGTAAGCAATTATCACATTCAAAAACTTTAACCTAATTGAGAAAAAAATTATGGAATGCTTTATTTAGAGACTAGAGACTTTTATAGGGAATGGTAGCAGTGACATCACTTCTGATCGCCCTCTGAGAAAAATCATTTTGAAAAGCATCAAGAAAAATCTTTTATAGTCGCAAATGTGACTATAAATATTTGTTATTATCTCCTATTAAAAATGGGCATACAACTCCTGATCTAAATTTAAATGTCAACTAATTACACAGGTTCACATATAGGCTCAGGCACTGGTGTAGTTATGAAGTTTGGTGCGGGGATTGGTACCATGCCCACACCAGGAGATACTCTAGGTATGGTACTGTGTGGTGTTAGTGGTACCTCAGTAGAGTAGCCATTAGGCATGCTGTTT
This sequence comes from Membranipora membranacea, assembly GCA_914767715.1. Lineage (NCBI taxonomy): Eukaryota > Metazoa > Bryozoa > Gymnolaemata > Cheilostomatida > Membraniporidae > Membranipora > Membranipora membranacea. The sequence continues at coordinate 25,615,413 of OU612069.1, forward strand.
GCCTGAGTGCCTCTAGCATGGCGTGGAAAATGCTGCCTTTTTATATTCTCATACATAGCTGACAATTCTTCGGGACCTGGAATAAAGCAAAAAGAGATAGTCTACACAATGCTCTCATCGGGTGATACACAAAGCTGTTATAGCTGATATTAGAGGACATGTTATAACTAATATTTAGTTGGAGAGCATAGTTTAGAAAGCAGAGGATGACAACATTATGAGCTCAAATATCGGGTAGTGATACCTTAGAATCCGAGATTTGTGGCAGCTTAAACCTGAAGTCTTAAGTAACAGAACACACCAGGTTAAAAGTAACACCATACCGTACTGAGCAAGCATTTCACTGTTTTAATCCCGTAGCTTTTACAAATACAAAATAACCGCTGGTACAAGTGTATGACTGCCATCAACAAAAATGCTAAAATACAGTAATTGTGCAAGCCTGAGGAACGATGGGATAAAGAATAAGGAGTATAAATCTTGGTACCTTTTCCTTTGACGACAGTCCTAGCTTTAGTAGGGAAGTGTACACCGGCTGCCTGCTCTATAAGAGGCGCTGTCTCATTGTAGTGTCTGTCATACGTCGTCGCTGAGTGTATCATCTTTTTACGTTGCGACGCATTTGGAGCTGCGGACAAAAAAGCAATAACATATGCATGAGTTAAACTAAATAAAATATGATTAGTATCTAGATGAAAGCAGCCTGGAGAAAACTTCTTGCTGATGAGTTCACGGAAAATACAAGACATCGCCATAAAAGAGTATTTTGTTTGTCCTCAAATTGAATCATAACATAAAGGGATCTGACAGTCCCATTTAGTTGCAGCAGGGCCCTGCTAGCACCCTCCCCCTTTACTAGACTTGTTCAAAGTCAACTATTTAAACTGTTATCACTTACTTATTCCGACCAGTAGCCTATGTCTATCATGTCCGGATTCACCGAATCTTTTCGTGTTGTTTCCGAGCACTCGCGCTTGGTTCGGTTTTTGGTAGGAGATTCTTTGAGCAGAGTCTATAGTGTAGGGTACGTTTGATTTCCAGTCCATCGGTACATCAGCAAACTCTGCTGGCATGTAACCTGTAAATAGAATAATACAAATGTGAATAACTATTCCGAAGTGATGGATCACTACTCCTGAATTCCTAAGTTAATCCAGAGGACGAAGATCTCACATAGATTTAGTCATAGATCTACTTTCCTGGGAGCTTCATGTTCATGTTACATTGTGGCAGTGTTGTTAACTCTGTTATTGATAATGGGTCATTATGACCAAGTTTGCAGAACAAGCAAGTTCCCCTAGTATATATCTGTTAAGAGGCTGTCAGATCAATATTGTCTCACTGGTCTGCAAAGCTTCCTGCTGCCGATATACCTACCTACCGTAGATGCTTAAAAATTTGAAAATTACTACTAGCTAACATTCAGGCACCATCTTTATTTTTCAACTAGCAAAACTAAACTCTAGCTCATATTTAGTCCTCTAGGGAAAGAGCCAGAACTATCAAGTTCTTACAAGACAATTAGAACAGAAAGCGTAACTCTATCACAGTTACTTACCTGGTGGAAGCCCTTTGAAGTCAGACTGATATATAGATTTAGTTTTTCCTCTCATGACTTTATCAAAGTCCTCGTTAGTGAGTACAGGAGGTCCGTGATCGGAGTGATCGTCTGTCCCGTTATTACTCCTACGTGTCGGGTACTTCCATACCATGAAAGCCTGAAATCAATAAAAAGTTTGTATTGAGTGTCACTTGCCTAGTTTTTACATTATGTGATAAGTGGCATTACCTCCTGTTTTAATCAATACAAGCAGTGTTAACTCTGAATATGTCCTCATTGCCATTCAATTCCTAAGCTGCCTCGATATGTTTTAGGGCTACTATTTTGAATCAAAGCCAAGGACTTCAAGAATGAGTTGTTTGATAATTGAAATCTGTATTATTCACAAGAAACAACTGCATAGTTACATACCTCAGAGGGATGGGGGTTGTTTCCGCCACCCCACAATCTACCGTTAGGAGTTGTCTTAGCTCCTGTGTATTCTTTGTTATAAGTTGTCTCTTCCCGTAGCGGTGAGCTTGCGAACTTCATGTGTGACGGCGGCCTGTCAAATATTATACAGTATTAGAAATATTCTCATTATCAGACTGATCTTTGTTGTCTGTCATTTTATGAAATAAAGGTTTCGATCAAACTTGCAGAGCAACCTTGTTTGTCTGAATTAATTAAAGCTCCTTCTGATATATTTGAGGACAATTATGCTGCAATTGTGCCAAATTATCAGAGTTCTATTTGCATTCATTATTAATCAATACCAGTGATCAAAGGAGTAAGACGTAATAAAAGTACGCATATATTGCTGGTCTGATGGTCTCAGAATTCTGATTCGATATGAGAAATATTAATTATAGACAATACCCAAATCAAGGTTACACTAATAAAATGTAACTGCTAATATACGATATCTATAAGCAACTATTTCTTGGGTGCAAAAATAAACAGTTCAATCTTTGATATGTGAGACTTTCCCTCTTTGAGTTTGCTCGTTGAAAATGAAGGTAAATATTTTTTTTGCACATTGCCATTGTAGATAATGTTATGTTACTAAACTAGTATACTAGGAAGTCATTGATAATTACCTGTCATGCAGAGAACATTGGGCATGAGCCGAAATTATTTAAATGGTTCAACGATATAGAAAAATGGGATGAACCCCACCCCCTTTTCAGAAGGGTCCCAATTAGTTTTCATGTAGATGCCCTAGCTATCTTTCCGCTCATGACCGTGGATTCATCGCCACTCTGTTGTCTCATGAAGAGCTCAGACCCTAAATTAGCCGGTTCATCGCCGTAATGATCCATAGCAACTAGCTGTGTTGTGCAATGTTTTGGATGTAACATGATAATCAATCTTTGAGATATTCGTGATATTTAATCTTATCTTCTCTTGTGTAATAAGCTAATTGGTACGTCAGTACAGATACTAACATTCATCTAACACTATTAATGGTACTGAGAAGTTGGTTTTCTGATTAAATCCCTGAGGATTATGTCACTGAATACCTTCTGTTTGGCAATCACCATGGGCACGGTGTGACTTCTGATCTTATAGTGATCTTGTCAGACCTTGAAATGTGTATATCAGCCAGTATCTATCACTACTAACTTAAAAGCCCTGAAGATTTATAGAAACGTGCCAGATCCACTCTTCTTATGTTTAACTTAAAACTTTCTGGGAAAATTTGAACAACGCTGTGGCAACAAATAGTGATTCCCTATCTTCTATAATGCACACTAAGACACGACTCAAAGACACTTACCTTACACTCATTTCCTCTGGCTCATCTTTTCTATAGAATTCATGTTTGTATGATGTCTGGTAAGGATTGAATGTGGATCGGATCATCTTAGTGTTAGCCACGTCCGCGGTGTAAGGTCTTCCATTATTCATGGTGTTAGCTGCGGATAACTTCTCTGCCTCACGACGGTATACTGTGTCAGTCAACTGAAATAAGAGATTTCTATGGTCAATGGTAATCTCGCCCGAGACAAACATTTATATGTATCTAACATGGCGGTAGTGATGATATTGCCATTGAAGCAAGCATGACCATGGGGGTTGATTGCAATATCAATAGCCCCTGCACCTCTACTATTTATCAGTGCCATTCCAATCCATGGTGAACACAGCTATTAAAGCGTAGAGTTCATGGGCCAACATGTGTAGGTCTAGTTTTCTCTTGTATTGAACAATACAATGACAACAAAGAAGCTATAATTACCTACACCTACCAAGGGTACAGAATTCTGAAAATATACAAACAAATTAGAGTAGCTTACCTCTGTCTAGGAGGGTACAGTCAGCGATATTAACTGCTGACCTTTAGTGTATAACTATTTTATATGATGCCGATTAATAAATAACATTGACCGTTGTAAACAATAGCTGGTTGCCAGACAATCCCCAAAGGAGAACTCATCAATTATGCCGATTGTTATTGATTTCAGAAGATCTCATTGTTTTTGCTGACACAATGTAAAGTCTGACAAGTGTTCTTTTGTTTGCCAATTATTGAATATAGTGCCAGGGAGACAGCTAGAGAAAAAACCTTTGTGATGCTGCTCATTGACAATCCATCAGTGTGAATTTGGCAGCGCACCTTGCTAGATGTGGAAAGTATCAGTTTGCCAGCATCGTGGGATGCCAGAGATTGACATGCTGCCACAAGAGCGACAGCAATGTAATTTTGGATAGACATTGGATACGTTCAAACAAATAAATGCATCTCAAAGGGATCAGTCGTCTCAGCTTATAAAAATTTTGTTTTGCATGATTAGAGTAGATAAATAATGATTAAAATGTGAGGAATGCAGGTGATGGCAGGCATAGCACTAAATAAGAGCGCAATGATAATTCAAAATTAAGTCTTACCATTTGCATTGTTGAGCTAGGTCTGCAGCCTTTTCTGCTTCCAGGAGTTGAGCTTCTTTGTCTGTAACTCAAAGCTGGGGAGAAGGGAACAGGATTTCCACCTTGTCTGCTGGCCCCAAGTCCTACTGTAGCTGAGTATGGTCTTGGTTGGTAATCTGGAGTAGCAAATCCATGCTGACCCATAATTGGTGTCATTGTTCTGTGCAATAGATTGTCAATAGGGGACATGATGACCTTTTATTCAGAATGACAACCGATTTTGTTACACCTAATTAACTCTAATTCCTCATCGAAATCCAATAAATACTTCTTTCACAGTCATGTAATAGCAGGAATTCATTTTAATCCATAGCCTGGAGAACTGATTATCTTCTTTATGTACATGTTACCATGGTAGCAAAGGCCATGTGCACTTTATAACCCGGAATCTTAAAAGCATAAACAAACAAAGTTTGGGGTGTATTCCCAGATTTCACAATGCAATATAGTGCTCTAGTTTAAGGGCTATGTTTCCTCTATAAACCGGATGCAGCCAAAACTATCAAGGTAAAAACAGGTGCTCTCTCATCAACCCTTTCTAAGAAAGTTTCTTTTACTTCTTGATATAACAATCCTTGGCCTAAGATGATCAAATGAAAAAATGATTTGTTTGCAGTTTTGGTGACTCTATAAAGATATATTTGTGTGAGTGTGGTAAAACCAGCAATCCATCTAGGAGTTATATTATTGTCTAAACCATCTAGTACTAAAAAACATTGTTGTCCTAATTACTCATAGCTAGATGAAATGCCTTGATTGAATCAAGGAGTTGGAGAAACTCTTACTCTGACTCCAAATCCTTGATTGAATAAAACTTTATTTATAGTGTGAACAAAGACTCATTGGTCTAAGTGCATGGATCTTCTTATAAGATGGGCTAGGACAGGCCTACATATTTGCCTAGTTCCTTTTTTAGCTCAAGAGTGGGTTTAAGAACATTCTTTAACTCTGTCGCTCAATTACTCAATCACAGGTGATTGTATTTGATATTGTCGTTAAAGAACTGTACTCAATACTTTGACAAACCACTAAGGTCTTTGGCTCTGTGGAGAGGATCCCTGAAGCCTCTTGGTGTAGTTCTTATTGAATGTTGAAGAGATTGTAAAATATTTAAATCTCATATCTGGCTATGTCTTTAAGAATGAACTGGTAGCATGTGTAAGCCTGGCAAAATCGAAAACAAACCGTATTCTACATTATCTGGTTATCAGAGCAGTTTAACACATAAATGTGAACAATAATTGCAACTTCTGCTCATGTTGGAGCTTATGCATTATACAATAAACGTTTGCAATTAATTCTGCGGCAGTGAGTAAGCACCTGCGGCAGTGAGTAAGCACGTTGGATTCTGCGGTGGCAGTGAGTAAGCACGTTGGATTCTGCGGTGGCAGTGAGTAAGCACGTTGGATTCTGCGGTGGCAGTGAGTAAGCACGTTGGATTCTGCGGTGGCAGTGAGTAAGCACGTTGGATTCTGCGGTGGCAGTGAGTAAGCACGTTGGATTCTGCGGTGGCAGTGAGTAAGCACGTTGGATTCTGCGGTGGCAGTGAGTAAGCACTTTGGATTCTGCGGTGGCAGTGAGTAAGCACGTTGGATTCTGCGGTGGCAGTGAGTAAGCACGTTGGATTCTGCGGTGGCAGTGAGTAAGCACGTTGGATTCTGCGGTGGCAGTGAGTAAGCACTTTGGATTCTGCGGTGGCAGTGAGTAAGCACGTTGGATTCTGCGGTGGCAGTGAGTAAGCACGTTGGATTCTGCGGTGGCAGTGAGTAAGCACGTTGGATTCTGCGGTGGCAGTGAGTAAGCACGTTGGATTCTGCGGTGGCAGTGAGTAAGCACGTTGGATTCTGCGATGGCAGTGAGTAAGCACTTTGGAATTTGCAAGGAAATGTTACAGGTTTGATAATTATATTGTTGTAAATTTTTATGTGAATTGACAGGGAAGCTGCTTTTGTTTAATTCTTTAAAGAAACGATGGAGTAGTTACTGAATCAGCTGAATTCAAAGAGGTAACCCTAAGAAGTGTGTATAGATAAAACGACACTATGGGGGCGAGCTGCAGCAGTGCAGAGCTTGTTCAAAATGGTTAGTAACATGATACATCGTAACGGCATTGACATTCTCATGATTTTCAAATGATATGTTCTGTAAATTAACCTTGTAGAAGAGTACATGAGCAGTCGTCTCTAGACTTTGATGTACACTGACTTATAAACCAGGCCTGGTGTTGTGATTTAGTCATTGGTGTGAGGACAGAACTCTTCTATTCTTGTTGGTTGAATTAGTTGTTCTCAATGATGAACAAAATTTCATGAGCTTCTTGAACTGAACTGATTGAAGGGCAACTGTGACAAAGTGTTAATTCCTAAAAGCTGAAAGCTTTGGCTAGACTTGCCGTTCAATTCTAGTTCAAAGTCACTAACTTGTGTTATAAAATTCTTCCCTTTTTAGATATGTTGAATGAGTTTCCCACATTCAAAGTGGCCATTGTCGGTAAGTTATCTCATAATGTTCTTGGCCTAATGAAAAATGTTCAGAGGTGACAAAACCGAAAAGCACATAACACACAACTACTATCAATTTGTTAGTAGGTAGACTATCCATCACCCCTTCTACTGGCATGTCGCCCTTTGCTGGTCGTAGAGGGATGCAACTCTAACGCTTCACAAATAGGGATTAACTTGATCTCCATGTCATCTCCAATTATCTTACATGTTATTATTATTCCTGAATTCCCAACTGACGTATATCTTAAGGTCATGTGTTTATTTCCAATTATAGGAGATTCACACACAGGCAAGACAGCAATATGTAACAGATTTGTGAAGAACTGCTTCTTCAAAGATTCCTTACCTACAAAGCGGGTTGATATAGGTGAGTGAGATACTAACCTTCCCTAATATGATGACAATTTACCAGCTCCCCCTCTTTCTTTGAAATATGCTGTGGGGCCGCCTGCTATATATACCTGGTCTGAAGTAGTCTTGACTTGAGCTGCTATTTCATAACGTAAGCTCTAACAAACATCACGTTATAGCGCCATGTAACATCAGCCAATCATAGCCAACAAGAAATCTCATAACTTATGTTGTGAGTGAAAAGTTGTCCCCTCTTAATGTGCCATTATGTCGTTTACTAGCAGCAATGTAAAAGATATTAAGGGTCCAACATTTGTGTTTACTGAGCGTTCTACTGTGACCATATCTAGTGAGTTGGCCCGAAAGGAGTGCGTAAGGAAGTTTGTAGATTTATCAAAGGGTTATTAGAAGACAATAACTCAAAATCCTACAAAAGGTTTTGTTCATTAATCCTACATTTATTTTCTGATAACTTTCTCTTAAATACTGAGATCACAATTCTACTTGAGTGAGTGAGTTGTGATAAAATAACCGATTAAGCAGCCACTACTGCTAATACCGAGTGCAGTGTGAGAATACGGAAATTAATCTTTTTTTGCCTGTAAACCGTAGCTGTACAGCAATGTAACCTGCTACAAGACTGTGTGCTGTAGTTTGTAGAGCAACTAAATACAGCAGTAAATGTGAGCCATAATTTCCATTATATCAAGCCTGCGGGAAATGGCGAACCAAACCCCCGCACAGTCCCCACTTATATGGTATGTGACTTATATTAACAATGATGTACATATTACTCAGTGAACATAGTGAGGAGGATAAACTTACCCGATCATGTGATAGTATCTCTCACTCTGTGGGACACTCCGGGTAAAGAGGATATCGATCTTACAGAGACTTACTTTAATGGACTGGACGCTGCAGTCGGTAAGATAGCAGTGGTTATCTGGATCAGTATTTCCTTAGTCTAAGTGCTCAGACAGCTGCACCGCGAATTAGTGGCATTTATTGTATTGCAGCCGTCTGAGCACTGAGAGGCTTACCGGTAATGGCATTTCATTATCACCTGCCTACTGGGTGGGCGGTTAAATGGAACATGATAACTGAATGCCACTACCATCAAACCCAACACTTGCACTCCATGTGGTCAAAAGACTGGTCAGTTATGCGGATACTTTCATGGGGACTGTTTTACGATAATAACTTTTAATTTTTTCGAGTACCGTTTGGATTAACAGTGTGCAAAAGTATTTGTTACTTATGATTTTCCATTGGTGATCTCTACTGGTATGGTACATCTTTGAAAGGTGAAACTGTTGTTGAGGTCCTGCTTTGTGAAAGAATTGGACCCTTGACTATTCACTAGTTTTATTCAGGGAATAACTTGTTTATAAAATCTGGTGAACCATCCAAATCTTTATTCTCAACTGCCTAATCAGGGTAGGGATTTTTAAGATAAAACCACCATGGTCAGAAATGATAATGGCTAAGAATTAAGCAGGCTTCGTGAGAAAGATATCATGAGTAACTGCTTGGGCGTTTGATCAGGCTATACACATATAGATATTGTTGGTTTTCCGCTACTATGAGTTTGCCCAATAACTGATTTGAATTCATTTTTTCAATTTTTTACACTAATTTTGTAAACTGATTAATTTTGCTTGTATTGTTTTAGTTGTGGTTGATGTGAGCTGTGATGACTCTATGGATATGGCTGGGTACTGGAAACAGCAGGTAATAAACACGCTTACCAAACATACAGAAATGAGTACTGTGGACGCTCTCAGACTACCTATACTTCTCTTAGGCAACAAATATGACTTGGTAAGTGTTGATACTTGGCTCGGAGGTGGCTTAGTTGGCTAGAGCTCTTGACCTTATGACTTCTGGGGATCATTTGGCCCCTGCACGTATGCTCCGACCTGCCTACAAACAGAGAGCAATTTGGCGCAGCTTTGCCGTAATGCATATTATTGCCCATGACTTGTGATACGACTTGTGATACGACTTGTGATACGACTTGTGATACGACTTGGGAAATGAACCCCTGATTATAACTGACATGCGAGTCAAACAAAGCTTGTGCTTTCAGAGTTGTCTGAGTTTGCATAAAAGTGACACAACTCCAAATACAATTTGGTAAAATGGATATAGAACATCAGGAAGGCCAGAATTGTTGGTATCACATATCATTGCTGTGTATTGATCTCATGTGCGAATAGTTTAGACAGTGTAACCTAGTTACTCAAAATGATTTTGTGTATCACTGACAGAATTAAAATTCTTGACAAGCTTTATCGTTTTCTCGGCGAAGAAACATGTTAACAACTAAACTTGGCAAGATAAAAACTATGACTGGATATTTGGTTATGTTTTACAGATAGAAAAGGAAAAGCCTGAGTCCCCAACAAGCAAGGAGATAATGAAAGATAGGGAGAGTGGGAAACCTCTCGATCCTTTCATAGAAGATGACACAGAGGAACTTAAGCTAGACAAGGAGGATAAGTGGTATCCTCCGTGTGTAGATAAGATAAATCAGCTGACTGAACAGCACAAGTTCCTCGCCGGGTATGTTCTGGTCTTAACTTAGACTTCTCACCTACCTGCACTCAATCCAAGTCATTTCCACTCATGTAAATGTACATGTATTACACAATAAAAGATGCTTAATATATTACACATTTATATTTACATAGATATATATGTACACAATTATATAGATGTCTTTATTTTAAACACATTAAGGTGTCCATGACTTAATGGTAGGTTTTTCTAATTTTCGAGTGGTTATGCAGTTAAACAAAATATGTGGGTAAAATTTCATTTTGTATCAGATTACCGTGATCTTCATATCAACATAATCATACTCGCATAAAATTTCAAACCTTCATTTTGTGAAAAACTTGGCAAAAATGGTCAACAGTTTTGCAGCTTTCACAAAGGGAGTAGTGTCAAACAATACAAATGAAGCTACCCTGTATATGATAAGTAATGATATATCTTCTTTGATGCAGAGTGATGGTGTCAGCTAAAGAATCCGACGGCTCAATAGATCTGGCCATGCAGACTCTAATTAGACATTTAGCTGATAAACACCTTGAAGCTCTCTATGGTGAGGAGTACAGAAAGAAAGGCAAGAAGAAACACAGGAAACCCAAACCAAACAAAGCCGGTGTGGATACTAGTCTCAAGTTTACTGGTGTTGAAGAGGTAACCATCAAAAATTATCCCTACTCTGTGATTGAGATCAAGCTTACAAAGATGAGGTCCTCAATAACAGGGGGCCAATATATTCATCGCGACACTCACCGCACTATTTCATCAATAGAGATCATGCTGCCATAGCAAAATTAAAAAAATAAGAATCTGCACCTTGTTCATCTTCATCACCAGATATTATAATGAAATATCTTGTTCATCAAAAATTTTCTCGCTTTCCGGCTCCCATGGATTTTAGGTTAAAGCTTTTGTGTTCATATTAATTTTGTGGCAGATTGATGAGTATATAAGAGGTTGTGAGATTCCAGTTCAGCGTATAACAGAACTGAAGTCTGCTTACGAGCGCTCTCTGGATAATCTTAAGATGCAGTGTGCCGACGCTGAACTTATACCTGCAGAACATTACGCTAAGGCTACATTAGAACAATGTATCACTGCACTCAAGTTAGCTATAGGAGACCATCTGTCTGTAAGTGGGCTAATTTACTAGTCAGGGCGGGTATCTGACCACCCTATGTCTCAAGAATTTGTTATTTGTCTTTGAAACGTGATAAAACAAGCATGAGTGGGCGATTTGTGATGTTATTTCGAGTAATTTAGTTTTTTGTTGGTGGTTTGAATTTGTTCTCCTATGAACTTCAATGTGTTCCATCATTTTCTTATTAACCATTCAAGCAGACCCATAATGAGTAGTTTGCTAAACAATTAATCAATAGTTGGTGTTGTTTTATATTTCGCAAGAGAAAACTTTTATTGGCACTCGAAAGTCTTCTCTTGCAAAATGCCAAAAAACATGTGTATAGAAGAATGAAGTGTACATAATATGGGATATTTAAATCTTTAGGATTATGATGATGTATTATAGTTGAGTAACAGTTCATTGATTGACTGTAATGCTGTTTCTTCAGATTGAGAAGACAGAAGGAGGTATGGTTAATCTGACTATACCAATAATAAAAAAAGAACCTCGTGGTGAGATAGCTAAGACTATGGATCGCTTCAATAAAGGGGTATGACTGATCATATGTAACCATTATCACTAAATTTGTCCTTAAAAAACCTTATTCTGTTCCACCTCTTCAATGCCATAAAATCTCTCCAGAAACTCCCTCATACAACAGTGTTACCTGATCCAACCGTCGCACACTTCAGACTACACTATTATGATATGTATCTCTGTTTTTTTGAGTCAATTTAATATCAATACCTATCATGTACCTGCCCTTATTAATAGAAATTGAACACGGATTGTCACATCAAATTCCTTGTGATGGTACTCATACTAAATGAAGTAATTCACTCTCGGGCAGAGGGAGACAACTTCAGATACCCCTCCCAATAACCTCCTGATATACTGCACAGGTTCATATCAATATGAATACTCCACGAACACTCTCCTTCACATATTCCCTCCCAGTGTGTCTTATGTAATTATAACCATCTATATACCTTTAAACAGCTCAACTTCCACAATGAGGTAAGAACACAATGTTGTGATACTACCACTCACCCATACATCCATGCACTGTGTGCGTTTTGTGAAAATATAGGTTTTCAATCCCTGGATGTTTTTTTGAAGTGTGCAAGCCAAGGATAATAATCCTGACACATTTGTCTAATGCTGCAATGTCAGCTTTATTTGTTTGGTGAGATCATGTTGCCTCGTATAAACAGAAACCAACCGTTTTATTTGATTATTTTTTTAATCTTATTATGTTTTTAATTACATATATTTATTATGTGTATAATCTCATTGTCACATGCGTATGAGTTGTTTGAGTACAACACAACTTAACTTATTCAAAGTTAGTCTGAGCCACCCAGACTTTTGCCCCTCGCCCGACGGCCCCCCGACGAGGGAAAGTCATCACTCGAATTCAAATCACTCATAATTCAAAGTCATCACTCGATTAATGCCCATTCAGGTTATCCGCAGTTTCAATTCAAAGGTAGGCTGACATTTAAAGAAATGACATCATGAGTTACTAGTTCCTGCTTTATCCTGCGTTTTGGTTTGTTCCCATTCCGCTGATGAGCCGTCGACGGAACTCTTTATTGTATCATACTCGATCTAGATCGTAAATACTGTGTTGTTAAGAACTCCGTTTTGATATGTGAGAGTGAATATAAGTGATGAATACTGAGATCCTAGGAGTGGTTCAAGTTACCGCTTACGTCCAAATCACACCACCACAAACGGAAACCTGTTTATAGCCTTAGATCCTATGCTTACTATGAGACTCCTTATTGTGATGTCAGTTTTAGATGATAAACTTATAAACTATCCTTATCCAATATTTTCTTTATGATTCAAAACTATGTGTATTCGGGTAAGACTGCCATTCTCAGCGCTGCTACGACTTTGAGGACGGTAGTTGACTTTTTGAGTTTTACAGCTCTGCCAAGTGTTTGTCTGTGTGCGAGAAAATTAGATGTTGCTAGGGTGTTTGATAATTTGATGCCACAAGATATATTGAGACATATTTTAATATTATATATCGATGAAATGTATTTTAATCATACATCCAAGCCACAATACTACCTAAAAGTAAAATCTTCACATGTCAGCATAGTGCTAAACCCCGATTTCAAATCTTATTCTTCTGAGTCATAAGTTAAGTCCATAATTATTATATAAAAATGTATGTAAATGTTTGTCTGCAGGACATTCAAGGAGTGTTGATGATGAGGGAACTATCTGAAAATAAAATCTTTATAATATGTCAACATGGTGCATCAGCCTGATTATACATCTTTTTCATCTCTGTAGTAGTCTAAATGCAGAATCATTATTATGTAAAGTCGTATGTTATACGTTTGTCTGCAGGGCAATTCACACTATGCTTAATGTTTACAGTACGCTGTGGTGTGTGAGCTGGTGCTGACTGAAACTGATGACCTTAAGTCAGCACTCACCAAGTTTGATAAGAAAATATTGAAGAGCCAATCAGAAGCCTGGGAGCGACAGCGGGTCAGCGCTGAGAAGAAGGAGAGTGAAGAGAATCAAATAGACTTCAAGGTAAGTGTTTTCTGTGGTACCATATAATCTTATTATCTCAAAAAAGCCTGGGAAGTCCTATTGAAACACAAATGAGCAAACTTACCTTCACACCCAACTGTAGCCTTGTGAGAAAAGTATCATGTTGAATTCTGATCCTTCAAACCTAAAATGTGTGAGGATTAGGAGTTATCCTCTTAATGTCAATGAAGGGACAACTTCTGAGGACACTTCCTCAGCTGGATTTATTTGACTCTTTGCTGTTTTGTTTTTGAAGGGCGGTTTTGGCTCCGGCTAAAATGAAGCCGTAAACTGTACAAATTCCAACATAGTAGTCAATTGTACCTGAGAGTTTCTCCATGTAATTGAATATGAACAGTCCAAATCCCAGAGAGCTAAGTGTTAATTTTGTTCATATAACTTACCTTGTTCAGATTCATTTTTGTATATCTACTTTCAGGTGGTGTCTAACACCATCGAAGAAAACAGAGTACAGATCGCTGAAAGTCTTCTGTGGATAGAAGAATTATATAAACATTCTGATAGAGCGAGAGAGAAAGTACAAACGGCTCTGCTCTGGTAATCAGTGAGCCAGACCAAAAGTTACTGATGGTTTGTCTTTGTACTCGAGAAGGATATTTTTTATTTTACTTTTTGGTTTCATTTTATTTATTTTTAGAGGCTATCAATAACACAATAAACAGAGCCAATGCTGGACATGGCCTGCAGTAACAATGATAGCTATAATAAGATTTTTTTAAACTCGTTATCTGTGACAAAAATCATGTTAAATTAACCCTTCCTGTCAGTAGATCAGTTCGGTGATCATTTCAGTATATTGGCCTATTAAATAACTTTCTCTGGTTTTTTCCGTTTTAAGACATTTTTAGAGATTGTTTTCAGAGCAAAAATCTCTGAATGAAGTAGTCAGCCCCTATTTTTAGCTGGCGATTAAATATTTGATATAATTTGTTACTGAATTCCGTCCAATAAACTCCTGTGTTATTACTTACAATCAAAATATATCTTATTTGTGTGAAAAGTAAAGATCCATTTCCGCCGACCTTCCATTATTAATAACACCAAATATGATATCTGATATGTTGATATTTTTATATCAATTTATTCCAAAATTAGGTGATGACATATAACTCAGGGTAGATGACATGCAGCAGTCTATCAGGAATAGCTCAGAGGTATTGTTCTGTGATCATCACAACAGAATTGCGCAAATATGGGAGTATTATTAAAAATTCAATCCGATAATCTCAAATAGAACATTGTGAACATACTGCTATATATTTATATATGTACCCGAAAGTTTAGGATCCATTGAAAAGCCAAATACCACAGCAGCTTCTCACCCTGCTGATTCTGTCTCTGACCATATACCACAGCAGCTTCTCACCGCCATATACCACAGCAGCTTCTCACCCTGCTGATTCTGTCTTCTCAACGTTTCATTGTTAAGGCAGTGTTTTAGTAGACAAACACAGTTTATAGTTTATAACTACAATATTGAAATCTTATCACATAATAGGGCTCGATTAGTAGGGCTATCTATCAAACCCTAGCCTTGTCACGGGTGATGGGGGGGGGGGGGCGTAACTCTTGCCTGCAAAAGAGAATTTATAGTGAGTTGTCTGCCTATTGACATTAAGAAGAACTAAGAAAATCTCAAAAACCCTTAATGTACAACAGCATGGTTAATCTGCCGTCATCGTAAGCACCCACTGCCCAAAGAACCCATCAATGGATATTGCTGCCATAAGCGACTGACAGGCAGCAATTGTAACACAAAGTAAGTATGGTAAACTATCAAGATCATTAGAAGTTAGGTAGATAGATAGATAACGAAAGATTGTGATACTGTTGAAACCCCATTAATATAACGTGATGATTCTATCCTACTTGCCTACCGCTTGATCTTCGTTTGTTACATTTTACAGCATTGTGGCAATGGCAATGATATTCTGTGATATGATGTGCCAAATGTTTTTATGTTCAATCCTCTGTTATATTCACTGTTGTTTTGACACAACTGGCGCTTTGCACAACTGGGATTTAGGCATTGGTATATAGTGTGCAGTGGTGTTGTGACCAATAGTGTGATTGTCCTGGCATTTTGGTAGTGACATTATGCTCACTAGAATTTTACCCGATTTTGACCATGGCATTATGGCCGGGTACCTACTATTAAGGATCACAAGATATAACAGCGCTTAAACTAAACAGTATTTTTACAATTCTGATGATAACGAGATGCATTTTCTCATTTGAGTAACAGCCATGCTCATAAGCTAAACAACCTTGAATAGGTCTTAATAAAGGTTGATGAAATCAATTCATAGGGACAAAAGTATATTAGGATAATGCTTGCAAAAAATAACAGCATTGATATTTCAAAGAAGTCTATGCAATCCAATAATGTGTCAAGAACAGAACAATCTGAAACAGAGCAGAGCTTTTCATAAGTTGTAGCTATGTTGTTTATCCATTGATCAATAATTTAACGTCTTACATCAAGCAAAGACTATCCCACTCTATTATTGTAGTTGTAACAATAGTCAACGGACAGATCCCTAAAAAGTGGCTCCGTTAAGGCGTTTCGTGATATCGGAAGGAACAAAGCACCACTATATATCAAATCGAAGCTAAGACTCTAGGGAATAAGAATATTTTGGTAGTAAAAGATTTAAATTGGGGGGCACACCTGAATCGGAGGGTTAAAGAGAGGAAACTTCAAATTTGTCAAAAATATACCTATTTGCATTACACATCACAGAGAGTGTTCCTATTACACTAAATTTGATTTACACAGTTATTTTAGATTAAAACATAGTGAGTGACATAAAAATAGTTGAAAAAACTTTCTTGGATTTTTATGCTGCCGGATATTTCGAGGGCACCAAAAAATTAGTATGATTTGGTTATACTGTAGACGAGGACTTTTTTTCGTTTTTCAGATTCACCCAAAAAATGTACAGAGGCTAGATTCCCATGTTTGTTTCACTTCCTGAAAGTCTCAAAACTAAAACTTAAATATTTTTTAAGCTATGGTCATTTCAAATAATATGAAGAATTTATTCGGAGTTGTCCCGACAGCGAATTACAAATGCATTTTCACTTGCCGATCTTTGAATAAAATTAATTTTCCAAATGTGGATTTAGAATAAATCACTTGCTGCCACCCTTCTTAACATGGTTGAGTATAATTTTGTCTCTGCTTAACTTTAAATATGTTATTATTAATTTCCTTCACTATGATCAATGAATGATGATTATTGGAACGATTTTTTGAAGATTAAGATTATTGTCTGATGTCACCTTGTTTCTAATTTAAAAAAATCGTGTATAAGAAAGTATAGTAACCTACTGTCATTATAAGAGCTTCAAAATGTAAAACAACATTTGTGATCAGACAAGGCAGTCCTACATCCTACACCGCTGAGATATGACCAAATTATTCTTGTGTGGATGTTTATTGAATTGTCTTGAAAGTTAAAATGCACAAGGATCCCCCAGGCCAGCAGTTTAGTAACAACTGAGCTACATTAAGAAATGCTACAAATATTACACAAGCAAGCAAACCGTCTCCAGGTTTGCTGACACAACAATCTCTTACATAGGGTGTGAAACGAATGAACTGCAAGAGATGCGTCTTTGGTTGTCAGTCTTAACTTTTTGAGAGGCCAAGTGTATATTCTTCATTGTCAACAAAATGAAAGTGAGTCGACAAATTTTTCAAGCGTCTTTTAGTATGACTGAGGTTCAACAGAGAAACCAGATAGACGTGCGATCGTCATTTACAAGCACAGTCTGATCAGGATCATCTAGCTATTGAGGCACAATACAACAACAGCTGTCAGTAATACATAATGAAAAGAGTCTCACACCAGACTGCCTAGATCAGATAGTATTTTATAAGTCAAGTAACCTATTCCTAAACCAGTTTTTATATGGCAGTAAGATCTCACTAGAGCCAGGCGTTAAAAAAGCAAGCGATTTATAATCAGGTTTCTCCAGCGAACCAACAACACCCCTATCCTGTAGGTGAACATATTCTAATACATTCTAATACATCAACGAATTAAAAATTTTGAAATTAGAGTGTATTTGGGTGCAGCAGAGATAAGGCCAACATGCGCAATCAGCGTGTTAAGGTTTTTTGTTTTTTGAGGTACCAGTCCATACACCATACAAGATGTGGCAAAAATACGTGATGAAAAAAGTCAGCACCTCAAGACAGGAAGTAGCACCTGAGTGCCAAAGGTGGCCTGAGTCTTTTTGTATTTTAGGTTGTTGGACAGTTTGTTCCACAGGGCCGACATTTGATAGGAGGCGCACGGGTGTCGGTTTGCTAATGAAGTTAGATTAAATGAGTTAAATGTGCTCGGTGAGCAGATTAAAGTTTCAATTTATAATGTTGGATTTCTTAAAAGGGTTTGGGATGAAGTTAATCTTTCTGATTTTTAAATAGTTATAATAACTTGTGCTGGCTGTATCTGCGTTGCCTGACATCTCAATAAGTTCCATATAATCCAAAAAACCATCACAGTTTCACACATTCCAAAGGCTGATAAAAAATCATGATACAGTTTAGCATTAACACAGATGGTTTTTGGCAATTTTTGAAAACAGTATAATTGTTATTACGATTATATCCGATCATTCTGTTACAGATAAAAGAGGCAGTGTAAATTCGAATTTAAGATAAATGGAGATAAAGTCGGACCCAGAACTTTTAAATAACTGAGGAACCCAATCGTTTATAGTACCTGCCTCAGAACATATTCTTATTGATCACCTAAATCTTTCTGTAATATGCAAGGCAGGACCTGACGTGCTCAATTGAACATGGCTTAAACACATATGGGATAATTCTGAGAGCAGGACATGTCGATGGAGGGTATCAAAACTCTGAGTTTCATTCACTCATGGCTGTCAAAACTTTGTGAGCTAGCAATGAAAGTACCTTATTGGTTGATATATATTCCCTTAACTGCAGTGCGCCATCATTGAATTCAAAAGTTGAGTCGCAAAGGGTGGGGGCTTGTCTGCTGATGCAGCTTTGAAATAGGTCCCGAACAAGCTAACCATGTCATAGCTGCACTCATTGGCGATGCCAAAAAAGACGCTCTGCCCGCGTGAAAAGCTGCTCGATCTCCCAAGAACGGACGGTCTTGATGGAGCTCGTGTAAATTGCTAAAAGTATGGCAAGACAAGCTTTACTGGCAGAAGCAGCGAACAATCGCAAAGCAAAGAAGTCTTCAATCATCTAATAACATGGCAGACGAGATACTATGCAATGCTGTTGCTTCGGTGCTTGAGTTGCATTTTATGTGAACTGCTTGGGTGGGAGGGGATAGCAAGGAGGGATAAAACTTGTGCCAGGTGGTTTGTTACATTTCACACAAGTTTCTTCATCACACATCGGCTGAACAAATTGGCTAATCATGAGTTGTCATTGAGACAAATACACAGGGGCGACTGCAAGTCAAAGTCATGCTAAGAACTGCTCAATGGTGGCGTGGCATCATTGGAGACGGACAATTAAACAACTCAGCAGCTACCCAGTTTGTGCTAAAGCTGTAGTGCTTCGAGAGTAAATTTAGCGTTCTGACCAATTATTGCTGAATTTTGGGGTCAAGATATAGGTGATAATCTAAATAAAATTCCTTGATGTAAGCTTTCTTTGGCAACCTCACAGAAATCTTATAATAATCAAATTAATGTACCAGGTTTCTATAAATGAAAAAAACCAAATTCAAGATCCAACGTAAATTTTCATCCTGTAGGGAGCTGCTCTGTACGAAACGGTGGTGCAAGTCTCATGCACCTAAAAAATTATAATACCCTGTCATATTGTCTGTTAGAAACCGACTATTCTCAGGGAAGGATGAACACAGAGGTTACTTTCATCCTCTGTCTGTCTCTCTGACTATTAGGCAAGCGATTGGGAGATTGCCCAGCCAGAATAAAAAAATTGAACCATCTGTAATCAACGATCATCGGCGGGAGTTTACAGGAGCTGCCTACAAGGTTGTATACACCGCACTACCCCTAGCTCTTAAAGATCTAGAGGAATTGACAGCGACCAACTACCGGTCATCACAATGCAGAGTGTAAGCCTGCAGCTGCCATATATGAAGGGGAACTTTTGCCGCAATCTTGTCGCTGTGGGTGCGACGTCTGCTTCGACTTTCGAGCTTAAAACAAGGCTGTATATTCAGATTGGGGTGACTATGACTGCTGTACCTCTTCTGAGATATGGCAGATTGCTCATTTTCCGTCTGTGTAATATTTGGTTGAAGTAAAACCTTGTTAAACAACTAGGTGGCTCAATTTTATTCATGCATCAAATTATTCTCTGATTCTTCAGCTTCGTAATGATGTGCTTCTTTAGAAAATTGGTCCACTCTTAGTGCATTTTATATCTATCCCAGTAGAGGCCTTCCCGAAAACGCTCACATCAAGCCAGACTAACGTTTTGTGACGTCAGAGAGCTGTTTGAGTGATCAGCCTATTGTAAAATCAAAACAAACAGAGCTATCTTGTATTCAATACAGCAGAAAATCCATGGTGCTGATTTTCATCTTCCACTATGAGACTTTGCATCCACATCTCAATTGCAACCTCATGGAAGGGCACTGGCATCCCCATCCCCAAATTTGAGATATGATGGTCTAAAAAGTCAGCTTATTTGTGTGATTTCCGCAAATGTAGGTCAACACAGAGCACTGAACTAAGGCTATATTGTGTAGTAAGGTATTCTATGAAAGGCCCCCATTGGGTACAATACTCCACTGAAATCCACTGGCTATGTAAACAAACTTGGAATTTTATACTACAACAAGCACAGCGGTGTGTGTGTTCGATTGAGAATAAATGACACATGTTATAAACTGAGGTAAGACGCAGGTCAGATAATAAAATAATCGAGCGATAGCTGAGTCATCGGCTGCACAAAGTTGGTGAAAATAGGGCGACGACGGAAAGGAGATCAAGAATTTTTAGACCTTAGCATTCCAATTTGTTTTAGCTTTAGACTTTAGATAAAGCTTTAGACATTAACTGTGTTACTGTTCTCACATTCTTGAAACTGACAAGCTTATCAGTATGCCTGCGTGCCGTTATGTATAATAATGTGAACTTTACTAAAAACTTTCGGTGAGGACTTGCTGTTTGCCATCCATTGTATATTCATATTTGGAGATTTTTAATTGATCCAACTTTTTCAGCAGACAAATATTCTATGTGATGATAAAGTTCTAAATAATGTTCTAGGTAGATGGCGTGCCGAGGTAAATCCAAAAAATACTGTGCTGCGGCTAACTGTGACAAAGATTCTTTTTTTTTGTTTAAATAGCCAGAAAATCAACCACATTTTTATTTACACAAATTTTTGCTGATTATGTAAATCAAAATCCATTTGTCATCAATTATTGTAATGTCCATTGAAATATTATTATCTTTCTGCTTGAGAAAAAAGCCTACTTCTACATGCATGTCTTCCACGGTCAGTTCTTGGGAAGAAACCTATTCCTTCACCATCAGTTGCCTGCCCTATTCCTCCAGAATGGCCCCAGAAGCTTCATTCTCTGAATAAACAGATCTGTCACTTAGATAACATCAGTTATCTGACGACATTATTGCCATTGAAATATTTTGCACAAAACTAAGGATCGTGAATTTAATAATGTGTGTTGAATAATGTTAGACAAATTGACCGTAGTTAATAAACTCTGGCTTTGTGAATTGGGGTTTGTATCATTCCTGTAATGGATGTTTATACGATGAGCATATTTTGCAATCATCGATGAGGTAATTTATTATGAGCCACAATAATGTTTGTTTTGACAGCAATGTGATAATTTATGTGGGGAGAGCCTTGTCAAAGATTATAGAACATTGGCCATGTAGACAAAACCGCATCAACTAGGATACTGTGTGTAGTCAACAAAGATGTTGATGCGTGACCTATTTAGCTAAAGTTGTTGAATAATTTCTATCAACACAGCGCACTAACAGCTCTGTGACGTCAAATATCACACCCTTTTCAGCGTTAATTTTATGCGAGCGTTTTTAGGAAGGCCTCTACTGCGATAGATATATAATGCACTTAGAGTGGATCAATTTTTTAAGAAGCATATCATTACGGAGGTAAAGAATCAGAGAATAATTTGATGCATAAGTAATGTTGAGCCACCTAGTGGTTTAAACTACAAAAAAGTGAAAAAAATCCGAAACGGGGAGACAACTAACACTTTGCAAAAATTAAATTTGTTTAAGGGTTTTGTTTGTGATTTTTTTAGAAATACATAATTTATTTTTTAAACATGGATAAATATCATCTAAATGCATATTTTTGAGGCATCGGAAGTATTTTGTTTTGTTTTGCTTAAAAAAATGGCCGCCCCCCAAATTTTTTTCTTTACAACCTTGTTATTCTTACTCAGGAGAAAATTCCCTTCGATTTGATGTATGGTGTTGCTTTGTTCCTTCCGATATCACGAACCGTCAAAAAAAAGATGATCTGTCCGTTGACTACAAGACAATAATACTTGAATTTTCTCATGTGATTGGTTTTATAACAGAAGTAAATCACTGTGTAAGCTACTAGATAGATATATAAGCTATAGAGCCATGAACAGGTCGAATAAAAAGCTGTTAGAATTTAACCTCCATGTCTGGAGTAATATTTTAAGCCATGGCCAAAAATCTGTCCTGCGAAACATTGTGTTGATTGAACTAGATTCACACCAATTTTTTACGTCCAAAGTTTGAGAAACTCAATTGTTAGCTATGTAAAGCCATCCTTAATCAACAGGGAATATTCCTTTGAGGTTGAGACATTGTCAGGGTCAACTGCTGGAGCTCAGTTACTCATTGTGAGCATTATGAGAAAAGATATGGATGAGATATCAGTCTCAACCGTGGGCTTCATAGCAACACAAAAACTCCCAGCTACAAACTTATATTTGTATATATAAACCATCAGAATGGAAATTTTTGTAAACAAAGGTACAAAATAGAAGATTAGTGGTAAGTGAAAATATGCAACTAATAGAAGACAGAATGAAGCATTTACAAAGCTAAACATGGTATAAAATTAGCAAATCAGCAAATCAGCATTGGTGGGTACTGAATATAACATTCATATGGTAGTCTACTTTGCAAAGGTTAAAATGAGATATAAAAACATATTTTTTGAGGGAACAAGCTTTAAAACATCAACTGGGCAGTAAAAATCAAAAGCTTATTTAGTAATGATGTAGTAAAGTCTGTGACCTAGAAAAACATGGATGTAAGAAGATTTGTATAATTAGTATTATCAGCATGTAATTTTTGATTTGTTATGGTGAATATAACGTTTACTTCTGTTTTGTATAATAATAATATGATATTTATTGTGAATGAATTTTGTGTTTGATTAATCGGACTGTAATTTGTAGTTGTTCACTCCTTGTCTCAAATCCCAAATAATAAAATGTCCTCCAAATTTTCTGTTTTAGAATCCGCGATATGTATGGTTCAAGTAGTGCAAATGCAATGGTAGCAGATCTGGACTTATAATTGCTGATAATTCGGTTATTAAAGAGAGACTTCAAAAACACAACTGAACTGTTGATCAACAATACCTCAGCGGTAAGTAGAGCTACTATCGTACAATGTGCGCTAGCCTCAACTACTGAGCACTGGTTTAGATTTGAGTTTGGTGCAATTCTCGGTGGAATTGCTCAAGGATTTATTTTAAACAATAATAACAAAATATAAATATGGTTCTATTCGTCAGGCAATAAATCAATCAATAATTTTACAATAATATCTTAGCATTTATCATTTAGTCATAAAAATACATAAACATTCAAAATCTTTATAATAAGATCTTACCCTTGGTGCAGATGACCTCGAATTCAGTGTGATATTCAGTGTGATATCTCTGTGTATTGAAACTATGTTAGACTGGGTTCCTCGCTGTGAGTCGCGGTATATGTATCTCTTTATATCTAAGCTATGTTAGACTAAGTTCCTCGCTGTGAATCGCGGTATTTGTATCTAAGCTATGTTAGACTGATTTCCTCGCTGTGAATCGCGGTATTTGTATCTACGCTATGTTAGACTGATTTCCTCGCTGTGAATCGCGGTATTTGTATCTAGGCTATGTTAGACTAGGTTCCTCGCTGTGAATCGCGGTATATGTATCTCTTTATATCTAAGCTATGTTAGACTAAGTTCCTCGCTGTGAATCGCGGTATTTGTATCTCTGTATATCTTGCCAAAAGCTCTGTTGGCTGAATGTGTCTAAAGTTTTTAGACAATTTTCCTCTCTGTAGATGTGCCTCCTTGGGCTGACTGAATCAGATAATTCTCTGATTAAATCTGTAATGCTGTACGTCGTTAACCCGCTCTCTGGCGCTGACTGAATTGTTGTCTTCTTAGTTGAAGAATAAGCCTCCTTGGGCTGAGTAAATCAGATAGTTATCTGATTAAATGTGTAATGCCGTATGTCGTGAACCCGCCTCCTGGCGCTGACTGAATTTGTTATCTTCTTGTTGAAGAATAGGCCTCCTTGGGCTGAGTGAATCAGATAGTTATCTGATTAGATGTGTAACGCTGTATGTCGTGAACCCGCCTCCTGGCGCTGACTGATTTTTACAAGTTTCCATCAGGCTTTTATAGTGCTGGTTTGCTGTCCTGTTATTGTGCAACGTTTGCATTTACAGGCGTAAAGGTGTTTACCTTGTTGTTGGTTTTAGCCTCAATTTCGTCATTACTCTCTTTTGATTTGCGTGTTTTGTCAGTTTTAATTATCTAGCTGTAAAAACATGGTTAGTCTGTCCTTTGCTTGACCTTCCCTCATTTTTGTTTTGGTTATTTTTAGGTAATTTATGGTGTCAAGTGCACCTGTTTATCCATGGTGTAATCTGTTGGTTTTCCTGATTTTGCAATCTTTCCAGGGTTGTTTTGAAGATCTTTAGTGACTTCTATTGCTCGTTATTTTCAAAATAGCTTATGGTGTCAACTGCACTTGTTTTCTATGGTGCAATATATTGGTTTTCTAATTTCGCAATCTTTCAAGGGTTGATTCACGTGCCCAAAGATCTCGTGACTCTGTGGTTATTTTGAAGATGTTTTGTGACTTCTGTTGTTTTCCCGTTGCTTGACTTTCCACGGGTTGTTGCACGTGCCCAGATTTCTCATGGCCCTGTGATTATGTTTTGTTATATTTCAATACGCCCTCAGTGTATTATTCCCTCTATTTACTACAATATTACTATTTTCCATTACCATATAGCCTGTGTCTAGATAAATTTCAATAATGATTACCTATGATGATTAAGCCTTAACCTAAACTACCCGTCACCATGCACTGAATGCCTAAGTATGTATCCGTTAGGTCTCAGTTTAAGCTCTTAGTAATAATTAAATATAAACTAACTTTGCTTTGTTTTGTTTTACAGATTATGTGGGTTAATGGTGATCTCCTGTCTTCACAGTACAGTGTGCAAGCTTAATTATCTAAAGAATACTCTACCACACTACTGTCAGAACTCCTCTCATATCTATAACTTTAAAGTCTTTGGTTCTCATATCATCAATTCGAAGCCAGCGAACAAGCAGCAAAGCTCTCACAACAAGCAGGTCAAGCCTATAATAATCACGCCGAAACAGATCACCATAGCTATTCAAATTGACAACATGTGGATGACAATGGAACTTATGAGAAAAAAATATAATCAGAAACCAGTGCTATTTGTGTTATAATGTCTGGTGACCTAGAGTTCACCCTTAGTCTTAGCTTTTGACTTTTGTAAGCTCATTGTTTTTCTCCGCTTTTTGAAACTAATAATGAGTCAATGACCAATAATAGGTGCAAGGGTAATCAGTTTTGACAGGTGTCATATTTTTATGGGACTTCTAATCCAGAAATGTATTTGTTGAATATTAACTAGTTATTTATTGGTCTGCGTCTTTATATGATATGTGATTGACCTTTAGTTTTGTACTGTCGCACTTAATAATAAATCATTTGAGAATAAGGATACTTCAATACCATGTTGTGTAAGTGATCGTTGCACATTCCGAAGAAAATATGGTTGCTCTTATACACTAAGGTAATTATAAAACATGATGTCCTTCATGATGATTACATAAGAAAATGTCATCTGACAGTATCAGAAAATATGAAAATCAAAATTATTTTGCTGTTGCTCTTAAAATTTGTCATTGTGTCAGAAAAATAAGAAATGCCAAATAAGAGGTGCACAAACAAAATAACCAATTTAGTAACAGTAACCGTATCGGTGCATGCAGATAATTTGTTATTTTACTAAAACCATAAAATTGTATCTCATATAACACTTTGGTCTGGTTCCATGGTTCCATATTAAATTTGTTTTTTCTTGTTGAGATTTATCCGAACAACTTTATGGTAGTTGTCTTGCGCTGATGTCACAACAAGCGGGCCAGATTTTTTGTAATAATTCCTCCTCACCATGGAACTGGCCCAAATATGGTTGATAAGTGTCCGGCTCCTCCCTTTAACATTAGTGACACTATCCTTACGGAGCATAAATTCCATTTTCCCAGGCAACGGATCATATTTAAGATTTTGGTTATTTATGTTGAAATCACACAGGATGACAAAATTACAGCCACTCATGTAAGTTGTATGTATAGCCTGGATCACATAGGTGAGATTCGCCTTAGATACTTCAGGCGGCTTGTATATATAAAGAATGTTCATGGCCATTTGCGCACCATTCTTCCTTTTTTTGACTTCAAGCAAGAATACCTCGACCTTCGTCTGATTATAGTTATTAACATTAGCATCAGTGATTTCATCATCGCTGATCCATATACAGGAAGTATTAGATATTTACTAATACTATGTTGGCTTGTGAGGTGAATTTTTGAATTATCATCAGACCAGTTATAGGTCAAGGTTGACATGACATGAAAACAATATTCAGTTTATTCAGATCCTGATAATTGAGAAAATAAAAACTATTGACATTACATCTTATGATGAAGGATTTCAGCAGCTTGTGGGAGATCGCTGCAGCTTGAATGTGTTATGAGTTGAGAGCACAAGATATAGCAGCGCTCAAAGTACACAAATAAAGAAATACATTTTCTTATTTGATCTTTTTGATGAAGCGTTATGTGTTTGCTAATAGCAACGCTTGTAAGCTAAATAGGCTGTATAGGTACAAAGTATTTGAAGCCTGCAAAAAATTGCAGCGTTGTTTTTTTCAGATAAAATCAATGCAATACAATGAAAATGAGGCATAAGATAATGGCTGTGTTTTGTAGCTAATCTTACTCAGAGGTTATCCCACTCCATCAGTGTATCATTGTTGTGTAGTCATAACATAGTTCAATTTTTGGTTTGCTTATGAATCGCGAAAACTTTTTATAAAACACCTTTATAGATACTCAAAAACTAGATTTCTCACGCAAAATGTGGTTATGATTGAATGGTTACTCAGGTATCCTAGTATTAGGCTAAGCTACAAAACATGACATGAATGATAGATGTATGACACATTCGCGGCATGCATGAAATATCTGAAACACATTCGCAGTGTGTGAATTATCTCAAGGGCGAGTGGGTCACTTAAAATTTGCAAGCGGGCCACATTTAGCCCGCGGCCTGCAGTCTGGGCAACCCTGGTCTAAGTGCTCAGATCGCTGCAAATGTGAGAGTTTGTGGTGCTACATCATCAAACATAACTTTTTAGGCAGATTTTTTGTTGCTGCAACATTTATTTAGAAAGCGAAAAGGCTGTTTCTCAGAACAAACGAACCAATTTGATGCAAAATAAAGCAAAAAATAGATAGACGTGGATATCACAGAAAGAGTTGTAGAATAAAATTGAGGTACAGTAAAAAGTACAATAAACAGGGTTACCTAGGAACATTGGGGGAGGGGGGGGGGGGCAAATTGGGTGGCCATATTTGTGCTGTAATAAGGTTCTTAATGCTAATTTATCTGGCAGAGAGATGATGATTGTCTTCAGATCATGATTGTCTTTTATATGGGAGCAATCAAGGCATTGTCTGCCTATGTTCATAGTCATGAATGTCGAGGATGAGAGCAGGACAGCATCTGGTAACAAAGATGATAGTTCGATTCACTCAGATCACTCTCTATATTCGTATGTAACAGGGTGTTACTCAGTCAGAGTAAGGAGTAACAGGGTGGCCCAGAGTCCATGTCAGAGTCTGAGTAGGACTCTGTCGTGTCAGACTCTGCGGTGTCTGAGTGATGTGGAAAAAAAGGTCTCCGCCGGAGCAACGAATAAATTATGTTATGGTAGTTAATAGATCCCGGAGTCTTAACAAATCTACTCGCTTCCCAGTAAAAGTCATTGTAGGCCTCATTGCTAATCCAGATATGATCAATTAGTGTCCCAGTGTCCCCTGTGTTGTTGGTGGGTAAATCCTTACGTAGCATATCTGACAGCATAAGTGATACTTTCCCCGGCAGCGGATTGTAGCTACGGTTTTGCTTGCGCAGCAAATCTATATTGAAATCCCCCAGCAAAAGAAAAGATTTGCCTTTTAGGTATACATCATGAATGTAATTGATCACGCTTTCTCGGTGAGATTGGGGTTTACCTGATGGGCAATATATAAAGAGAAGATTTAGCGGATATGGGCTCATTTCATTTTCCTCATCATCAAGTATATTTTTAGTAATTTCTACTAAGAATATCTCGACTTCGGTACCGCAAAACCCAGGCACCTTCAAAATCTCCTCATATTCGACACATTCATATCTGAAGTACAGAACAGTTCCTCGTTTGGTCGTTGTTACAGGGCTACTCTCGAGTACAATGGAGCTATAGCCTTCCACCTCCGGTACATCACCACATATTTTAGCTTCTCCCACACCAAACACATCATAGCTAGGAGTTGCTTCCCTCAGATGCTCTTCAGTTCTTCTTTATGACGGTTTATCCCATTGATATTCCAGTAACCAACTTTAAAATCTACAATGGACTCTAGCTGCTATCACCACAATCACAACTATTCAGGTTTGAGTTTCATTCAAACTAACCTGACCAAATCTTTTCTTCAATTTTAAAACACCCAATCTTCTATCTTCAATGAAACACGCAGTGAGCCCCATATGTGCGAGATGAACAAATTTACCTCGCTTTCAACCAAAACAAATTTGAGGAGTCAATGTCTGCTAAAAACTAACAGACAGTTATCACAACCTGTTATTTCTCAATATTACACAAATGTTTGTCTGACTCACTCACCAGGTATTTGGTTACGTGCCATGCTGGAATCCTTACTTCTAGGCTTGCTTCTTAGCTTCTCACCACCCTCACAGTCAGTGATACCTTATAGTAGTAAAAGACGAAGCGTGATGTCTTTGTGATGTGCATCTGTCAAGTGTAAACTCAAACAGGCTGAGTCTATACAATTAAAGCCCTTTATGGGCAGCAACCATCAAGGATCTCATATCATATTACAAGCAATTACTTAGTTATGATATTTGTAGTCTATACAAATAAAGCTGTCATATGATTAATCCTTAAGTGGCGGGGGGGGGGGGAGGGGAAGGGGTAACTGAGCACTGTAAAGTACACCAATAGATTTTTTTGTAAAATATGCTATCTAGTTTTTGTGTCACACTACAGTTTTGACTTTTTTCCTGCTTTTCATTCAAAACTACTCCATTATAAACCCCATGGTTTCTGTGGGTGTTGCAATAAATTCTTAAATAATCTCCAGGTGATAAGTAGGATGAGGCTGTATACGTAAGTGAGTAAGTTCTGACATATATATTTACAGACCGATGAGATGATCGGCCCATGGATAGAACTAGGATTTCATGCGTGTGTTGGAGGTTGTGATGGGTGTGTCAACTTAAACCTCAAACCCAATAAAGGTAAGTTCTAGTAAGTGTTACTATGAGGAAGTTCTCTTTGGGATATAGGCAGCTCAATAGTCTTGTTGTTCGACACGCAAGTTTTTGTGACTCCTCGCTCACCGTATGATTCTGATATCTTGATATTTGGTGATCAACTCAGGCATATACCACAACAGTCGAAAACTATTGTATGATTTCATGCGTAGTGAATCTCTCCAATCGCTTCTTCAGCAGTGGGTTGTGCCCACAAGCTAAATTGGCCGGTAGGGTTTTAATAGTTTGACAGATTAGGAAAATTGAAATTATTTTTTCAGCCATGATTTTCCTTTTCTCCTTTCTGCTATCATTCTGAGAGTAGTAATTCACTATCATAAACCACAGAGGAACATCTAGGCCTAGAGGTCCTCAGCTCTCCCTAAAGTATCTATTAAAAAATACAACCGTCGACAACAATACGAAACATGCAATTCACCGCAAGTTGCAGTAAAATAGTGACAAGTTAGCAGCAATCTCCAGGCTGTGCAACTGCAAAATCACTCATCGTTGAAGACCCTATGCACATCACTGTATTATGTGTCACCTCAGAATGTCCTTTCTTATTTATAGCTCTTACGGAGACTGTTAATGGCTTGTTGTCTTTACACGAACCTTTCAAAAACGTTGTGTCTTATGCTGATTTTGTTACTCTATCAGTGGTAGTGGCAGCTGATGAGGCAATCAAGAGGGGAGGTACAGTCAAATTACTATTTTGTATAAGTCATATTATGTTTTAGGTGAAATGGTCTAATTGCATCAAAAGGACCTGGTTTAGATATTATTTTGGAGTGTTGTTTTCACTGGAAAAATTGTTTGAATGCATTCTGTTCACTCAATACATTTTGTATGGCAGAACATCCCTCAAACTTCCCATGACCATACTATATAAATTTACAAGCAGTTATTATTTTCCAATCTGGGCCAATCTGCATGTAATCTGTCAAAATCCTTTCAAGATAAACTGTATTACCAAAGCTAACTTGAAAAACAAGCTAGCTAGAAGTTACAAGAGTAATAATCGTCATTCATTGAATCAATATATCACACCATGACCTGCCCCGCTTGATTCCATTTTCTTGCAACCTCGTTTTGCCAACATGACTCAAAATGTGTTATCCCTATGTAATAATATTTTATCTTTGTGAAGGAGGCACAGTTGGGGTTGGTATGCGATATGGCAGGAAGACATGCACCAAACCTCTTACTAACAATAAAGTCCAGGATCTACCCGGAGGGGACGATCCAGATGCGGCAGAAGCGACCCGAAATATGATGGGTCTATCAGTAAGAGAGACCACTGCTCTTCTAGGTAATGTAGAGCAAATCCCTTTAACCAACAATCTCGACTTTTCAAGGTCATTTGGTTGCGCCTAACCTTGTAATAGATGCAGAATACAAAATTTACTGTCATATCACATAAACCTCCCTCATCCTCAAAGCCGAAAGTGCTGATGGCTCATGGACTTTGATGAATAAGTTACAGTCAATCTATTTAAAAACTGCTCTCACAATCTGATCCTTGCTCTGATGCATGCCTAAATTTAGAAATGATACACTTTGAACTTTTCTCCAGTTAAGTAATTAAAACCCTGTTTTTGATCGTATTGATTTTTGAAGCTGTTGTAATAGCATGGTCACAAAGTCTGTACCCATGATACTGATGTCAAAAATTATATAGTGTGAAATTTGAGCTTGACTTGAAATATTGGCAAAACTAAATCGTGATTAGTGTTTTCATTCCTCTAGCAATGATGCGAGGCAATCTTTTAAATTGGATCCCGGATTTCAGCTATTGAAGCCCAAGTTTATGAGTGAAATATCATGGATAATTTGTATATCAAGTTTGTTAGTTCGTAGGCTCCCATTATTATTTTGAGAGTTGGTGATCATTTTGTAGGTGCACATAGTGTTGGTAAATGTCACAGAAGTCATCAAGGCTATGAGGGACAATGGGACTTTACTCCTGTAAAACTAGACAATGCATACTTCCAAAGCCTTCTCAATTCTGACTGGGCTGCGGTTACGGCGCCTGATGTTCAGTGAGTGTATCAGTCATTTTACAACAATTCACAGCTAAGAGTTTATTTGTGAGGTTTATGATGATATTAGGAATCATGGAATGTAATTGATAAAACAGCTTAATGCGCCATTGTCCCACCTGAACAAACCATGTTTGCAAGTGCTTTATCTAAGTTGACACATGCATGTCAGTGGGAGATCGCCACATTAGTAAGAGTGCTGTGGGGGTCTTGGAGGTCTTGGGTTTGATTCTAGCTGCAGCCTACTAGCCATTTCAGTTAATTGGTGTGTGCTGACCTCCTTTTATTTTGTCTGACAATGACCTGTGATCTTGTTAGTCTAACCATCTGTTGATGTCAAATCTATACATCCCTGATTCTTTTCCTTACAGAAAAGTACAATGGATACCGAACAAGGAGAAACACCTGAACCTTAAAACAGTATCACCTTCACGTATGATGTTACACTCTGATATAGGACTGAAGATTGATTTTAGTCGTATCGGTAAGACCAACAATCCAACTTGTACAGCTCTGAAAGGTGGGACAGGAACTCAAAGTGCACCCTGTAATAAAAGCTCTAAATTCCTTCCATGGGTAAGTATCACCATAAGTTATATATAAGGAATGAATGGTTAAGTAAATATCTTTTTAAGTAGGAGGTGGCTCAGTTGGTTATAGCTCCTGCCCCCTATCATGCAAGCTTTGGAGGTCTTGGGTTTGAATCCCGCTGCATTCTACCGACTACTGGGCTCAATTGACGGCTAAGGTGTGCTCCGAACTACCTGCAAACTGAGCGAAACTTGGCGCCGAAAATGGCGGCCGCGCCCTTAAAGTACCTTTGTTTCTTAGCCTCGGGACAGAGACATACTTGCGATTTTAACCAACAAGATAACCTATTCGTAGAATTACCTCATCATAATGTTGCGATGGGTTGTGCAGACATTTTTATTCACTGACTTACTGAAACAGACTGTTTTGGAGCGCTATTGGATAACAATAATCACTAATTGGGTGCTCAATTATTTCTCTCTACTTTCACCATAATAGTTGGAGGGGTGAGCATATTTTGAATAACATTCAAATAAATAACTTCTATTGATTCCTATTATGTAGGTGAAGTTATACGCTGCGAATAATGTAATCTTCCAGAAGGACTTTGCCAAAGTACTCCAGAAGGTTTTAGAGCACAATAATAGTGGTTTGAAACCTGCCATCATAGATGTAACCAAAGGGTAATAATCCCTTATGTGACATCAGATCTCTATTTTGAACATAAGCGCAGACTAAATTCTCCTTGTACAATTACCAATCTACTGTAGGCTAGCAAGATTGTTATGAACAAAGGTGCTGGTTTAGATTACAAAATCATTTTTATACATGGTAAAAGATTTGTCAATGCTAATTGAAGGTCCGACTTACTTTGTTTTCTGAACGTTTTCTGAATGCGCTATCCTTGAAATTCCTGCAATTGAGTTTTTGAATTTTTCATTTTTATTTATATAATTGATACCAGACTATAGTTGGCAATCACTGTTTTAAATACATAGAACAAACTTTGTAATTTGTTTAAAAACCTTACTATGCTTCACAGTCTGATCCAGAATGTAATCTCTGACCAAATTATATGTGTGTGCGAAAAATACTCATCAAAGTACAACACGGTTGACATGTATGTATGCATGGTGAATTTAATGCAAAGAAGTAGGAACAGAAATTCAGATAGAGATAATAGTAGTAGATATTTATTATCACTTTACAAATAAATATACTTTTATGTCAGGATTTGCTTTTCATTTCAGAGTATGAAACAGTAGGTAGCAATTGAAATGAGAAGTCTATCAACAAACCACTGTGTAATCTAACCATGAAAATAGAAGCTCAAATCTCTGATTTGAATGGTTATAGTTTATGGGAGTATTTTCCCCTCAATTTATGAGGGGACAACTTGAGTTTATTGCACTTAAAAATCAATTACATTTTTTTGTCTTCAGTTTCAAAATGTGCTGTAATTGCAGACAACCCAGATATTCTTTAAGCAGTTGTAGTGGAAACGTAAACAGAAAATATTGCAAACTAATTTTCATCACTGTTCAAAAACTGGAAATTCAGCTCACTTATCATTGACACACAGTTAATATGCTAATGAAGACAAATATACCACTGTGCATATCAATAAATCCTCTTGGTACCAATCTCTGGCCGTTCATGATTTAGCTGGTTTACATTCATAATCTAGTTTCAGTGAAACTTGTATCTGTGTTGTGTAAGGTACTATCAGAGGCAAGAGTTTTGCTAGACCCGAGAACTAGGCCATGTCCACGCTTGGCCTGTCACAAATTTGGTCCCGTCCAAACTTGGCTCGAACCGAACTTGGCCCAAGCCAAGCTTGAACCGAGCCGAATTTGGCCTAGGCCAAACTCCGCCGTGTACAATTTTGGCCCTAGATACAAAACATGGCCAAAATTAGCAAAACCTAATCCCAGATATAAAACTTGGCCAAACATACTGAAACTCTTACTCAGCCTAGTATATTGTCCGATTGCATATGACAATATTTGATGTTGCTCAGTGAAATCAAATAAATATTAGTGATTCCAGAGGATGACACCTGTTTCACTAATTTGTTAGGTCCTAAGTTTAATTCACTATTGTGATTTAGATCATAGCGATACTATCATACCGTTTAGAATACTGACCAAACATTGCTGCACGATACAAGAGGTACTCACCATGTGCTCCAACAGAGAGTGAAATACATGTTTTTTTTCTCATTTGGATGATAGACTGTCAGTTACATACCCACTTCAGTATGTGACAAAAAGGTGTGTTGCCATATTCAGCCTTGATACCCATCGCATAAACTCTGTGAATGAATGGGGAATAAGTAATCTCGTTTGATTAAGTGAGTCAGTGCTGTGTGTTCTTCATGGGTTGAGTTCGGCCCAATATTTTTGAAGATCATAGGCAGTTTGAGCTGTTTTACTTGAATTTTATTTCTTACATTCAGCAAAAAGAATTTATAAAACAGTTGCAAACAAAGTCCGCTCGATAGTATACAACATCCAACGTTTAAAATCATTTATGCAAATAGACATTGATATTAAATACAAAATAATACGTTAACAGTAAAGAGTGAGTGCAGCGTTTCTGAAAACATATGTACATAACTAACTGATATAGGATAAGGACTCAAATTGCAACAAAACAAATAAAGCTCATCGCTTATGGTTGCAATTTTAGTCATTCAAATAGTTTCCAGCGAGCGAGCGGTTGGCATTACTTCTTGAAGAAGATTGATGATATAACTCCTGGGCAACCGCAAATAGGTATTCTCTCACCGTTACTTTTGATGAGATAATACTGGTGATCCTTTTTAAGCGGTACCCCACCACATTTACCACAGCTGCAAAATATAATTCAAAGCTTTAACGGCAGCAGATGGTGTTTGGTTAAAGATTTTCATTCAAGATGATTGGCAAAATTTTTCTTTATCACCGCGGCAGTAAAAAAAATATCTCTATTATATCGGATCAATTTCGCATTTTTAATATATTGTTCTGGTTTTATATAAAGGGCATAGTTGGTTTCGGCAAAATGTTCCCTTCTCAGGATATTAAAGGCATTGAAATTGCTGACAAAGGGTGAGTAACTACTCCAAAAAGATTTCTCTCACAACGCTCAAGTACTTGGTTTATGTCATATCATTTTCAACCACTGCTTGCCGCCACTAAAATAACACATAATTTTGATCTCTTACCTCGGTCCATGAGAAGGACAGTCAGTATGGTCTGGATACTGGTGAGATTGATGTCCTTGGTAATTACTCTGGCCGTGTGGCATTGTGTAGATTATAACTGTAAAATTAAAGTACTATGATTACGACGATTATCACACAATCAATCATCAGTTGTTTTATGTGTTTACCTGTGTTCTATTCATAACAGGCTGATCTTTCCAAGTTTCAATCATTCAAGAACCAGATCAGAGATTGACTCCATAATTACTTAATGTTTTTGTACATTAAGAGCTCTGCTCAGCACTCTCAGTCTATTCTAGTAGCACTAAATCTGTATTACAATGTACATAATTACTTGTTGTGACCACTCTGATATAGTTTACCTTTATCAGAGCTGTGAGAAGTTGATTGTCTGAGCTAAATCCAGTTGTTTGACCCGCTCTTTGTAGTTAGGCAGTTACGTTGTTAGTTTATCAGGTAGTTAGTGAGCGATTTCTACAATTTCAGTCACATATTATCTCGCGTGACCTGTGTGATCAGTGGTGAAATTATCAACTGACCCCTTTTCTGTCATACAAACATATTTTTTGTTAACATTTAGACATTGTATCTAAAAATATAAGCTATTCCACCTAGTTTTTCAAATGACTTCTTCTTTACATCTTATTTGTCGCTCTTACATATCGAATGAGTTGCCTAGTTTTCTTGTATCCCTTTTCATTGATCCGTCACTGCCGGTGTTCGCAACGTGCGCGGGCAGCACTTTGGTGTTTTTAGCTTTCATTTTTGTTATCGCTATGGTCGCTACAGTATGACATTCATGAAAAATGGATATCCGATTTCATTCATTCTTCATTCATCGTTTATTACAGTCTCATGTTTGAGAAATATTTTGTTTTCGCTGAGCAATAAAAGTTATGGTGTAAACATTAAAAAGTTTTGGTCTGGTTGGTTGTAAAAATTGAAAAAAAAAAAAAAATAAATAAACAGTAAGAATTATCACTAGTTTATTATGACAAATTCCTTTCAGTTATTATCAAATCTATGCTGTTTAAACAAATGTGATTTAATGGTTAAGTATTGACCAACTACAGATAAAAAGGTGTCAGAAGCATTTGTTCAATGGTTTGTATTGTACATTGTTGGCAAAGATAGATTGTGATCGTTGATTAAAAAATGATTGTTGCTTGTTTATCAAACAAATCTGCTATTGGCTAAGCTTGATATGCCTTGCGCTCGCTTATCAACTCCAAATATCTCAAACTTGAAGCAGCATATTAGCCTGGGATTCTTGGCTAGCTATCACTCTGCTATCATTAGGGATCTGCAAGGTCCACATTTAAAATGCTTCCTCACATATTTTATTTGCTATTTTTAGGAGTTATCTTATCCTTTTCAACGGGGAGGCAACTCCACAATCAAAAAGCTGGTCACATCATATCCAATCAAAATCCATCAGAACTGTTTAAGGCACAACATCTGTCAAGTGTAAACTCAAACAGGCTGAGTCTATACAATTAAAGCCCTTTATGGGCAGCAACCATCAAGGATCTCATATCATATTACAAGCAATTACTTAGTTATGATATTTGTAGTCTATACAAATAAAGCTGTCATATGATTAATCCTTAAGTGGCG
The DNA here is from genome assembly GCA_914767715.1 of Membranipora membranacea. Lineage (NCBI taxonomy): Eukaryota > Metazoa > Bryozoa > Gymnolaemata > Cheilostomatida > Membraniporidae > Membranipora > Membranipora membranacea. Next base: position 25,652,279 of record OU612069.1, read on the forward strand.
GGGGGGGGGGGAGGGGAAGGGGTAACTGAGCACTGTAAAGTACACCAATAGATTTTTTTGTAAAATATGCTATCTAGTTTTTGTGTCGCACTACATCTATGAATTTTTTTTCTTTTTATCCATTTATAAATACTCCGTTATAAATCCCATGGTTTCTGTGAGAGTTGCATTAAATTCTTATCTTATCTTAATTACTGAGTTATGATATTTGTAGACTAACTAATCCTATGTTTTGTTTATTATCATCAATCATCATCACACAACAGATCAAATCAAACAGCAGACTTCTAACTAACCAAACCTGTCATGTAAAAGGTCTTGTAGGATTCCATTTTGACAATAACTGAGCTTTTTGCATTGATTATAACAGAGGTAACACTTGGCTGAATCCGATTTGCCTGCATTCTGACTAACCCCCACCCCTTTTCTGCACTAGAGTTTACCAGGATGATCAAAAAATTGATCTACGTAACACTCAGGAATAAAAACCCTCATTGGCAGCTGACAACACTGACTTGTCATGTATGGTGTTATGACAAGTCTCCCTATTTGGTAGGGAGGCTCCCAGTTTTTAGGGTTTTTTTCCACCCTCCCTATCTCCCTCATTCTTCCCTTTTATCAGGGAAATGTTTAAGTTTCTATTTGCAAGGGAAACCATGTTTTCCTACCTCCACAGAACATAAACCTTTGAATTTGCATTACCATTATGCAGCTATTCATTATTTTTGCCCAGCCTAACACTATTGTTAGGGGTGTCTCTCCTAGTTCGAATGAAGTACAACTATATCCTTTGTTAAAGAAGATCAAATGACACAATTAAAAATAAGAATGCTCACGTTTCAGCTTAGAAATATGACAAACCAGGGCTAAAGTGCTTATTTGATCTTTTTGATGAAGCGTTATGTGTTTGCTTATAGCAAAGCCTGTAAGCTAAATAGGCTGTATAGGTACAAAGTATTTGACGCCTGCAAAAAATTGCAGCGTTGTTTTTTTCAGATAAAATCAACGCAATACAATGACAATGAGGCATAAGATAATGGCTATGTTTTGTAGCTAATCTTACTCAGAGGTTATCCCACTCCATCAGTGTATCATTGTTGTGTAGTCATAACATAGTTCAATTTTTGGTTTGCTTATGAATCGCGAGCGAAAACTTTTTATAAAACACCTTTATAGATACTCAAAAACTAGATTTCTCACGCAAAATGTGGTTATGATTGAATGGTTACTCAGGTATCCTAGTATTAGGCTAAGCTACAAAACATGACCGTTAAAATAATGATAGATGTATGACACATTCGCGGCATGCATGAAATATCTGAAACACATTCGCAGTGTGTGAATTATCTCAAGGGCGAGTGGGTCACTTAAAATTTGCAAGCGGGCCACATTTAGCCCGCGGCCTGCAGTCTGGGCAACCCTGGTCTAAGTGCTCAGATCGCTGCAAATGTGAGAGTTTGTGGTGCTACATCATCAAACATAACTTTTTAGGCAGATTTTTTGTTGCTGCAACATTTATTTAGAAAGCGAAAAGGCTGTTTCTCAGAACAAACGAACCAATTTGATGCAAAATAAAGCAAAAAATAGATAGACGTGGATATCACAGAAAGAGTTGTAGAATAATATTGAGGTACAGTAAAAAGTACAATAAACAGGGTTACCTAGGAACATTGGGGGAGGGGGGGGGCAAATTGGGTAGCCATATTTGTGCTGTAATAAGGTTCTTAATGCTAATTTATCTGGCAGAGAGATGATGATTGTCTTCAGATCATGATTGTCTTTTATATGGGAGCAATCAAGGCATTGTCTGCCTATGTTCATAGTCATGAATGTCGAGGATGAGAGCAGGACAGCATCTGGTAACAAAGATGATAGTTCTATTTACTCAGATCACTCTCTATATTCGTATGTAACAGGGTGTTACTCAGTCAGAGTAAGGAGTAACAGGGTGGCCCAGAGTCCATGTCAGAGTCTGAGTAGGACTCTGTCGTGTCAGACTCTGTCGTGTCAGACTCTGTGGTGTCTGAGTGATGTGGAAAAAAAGGTCTCCGCCGGAGCAACGAATAAATTATGTTATGGTAGTTAATAGATCCTGGAGTCTTATCAAATCTACTTGCTTCCCAGTAAAAGTCATTGTAAGCCTCATTGCTAATCCAGATATGATCAATTAGTGTCCCAGTGTCCCCTGTGTTGTTGGTGGGTAAATCCTTACGTAGCATATCTGACAGCATAAGTGATACTTTCCCCGGCAGCGGATTGTAGCTACGGTTTTGCTTGCGCAGCAAATCTATATTGAAATCCCCCAGCAAAAGAAAAGATTTGCCTTTTAGGTATACATCATGAATGTAATTGATCACGCTTTCTCGGTGGGATTGGGGTTTACCTGGTGGGCATAAAGAGAAGATTTAGCGGATATGGGCTCATTTCATTTCCCTCATCATCAAGTATATTTTTAGTAATTTCTACTAAGAATATCTCGACTTCGGTACCGCAAAACCCAGGCACCTTCAAAAATTCCTCATATTCGACACATTCATATCTGAAGTACAGAACAGTTCCTCGTTTGGTCGTTGTTACAGGGCTACTCTCGAGTAAAATGGAGCTATAGCCTTCCACCTCCGGGACATCACCACATGTTTTAGCTTCTCCCACACCAAACACATCATAGCTAGGAGTTGCTTCCCTCAGATGCTTTCTCAGTTCTTCTTTATGACGGTTTATCCCATTGATATTCCAGTAACCAACTTTAAAATCTACAATGGACTCTAGCTGCTATCACCACAATCACAACTATTCAAGTTTGAGTAAAATTTGAAAAATCAATTAGTTCCCAGCCTACCTCTTTCCATATACAATATATACGGGGCTCCCTACTCACAAAACTTTTGACGAAAATTGAGCAGTTTTTTAAACTGTCATCTTCAAAATAAATTCTTCAAAAAACCGATTGACACTGGACATAATTGAACCTAAATCTTAAGAACTGAGCATTGGGTAAAAGTTTAGTAAATGAAGGTGATCTTCTCTTCAATTTTGCCTCAAAATGGGGAAATCTTCCCTCCAGGTTTCATTCAAACTAATCTGACCAAATCTTTTCTTCAATTTTAAAACACCCAATCTTCTATCTTCAATGAAACACGCAGTGAGCCCCATATGTGCGAGATGAACAAGTTTACCTCGCTTTCAACCAAAACGAATTTGAGGAGTCAATGTCTGCTAAAAACTAACAGAAAGTTATCACAACCTGTTATTTCTCAATATTACACAAATGTTTGTCTGACTCACTCACCAGGTATTTGGTTACATGCCATGCTGGAATCCTTACTTCTCAGCTTGCTTCTTAGCTTCTTACCACCCTCACAGTCAGTGATACCTTATAGTAGTAAATGACGAAGCGTGATGTCTTTGTGATGTGCATCTGTCAAGTGTAAACTCAAACAGGCTGAGTCTATACAATTAAAGCCCTTTATTGGCAGCAACCATCAACGATCTCATATCATATTACAAGCAATTACTTAGTTATGATATTTGTAGTCTATACAAATAAAGCTGTCATATGATTAATCCTTAAGTGGCGGGGGGGGGGGGGAGGGGAAGGGGTAACTGAGCGCAGCACCGCAAAGTATGCCGATAGCTTTTTTGTAAAATATGCTATCTAGTTTTTGTGTCGCACTACAGTTTTGACTTTTTTCCTGTTTTTCATTCAAAACTACTCCATTATAAACCCCATGGTTTCTGTGGGTGTTGCAATAAATTCTTATCTTATCTTATCTTAATTACTGAGTTATGATATTTGTAGACTAACTAATCCTATGTTTTGTTTATTATCATCAATCATCATCACACAACAGATCATAGCAACGCAAAAACTCCTGACTATAAATTTATATTTGTATATATAAACCATCAGAATAGGAATCTTTGTAAACAAAGGTACAAAATAGAAGATTAGTGGTAGTGAAAATATGCAAAGAATAAAAGAGAAAATGAAGCATTTACAAAGCTAAACATGATTTGAAATTAGCAAATCAGCAAATCAGCATTGGTGGGTACTGAATATAACATTCATATGGTAGTCTACTTTGCAAAGGTTAAAATGAGATATAAAAACATATTTTTTGAGGGAACAAGCTTTAGAAACAACAACTGGGCAGTAAACATCAAAAGCTTATTTAGTAATGATGTAGTAAAGTCTGTGACCTAGAAAAACATGGATGTAAGAAGATTTGTAATTAGTATCAGAAAATATGAAAATCAAATTATTTTGCTGTTGCTCTTAAAATTTGTCATTTTGTCAGAAAAATAAGAAATGCCAAATAAGAGGTGCACAAACAAAATAACAAAAATAAGAAATGCCTTGGTAACAGTAACCGTATCGGTGCATGCAGATAATTTGTTATTTTACTAAAGCCATAAAATTGTATCTCATATAACACTTTGGTCTGGTTCCATGGTTCCATATTAGATTTGTTAATTCTTGTTGAGATTTATCCGAACAACTTTATGGTAGTTGTCTTGCGCTGATGTCACATGAAGCGGGCCAGATTGTTTGTGATAATTTTCCGTCACCCTGGTACTGGCCCAAATATGGTCGATAAGTGTCTGGCTCCTCCCTTTAACATTAGTGACATCATCCTCTCGGAGCATAAATTCCATTTTCCCAGGCAACGGGTCATATTTAAGATTTTTGTAATTTATGTTGAAATCACCCAGGATGACAAAATAACAGCCACGCAGGTAGATTGTATGTATAGCCTCGATCACTCTGGTGAGATCTGCATTAGATACTTTAGGCGGCTTGTATATATAAAGAATCTTCATGATCATTTGCGCACCATTCTTCCTTTTTTTGACTTCAAGCAAGAACACCTCGACCTCTGTCTGACCACAGTTACTATCACCGTAAAACACGCTGACATTAGCTTCAGTGATTTCGTCTTTCACGTAGACTACTGTACCGCGACATGCAACCTGACCTGCATTGCTCTTCAGTACATAACACCTATAACCCTTGATGTTAACATCATCTCTGTCAGTAGCTTTAGCTTCATCGTAACGATTATGACTAAAATGAGTTTCCAGCTGATCTTTGTTCCTACGAAGCCCGTTGATATTCCAGTAGCCTATTTTCCAATCTGTAATAACCAAACACAGGAAAAAAGGATTAGAAAGTAATCGTAGGTTTACATTGAGTCTTTATTAAGAGGGGTGGAGATTACACGTTTTTAATAATTATTGATTAATCTCAGGCAGCTTGGGTCTAAACCTTTTTCCCAACCAGCCCATCAAGAATTCAAGGGAGTGTCATGTTAGGCTCTAGTATGTCAACAGACTTGTGGGTGGCAGAACCTGAGAATTGTACAGATACATCAACTGTGCTTATGTTCTACTTCTTCCCATAATGAGGATTGAAGACTAGATAGTTTAGTATAGACTTGTATGACCCGGTATAATGCATCCAGCAATTATTTTTTTAAGCCAGCATCATTCATTTTATGATATCACCTTACTGCATTATAAATATGGTATAAAAAAATGAAGGCCATGAAGGATACACTACATATGTTTGCTACTAATCTGGTAGGGACATATAAGCAGTGGGTGGTAAGTGTGTGTGTGTGTGGTCAAGAGCGGTTATCTGTGCTGGGCAACATTGTGCACATTAAGGGGCAACAAGGTTTCGCAGCAACTAGACTAGACAACTGTGCACGCTGAAAGTTATTGACAAACTTACATCAGCTATTTTATCAGTTATTATTAGGCATGCACTATGAAGACCTTCACAAATGCTTCTCTATCACCTTCTTGAATTTGTGCTATTTAACTTGCCTTACATGAGAATTTAATCAATCACTTTTTAACAACTCAAGCAAAACAATGGGCATTAGATTTGTGTTCACTGTGATGGAGGTGAATAAGGAATCATATTTCCATTATACACCATGATATCAGATTAATTCGGATAATAACCAGGATAAGAAAAGCCGATATGTTATACATGAGTAGCGAATTCCCTGAATGGCTTTATCAAGATATCGCGCTCTTTATCATCGATTGTTTTACGGAATTTCATCAGATAAACACCTCGTTATTAGCCCCCAGAACTCCATCAATTTCTTTATAGAGAACTCCGTGTTTCATATAGATAACAGTTCCACCGCAAGCTGAACCACATTTGGCACTTGTCAGTACCAAAGCCCTATGACTTTCAATATATGTGCTGTCTCCTTTTCCTTTATAAAAGAGTCTTCAATACCAAACAAATCATAGGAAAGTTCTGTATCAGAAAGGTGAGCTCTGGGATGTTCTTGGTGTGTCCCTAGTCCAGTAATATTGTAAACAGTATTTTTAGACATCGGCAACTACTTGGATGGTTGACAACCACTAGCAAATATGTGAGAGAGAAACCACAATTCAACATTGATGCTTGAGGCACACTGTCCTTCTCCGGAATAAATCCAAAAAAGACCTTTATCACAGAACAAGTCCCAAGACTAATGATTCAGTTGATATTGTGGTGTATTATTATAATACTGTCAACCCCATTTTGTTGATCACATCACATCACAGAGTAAGGATGCTTACTCTGTGATCACATCTATGACTCTTTACATGCTGACTGCTACTGTAAGTCTTACCTGGTCCTGCAGCTCTAGCCATGTTGTAGTGACCGACCGTGGAACGTGGAACGTGGAACGTAGAAACCGACCGAGTTTGAGATTGAACCGTAATCAATGCTGTCTAGTGAAATTATGAATTAACTTGCACTGTGCACTGTATATATTGTAAAGTGTTGACGTGCTTGAATCAGCATCATCTTTTATTGACTTTTTAGCCTTGCCTCCTCTATTGTTATCAAAAGCAATACGATAGACAGGTAGTGAGCCTGATTATCATTGACGCTTGTAATAATTGTGCACTAAAATGGTGGGCCATTTTTTTATACCCGGCATTGGATAACAAGAGAAGCTGCTGATTAAAAAAAATGATTAGCAGTCCTCCCCTCTTCCACAAATGATAAACCTGAAACAAATCATGTTATAGTATTTCTGATTTCCTAATTCAGACTAGTCTCGTCTAGTCAGTAACTTCACTGGCTTCTGTTATAGAGAAGATGATGGGCAACATAAGGGAATCGAAGAAGACAGAAAATTGCCAGAGGAAACTTTTTTTAGCTCATAGCCCTGAGATTTCAATGGAAGGTAATAATAGGCAGTAAGGCAAAAGTGATAGATAGGAAGAGTGCGCAGGACCTGATTGTTTCATCTCAGCTGATTAGAGTGGAAAGTGTTCTTTAGTCCATGCTCGTTTATCTCTTCAATAAAAATGGCCAGCTAGAAACTGACTGCAGTTCACCTGCTGACTGTGTATGAGCCAGCAGCTTTGAAGGGTCAGCCAGATATCTGCAGCCACAAAACAAGAGAGCTAAAAATGAAGATAACTGAATCGAAGAGGCCGTATATTCATTATTGTCTGCAGATCATATTTCATATCATATTTTCAGTACTCAAACATCTAAGCAGAAATTTGAGGAATGCCACAGAGTAATCAGACTCAATGTCTAAATATCTGTAGAGAAAAATACAACCCATAGTAACGGCTGATCCATATAAAGGAAGTATTTGATATTTACTAATACTATGTTGGCTTGTGAGGTTAATTTTGGAATTATCATCAGACCAGTTACAGGTCAAGGTTGACATGACATGAAACACAATATTCAGTTTCTTCAGATCCTGATAATTGAGAAAATAAAAACTATTGACATTACATCTTATGATGAAAGGATTTCAACAGCTTGTGGGAGATTGTTGGAGCTTGTGGGAGATCATTGGAGCTTGTGGGAGATCGCTGCAGCTTGTGGGAGATCGCTGCAGCTTGTGGGAGATCGCTGCAGCTTGTGGGAAATCGTTGGAGGTTGTGGGAGATCGCTGCAGCTTGTGGGAGATCGTTGGAGCTTGTGGGAGATCGCTGGAGCTTGTGGGAGATCGCTGGAGCTTGTGGGAGATCGCTGGAGCTTGTGGGAGATCGCTGCAGCTTGTGGGAGATTGCTGCAGCTTGTGGGAGATCATTGGAGCTTGCGGGAGATCGCTGCAGCTTGTGGGAGATCGTTGGAGCTTGTGGGAGATCGCTGGAGCTTGTGGGAGATCGCTGGAGCTTGTGGGAGATTGCTGCAGCTTGTGGGAGATCACTCACATCACTCTGCGGTGTCTGAGTGATGTGGAAGAAAAGGTCTCCGCCAGAGCAACGAATAAATTATGTTATGGTAGTTAATAGATCCCGGCGTCTTATCAAATCTACTCGCTTCCCAGTAAAAGTCATTGTAGGCCTCATTGCTAATCCAGATATGATCAATTAGTGTCCCAGTGTCCCCTGTGTTGTTGGTGGGTAAATTCTTACGCAGCATATCTGACAGCATAAGTGATACTTTCCCCGGCAGCGGATTGTAGCTACGGTTTTGCTTGCGCAGCAAATCTATATTGAAATCCCCCAGCAAAAGAAAAGATTTGCCTTTTAGGTATACATCATGAATGTAATTGATCACGCTTTCTCGGTGGGATTGGGGTTTACCTGGTGGGCAATATATAAAGAGAAGATTTAGCGGATATGGGCTCATCTCATTTCCCTCATCATCAAGTATATTTTTAGTAATTTCTACTAAGAATATCTCGACTTCGGTACCGCAAAACCCAGGCACCTTCAAAATCTCCTCATATTCGACACATTCTGAAGTACAGAACAGTTCCTCGTTTGGTCTTTGTTACAGGGCTACTCTCGAGTACAATGGAGCTATAGCCTTCCACCTCCGGTACATCACCACATGTTTTAGCTTCTCCCACACCAAACACATCATAGCTAGGAGTTGCTTCCCTCAGATGCTCTTCAGTTCTTCTTTATGACGGTTTATCCCATTGATATTCCAGTAACCAACTTTAAAATCTACAATGGACTCTAGCTGCTATCACCACAATCACAACTATTCAGGTTTGAGTTTCATTCAAACTAACCTGACCAAATCTTTTCTTCAATTTTAAAACACCCAATCTTCTATCTTCAATGAAACACGCAGTGAGCCCCATATGTGCGAGATGAACAAGTTTACCTCGCTTTCAACCAAAACGAATTTGAGGAGTCAATGTCTGCTAAAAACTAACAGAAAGTTATCACAACCTGTTATTTCTCAATATTACACAAATGTTTGTCTGACTCACTCACCAGGTATTTGGTTACGTGCCATGCTGGAATCCTTACTTCTCAGCTTGCTTCTTAGCTTCTTACCACCCTCACAGTCAGTGATACCTTATAGTAGTAAATGACGAAGCGTGATGTCTTTGTGATGTGCATCTGTCAAGTGTAAACTCAAACAGGCTGAGTCAATATGCTATCTAGTTTTTGTGTCGCACTACATTTATGAATTTTTTTTCTTTTTATCCATTTATAAATACTCCGTTATAAACCCCATGGTTTCTGTGAGAGTTGCATTAAATTCTTATCTTATCTTAATTACTGAGTTATGATATTTGTAGACTAACTAATCCTATGTTTTGTTTATTATCATCAATCATCATCACACAACAGATCAAATCAAACAGCAGACTTCTAACTAACCAAACCTGTCATGTAAAAGGTCTTGTAGGATTCCATTTTGACAATAACTGAGCTTTTTGCATTGATTATAACAGAGGTAACACTTGGCTGAATCCGATTTGCCTGCATTCTGACTAACCCCCACCCCTTTTCTGCACTAGAGTTTACCAGGATGATCAAAAAATTGATCTACGTAACACTCAGGAATAAAAACCCTCATTGGCAGCTGACAACACTGACTTGTCATGTATGGTGTTATGACAAGTCTCCCTATTTGGTAGGGAGGCTCCCAGTTTTTAGGGTTTTTTTCCACCCTCCCTATCTCCCTCATTCTTCCCTTTTATCAGGGAAATGTTTAAGTTTCTATTTGCAAGGGAAACCATGTTTTCCTACCTCCACAGAACATAAACCTTTGAATTTGCATTACCATTATGCAGCTATTCATTATTTTTGCCCAGCCTAACACTATTGTTAGGGGTGTCTCTCCTAGTTCGAATGAAGTACAACTATATCCTTTGTAAAAGAAGATCAAATGACACAATTAAAAATAAGAATGCTCACGTTTCAGCTTAGAAATATGACAAACCAGGGCTAAAGTGCGCCCGCACTGCGAGATTCAGATTCAGATTCAGTCACTATGGTCAACACAGGCTTGTCATGTATGGACTATGGTCAACACAGGTTTGTCATGTATGGATGGCACTTTGATGATACCTTTCTTGTTTATAACTTTATTTTTCTCAGAGAAAATTGGTACTACAGCTGGGAGTGAATCACACATGGCATTAATTCAGAATTAAGCAAAAACAGATATATACATCTGAACTGAAAGGCAATAACGGAATCATTTACATAATGTTCGCACTTAGAATACACGTTTAGAATTTAACGAAATGAATCTCTCAAGTGAAACCAGTTATGTCAGCTCAGTTTACGCTCCAATTGGCTAAATCAGCTGAGATGCAGACAGTTATATCTGTCTGAGCTGAGCCCTGAGCAGAGCAGAGCAGAGCAGAGATGTGTTTATATTTATCCTGGTCTGATCTCAGAGCCAGTAAGGGATCTATCTCCTCACCAGAATAACAGCATCTCTAAATTAGAGCATTTCTCTTTTCAGTCGTCTGCGACTCGATAATTACTTGACAGATCCTATTTTCAGTACTCCAACATAAAAGCAGACAATGTCTCTCTGAGGAATGACACGGAGTCGTCCGACTGTAGGGGGAGTAAACTCAACGGCTCTACCAAATATCTGTAAATAAAAGACATAATGATGATGTACAGCCGAACTCAAATGTTCAGACGATTCTGTAAGTTTGCTCACTGGGCTGTGTTCGTTTTCAGTTTAATCAATATTTCGGACCAACTCGCTACAAACTCAGGTGGTGATTATAGTGGTAGTAAAAGTTTGTGATGCACAAAAATCTTCCCTTCCTAAACTTTTACTCTTAGACTCGTCATATTTTCATTGATTCAAAGAACATGGAGGAGCCAAATTTATGAGCTGGCACTTGCTTGGCTCATTGCTTTATTATCGGGTATAACAGAGATAATATTACTAATCACTTACCTGGCCGAAGGGATAGAAGAATGAGGAATACACTTCTCCCCATCGATACTCATAATTAACTTGATATTATGTGCTGTGTGTAGAGCCATAGTAGACTGAGCTAGCATGTGCAGTGGTTTGGGGGTAGCTAGCGATAGCAGCCGACGCCCAAATGACAGTAACTCAGGCCTCAGTCTATCCAAAGAATAATCAGCCGGATCTTCAGTACTTTCTGCCTCTAATGACTGGAAACATAAGAATAAGATTATAATAATTAGAAATTTATGAAGGGGCTTGAGACATCTTCTGTAACTCAAATCGTGTGAATCGTGGAATCAAAGTATTCAAATAGGATACACTGACCTTGGTGTCAATGACAAATAAACTCTTGAGGAATTTGTAAAAAGAGAGCATTACTGAATTAGAACTTTCAATGTCAATTGTTTAGATGTATCAGCGGCATAATTGTGTATAGCAGTGAACTAATCACAGAACGTTGACAAAAAAGATGGGTAGATAAAATTGATACAGTAGCACCGTGTGCATGTGGAATGTATTACACAATGGAAGTAATAGTCAGAGTGATGATTGCTTACCTCTTTAATGTCAGCCACGACGTCGTGTAATGTGATATAAACAAGAGAGCTAAATATGAAGATAACTGAATCGAAGAGGCCGTATATTCACTATTGTCTGCAGATCATATTTTCGGTACTCAAACATCTAAGCAGAAATTTGAGGAATGCCACAGAGTCATCAGACTCAATGTCTAAATATCTATAGAGAAAAATACAACCCATAGTAACGGCTGATCCATATAGAGGAAGTATTTGATATTTACTAATACTATGTTGGCTTGTGAGGTGAATTTTTGAATTATCATCAGACCAGTTACAGGTCAAGGTTGGCATGACATGATAAACAATATTCAGTTTCTTCAGATCCTGATAATTGAGAAAATAAAAACTATTGACATTACATCTTATGATGAAAGGATTTCAACAGCTTGTGGAAGATCGTTGGAGCTTGAATGTGTTATGAGTTGAGAGCTCAAGATATAGCAGCGCTCAAAGTACACAAATAAAGAAATACATTTTCTTATTTGATCTTTTTGATGAAGCGTTATGTGTTTGCTTATAGCAAAGCCTGTAAGCTAAATAGGCTGTATAGGTACAAAGTATTTGAAGCCTGCAAAAAATTGCAGCGTTGTTTTTTTCAGATAAAATCAATGCAATACAATGAAAATGAGGCATAAGATAATGGCTATGTTTTGTAGCTAATCTTACTCAGAGGTTATCCCACTCCATCAGCGTATAATTGTTGTGTAGTCATAACATAGTTCAATTTTTGGTTTGCTTATGAATCGCGAAAACTTTTTATAAAACACCTTTATAGATACTCAAAAACTAGATTTCTCACGCAAAATGTGGTTATGATTGAATGGTTACTCAGGTATCCTAGTATTAGGCTAAGCTACAAAACATGACCGTTAAAATAATGATAGATGTATGACACATTCGCGGCATGCATGAAATATCTGAAACACATTCGCAGTGTGTGAATTATCTCAAGGGCGAGTGGGTCACTTAAAATTTGCAAGCGGGCCACATTTAGCCCGCGGCCTGCAGTCTGGGCAACCCTGGTCTAAGTGCTCAGATCGCTGCAAATGTGAGAGTTTGTGGTGCTACATCATCAAACATAACTTTTTAGGCAGATTTTTTGTTGCTGCAACATTTATTTAGAAAGCGAAAAGGCTGTTTCTCAGAACAAACGAACCAATTTGATGCAAAATAAAGCAAAAAATAGATAGACGTGGATATCACAGAAAGAGTTGTAGAATAAAATTGAGGTACAGTAAAAAGTACAATAAACAGGGTTACCTAGGAACATTGGGGGAGGGGGGGGGGCAAATTAGGTAGCCATATTTGTGCTGTAATAAGGTTCTTAATGCTAATTTATCTGGCAGAGAGATGATGATTGTCTTCAGATCATGATTGTCTTTTATATGGGAGCAATCAAGGCATTGTCTGCCTATGTTCATAGTCATGAATGTCGAGGATGAGAGCAGGACAGCATCTGGTAACAAAGATGATAGTTCGATTCACTCAGATCACTCTCTATATTCGTATGTAACAGGGTGTTACTCAGTCAGAGTAAGGAGTAACAGGGTGGCCCAGAGTCCATGTCAGAGTCTGAGTAGGACTCTGTCGTGTCAGACTCTGCGGTGTCTGAGTGATGTGGAAAAAAAGGTCTCCGCCGGAGCAACGAATAAATTATGTTATGGTAGTTAATAGATCCCGGCGTCTTATCAAATCTACTTGCTTCCCAGTAAAAGTCATTGTAGGCCTCATTGCTAATCCAGATATGATCAATTAGTGTCCCAGTGTTCCCTGTGTTGTTGGTGGGTAAATCCTTACGTAGCATATCTGACAGCATAAGTGATACTTTCCCCGGCAGCGGATTGTAGCTACGGTTTTGCTTGCGCAGCAAATCTATATTGAAATCCCCCAGCAAAAGAAAAGATTTGCCTTTTAGGTATACATCATGAATGTAATTGATCACGCTTTCTCGGTGGGATTGGGGTTTACCTGGTGGGCAATATATAAAGAGAAGATTTAGCGGATATGGGCTCATTTCATTTCCCTCATCATCAAGTATATTTTTAGTAATTTCTACTAAGAATATCTCGACTTCGGTACCGCAAAACCCAGGCACCTTCAAAATCTCCTCATATTCGACACATTCATATCTGAAGTACAGAACAGTTCCTCGTTTGGTCGTTGTTACAGGGCTACTCTCGAGTATAATGGAGCTATAGCCTTCCACCTCCGGTACATCACCACATGTTTTAGCTTCTCCCACACCAAACACATCATAGCTAGCAGTTGCTTCCCTCAGATGCTTTCTCAGTTCTTCTTTATGACGGTTTATCCCATTGATATTCCAGTAACCAACTTTAAAATCTACAATGGACTCTAGCTGCTATCACCACAATCACAACTATTCAAGTTTGAGTAAAATTTGAAAAATCAAATAGTTCCCAGCCTACCTCTTTCCATATACAATATATACGGGGCTCCCTACTCACAAAACTTTTGACGAAAATTGAGCAGTTTTTTAAACTGTCATCTTCAAAATAAATTCTTCAAAAAACCGATTGACACTGGACATAATTGAACCTAAATCTTAAGAACTGAGCATTGGGTAAAAGTTTAGTAAATGAAGGTGATCTTCTCTTCAATTTTGCCTCAAAATGGGGAAATCTTCCCTCCAGGTTTCATTCAAACTAATCTGACCAAATCTTTCCTTCAACCACCCAATCTTCTATCTTCAATGAAACACGCAGTGAGCCCCATATGTGCGAGATGAACAAGTTTACCTCGCTTTCAACCAAAACGAATTTGAGGAGTCAATGTCTGCTAAAAACTAACAGAAAGTTATCACAACCTGTTTTTTCTCAATATTACACAAATGTTTGTCTGACTCACTCACCAGGTATTTGGTTACGTGCCATGCTGGAATCCTTACTTCTAGGCTTGCTTCTTAGCTTCTCACCACCCTCACAGTCAGTGATACCTTATAGTAGTAAAAGACAAGCGTGATGTCTTTGTGATGTGCATCTGTCAAGTGTAAACTCAAACAGGCTGAGTCTATACAATTAAAGCCCTTTATGGGCAGCAACCATCAACGATCTCATATCATATTACAAGCAATTACTTAGTTATGACATTTGTAGTCTATACAAATAAAGCTGTCATATGATTAATCCTTAAGTGGGGGGGGGGGGAGGGGAAGGGGTAACTGAGCGCAGCACTGTAAAGTACGCCGATAGCTTTTTTGTAAAATATGCTATCTAGTTTTTGTGTCGCACTACATTTATGAATTTTTTTTCTTTTTATCCATTTATAAATACTCCGTTATTAACCCATGGTTTCTGTGAGAGTTGCATTAAATTCTTATCTTATCTTAATTACTGAGTTATGATATTTGTAGACTAACTAATCCTATGTTTTGTTTATTATCATCAATCATCATCACACAACAGATCAAATCCAACAGCAGACTTCTAACTAACCAAACCTGTCATGTAAAAGGTCTTGTAGGATTCCAGTTTGACAATAACTGAGCTTTTTGCATTGATTATAACAGAGGTAACACTTGGCTGAATCCGATTTGCCTGCATTCTGACTAACCCCCACCCCTTTTCTGCACTAGAGTTTACCAGGATGATCAAAAAATTGATCTACGTAACACTCAGGAATAAAAACCCTCATTGGCAGCTGACAACACTGACTTGTCATGTATGGTGTTATGACAAGTCTCCCTATTTGGTAGGGAGGCTCCCAGTTTTTAGGGTTTTTTTCCACCCTCCCTATCTCCCTCATTCTTCCCTTTTATCAGGGAAATGTTTAAGTTTCTATTTGCAAGGGAAACCATGTTTTCCTACCTCCACAGAACATAAACCTTTGAATTTGCATTACCATTATGCAGCTATTCATTATTTTTGCCCAGCCTAACACTATTGTTAGGGGTGTCTCTCCTAGTTCGAATGAAGTACAACTATATCCTTTGTAAAAGAAGATCAAATGACACAATTAAAAATAAGAATGCTCACGTTTCAGCTTAGAAATATGACAAACCAGGGCTAAAGTGCGCCCGCACTGCGAGATTCAGATTCAGTCACTATGGTCAACACAGGCTTGTCATGTATGGACTATGGTCAACACAGGTTTGTCATGTATGGATGGCACTTTGATGATACCTTTCTTGTTTATAACTTTATTTTTCTCAGAGAAAATTGGTACTACAGCTGGGAGTGAATCACACGTGGCATTAATTCAGATTTAAGCAAAAACAGATATATACATCTGAACTGAAAGGCAATGACGGAATCATTTACATAATGTTCGCACTTAAAATACACGTTTTGAATTTAACGAAATGAATCTCTCAAGTGAAACCAGTTATGTCAGCTCAGTTTACGCTCCAATTGGCTAAATCAGCTGAGATGCAGACAGTTATATCTGTCTGAGCTGAGCCCTGAGCAGAGCAGAGCAGAGATGTGTTTATATTTATCCTGGTCTGATCTCAGAGCCAGTAAGGGATCTATCTCCTCACCAGAATAAGAGCATCTCTAAATTAGAGCATTTCTCTTTTCAGTCGTCTGCGACTCGATAATTACTTGACAGATCCTATTTTCAGTACTCCAACATAAAAGAAGACAATGTCTCTCTGAGGAATGACACGGAGTCGTCCGACTGTAGGGGGAGTAAACTCAACGGCTCTACCAAATATCTGTAAATAAAAGACATAATGATGATGTACAGCCGAACTCAAATGTTCAGACGATTCTGTAAGTTTGCTCACTGGGCTGTGTTCGTTTTCAGTTTAATCAATATTTCGGACCAACTCGCTACAAACTCAGGTGGTGATTATAGTGGTAGTAAAAGTTTGTGATGCACAAAAATCTTCCCTTCCTAAACTTTTACTCTTAGACTCGTCATATTTTCATTGATTCAAAGAACATGGAGGAGCCAAATTTATGAGCTGGCACTTGCTTGGCTCATTGCTTTATTATCGGGTATAACAGAGATAATATTACTAATCACTTACCTGGCCGAAGGGATAGAAGAATGAGGAATACACTTCTCCCCATCGATACTCATAATTATCTTGATATTATGTGCTGTGTGTAGAGCCATAGTAGACTGAGCTAGCATGTGCAGTGGTTTGGGGGTAGCTAGCGATAGCAGCCGACGCCCAAATGACAGTAACTCAGGCCTCAGTCTATCCAAAGAATAATCAGCCGGATCTTCAGTACTTTCTGCCTCTAATGACTGGAAACATAAGAATAAGATTATAATAATTAGAAATTTATGAAGGGGCTTGAGACATCTTCTGTAACTCAAATCGTGTGAATCGTGGAATCAAAGTATTCAAATAGGATACACTGACCTTGGTGTCAATGACAAATAAACTCTTGAGGAATTTGTAAAAAGAGAGCATTACTGAATTAGAACTTTCAATGTCAATTGTTTAGATGTATCAGCGGCATAATTGTGTATAGCAGTGAACTAATCACAGAACGTTGACAAAAAAGATGGGTAGATAAAATTGATACAGTAGCACCGTGTGCATGTGGAATGTATTACACAATGGAAGTAATAGTCAGAGTGATGATTGCTTACCTCTTTAATGTCAGCCACGACGTCGTGTAATGTGATATAAACAAGAGAGCTAAATATGAAGATAACTGAATCGAAGAGGCCGTATATTCACTATTGTCTGCAGATCATATTTTCGGTACTCAAACATCTAAGCAGAAATTTGAGGAATGCCACAGAGTCATCAGACTCAATGTCTAAATATCTGTAGAGAAAAATACAACCCATAGTAACGGCTGATCCATATAGAGGAAGTATTTGATATTTACTAATACTATGTTGGCTTGTGAGGTGAATTTTTGAATTATCATCAGACCAGTTACAGGTCAAGGTTGGCATGACATGATAAACAATATTCAGTTTCTTCAGATCCTGATAATTGAGAAAATAAAAACTATTGACATTACATCTTATGATGAAAGGATTTCAACAGCTTGTGGAAGATCGTTGGAGCTTGAATGTGTTATGAGTTGAGAGCTCAAGATATAGCAGCGCTCAAAGTACACAAATAAAGAAATACATTTTCTTATTTGATCTTTTTGATGAAGCGTTATGTGTTTGCTTATAGCAAAGCCTGTAAGCTAAATAGGCTGTATAGGTACAAAGTATTTGAAGCCTGCAAAAAATTGCAGCGTTGTTTTTTTCAGATAAAATCAATGCAATACAATGAAAATGAGGCATAAGATAATGGCTATGTTTTGTAGCTAATCTTACTCAGAGGTTATCCCACTCCATCAGTGTATCATTGTTGTGTAGTCATAACATAGTTCAATTTTTGGTTTGCTTATGAATCGCGAAAACTTTTTATAAAACACCTTTATAGATACTCAAAAACTAGATTTCTCACGCAAAATGTGGTTATGATTGAATGGTTACTCAGGTATCCTAGTATTAGGCTAAGCTACAAAACATGACATGAATGATAGATGTATGACACATTCGCGGCATGCATGAAATATCTGAAACACATTCGCAGTGTGTGAATTATCTCAAGGGCGAGTGGGTCACTTAAAATTTGTAAGCGGGCCACATTTAGCCCGCTGCCTGCAGTCTGGGCAACCCTGGTCTAAGTGCTCAGATCGCTGTAAATGTGAGAGTTTGTGGTGCTACATCATCAAACATAACTTTTTAGGCAGATTTTTTGTTGCTGCAACATTTATTTAGAAAGCGAAAAGCAAAAAATAGATAGACGTGGATATCACAGAAAGAGTTGTAGAATAATATTGAGGTACAGTAAAAAGTACAATAAACAGGGTTACCTAGGAACATTGGGAGAGGGGGGGGGGCAAATTGGGTAGCCATATTTGTGCTGTAATAAGGTTCTAATTTATCTGGCAGAGAGATGATGATTGTCTTCAGATCATGATTGTCTTTTATATGGGAGCAAACAAGGCATTGTCTGCCTATGTTCATAGTCATGAATGTCGAGGATGAGAGCAGGACAGCATCTGGTAACAAAGATGATAGTTCGATTCACTCAGATCACTCTCTATATTCGTATGTAACAGGGTGTTACTCAGTCAGAGTAAGGAGTAACAGGGTGGCCCAAAGTCCATGTCAGACTCTGCGGTGTCTGAGTGATGTGGAAAAATAGGTCTCCGCCAGAGCAACGAATAAATTATGTTATGGTAGTTAATAGATCCCGGCGTCTTATCAAATCTACTTGCTTCCCAGTAAAAGTCATTGTAGGCCTCATTGCTAATCCAGATATGATCAATTAGTGTCCCAGTGTTCCCTGTGTTGTTGGTGGGTAAATCCTTACGTAGCATATCTGACAGCATAAGTGATACTTTCCCCGGCAGCGGATTGTAGCTACGGTTTTGCTTGCGCAGCAAATCTATATTGAAATCCCCCAGCAAAAGAAAAGATTTGCCTTTTAGGTGTACATCATGAATGTAATTGATCACGCTTTCTCGGTGGGATTGGGGTTTACCTGGTGGGCAATATATAAAGAGAAGATTTAGCGGATATGGGCTCATTTCATTTCCCTCATCATCAAGTATATTTTTAGTAATTTTTACTAAGAATATCTCGACTTCGGTACCGCAAAACCCAGGCACCTTCAAAATCTCCTCATATTCGACACATTCATATCTGAAGTACAGAACAGTTCCTCGTTTGGTCGGTGTTACAGGGCTACTCTCGAGTATAATGGAGCTATAGCCTTCCACCTCCGGTACATCACCACATGTTTTAGCTTCTCCCACACCAAACACATCATAGCTAGGAGTTGCTTCCCTCAGATGCTTTCTCAGTTCTTCTTTATGACGGTTTATCCCATTGATATTCCAGTAACCAACTTTAAAATCTACAATGGACTCTAGCTGCTATCACCACAATCACAACTATTCAAGTTTGAGTAAAATTTGAAAAATCAAATAGTTCCCAGCCTACCTCTTTCCATATACAATATATACGGGGCTCCCTACTCACAAAACTTTTGACGAAAATTGAGCAGTTTTTTAAACTGTCATCTTCAAAATAAATTCTTCAAAAAACCGATTGACACTGGACATAATTGAACCTATATCTTAAGAACTGAGCATTGGGTAAAAGTTTAGTAAATGAAGGTGATCTTCTCTTCAATTTTGCCTCAAAATGGGGAAATCTTCCCTCCAGGTTTCATTCAAACTAATCTGACCAAATCTTTTCTTCAATTTTAAAACACCCAATCTTCTATCTTCAATGAAACACGCAGTGAGCCCCATATGTGCGAGATGAACAAGTTTACCTCGCTTTCAACCAAAACGAATTTGAGGAGTCAATGTCTGCTAAAAACTAACAGAAAGTTATCACAACCTGTTATTTCTCAATATTACACAAATGTTTGTCTGACTCACTCACCAGGTATTTGGTTACGTGCCATGCTGGAATCCTTACTTCTAGGCTTGCTTCTTAGCTTCTCACCACCCTCACAGTCAGTGATACCTTATAGTTGTAAAAGACAAGCGTGATGTCTTTGTGGTGTGCATCTGTCAAGTGTAAACTCAAACAGGCTGAGTCTATACAATTAAAGCCCTTTATGGGCGGCAACCGTCGACGGAACTCTTTATTGTATCATATTCGATCTAGATCGTAAATACTGTGTTGTTAAGAACTCCGTTTTGATATGTGAGAGTGAATATAAGTGATGAATACTGAGATCCTAGGAGTGGTTCAAGTTACCGCTTACGTCCAAATCACACCACCACAAACGGAAACCTGTTTATAGCCTTAGATCCTATGCTTACTATGAGACTCCTTATTGTGATGTCAGTTTTAGATGATAAACTTATAAACTATCCTTATCCAATATTTTCTTTATGATTCAAAACTATGTGTATTCGGGTAAGACTGCCATTCTCAGCGCTGCTACGACTTTGAGGACGGTAGTTGACTTTTTGAGTTTTACAGCTCTGCCAAGTGTTTGTCTGTGTGCGAGAAAATTAGATGTTGCTAGGGTGTTTGATAATTTGATGCCACAAGATATATTGAGACATATTTTAATATTATATATCGATGAAATGTATTTTAATCATACATCCAAGCCACAATACTACCTAAAAGTAAAATCTTCACATGTCAGCATAGTGCTAAACCCCGATTTCAAATCTTATTCTTCTGAGTCATAAGTTAAGTCCATAATTATTATATAAAAATGTATGTAAATGTTTGTCTGCAGGACATTCAAGGAGTGTTGATGATGAGGGAACTATCTGAAAATAAAATCTTTATAATATGTCAACATGGTGCATCAGCCTGATTATACATCTTTTTCATCTCTGTAGTAGTCTAAATGCAGAATCATTATTATGTAAAGTCGTATGTTATACGTTTGTCTGCAGGGCAATTCACACTATGCTTAATGTTTACAGTACGCTGTGGTGTGTGAGCTGGTGCTGACTGAAACTGATGACCTTAAGTCAGCACTCACCAAGTTTGATAAGAAAATATTGAAGAGCCAATCAGAAGCCTGGGAGCGACAGCGGGTCAGCGCTGAGAAGAAGGAGAGTGAAGAGAATCAAATAGACTTCAAGGTAAGTGTTTTCTGTGGTACCATATAATCTTATTATCTCAAAAAAGCCTGGGAAGTCCTATTGAAACACAAATGAGCAAACTTACCTTCACACCCAACTGTAGCCTTGTGAGAAAAGTATCATGTTGAATTCTGATCCTTCAAACCTAAAATGTGTGAGGATTAGGAGTTATCCTCTTAATGTCAATGAAGGGACAACTTCTGAGGACACTTCCTCAGCTGGATTTATTTGACTCTTTGCTGTTTTGTTTTTGAAGGGCGGTTTTGGCTCCGGCTAGAATGAAGCCGTAAACTGTACAAATTCCAACATAGTAGTCAATTGTACCTGAGAGTTTCTCCATGTAATTGAATATGAACAGTCCAAATCCCAG
This sequence comes from Membranipora membranacea, assembly GCA_914767715.1. Classification (NCBI taxonomy): domain Eukaryota; kingdom Metazoa; phylum Bryozoa; class Gymnolaemata; order Cheilostomatida; family Membraniporidae; genus Membranipora; species Membranipora membranacea. The sequence continues at coordinate 25,673,966 of OU612069.1, forward strand.
AGAGCTAAGTGTTAATTCTGTTCATATAACTTACCTTGTTCAGATTCATTTTTGTATATCTACTTTCAGGTGGTGTCTAACACCATCGAAGAAAACAGAGTACAGATCGCTGAAAGTCTTCTGTGGATAGAAGAATTATATAAACATTCTGATAGAGCGAGAGAGGAAGTACAAACGGCTCTGCTCTGGTAATCAGTGAGCCAGACCAAAAGTTACTGATGGTTTGTCTTTGTACCCGAGAAGGATATTTTTTATTTTACTTTTTGGTTTCATTTTATTTATTTTTAGAGGCTATCAATAACACAATAAACAGAGCCAATGCTGGACATGGCCTGCAGTAACAATGATAGCTATAATAAGATTTTTTTAAACTCGTTATCTGTGACAAAAATCATGTTAAATTAACCCTTCCTGTCAGTAGATCAGTTCGGTGATCATTTCAGTATATTGGCCTATTAAATAACTTTCTCTGGTTTTTTCCGTTTTAAGACATTTTTAGAGATTGTTTTCAGAGCAAAAATCTCTGAATGAAGTAGTCAGTCCCTATTTTTAGCTGGCGATTAAATATTTTATATAATTTGTTACTGAATTCCGTCCAATAAACTCCTGTGTTATTACTTACAATCAAAATATATCTTATTTGTGTGAAAACTAAAGATCCATTTCCGCCGACCTTCCATTATTAATAACACCAAATATGATATCTGATATGTTGATATTTTTATATCAATTTATTCAAAAATTAGGTGATGACATATAACTCAGGGTAGTTGACATGCAGCAGTCTATCAGGAATAGCTCAGAGGTATTGTTCTGTGATCATCACAACAGAATTGCGCAAATATGGGAGTATTATTAAAAATTCAATCCGATAATCTCAAATAGAACATAGTGAACATACTGCTTTATATTTATATATATGTACCCAAAAGTTTAGGATCCATTGAAAAGCCATATACCACAGCAGCTTCTCACCCTGCTGATTCTGTCTTCTCAACGTTTCATTGTTAAGGCAGTGTTTTAGTAGACAAACACAGTTTATAGTTTATAACTACAATATTGAAATCCTATGACATAATAGTGATGAACAGGACTCGATTAGTAGGGCTATCTATCAAACCCTGGCCTTGTCACGGGTGATGGGGGGGGGGGCGTAACTTTTGCCTGCAAAAGAGACTTTATAGTGAGTTGTCTGCCTATTGACATTAAGAAGAACTAAGAAAATCTCTAAAACCCTTCATGTACAACAGCATGGTTAATCTGCCATCATCGTAAGCACCCACTGCCCAAAGAACCCATCAATGGATATTTTGCTGCCATAAGCGACTGACAGGCAGCAATTGTAACACAAAGTAAGTATGGTAAACTATCAAGATCATTAGAAGTTAGGTAGATAGATAGATAACGAAAGATTGTGATACTGTTGAAACCCCATTAATATAACGTGATGATTCTATCCTACTTGCCTACCGCTTGATCTTCATTTGTTACATTTTACAGCATTGTGGCAATGGCAATGATATTCTGTGATATGATGTGCCAAATGTTTTTATGTTCAATCCTCTGCTATATTCACTGTTGTTTTGACACAACTGGCGCTTTGCACAACTGGGATTTAGGCATTGGTATATAGTGTGCAGTGGTGTTGTGACCAATAGTGTGATTGTCCTGGCATTTTGGTAGTGACATTATGCTCACTGGAATTTTACCCGATTTTGACCATGGCATTATGGCCGGGTACCTACTATTAAGGATCACAAGATATAACAGCGCTTAAACTAAACAGTATTTTTACAATTCTGATGATAACGAGATGCATTTTCTCATTTGAGTAACAGCCATGCTCATAAGCTAAACAACCTTGAATAGGTCTTAATAAAGGTTGATGAAATCAATTCATAGGGACAAAAGTATATTAGGATAATGCTTGCAAAAAATAACAGCATTGATATTTCAAAGAAGTCTATGCAATCCAATAATGTGTCAAGAACAGAACAATCTGAAACAGAGCAGAGCTTTTCATAAGTTGTAGCTATGTTGTTTATCCATTGATCAATAATTTAACGTCTTACATCAAGCAAAGACTATCCCACTCTATTATTGTAGTTGTAACAATAGTCAACGGACAGATCCCTAAAAAGTGGCTCCGTTAAGGCGTTTCGTGATATCGGAAGGAACAAAGCACCACTATATATCAAATCGAAGCTAAGACTCTAGGGAATAAGAATATTTTGGTAGTAAAAGATTTAAATTGGGGGGCACACCTGAATCGGAGGGTTAAAGAGAGGAAACTTCAAATTTGTCAAAAATATACCTATTTGCATTACACATCACAGAGAGTGTTCCTATTACACTAAATTTGATTTACACAGTTATTTTAGATTAAAACATAGTGAGTGACATAAAAATAGTTGAAAAAACTTTCTTGGATTTTTATGCTGCCGGATATTTCGAGGGCACCAAAAATTAGTATGATTTGGTTATACTGTAGACGAGGACTTTTTTTCGTTTTTCAGATTCACCCAAAAAATGTACAGAGGCTAGATTCCCATGTTCGTTTCACTTCCTGAAAGTCTTAAAACTAAAACTTAAATATTTTTTAAGCTATGGTCATTTCAAATAATATGAAGAATTTATTCGGAGTTGTCCCGACAGCGAATTACAAATGCATTTTCACTTGCCGATCTTTGAATAAAATTAATTTTCCAAATGTGGATTTAGAATAAATCACTTGCTGCCACCCTTCTTAACATGGTTGAGTATAATTTTGTCTCTGCTTAACTTTAAATATGTTATTATTAATTTCCTTCACTATGATCAATGAATGATGATTATTGGAACGATTTTTTGAAGATTAAGATTATTGTCTGATGTCACCTTGTTTCTAATTTAAAAAAATCGTGTATAAGAAAGTATAGTAACCTACTGTCATTATAAGAGCTTCAAAATGTAAAACAACATTTGTGATCAGACAAGGCAGTCCTACATCCTACACCGCTGAGATATGACCAAATTATTCTTGTGTGGATGTTTATTGAATTGTCTTGAAAGTTAAAATGCACAAGGATCCCCCAGGCCAGCAGTTTAGTAACAACTGAGCTACATTAAGAAATGCTACAAATATTACACAAGCAAGCAAACCGTCTCCAGGTTTGCTGACACAACAATCTCTTACATAGGGTGTGAAACGAATGAACTGCAAGAGATGCGTCTTTGGTTGTCAGTCTTAACTTTTTGAGAGGCCAAGTGTATATTCTTCATTGTCAACAAAATGAAAGTGAGTCGACAAATTTTTCAAGCGTCTTTTAGTATGACTGAGGTTCAACAGAGAAACCAGATAGACGTGCGATCGTCATTTACAAGCACAGTCTGATCAGGATCATCTAGCTATTGAGGCACAATACAACAACAGCTGTCAGTAATACATAATGAAAAGAGTCTCACACCAGACTGCCTAGATCAGATAGTATTTTATAAGTCAAGTAACCTATTCCTAAACCAGTTTTTATATGGCAGTAAGATCTCACTAGAGCCAGGCGTTAAAAAAGCAAGCGATTTATAATCAGGTTTCTCCAGCGAACCAACAACACCCCTATCCTGTAGGTGAACATATTCTAATACATTCTAATACATCAACGAATTAAAAATTTTGAAATTAGAGTGTATTTGGGTGCGGCAGAGATAAGGCCAACATGCGCAATCAGCGTGTTAAGGTTTTTTGTTTTTTGAGGTACCAGTCCATACACCATACAAGATGTGGCAAAAATACGTGATGAAAAAAGTCAGCACCTCAAGACAGGAAGTAGCACCTGAGTGCCAAAGGTGGCCTGAGTCTTTTTGTATTTTAGGTTGTTGGACAGTTTGTTCCACAGGGCCGACATTTGATAGGAGGCGCACGGGTGTCGGTTTGCTAATGAAGTTAGATTAAATGAGTTAAATGTGCTCGGTGAGCAGATTAAAGTTTCAATTTATAATGTTGGATTTCTTAAAAGGGTTTGGGATGAAGTTAATCTTTCTGATTTTTAAATAGTTATAATAACTTGTGCTGGCTGTATCTGCGTTGCCTGACATCTCAATAAGTTCCATATAATCCAAAAAACCATCACAGTTTCACACATTCCAAAGGCTGATAAAAAATCATGATACAGTTTAGCATTAACACAGATGGTTTTTGGCAATTTTTGAAAACAGTATAATTGTTATTACGATTTTATCCGATCATTCTGTTACAGATAAAAGGGGCAGTGTAAATTCGAATTTAAGATAAATGGAGATAAAGTCGGACCCAGAACTTTTAAATAACTGAGGAACCCAATCGTTTATAGTACCTGCCTCAGAACATATTCTTATTGATCACCTAAATCTTTCTGTAATATGCAAGGCAGGACCTGACGTGCTCAATTGAACATGGCTTAAACACATATGGGATAATTCTGAGAGCAGGACATGTCGATGGAGGGTATCAAAACTCTGAGTTTCACTCACTCATGGCTGTCAAAACTTTGTGAGCTAGCAATGAAAGTACCTTATTGGTTGATATATATTCCCTTAACTGCAGTGCGCCATCATTGAATTCAAAAGTTGAGTCGCAAAGGGTGGGGACTTGTCTGCTGATGCAGCTTTGAAATAGGTCCCGAACAAGCTAACCATGTCATAGCTGCACTCATTGGCGATGCCAAAAAAGACGCTCTGCCCGCGTGAAAAGCTGCTCGATCTCCCAAGAACGGACGGTCTTGATGGAGCTCGTGTAAATTGCTAAAAGTATGGCAAGACAAGCTTTACTGGCAGAAGCAGCGAACAATCGCAAAGCAAAGAAGTCTTCAATCATCTAATAACATGGCAGACGAGATACTATGCAATGCTGTTGCTTCGGTGCTTGAGTTGCATTTTATGTGAACTGCTTGGGTGGGAGGGGATAGCAAGGAGGGATAAAACTTGTGCCAGGTGGTTTGTTACATTTCACACAAGTTTCTTCATCACACATCGGCTGAACAAATTGGCTAATCATGAGTTGTCATTCAGACAAATACACAGGGGCGACTGCAAGTCAAAGTCATGCTAAGAACTGCTCAATGGTGGCGTGGCATCATTGGAGACGGACAATTAAACAACTCAGCAGCTACCCAGTTTGTGCTAAAGCTGTAGTGCTTCGAGAGTAAATTTAGCCTTCTGACCAATTATTGCTGAATTTTGGGGTCAAGATATAGGTGATAATCTAAATAAAATTCCTTGATGTAAGCTTTCTTTGGCAACCTCACAGAAATCTTATAATAATCAAATTAATGTACCAGGTTTCTATAAATGAAAAAAACCAAATTCAAGATCCAACGTAAATTTTCATCCTGTAGGGAGCTGCTCTGCACGAAACGGTGGTGCAAGTCTCATGCACCTAAAAATTATAATACCCTGTCATATTGTCTGTTAGAAACCGACTATTCTCAGGGAAGGATGAACACAGAGGATACTTTCATCCTCTTTCTGTCTCTCTGACTATTAGGCAAGCGAATGGGAGATTGCCCAGCCAGAATAAAAAAAAATTGAACCATCTGTAATCAACGATCATCGGCGGGAGTTTACAGGAGCTGCCTACAAGGTTGTATACACCGCACTACCCCTAGCTCTTAAAGATCTAGAGGAATTGACAGCGACCAACTACCGGTCATCACAATGCAGAGTGTAAGCCTGCAGCTGCCATATATGAAGGGGAACTTTTGCCGCAATCTTGTCGCTGTGGGTGCGACGTCTGCTTCGACTTTCGAGCTTAAAACAAGGCTGTATATTCAGATTGGGGTGACTATGACTGCTGTACCTCTTCTGAGATATGGCAGATTGCTCATTTTCCGTCTGTGTAATATTTGGTTGAAGTAAAACCTTGTTAAACAACTAGGTGGCTCAATTTTATTCATGCATCAAATTATTCTCTGATTCTTCAGCTCCGTAATGATGTGCTTCTTTAGAAAATTGGTCCACTCTTAGTGCATTTTATATCTATCCCAGTAGAGGCCTTCCCGAAAACGCTCACATCAAGCCAGACTAACGTTTTGTGACGTCAGAGAGCTGTTTGAGTGATCAGCCTATTGTAAAATCAAAACAAACAGAGCTATCTTCTATTCAATACAGCAGAAAATCCATGGTGCTGATTTTCATCTTCCACTATGAGACTTTGCATCCACATCTCAATTGCAACCTCATGGAAGGGCACTGGCATCCCCATCCCCAAATTTGAGATATGATGGTCTAAAAAGTCAGCTTATTTGTGTGATTTCCGCAAATGTAGGTCAACACAGAGCACTGAACTAAGGCTATATTGTGTAGTAAGGTATTCTATGAAAGGCCCCCATTGGGTACAATACTCCACTGAAATCCACTGGCTATGTAAACAAACTTGGAATTTTATACTACAACAAGCACAGCGGTGTGTGTGTGTTCGATTGAGAATAAATGACACATGCTATAAACTGAGGTAAGACGCAGGTCAGATAATAAAATAATCGAGCGATAGCTGAGTCATCGGCTGCACAAAGTTGGTGAAAATAGGGCGACGACGGAAAGGAGATCAAGAATTTTTAGACCTTAGCATTCCAATTTGTTTTAGCTTTAGACTTTAGATAAAGCTTTAGACATTAACTGTGTTACTGTTCTCACATTCTTGAAACTGACAAGCTTATCAGTATGCCTGCGTGCCGTTATGTATAATAATGTGAACTTTACTAAAAACTTTCGGTGAGGACTTGCTGTTTGCCATCCATTGTATATTCATATTTGGAGATTTTTAATTGATCCAACTTTTTCAGCAGACAAATATTCTATGTGATGATAAAGTTCTAAATAATATTCTGGGTAGATGGCGTGCCGAGGTAAATCCAAAAAATACTGTGCTGCGGCTAACTGTGACAAAGATTCTTTTTTTTTGTTTAAATAGCCAGAAAATCAACCACATTTTTATTTACACAAATTTTTGCTGATTATGTAAATCAAAATCCATTTGTCATCAATTATTGTAATGTCCATTGAAATATTATTATCTTTCTGCTTGAGAAAAAAGCCTACTTCTACATGCATGTCTTCCACGGTCAGTTCTTGGGAAGAAACCTATTCCTTCACCATCAGTTGCCTGCCCTATTCCTCCAGAATGGCCCCAGAAGCTTCATTCTCTGAATCAACAGATCTGTCATTTAGATAACATCAGTTATCTGACGACATTATTGCCATTGAAATATTTTGCACAAAACTAAGGATCGTGAATTTAATAATGTGTGTTGAATAATGTTAGACAAATTGACCGTAGTTAATAAACTCTGGCTTTGTGAATTGGGGCTTGTATCATTCCTGTAATGGATGTTTATACGATGAGCATATTTTGCAATCATCGATGAGGTAATTTATTATGAGCCACAATAATGTTTGTTTTGACAGCAATGTGATAATTTATGTGGGGAGAGCCTTGTCAAAGATTATAGAACATTGGCCATGTAGACAAAACCGCATCAACTAGGATACTGTGTGTAGTCAACAAAGATGTTGATGCGTGACCTATTTAGCTAAAGTTGTTGAATAATTTCTATCAACACAGCGCACTAACAGCTCTGTGACGTCAAATATCACACCCTTTTCAGCGTTAATTTTATGCGAGCGTTTTTAGGAAGGCCTCTACTGCGATAGATATATAATGCACTTAGAGTGGATCAATTTTTTAAGAAGCATATCATTACGGAGGTAAAGAATCAGAGAATAATGTGATGCATAAGTAATGTTGAGCCACCTAGTGGTTTAAACTACAAAAAAGTGAAAAAAATCCGAAACGGGGAGACAACTAACACTTTGCAAAAATTAAATTTGTTTAAGGGTTTTTTTTGTGATTTTTTTAGAAATACATAATTTATTTTTTAAACATGGATAAATATCATCTAAATGCATATTTTTGAGGCATTGGAAGTATTTTGTTTTGTTTTGCTTAAAAAAATGGCCGCCCCCCCCCAAATTTTCTTCTTTACAACCTTGTTATTCTTACTCAGGAGAAAATTCCCTTCGATTTGATGTATGGTGTTGCTTTGTTCCTTCCGATATCACGAACCGTCAAAAAAAAGATGATCTGTCCGTTGACTACAAGACAATAATACTTGAATTTCCTCATGTGATTGGTTTTATAACAGATGTAAATCACTGTGTAAGCTACTAGATAGATATATAAGCTATAGAGCCATGAACAGGTCGAATAAAAAGCTGTTAGAATTTAACCTCTATGTCTGGAGTAATATTTTAAGCCATGGCCAAAAATCTGTCCTGCGAAACATTGTGTTGATTGAACTAGATTCACACCAATTTTTTACGTCCAAAGTTTGAGAAACTCAATTGTTAGCTATGTAAAGCCATCCTTAATCAACAGGGAATATTCCTTTGAGGTTGAGACATTGTCAGGGTCAACTGCTGGAGCTCAGTTACTCATTGTGAGCATTATGAGAAAAGATATGGATGAGATATCAGTCTCAACCGTGGGCTTCATAGCAACACAAAAACTCCCAGCTACAAACTTATATTTGTATATATAAACCATCAGAATGGAAATTTTTGTAAACAAAGGTACAAAATAGAAGATTAGTGGTAAGTGAAAATATGCAACTAATAGAAGACAGAATGAAGCATTTACAAAGCTAAACATGATATAAAATTAGCAAATCAGCAAATCAGCATTGGTGGGTACTGAATATAACATTCATATGGTAGTCTACTTTGCAAAGGTTAAAATGAGATATAAAAACATATTTTTTGAGGGAACAAGCTTTAAAACATCAACTGGGCAGTAAAAATCAAAAGCTTATTTAGTAATGATGTAGTAAAGTCTGTGACCTAGAAAAACATGGATGTAAGAAGATTTGTATAATTAGTATCAGAAAATATGAAAATCAAAATTATTTTGCTGTTGCTCTTAAAATTTGTCATTGTGTCAGAAAAATAAGAAATGCCAAATAAGAGGTGCACAAACAAAATAACCAATTTAGTAACAGTAACCGTATCGGTGCATGCAGATAATTTGTTATTTTACTAAAACCATAAAATTGTATCTCATATAACACTTTGGTCTGGTTCCATGGTTCCATATTAAATTTGTTTTTTCTTGTTGAGATTTATCCGAACAACTTTATGGTAGTTGTCTTGCGCTGATGTCACAACAAGCGGGCCAGATTTTTTGTAATAATTCCTCCTCACCATGGAACTGGCCCAAATATGGTTGATAAGTGTCCGGCTCCTCCCTTTAACATTAGTGACACTATCCTTACGGAGCATAAATTCCATTTTCCCAGGCAACGGATCATATTTAAGATTTTGGTTATTTATGTTGAAATCACACAGGATGACAAAATTACAGCCACTCATGTAAGTTGTATGTATAGCCTGGATCACATAGGTGAGATTCGCCTTAGATACTTCAGGCGGCTTGTATATATAAAGAATGTTCATGGCCATTTGCGCACCATTCTTCCTTTTTTTGACTTCAAGCAAGAATATCTCGACCATTGTCTGATTATAGTTATTAACATTAGCATCAGTGATTTCATCATCGCTGATCCATATACAGGAAGTATTAGATATTTACTAATACTATGTTGGCTTGTGAGGTGAATTTTTGAATTATCATCAGACCAGTTATAGGTCAAGGTTGACATGACATGAAAACAATATTCAGTTTATTCAGATCCTGATAATTGAGAAAATAAAAACTATTGACATTACATCTTATGATGAAGGATTTCAGCAGCTTGTGGGAGATCGCTGCAGCTTGAATGTGTTATGAGTTGAGAGCACAAGATATAGCAGCGCTCAAAGTACACAAATAAAGAAATACATTTTCTTATTTGATCTTTTTGATGAAGCGTTATGTGTTTGCTAATAGCAACGCTTGTAAGCTAAATAGGCTGTATAGGTACAAAGTATTTGAAGCCTGCAAAAAATTGCAGCGTTGTTTTTTTCAGATAAAATCAATGCAATACAATGAAAATGAGGCATAAGATAATGGCTGTGTTTTGTAGCTAATCTTACTCAGAGGTTATCCCACTCCATCAGTGTATCATTGTTGTGTAGTCATAACATAGTTCAATTTTTGGTTTGCTTATGAATCGCGAAAACTTTTTATAAAACACCTTTATAGATACTCAAAAACTAGATTTCTCACGCAAAATGTGGTTATGATTGAATGGTTACTCAGGTATCCTAGTATTAGGCTAAGCTACAAAACATGACATGAATGATAGATGTATGACACATTCGCGGCATGCATGAAATATCTGAAACACATTCGCAGTGTGTGAATTATCTCAAGGGCGAGTGGGTCACTTAAAATTTGTAAGCGGTCCACATTTAGCCTGCGGCCTGCAGTCTGGGCAACCCTGGTCTAAGTGCTCAGATCGCTGTAAATGTGAGAGTTTGTGGTGCTACATCATCAAACATAACTTTTTAGGCAGATTTTTTGTTGCTGCAACATTTATTTAGAAAGCGAAAAGCAAAAAATAGATAGACGTGGATATCACAGAAAGAGTTGTAGAATAATATTGAGGTACAGTAAAAAGTACAATAAACAGGGTTACCTAGGAACATTGGGGGAGGGGGGGGCAAATTGGGTGGCCATATTTGTGCTGTAATAAGGTTCTAATTTATCTGGCAGAGAGATGATGATTGTCTTCAGATCATGATTGTCTTTTATATGGGAGCAAACAAGGCATTGTCTGCCTATGTTCATAGTCATGAATGTCGAGGATGAGAGCAGGACAGCATCTGGTAACAAAGATGATAGTTCGATTCACTCAGATCTCTCTCTATATTCGTATGTAACAGGGTGTTACTCAGTCAGAGTAAGGAGTAACAGGGTGGCCCAGAGTCCATGTCAGAGTCTGAGTAGGACTCTGTCGTGTCAGACTCTGCGGTGTCTGAGTGATGTGGAAAAATAGGTCTCCGCCAGAGCAACGAATAAATTATGTTATGGTAGTTAATAGATCCCGGCGTCTTATCAAATCTACTTGCTTCCCAGTAAAAGTCATTGTAGGCCTCATTGCTAATCCAGATATGATCAATTAGTGTCCCAGTGTTCCCTGTGTTGTTGGTGGGTAAATCCTTACGTAGCATATCTGACAGCATAAGTGATACTTTCCCCGGCAGCGGATTGTAGCTACGGTTTTGCTTGCGCAGCAAATCTATATTGAAATCCCCCAGCAAAAGAAAAGATTTGCCTTTTAGGTATACATCATGAATGTAATTGATCACGCTTTCTCGGTGGGATTGGGGTTTACCTGGTGGGCAATATATAAAGAGAAGATTTAGCGGATATGGGCTCATTTCATTTCCCTCATCATCAAGTATATTTTTAGTAATTTCTACTAAGAATATCTCGACTTCGGTACCGCAAAACCCAGGCACCTTCAAAAATTCCTCATATTCGACACATTCATATCTGAAGTACAGAACAGTTCCTCGTTTGGTCGTTGTTACAGGGCTACTCTCGAGTATAATGGAGCTATAGCCTTCCACCTCCGGTACATCACCACATGTTTTAGCTTCTCCCACACCAAACACATCATAGCTAGGAGTTGCTTCCCTCAGATGCTTTCTCAGTTCTTCTTTATGACGGTTTATCCCATTGATATTCCAGTAACCAACTTTAAAATCTACAATGGACTCTAGCTGCTATCACCACAATCACAACTATTCAAGTTTGAGTAAAATTTGAAAAATCAAATAGTTCCCAGCCTACCTCTTTCCATATACAATATATACGGGGCTCCCTACTCACAAAACTTTTGACGAAAATTGAGCAGTTTTTTAAACTGTCATCTTCAAAATAAATTCTTCAAAAAACCGATTGACACTGGACATAATTGAACCTAAATCTTAAGAACTGAGCATTGGGTAAAAGTTTAGTAAATGAAGGTGATCTTCTCTTCAATTTTGCCTCAAAATGGGGAAATCTTCCCTCCAGGTTTCATTCAAACTAATCTGACCACATCTCAATTGCAACCTCATGGAAGGGCACTGGCATCCCCATCCCCAAATTTGAGATATGATGGTCTAAAAAGTCAGCTTATTTGTGTGATTTCCGCAAATGTAGGTCAACACAGAGCACTGAACTAAGGCTATATTGTGTAGTAAGGTATTCTATGAAAGGCCCCCATTGGGTACAATACTCCACTGAAATCCACTGGCTATGTAAACAAACTTGGAATTTTATACTACAACAAGCACAGCGGTGTGTGTGTGTTCGATTGAGAATAAATGACACATGCTATAAACTGAGGTAAGACGCAGGTCAGATAATAAAATAATCGAGCGATAGCTGAGTCATCGGCTGCACAAAGTTGGTGAAAATAGGGCGACGACGGAAAGGAGATCAAGAATTTTTAGACCTTAGCATTCCAATTTGTTTTAGCTTTAGACTTTAGATAAAGCTTTAGACATTAACTGTGTTACTGTTCTCACATTCTTGAAACTGACAAGCTTATCAGTATGCCTGCGTGCCGTTATGTATAATAATGTGAACTTTACTAAAAACTTTCGGTGAGGACTTGCTGTTTGCCATCCATTGTATATTCATATTTGGAGATTTTTAATTGATCCAACTTTTTCAGCAGACAAATATTCTATGTGATGATAAAGTTCTAAATAATATTCTGGGTAGATGGCGTGCCGAGGTAAATCCAAAAAATACTGTGCTGCGGCTAACTGTGACAAAGATTCTTTTTTTTTGTTTAAATAGCCAGAAAATCAACCACATTTTTATTTACACAAATTTTTGCTGATTATGTAAATCAAAATCCATTTGTCATCAATTATTGTAATGTCCATTGAAATATTATTATCTTTCTGCTTGAGAAAAAAGCCTACTTCTACATGCATGTCTTCCACGGTCAGTTCTTGGGAAGAAACCTATTCCTTCACCATCAGTTGCCTGCCCTATTCCTCCAGAATGGCCCCAGAAGCTTCATTCTCTGAATCAACAGATCTGTCATTTAGATAACATCAGTTATCTGACGACATTATTGCCATTGAAATATTTTGCACAAAACTAAGGATCGTGAATTTAATAATGTGTGTTGAATAATGTTAGACAATTTGACCGTAGTTAATAAACTCTGGCTTTGTGAATTGGGGCTTGTATCATTCCTGTAATGGATGTTTATACGATGAGCATATTTTGCAATCATCGATGAGGTAATTTATTATGAGCCACAATAATGTTTGTTTTGACAGCAATGTGATAATTTATGTGGGGAGAGCCTTGTCAAAGATTATAGAACATTGGCCATGTAGACAAAACCGCATCAACTAGGATACTGTGTGTAGTCAACAAAGATGTTGATGCGTGACCTATTTAGCTAAAGTTGTTGAATAATTTCTATCAACACAGCGCACTAACAGCTCTGTGACGTCAAATATCACACCCTTTTCAGCGTTAATTTTATGCGAGCGTTTTTAGGAAGGCCTCTACTGCGATAGATATATAATGCACTTAGAGTGGATCAATTTTTTAAGAAGCATATCATTACGGAGGTAAAGAATCAGAGAATAATGTGATGCATAAGTAATGTTGAGCCACCTAGTGGTTTAAACTACAAAAAAGTGAAAAAAATCCGAAACGGGGAGACAACTAACACTTTGCAAAAATTAAATTTGTTTAAGGGTTTTTTTTGTGATTTTTTTAGAAATACATAATTTATTTTTTAAACATGGATAAATATCATCTAAATGCATATTTTTGAGGCATTGGAAGTATTTTGTTTTGTTTTGCTTAAAAAAATGGCCGCCCCCCCCAAATTTTCTTCTTTACAACCTTGTTATTCTTACTCAGGAGAAAATTCCCTTCGATTTGATGTATGGTGTTGCTTTGTTCCTTCCGATATCACGAACCGTCAAAAAAAAGATGATCTGTCCGTTGACTACAAGACAATAATACTTGAATTTCCTCATGTGATTGGTTTTATAACAGATGTAAATCACTGTGTAAGCTACTAGATAGATATATAAGCTATAGAGCCATGAACAGGTCGAATAAAAAGCTGTTAGAATTTAACCTCTATGTCTGGAGTAATATTTTAAGCCATGGCCAAAAATCTGTCCTGCGAAACATTGTGTTGATTGAACTAGATTCACACCAATTTTTTACGTCCAAAGTTTGAGAAACTCAATTGTTAGCTATGTAAAGCCATCCTTAATCAACAGGGAATATTCCTTTGAGGTTGAGACATTGTCAGGGTCAACTGCTGGAGCTCAGTTACTCATTGTGAGCATTATGAGAAAAGATATGGATGAGATATCAGTCTCAACCGTGGGCTTCATAGCAACACAAAAACTCCCAGCTACAAACTTATATTTGTATATATAAACCATCAGAATGGAAATTTTTGTAAACAAAGGTACAAAATAGAAGATTAGTGGTAAGTGAAAATATGCAACTAATAGAAGACAGAATGAAGCATTTACAAAGCTAAACATGATATAAAATTAGCAAATCAGCAAATCAGCATTGGTGGGTACTGAATATAACATTCATATGGTAGTCTACTTTGCAAAGGTTAAAATGAGATATAAAAACATATTTTTTGAGGGAACAAGCTTTAAAACATCAACTGGGCAGTAAAAATCAAAAGCTTATTTAGTAATGATGTAGTAAAGTCTGTGACCTAGAAAAACATGGATGTAAGAAGATTTGTATAATTAGTATCAGAAAATATGAAAATCAAAATTATTTTGCTGTTGCTCTTAAAATTTGTCATTGTGTCAGAAAAATAAGAAATGCCAAATAAGAGGTGCACAAACAAAATAACCAATTTAGTAACAGTAACCGTATCGGTGCATGCAGATAATTTGTTATTTTACTAAAACCATAAAATTGTATCTCATATAACACTTTGGTCTGGTTCCATGGTTCCATATTAAATTTGTTTTTTCTTGTTGAGATTTATCCGAACAACTTTATGGTAGTTGTCTTGCGCTGATGTCACAACAAGCGGGCCAGATTTTTTGTAATAATTCCTCCTCACCATGGAACTGGCCCAAATATGGTTGATAAGTGTCCGGCTCCTCCCTTTAACATTAGTGACACTATCCTTACGGAGCATAAATTCCATTTTCCCAGGCAACGGATCATATTTAAGATTTTGGTTATTTATGTTGAAATCACACAGGATGACAAAATTACAGCCACTCATGTAAGTTGTATGTATAGCCTGGATCACATAGGTGAGATTCGCCTTAGATACTTCAGGCGGCTTGTATATATAAAGAATGTTCATGGCCATTTGCGCACCATTCTTCCTTTTTTTGACTTCAAGCAAGAATATCTCGACCATTGTCTGATTATAGTTATTAACATTAGCATCAGTGATTTCATCATCGCTGATCCATATACAGGAAGTATTAGATATTTACTAATACTATGTTGGCTTGTGAGGTGAATTTTTGAATTATCATCAGACCAGTTATAGGTCAAGGTTGACATGACATGAAAACAATATTCAGTTTATTCAGATCCTGATAATTGAGAAAATAAAAACTATTGACATTACATCTTATGATGAAGGATTTCAGCAGCTTGTGGGAGATCGCTGCAGCTTGAATGTGTTATGAGTTGAGAGCACAAGATATAGCAGCGCTCAAAGTACACAAATAAAGAAATACATTTTCTTATTTGATCTTTTTGATGAAGCGTTATGTGTTTGCTAATAGCAACGCTTGTAAGCTAAATAGGCTGTATAGGTACAAAGTATTTGAAGCCTGCAAAAAATTGCAGCGTTGTTTTTTTCAGATAAAATCAATGCAATACAATGAAAATGAGGCATAAGATAATGGCTGTGTTTTGTAGCTAATCTTACTCAGAGGTTATCCCACTCCATCAGTGTATCATTGTTGTGTAGTCATAACATAGTTCAATTTTTGGTTTGCTTATGAATCGCGAAAACTTTTTATAAAACACCTTTATAGATACTCAAAAACTAGATTTCTCACGCAAAATGTGGTTATGATTGAATGGTTACTCAGGTATCCTAGTATTAGGCTAAGCTACAAAACATGACATGAATGATAGATGTATGACACATTCGCGGCATGCATGAAATATCTGAAACACATTCGCAGTGTGTGAATTATCTCAAGGGCGAGTGGGTCACTTAAAATTTGTAAGCGGTCCACATTTAGCCTGCGGCCTGCAGTCTGGGCAACCCTGGTCTAAGTGCTCAGATCGCTGTAAATGTGAGAGTTTGTGGTGCTACATCATCAAACATAACTTTTTAGGCAGATTTTTTGTTGCTGCAACATTTATTTAGAAAGCGAAAAGCAAAAAATAGATAGACGTGGATATCACAGAAAGAGTTGTAGAATAATATTGAGGTACAGTAAAAAGTACAATAAACAGGGTTACCTAGGAACATTGGGGGAGGGGGGGGCAAATTGGGTGGCCATATTTGTGCTGTAATAAGGTTCTAATTTATCTGGCAGAGAGATGATGATTGTCTTCAGATCATGATTGTCTTTTATATGGGAGCAAACAAGGCATTGTCTGCCTATGTTCATAGTCATGAATGTCGAGGATGAGAGCAGGACAGCATCTGGTAACAAAGATGATAGTTCGATTCACTCAGATCTCTCTCTATATTCGTATGTAACAGGGTGTTACTCAGTCAGAGTAAGGAGTAACAGGGTGGCCCAGAGTCCATGTCAGAGTCTGAGTAGGACTCTGTCGTGTCAGACTCTGCGGTGTCTGAGTGATGTGGAAAAATAGGTCTCCGCCAGAGCAACGAATAAATTATGTTATGGTAGTTAATAGATCCCGGCGTCTTATCAAATCTACTTGCTTCCCAGTAAAAGTCATTGTAGGCCTCATTGCTAATCCAGATATGATCAATTAGTGTCCCAGTGTTCCCTGTGTTGTTGGTGGGTAAATCCTTACGTAGCATATCTGACAGCATAAGTGATACTTTCCCCGGCAGCGGATTGTAGCTACGGTTTTGCTTGCGCAGCAAATCTATATTGAAATCCCCCAGCAAAAGAAAAGATTTGCCTTTTAGGTATACATCATGAATGTAATTGATCACGCTTTCTCGGTGGGATTGGGGTTTACCTGGTGGGCAATATATAAAGAGAAGATTTAGCGGATATGGGCTCATTTCATTTCCCTCATCATCAAGTATATTTTTAGTAATTTCTACTAAGAATATCTCGACTTCGGTACCGCAAAACCCAGGCACCTTCAAAAATTCCTCATATTCGACACATTCATATCTGAAGTACAGAACAGTTCCTCGTTTGGTCGTTGTTACAGGGCTACTCTCGAGTATAATGGAGCTATAGCCTTCCACCTCCGGTACATCACCACATGTTTTAGCTTCTCCCACACCAAACACATCATAGCTAGGAGTTGCTTCCCTCAGATGCTTTCTCAGTTCTTCTTTATGACGGTTTATCCCATTGATATTCCAGTAACCAACTTTAAAATCTACAATGGACTCTAGCTGCTATCACCACAATCACAACTATTCAAGTTTGAGTAAAATTTGAAAAATCAAATAGTTCCCAGCCTACCTCTTTCCATATACAATATATACGGGGCTCCCTACTCACAAAACTTTTGACGAAAATTGAGCAGTTTTTTAAACTGTCATCTTCAAAATAAATTCTTCAAAAAACCGATTGACACTGGACATAATTGAACCTAAATCTTAAGAACTGAGCATTGGGTAAAAGTTTAGTAAATGAAGGTGATCTTCTCTTCAATTTTGCCTCAAAATGGGGAAATCTTCCCTCCAGGTTTCATTCAAACTAATCTGACCAAATCTTTTCTTCAATTTTAAAACACCCAATCTTCTATCTTCAATGAAACACGCAGTGAGCCCCATATGTGCGAGATGAACAAGTTTACCTCGCTTTCAACCAAAACGAATTTGAGGAGTCAATGTCTGCTAAAAACTAACAGAAAGTTACCACAACCTGTTATTTCTCAATATTACACAAATGTTTGTCTGACTCACTCACCAGGTATTTGGTTACGTGCCATGCTGGAATCCTTACTTCTAGGCTTGCTTCTTAGCTTCTCACCACCCTCACAGTCAGTGATACCTTATAGTAGTAAAAGACGAAGCGTGATGTCTTTGTGATGTGCATCTGTCAAGTGTAAACTCAAACAGGCTGAGTCTATACAATTAAAGCCCTTTATGGGCAGCAACCATCAACGATCTCATATCATATTACAAGCAATTACTTAGTTATGATATTTGTAGTCTATACAAATAAAGCTGTCATATGATTAATCCTTAAGTGGGGGGGGGGAGGGGAAGGGGTAACTGAGCGCAGCACTGTAAAGTACGCCGATAGCTTTTTTGTAAAATATGCTATCTAGTTTTTGTGTCGCACTACATTTATGAATTTTTTTTCTTTTTATCCATTTATAAATACTCCGTTATAAACCCCATGGTTTCTGTGGGTGTTGCAATAAATTCTTATCTTATCTTAATTACTGAGTTATGATATTTGTAGACTAACTAATCCTATGTTTTGTTTATTATCACCAATCATCATCACACAACAGATCAAATCAAACAGCAGACTTCTAACTAACCAAACCTGTCATGTAAAAGGTCTTGTAGGATTCCATTTTGACAATAACTGAGCTTTTTGCATTGATTATAACAGAGGTAACACTTGGCTGAATCCGATTTGCCTGCATTCTGACTAACCCCCACCCCTTTTCTGCACTAGAGTTTACCAGGATGATCAAAAAATTGATCTACGTAACACTCAGGAATAAAAACCCTCATTGGCAGCTGACAACACTGACTTGTCATGTATGGTGTTATGACAAGTCTCCCTATTTGGTAGGGAGGCTCCCAGTTTTTAGGGTTTTTTTTCCACCCTCCCTATCTCCCTCATTCTTCCCTTTTATCAGGGAAATGTTTAAGTTTCTATTTGCAAGGGAAACCATGTTTTCCTACCTCCACAGAACATAAACCTTTGAATTTGCATTACCATTATGCAGCTATTCATTATTTTTGCCCAGCCTAACACTATTGTTAGGGGTGTCTCTCCTAGTTCGAATGAAGTACAACTATATCCTTTGTAAAAGAAGATCAAATGACACAATTAAAAATAAGAATGCTCACGTTTCAGCTTAGAAATATGACAAACCAGGGCTAAAGTGCGCCCGCACTGCGAGATTCAGATTCAGATTCAGTCACTATGGTCAACACAGGCTTGTCATGTATGGACTATGGTCAACACAGGTTTGTCATGTATGGATGGCACTTTGATGATACCTTTCTTGTTTATAACTTTATTTTTCTCAGAGAAAATTGGTACTACAGCTGGGAGTGAATCACACATGGCATTAATTCAGAATTAAGCAAAAACAGATATATACATCTGAACTGAAAGGCAATAACGGAATCATTTACATAATGTTCGCACTTAGAATACACGTTTAGAATTTAACGAAATGAATCTCTCAAGTGAAACCAGTTATGTCAGCTCAGTTTACGCTCCAATTGGCTAAATCAGCTGAGATGCAGACAGTTATATCTGTCTGAGCTGAGCCCTGAGCAGAGCAGAGCAGAGCAGAGCAGAGATGTGTTTATATTTATCCTGGTCTGATCTCAGAGCCAGTAAGGGATCTATCTCCTCACCAGAATAACAGCATCTCTAAATTAGAGCATTTCTCTTTTCAGTCGTCTGCGACTCGATAATTACTTGACAGATCCTATTTTCAGTACTCCAACATAAAAGCAGACAATGTCTCTCTGAGGAATGACACGGAGTCGTCCGACTGTAGGGGGAGTAAACTCAACGGCTCTACCAAATATCTGTAAATAAAAGACATAATGATGATGTACAGCCGAACTCAAATGTTCAGACGATTCTGTAAGTTTGCTCACTGGGCTGTGTTCGTTTTCAGTTTAATCAATATTTCGGACCAACTCGCTACAAACTCAGGTGGTGATTATAGTGGTAGTAAAAGTTTGTGATGCACAAAAATCTTCCCTTCCTAAACTTTTACTCTTAGACTCGTCATATTTTCATTGATTCAAAGAACATGGAGGAGCCAAATTTATGAGCTGGCACTTGCTTGGCTCATTGCTTTATTATCGGGTATAACAGAGATAATATTACTAATCACTTACCTGGCCGAAGGGATAGAAGAATGAGGAATACACTTCTCCCCATCGATACTCATAATTAACTTGATATTATGTGCTGTGTGTAGAGCCATAGTAGACTGAGCTAGCATGTGCAGTGGTTTGGGGGTAGCTAGCGATAGCAGCCGACGCCCAAATGACAGTAACTCAGGCCTCAGTCTATCCAAAGAATAATCAGCCGGATCTTCAGTACTTTCTGCCTCTAATGACTGGAAACATAAGAATAAGATTATAATAATTAGAAATTTATGAAGGGGCTTGAGACATCTTCTGTAACTCAAATCGTGTGAATCGTGGAATCAAAGTATTCAAATAGGATACACTGACCTTGGTGTCAATGACAAATAAACTCTTGAGGAATTTGTAAAAAGAGAGCATTACTGAATTAGAACTTTCAATGTCAATTGTTTAGATGTATCAGCGGCATAATTGTGTATAGCAGTGAACTAATCACAGAACGTTGACAAAAAAGATGGGTAGATAAAATTGATACAGTAGCACCGTGTGCATGTGGAATGTATTACACAATGGAAGTAATAGTCAGAGTGATGATTGCTTACCTCTTTAATGTCAGCCACGACGTCGTGTAATGTGATATAAACAAGAGAGCTAAATATGAAGATAACTGAATCGAAGAGGCCGTATATTCACTATTGTCTGCAGATCATATTTTCGGTACTCAAACATCTAAGCAGAAATTTGAGGAATGCCACAGAGTCATCAGACTCAATGTCTAAATATCTGTAGAGAAAAATACAACCCATAGTAACGGCTGATCCATATAGAGGAAGTATTTGATATTTACTAATACTATGTTGGCTTGTGAGGTGAATTTTTGAATTATCATCAGACCAGTTACAGGTCAAGGTTGGCATGACATGATAAACAATATTCAGTTTCTTCAGATCCTGATAATTGAGAAAATAAAAACTATTGACATTACATCTTATGATGAGAGGATTTCAACAGCTTGTGGAAGATCGTTGGAGCTTGAATGTGTTATGAGTTGAGAGCTCAAGATATAGCAGCGCTCAAAGTACACAAATAAAGAAATACATTTTCTTATTTGATCTTTTTGATGAAGCGTTATGTGTTTGCTTATAGCAAAGCCTGTAAGCTAAATAGGCTGTATAGGTACAAAGTATTTGACGCCTGCAAAAAATTGCAGCGTTGTTTTTTTCAGATAAAATCAACGCAATACAATGAAAATGAGGCATAAGATAATGGCTGTGTTTTGTAGCTAATCTTACTCAGAGGTTATCCCACTCCATCAGCGTATAATTGTTGTGTAGTCATAACATAGTTCAATTTTTGGTTTGCTTATGAATCGCGAGCGAAAACTTTTTATAAAACACCTTGTTAGATGCTCACATTTCTCAAAATGTGGTTATGATTGAATGGTTACTCAGGTATCCTAGTATTAGGCTAAGCTACAAAACATGACCGTTAAAATAATGATAGATGTATGACACATTCGCGGCATGCATGAAATATCTGAAACACATTCGCAGTGTGTGAATTATCTCAAGGGCGAGTGGGTCACTTAAAATTTGCAAGCGGGCCACATTTAGCCCGCGGCCTGCAGTCTGGGCAACCCTGGTCTAAGTGCTCAGATCGCTGCAAATGTGAGAGTTTGTGGTGCTACATCATCAAACATAACTTTTTAGGCAGATTTTTTGTTGCTGCAACATTTATTTAGAAAGCGAAAAGGCTGTTTCTCAGAACAAACGAACCAATTTGATGCAAAATAAAGCAAAAAATAGATAGACGTGGATATCACAGAAAGAGTTGTAGAATAAAATTGAGGTACAGTAAAAAGTACAATAAACAGGGTTACCTAGGAACATTGGGGGAGGGGGGGGGGGCAAATTGGGTAGCCATATTTGTGCTGTAATAAGGTTCTTAATGCTAATTTATCTGGCAGAGAGATGATGATTGTCTTCAGATCATGATTGTCTTTTATATGGGAGCAATCAAGGCATTGTCTGCCTATGTTCATAGTCATGAATGTCGAGGATGAGAGCAGGACAGCATCTGGTAACAAAGATGATAGTTCGATTCACTCAGATCACTCTCTATATTCGTATGTAACAGGGTGTTACTCAGTCAGAGTAAGGAGTAACAGGGTGGCCCAGAGTCCATGTCAGAGTCTGAGTAGGACTCTGTCGTGTCAGACTCTGCGGTGTCTGAGTGATGTGGAAAAAAAGGTCTCCGCCGGAGCAACGAATAAATTATGTTATGGTAGTTAATAGATCCCGGAGTCTTATCAAATCTACTCGCTTCCCAGTAAAAGTCATTGTAGGCCTCATTGCTAATCCAGATATGATCAATTAGTGTCCCAGTGTCCCCTGTGTTGTTGGTGGGTAAATCCTTACGTAGCATATCTGACAGCATAAGTGATACTTTCCCCGGCAGCGGATTGTAGCTACGGTTTTGCTTGCGCAGCAAATCTATATTGAAATCCCCCAGCAAAAGAAAAGATTTGCCTTTTAGGTGTACATCATGAATGTAATTGATCACGCTTTCTCGGTGGGATTGGGGTTTACCTGGTGGGCAATATATAAAGAGAAGATTTAGCGGATATGGGCTCATTTCATTTCCCTCATCATCAAGTATATTTTTAGTAATTTCTACTAAGAATATCTCGACTTCGGTACCGCAAAACCCAGGCACCTTCAAAATCTCCTCATATTCGACACATTCATATCTGAAGTACAGGACAGTTCCTCGTTTGGTCGTTGTTACAGGGCTACTCTCGAGTACAATGGAGCTATAGCCTTCCACCTCCGGTACATCACCACATATTTTAGCTTCTCCCACACCAAACACATCATAGCTAGGAGTTGCTTCCCTCAGATGCTCTTCAGTTCTTCTTTATGTTGGTTTATCCCATTGATATTCCAGTAACCAACTTTAAAATCTACAATGGACTCTAGCTGCTATCACCACAATCACAACTATTCAGGTTTGAGTTTCATTCAAACTAACCTGACCAAATCTTTTCTTCAATTTTAAAACACCCAATCTTCTATCTTCAATGAAACACGCAGTGAGCCCCATATGTGCGAGATGAACAAATTTACCTCGCTTTCAACCAAAACAAATTTGAGGAGTCAATGTCTGCTAAAAACTAACAGACAGTTATCACAACCTGTTATTTCTCAATATTACACAAATGTTTGTCTGACTCACTCACCAGGTATTTGGTTACGTGCCATGCTGGAATCCTTACTTCTAGGCTTGCTTCTTAGCTTCTCACCACCCTCACAGTCAGTGATACCTTATAGTAGTAAAAGACGAAGCGTGATGTCTTTGTGATGTGCATCTGTCAAGTGTAAACTCAAACAGGCTGAGTCTATACAATTAAAGCCCTTTATGGGCAGCAACCATCAAGGATCTCATATCATATTACAAGCAATTACTTAGTTATGATATTTGTAGTCTATACAAATAAAGCTGTCATATGATTAATCCTTAAGTGGCGGGGGGGGGGGAGGGGAAGGGGTAACTGAGCGCAGCACTGTAAAGTACACCAATAGATTTTTTTGTAAAATATGCTATCTAGTTTTTGTGTCGCACTACAGTTTTGACTTTTTTCCTGCTTTTCATTCAAAACTACTCCATTATAAACCCCATGGTTTCTGTGGGTGTTGCAATAAATTCTTAAATAATCTCCAGGTGATAAGTAGGATGAGGCTGTATACGTAAGTGAGTAAGTTCTGACATATATATTTACAGACCGATGAGATGATCGGCCCATGGATAGAACTAGGATTTCATGCGTGTGTTGGAGGTTGTGATGGGTGTGTCAACTTAAACCTCAAACCCAATAAAGGTAAGTTCTAGTAAGTGTTACTATGAGGAAGTTCTCTTTGGGATATAGGCAGCTCAATAGTCTTGTTGTTCGACACGCAAGTTTTTGTGACTCCTCGCTCACCGTATGATTCTGATATCTTGATATTTGGTGATCAACTCAGGCATATACCACAACAGTCGCAAACAATTGTATGATTTCATGCGTAGTGAATCTCTCCAATCGCTTCTTCAGCAGTGGGTTGTGCCCACAAGCTAAATTGGCCGGTAGGGTTTTAATAGTTTGACAGATTAGGAAAATTGAAATTATTTTTTCAGCCATGATTTTCCTTTTCTCCTTTCTGCTATCATTCTGAGAGTAGTAATTCACTATCATAAACCACAGAGGAACATCTAGGCCTAGAGGTCCTCAGCTCTCCCTAAAGTATCTATTAAAAAATACAACCGTCGACAACAATACGAAACATGCAATTCACCGCAAGTTGCAGTAAAATAGTGACAAGTTAGCAGCAATCTCCAGGCTGTGCAACTGCAAAATCACTCATCGTTGAAGACCCTATGCACATCACTGTATTATGTGTCACCTCAGAATGTCCTTTCTTATTTATAGCTCTTACGGAGACTGTTAATGGCTTGTTGTCTTTACACGAACCTTTCAAAAACGTTGTGTCTTATGCTGATTTTGTTACTCTATCAGTGGTAGTGGCAGCTGATGAGGCAATCAAGAGGGGAGGTACAGTCAAATTACTATTTTGTATAAGTCATATTATGTTTTAGGTGAAATGGTCTAATTGCATCAAAAGGACCTGGTTTAGATATTATTTTGGAGTGTTGTTTTCACTGGAAAAATTGTTTGAATGCATTCTGTTCACTCAATACATTTTGTATGGCAGAACATCCCTCAAACTTCCCATGACCATACTATATGAATTTACAAGCAGTTATTATTTTCCAATCTGGGCCAATCTGCATGTAATCTGTCAAAATCCTTTCAAGATAAACTGTATTACCAAAGCTAACTTGAAAAACAAGCTAGCTAGAAGTTACAAGAGTAATAATCGTCATTCATTGAATCAATATATCACACCATGACCTGCCCCGCTTGATTCCATTTTCTTGCAACCTCGTTTTGCCAACATGACTCAAAATGTGTTATCCCTATGTAATAATATTTTATCTTTGTGAAGGAGGCACAGTTGGGGTTGGTATGCGATATGGCAGGAAGACATGCACCAAACCTCTTACTAACAATAAAGTCCAGGATCTACCCGGAGGGGACGATCCAGATGCGGCAGAAGCGACCCGAAATATGATGGGTCTATCAGTAAGAGAGACCACTGCTCTTCTAGGTAATGTAGAGCAAATCCCTTTAACCAACAATCTCGACTTTTCAAGGTCATTTGGTTGCGCCTAACCTTGTAATAGATGCAGAATACAAAATTTACTGTCATATCACATAAACCTCCCTCATCCTCAAAGCCGAAAGTGCTGATGGCTCATGGACTTTGATGAATAAGTTACAGTCAATCTATTTAAAAACTGCTCTCACAATCTGATCCTTGCTCTGATGCATTCCTAAATTTAGAAATGATACACTTTGAACTTTTCTCCAGTTAAGTAATTAAAACCCTGTTTTTGATCGTTTTGATTTTTGAAGCTGTTGTAATAGCATGGTCACAAAGTCTGTACCCATGATACTGATGTCAAAAATTATATAGTGTGAAATTTGAGCTTGACTTGAAATATTGGCAAAACTAAATCGTGATTAGTGTTTTCATTCCTCTAGCAATGATGCGAGGCAATCTTTTAAATTGGATCCCGGATTTCAGCTATTGAAGCCCAAGTTTATGAGTGAAATATCATGGATAATTTGTATATCAAGTTTGTTAGTTCGTAGGCTCCCATTATTATTTTGAGAGTTGGTGATCATTTTGTAGGTGCACATAGTGTTGGTAAATGTCACAGAAGTCATCAAGGCTATGAGGGACAATGGGACTTTACTCCTGTAAAACTAGACAATGCATACTTCCAAAGCCTTCTCAATTCTGACTGGGCTGCGGTTACGGCGCCTGATGTTCAGTGAGTGTATCAGTCATTTTACAACAATTCACAGCTAAGAGTTTATTTGTGAGGTTTATGATGATATTAGGAATCATGGAATGTAATTGATAAAACAGCTTAATGCGCCATTGTCCCACCTGAACAAACCATGTTTGCAAGTGCTTTATCTAAGTTGACACATGCATGTCAGTGGGAGATCGCCACATTAGTAAGAGTGCTGTGGGGGTCTTGGAGGTCTTGGGTTTGATTCTAGCTGCAGCCTACTAGCCATTTCAGTTAATTGGTGTGTGCTGACCTCCTTTTATTTTGTCTGACAATGACCTGTGATCTTGTTAGTCTAACCATCTGTTGATGTCAAATCTATACATCCCTGATTCTTTTCCTTACAGAAAAGTACAATGGATACCGAACAAGGAGAAACACCTGAACCTTAAAACAGTATCACCTTCACGTATGATGTTACACTCTGATATAGGACTGAAGATTGATTTTAGTCGTATCGGTAAGACCAACAATCCAACTTGTACAGCTCTGAAAGGTGGGACAGGAACTCAAAGTGCACCCTGTAATAAAAGCTCTAAATTCCTTCCATGGGTAAGTATCACCATAAGTTATATATAAGGAATGAATGGTTAAGTAAATATCTTTTTAAGTAGGAGGTGGCTCAGTTGGTTATAGCTCCTGCCCCCTATCATGCAAGCTTTGGAGGTCTTGGGTTTGAATCCCGCTGCATTCTACCGACTACTGGGCTCAATTGACGGCTAAGGTGTGCTCCGAACTACCTGCAAACTGAGCGAAACTTGGCGCCGAAAATGGCGGCCGCGCCCTTAAAGTACCTTTGTTTCTTAGCCTCGGGACAGAGACATACTTGCGATTTTAACCAACAAGATAACCTATTCGTAGAATTACCTCATCATAATGTTGCGATGGGTTGTGCAGACATTTTTATTCACTGACTTACTGAAACAGACTGTTTTGGAGCGCTATTGGATAACAATAATCACTAATTGGGTGCTCAATTATTTCTCTCTACTTTCACCATAATAGTTGGAGGGGTGAGCATATTTTGAATAACATTCAAATAAATAACTTCTATTGATTCCTATTATGTAGGTGAAGTTATACGCTGCGAATAATGTAATCTTCCAGAAGGACTTTGCCAAAGTACTCCAGAAGGTTTTAGAGCACAATAATAGTGGTTTGAAACCTGCCATCATAGATGTAACCAAAGGGTAATAATCCCTTATGTGACATCAGATCTCTATTTTGAACATAAGCGCAGACTAAATTCTCCTTGTACAATTACCAATCTACTGTAGGCTAGCAAGATTGTTATGAACAAAGGTGCTGGTTTAGATTACAAAATCATTTTTATACATGGTAAAAGATTTGTCAATGCTAATTGAAGGTCCGACTTACTTTGTTTTCTGAACGTTTTCTGAATGCGCTATCCTTGAAATTCCTGCAATTGAGTTTTTGAATTTTTCATTTTTATTTATATAATTGATACCAGACTATAGTTGGCAATCACTGTTTTAAATACATAGAACAAACTTTGTAATTTGTTTAAAAACCTTACTATGCTTCACAGTCTGATCCAGAATGTAATCTCTGACCAAATTATATGTGTGTGCGAAAAATACTCATCAAAGTACAACACGGTTGACATGTATGTATGCATGGTGAATTTAATGCAAAGAAGTAGGAACAGAAATTCAGATAGAGATAATAGTAGTAGATATTTATTATCACTTTACAAATAAATATACTTTTATGTCAGGATTTGCTTTTCATTTCAGAGTATGAAACAGTAGGTAGCAATTGAAATGAGAAGTCTATCAACAAACCACTGTGTAATCTAACCATGAAAATAGAAGCTCAAATCTCTGATTTGAATGGTTATAGTTTATGGGAGTATTTTCCCCTCAATTTATGAGGGGACAACTTGAGTTTATTGCACTTAAAAATCAATTACATTTTTTTGTCTTCAGTTTCAAAATGTGCTGTAATTGCAGACAACCCAGATATTCCTTAAGCAGTTGTAGTGGAAACGTAAACAGAAAATATTGCAAACTAATTTTCATCACTGTTCAAAAACTGGAAATTCAGCTCACTTATCATTGACACACAGTTAATATGCTAATGAAGACAAATATACCACTGTGCATATCAATAAATCCTCTTGGTACCAATCTCTGGCCGTTCATGATTTAGCTGGTTTACATTCATAATCTAGTTTCAGTGAAAATTGTATCTGTGTTGTGTAAGGTACTATCAGAGGCAAGAGTTTTGCTAGACCCGAGAACTAGGCCATGTCCACGCTTGGCCTGTCACAAATTTGGTCCCGTCCAAACTCTGCCCCGTCCAAACTTGGCTCGAACCGAACTTGGCCCAAGCCAAGCTTGAACCGAGCCGAATTTGGCCTAGGCCAAACTCCGCCGTGTACAATTTTGGCCCCAGATATAAAACTTGGCCAAACATACTGAAACTCTTACTCAGCCTAGTATATTGTCCGATTGCATATGACAATATTTGATGTTGCTCAGTGAAATCAAATAAATATTAGTGATTCCAGAGGATGACACCTGTTTCACTAATTTGTTAGGTCCTAAGTTTAATTCACTATTGTGATTTAGATCATAGCGATACTATCATACCGTTTAGAATACTGACCAAACATTGCTGCACGATACAAGAGGTACTCACCATGTGCTCCAACAGAGAGTGAAATACATGTTTTTTTTCTCATTTGGATGATAGACTGTCAGTTACATACCCACTTCAGTATGTGACAAAAAGGTGTGTTGCCATATTCAGCCTTGATACCCATCGCATAAACTCTGTGAATGAATGGGGAATAAGTAATCTCGTTTGATTGAGTGAGTCAGTGCTGTGTGTTCTTCATGGGTTGAGTTCGGCCCAATATTTTTGAAGATCATAGGCAGTTTGAGCTGTTTTACTTGAATTTTATTTCTTACATTCAGCAAAAACAATTTATAAAACAGTTGCAAACAAAGTCCGCTCGATAGTATACAACATCCAACGTTTAAAATCATTTATGCAAATAGACATTGATATTAAATACAAAATAATACGTTAACAGTAAAGAGTGAGTGCAGCGTTTCTGAAAACATATGTACATAACTAACTGATATAGGATAAGGACTCAAATTGCAACAAAACAAATAAAGCTCATCGCTTATGGTTGCAATTTTAGTCATTCAAATAGTTTCCAGCGAGCGTGCGGTTGGCATTACTTCTTGAAGAAGATTGATGATATAACTCCTGGGCAACCGCAAATAGGTATTCTCTCACCGTTACTTTTGATGAGATAATACTGGTGATCCTTTTTAAGCGGTACCCCACCACATTTACCACAGCTGCAAAATATAATTCAAAGCTTTAACGGCAGCAGATGGTGTTTGGTTAAAGATTTTCATTCAAGATGATTGGCAAAATTTTTCTTTATCACCGCGGCAGTAAAAAAAATATCTCTATTATATCGGATCAATTTCGCATTTTTAATATATTGTTCTGGTTTTATATAAAGGGCATAGTTGGTTTCGGCAAAATGTTCCCTTCTCAGGATATTAAAGGCATTGAAATTGCTGACAAAGGGTGAGTAACTACTCCAAAAAGATTTCTCTCACAACGCTCAAGTACTTGGTTTATGTCATATCATTTTCAACCACTGCTTGCCGCCACTAAAATAACACATAATTTTGATCTCTTACCTCGGTCCATGAGAAGGACAGTCAGTATGGTCTGGATACTGGTGAGATTGATGTCCTTGGTAATTACTCTGGCCGTGTGGCATTGTGTAGATTATAACTGTAAAATTAAAGTACTATGATTACGACGATTATCACACAATCAATCATCAGTTGTTTTATGTGTTTACCTGTGTTCTATTCATAACAGGCTGATCTTTCCAAGTTTCAATCATTCAAGAACCAGATCAGAGATTGACTCCATAATTACTTAATGTTTTTGTACATTAAGAGCTCTGCTCAGCACTCTCAGTCTATTCTAGTAGCACTAAATCTGTATTACAATGTACATAATTACTTGTTGTGACCACTCTGATATAGTTTACCTGAGAAGTTGATTGTCTGAGCTAAATCCAGTTGTTTGACCCGCTCTTTGTAGTTAGGCAGTTACGTTGTTAGTTTATCAGGCAGTTAGTGAGCGATTTCTACAATTTCAGTCACATATTATCTCGCGTGACCTGTGTGATCAGTGGTGAAATTATCAACTGACCCCTTTTCTGTCATACAAACATATTTTTTGTTAACATTTAGACATTGTATCTAAAAATATAAGCTATTCCACCTAGTTTTTCAAATGACTTCTTCTTTACATC
Organism: Membranipora membranacea; assembly: GCA_914767715.1. Lineage (NCBI taxonomy): Eukaryota > Metazoa > Bryozoa > Gymnolaemata > Cheilostomatida > Membraniporidae > Membranipora > Membranipora membranacea. The sequence continues at coordinate 25,704,368 of OU612069.1, forward strand.
TTATTTGTCGCTCTTACATATCGAATGAGTTGCCTAGTTTTCTTGTATCCCTTTTCATTGATCCGTCACTGCCGGTGTTCGCGCGCGCGGGCAGCACGTTGGTGTTTTTAGCTTTCATTTTTGTTATCGCTATGGTCGCTAGAGTATGACATTCATGAAAAATGGATATCCGATTTCATTCATTCTTCATTCATCGTTTATTACAGTCTCATGTTTGAGAAATATTTTGTTTTCGCTGAGCAATAAAAGTTATGGTGTAAACATTAAAAAGTTTTGGTCTGGTTGGTTGTAAAAATTGAAAAAAAAAAAAAATAAATAAACAGTAAGAATTATCACTAGTTTATTATGACAAATTCCTTTCAGTTATTATCAAATCTATGCTGTTTAAACAAATGTGATTTAATGGTTAAGTATTGACCAACTACAGATAAAAAGGTGTCAGAAGCATTTGTTCAATGGTTTGTATTGTACATTGTTGGCAAAGATAGATTGTGATCGTTGATTAAAAAATGATTGTTGCTTGTTTATCAAACAAATCTGCTATTGGCTAAGCTTGATATGCCTTGCGCTCGCTTATCAACTCCAAATATCTCAAACTTGAAGCAGCATATTAGCCTGGGATTCTTGGCTAGCTATCACTCTGCTATCATTAGGGATCTGCAAGGTCCACATTTAAAATGCTTCCTCACATATTTTATTTGCTATTTTTAGGAGTTATCTTATCCTTTTCAACGGGGAGGCAACTCCACAATCAAAAAGCTGGTCACATCATATCCAATCAAAATCCATCAGAACTGTTTAAGGCACAACATCTGTCAAGTGTAAACTCAAACAGGCTGAGTCTATACAATTAAAGCCCTTTATGGGCAGCAACCATCAACGATCTCATATCATATTACAAGCAATTACTTAGTTATGATATTTGTAGTCTATACAAATAAAGCTGTCATATGATTAATCCTTAAGTGGCGGGGGGGAGGGGAAGGGGTAACTGAGCGCAGCACTGTAAAGTACGCCGATAGCTTTTTTGTAAAATATGCTATCTAGTTTTTGTGTCGCACTACATTTATGAATTTTTTTTCTTTTTATCCATTTATAAATACTCCGTTATAAACCCCATGGTTTCTGTGAGAGTTGCATTAAATTCTTATCTTATCTTAATTACTGAGTTATGATATTTGTAGACTAACTAATCCTATGTTTTGTTTATTATCATCAATCATCATCACACAACAGATCAAATCAAACAGCAGACTTCTAACTAACCAAACCTGTCATGTAAAAGGTCTTGTAGGATTCCATTTTGACAATAACTGAGCTTTTTGCATTGATTATAACAGAGGTAACACTTGGCTGAATCCGATTTGCCTGCATTCTGACTAACCCCCACCCCTTTTCTGCACTAGAGTTTACCAGGATGATCAAAAAATTGATCTACGTAACACTCAGGAATAAAAACCCTCATTGGCAGCTGACAACACTGACTTGTCATGTATGGTGTTATGACAAGTCTCCCTATTTGGTAGGGAGGCTCCCAGTTTTTAGGGTTTTTTTCCACCCTCCCTATCTCCCTCATTCTTCCCTTTTATCAGGGAAATGTTTAAGTTTCTATTTGCAAGGGAAACCATGTTTTCCTACCTCCACAGAACATAAACCTTTGAATTTGCATTACCATTATGCAGCTATTCATTATTTTTGCCCAGCCTAACACTATTGTTAGGGGTGTCTCTCCTAGTTCGAATGAAGTACAACTATATCCTTTGTAAAAGAAGATCAAATGACACAATTAAAAATAAGAATGCTCACGTTTCAGCTTAGAAATATGACAAACCAGGGCTAAAGTGCGCCCGCACTGCGAGATTCAGATTCAGATTCAGTCACTATGGTCAACACAGGCTTGTCATGTATGGACTATGGTCAACACAGGTTTGTCATGTATGGATGGCACTTTGATGATACCTTTCTTGTTTATAACTTTATTTTTCTCAGAGAAAATTGGTACTACAGCTGGGAGTGAATCACACATGGCATTAATTCAGAATTAAGCAAAAACAGATATATACATCTGAACTGAAAGGCAATAACGGAATCATTTACATAATGTTCGCACTTAGAATACACGTTTAGAATTTAACGAAATGAATCTCTCAAGTGAAACCAGTTATGTCAGCTCAGTTTACGCTCCAATTGGCTAAATCAGCTGAGATGCAGACAGTTATATCTGTCTGAGCTGAGCCCTGAGCAGAGCAGAGCAGAGCAGAGATGTGTTTATATTTATCCTGGTCTGATCTCAGAGCCAGTAAGGGATCTATCTCCTCACCAGAATAACAGCATCTCTAAATTAGAGCATTTCTCTTTTCAGTCGTCTGCGACTCGATAATTACTTGACAGATCCTATTTTCAGTACTCCAACATAAAAGCAGACAATGTCTCTCTGAGGAATGACACGGAGTCGTCCGACTGTAGGGGGAGTAAACTCAACGGCTCTACCAAATATCTGTAAATAAAAGACATAATGATGATGTACAGCCGAACTCAAATGTTCAGACGATTCTGTAAGTTTGCTCACTGGGCTGTGTTCGTTTTCAGTATAATCAATATTTCGGACCAACTCGCTACAAACTCAGGTGGTGATTATAGTGGTAGTAAAAGTTTGTGATGCACAAAAATCTTCCCTTCCTAAACTTTTACTCTTAGACTCGTCATATTTTCATTGATTCAAAGAACATGGAGGAGCCAAATTTATGAGCTGGCACTTGCTTGGCTCATTGCTTTATTATCGGGTATAACAGAGATAATATTACTAATCACTTACCTGGCCGAAGGGATAGAAGAATGAGGAATACACTTCTCCCCATCGATACTCATAATTAACTTGATATTATGTGCTGTGTGTAGAGCCATAGTAGACTGAGCTAGCATGTGCAGTGGTTTGGGGGTAGCTAGCGATAGCAGCCGACGCCCAACTGACAGTAACTCAGGCCTCAGTCTATCCAAAGAATAATCAGCCGGATCTTCAGTACTTTCTGCCTCTAATGACTGGAAACATAAGAATAAGATTATAATAATTAGAAATTTATGAAGGGGCTTGAGACATCTTCTGTAACTCAAATCGTGTGAATCGTGGAATCAAAGTATTCAAATAGGATACACTGACCTTGGTGTCAATGACAAATAAACTCTTGAGGAATTTGTAAAAAGAGAGCATTACTGAATTAGAACTTTCAATGTCAATTGTTTAGATGTATCAGCGGCATAATTGTGTATAGCAGTGAACTAATCACAGAACGTTGACAAAAAAGATGGGTAGATAAAATTGATACAGTAGCACCGTGTGCATGTGGAATGTATTACACAATGGAAGTAATAGTCAGAGTGATGATTGCTTACCTCTTTAATGTCAGCCACGACGTCGTGTAATGTGATATAAACAAGAGAGCTAAATATGAAGATAACTGAATCGAAGAGGCCGTATATTCACTATTGTCTGCAGATCATATTTTCGGTACTCAAACATCTAAGCAGAAATTTGAGGAATGCCACAGAGTCATCAGACTCAATGTCTAAATATCTGTAGAGAAAAATACAACCCATAGTAACGGCTGATCCATATAGAGGAAGTATTTGATATTTACTAATACTATGTTGGCTTGTGAGGTGAATTTTTGAATTATCATCAGACCAGTTACAGGTCAAGGTTGGCATGACATGATAAACAATATTCAGTTTCTTCAGATCCTGATAATTGAGAAAATAAAAACTATTGACATTACATCTTATGATGAAAGGATTTCAACAGCTTGTGGAAGATCGTTGGAGCTTGAATGTGTTATGAGTTGAGAGCTCAAGATATAGCAGCGCTCAAAGTACACAAATGAAGAAATACATTTTCTTATTTGATCTTTTTGATGAAGCGTTATGTGTTTGCTTATAGCAAAGCCTGTAAGCTAAATAGGCTGTATAGGTACAAAGTATTTGAAGCCTGCAAAAAATTGCAGCGTTGTTTTTTTCAGATAAAATCAATGCAATACAATGAAAATGAGGCATAAGATAATGGCTGTGTTTTGTAGCTAATCTTACTCAGAGGTTATCCCACTCCATCAGCGTATAATTGTTGTGGAGTCATAACATAGTTCAATTTTTGGTTTGTTTATGAATCGCATAAAGCATTTGTGTAAGCTACTGTGCAGTTCTTTCAAAAAGCTGCTAGAAGCAATTTTGTCGGTACAAAGTGAGCAGCAGCAGTTTGCATCACATGTCACAAGAAATGACGTCAACAAACAAAAGTCGTGTGAGCTTTAGATCAAAGCCCAATATGTTTACCAGCATGACAGGCTTTGTTAGCTTGGAATACCAGTTGTGTTCAAGGAGTGTGAAGGGGGAGAAGCTTCATGCTTACAAAATAGATCAATCTAAATTATTACATTAAATATTATATCTAGTCATATCTAGCCAACAGCCGAGAGAAGTGATGTTTGAAGCAGGAGTGCCCAAACTTTTCTACAGCAGGAATATTAAATTTGTAAAATTTTAGTGGGCCAACTGTAGTTTGGCTTGGTGATTATTGATGGCCGTTAGAAGGCCCCCAGAATAATTTGTTGCAGTCATGGGTTAATTTTGGGGCTAGTTTGACATGTTGGAAATTCCTAAATGTATACACAACATACACTAATCAAAACAAGCTCATGTTCTGGCAGTAGTAATTATGTCACTGCTACAATTTGGGAATCAGAAGGGATGATAGTAAATTATTGAGGTGGGAGGGAGAGTTTGTAAAATTTTGTGTTCAACAGTTCTGTTTATTTGTTTATATTTACTTTTTCTACAATCAGGATAGAAAACGAGCTAACGAAGAAGATAATGTATAAAACAAAATAATAAATCCTGACCTATATTCATGTACTTAGTATATTATTATTTTGCCATGCCAAAACTTATTAACAGTCAAGTGAAAGTGTGTATATCAATAATAGACAATAAAAAAGGAGTAATGTATAAGTATCATCAGACGAGAGACACTAAAGCTTGATCAGATAACCAAATAATTGTGTGGCTATCAGTCAGGATAAAAGTATTTGTGTGACTACATAAGTGCATCCGAAAATAAAAACTGTAATCAAATCACCCGTATAATATTACTTCAGGTTACCAATGGTTAGCGCGCTTGCTATTCACTGCCAGGCGATTAGTGCCGCAGGAGTTGTGGGTGCTTTCATTGTTGATTTTTCCAGCCCCCAGCACCCTCGGGTGTATACCTCTCCTAACAGAACTATTTTTCTTGTCCACTTTGACGAGCATTTACAAGCGTTGAAATGATAGGTAGAAAGGTAATCATAGGGCGGTATAAGCGGTGTATAACAGAATCACATTTCGATTATTATGTAGGATATTTTCTCTATTTTTCCTAAGAGATAATGAAGACCTATGCCAAGCAATTTGCAAGATTGAAATGGGATGTCGCAAATTATTTACGGTATCGCTTTATCCTTCTTTCCTTTTTCGTCAGCGTGATTGACACTTTGAGATGATAGTTAGATGCCTCATCTTCATCGCTAGAATTATCCTCATCTCCAGAATAATCTTCTTCGCCAGAACTATCTTCATCGCTAGAATCATCCTCATCTCCAGAATAATCTTCTTCGCCAGAACTATCTTCATCGCTAGAATCATCACCACGGACATGACCATCACCGACATAACCTTTCTTGACTCTTTTACTTGCCCATATATGATCGATAAGTGAAAAACTTTTTCCTTGGAAGTTAGTGGGGGTGTTAGGTGGTAGAACGAAATGCATCTCATCAAGCATGGCAGGCAAAGGATTGAATTTTTTCTTGATTAAATCGATATTGAATCTACCCAGGATCAAAAAATTAGAAGTCTTCAGGTGTTTATCATAAATGCTTTTGATCACGTACTGGAGATCCATTGTTGATACTTTTTGGGGTTTGTACAGATACAGAATCTTCATGGTGTGGTGACTACGATCCATTTGCTTTTTGATTTCGATCAGAAATACCTCTACCGGTCTCGCCCGACTGTAGTTGTACTTTCGTAGCAGAATCTTTCCCGTAATTCCATTACCAACTCTCACATAGATGACTGTACCTCGACAGGCTACCTTACAACCTTTGTTCTCCAAAACCAGTGCTTTGTAGCCGTCAATATCCACATCCTGACGTGTTGTGACTTTGGCCTCTCCAACTCCAAACACATCAAAACCTGAATCTAATATGCGTTCTACCTTATTCTTATTAGCAAACAGGCCATCGGCATTCCAGTAACCAATTTTCAAATCTATAAAAAAGAACAGAGGAATCTTTGTTTGAATCAGGGCACTCAATCTCAATATTTTGGATAAGATAAACCTGCAGGACGATCTTGCTTTGATTTCCCTTAGATGAAAACTTGTGACTTCTTTAAGGTTGTAGTCTACAAGCTATAATAAAACAGTGAATTGACCTAACTCTGTATGTAACACAACAAACTCGTTAAAACAAATTATGTTGAGAAACGAACGTCAAAGGACATCTTTGATGAATGGAGGCTTTTGAGTCAAGATGTTCTGACACGACGAGCTTCGCAAAAGTCATGAAATATATGATGGCAATATTTTTAGACATATTGCTCGGGGTGGATGGTAGCTAGGTATCAATGCTTATGTTTCCTAAGGTTGATGACCACTAGCAAATATGTGAGAAGCCACAATTTAACATTGAGGCTTGAGGCACACTGTCCTCGAAAATAAATCCAAAAAGGTACCTTTAATCACAGAACAAGTCCCAGAGACTAATGAATCAGTTCATATTACGGCGTTTTATTATAATACTGTCAACCCCATTTTGTTGATCACATCACAGAGTAAGGATGCTTACATTTATGACTCTTGTGGTATCGAGCAAATAAACAGTGGTTATCCCCCTTGACATTAAACAAAGTATACTAACTGGCTCAGACATTTATCTTAGTACTCACTATTGTTTTTTATTTGTATTGTCTATTATTTCTTACCTTGTCAATATGTATATATATTCTGTTTTATTTCAGTAATGCTTAGAGTGACAATCAACACTTGTCATTGTGTAACAAACCTTTACATTAATGTTAATACAATTTTATGGAAGGGTAAGGTTTTGTTTTGCCAGTTTTGCAGTTAAGCAAATAAAAATAATCAAATTAAGTATTCAGAATACTTATTTCTGTGTAATGTTTATTTAATATCGATCTAAGGAGGATTTCTGGGATATCGGAGTTTGTGGATAGTTTTGCATCGAGGCTAAAAACTGATATGATCTCGGAAACTAAATATCGATCTAAGGAGGATTTCTGGAATATCAGAGTTTGTTGATAGTTTTGCATCGAGGCTAAAAACGGATATAATCTCGGAAACTAAATATCGATCTAAGGAGGATTTCTGGAATATCAGAGTTTGTTGATAGTTTTTGCATCGAGGCTGTACCAAAGTCAATACCCAATCGAGTTATATGTTCATATAATCTCAAACAAGTAGTTATATTAATATTTGTGCACTATAAGTTTTTATAGTTGCTCGTAAATATTTTAGTTCTAAAATATTAGCCACAATTACAAGACAGTAATAAACACCTGCTATAAGTTTCTATAGCCAGGTAAAGCAAGTCATACACAAAATAGGAAGGATATAACACTCTTCACATGCTGACTGCTACTCTAATTCTTACCTGGTTGTGTAGCTCCAGCCATGTTGTAGTGACCGATTGTGGAACGTAGAAACCGACCGTGTTTGAGATGTGTCTAGTGAAATGCTGTCTAGTGAAATTATGAATTAACTTGCACTGTGCACTGCACCTTATTTTGAAGTGTTGACGTACTTGAATCAGCGTCTTTTTTTTTCGATTTTGTCAGCCACGCCTCTTCTATTGTTATCAAAAATAAGGCCATAGACAGGTAGTGAGCCTGATTATCACTGACGCTGAAACAAATCATATTGTAGTATTTTTAATTCTTAGTTCCGACTAGTCTCGTCTAGTCAGTAACTTCACTGGCTCCTGTTATAGAGAAGATGAGGGGCAACATAAGGGAATCTGTATACGAAGAAGACAGAGAATTGCCAGAAGAAAACTTTTTCAATGGAAGGTAATAATAGGCAGTAAGGCAAAAGTGATAGATAGGAAGAGTGAGCAGGACCTGATTGTTTCATCTCAGCTGATATGAGTGGAAAGTGTTCTTTAGTCCATGCTCACATATCTCTTCAATAAAAATGGCCAGCTAGAAACTGACTGCAGTTCACCTGCTGACTGTGTATGAGCCAGCAGCCTTAAAGGGTCAGCCAGATATCTGCACACACAAAACAAGAGAGCTAAATATGAAGATAACTGAATCGAAGAGGCCGTATATTCACTATTGTCTGCAGATCATATTTTCGGTACTCAAACATCTAAGCAGAAATTTGAGGAATGCCACAGAGTCATCAGACTCAATGTCTAAATATCTGTAGAGAAAAATACAACCCATAGTAACGGCTGATCCATATAGAGGAAGTATTTGATATTTACTAATACTATGTTGGCTTGTGAGGTGAATTTTTGAATTATCATCAGACCAGTTACAGGTCAAGGTTGGCATGACATGATAAACAATATTCAGTTTCTTCAGATCCTGATAATTGAGAAAATAAAAACTATTGACATTACATCTTATGATGAAAGGATTTCAACAGCTTGTGGAAGATCGTTGGAGCTTGAATGTGTTATGAGTTGAGAGCTCAAGATATAGCAGCGCTCAAAGTACACAAATAAAGAAATACATTTTCTTATTTGATCTTTTTGATGAAGCGTTATGTGTTTGCTTATAGCAAAGCCTGTAAGCTAAATAGGCTGTATAGGTACAAAGTATTTGACGCCTGCAAAAAATTGCAGCGTTGTTTTTTTCAGATAAAATCAACGCAATACAATGACAATGAGGCATAAGATAATGGCTATGTTTTGTAGCTAATCTTACTCAGAGGTTATCCCACTCCATCAGCGTATAATTGTTGTGGAGTCATAACATAGTTCAATTTTTGGTTTGCTTATGAATCGCGAGCGAAAACTTTTTATAAAACACCTTGTTAGATGCTCTATACTAGATTTCTCACATTTCTCAAAATGTGGTTATGATTGAATGGTTACTCAGGTATCCTAGTATTAGGCTAAGCTACAAAACATGACCGTTAAAATAATGATAGATGTATGACACATTCGCGGCATGCATGAAATATCTGAAACACATTCGCAGTGTGTGAATTATCTCAAGGGCGAGTGGGTCACTTAAAATTTGTAAGCGGGCCACATTTAGCCCGCGGCCTGCAGTCTGGGCAACCCTGGTCTAAGTGCTCAGATCGCTGTAAATGTGAGAGTTTGTGGTGCTACATCATCAAACATAACTTATTAGGCAGATTTTTTGTTGCTGCAACATTTATTTAGAAAGCGAAAAGCAAAAAATAGATAGACGTGGATATCACAGAAAGAGTTGTAGAATAATATTGAGGTACAGTAAAAAGTACAATAAACAGGGTTACCTAGGAACATTGGGAGAGGGGGGGGGGGAAAATTGGGTAGCCATATTTGTGCTGTAATAAGGTTCTAATTTATCTGGCAGAGAGATGATGATTGTCTTCAGATCATGATTGTCTTTTATATGGGAGCAAACAAGGCATTGTCTGCCTATGTTCATAGTCATGAATGTCGAGGATGAGAGCAGGACAGCATCTGGTAACAAAGATGATAGTTCGATTCACTCAGATCACTCTCTATATTCGTATGTAACAGGGTGTTACTCAGTCAGAGTAAGGAGTAACAGGGTGGCCCAGCGTCCATGTCAGAGTCTGAGTAGGACTCTGTCGTGTCAGACTCTGCGGTGTCTGAGTGATGTGGAAAAAAAGGTCTCCGCCAGAGCAACGAATAAATTATGTTATGGTAGTTAATAGATCCCGGCGTCTTATCAAATCTACTTGCTTCCCAGTAAAAGTCATTGTAGGCCTCATTGCTAATCCAGATATGATCAATTAGTGTCCCAGTGTCCCCTGTGTTGTTGGTGGGTAAATCCTTACGTAGCATATCTGACAGCATAAGTGATACTTTCCCCGGCAGCGGATTGTAGCTACGGTTTTGCTTGCGCAGCAAATCTATATTGAAATCCCCCAGCAAAAGAAAAGATTTGCCTTTTAGTTTTACATCATGAATGTAATTGATCACGCTTTCTCGGTGGGATTGGGGTTTACCTGGTGGGCAATATATAAAGAGAAGATTTAGCGGATATGGGCTCATTTCATTTCCCTCATCATCAAGTATATTTTTAGTAATTTCTACTAAGAATATCTCGACTTCGGTACCCCAAAACCCAGGCACCTTCAAAATCTCCTCATATTCGACACATTCATATCTGAAGTACAGAACAGTTCCTCGTTTGGTCGTTGTTACAGGGCTACTCTCGAGTATAATGGAGCTATAGCCTTCCACCTCCGGTACATCACCACATGTTTTAGCTTCTCCCACACCAAACACATCATAGCTAGGAGTTGCTTCCCTCAGATGCTTTCTCAGTTCTTCTTTATGACGGTTTATCCCATTGATATTCCAGTAACCAACTTTAAAATCTACAATGGACTCTAGCTACTATCACCACAATCACAACTATTCAGGTTTGAGTAAAATTTGAAAAATCAAATAGTTCCCAGCCTACCTCTTTCCATATACAATATATACGGGGCTCCCTACTCACAAAACTTTTGACGAAAATTGAGCAGTTTTTTAAACTGTCATCTTCAAAATAAATTCTTCAAAAAACCGATTGACACTGGACATAATTGAACCTATATCTTAAGAACTGAGCATTGGGTAAAAGTTTAGTAAATGAAGGTGATCTTCTCTTCAATTTTGCCTCAAAATGGGGAAATCTTCCCTCCAGGTTTCATTCAAACTAATCTGACCAAATCTTTTCTTCAATTTTAAAACACCCAATCTTCTATCTTCAATGAAACACGCAGTGAGCCCCATATGTGCGAGATGAACAAGTTTACCTCGCTTTCAACCAAAACGAATTTGAGGAGTCAATGTCTGCTAAAAACTAACAGAAAGTTATCACAACCTGTTATTTCTCAATATTACACAAATGTTTGTCTGACTCACTCACCAGGTATTTGGTTACGTGCCATGCTGGAATCCTTACTTCTAGGCTTGCTTCTTAGCTTCTCACCACCCTCACAGTCAGTGATACCTTATAGTAGTAAAAGACAAGCGTGATGTCTTTGTGGTGTGCATCTGTCAAGTGTAAACTCAAACAGGCTGAGTCTATACAATTAAAGCCCTTTATGGGCGGCAACCATCAACGATCTCATATCATATTACAAGCAGTTACTTAGTTATGATATTTGTAGTCTATACAAATAAAGCTGTCATATGATTAATCCTTAAGTGGCGGGGGGGGGAGGGAAGGGGTAACTGAGCGCAGCACCGCAAAGTACGCCGATAGCTTTTTTGTAAAATATGCTATCTAGTTTTTGTGTCGCACTACAGTTTTGACTTTTTTCCTGCTTTTCATTCAAAACTACTCCATTATAAACCCCATGGTTTCTGTGGGTGTTGCAATAAATTCTTATCTTATCTTAATTACTGAGTTATGATATTTGTAGACTAACTAATCCTATGTTTTGTTTATTATCATCAATCATCATCACACAACAGATCAAATCAAACAGCAGACTTCTAACTAACCAAACCTGTCATGTAAAAGGTCTTGTAGGATTCCATTTTGACAATAACTGAGCTTTTTGCATTGATTATAACAGAGGTAACACTTGGCTGAATCCGATTTGCCTGCATTCTGACTAACCCCTACCCCTTTTCTGCACTAGAGTTTACCAGGATGATCAACAAATTGATCTACGTAACACTCAAGAATAAAAACCCTCATTGGCAGCTGACAACACTGACTTGTCATGTATGGTGTTATGACAAGTCTCCCTATTTGGTAGGGAGGCTCCCAGTTTTTAGGGCTTTTCTCCACCCTCCCTATCTCCCTCATTCTTCCCTTTTATCAGGGAAATGTTTAAGTTTCTATTTGCAAGGGAAACCATGTTTTCCTACCTCCACAGTACATAAACCTTTGAATTTGCATTACCATTATGCAGCTATTCATTATTTTTGCCCAGCCTAACACTATTGTTAGGGGTGTCTCTCCTAGTTCGAATGAAGTACAACTATATCCTTTGTAAAAGAAGATCAAATGACACAATTAAAAATAAGAATGCTCACGTTTCAGCTTAGAAATATGACAAACCAGGGCTCAAGTGCGCCCGCACTGCGAGATTCAGATTCAGTCACTATGGTCAACACAGGCTTGTCATGTATGGACTATGGTCAACACAGGTTTGTCATGTATGGATGGCACTTTGATGATACCTTTCTTGTTTATAACTTTATTTTTCTCAGAGAAAATTGGTACTACAGCTGGGAGTGAATCACACATGGCATTAATTCAGATTTAAGCAAAAACAGATATATACATCTGAACTGAAAGGCAATAACGGAATCATTTACATAATGTTCGCACTTAAAATACACGTTTTGAATTTAATGAAATGAATCTCTCAAGTGAAACCAGTTATGTCAGCTCAGTTTACGCTCCAATTGGCTAAATCGGCTGAGATGCAGACAGTTATATCTGTCTGAGCTGAGCCCTGAGCAGAGCAGAGCTGAGATGTGTTTATATTTATCCTGGTCTGATCTCAGAGCCAGTAAGGGATCTATCTCCTCACCAGAATAAGAGCATCTCTAAATTAGAGCATTTCTCTTTTCAGTCGTCTGCGACTCGATAATTACTTGACAGATCCTATTTTCAGTACTCCAACATAAAAGCAGACAATGTCTCTCTGAGGAATGACACGGAGTCATCCGACTGTAGGGGGAGTAAACTCAACGGCTCTACCAAATATCTGTAAATAAAAGACATAATGATGATGTACAGCCGAACTCAAATGTTCACACGATTCTGTAAGTTTGCTCACTGGGCTGTGTTCGTTTTCAGTTTAATCAATATTTCGGGCCAGCTCGCTACAAAATCAAGTGGTGATTATAGTGATAGTAAAAGTTTGTGTTGCACAAAAATCTTCCCTTCCTAAACTCTTACTCTTAGACTCGTCATATTTTCATTGATTAAAAGAACATGGAGGAGCCAAATTTATGAGCTGGCACTTGCTTGGCTCATTGCTTTATTATCGGGTATAACAGAGATAATATTACTCATCACTTACCTGGCCGAAGGGATAGAAGTATGAGGAATACACTTCTCTCCATCGATACTCATAATTAACTTGATATTATGTGCTGTGTGTAGAGCCATAGTAGACTGAGCTAGCATGTGCAGTGGTTTGGGGGTAGCTAGCGATAGCAGCCGACGCCCAAATGACAGTAACTCAGGCCTCAGTCTATCCAAAGAATAATCGGCCGGATCTTCAGTACTTTCTGCCTCTAATGACTGAAAACATAAGAATAAGATTATAATAATTAGAAATTTATGAAGGGGCTTGAGACATCTTCTGTAACTCAAATCGTGTGAATCGTGGAATCAAAGTATTCGAATAGGATACACTGACCTTGGTGTCAATGACAAATAAACTCTTGAGGAATTTGTAAAAAGAGAGCATTACTGAATTAGTGTAAAATTTTCAATGTCAATTGTTTAGATGTATCAGCGGCATAATTGTGTATAGCAGTGAACTAATCACAGAACGTTGACAAAAAAGATGGGTAGATAAAATTGATACAGTAGCACCGTGTGCATGTGGAATGTATTACACAATGGAAGTAATAGTCAGAGTGATGATTGCTTACCTCTTTAATGTCAGCCACGACGTCGTGTAATGTGATATAATCGAGATAGACCTTACCGCCTATAATCCACTCATTGACACAATCAGAACCCTGATTTAATATGTCCAGGTATGTGTGCAGGCCATCCAAATTATCTGATATAAAAATAACAAAAGAAAAATAATGCTCATGAGCAGCTGGTGTTTATTCAATGACTATTTGAGCTGTTATCATCATCCACCATCATTTAGTGAGATATGGGAATAGAACATGAAATGTATGTTCTAATCAAAAGATATGTATTATTCAACTGAGACAGAGGAATTTACATCAGTAATCATTTTCGACCTGAAATACAGAGATATTACTACATGATGGTATCTCTGACATGGAAGCCATGATATTAGTAGTCGCCCTTGTATAATGAGTAGGAGACAGCGAGCATGCAAGAGAAATATTTAGAGCTTTTTAGTGAACATAAAACTGATGTTGAGGATACTGACCTGCAATAATATACTCCGGGGCTATATTCTGCAAGATGATTTTGTGGGCGGGGTTTAGTTGTTGTGAGTGAAGTAGATGCCACGCCTCCTCTTCATACAACCCTTCACACTTTGCTTTTATTGCCTAGAAACCACAAGATAATGTCACAGAGATTCATCAACAAGCCAGTATTACACCAGTCTGCTCCAGACAATATGAGAAAGACGCCCAACCACAGACCAAAAAGTTAACAACCACCCTGGGAAGGCATGACTCTCAGGTTTTTTTGGGTAACCTCCAAAACCTAGTTGGGAATGTTGTTGACAATAAAATACCAACACCAGCATCCTGGCTTATGTTTAAGCACTTGAACTAGGGAGGCAGAGAACTTGAAGGAGTAAAATTTAGGGCTTGCCAACATTTGTGCAATTACTTTATATCAAACTAAGCTAGCAAAAATTTGTGCTAGCTAATATCAAGTCATCCAAACTAAAACTAAACTCAAGCTTAAATTTTCTCACTAGGTACAAACCTTATCGCTTACAGTATTGTGAACAGTGAGACACGGTGTGGGGATGAGAAGGTATTAAGAATCGGGAGTAGCATTGTGAAAACTTTGCCACCGCAATCAAGGAGTTACACACTGCTGCAATCAACTCAGTATTTAAATCATTCTATATGAGACATGATGAAGCACAAACCTTAGCCTGGTGTAACCATCTAGCAGGTATATTCAGGTCCTCCACTATAAATATCTCCCTTTGTGTGTAGTCTGAGTCGCTGTCATCTGCCTCCTCTGTGTCCATAGATGTCTGATCGGGGGAGCTAACCCCTATTTGAACATGACGTAACAGCAACTCCTTTATTGACTTTTCGCGACTAAAACAGAGGGAAATACAGCGTTGATCATCTACATTTACAAGTTGGCTCCATTTCTGGTCTTATGAACGAACATCAGATGATCTGCAATAAAGCCCTTAGTCACAGCCATAAAGTCTAGCTAGTTAGGGATTACCATTCATAAAACATCAATTGTTAGATTATGAATCATAAACATCCTAGAATAGACAAAAAGCAAACACTAACGTTTCAGAAATAAGAAATAAATGTTTGCAATCTGAAGGCTTCTCATGACACACCCACCTAAGTATGTTTGTGCACTGGGTGGAAAGGAGTACTATTACAGCTCTGTAATTTTAGGCATATTATTAGCTGTAATAGTACTTCTTTCCACCCAGTGTACAAACATACTTAGGTGGGTGCGTCATGAGAAGCCTTCAGATTGCAAACATTTATTTCTATGAGATTATTGAGTTACCACTTTTTTGTTGACATTAGGCAGCGTGCCGGGTATTTTTTGGGAATTTTATTTATGCATACCAAAGTCGGATTAGAGATGGATTGTAACTTTTGTAGTATAGCAATTTTCAATATGCGAATACTCCTCTAAGGCGTATACTAACGAGTGATCAGATTTAAGGTTGAGTAGTGGTAGTATAGCCCAGTGCCATAGTCCGCAGCTCTCTAACTGCTCACTGTATCGAGTATGTATCGCCTCTACCTGCCAGTCGTCTATATGTTTGTAGTTCAGGGCTATCAGTACTTGTAGTAAGTGCCAGCTGGGAAAATAGAAAAAGTGTTTTAGAGAAAATGAATGGAAACTTTGATTAACCCTAAGAAGAACGATTAGACATGGGAGGGGAGCGGGGTCTGTTTTCAGTACTGGAGAATCCTAGCCAGTATCTTAAGCCATATCACAGAAGGATTAGAATTCCGCTATGAAAGTCAGCCATTAGATTTACTATTACCATTCCAAGCATATAAACCACATTAGCTTTAACTGCCCAGCTTTTTTACAATCAATGCATGGGCATAGTCTTTGTGTAACGGCCAGCTTGGCCTAATCTTATCTCATCTTGTTTGTCTATTTGCACTCATTAAAGCCTAATATTTATATAAGTATATAAGTAGACATTTTGTAACCTTTGGTGCTCATTAATCAGATATCCATGTTGAACCCACAAATTTTGCAAACGTCAAAGCGCTGCAATCTAGTGTTCCACTAATGTCGCAATCCCGAAAACGTCGCAACAAAGGGGTTTTTAAACAGCGCAACCCAACAATCGTCACAATTTTTTTAATTTCGCAAACGCTCGAACCCACTAACATCGTAAATTTCACAACTCAACGGAAATTCCGAGTTGTATCAGGGTTTGAATGTCCAGTGAAACCCTGTCCTAATTTAATAACAGATTTACTTCTCAAATAATTTATTGCCGCGGACGCCAATCTGCAGCATAAATGTTATCGGCTCGGATCTGGACAAAATCACCAAGTGGGCCGAGAAGCTATCCATGTCCATGTCGATTTGAAACCAAATCCCTAAGAATTGGGGCTGCCAACGCACCTAACCCTCTACTCTCCTTCGACACGCTACCATCTGGTCGTTCAAAGTCTCTACGCTACCGCATTAACCTCCGTAGAGACTGTTTTAGATATCAGGCTTTTAGAATTTTGAATAAATCACTCTTGTAATTTATTTTCTACCTTTTTTGTATTTTTTGTATTATATGTAAACTACAAATCATTTTATGCAATCATCAACAGTTTCAGAATCATCAGCATTTTTATTAACAATTTTTACAGCAGGCAAACCAGCTTTTTATTTCTCAATCACTCCTTTGACAGAATAAAGGTACATACATACATACATCTGTAAAAGTAGAGATGTACTTTTCATATAATTTGTCGCCACAGACACCAATTTGATCAACAGCATAAATATCATCCTACGCTATCCCCATTTCTGGAATTTTCGCATTTTGCAAATTGTTTTGGCAGACACATCATTCTTATTATCATGACAGGTTACATCTCAAACCATTCTTCATTGCCAAAAATTAAAATCCATTTTGTATAAAATCTTGCTTTTTGCACTAAATTTCCATCAATATGGACAGCGAATTGGCATCATCTACACAGGACTTTGCTTAATTTTGAGCAACGAGGAGATTAAACATTCTTGAAGCCCATCCAGTATATTTATGGAGACAGCCTGTGTTGCTAAATGTGTTGACTGTTCCGCAGTGTAGTAACATTTAGACTGTCAAGCGGAGTAGCCTTTAGATACCAATAATTTTCATCATGATCCTGGAAAGTGCAAAATTTTTCTCTTTCAGGGATTCACACAATATTCTGGTACATACAGATAGATAGTATCGAGTATAGTACAGAGTATTTAAAGCTTACCTTATATGATAGTCGAGTGGGTCGGCTGTATTACTAGCCGAGCTCAGCAGCTGATTCAGACTATAGCCCGAGTTACAGTACAGTTTGATCAGATGATAACACGTGTCTTTAGTATCTCTATCACCTGTGCCCGGTGAGTCCTCCATATACAGGGGCAGAGGGGGCGCGGCATAGGACTCACAATCCATCGAGTCATTCCACGCTGCGTCATAACGGGCTAGAGCTGAGGCTATGTTCATCTAACAGACAGACAGACAGACAAAATGTGAGCAATATGATATCAATTCAGTCTAAAATGTAGTATAATAGATTTAATAGATAGTATTTGTGTTATCATGATCAATAACCCCCTCAAATTAAGGATATGTCCGTGATGTCTGGGAATTTTCCCGGTATTAAAAAACGTAACCAATCAGGGGGAAGGTGAGCTGAATAAGATATCATTCTCAATAAGTCTATAGTGTGAAGCCTAGGAGATTGCATTCTGGGATACACATCAACAGGTCTCTAGTGTGAAGCCTAGGAGAGTGCATTCTGGGATACACATCAATATGCCACATCGAGTCATTTCTGCTAATGTACACAGGACATGGGATACGAGAGACAAAGGTATGGTCATACATGAGCCATTGGATATCTAGCCTAGAGGATTATATATAAGCTAGAGTTTAGATTAGCTAGTTAGGGGTAACTTAATCTTAGCTAGCCTCAAAAATAACTTTGCCAAGCATCGCGAAATTGCCTACTTTTCCTCTTGCGAATATTATTTGGCAGCTATGAATTGATAACACCCCCCTCCCCCATATCTGATACGAGGTACGTAATATGCTCATACCTTGGACTGACTATACCAGTAATGTAGAGCCAGAGATCGTTTCCAGTCCAAATCGGTACAGCAGTTAATAAGACCTGACGTATTCTCCCATACCATATTACCAGCTAACAGTATATATAACTTAAGTCTGTCTGCTGATATAAACTCATCCGCCTGTAACTCACACATGAATATAATGAGACACTAGATCACTGAATTGTCTAAAGTGTCGCATAATAACACACTTTCAATGAAACCTTAAAGTTGATGAAATTTTAGAAATTTGAAATATATGTGTTTCCGCAAATTTTTAAAGCCGCATTAGACCAGTTTGCTTGTGAGGTTGTGAGGGTAAATACATGATTTAAATGCGTCGATAACTTTTGGCCATTATAGGAATATACAATTTTTAATATAAAATTATCCGTTTGTAGTTAACCTGCAATAGTCAAATATTTCCTGATCAATCCACGTATGCTGTATACTTGGCTCATCCTGAATTGCTGACTTGCCACACAGCAGGAAAAAGTACAATGAATGTTAGTTCCCCATATAATACATTATTGGCAATTGGATTAAATTGGCCAAACCATACAATAGCAGAAGAGCAACTCAATTGCAGACATAAATTAAAGTGCTACTGATACAAGATTTTTCTGTCAGCAGAGAAATTGTAGGCCATTCTGAAGTTATAGACACACATACCTGAGTTTTGTTCCAGTCAGTGAGCTGTTTATGTATCATATTTTTGACAGTTTGACTTGAAGCTCCCTGACTGAGTAGTAAAGCTAATCTATAATCTCTATTCTCCATAGCCAGTCGTGTAGCCTCCGGTATCTGTCGAGCTGACATGTGCGAGAAAACCGCCGAGCATACGCCGTTCATCTGTCAATCATAATAGTCTTTGTAAGCATATATCTGGTTTGTCCTCAACAAAATTATTTTAAAATAAAAACTAATACAATGAATAAAAATAGAACAATAAAATAGATTAATCAACAAAAGTGAAAATTAATCATTCATATTTGCAAAGAGTATCACGATAAAACAACTTCATACAGAAAAGTAACAATCTGACATGAAAGTTTTTACCCAGAGCACCCCGTGATCCATTTTTATCATCACACGGTAATATCGGATCTGATAATAATAAAACTAAAAAAACTAATCACCGAAAAACATGTCACCCTACTCTGAACAAAGTAAGAGAACAATGTATTCTATGGGAGCTTTAGTTGTAAGCCCTCCCAAGTGTGTGAATGACATCAGATATAAGTACCCTCATTCTGGGCCATTTCTAGCAAAATACTGTTAAAAATGATATATAATCTTATACAATATAATATAATATAATATACCTGTTTAGCTTTGATAGAGGTCTCCTCCTCCACCTTATAATTAGCTGCATAGCTGAGCCATCGAGAGAATGCTTCGTTACGAGCTTTCTGGTATGTGTAACTCCCCATGTCTAATTCTACCAAACATATCAGGTACATCATAATTATAATGTGTAAGTTTATGTTTAAGGTTATGTGTGAGGTAACGTGTAACTTAACTTGTGAGGTGAAAGAGCTAGATTTCTATGCAAGCATAAGTTACGGTTATTAGTTCTAGAGACAATGCATATGCCTGCTGCAGTACTTGTCCAAAAAAGCTCTCATCAATATGATAACAAAATATAATATAATTTATGAATCACAACACAGTTGTATCATTATGCCGTCATGTCATGTTGCAGATTGCAGATGGGGAAGAAAACCAGAATATCCAGATAAACTTACCCCTCCCCCTAAGAAATGACTTTCACATGTAACACAACCAGTTGGTGGTCACATTGGTTTGTTTGTTTGCATTTTTAAGACCATGTGTTAGAAGTGAGTACCAAAGAAACTCTGTTGCTGTATATGAGAGAAGAACTGGAGAAAGAGACGATTCTATTACTCACCTTCAATACTCTCAAACTCAGGCAGAGATCCCCAGAGAGCCACCAGAAGTTCCCATATAAGTACATGATGCCGGAATATTCTCTCAATGCCGGGCTCTGATTGGCTAGAAATGGCAGCGTCAAGGTCATTCAGTGATTCCTTACCGTACTCATGCAGAGCGACGATACCTGTAAAAGATGGCGACACCATGGATACATGTTAATTTTGGGCAAGTCTATTTATTTAAAAGCTACAGTGGTAATTTTGATCGAGCAAAATGATGTGGAATTATTGTACACATGTATATCATGCATAGATATCTATAACTGAGGCCTACATGTTGGGCCAATGCTGTTCATGTCAAACATTTACAACCAATTTTCTTTGAATATCAGTTGAAAACATGTAACAAGATGCTGGATAATTCCTGTACTGAACCCTAAATAACCCCAAATAATTGGATGGAGATGATATACACATCGCTGATCACTTTGTGTTTCACTTTCAACACCACAATTACTGTGTAGTTAGGGCATTTACATTACCTGGCTCAGGTTCCAGTCGGTGACACGCTGAGTTTGTTTTGTTTGTAGATATGCTGTTCTTTAGCTGTATCTTTAACGCTTTAATTCTCGTCTCCTGAAAGAGTAAAGGGAATCAAAATAGAGGAGGATGTACAATCATGTATTAATGAGTGCACGGCAATATTCAGCAAAAAAAAGCAATTAGAATTTCAAATGAAAACAATTAATTCATTAAATATACATTTGTATAACTTTTCACCCTAGACTGTAAGGGTATATACGTAATCTAGCTTAGTTAGGTATATCAAGGAGTAACAGTTGTTACAGCTGTTACTCCTTGGGTATATTTACATGATGCATTATGATATTTGTTTTATGCATGGTCTTATGCGTCATTTATGACTTGATTAGCTAATAATAATGATAATAATAATAATAAGATCTGTAACTTATAATCATAAATTGATGATAGTTAGGACAATGTGACCAAAGTGTGTGGAGATTCTCACCAGCACGAGAGGGTCTGTTTGATGAGCCCGAGTTCCTAAGTTAGCAGTCTCTACAGTGACATGATAAGGGGTGGTGAGCCTCGAGCGCCCTGGTGATAGAATTGAAAAGTTGGTGGATCCAAGTCTAGCCTTCCTCTCCTCTGCAAGCAGCAAATAGATAAAGCTGAATGAATCATTCATGAAGAAGACATCGACAATCTTTACAGCCATTTCAGTGGATTCATACATGCCTCTAATTATTAATCAATGTCACAAGTTGAAATTGGCATCACTTGGCACAATCCCCAAAATGCATCTTTAAGATAGAAGCTCCCATTAACGTCAGGTAAATACATTTTAAATGACCTCAGCTTTCTCGAGAATTGTATTCTGGGATATTTAATAACATGCCAAATTACCTTTTCTACATAGGAATTCTAAAATATCACATTTTGAGATACTTTTGAATCTAGTAAACGAGTTGCACAGGCAGGATAGAGCGAACATACCTTTATCAGTAAATACACTCTTATTATTACTATGAGTAATGGACATGTTAGGTCCCCAGCATACACGAGATCTCCTCCCAGCTACACAAGCAGCATCCAGTAAGCTCCTCTGTCTGTTATGGACTACAATAAAGAGTGAGAAAATGTAAGAAAATGCAACTAAAGTATTTTGAATCTATGTTTGCGGATAAAAAAAGTGATTATACAACAATCGAGGTCCTTCACAGTGTCTGATTATTTCATCATAGCTGGCCATGTTTATGGATTCCAAGGATTACTTCATTCACATCCACTTTTACTTTGAAGGACAGCATTTCCCACTGTGTTCTATCGGTATTGGCATGTAAATTGAGATAATACTACTTAAATATTAACTGTGAACAACAACAACTAAAGAAAAGCAGAGACGAAAGGGATCAATTTCTCTGAAGTGTTTCATAATTCTCCGTTCACCGAGAGTTCAGATCATACCTAGTGATTTCTCGAGTGGTACTCTAGTGAGCTGAAGCCTGTGTCCCTGTATTCTGGTCTTTGGTCTGAGGGGTTTCTCTACACCACTGGGCAGGAGCGGATAGTCCGGTTCTGGGAGGGTCACCTCTGAGCTAACTCTGGCTGGTTTGAGCAGAGAACCAATTTTTCTGTCTTCAAAATCCCCCAGGACCTCTACAAAACAAGAAGGGTTATTGAAATAATGACGGCTGTACCCATATTGTTAGACAGATTACTTATTACCAATACCCGCTGAGGACCTCACAGCTGAGGACCTCACAGCAGGGTAGAAAGGCAAAACTTTCTTATTTAGCTGTCTCATGTTGGTGTAACTGTCTCATGTTGGTGTAACTGTCTCATGTTGGTGTAACTGTCTAATGTTGGTGTAACTGTCTCATGTTGGTGTAACTGTCTAATGTTGGTGTAACTGTCTAATGTTGGTGTAACTGTCTAATGTTGGTGTAGCTGTCTCATGTTGGTGTAACTGTCTCATGTTGGTGTAACTGTCTCATGTTGGCGTAACTGTCTCATGTTGGTGTAACTGTCTCATGTTGGTGTAGCTGTCTCATGTTGGTGTAACTGTCTCATGTTGGTGTAACTGTCTCATGTTGGTGTAACTGTCTCATGTTGGTGTAGCTGTCTCATGTTGGTGTAACTGTCTAATGTTGGTGTAGCTGTCTCATGTTGGTGTAACTGTCTCATGTTGGTGTAACTGTCTCATGTTGGTGTAGCTGTCTCATGTAGGTGTAACTGTCTCATGTTGGTGTAACTGTCGCATGTTGGTGTAACTGTCTAATGTTGGTGTAACTGTCTCATGTTGGTGTAACTGTCTCATGTTGGTGTAACTGTCTCATGTTGGTGTAACTGTCTCATGTTGGTGTTGCTGTCTCATGTTGGTGTAGCTGTCTCATGTTGGTGTAGCTGTCTCATGTTGGTGTAACTGTCTCATGTTGGTGTAACTGTCTCATGACGGCTGACGCTATAGTGGTTTAATTATCTATTCATTTTAACGATTATAGCAATGATGATTATTGCTAATGATGGCTGCATCTGTATCAAATAGAGCCAGATTGGCGCTTATACCAGTAATGTAAAACATGAATAATCAAAGAAAGACTTACCGCTTTTATACGGAGTGAAGCCTTTTTTCTCATCTGAAAAATCCTGTTTGAGTAGTGAGGGGGAGCCAGTACCGCCCCGTGGTAGGTTAGACCTGATCAGGGGAGACTGAGGCATTGGTGACATCATACCTCCTAATCTGTACACAGATGAAGCAGGCTGTGCTGGGGAAGCTGTCAATCAGAGAAAAGTTAACAGAGTATAATCATATGCCACTTTGGGTCAGCCTTTTGGGGTTGGCGTCACAGCCCATTGCAACCATTCCAATTTGGGCCAATATGGAAAGGGACAGATGAGTGTTAGGATACAGACATAAAATAACCTCATTTAGGCCAAAACAACTATAACTGACAGTGAGTCATCTTTTCCTGCAGTCACAAGTCAAGGAGGGGATGACTCTTAGGTACCACATCATAGGCCCAACATAATGTATGGTTGTGTAACAGCCAACTGGTACTTTCTAAGGAGTATGGATAGTATGATATCAATGAATCAGCGTTATCTTGGTTACCCTCGAGGAGTAAATGTTAGGTTCAGATAGTTTGGGGTGGTTTAATGTTAGCTTGCGAATGATTGCGGCTAGCTGAGGTGGGAGTCTTTTAATAGTTAAGAGGGTGTGTTGATGAAAGCTACCCTTACATTGGGATATGCCAACATGTGCAAAACAGTGAACTTTTCCTCAAAATCCTTTACTCCTCTAGGATGTACAGAATCGAAAATGACAAAATTCATAATGAATAGACACTGAATATATTCAATACTGTTTAGGGTAAGATTTGGTAGCGATGAGCAATACCAATCAGTGCTTAACTCAAGTAAATTGATTATATTTCATTTCAGTTGTTTTCTTTTTTCCTTTTGCATTTCAGAGAGTTCATATTTGGATGATGGTGATTGCAAATAAAAATGTATATAGAGCTCTTACCTCTAAGTTTAGGAGAGAGTCCAAACCCTAGATCATCTTCATCATCATCGAGGAATGAGGCCTTCATCCTCTGTACATTGGTAGGAGCCACTCCACACTGTGCTGCCAGGCGGTGTGAGGTCGGCAGCATATCTACAGCCATCTCATCATCTTCGCCAACATCCTGTCATATATAGATACATGTATATAGATGTATATATATATATACATAATATATAAATTTGCTGTCTGTCAATGCTGACAATGACTTGCAACGAGGTGCATGTATGCATACATGTATATATAATATAATATATATATATATATAAGTGATATTTTCCTTCTCGAATTGACGATGGAAAAACGCGCTGGAGTGATTTCACTGTATTATAGGTTGTCACTTCAGTACATCTATCAATATGAGGAGAAATAAAGCTTACTCTCTCTCTCAAAATCGGAAGCCCCCATCATATGGACTATGTCTGCAAGCTGTGGGCGCTTGGTGACAGATTTGGGGAGCAGGGAATGTTTGTTAAAATATGGTAACAATGCTTTTGTTAGTTCAAGAGTATGTCGGCCTATCAACCATCCGGTAAGGAGGCAGCAAGTATGCATAATATACAGGCTCAATATGGCAGCATAATTAAAGATTACAGACATTATCTTACATTTCAATATTCAACAGTCAATTATTTAGAGCGACAGGGTAAGCTTTGTTGACCAATAAGGCCATGTTGATTTCAGATCTTAGCATAAAAAAATATAATCACTTATCTCCTCACCTGATCCTCAGAATGCTTCTGGGCCCCTTTTAGAGGCATATTCTCTACCTCATCTTCCATGTCATCATCTCTTATTCCAAGGTAGTTAGTAGGGGCGCCACCCAGAGCCCCCGCACCAGACTCACCACCCAACACATAGGTTCTTGAGGCTACAGGAGCGTCTCCAGATGAAGACAGAAGCTTCTGTTGTTGTTGCTGTTTTGCCAGCGGAGCCAACTTCTGCTGTATGGCTTGTTTCTGTATACAGAAATTAATCATTATTGGTATTTTCAGCAATGGCGGCAAGCTCCCATTACAAATTTATTTTGTTAGAAAAAGAAATCTATCCATAGCTATTTTTAATAGTCGTTCTGTTAATAACCGGTAAATTAAAAATTACAATTGATCAAACTCCAGTTGATCCAACTCCTTGATTAAAAAGAATTGCCACAACAAAATGATTTACATGAGGAATATTCAGACACTAGGGTTAGTTAGTAAAATATGTAAGCACATATCTGAAAATAACTGGCACAAAATTTTTCTATGGCATGAGCAGAATAAAACAAAATTGATGCTTAAAGTATTAATAATAGTATTAATAAAAATTAAAAATAATAAAAGGAAAATTATAATAACAATAATAATAAGTGAAAAGTATCAGACGGAGGATACTGAAAAGGATGTCTCAGCGCAGAAATCTAACCAGAGACAACCAAGACCAGCTAAAGAGCTGCAAAAAAATGTTACAAAAAAAATCAAATCAAAAAAACTTAACGCATACTGTTATCTTTATACAGTATAATAGACTTAGGTCTACCATTATCTGCGTCAAGAAACACAAAATATAATATCAGTATCAATATTAAATCAGGACTAATCTAGGGATGCAGTTCATTGCATGAAAAGCTCCATAGTCAACTGTGCAATGTAAAGATTCTTAAACTTCCATTAAATTTCACTCATTTTTTTGTTTTCTCATTAATTGTTCAATAAAATCATTGATTGACATCGATTGAAGCGATGAGAGGAAGATTATACCTGAATATTAGTATTAGATATATGTAGAGCCTTCAGTTTCTTCACATCCTGTTTCTGTGTATCTGTATTATCATCGTCCGAGTCATCATCTAATAATCCGTACTTAGAGAAATGCTTCACCTAAAAATACATCCTTACATGTGTAAATATACACATATGTAAATACCCTACAGGAAGAAATTTTTGGTGGGAATTAAATTTCGCGATTTTGGCGACCTAGAAAATCGCTAATAATTTATTCCACCAAAAAATTGATCCAAAAAGGAAGTAAAATAGAAAAAACAAAAATCCGGAAAAAAAGTTAGAAGTTATCTTCTCTTTTTAGCGAGTGGACGATTTCGCTAAAATTTTATTCCTCTAAATCACCCATGAGAGGGCAACTCGCGAAATTAAGTTCCACCAAACATTTCTTCCTGTAGGGTATACACATATGTAAATATACACATATGTAAAGATACACGTATGTAAATATACACATATGTAAATATACACATATGTAAAGATACACGTATGTAAATATACACGTATGTAAATATACACATATGTAAAGATATACGTATGTAAATATACACGTATGTAAAGATACACATATGTAAATATACACATATGTAAATACACACATATGTAAATATACACATATATAAATATACACATATGTAAAGATACACATATTTACAGGGTGTGACATCAGTCACTTCATCAGTAGTGACTCGACACTGCAGGTGATTGTGACAGGTAGAGGGTATAACTCTTGAAAGAAGTTTTTGAGGTTTTGTGGAACAACAGCAATGTTAGCGCAGTAATCATTCTGCATGGTCATGTAATACAAAAGCTGAGATGGTGTCTCACACATGGATTTTATGAAGAAACTTAAAAGGCAACCATGGTTTCGCAGCAATGCATTAATGGGTAGCAAATAATGTGCTGGGCAGCATCAGCTTTGTGCATTACGCGATGCAAAACTCAAAGTAGTTGCTGACTCTAAGCTGGGTAACACTTCAGTTTAGGGGAGGTTTCAAGACTTTGCTGTAATAATTATAGAGCACAGGCTAAATAATAACAGGAACAGGAAACTGCTATGTGGTATTCTCTTTTAGCTGAGTTTGAGTACCTGATGGAAGAAATGTTTCACAAGAATTCTGGCTGAATAATCATCCGAATTATATTTTGTCTTTTTCCCTATGCAGAAGGTGCAATCTGCTATTAATCAATGGCCATCGATGAGAAGTTGTTTGAAACCTTGGTTGCCCTTTAAATGAAACTACTCATAGCGCAGTAAAAAAAAGAGATAGACAAGTTTAATGGCAAAAAATGAGTTGACCAAAACTTTCACTAACAGTGCACAATGAGACCACCCTGCTTGCAGATCGACTCTGTAATACGGTTCTCTCCCATAGACTTTATAATAATAATATTAAGTCTATGGTGTCTCTCCACACCATAGTTACAGTGCCATAAACTGGCCAAATTGACCTATTTAAGTTATGCATATAAACGCTAAGTTTTTCCCAGTGCGCTTCAGTACAATCAGCCTGGACGCTTACACATGACATTCAGCACTTACCTCAAACACCCAGGATCCAGTATCCGGTCTGTAATCTATAAACTTAGCTCCGATTCTGGCTGTGGCTGTCTCTATCTTCTCCTGATAATTCATCATCTTCAGTCTGTCTGGACTCTGATCACGGGATAATCAGACAAATACAGGGGCATGTAAGAAAAGTATGCCAAGTGACATAATACCGCACTGCAACACTGACAAGTTTTTTTGTTGCCATTGTTATATTTTTTGAAAAACCTTGGTAATGAAATATGCCTAAAAAATCCTTTACAAATTGCTCTGCAAGTATAGAGCGGGATGCCAAATGGTGATAAACAATTAAAAAGTTTAGAAAGGTGGGAACGACTCTGGTATTCTCAGCTCAAAGGTGGTGATCAGTGACGCTGGGCCGTATTCAGTTAACTGACTGAGAAATGAGGAGATATAATTGGACGATCCTGCAGTGAATGATAAATCTGTAACTACCCAACCAGAAACCAGAAACCAGAAACAATAAAATATCAATCATCTCCTACCTTGATAGGGCTGTTATTAGATTTATCTTTAGGCCACACACAGTCCAGTGTCACCTCGGCTCTCTTATTGAGACCTTGACCTTCTGCTGGTTTATTATCATCATCTGGATATATAGTCACCTCCTTCCTCCTGAAGTGTACTGTCAATAACAATAATAATATTCATGGCATGTGAGTCATCAGGGAAGAATTGTATTTGATCGCTACTGATAATACTTCAGCTCTCTTAAACGTTTCACTGCTGTTCAATTTCAAAGTTCACCAGAGGCTTAATGCCAACAGCATATAGGAAGTAATAATAAATAACAGGCTGATCCTTATTCTGTTTATTTCAGTAGAGTTCAAACCTTTTCTCATCAAGTTATGGGTGAATGTATGTGTTTATCTTTGCCCGATGATGGTATAAAAGTCCTTCTCTAAACATAGTAATGAGCTTTAGAACGCAACATAAACTCACTAACCTGTTGCGTCTATGTCCAGATTTGCCACATTAGTCACTCCGGGAAAGAATACACTGCCATATCCCTCTCTACCTATACTCAGGTTATCTACCATACAATCCCCGTTAGCATCCATATACTCAGGCAGATCTTCTAGTGATGGGATTGTGTAGTAGTCTGCTCTTGTAGATATTATACCAGCAGGATGTGTTATCACACCGGGCAGAGACATGTCCTGCAAATACATAAGACTAATTATAATATAAATATATATACAAAAATGCCCCTTGATATTTTGTTCGTAAAGTACAAAAATGTATAATATATTATATATTATTATATATATTATATATATATACGAAAAATGCTGCTTGATATTTTGTAAAACATAGTACAAAAATTTAGAATTAAAAGAACAAAATAATTAAAAATGTTAGCTGAAATTTAATTCTTATAATCAAATTACTCTTGTTGATTGGGTAGGGTGTGGCTCGCTGAATATAATCTCCTATATAAGAAGCATTAGCAGTTAATATTTTGATCATAAGCAGAGAACTTGTCACATGGGGTCACTGTGACTAAGTGACATTCTAATGACGGCTGATTATATGTAAAATGAGACAGTGTAAAAATACCTTCAAATAAATCAAATATAAAAAGTAAGTAAGTCAACTGAACTGAACTGAACTGAACTGAACAAGCAAGTTTTAGATATGAAACTTCAAACTGAACTACTTGAATTGAATACCAGCATATACCAATATCAGTTGACAAGGTTGATCAATACGATGTTGATAGATACGATGTTGACCTATAGGAGTCTGACCAATATACTGTTGGCCAACAGAAGGTGATGATTTACGGTGATGTGAAGATTTATGTGGTGAAGATTTATGTGGTGAAGATTTATGTGGTGAAGATTTATGTGGTGAAGATTTATGTGGTGAAGATTTATGGTGATGTGAAGATTTATGGTGATGTGAAGATTTACGTTGCGAAAATTTTCGATGTGATTTTTTACGAGCACCCCTCTACAAACAGAGATAATTTATATTGACTTTAGGTGAAGCAGAGTAATCAGCTCTTTAAATCAAATGATGACATGAAAAGTTTTCCGTTGCACAAATATGTTATATAAATGTACAAACCTGTGTCTCATCATCCATCACTTCCCGTTTATGTATAATCTGTGTTTGGTCATTCAGTGCTCCTCCCTGGTTAGGGGGCGTGGTCATCTCAGGGGGTGACGCCCCGTTTCCTGCGCTCATGTTCTGCATAATCACAGGCTTTCTACAAACGACAAAGAGAGGAAGCTTGTGAGAATGACCTGAAAGGCGGACAGTGACATTTGTATTTGCAGTTCTTATATTGACTATCCATCTGAATTCTAAATTCGAGCAGCAGATGAGAATTAGACTGCATATTTGACTTAATATTTGAATCTGTGCGATCCATCTAAATGCTCTTGTTGAATTTTTTCTTTAGGCAAAATACAATAACCATCAATTTACAAATGTTATCCTCGTAGTGTCCAGGAAACGAAAAAAAAAACGAGAAGAAAAGTCTGATAATATTGTTGAGTAGGCGGCGGTGAGCACACTGATCACGTGATTTACTATTGCATGACTATCTCTGGTCGCTAGAGAGTGAGCTACTACCATCACAACGAATCTGGTGTGATGGTAGTGATGACCCGAGTTCAATTTTACTTATTAGGGGCAGGTACATGTTAGCTATCCATACTAAACTGACTCTAACGATCAGAGATACACATGATAGTGTAGTCTCTATGTCAGGGTGGGGGGCGTGTAGTCTCTATGTCAGGGTGGGGGGCGTTGAGCCTTACCTATCCTGAGGTGAATGTTTATGTGGAGCTAGTATGACTCTCGTCTGTGCACCTGTTCCGCTCTGTAACTGATCTATAGTATCATCTAACTCTAACTGGGGATACAGTTTGTTTACAGTTCTCCTACTATAAGACAAAAAAACATAAATTTTAAAATAATATCTAATGTAAGATTACATCTAGACAGCCATTCCCAACCACAGCCAATTTGGCCATTGCTGCCAAAATGATGATTTTGTTTGGCCGATGCAACCGCTTCCACAGAATAAAATTGTGACACATTTTCTCCTCTTGTTCAACAAGAAGAAGAAGGAAATTCCACAAGATAGACATTATCTTCAGTATCCTGTCACATCTGAATTTCTAGTTATCACACATAGTTGAGTCAACTTGTTGCTCTGTTGCAGTCAATTGGAATTCACCATTATCAGAATCACAAGTAAAAATAGCCCAAAGAGATATATAATTGTAAGTAAGAAAGTCAAGAGAAGAAGTGTACTTTGAAATGATGACAATTATTTAGGATTTGAAATCAATCAAGAGTTGTTTTCCTTTTATACGAGGGGACACAACTCCATTTTTATGAGAAAATAAAAGATAGTCAACTAACCTGTCCATATGGGGTGGGCGAGATGATGATAGATTAAACATTCCGTCATCAGTCATACCTGGCATACACATAGCAGGATCAGGTATGGATCTATAAGATTATTAAACACAGAATTGGAAAAATGAATAATTGGTCATTTTTTTCTTTATCCGAAAATGAGTTATACTAAAAATGAAAGAGCGCTCCCCATAACAATTTATCAACAAACAGCAAAATTTTCTCTATGTGTCAATATTTTTGGTTTTTTTTAATCATAGGCCCCTAGTATTTACCTTTCTGGGGCCGTTGGCTAGCAGCATGGAATCTCAGATAACTCTAAGTTTATTGAACACAAACCTAAGTCTTCGGATATTACCATATTAAATCACAAGAGGTGAGATAGAAAGCCTGGATCATTTCAGTCATACATGAAACACTAATGATTTTTATCTTGATTATCCTTACCTGTGCCTGCCGCTGCTGTACAGAGAGGGACTGCTGAATGCACTCTGGTGAGGACCTGTAGTATGTCTACTGGTGGAGCTAGCTCCGCCCACTGCTGGTGATGAGCGAATCACAAGCTTCTTAACACTGCGACGGGCGGAGCCTGGTGTACCGCCTGAGTAACTTTCATCACCTAGACCCTCAAACAAATCACTCTGTAAAAAAAATAGTTGTCAACATGTGGGCAAGATTAATTCCAATAAACTGACCATTTGATGGATGAGATTTTGTGACAGCAAAAAAACCAAGCTGAGCTTTAGGTGCAGAAAGAGCAAGCATACCATATTTTTTTTAACTCTGAAGGAAGATATACAATGCTGCTTCTTCTCAAATGAAGACTTGAATACATTGCATGACATATTCTGCCCAAAAGCTGTGACAATCCTTAGCACTAGATGGTGTACGATATAACTTACGTTATCAGTAGGTGATGTACCGATATGTAACTTACCTTAGCAGTAGGTGATGTACGGATATAACTTACCTTAGCAGTAGGTGATGTACCAATAGCTTGTACCGACTGTAGTCTAACTTTACTCAGTGGTCTGGATGTAATCTTAGGCGTAGATTTACTAGCGCTGTCCGATAACAGGGCCTGCTGAGCTTTAGGGTCTGTCGGTATAGGGTCCTGAAAACAAACAAGGTATTTGAATGATTCATGTTATTTGGTTGTAAACTCATATTAATCAGTGTACAGACACCCGCCTCGACAAGGTACAGTATAGGTATTGATGACGTGTATACGTAGTTTCAGTGTGACATAAACTTTTACAATGAGAGATGTCATTTCTTTTGATTTTGATTGAAAATTTGGTCTTGTACGGTCTTGTTGAGGTTAGCTTAGAATTTAGATTGACAGGTAGAGATACTGACCTTAGAGTTAGTTTTCCTGAACAGAGGCGAGTCACCATAAGGAGAGTTTGTGAGATTATAGAGCTGCTGTTTGATCAGCTCATTCTGAGCCATCAAGTCCTGATTACTGCAAAGAGATAAAGAGTAAACGATGTCACCTCATATGGGAATGTATCAAAACAGACTAAACACAGGAGAAACCAGAACTGGATATATAATGGTGACATTTGCGCCAAGTCATTTCAAACAATTTTTCAAAAACAGTCAGATTATATTGAACAAGAACTTCAATAGCATGCTTTGTCTTAGAGAAGGGGCTGGCTGAACTCAAACCTTCCAAAATGGCATCTCTACTAACATATAAATGGTATCTCTACTAACATATAAATGGTATCTCTACTAACATATAAATGGTATCCAACTTATGGAAGATGAGAAATCTGATGGAAATCTGAGATAAATGCGACATAATAGCTTGAGACTCAACTCAAGTTATAATAGTCATACAGTCTTACTACACAGAGCCATATTCGCCACTCAGTACAGTACACACACAGAGCCATATGCTCCACTCAGTACAGTACATAGTCCATTCAGTTGACATACGGCACACACACAGCCATGTGCTCCACTCAGGGTACGCTCAAAGTCCACTTTTACACATACCTGGTGACCAGACTCTGTGGTTGTTGTTGGGGTTGAGCGGCTGCCGCTGTCTGACCGAATCCTCCAAAGCCTCCACCAGTAGTTCCTGCTCCTAGACCTGTGTGTGAATGATATAATGTCAGGTAAGCATCATAGTGAACGGCTGACTTTGAAATTATGCATGTCATTGAGGTTCACAATAACACCGATATCGGGATTACACTATTAACATGTGTATCACTGATCGTTAGAGTAAATTTAGTTTGAGTAACATATGTGTTCCCACCCATAAATTTAGAAAACAACCTTGGGTCGTCATACCTAATTCCCCCTGATGAGCCTCTGGCTAAGTGAATTAATTCACTCTCTATGATCAGAGATATAGATGCAATAGTATATTATGTGATGAGTGTGGAAAAACAATTCAAACTAAACAACCATTTTTGGAATTCTGGGAGTATATTGAAAATCATATTATGTAGTTAAGTTTAAATTCAGCTCATCTCCTGCTGTAGACCTAAACTCCATCTTCACAGCAGAGCAGCCAGCGGGCTGTTCTGATCTGAAGTATCACTGGTTCAGCTATAAACTTAATTCTGGATGGTTGGTGCTGTTGCTAGCAGGCCATAGAGAGGGCAGGCAGGTAGATATAATGATAACATACCACCAGTATTAGAGAACAGTCCTCCTGTTGTGGCTGGTTTAGCGAAGAGTGATGATCCTCCAGCCATACCTAACCCTGTATTAGCAGTACCTCCTAACTGGAATCCTGTACCTACAAGGGTGAACAGAAAATCAACATATCATCAACACATTATCAGCACATAATCCACATATCATCGACATTATCATCAGAGTATCATCAACACATCGTAAATACAGCTTATTGCAGTCGACATGGTATGTTGTACCTTTTTTATCCATGGCGATATACTTATGTAATCCATTAAAATTTATTACAGAGGGGCTATTGAGATATTTCACTTTGCGCTGCCTACTGGGTTTGCCATACCCACGCTTTTGGAGTATCTGGTTGACAAATCATATGTACAGATAATAACTTACTTCCAGCAGTCTGTCCGAAGCCACCAGTGGCTGGTTTACCAAACAGACCTTGTCCCGTAGTCTGACCAAACCCTCCACTAGTGCCAAAACCTGCAAACGAAAAAAAACCAAGCTCAGGTGGGTCTCAATCACTGCAAGTGCAAATGAACAAGGCAGGGGGTCTGTTACACTAGACATTAACAACTCTCTAGGTCTTAGCTGACCCTTAAAACATGACTTATTTAAACCAAGCTTACTGCCAATAAGAAATATGCAAATTGATCTATGACCAAACAGCAAAGTATGTCTAATTCCAAATGGTTGACAATATCTCACTTAGTGATTTCAACAGTAATCTCAGCCCAGTAGCTAAGTGTAATTACTATTGAAGTCTAGTCATATGCAAAACAACAATGGTATCAATAATAAATAACTATATAACCTCTTACCAGTAGTAGCAGTGCTTGTAGCTCCAAAACCAGTAGCTGGCTTAGCCCCAAATCCTCCGAACCCTCCGGTGGTAGCAGGCTGGGCTCCGAACCCCCCTGTGGCTACTGGCTGTCCAAACCCTCCTGTGGTGGCTCCAAAGGGACTTGGCTACCAATGCGGGAAAAAAAATGATAATAATAAAACAATCTAAATAAATAATATAATTGACATTACGACCATGTAAGTGGACATAATTTCCTCTCTCTGAATATTGTGATATAATTCGCATAAATAAAAATGACCAAGTTAAGTCGGTGACCATTGAATTCCATATCTGGAATAGCATCATTAGCTTTCTTTTGCAAAACAAAGGGCTTGCAAAAATAGCCAGTCCCTAGTAGCAATCTAGAAATGCCCTAATCATCGACACTGTATGGGGTATAATTAATGTTTGCAATTTTGTAAACAAGACAATTTCTCAGGCTAATTATTCATGCTACTAGGGACAGCCAATCAGAGAACAGTCAGATGGGTCCCTGTGTTTAGTGTCCTAACCGTATAACGCTATGATACTATTTCCATTCTAAGAGAAGAATCTAATTCAGTGTCGGTGACAAATCATAATCAACTTATTTCACTTGAATTCATCTTCGTAGACACTGTTGATACCCTAACATACTTATCTGCCTACCTTAGCTGGTTGTCCGAACAGTCCACCACCAGTGGTGGCCGTACCGAATCCACCAGTAGTAGCTCCAAACCCCGTGGTCGCTGTGCTCGCTGGCTGACCGAACAGCCCTCCTGCAGTGCTAGTCGTGGTGGTGGCTCCAAATAGGCCTCCTGTGGCAGGTTTAGCAAAACCGGTGGTTCCACCAAAACCTAAAATAACAAGCCAAGTAACAATAATGAAAATGGAAGAATATGAGGTCCAGACAACTACGGCATGCAGCAGGTAGAGAGTTGCCTGCCTGTCAAAATACAACAAGAAGGAAGATAATCAGAAAGCTAGAAAGCTGATGAGAAACATCTGAAGTCAACATAAGGTGAACCCATATCTGATTTAGATTGCTATGATTGAAGGAAGTATACAAATAAACAGCAAGTGACGAAACAGTTACACTATTACATAGAAAAACACATTACGCAATAAAGTGTCATCTAAATCGATTACATAGTGCAACCATATCACAGAGTAAGTATATATCCTTATATACATATATATCTTTACTCTGTGACCATATCCTTGTTTTGAAACTGAGTATTCAACAAGTATTTAAACAGTGACTGTATCACATGACAGAAGAATGACTCACCACCAAACCCAGTACTAGTTGCAGCGGCCGGCGTGGCTCCGAAGGCTGTAGATGTGGTACCAAACCCTCCTGTAGTCTGCGCTGTACCTCCGAATAATCCTGTAGCAGGCTTAGCTCCGCCAGCCTGTGGACCTTTTACCCCCGCAGCGTAATCCTCATAACGCACTTCCTATACAACACAAGTAGAGCATGGAGCTTAGGCTTACATTTCTCATCATAAGATATGCAGAGTTTATAGACATGGATATAATAAGCGGTATGAATCAGACTGAATATGACCCAGACAATGATGTCTGACAATGTTGATTGATCCTTTATAGTTCAATGTTTCCGTTCTTTACATCATGCTGTGTGTTCTGCAAAATAATCATCCAGTTGAACAGATCTACCGTATACGATCCAGAGATTGTCACTGGCTTAACCAACGCACCTCCAGACTCTTTGCCTCGTACTCCTTCATCCCACTGATACAATAATGTTTAGTTTTGACCACAGTACTAACTCCATTCCTAGCTACAGAGTCCGTACCGTCTACAGGTGTAAACTTTACAGAACAGGTACCGGTAGCAGCTCCAGCTGTCGGCTGTACACCTGTAGTAGTAGTGCCGCCGAATACAGACTTAGAAGCTGATGCTCCAAATAAACCTAGGAAAAAAGAGATAAGTTCGTTTTTTTGCTCTTTATAAGAAATTCAGATCATATTCAGTAGCCTTATCTTGAATATTCTAATGAGGAAAAATATGTAATATGTAATGTTGAGAAAAAGCAAGATCACCATGACTCAATGATTCATACCACATTGCAATATCAAATATCACTATCAATGTATGGCTAACTGTTGTTGTCATAACGTCTATTGTCTGTATAATTGACCGTATTTTATTTTCACAATCTACAAGCATCATCACTAAGATAAGATAATTTATTTTATCTAATTTTTTTATTTTATTTTAACAACTCACCACCCCCAGATGGCTGAGAGGCACCAAACAATCCTCCTCCTGTTGTACCTGTAGCTGTGCTGGTACCTCCAAACAAACTGCTGCCTCCTCCAAATCCTAAAACAGTGTCGTAACAGCAAGAGTCAAGCATAGATATAATCAGGTTAGTAACAGTATAAGAGCAGGTATATCAAGAGAGGCATTATCATGTAGTACATCACTTTCACAAACACCGCTTGTTCATGTGGACAATGCGGTATAGTCTATAACTGGCCGCTTATAAAGCTGTGTAAGGGTTTCAAATTGTATGTGGGTGGGATATAATCTATTCTCCGGAGCTGTAGAAGGTTGACAGAACTACCAGTAAGAATGAAGGAACGGACCAACTCACCAGATGAAGGCTGAGCGGTAGCACCAAACCCTCCTTGTTTGAGAAAACTACCATTACCACCAGTAGCTGCTGTCGACCCAAACAGACCCCCTGTAGATGCAGGCTGCTGAGGGGTGGTGGTCGAACCAAACAATCCACCCCCTGTGGTAGAAGTCTGACCAAATAATCCACCACCTGTGGCTGCACCAGTACCTATAAAGAGAAGACAAAATAAAGTCACTTAAAAATATACTATGGTCACTAGAGCAGGATGGGTTGATTAATGGGAAAATCATTTGAACCACAAAATTATTTTCCAGAAAGAGTTCTGCCGATCGATCGAACTACATGGAAATATTTTTAAACTAGTAAAATGACTGACAACGTAAATTTTGACATCAAGGAGTAACTATTTGCTGCAACAGACGACTTTATCCTCCTTGGTTCTTATAAGCATTGAGTGGTTTATTTACAGAAAGGAGTGTATACTCCTATCTACAGATAAGTTCTGACATGTGGTCTCATGTAAGAAAGATCAATGGTATGTGATCCATAAACAAGTAGCAAATGATGACATGATGTCACAGGGTTATGTACAGCTTGCTAGACACACACTTAGCTCTGCTATAATTATAATTAGATTGATCATAAACAACTTACCAAAGGCAGTGGTTGAGGCGGTTCCTCCTCCAAATAGTGATTTGTTACCTCCGAATGCACTTGTTCCAGTAGCTGTTGCTCCAAAACCGCCAGTTGTTGATGCAGTTTGGCCAAACACTACAAAATTAAATGCATTGCTTGTGTTAGCTATTAACTCCGAAGTTAAGTTAGTCAATATTAGCCATGACGGTAAACAGCTCTATAAATCCTTACTTTTAGATACAGAATTGGTGCTTGTGTCAGCGTCAAACACCATTTCATTATAAGGATGCAAGGTAGTTGATAGCATCATTAGAAGAATGAGATATGTGCAGCTTTAGTTTCGGGACCTAGCCTCATTGAGAGAACAATTTGTGGCAATTTTTTTTTGTCTGTTAAATTTAGGATACAGCGGCGCTGCATTTCTTAAGATATTAATGCAATTTATATGTTCAACTTTGCAACCATGACAGCATATACTGTAGAACATGAGACAGGAAGTAAAACAATAGAAAAGAATAACTTACAGCTTCCTGTAGTACCAGTAGTTCCGAAACCTCCACCGAAGCCTTTGTTGTTATTTCCAAACATTGTGTATAATTATATTGTAGAAAGCTGGAAATATCCAAACCCAAATATGTTCAGGACAGATGCTCCGAATGTCACATAAGCAAATGTCCTGTCACTTATGTAATCCGCTCAGATTAAGTTCCTTCCTTGTTTCTCTGTTATTTTTCTGAAAAGAAAATGAAAGATCAGTGATTAGTGTCACATGACATGTCACAAGATTATAATAATTATAGAATAATCATTATTGCAATATGAACGATATATGTGTGTAGGCCTATATGTTCTTCTGCGCTGGTTCAGGTGAGTGTTAGTAGTATTATTTTAGGACACTCTTATTGTTCAATAAACTTGAAGTTTTATAAACTTTAGGCCTCGACAAGGAATATGAGACTCCTTGGTTGGTGTAGGGATGATGACCATTAAAGTTTAGTAAGTTAGCATTAATAATTAAGATGAGTTTTGTTTCGCCCCGAGCAATGCCCACTTCAATTTCTGAAGATTATGAGCATGAGCCAGTCTGCATCCGCTAATTGATCCCAGAACGGCTAGGGTGAATGGCCCGCGACAGCCAAGTCTGGTAATACTAGACAAACCGTGCTCCTGGTGGGGCTCGAACCCAGGACCATTTGATCCCAAGGCACACGCCCCCGTAAAGAGATAATAAATAGAAAACATCAATGATAATAATTAAGAAAGTTTACTAACAAACAAAAACAGATCAGTCTGATGATTCAAGAAGTCTTTGGTTTTGTTAGTTCTTAGACTTCTCCAGTAGTTACTGGTTGGTTAGAAGACTACCGACTGACTGCCGGAGAAGCCTTACTAAAATGTATTGGTATTGAATTATTGTATGTAAGTAATAATAATAATAATTAAAATGCCCAAAAAACACTTCAAAACCTAAATTTTCAAAGAGTGCATGATACCCTGCCTTAACATTCAAACTGTTGGTTAGAATAATGACACAGGATGGTGAGACACAAGTTGATATGTCACGATAACTATCATTGTCAAATCCTGTTTGATCCAGTTTAATCAGTGGAAATTCCAGGTACCAGACCAGCTCAGCAGAATGCAAGGAGTGGGAGAATTGATTGAGCAAAACTGACAGTCAAGTTCTCCTCTGATATTGTTCCACCATAAACCAAGAATATGCGTTCATGTTTCGAGTTAAATTAGACTGAGAGGGCTGAGACTCATAGCTGTCTAGCTGGGAATGGGAGTAACTGCGAGTAAAAATTTCCTTCATTCATTCTGTGCGCCAGGAAATGGTTACTTTCTGTAATCCCTACGCATGCGTGAAAATCCTATTTATAGCCTCATAGAAAAGTTTTCATTATTATTATTCATTATTGTTTGGATTAATTTAATTTTGACAAGGCAATTTTAATCAAAGCTTTACAAACGTTCCTTGATTATAATGATATAAGAATAGAGATTTTTCAATTATCCATTTTACCCTCAAAATATTTACATTTCCTGTTAGATCTAAAAAAAATTTCCACCCTAAATAGATTGATTTTTTTCATAATTACTGATTCCCTAGCAAGAAGAGAGTAGGTAAGTAGTGTATATTTTGTAGCCTTAACATTAATTGTACATGCAGTCCAGAGATGGTAAAACCAGGGAGAATGGAGAAAAAAAACTGAACATAGCCTAAGCCTTAAGTATGATCAAGCAGGGACTAGAGACGTTGATTGAATAAATAATAATAATAATATACATAAGAATAATTAATAAATAAGTCCAACCACAGACAGCAGGTCACTGACAGTTGATTTGATGAGTTGCAGCCTTGTGTGTGTGTGGTTTTTGTTTGTTGGTGAAGATGTGAAACCAATGAAATAAACCTCCAGGAAGAACAACTGCAGTCACATGACCAATTGAGGTGTGTGCAGTTGGTTCAGAGTTGTCCTCTCAAAAACACACTAAATTGGAAACATAACTCCATGATAGCCCAAGTTCTTTTGTAGCAATTAGGGGTGGGTTACACTGAATACACTGACTCACTAGAAAATAACCGCAATTCTGTGAATATGCTTAGTGATGAGGCTTGATGGCCATGGTGTTGACACCAAATATTCTCATAACTGATGGTTTATTTCACTAAACTGAGACATGGAACTATAGAGAAGATGCTCATTGACAGTTGAGGTGCCATCCTTTGCAGATTTTCAATGCTTAAACCTCAAAAATAATGCAGAGAAAAGTCATTAAAATGTTAATTTTTCACTCTATAAATCCTGGAATCTCTATGCAGAACCCATAATTGATCAATCTAAAAACATGTGGCTATGGGCTATATTGCAAAGAACATATACCTTGCAGGTAAATACATTGAACATTCACATTTTGATTGTAAAATGATGAAAAACTCATTAAAATCAGCATATACAAGGAAGATATGCTGAGGAATGTGTCATCTGACTCTAAATCATGGAATGTTGGACAGGCAGTTGAAGGTATGAGTCCTGTTATCCATCATAACCATGTTTCATCATAAACAATTACTCCTAGTGATTGCAATTTCATTTTTTACTGATCACTCTCTAATTTCAAGTGACCATTATTTATGCATGCACATCATTTTTCAATTTTTCGGAATTAGCCAATCAGCAGCCAGCTTAACTATGAGTTGTTCTTCCTGGAGGTTTAGTTCATTGGTGAAACTGCCTATGAACCAAGTTATCGCGGCTGTGGAGCTTCTGTACCCGCCAATTACGTTGCTCAGATGAGTCACTTCTCTCTCATTGGTCAGAATATTAACTTTTGACCAATGAGAGAGAAGTGACTCATCTGAGCAACGTAATTGGCGGGTACAGAAGCTCCACAGCCGCGATAACTTGGTTCATAGGCAGTTTCACATCTTCACCCAACAAACACAAACCACACGTACACACAAGGCTGCAACTCATCAAATCAACTGTCAGTGACCTGTTGTCTGTGGTCCAACCAAGGTGTTCAAGGAACAATTTTATTGATAGTGATTGAATTCACCCATAAGAAACTCTTTTGCATCAGCTGATTTGATATGTTTGAGGAATTGCAATGTTTATTACTTTACAGCTTTTGGAACAGGACAGTGAGTGCCACTCAGCAAAGCCATTGTGACTGTCGTTATAAGAAGACAGAACATTTATTGACTCGAAGATGGTGAGGTTCAAATATTCTAGCTGAGATGCGATGCATCAGGGGTGATTCCCAATACTTTTCAGAGAAGTGACCAGTCCCCCAAGGGTTATCCCTTATCAGCCACTGCCCTGCCACCCATACAGGAGTGCGGTAAACAAACTCTAATTGAGACTGGCACAAAAAAGATTATGATGTCTAATGTTGTAATTCAAGGTAATTTATTACGTGTATCCGATCCTGAGACTGAGAAGATAAGTTGGAGGTACCTTATTGTGTCTTGTGTTGCTTCAAAGGGAGCTAAATAACTTGCACACATATTTGACAACCCTGCTCCTGTTTCAGTCCTGGCACATTTTCAAGGCACTTTCTGAAAAGTATTTGTATTGTAAATATTATTGAAAAAATCAAGCCAGCCATGCCATTACTTGCATTTATGAACCTGTTGAATTATCATTTTTCTATGAGAGCTTATGGGATTGTTGTCTATGCTTGTAGATGAAATTTATGTTGCTGTTTAGCCGACAAGGCAAATTACGTTTACAAAAATGGTATGAACCTTACGCAGAAAAACAGAGGAGGAAAATAACTCGTGACCTCATCAACACAGTGCTTGCCAGGAAACCTAAGATGTGCAGTTTTTTGGAGTGGAGAGATCACAAAATTGTTTACAAAAGGTTAGTACTTCATTATGCTAATGAGATAGCTCTAGCTTTTTGATTTAAAAAAATCAGTTACTTTTCCCCAAAACAGTCATGTCAGTGGTAGTTTATTTCACAAGGGCACCTGCATCCCAGTCCACAACACATATCTGCCTGGCCCTTAACCTAACTGTGCAATGTGAATCGTTCCTTTATATGATTATTGTCCGGCTCATATTACAGATATGCTAGTCTATATTTCTGTGCTGCTGTTGAGCAGGATGATAATGAACTTATAACACTAGAGGTAATACACAGATATGTGGAGCTGCTGGATAAATACTTCGGCAGTGTGAGTATTCTGTGTTATAGTCTAACCTCAGCGTTAGTGGTGTGCAAATGAGACACCGCTGCTACATAATGTTCTGACCAGCTGGAGGGTCAGGAGTTTAACTGACTTCAAAAGCGTCGTAAAAAAAATTAATGTTGAGATTCAATGCTTTGCTTGTACTGATCTGAGTATTCGACTCTGCTTATGAACTTGTGGTATTGCATGATCAATATTGGCCATTGATGATGGAATCCGACAAAACAAACCCAACAAAAATGTGTGAGGCCCTCAACTAATGGTTTTCAGGCTAATAAAACTCAACCCCTATGTAACATCTTTAACAGAACGATGGAGACTATCAAGGTGTAAGTTTGCATTGTCTCAAAGATGGTACAAGTCTGCCGCCGCTGGTTAATTTGTCAATGTTCAGGTTTTACATTCGCAGCTTGGCCTGGGCATCATTGTCTGATAGGATTATAATTCTGTCCAGGCCATGCTGTTTTCATTGCTTGTATTCAATGTTCATTTGAGGTTTTATTTACTTGTTTATACTTAGAATCAATAAAAAATATAATTATTCTTATTAAGTATTCAGAATAAAGCAAACCTCTTGCGCTAAATCATTTGGGATATTTACGATCTAAAATAAGGGCCTGAATATCTTCACCTCTCCATTAGCTCTTTAATCTGGGTATAGTGGCATGGGATTGAAAAGGCTTCATCCAGTTTCCAAGAATTAGGTCCAAGGAGTTAGATCTGTCTACCCATAACATGCATCACATGCCCACAATGAGACTAGTATACCAGTACCCCGTCACTTCTAAAGTCATTGGATGAAAATTGTCTGTCTGTCAATATGCATGTTGTTCCCGCGGTGAGGGAATTTAAGTCATGAGTGCTCGGACCTGAGTCAGTACTGATGTTCTGTAATTTTATAAAAATACCATTTGCTGTGACAGATGATCAATTCTTTTGCACTAAGGGACCGTAGTTAGTAGTTAAGCTTATGGCAAGTAGCGTAGAGTATTTTTATTTCTAATTTTGTAGGTCTACAATTGTTAATTCACTGCTGACCATCAACATCAAATCTTTTTCTAGGCTCAACAAATGAGGGAAGTTAGTTATCCATGTAGTTGACTTTTGTAGTTTGGTGTCAGTAACGATATGCTAAATATAATCTCACATGTATTTACCTGCAGGTGTGTGAACTGGACATCATATTTAACTTTGAGAAGGCTTATTACATGTTAGATGAGTTATTAATCGCCGGTGAGATCCAGGAAACTAGTAAGAAGAATGTACTAAAAGCCATCGCAGCACAAGACATGTTACAAGAGGTAAGTCAAGTACATAATATATACGAAAAATATACATCAGATATACACACCTCGAATATACCTCAAACACACCACATGTGACACTATATATATTTGCAAATACTGACTGGTGTGCAATCATAATTTGTCATGACCCATATTATGTGTTAGGGTATCACTTTCTTATTTTTCTTCACAGCCTTTTCCTGTCAATATTTTCTAGTTCATTGGGTTAACAAGAGCTATAAGTCCTTTTTTCTCCACCTTATTAGCATATGGTGTCAATGGGGAAGTGATATATCCTCAACGGTCTACCTAGGCTTTTTGTACTAATACTCTTCTTTTGACACTTAGCCAATAACTTTAGCGCACTTTGACCTTAGCACAGACATGTATCAGCAGGTGGTTTGGTGGCTGACTGTATGTTCTGGTGCACATGTCTTCTCTGGGTTCCTATCATAGCATAAGAGACTCAAATGGTCCACTTGAAGGAATACTCTGGAAAGACCCGCATTCAGATAGTGATTGTCGATGAGGCT
Organism: Membranipora membranacea; assembly: GCA_914767715.1. NCBI lineage: Eukaryota > Metazoa > Bryozoa > Gymnolaemata > Cheilostomatida > Membraniporidae > Membranipora > Membranipora membranacea. The sequence continues at coordinate 25,748,717 of OU612069.1, forward strand.
AATATGTGCACTAACTGTCAACAATCTCACACTATACACCTTTGAGGTTTGGGTTGATCTCTCCTTTTAAATTCTTGTTCACTACATTACACTTAAATTAAACCTTCAAAATGTTGCTCAAATTAAGCCATGTAAATGGGAACAACCTTCTTTGTCATAAGTGTGGTACACCTTAGATTTCACATACGTGTGAGACAATTCGCTGTCTGTTTCAATGTCAGCTAAATGAGATCTAGAGTTTTCTTTTAGGTTTTCCCATTCTCAACATCCGGGTACCCAGGCTAAGCTCATTAATTGCACTCCTGCGGCTAACAAAAAAACAATGTTTATTGGTGATGTAAATGTAAACTAGTATTTTGGTAATCGCGTATGATGGTTTCTGGAACCCATCGCCACCATGATACCCAAAATGCAACTGTTTAGCACTGAGACAAAAATGACTTCTGGTGTTAAGTGTATGAATTTTCACAAACGAGTTTGATTTTTTGTCAGTAATAGCCATAAAAATTACAGTCCGGAATACTACCATCTATCAAATTATAGGTAACTGCGCAGGAGAGATGATTTAGGATTGAACGCTGTGCATGAAACATCTGCTGCCATTTCCTCTCCTTAGCAGCTTGTGGTTAAGATAGGATGAGCTTGTAGCTATTCTACTTTGTTTGTGTGGCAAACTACTCGGCATCAAGTTTGATCCAATTTTCCTGACTTTGGAGTTGCTTCCCCTCAAACAGGCAGGCAAATTGGATCCAATTTGATTCAAATTGACTCATGGTAGTCACCTCAAGCTAAATTTAATTGGTGATAACTGCCTGAGGTACCTGCTTTGTTGACTTTTTAATGGTGTCACTTCCCATTCTAGGATGTTGAAGCTAGCTGTCATTGCCAGCTGTGTCGGCTTGCTTAAAGTAGCAGCATACCCAAGCATAACGACCACCATCACCCCACTAACCATTTAACGACTTAGATCTCAATCTTGAAGGAAAGTGATCTTTTATTTTTGTCTGGGGAAAAAAGGTACCAGATATCCCACAGTGCACTCAAAACGGCAGAGACATGTAAATTAGTTTCACTTTAGCTATCTTGTATAATATTAACGGGTTGCTGATTTTGTGTAGAGTGAGTTCAAGGAAGAGTTGGACCTTTAAATAGATGGTAAGGCTCTGAGGCGGCAAACTCATCATCAAATATTGTATATCAATATGCTGGCTGGGCGGCTTTGGGTTTAAAGGGACCATCATAATATTTAGTTGCACATGGCTTGGTGGCAAAATCTTTTGTTGGAACCCATCTTATGGTCTTGTAGACCTTTGTCCGGGTATTTTCTAAATAACAAGGGTTATTTTGCTGCTCTTCTGTGTTGTGATTGGGTAGTTTGTGTTGCTGTTCTTGAGTTAACTTTATTTTCACATTCTTATTCCCTGAAGTCCCCAATGTAACTTACAACTGTTTATTCTCAACTAATAAATCTTTGCTTCTATGTCTTCTCAAAGAATTAGTATTTCTCCATTGGTGCTAATCAAGTTAGTTTAGTAGTTTTTATTTTTGGCTGAGTTCCTTCTGGTAGGCAAAAAGTTGTTACAGCACTAGTATTTATACATAGAGAGGAGATATTTCTCTGTCCATCATTCCAAAAAAGTATGACTGACATCCGGCAATCATATTCATTTAGAATAGGGGACATAAAAATGACTTAATAATGTATGAATATTAGCGCTGTTACAATACATATAAGGTAAAACGATTTCCTGGATTTGACCTAAAGGCCATGACATATTTTCCTTTATAGATATGGCCCAACTCCCTCGTATTATGTGGCTGCAAAGAAAAAAGGATCATTTATTTGATAGGTCAAAAATCTTGTATGAAAAATGCCCTCTTCACCTTTTCCAGCTAGACATATCGACCTTGTAGTCCTTAGTGTGATTACATTCGTATTATCTCCCCCGACTAACATACATCAATTTATTAACCTTAGTGATGACATTATCGTGACAACTTTCTCTGGTAGATTTACATAACCAAATTTGATTGGTCGATTAAGAACACAACTTTGATTGGTTGAATTATATGGAGCAAGAAAATTGGAGCTAAAATTATACTACAAACCGATGGGAAATTCATTCCTTCAATGTAAGCGGTTATTTCGCTCACATCATCCCTCCTTGATGCATTTGCCAGCTGAGAACCAGCATCATATTCAGCGTTGTAAATCTACCATAGAAAAGAAGTCAATGTAAGCGACCCTTTAGTCCTAAAGAAACTCCCTCTCACGATCTGTTCATACACTGTCTGTAGGATTTGCCAACGATGGACGCTTTGAGAGAAGTTGGACTACTATAAACTCCTCTGGTATAAAATAAAATCCCACTCCTTCTCCTCTGTGCTGCCCTGTATGGCTCAAATCTGGCATCATGTGACAATCTCTCTCAAGAGCTGGATTTTGAGCAGATGTCCTCTGCGTCAAAAAAACTCCCTACCATTAGACAGTCAAATATAAGTTGTTGTGTCGATTGAACTAATATATTTTTCTGTGGTTCGGTTGAAATTGTCTCAAATGCACCCAGTTAATTTCATACTGTCATATCGCTTGACGTCATGTCCTCCATCATTTCAAACACTCACAAAATTGAACACTTCACATCTGAAGTTTCTGACTTAGGAGACTTACCCATGATGCCTGATTGAGCCATACTATACAGCATCAGCAGTACTCATTGTTCCACTATTGTGGTATGATGGTGTAATCCTTCCTCTTAGACTAATAGCTGTCTTGTCAATATGATTCTACGGCTCCTCGTGTCAGACTTACTCAACCAGATCAACAAACAACTTTGGTACTAAAAACAGTTTTATGATGGGCAAGAAGGGTACCACTCCACTTATATTCATACAGGCCAGATGTTGGTTTGCTCTGTGTCAGTTTTGCCTGGCAAAAGAGATTTTTAGACAATTGGGTTAAGATTTGACAAGTTTCTTATGTAAAACTATCTTATGTAGATCTGTCTATGGTTGAGTAAGGCTGAATTCTGATGCTGCTCTGGTGTGAATCTTGAATTTGATGTATGGGTGTTGCTGTGTTTGTTGTTAACCATCCATGTCACCACTCTAACCTCTAACTTCATGGTTTGCTCTGGGTTTTGCTCAAAGCTTGAGATCATATAAACACTTATTTTATGGGGTCTGGAACATTTTGACATTTTCCACATTCCTAGCATGGGAGTCCTTGGATGAGCCACGTCAATAAATATGACTAAAATAATTTTTGCTCTCAGTTTTCTGCTTTTTGCATCATGGAGGATAAAACTCCTCCATGGGTCGCTCCAAACAACATGAGATTTTGTTCTCTGAGCAGATAGGAGAATGAAAAGACATGGTCTATAGTGGTGTGCTGACTCACCCGGCCCCAAAAAATAACCAACAGCAGGGGCCAGGCAATACAAACCAGTCAATTAACACATTTTCTCATAATATTTGCCCACAAACTGACCTGGGGAAGGCAAACTCGTTCTCGCTTTGTTGCAGTTAATGTCAAACTGTTTTTTTTCCAATTTAAAGTCGATTGTTTGTGTCCAATTTTACCTCCCATTGGTTTTCTCGTTTTGGTTGGGAATAGAAAAAAATTTAAACATTCCCATAGAACGGAAAAAAATTCTAACAACTTTAACAAATCTTTAAACTTGCTGTCATTTTTATCCAGCTGGACAAAGAAGATTATGCAGGTTCAAATCATTATTATTACATTTATTGTTTCACATCAGTTTCAGGAGCTTACAACTGGTGCCATCTCAGTTGCTGCCATGATTTTGGCACAATTGATAACATTTTATGGTCACAGCACCAATCTCAGTAGCCAATGTGTTGGCTCTAATCTGATTGGCTGGGAAATAGAGCCAATGCCAGGTCACTGAAAGTACATATCGAGATATACAGTGAAAGTGAAACTGAATTACTTTCACATTCACTATAAATCAATGAGTATCATCTGACCTGACATGAGCTCTCTCCTTCCCACAAGCCAATCAGAGCCAACTCATCACCTACAAGTAGAGGCAATTTCATCACGTCTGCCTCCTCATACTCAGCATTGCATGTGACTACAGCTTTCATCGTACATGCATGGCTTCTAATACTGCTAGTATATATTGATGTCATGCCAGTACTGGCCCCACCCTTGCAATCATTTTTTCCCAAAAAGCAAGTCCAGACACACAAGAGTTTGACTGACCCTCCCTGAATGGTTAAAACATTACCAGAATATAACACAGACAGATACTGGCTAAGACAATACTGGGATGTTCCTGATAAAATGTTGTGCATGATATGGAAATAGTATGCTTGATAAATGAAATATTAATTACATGAAGCATGGGCAACCTCCATATCATAGCAGCAAATGTAGCAAGTGAAGTAAGCCCATAAACACCTAAATCAAGCTTGCTCTAATTTGCCTATATATTGCATTGCTCCCCCTCAACTGCTTACCAGTAGAATTGAAGCCACTCAGAATACAGGCAGTGGATCAAATTTATCTACTCAACACCCAGTAGGAAAGTTTAGGATTTATATACCAAAGCACTTTGAATTGTAACCATGTTGCTGCGTCATTGCATGAATTATAAGCTTTGGCCTTGGCTCCCATAATAAAACGATATAAGTATTTAGAACATGAGAAGGCAATTCCCATGAGGAAATAATAAAAACTAATTGGGAATTCCATAAATTTATAAATAAAGATTATAAACAGCGCTGTGTCATGTATATCTCTGAACAGCGCTGTGTCATGTATATCTCTCATGTTCTGAATACAATATCTCTTCTCCCAAGTCCAGAGCATACAGTCATTATATACTCTATATAACTCTATATAACTCTACGGTCCTGTGGCCTGACTGACTACTAGCTCTCTATTCACTTGGTTTATATTACCCAGTTTACCTTTTCTTGGTTTTCAGGATGAAACTCCTCAAGGCTTTTTTGAAGACAATGGTCTTGGCTAATGAGTTAGTATTATTATTCTTCTCAGTGTAGTTAACAGCAGTTTATAGATGTGATGCTTGTCTGGCTTTGTGTGTTCTGCATGTTTAATAGTTTTAACGCTTCCACTTAAACTATTTATGTGTTCACAATGCAAGGTGTTTCTCACTCATTCTTACCTAACTGGAAGTTACGGCCGCAATTTCTTTTCCGTTAATATTTTTTCAACACATCAGACAACAGATCATAGACGATGTGAGACCAAAAACAAACTACTAGCCACCGCTGTAACAAAAGATAGGGATCTTTATAGGTATGATGGGAGGCTATATACATATTCTACAAGATGAAATGCCGAAATGCTGCTTCGTGCACTCCAAACATTCCTAAAATTCAAAAATAGAAGGACCTGGGCTGTTAAATACATACCATATTAGTTTCACTATATAGTGCTGGGAGTTATGGGACTTTATTTGGAATACCTTTTTAAAACAACACCTCTCCTTCCTATCGTTACTATAACACTATACTTTCTCTCTTCTCACCTGTGTTTTGTATCCGTTATTGTGGCACTCTCACTAGCTCAAGCACTTGTTGACAGTTCTTTCCTCTCATGATTATGTACACTTGTCATATGTAGCTGGCCAATGTGACCTTTGACCTACAAGTTATCAAGATGCTTATACATTTTCCTCCCATAACATTGTTGTGCAGTGTGTAACTGTTTCCAATTGTTATTTCGTTTTAAGCCTCCTTTTGTTTAGCACTTGCTGTTATCAGAGTGAACTTGATGTATTTTATTCAATATCCTCTGGTTTACCTAGATCAAGTCTCATCCAATTTGCCCACATTCCGGTTGTTCCCATTCCACTGGTGACTGGCTGCGGCTCAAGACTCTATATGCAGGCAAATTGGATCATGCTACATCTAATGATAACGTGGTCTCCATAATTATTCTTGAGTTGGTAACGCTTTTCTGTGTGTGCCCTGATGGAGTTTTTTCTAATCTCAATATAATATAAACACTCCTCATGGTAACTCTATGGTGGCCCCTTGAAAATCAACCGTTCAATCAATCGGGAAGGACAACTTCAGGCCGCAAATATTTAATATCTACTTTCAGAACTCATATCCATCATTTGATGCGTTTCTTTCTCCCTGAGCTATATAATTATTAATAACATCTGCTCACATGGGATCACTTATTGAGATATTTCCATTTCTCTAACATGACTCGAAACCCCCCAACACGTTTTGATATAATTATAACACATTTCAACAGCTATAATATACCTCTATGGGTTAATTTTTTGTTAATTTGGTGACCCTGCGTGACACCCTCAGGTTGTGTTTATTGGTTACTATTTCTCCTTGTCACAAAAAAAACTATTGGGTGCTTTTGTCAAATTGTGAAAATGGGCCTTTCAATTCTGATTACTATCTTGACAGCATTTTTTAGCCTAAATTTGAAATAAGGTTTAAGTCATTGGCAATATATATATAAATTCTCAATATACATATATATATATATCTATATATATATATTGATATTGAGAATTTAGGACTGGTCCTAACTCCTGTTTTACCAGACAGCACTCTGTCGCGCTGGGCCAGTGAATAGCTGATAAATAATCACATTTTTATCTGTTTACAGGAATCAGACACGGAGCCTAAAAGTATATTAGAAGAACTAGGCATATCCAGCTAACACCGCTATATATATCTACATTCCAGTAATATGTCTCATCTCTTAGCATGGCAAGACTAGACCAAGTTTGGTCAATTTGCATGTATTCGGAGTTGCTCCCTCTCCACTGATCACGCCGCAGGCAAAATGTGTGAATAGCGGAAGGGGAGCATCTGTAATGCAGGCAAATTGTGTCAAACTTGTTCTATTGTAAGACTGCTAACGATGTCCGCTGCTGGAATTCAATTATTTTTTAATGCTGCATGATTTTCGCACCTAGTCTGTAAATTTATTATAATGTTACAAGAATCGATGACTGTTACCTTTTTGATGTTATTGATAGTTTGATTTCTGAACAAATGATCCTGTTTTGAGGGGATTGTCGGGTTATTAAGTAATTAAAGTTTTTTTTACTGATGATCGATCAGTTTAGCTGATTGTTCCATGTGCTCTATCAGTGTCAAGGAAATAAATACTAACTAGTAACTATACTTATAAACATATCAAAATAAGTCGTCTGTAGAACACCCCTCCCCCTTAGACAAAGATAAGATCTAGATCAAGTATGACCCATTTTGACAGCGTTGGAATTGCCCCCTCCCTCTACTGATACGCAGGAGGAGCAATTCAAACGCCTGCAAAATGGATCAAACTTGATCTAAGTAAGACTAAGGTTTCACATGACATGAGATTATTTTCACAGGTCTGACATTCAGCCATAAAGTTTCATAGTTAACATTAAGTTTGTTGGCACTAAGGCTATACCAATAAAGAGGAAGGTAAATAAGGTGAGCTCGAGATAATTAGAGACGTAACACATTCCCCTAAGTCTGTCTGTCAAGGTCAGGGACGCCCCTGTAAAGGATGAACTCACTCCGCTTCTATAAAATATATTATGCTCTCTTCATATGGGTGCCTAGGAGTGCAATCAATAGCTAAGACCTTACTGCTTCATATGAAGCTTTTTCATTCTCTACTAATACTTGTCTCCCCTGATAATTGTTAAATAATCCTCACGCAACACACTGTCTAAATCTGATTGTATATTTTACTATTTTCGCATATTGGCAATGAATGTTTTATGCAAAATTTTAACTTTGGAAAGTAACATGCTTTGTTGATTCATCGTAAGATTAAGCACTATTTGATACTACTCGCAAATAGCGTTCTATCCTCGAGTTGTTACTGCTCATCACTTAGTGAAATAATCGGTCAATCACAAGACCCAAGGTTTTGACTTCCAGCTCGTCTTTAACAACCATTCTTTGTAGATCCCTATTGATATACTCAAGGGATTAACTATATAATACTATGTAATAATAATCATTTGTCACCATCTAAATAAAATGAGCAACTCTATCAAAGGACATAGTCAGTGAGTCACATTGCATCCTCTACCATAGACAACGCCCACTTTATGGGATTATTATAAAATGTTAGTAATTTGTAAGCCTATGCATGCTATTCTGAGAATTTCAGAGCACTAACACAATTATTTGGGATTTTATTTGATTCAATATAATCAGGCGGTAAACAGCTATGTTTTGCCTTTCTTGAATATCTCCCCTGATTGCCGGGAAAATTTGGCCTGCAGATCCGGAATCCACAGGTTTTCAGCTTCGCAATGGTATAATGGACATGAGGTTACCTTCAATGACTCAAAACACGCCCTAATTTGGGCTTGGTACCCTAGATTCATTTCTACACATGCAATAATCAGTGTAACGGAATGTCCCATTTGCGTCATCAGTGTAAACAGCACACAATAGTCGATTTCCAGTCCTGTTCTCTTTATTTCCCACATTCCTACAAAACCAGGAATATTTCTCACGATTCAAGACGGACCCTTGCTTTTTGGTACGGCTATTGCCAAAAGACAAGGACGCTAAGGCCTCACAGATATAAACAACATATGCCGTGCTTTTTTCCTTTTCTACTGTCTTATACAACCGAGCTATTAGGTTTTTAAAACACACTCCTTGCTTTTCATAAGTTCTTTTCTTCTTTTTGGTCTACAGATATCTATACTTTGATATATAGAATCTCCAGGCCTCATTGTTTTAAAAACATCCGATAGTCGTACCAAGAAGTAACTGAAGCTGTTGCTCCTTGGTCCTATCAACAGGATAGTCATCATGACAGCTTGAAGATCTCTCCTGTGGCAATGGATCAGCTCTATCAGGCTGAGAGGAGGTCTGAAGAAGAAGACGAACAAAAACTATTAAACATCAGGAAAGACTCTGTTTTCCTACCTGTAGTTTATGTGACGCCTAACGTTTGAAGGCCTCAAACAGAAGAATAATATGATAATGATACACTTGAAATGGTGCACTTTGGGGTGTACACTAACAACTAGTTAATGGCAGATGCTCAATTCATATAAATATACAACTCACCGAATTACACTATTCTACCTCTGAGTCGACAACCATCAAAGTAATTTAATCCTGATCGACTTGTCCTGTTACGGTGATATCAAACCTAGAGATAGACAAAAACATGGGTGAGAGACAATGTCATGATAGAAAACATATACAAATATAAACAGAACAAGATATTAACTCGCAAGCACAATCACGCAATCATTTTGTTGTTGTTTGTTGTTGTTTGTTGTTGTTTTTGTTGTTATTTTCTGGTTGTTTTATAATACTATCTAATACTGAATATGTGGCTAGATATCTGGGTCCTGCTGCCACATATTTCAGCTCCAATTAATATTTTTGTTGTGCTCAGCTCTCTCGGTGGATCAAGAGTCCCCGAGCTAAACTCTTTACTTGCTATTAATACCTCACTCACTCTCCCTAATCATCCATGTTCATTCATGTATGAACTAGGGCTTCCCATTCATACTGTTAAACATATTTGTGATACTTTGTAGTTGTCTTCTCTTGTACACGAGAAGGCAACTAGCTAATGTAATACATAAAATTCCTCATACTCACAATCTCTACTAGGATTCACATTACGCGTAACCACATTCATCTAAACTCGTTCACAACAATAAGATAGAACTGCAGATAGACTTTTCCACATGAGATGGTATTCATAATTTGTCCCCAGAACCAGAACTTTTTATGATAAGATACGATCATTGGCCAATAAACACTGAAATAAATACAGCCATTTACCCTCAGCACTTCCATCACTACTATAAAAATGTAAAGAATACCTATAACAAAATATCAAAAATATTTTGTTGGATGAGCCAGATCTTATCACCGCCATCATCGTTTTTTTCTTCAAAATTGTTCCTAGTAGTGACTGAACACAACCAGTCTGCTCAAATTGGATTGCCAATTTTATTGTCGCTTCACAAGGAAGAATAGATCTGTGCTGTAAATTGAGTATGTAAACTACAGATAGCTGTTGTTCCTGAGTACGTATGATGAAGCTAGAGTATTGACAATAGCTTAAAATTATTATACTTCAGTACTGTAGTCAAAATCTAATGGCCTTTACTGTGGCCAAACTTAATTTTGCCGATACCGGTAAGGTTCTTTGAGTTTATCAATATAATATCGGCGTCAACAGTGAATGTCAATTGCTTCCTTGACCAGACACGGCAGTGTGAAAAAAGTAGTTATTACAACATGACACGCCATCATCTGAGAAAATGGAACAACATGTGATGATGAAACTACAGAGGATCAAGGATGGAAGCAGTGATTCTAATCATTTCCAAGACTGGAAAATAATTGCCAAATGATCACCAGCATTATTGCTTGACTCAGCCGAGAGTTGCATGCTCATATGAATCACAGCTGCTCACAAGCACAAACCGATCTGCAGCGTGCAATAAATTTTTGTTGGTATGAGCTAAGGTTTAGTATGAATTATGGCTATTAGTATAGAACCCAGTCTGAGCCACAAAATAACGTTTCTGAACCCTTTATTTAGACAGCCAGAGAAGTTTTTGAATTAATGAGCAGCAAGAACCCCTTCTGCAATGACTAAAACATCCCTCTGTAAGGAGACATCACTGTTGATTGTGCTGCACTATCTTGAGAAGTATAGAGATGTCTGCAGGGCTCCACCTAGATCGAAGCTGAAATAGTTTTTATGGGAATTATTGAAACTATTGAAAAAAAATAATGTGAATGCAACGATAAGAATAATAATAATGATCATTACCAGAATTGTACTTTTCAAATATCACTCTAATTGACATTCACTGTTGACGCCAATATCACATTGATAAACTCAAAAACTCCAAGAACCTTACCGGCATCGGCAAAAATAAGTTTGGCCAGGGTATTTCATTTTCCAGTTTTGGAAATTATTAGAGTCACCTGCTTCCATCCTTTTTCCTCTGTAGTTTCATCATTACATGTAGTTCCGTTTTCTCAGATGATGATATGTTCTGGTTGGACTTATTATAACAATCATTATAACAATCATTATAACAATCATTATAACAATCATTATAACAATCATTGCCCACTTTGGTGGGCAATTGATGGTGTGTCGGCAAGAGGCAACCTTTGCACAGTTGAAAACAACACGACAAAAAATAGGATGGTCTTCATCGGACGCAATCTTGTTAAAACAGTTTTAGACATATCAGTAATAACTTTTTTTCATGCTGCTGTTTCTGTGTATAGGTCGGGGAAGCAATAGACATTCACTGTTGATGCCAATATCACATTTATAAACTTAAAGAACCTTACCGGCACCGACAAAATTAAGTTCGGCCATGGTAAAGGCCATTAGATTTTGACTACAGTACTGAACTATAATAATTTTAAATTATTGTCAATACTCTAGCTTCATCATACGTACTCAGGAACAACAGCTATCTGTAGTTTGCGTACTCATTTAACAGCACAGATCTATTCTTCCTTGTGAAGCGACAATAAAATTAGCAATCCAATATGAGCAGACTGTGTTCAGTCACAACTACGAAGAATTTTAAGGAAAAAATGATGATGGTGGTGGTGCTGGTGCTTAAATCTGGCTTATCCAACAAAATATTTGTGATCTTGTGTTATAGGTATTCTTTACATTTTTATAGGAAGTGATGGAAGTGCTGAGGGTAAATGGCTGTATTTATTTAAATGTTTATTGGCTAATGATTGTCTCTTATCATAAAAAGTTCTGGTTCTGGGGACAAATTATGAATACCATCTCGTGCGGAAAGGTCTTTTGCATACACTCACCAATTTTCTTTGTGTTTGAATAATAAGGTCCCTTGATTTTTCACATTGTTTCATTGATGGATATATAGTAAACTATGGCTCACAGCACAAACTAATTACGTCATGTCGTGCTATTTAAGTGGGACAGTATTGAATGCTATTGGCCTGTCTAGGTAGTATAGTAAGTCTATGCTGCGCACATTTGCTAGAATAATATATCAAAGTCACCCTGGAAATCTTTTTATTGAGTATTATCATTCTTAGTAGTTCTCTCCCTTGGCTGAATGCATTATCTACAAACTCTCATCTCACAAAACATGAGCTTGATCTAATTAATGACAATGTTATTTTGTATCAGCAAAACTCTCGCACCCAAAAATTTGATTGTTTGCATGTAAAAATCTTTACCTCACTGCCTTTGGCACCAATTAATAAAGATGACATATAAGTTGATATACTTAAACAACACTGGTCAATTAATTACCTACAAAATTTATATAAGTTAACTATTGATTTATTTTTAAGATCCCATACTCAAAGCGATGAACTCATTGCGCAAAGGGATCAAAATTTAGAATTCACACAGACAGGTAAATCCATAGACATATAAATGTAAGTATTTATATGATTATGGGTAACTCTATAGGCATTCACTGACAGGCCATTTATTCCATAGGAGTTGTGGGTTGAGTCCTACTGGGGCTAGAACAAGTATGTTTCCTCTGAGGTGGCGGAGGGATATTGCAAATGATTGGTACCGAGGCGCCGCGATGCCAAACATTTGCAATATCCCCCCCCGCCACCACAGAGGAAACATACTTGTTCTAACTGGGAGCCTTATTGTCCCAGGCCCCAACACCATTGGGTGTACCTCCCTCCGGGATTATAGGACATCGTGTAATCTAGCTGTTTAGGGAGTAGTGATTAGTGGACTAAATATTACAATATTATTATATATGCAAGAGTTTAGAATGGCTAGGTTGATGGAAGGATGGATGATTTGAAGGGGGGGGAGGGGCTTTATGTAAGTTAGCACTTAGTTTTTTAATAGCGGAATAGAGAGTCTTGTTGTGCTAAAATATTTCAGTAAATGACCATCGGCCGCACATATGTGTAAAAGGGCAATCAGAGGGTGAATAAATGTAAGCATACGCAAAAATGAGAACTTTCTCTTGCGAGTATATGTAGGGTCGGTTATATTGTCTTGTCGAACTTAGCCCTATGCTAAGGTTTATATCCATTAGAAAATAGCTGCAATGTAAAAATATTTACCACTATTTGTAGATGGGAAGTAGGTCGGTCAGAAAGTCTAGTTCAGAGTTGTTAGTCAACTGGAGGCATCCTGCTCTATCTCAGCTCCATCAGCTGTATCACTCGATCAAGTCATCTCCAAGTCATGTCCTATGTTCTAGCTAGCAGAGATAATTACTTGAAAGCTTAGCATAGCTTTCAGCAATTATGACTGAGTCGGTCATCAAAGCAGAGAAGAAGAAATTGCTACAAGTGGTGTGTAAACAAATGAACTAATGAATTAACTAATGAGATTCTTTTTTACAAAAGTCCATAGTTCCATACACTGGTAGCAAGCTCTTATCATGACAAAGTTTATGCATCCATTTTTCGCAACATTTAATGTTTGTGATAGCTAATAAATCAATCAATCAATCAATCAATCAATCAATCAATCAATCAATCAATCAATCAATCAATCAATCAATCAACTATTGTGTAAACGTATCTCGCCACCTGATTTAACCAGGGAGGGTGGGACCAGGGCTCTCAACCTGGTAGGATCCAAAACCTGAGATTTGCCGATACCGTGTTGCACGTGGCATTTCAAAGGCATGAAAAGCCCTGTGCACAAATAACTTTTAGTTTTAGAGCTCTGTTAGCCTCCTCTCAATGGGCCAGGCCACCAAAGCCTAGAAAGCAATTTAGGCCTCTGCATATGAATGATATTGGGTTTTTTGAGTTGTTAGCAGATCATTGATATAGAATCACTGTAAAATTCATCTTGGTTTATGTATCTCTTATATCAAAACATAAGTTGTTTTTTTTATAATCTTACAACTAGGCCACACCAAGAGAAATTCCCCAACTTCGATGAATATGATGCAAAATCTGAGTTTTTAGCTAATATTCTAAAATCCCCTGAGTTGCCTGTGTTGAACCCAAAAACCTGAGTAACATGGGCTAAATCTGAGTGGTTGAGAGCCCTGGGTGGGATATACCCCTGCTCCCGGCCACCCTCCCTGCTTCAACCAGGGAGGGCTTCAACTCTAGCCAATATTCATTACTTTAGAGTGGGAGTTTTGATCCCTCACATCATGAAATAACAACTCGCAGTATCTGGAGGTCTTGCCCGTCCATTGGACCAGGGAGTTTGGGACTGATTGGACCAATGAATTATGGCCTTGACATTTGGTTGGCAAATATCTAAACAGATTTTATTGTAAACATACAGTGCATATCTCTGTGCTGAAAAACACACAAAATAAAAAGAAACACACACACACGCAGTGTCTCGCGTGTAGCTTGGGCAGTAAATTACTTTGAATTAGGATCAACCAAAACTTATGGAGAAAGCTGTAGTTATGTGAATGAACATCACGCTTTTAAACTTCATTGAGAACAAATCAACTCCTTTGAAGTTTGATTCTCCTGACAGTGACAGCAGTGTGAGTGAGTGAACTCAGTCCTTCCTTGGTATGGCTGACTTGAGTATAAATGAATTGCTGCTCTCATTACATTACATCCTTGTTTCATGCCTCTATCAGTAGTAAACTACGTCTATCGCTCATTAATTTGATTCACATAGTTGACTAAATTATACAATCTCAATTGTCACATTTACAGGTTGCCTATATAGACTAGAGAGCTGCTTTAGGGCTACACGGATACTGGCTCATACTTCCTAACAGCCGCGTTTCAATCCTATTTTCTTTCTAACTCATGACAGAGCTTACTGGTTTGGAGAGGCTTTCGCCACTGAAGCTCAGCGCAATGATATACAGGATCCTACTAACACTTAGCGTGGTTCTCCTTTGTGGTCAGACAACCGGGCTATCAGATGCCGCCTTGCCTAGAATAGAGGTGGAGACTGAGAGGGACAAAGTCTATGATAGTTGTGACAGGCTAGCCAAAGTGGCTGTGTACATAAAAATGGAGGATGGCAGTCTCAGACATGTCAAAAAAGTACCATATGACTTGATATGTGAGAACTATGTGTTACTAGGCCAGGCGGATCCGTGTGTCTATGATGAGAATAACAACATAGTGGATATTACTATTGACGATTTCAGGGTAAGATGATGATTGTACTCCGAGTGTGATGTCAGACTACAGCCTGTCTTGACAAGCTTTGTTTGATGGGTGGACCTGCCCCTCCCCCACCAATCAAACAAAGCTTGTCAAGACAGGCTAGCTAGGGGGGTCTTTCAATTAGAAACAGCCAAACTCGCAATCTGATTGCTCACTCACTGAGTGAGTGATACCTGCTAGTGGTCTCGCACTTAGATCGATCACTCATTGATGGAACTGTATAGATTCTGAGTGAGCGATCTGGGAACGATTTTGTCTAATTGAAACACAAAGTGAGCGATAATTTTGAGCGATGTAATAGTGATAATTTAGTTTAGTAAAGCATCACTCATTCTAATTGAAAAACCCCCCTGTCTAGTCCATGGATGTTTTCATGGGCACTTTGGGGTATTAAGCAAATCAAGAATCTCCTTCACAGTAGTGTTTGGGGTGTTTGATAGTTTTGCCTTAAGAAAATGTCTATTCGAACTGTAGTGCAAGTAAACTAAGCACGTATAAACTCAGTGGGACATACAGACAGGGGAATGCTGCAGGTCTCAGTGGTTTAGATTATTATAGTTAAACACTCAGACAAATTTCTGCATTTGATGATTTTTGATGTCTTCCTCGCTAGATTTCTGTATTTTCTTTCATATTCGCTTTCTGCGTTTAACATCATACTTTTGAAATGTCCAATTCAGCTTAGTCACGCTAAAAATTAGTCCAGCGAATACTCATCCGCCACACAGCTCTGTAAAAGGTCCTTCAGCTTGTGATAATTACCCATTTGATAGTGCTAACTGGCCATCCATTTCACCTTGCATCAATCTCAAAATGTGATTGTCACGAAACCATCCATAGGGCATATGGAATTTTGGCATCTGGATGGGCTTGGAACGATAATATTTGCTGTAGCAGAGAGAAGTTCTATTTGCCGTTACCACCCCATGCTGATGGGTTTGTCACCCCGATGATCAGTGTCTACAACCAATCCTCCTCTGCTCCAAACCCATCTGCCTCTGTCAATTTTTGTCCGGATGCCTTATAGGCAAACAGACTGCCTATTTGATGGTTGCCTGTTGTATGTCAGGGTTGAGGGTGTATGAATGTGTCGCGTATTTTCCTTTAATACATGAAGAAATTGGTATCCTAATCCCAAGAGTAAGTCGCCCACACTGTTATCTGTATGTCTGAGTTGTCATTTGTGAAAACTAACCACTTGAAAATGAAGGTAGGAAAAATTAGGCTCAGATATAGTAAAGATGCTGAAGTAGATTTCCGTACAGATAAATTGTTTCAATTGATGAGTAAGCTTGGGGTATTGGTGTTTGATGTACCTTTCGCCAATTACGGTTGCCGGAACATAGGAGCAAGACACTGTAGTATCGATGTCAGCATAGTTCTAACCTGATGGCATTTCAAATTCTAAGCTATTCAGGGGTGATTTAGTGGAATCACTTCCAGAGTTAGGTGAAACATTTCATCACCTCTTGGCTACTATACTCACTTATTAGCTGGCTAGCTAGCTTACAAGCCATTGTTGGAGATGTATTATGTGCACTGTTTGTTTGAATGGCTCTGAAATCAGTGTAATAATAGGATTGTGTGGGCCATTGATCATGAGCTTGTCTGGAATGTGGCAATTGGCCTAATAAAACTTCTTTCATCTCAATTGGCCCAGGCGTGCAAAAAAATGCCAATAAACTCTAGTATTTAGTGACCAAGAGAAGAAAGGGATAACGTTGTAATGGTTTTTGTGTCAGGCGGGGAAACTATGTGCCCTTGGCTTAATAATTCACCACTAAATTTGATGACCTATAGAACTATGCTGCCTACTGCATTGCAATAAACAGGAATGCTGCCAAATTGTGCTTTAGGTCATAGGAAAGAGTTGGTACTGCTGCACTATAGCAATAGCGTAATGGCACACTGCCAATATAGGATGTTATTGAAACACAATTTATATCGTTAGCTGTATTGAGTTTTATTTGGCATCAATCCAAAAACAATGCAATGAATGTAACTCGCAAGAAAGGCTAGCTAGTGAAATGTGACCTGAACCTTATAATCTTCGACTCCACCTACCCACCCAAGTATTAAGTATCTTTGACCTAACGAGTTTATTGTCACCTCTAGATGAGAAACTAGTTGAGAAGTATTTTACAACAAAACTTGATCATTTATCTTTCCTTGCTTTTCAACCGACTTGATTGGTTAAATCTCAGAGGATGCCAAGCTGTAGCACCTCTCTGTGAGCACCTGTAGCCCAGTCATTCTATTTCTTGACTTTAATAGCCTTGGCTCAGCTGTCCCCAACTGCAGGCTGTCAGGAGGGGGGGGGGAGCAAGAGTCTAGGGGCTCAGCTGTGTAATCCTGTCTGACAATCAGACTGATCAAGTTATAATTTCATCATTTTTTGTTTAGACCATGCCATTCAATGTCACTACCCGAATGCAAACATATCAAATTATATTATCATGTTGTTTTGCATCGGCTCAAATGTTCGGCTCAAATGCCAATAAACTCTAGTATTTGGTGACCAATAGACCAATCATTTATCACAATCATAGAATAGCTGGGCAGATTGTGATAACTTTCTGCGTGTCCGAGTGAACCTGATGTGGCTGGAGGCATTATAAAGGTCAAGGTCTTTGTATCCATAGGCGAAGAATTGGAGGCTAACTGTTCTACGCCAGAAAAAAGCCTGGTTATGCTAGATGAGATTATTAAAAATTTAAATGAAAGTAATCATCAAATGGCCTCAAACAATTCACCCTGCCCACTGTTATCAGTTACACACCTATACTCACTCAATACACAAGCCTGTCCCAGAAGGTTTTTTTAGCATCATCAGCAAATTCAAGGTGGAGAACAACTTTCCGCGTTTTCGAGAACACGGAAAACGATTTTCCGCTATGGAACCGATTTTCCGTTTTTCCCAGAACCCGTCCCTCTAACTCGTATCTTACTGTTGATAGAATATGTCGTTCCATGATGAGGGAGTTTACGGGTTCAACAGTCTTCTCGATCCAGTGTTTATGAGGCTGGTCAGCTTCTATACGAAGTCTAATCACTCTGATACAAACGAGCCGGAGGGAACACAGGGATGTAACGGCACTATGCATCATGAGCGCATACCACAGAGTAAGTATACCACAGAGTAAGTATACCACAGAGTAAGTATACCACAGAGTAAGTGCACATCTTGAGCATTTGCAGCAGAGTAAGACTTACTTTATCACATCTACAGCACTTAGAAAGTACCAACAATTTGATTTATGACATTGTGATTCATACAGTCCCACCATTCCCACACTCACACTCATCTGTATTTTTGAAGTTACTTCCCTCTAGCTGCACGCAGCGTACTAGTTGGAAAAAGGAGAAATGAAATTACAGACAAATCGGCCCAAATTTGATCCAGGACTAAATGATGTCAATGAATCCTCACTATTTTTTATGAATGTGTGTGTGTGTGTGTGTGGTAAAGCTGCTCTGTTTTCTACATGTTACAAATTGGCTCTGGAATAAGAAGCTAGCCAACACAGGCCAGTTATAATTTCTCATAGATTTCAACAATCCGCAGGTCTGCAAAATATGAAATGCAAATGGCCTTCCCTAGCCTTGTGACGCGACCACGGGTTTTGGTTTTTTTGTTCCTTTTTTGGTTTGTCACCAAACAAACCAAAAAACCAAAACAAGTGGCTGTGTGACAAGGCTAGGCCAACTCCAGTCAAGCTATTACCCATCATAATTCTCATATGATAATAATATAATGATACAATTGTATCATATAATACTGTATCGATGTAGAAAAACATTCCCATAATGATATATGATGAAGTTAGCGGTCCGGTTTTTGTTGTTGATTGATGAATCTTATGTCTAATCTAGCCAATGTGTTGGCTCTGATTGGTCTCCAATCCCACCAATCAGATCCAACACATTGGCTAGTTTAATCTAATATAAATACTTGACCTATTATTTCTAGCATTGTTTTATCAGGTCAAAAACTTATAGCTTACACCTTTCTCTTAAATAGATGAGAGCTGGCTCGGACTGATCGAGAGGGGTATTTGTTCGTTTAACGACAAAGCTCACAGGGCAGTCAACATTCACAAGTCACAGGGATTCATAGTGTATAACCACAACGATCCAGAGGCCTCTCACGCTATCATGAATATATCAGGTAATACATACAATACAAATACATACACACATACAATACAGTAACCTAGCATATCCTAACAAGGAATATAGTGACTCAATCCTTTCCCCTATTGACCCTAGAGCATTGGCTAGTTTGTGTTTGAAAAGAATGAGGGAGGCCTAGAGCACATTTGACCCGGTTTGCTTGTTTTCCGAATCGCCCCTTCAATGCTTATCAGTAGTCGAGTAGTGATTCCAAAAGCAGGGAAACTGGATCAAATTTGATCTACATATTAGGGGAGGATCAAATTTCGATATGATTCGCATACCAAGCCTTGAAACTTGACCTTGACCTTGACCCTGATACTTACCCCACTTCCTTATAATATAGATTTGTATAAAAATGGCACACATTCACAAACCTCAAGAAAACCTGTTAAACTATATGATAGTCTCAATGCAATCCATGCAAAGGATCCTTTTTATATTTTAGAAGTAATTTGTGCATGCTAATTTGCAAAATCGGTATAAAAAACAGATTTGACGAATAGCTGAAAGCCAATTCTCTATGTGGTAATGCAAATTCAGATGGGCACGGTAATTGTTTTTCTTCTAACATCTAAAACTCCTAAATCTTTGAGGCCTTCATTCTCTATCGCCATGTCCCAACCAACTTTACCGCCCCCCCCCCCACTTACCCCATTCTCCTGCTCAAATATCTTGCAGAAGGCCATATGTTTCATAGCAACCCTAGGGAAGGGAATGAAGAGGGCATCACTTGGGAATTCAAATCAACAACTCTGTGAAGACCCAATAGTTTGAGGGTATGAGTTTTAGTTAAACAAAAAAAAAGACAATTGATGGCTCGTTGCTTCATTATCAATCCATGTTAAACCAAACTATCTGCGACAGAGAACTGTAGCTCTACTAGTACCTATCTCCTGCAGCAGACCACTCTGCGCCAGTGTGAACTGTTGAGACAAACGTTCGTCTCGGCAGCATAGGGCTTAGAATTAATTACCTAAACTGAGTACCTAAACTGAGAAAACAATGGATACCTGTAATTTGGAAATATTTGGGCCTTGGAACACTGGCTTTGCCATCTAATAACCTTGAACTCTTGCATTTGCCTCCCTTGATGGAAGGCAGCGCCACTATTGCTGTGCTGCAGAGATAGACTATGTCACCAGGCTATCGTGCAGGCAGCATGGCAGCAGTCAGTCCCTTACATCCTGCCCATTGTTATCTCTGTGTTATAGTGGTGGAGGAGCATACCTCTCTGATGGTGAATTGGACAACTGGTCTGTCAATAAGATATCTCGAGCAGTTCTTGGAGCAGCTGCTTGCCACCTCCAATAACACTCTTGGGTACACTGATAAGGTGTACGTGGACATCAAGTATCGACACACTGTGGTTAATGTTGTAAGTTTGGGTTTTTAGATATGTTGTATAGAGCGATATAAGACTGTCTAGTTCTTGTATATATTATCATAAACAGCACATCTTTAGAGTTGCACTCTCTCCATTTGGGTTCTGTTAAACGCACATATCATTGGAAAATAGTGCCAAATTGGCCTGATCTGGGGAGCCGTCGAAGGTATATTAAAAAACTATTTCAGATTCAATATCTAAGGAATTAGGTTTTTCCAAATCATTTAGGGGTTTGAAAGCTGCGTAATCTCTTATTTGGTGACAAAATCTATGAAAAGTTCCAAGAAATGTTCAATGCATTAGAAGTGTATGAATTTCCCAAACTGTATCTACATGAATTTTAAGTGGTGCATATTCTGAATAAAAAAGAATCCTTAGCCTAGTGGTTTTCCTATACTGTGTTGGCTCAAGGAGTTGTAGACCCTAGGTCTAGGTCTACAGCTACAACGCCTTGGTTGGCTAAAGAGTACCAATCGAAATAGAGGACAACTCCAAATTTGAGCTCTGTAAACTGTCTACTTTTACTTTAGTTGTTATTATTCAATCTATAAATGACTTCTAGTAGAACAGTTGCGTTATGATAACCATAACCGGCTAATTAGCTAAAGGCTTCATCAGCATAACATCAGCATAACATCAGCAAAAAGCATTCTCATCAGGTTTTGCTGAGAATGTTGCAATAAACAAAAATTGCAGTGTTGGAGACTATTGAAATACCATTTGTAGTTTTTAAAGCACCTACCAATTCGAGATACTGAACTAATATAGCCTACCATTATTAAATGTGGGGAAATTTTCATAGGGTGAAAATTTCACGCCATGAAAATTTCCCAGTATAATGTGTGTGCTGAGAGTGAGCTGTGTTTGTATTGCAGGAATGTTTGCACTCTAAGGAGACACAGGAGCCACCTGTAGCTGTGACCATAGTTACAATAACCTTTGTGGTGGTGATGGTGGTGGCTCTCGGGTGGCTGGTCATCTACTATTTTCAGGTGAGTCTCATTACTGCATCAGCATGGTGGTAGATAAAATACCCTGGGTTTGCGTCAGCTCTCTGATAAAGTTTCTATACTGCCTCAAAATTAGCCAATGCTTTTGCTCTGATCTGATTGGCCCTCCCGCAATCCAATCAGAGCCAACACCTCAGAATTGTTGGCTTTTCTATGACTGTCATATAATATGAGATTTGTGTTATGGATGTTTTTATATTCAATATACATAGCTTTATGGCTGACCAACTTTTTGGCTATTGTTTTAATTTGAACTACCATTGAACTTCTGACCGACATTTTGGCTACTGTTTTAAATAACTGTTGGAACTATTTGACAGACTTTTGTTTTTTGTTTTAGCTACACACCTACCCTTCGTTTAATGTTTTTATAAATCATACATAACTATTATAAACAGAGACACAGAAGTGCAAACAAACAGGAGATACTACAGCTCAAGTTACAGAAAGCAGCGCGTAAAGCTCTGTCTAAGATAGGAGAGCGTCTTATCAAAGAACAGGTAAATACTAACAGCATCTCTCTCAGTCTCACTCAACCAAGCGGATGACCTTCTGCTGCTCATGAAGCCTATAGTCACACTAGCCGTGTCATGCTGCTGTCTCAAAACAAAAAGTAGCGGCATGACAAGGCGATAGTCACACGCTTAATTGGTCGATTGTGTCCCACTTTCTTGTGCTACATTCAAGATCTATCTCACACAAGCAAAGGTTACTTTCAGCTGCCTCAGTGACCTAGTCAAGCTCTTATTTGGTTAAAAGTGTCCACTTGCTGGTAAGCCTTGTCATGCGCTGCTCTATTTGTTAGCCATGGGACAAGGTTACTTGCTTGTGCTACATTATAGATAAACATGGTATGACTTAAAAATCATCATTGAGTTATTTGCTACCCAACATGGTGCATACTCGTAATGATGCCAATAATGTTTGCAGCTGTGCGTTCAAGGTTCTTATGTCTGCTCATGAGAAGACGATACGGTGACAAATCAAAATCATGTTCATGTTACAAAAAAATGCTTCTTTGATCAATATATAGGCAAACTATTTCATCCTTAGTGTCGCTCAATGTCTTTGTTGTTGTTCAATGTGTTCACATTTATTTGGGGTTGTATGATTGTTCAGGATAATCCAGATGATGACTGTACCTACTGTATATCCCCTCTATTACTCAATGAGACTATAATAGAGCTCCCTTGCGGGTGAGTACGATGAGGTTTTTAATATCGAAGCAATCTTAACTACCTGACCACTCTTCAAGGTGGATAGCCCTAGATCAATCATCATACAATGTGCCTGCGTTTTGGTTTTGAGACGCCGGCTCAACAGTAGAATGGGAATGACTGGACTGCGGGAAAATTGGATCAAACTTGTTCTAAGATAGGACTATTAGTTACGGTCAGGTTTCCCAGTCGTCTCTGCTGTGCTACCTGCGTCTCAAATCCATTTGAAGCTGATCTTTGATTGGGACTGCTACAGTTGGCAATGGTACTTCTTTCCGATCCATTCAACTCGTCCTAAAAAGTGTCCAGTCGTATTCCATAATCTGATTATACTGTTAGGTTTACTTTAGCTACCAGTTAACTTCAGCTAACTTTAGCTAACTTAAGCTACCAGTTAACTTTAGCTAACTTTAGCTAACTTTAGCTACCAGTTACTTTAGCTACCAGTGTCCCACAATAATTAAACCGCTGTTAAACAAATGTTGTTATATCTTAATCTTTAGCCACAAATTTCACAAGGGTTGTGTAGAGGAATGGTTGATTGACAAGCGTACGTGCCCTAACTGTCAGGATAATATACTGGTAGCCACTAAGACTACTATAAGAGGTATTAAAGACATCGCCGCCGCTGAGGATGAGGGGGTGAGTTTCAATGTATATTAATTTTTTTCCTCAGCATAATTTTTCTTCCTCTGTATTCAAGGTCATTCTCATCTCTTGCGGTTTATAATTGTTATTATGACTTTTGTTCTGCTTGTTTTCATCTTTTCTCTGTGGTCTTTGCATAGAAAACATTCTGGGAATGAAATGCAGCCAAAAAATAATTCTAACAATATAATAAGAGTAGCGATGTATATTATCAGTGCAGTTATATAACTTGATCTTAGTCCTGTATCCACGATGTGTCGATACTTCCTTATTTTTAGCGTTATCCTAATAATCATTTCTTGCCCCTTTATTACAACTTGCACAAACGACATCTCTCGACGAATATTTGGATAACGTTAGCTGTTGGTTTCAAAGTTTCTGTTTCCATCCAGTTGTGAATGTCATATATATTATTTATGCTTGGTTAGCCTGCTACTGAGATGACTGATATGGCCCCAGAAAGTAGACAGCTGCTGTCTAATACTCAGGCTATAGACGGATATTCTGAGTCAAGTATAGAAG
This sequence comes from Membranipora membranacea, assembly GCA_914767715.1. Lineage (NCBI taxonomy): Eukaryota > Metazoa > Bryozoa > Gymnolaemata > Cheilostomatida > Membraniporidae > Membranipora > Membranipora membranacea. Next base: position 25,772,794 of record OU612069.1, read on the forward strand.
TGCCGCAGTGGGGTGAGTATTCGGTTGTAGAGCTTCCTGGTTGTCTCCCCAATGTAATCTCATTTTCTACCAGTAGAAAACTCATTATCTGAATATAACTGAGCAGGAAATACTCCAGCGAAAATTGTCATCGATTGTCTGTGTAGATCTGTTATCTGCTAACTGTTGGACACATGTACATGATTGGTATATACATACATACCATCTCTACAATCTACAGTAACATGTATATCATGTTTCATTACCATCCTTACCAAGCTTCATTTTCATTTTCATGGATACTAGCAGGTGATGAGTGCAGCTTTATTCTAGTTGTATAATCCTGCATCCATGGTACATACTCAGGTTGCAACGCACTTCTGGCAATTTTAATTTGTAAAATTGTTTCTGTTGCTGTAAAGAAAGCTCCATGTATAAATTCATCAAGTCATGAATGTTTATTTGTGTGAGCGATTTTTTTATATATGGATCTAACTCTGTTTTTTTATTCACTGAAAGCAGGAAGCCAGGTGATTCCCGGTAGCCAGCTGCTTACTGATGGACAGAACATGTTTCTCTTGGTACCCGACCACGTGGAGCTCCCACCAGACTCCACCATACAGATAGATAACAACAGGCCTGACTCCATGATAGCCAATCAAAATAATACAACACCGATCAGTCAGCATGGAGTATTAGTAAACTCGCCCAATCAACAGCAGATCATAGCCTCAGAACAGAACGATAACCTGTCTATAGAGCAGACTATATGAGAATCCTGTCTGGGACGCCTGCGAGCTCTCTCAAAGGTGACCACACTTGACCTCGAGTGTTAGAATCCAAAAATGTGACTGTGCCATAACGTCATCCAGGTGCTGTGCATTAACTACATATCACTTGTAATATGAATACTAGATATGTGTACAGCGATATATTGATGGCGATACCCGTTATTTACATGGACATTTATATCTATCATAATGATGCCTCACCGGTTTAAATAAGATCTGAATAGCATTTCACAGTTTCTTTTTGAGGTCAAAACATGCTATATCTGATTACATGTATTTTGTGTTTTTGATATCCCAGAATGCATTAGTACACTTTATCCATTATGGTCATATGTTTTTATGGGAAATATCTACTCCAGCTTTTAACATCGGTGTAGATATAAGTATTGTTATATATAGGTCAATATTTGAGCTAATCATACAATGCAAAATATCTAATGTCTACCATAGAGTTATCTCTCCTTGAGTTCAGGTCGACAAAATAGTCTGTTTATTTTGCCAGCATGTCAAGAGAGCAGAATACTGACCCCCTATTACTTCTATCTGTACTATTGTATATTGTATACTTGAATGAGACGATGACGCTGTTCTCAACTTTGTGTGTGGTGCAGGCAACTTGTTTTGAAATAATATCATCTGAGCTGTTTAAATAGTCATTATTTTTATTGGTAAATTCAGTGAGAATATTTTTTTCATTAACATTCATTAACATGTAATATGCACAATTATGCTCTTTATTGAAGCTACGTAACACTGCATAGTCTATAAACACATAAGTATTTACCTTTATTATCACTTTTTTTCATGTTCATAATATCTAAAGCATGCCAGTTATTTTTCACCGTGTGACCAAAAGTTTTATTCATTTGATTTTACATTTGCAGTATTGGTCGCTCAAGAGTTTTGTTATCACTGATCTATAGCCACTTTATATTGCATATATTATACATTATATAGATGCAGAGCTCCTAAGCCAAATAAAGATTGCTTTTAAAACCACTGGTAGCATCTCCTTAGTTCCTGTCAACTAAAACCCACGCAGTAACCTGGTTGCCGTTGGTGAAATGTAAAAGTCTGCAATATCATTGATGTTTCAATAAAATGCTCTTTGGTCATGTTGAACAAGACTGACCTTGTACGACTAGATAAGGTCAATAACGAATAGCTGAATGAAACTGGCTTTATTTAGAGGTGCGCCGTGCTTGGAAAATCAGCCTGTGAAACTGTGCCAAGAAATCACTGTAAAGTACAATGAAGGCTACTGGCTGCACTACCTCACAAGCTAAACTTGACATACTTTATTCTGGGAGCTTTGACTTGAACTGAGGCAGCAAAGAGAAATGTGACCGTTTGGCTAGAAGGCAGTCTAGAGAATATGGATATAAAAATCCTTTTTTCATTTTAGGGGTGTCACATATTCAACTTTGGGATTGTGCTCTCATTTGAGATCTTGCTGTGCGAATTTGATCTCCAATTTCCTGAAAGCATGAAGAGTTCAGTGTCTTAATCCAATAAAATTCTATCAGCAACATGTCAACAAATATGTGGTACTTAGGCTAAATGTTTATCTCCGCGGGAAACTATAGTGTGTCGAGGATGTTGGTGTGAAGAAAAAAAAAAAATACTTAGATACTTTCTTCTCCTACACTGGAATGGATGACGCTCAGATTACTGATGAAATAACCCATCAGTTGACAGAGAAGGTTTCATGCATTGTAAGTACATATCATGTTTCTGACTTTTGGTCCTTATAACTTGCAAGATGTCACAGCAATAAACTCTCTCTCATCAGTATCAGTACATCATCGTTCATTATTCATTGGTCACACACTCACTCCTCAGTGACTTGATGTGAGTATGACATTGACAGTAAGTTGGTTGCAGTTCATTCACAGTCATTACCATTTCCACCGTTCATTTCTGCTGTGGCTTAAGATATGACACTTTTCTTCAAAGTTCACAGTTTTACAGTATTATTCACCAAGGCAAAAAGTGCAAAGCTCAATTACAAACAACACCACATGATTATTTATTCAGGTAGCCAATGTTAGTTCCATCTGATAAGGCCGGGATCAAGGAGTATACACTTTTAATTACTGCATACCAAGATAGATATATGCTGTTCTAAATGGGCACTAAAAAGAGGCGCTGGCGACAGCTGGTGTTGTAGGACGTGAGGCAGGCGCAGCATGGGACATGTCTAACAGCACTCAAGGCCTATATAGGGTGGTGTGGGTGCTGTAGGGGCTCTATTAGTTATGTTAGACATGCCTCATACAGGACCTATCTCATGTCTTACAACACAGGGGGGCGTCGGGCGAGGGGCAAAAGTCTGGGGGGCTCAGACTAGTCACACCTAGGAATGTTGGATTGAACTAAGTACTAAATATGTCTTATCATTGGCTGCACCTACGAACCTTTTCCTATGATTTTTAAATCGTCTACTGCCTTTATAAAACTGGACTTTTTAATGTACATCCGTGAATCTATCTAGTATGTTTCAAAATTACAATTGTTGAATAGAGTAATGTCACAATACTGCCGGGCCGACTATCAATCTACCATTATTGAGGTACATGCTGATATTGAAAACAGTCATGATGTGTTATAGCAGGCTACTTGATACAAGCGACACCATGACAATGAGCTTGTTTTGTAGATTACTTGTGAAGCTTTCAGTAGACTGCACCAACTCTCCCTGGACGCTGTAATCAGGTATAAATAACAATAATTTGTCATGTGATCAAATTATTATGTTGGCTGACACTCTTTCCATAAATGTCACTTGTATCTGAAAATAACATCATAAACACCAGCGAGTCTTACATCAAGGAGTCTCTAACTCCCTGCTTACATGCAACTCCTTGTTGGCGTCGATTACACACAATTTTTATTTGTAATCCCCTTGCGGTTGTTTGTGGCGTGGGTCATGTGATGGCGATTTGAACTAGCCTATAAGTAATCAGCATATGGAATGGATGAAATTGTCGTTGACAAAACTATTGAAGTAACTCAGTCTGTTATTTCCTAGTGCAATGGAGAAGGTGAGCTCAGAACATGCTAACAATGAGGCTGGAGAGGAGCGAGTACATAAAGTCTTTTGTTTGTCCGGATATAAACACGATACACAACTCAATACTAAGGTAGGTGTTTAATCCCCCAGACTCTTACCCCCACCCAACCGCCCCCTGGCTGTAACGTTCCTGATGTGACATTGATGAAGAGCAACCCTTGGGGTCGCATGATTGATTTATTTGTATTGCTATCACTTCTCGCATCTTTTACAGTTAGTGATAGCAATACAAATACATCAATCATGCGACCCCAAGGGTTGCTCTTCATCAATGTCAGTTAAAAGTTTGCTGGTAGTGGTACATGTACTCTGCTAAAAAATAATGAAGTTGCCTTGCATGCAAAAATAGGGTTAAAAATAGTATTATTAATATGAATGCACATATGTCTCAAAACAGTCTTTTGCTCTGATGCTTCCTATTTACTGCATGATGTAACTTTTGTGGTCACAAAAACTATCCAAGACAGCCCTGTATTTGTAATCATATGCGGATTCATAAATGTTCCACACAGACAATGGTGCTTATATTTCATGCTCATATTTAATGGGAAACGAATTGGAAACATTTATGCATAAATACTTGACCAACTATGCTGTTTATTTTCAGCTACGGACGCTTCTCTTGGTACACGATGATGAAAGAGACAAGTTAAAATCACAGTTGTTATCGGTTCTCAGTGATACATTGTACGGTGTCTACAAGGGAAATATCACGGTGGGCTGTTATATCCTTATAATCGCACATAAGGGAAACAGGAAAACAAATGTGACTCGTGGGGGTCTTTCAGTTAGAATGAGCGATGCGATGGAGTCAGGAGTGGTCTGATGGTTAAGGGTGCGACTTTTGATCTGTGTGGTCCAGGTTCAGTTCCCGGCGACGGCAGTCATTTTTGAGTTGGTACTGGCGCGCCATTCATCCTAGCCAGGTCCTTGTGGTATGGGACTAAAAATACCGGAGGTCCACTGTGTGTTTGCACACCCCACATGCAGTAAAAAATCCCCCTCTGCCTCTTCGATAAAAAGAGTAGCCGGAATTCCGGCGGGCAAGTGTATAGGGTGCGGCTTGAGTACCATGGGTCCCTGTATCTGTACGCTAGAGGGGTAACCCTCTCCGCAATGACGACTTAGACCTAGAGCGATGCTTTACTAAGGTCTCACTCTCAGAGTGAGTGAGCTATCTACGTGCGATTTTAGCTGTTTTGAAAGACCCCCTGTACATCACAAACCTAATCTAGCTCATCGAGGAAGGTTAAGATAATTTTCCGCTGATCTATACTTTTTGTGCAGTTGAAAGCCACAATAATATTTGGGTGTGCAGCAAATACCGTTATTGTAAACTGTGTACACCTCTTATATACAACAACCAGCACCTAAGGCTTGTTAACGATTGATGCCTTCAAACCTTCATAAATATCTAGTTGATATTTTCGTACAGGATCCTAGGAGGTTATCGGTAGCAGATCTAGAAGACAATGATAAGTCGTGTAGAATCTCTCCCTCATCAGATTATATACCAGATGGTAACTGTAAGAGAGATCTGTCTAGTAGAGCGATCAAACCTACTCCTAATCAATCTAAGCCTAGTACTAGTAACACAGCTAAAGAAACTAAGGTTAGAGTCTCACTGTGTTGTGTCTCTTGTTTGATATGCCGTATATTTTGACTTTATAATCTTACCTAGTATTCGTAGGAGTAAGAGCTTGCCATTTTTCTCAGCCTTGATATAGTGGAATATTAGCCAACTTCTACTCAACCAGGAACTTAAGTTGGAGCTGGTAAACATTAAACCACTGCACACAATCTCAACTAATCTCTTACTAGTTTATAATCCCCTATGCTATATATGAACATCACCACTGAGGATATCGGTTACTGGCAGCCATATTTGAGCATCCAGAGTTTAGTCCTTATTCTATCACAATGGTGAGCTGAAAATTGGTCCAGGCTCCCATCTATAACTATAATTAGTAATGATGTAGGACCCTTCCCTCTTCTATAACACACAGTACCATATACCTTTTTTATCAGTAATGCTGTTAGGTATTGGGGAATTTGCGACCATCCGATACAAACCTGGTTTTTATATTTTGTCAGCCCGCCTGTCAGACTAGTACTAGTTCTATACCCTCTAAGCAGCAGTCAGCTAAATTGACAGCGAAGCCTAAAAGTACATCTAGTAGCAGCAGCAGCACACAGAGTAAAAAACCTGCACCTAAGAGTGTAGCTAAAGGAGCTCAGGTAACGTTAGATATCTATATCTGTGGATAGTAGAAGGCTGGCATGGATTACAGCTCTATTATTCTGCAAACCAAAACCGGAAATTGGTGCGATTTGTTTTTATTTATAGCCTTGGACTTTTTTTTTGTGAAGCTTAACAGTTGAACCAAAAGACAATACACCATGAATAGATTATTACAGGTATACAAATCCTAACCCACCATAAAATGCTTGTATCAAATAAAGAGGAATCTATGGACATGAAATCCAAATATGTAAGTCATGACTTATCAGAGTTTACCCAATTTAAATTGTTTTTGAAACCCCGAAAACTAAACTTATTCTTCTCTGTTTATAGCCCAAACTTTTCTTTGGACAAGCAAAGACTGCTCCATCAAAGCCAAAGGAGACTAATAAAGAAAGTTCAAAACCTGCAGCCAGTATAACCTCAGAGAAAACCACAGAGAAAACTTCTCAATCAGATGAAAGTACTGCAGTTAAGGCGGAGACAGCGGATAACGAGAGCCCTGGTAAATCATCGGACAAAGAAAATAAGACGTCAGCAGACAATAAGTATGTGGGAACAACTCAGAGCTCTGAATCAAAAGCCTTGGTCCTCCTCAAGTCCATCAAAGTCTGATAGCAAAACTAAAGAATTCATCTGAGAAGAGACATCGCCATTGGAAAAACCTCAATTTTTAATATTCATGAGATTACTGATATTTTCATCTTCGATATTTTGTAATTCTATGAAAACGATATATTTTTACTTCATCACAACCTAGAGAAATCGTTCTGAAGTGTCAAAAAATCAAACAACAAAAAACCAATCCGTGTATTATGTGAAAATCTCAATGTTATGAACAAGTTAGTGTATATCCTACTATAATGTCTAATTATAGAGCTGTGGAGCAGAAAGCTAAAAAGAGAAGCAGAGTTCAGATTTTCTCCTCCTCTGATGAATCAGACGCTGAACCAGAACAGCCGTCTAAAAATAATAAAAGTATGTGGTCTGTTTGTAGCAACTTTAAGTTAGTTTTGCTTACGTCCTACCACGGCGATAATAATATCTATTCTCACTATTTAGGCAGCGTTATATGGGCTTCCAAGTCGTTGTTTATGTATAATTATTCATTATTTCCATGCTAAAAAATCCCAACCTTGTGATGAGCAGATAATTCACCCCATCTGGATTATTAAGTGGAAATTTGTTATCTAATATGTATTCTCCAGAAGGTAAAACTAAACAAGCGAAAAGTAAAACTGCTGTTGTTGAGGAGAAGGTAAATGTGGAAGAGCCGCCACCAATATTTGATGATGTAAGTACTGTTTGGTGTAAGTACTGTATGACGTAAGTACTTTTTGGTGTAAGTACTGTATGGTGTAAGTACTGTTTGGTGTAAGTACTATATGATGTAAGTACTGTTTGGTGTAAGTACTGTTTGGTGTAAGTACTGTTTGGTGTAAGTACTGTTTGGTGTAAGTACTGTATGGTGTAAGTACTGTTTGATGTTAGTACTGTATGGTGTAAGTACTGTAACTGCAGCTCCAAACTTGTCGCCTCCTGATTCTTTTTCTCTTTCACTGCTGGATACTAGCAGTAGTTGTCTGGTATGATAAGAAAGCATTAAATAAATTCTCTGAAATATTTTCCTCCGCTGCAACTAGTACAGGTCATCCTGTAGAAGTGATGTAGCAAATTTATTTCTCCAATATATGCAAGAATTGTTTTTAATACATCCAGGAGATCCTCTGAGGAGTGCCATACAGATTTAAACCACTGCTGCCACAGCTGGGCTTTGCCCAGCATAGCCACCAGTCAAAAATTTAAATAGAGAGTTGTGGCATCAAAACATCTGGCCAGTAGCTTTGAATGGAGTTATATGAGCTCTCAAATGTGGGGAGTGTCTTCTTCCCCAGCCATCCACCATTAGTGATGAGTAATGTTGTTGTTGATCAATCAGGTGCCTTTAAAATCTAGCTTAGATCCAACACTAATAGGAATGTTGGATCTCAGCTAGATTTTAAATGCACATGATTGGTCAACAACATTTGTCGTCACTAATGGTGGATGGCAGGGAAAGAAGATACTCCTTACATTTTGAGAGCTCATATAACTCCATTCAAAGCTACTGGCCAGATGTTTTGATGCCACAACTCTATATTTAAATTTTTGACTGGTGGCTCTGCTGGGCAAAGCCCAGCTGTGTCAGCAGTGGTTTAAGACCAATGACAACTTAAACTGTAAAACTTGCACTTTTCATTTATGTCCACCCAGCTTTTTTATGTGAAATATTGTTAGCGTTAAAAAAGATCATGGTTGCAACAAATTATGTAACTCTCTTATGATTCAGGACTTTGAATCTCTGCCAGTGTCCGAGGATCAGTCTAAGAAGAGGCGACGTCAGAGGAAGTCGGCTGATAACGAGGCTCCTGAGGAGAACAGCGGAGACGAGGAGGGAGGAGAATCTCAGAGAAAGAAGAGGAGTAAAAAATCTGTAGAGCCGAGTAAGTTACCAGATGTACTTTAGTAGTTATGGCTCAGCGGCAGCCTATGCAAAATGTGGCTAGAAATGCAACTAATTTTACGATTTTGGATGTATAGGGTTTGAAAGTTGTTTCTGGTAGAGTTTTTCATGCTGATCGCAATGGTAATATCGCTCCACCAGGAACAACTTTCAAACCTTATCCACCGAAAATCGCAAATGGGCGTGACAAGATAAGAAGGGACTGCCACCAGACTATTGGTTACAGTAAGTTACAGTAAGTTACAGTAAGTTACAGTAAGTTATCACATCTACTTTTGTTACACCGAATCCATACAGTGAAATTAATCTGTCTTAGAACATTGGGGCTAGTGGTAATTTCAATCCAAAATTGTCTTCATCCAATGGAGCCATCTATGGCCTAGTTAAAATTAGAAATCATCCGCAGAACTTAAGCTTAGATACCGTACTATGATATCAGCGTATTGAGTTAGGGATATGTGTCCCACACTCCCTGTTGTTTGCATTTAATCTGAAATCGGTCTGGAGTTATCAGAACATAATTAATATATTATTTGATCCTCCACATGGCTATATTACTCACTTGATCTCCAGTTTAAGTTTGGAATTGATTCCAACAACTTACAATACCACACTCTTATCTGGCCAGGTATTTTATCGTATTCTTCTCTTCAATTAAAATCTACTTTTGTTAATTCTCAGATTACGGCCGTGTGAGGGCTGGAGATATAAGTAGTAATGTGAAGTATGTAGATCGGACATTTCTGGATGATGATGGCTTTCTCGGTAAGTGACTCTTTCTCCTACCCTGTTCGGTTACACCACTTTGAAATGCTGGGGGTTCTTTCAATTGAAAACATCTTAAATCACTTGCTCATGCAGTGAATGAGTGATACCTGCTAGGGGCTGCAATCCCAAATCGCTTACTTATTGATTGAACTGTATACATTCTGTGTGATTGATTTCGGAACAAATTTGTATAATTGAAAGAAAAAATGTGTGATAACTTAGAGCAAAGTGATAGTAATAATTTGCTTTGAAAACCTTGCTCATTCTAATTGAAAGACCCCCCACCCCCTGACTGTCGGCAGGTATGTGACCTCAGGCTTCATTCGAGGTCATCAACCTTCCTCAGAAACAGGATGACTGAACATCACATCAAATCAGTAATACAGACCTAACATTAATCTTTACAAGGGATCCGTGTCGGATTAACACCAAACTAAATAGAAATTTGCCCATATATTACTTCCATCAAAGACGAATAAATAAATTAATGGTATGCAAGGTTATCAGTTTTAGTTCATATTTCAAACTTCGGCTGGTTTTTTTACTTCACATTTCAATGATGTTCTAGTGTTTGATTACAAATCATTTGTTCAGTGGTAGTTGATGATATTCCAATGTGCTCTAAACCTTCTAAAATCTACTGAATTATATTATCAAGATGGTACACTGTTGCAGCCCACACTGACACCGAGACTACACTATCGTGATGTGTTTCTCTGATCGTTAGAGTCAATTAAGTATCAGTACCTATTTACATAACATGTATCCTCCCCTAATTGATGAAAGTGAACACAGGTCGTCACAGCAAATTGCTTGTGATGGTACCTTATTAAATGAATTAGAATACTCTCTATCGATCAGAGATATACATGCAATAGTATATCAGTGTGGTTGCAGCCCTTGTCTGAGTCTTATCTTCATGAAGAAGAGATTTATTGACAAAATATTGTTTATATGCTTGTATCTTGTTTCTCAGTCACTGAGAAAGTTTTAGAAGAAGTTCAGCTCAGTGAAAAGGAGAAGAGAGAAATAGAGGAAAAAAGGATTTCAGCTGCAGTTAAACAAGCTAGCAAGGTAAATATCGATTCAAGATGGTCATCTTTGCACTGTATAGTTGGGATTAATTCAAATGTTCTTAAGAACTGGAAACATGGCTCAATTGGAAAAGGCAAATGCTAATTGAAGGTCAACAGGATACTTTCTAGCACTGTCTCTACGGTGCAGAGAGACTCATATCACAGAGTCCATCTGTTAGCAGTGTGGGTGATATTGACCTCACTTTAAAACCTCCATAGGAAGTTGATGTCATAGGTAGGCACTGTGTGAACCTGTAGTTTTGAACTAGTCACTAGCTCATGGTATATGGCACAAACTTTTAAGAGAATTTAGAGTAAATACGACAAATTGTGTTGTGGTTTGTCCTGAATGATACCGTAGAAATTTGAACATGCTTGATTGAATTGGTTAAATATGCAGAGGGTTTTGTTATTTACAGTGTGCTGTGTACTTGCTTTGGGATTGTGTGCTCGGAATTCTGGCAAATGCTTTTGATATCGTAGTATTTTTTCGTAAGCATCCTTTGTGAGGAAATCGGTTTTGTCCGAATTCGCCAGTTCCAGTCCCTTATCTTTATTTCTTTCCATTTCAGGTACAGAAACCAGATCCTGTACCAAAAGTTAGTAAAAAGTCTGCAGCTACAGCAAAACCACAGAACAATTTATTTTCATTCTTCAAAAAGAAATAGTCGAGGCACTAGGTTACCATGTTTTGTATCTATATTTCTAATGATTGTGCTGTGCTTACGTTTCTTATGCGATTCCTTACTCAACGTCATAATGATCGACAGAATACTTGATAATCGTTGCTTCGATCATGACTCTGTCTTACTAGATGTACCTCAGCCCCATAATACATTGTGCTATGATTTTGCGCTCGGCTGATTTGGTGTATGTATGAATAGAATATTTTCTTCATTTTTCCTATCAACTCCATTTTCTGCTGGAATACAATTCATTGACACACAATAGTAGATAACAGATTACATACCAGCGATTTGACTCTATAAAGCCCAACCATTATCAGCATTTAACAAATCTTCTCATCAGGATAACCTCAACATGGGTTCAAACTTCGTAAAGGACATAGATTTTGTACAAATGCACTGATTTCAATAAACATCACCTTGTTGTGTTTTATTGCAGTGTAATGTGATGTGAAATCATTGTTTTGGGACAACTTTGGCATCCGGGAATTGTCCCCTCATTTCAATTGAAAGGGTAACTCCTGAATATGTTTTACACCTTTGAGATAGTATAGTAACTTAACTCTTACGGTTAGGTCTCAGTCTCACTATTGATCACGATCATGATACCATGTTCATCAGTATATCTAAAATAGGATATATTTGGATCCCTCTGGTTCAATGCAGGAGGTAAAATAAAAGAGTTGGTTATTGAGGTGCCTTTGCAGTTTCCCACTGGCCGACAAGCTGGGGGTACAAACATCTCCCAGATTCGCAGAAAACGCTAGCAAGAGTATATAAGATTATGTCCAGAGATGAGTCCATAGTTGTTGTATGAGCTTGTTAGTGATATATGAGATTCTCTGTGTATGACTATATCATCTTCGTCTGCATCAGCGTCGTCGTGTTTGTCTTATTCCTCGGTAACTATAACATAAATACAGCATTGTTGTCTTGTTTAGTTTGACTAATTTTAACAAGGTTCCACATTTTTCATGTACTGTAATTTGTTTTAAAGCTCATTCTATATATACATGAGACAGTGGTACTCGCACACTTCCAAGCCTACAGGGAAAGCAGCTGAGAGTTGATTTCAAAATCCTGAAAAAAAAGAATTAGAATATCTATCTGGAGCTCTCCTGTGGTTTAAACCCAGGATTCTAAAATCATTAGCAACTGCAAATTTGAGATTGCCTGTATATGGGTTTGGTTTATTTTAAATAGGCCTGACTGCTTTCCCAATTAACTCATCCATTTTGCTTTCTTGGAGGTGTTCAATGAGTTGAATAAAAATGTCACTCACAAGGTTCATACAGTCATCACTGATTTTGAGATAGGTGTCCTAAACATTGCTCTTGAACAATACCGATGCCACTTCCTGAAGATTTTTAGTAACCCCTTAACGCTTTTTACACCCTTTTATAACTGAGAGGCAGTCCTTGAATTGCAGACATTCTGCTCGCTGCAAGGATTCTTTTATTACCAGAGCCAGGGCCACCAAGTGCCAAAAAACCTGTTTCAATTTTGCAGCTCAAAGTTTTATGTAAGAGCATTTTTCTAAGCCGTCCATATTATATAAATGTTTTTTTGGCATTTCTTACGGTGGAAACAAAACTCATTATCACCATAAAATGATTCATGAAAGAATTTCTAAACACCCTTGAGTGAGCGGTAAAATTTAAAATAAAAATTGTATTTTTTAATTAAACAGATGACAATAACGTATGGGCCACTTCTGCATATCGTCTGGGTACACGGGGAAGGTCTTATTGTGGTGTTTTGCAATTTTGTTATCAATCTTATATTACTTGACTGCAATCCACCAATACCACTACACCAAACATAGGACATTTTTTCAAAGGTAAGTTGCTGACTACATAATCAAGTGTTAGAGAATATTCATAGACACATTTGGTTGATTGATTGGAGATTAACATAACACATTTTAGTCCCATCATCCCACATTTCTCTTATTGCTAGTCAGCAGCTAGTTTAATAGACTACAAACAAAATCTGTTAATAAACTCTAAATATTTAATCAATATAAGGAGCAAGACTTCCTGGTAATAGTAAAATACAGTACAGTGTTTGTTACACTGGTAATAAAGCTCTATTCATGTTTTCCTTTCAATTCCTAATCTATCATACTTTGGTGTGGTCTGCTACGGCGCCAGCGGAGAAAATTATTTCAGATGGCGCAGCTCGGCTAGAGGCAATTTACATGTGGCGCAGCTCGGCTAGAGGCGATTTATGCGTGGCGCAGCTCGGCTAGTTTAAAAAATTGTTACCAAGAGCACATGATTCCCAATATTGATAGACTTGTAAAAACTTGCTCATCTGTCGGAACTGATAAAGGAGCGGGAATTTATCACAGCTCTATTGTTCAAGATCTAGCTGAAAAAGCAAGAGGGCTATTTTAAGTTGAACTAGGAGTGGCAGTCACAGCAGGGAGTCACAGTCAGTGTTTGTGAAGTTGCTTGACTTTCCCTACCTATGATATGGCTGTAAGTATAGTATAGTATTCTCCACAATAAGGTATGAAAGTTATATTATTAAGGTAGTGATTAAGTATCATCATGTGAAGGAATGGTTGGATTGGATGTGTTGATCATTCAAATAGGGCTACTTGTACTACCTACTTCTCTCTTCTACCAAGTCCAAGGAGTATCAGCTTCCCTGGTTGCTCCTTGCTTCTCCCACTCACATCAATCATTGCATTTTCTTATTTTGGTTGGTTTGGGCTCTATTGTGTGGGTGCACAAACAAAGCAATGAGCTGCCCAAGGTCAATGTTTTGATAGTTGGTAATGATGTTGATGAAATATGTATCAATCAAGAGTGACTACTCACACTCACAGGCTACCTAGTACTGGTACTACAGGCTGCTACTGAGTGAGTTATGGTCACAGGCCTACTCCAACATGTGGGTCAATGGCAGTGAGTATTTGACTGCCCTTTTGGGTTTTTTTGTTGTTTGAAACCCAACCAGCGGGGCAGGGGGGCAGACATTGCCAGAGACCAACCCAGGCTTTGGAGTAACTCGTGTATACAGTGTAAGGTGTAAAGTCATTTCTGCTAGATGTAGGGCATATACTGCAAGCGTAGAGAGGGCTTTAGAGCTCATCAAGTTACTTTGTTTAAAGTTTGACTGTGATTGATGTGTCAGTAATTTGTCCAAATAACATTTTTGTATGTTTACATGTTTTATTTTACAGCCTGTATGATTATGAAGGAGGATTTTAGAGATTAACCAGAGATAAGCCATAGGAATCATATGCAATCATCACTAGACCGACTTAATGTTTGATCCCGTATAAACCTCAACATGTATCAGGATTGTATTGGTAAGACCAAGGAGTTAGAGGGAACTCCTTGGTAAGACAGTGGCTGGTTCACTTAGCCGGATTTAAGATGCTGAGACTTCGTAAAATTATTTTCCAATGAACAACTAGAGATCCATGAGAATTTATACACAATAATAATTCCATAGCACAGCTCATCTCCTAGTCTTGCAACATCTAACTGTAAGTTGTAGATGATAAATCAATGTCAAGCATGCAACTTCAGTTAGTATCCAATGCTGTTGATAGTGATACCTAGGTAGTTTTTGCGGTATCAATTAGATGAACAAACTTCATCAGGGTGCTTGGTCACTGGGTGCAGGCCCCAGAGAACTGAGAAGAAGGTTCATTGCGTAAGGCAGTCCTCGCACCCTGCTATACTCTGCTTAAATCTATCAATAATAACCAGATCAAATGATTCACAGTGTTTTGTGCTGATCATTTTTATTTTTAGGTACATTGAATATAATATGTATAACGGCCACAGGTATTCTGGCTAGTAGTCACATTGATCCAACTTTTTTGGGTCAAACCAAACGCATATCCTTACTCCAACTTTGGAGAGTGATAGTAAGTCCTTGGGTGAACAAAAGATATCAGGGAGTATGTATGATCAAGGAGTTGGGGACAAAATATAACATTTGTCCCTAACTCCCTGGTATGATTGTATCAGACATATGAGTTGTCCTCTCAACTAAAATCAATCCTCCCAAGGTAGTCTGGTCATTTAGCTCAATTAGACAATTCGTGCACAAATCGTTTACTCAGAATGCATAGGTATAGTTTTATCTATGAGAGAGTGATTTGGGAACGAGACCTAAGTAGGGCACCTAAGCTGTTTTTATTCAAAGAACTTTCAGTCACTGTTGACAAAATTCTCATCTATCTATGCGTTATTCTGTAGACTAAACAGCCAAGTCATATCATCCCTGCATGAATATAGATGGTAATACAGCTGTCACAAAAATGCGTCAAGTGAACTTTCTTAGACATAGTATAATTATTATTGTGCTTAAATTACGTTACACAAAACAAATAACGAAAAAAGAAATAAAGGAGCCAGTTATGTCAGCTCCTCAACAACAAACAAACATGGTATGTAAGAAGAAAAAATAAAAATCTTACCAGAGAGAAAACTTTGATGATAATTTGGTACCCAATTACAGTTTACAGTTGTCAAGTCAGTTCACCGATGTATTTGTTGTCTATTAGAACTCACGATTGATTTGAATCAGCTTATCAGTGGCACTTTGGGCATTTACAATTTAAATGTGCTTGACTGCTTGAGGTCCTAAACTGAAAACCTGACCCACAAGCAATCAAAAAAATCAATAGATACTAAGACCGAGGAGTTAGACTTCTGTAAAGAGGTCATCTGGGCTTCTTTGTGGCACTACGTTGTGGACTTGTATATCATAGTTGATCGGCAAGTTGCGTGTCGGCATATTGATCATCCAGATGACTTTATTTCCAACAATATTATGTAAGAACACTGGGCCATAGGCTGGTTTTAATTTTGTGGTCACCACCTTGTCTTCAACCGTTCTGAAAGGGAAAATTATAATATGATCAATTAATGCAGAAACCAAATGAGATGCTCAACTGTGAAAAAAAGTTCATATTCCTGGGTTAGAGATAGAACTAAGAGGTCATTGAATGAAAGAATTGAATGTAATATGAAAGTCAAACATTGCTACATACCCAGACAGGTTTTAGAGTAGGACCATGGGGTCATAGATAGATAAGATAGTAGTCCGCCAGTGACTGTGAGGGTGCTGCTGCATCATCATCAACTTTCCACCAATTCTTTGACTCCCATTCACTGTAACAATGAGTGATTCAATGACAAAAATTAAATACATACATACATAGATTCTACAGATTGGTCCAGGAACTGTCTGTAGTGAAAGATCAAGGAGTGCTCCTAGCTAGTCCCTGCTGGTCCTTGGTAAGATAGATTGGTTGGTGACAATCAGAACAGTTCACCTGACAGACTCCTCTCCTCTGCATATATCTTTTCTAAGGTG
This sequence comes from Membranipora membranacea, assembly GCA_914767715.1. Classification (NCBI taxonomy): domain Eukaryota; kingdom Metazoa; phylum Bryozoa; class Gymnolaemata; order Cheilostomatida; family Membraniporidae; genus Membranipora; species Membranipora membranacea. The sequence continues at coordinate 25,789,258 of OU612069.1, forward strand.
GCTCTATGTTGAGAATGTCTGATAGTGATAACATTAAAAAAGGTCACCTTTCAGTGATCAGGCCAGTGAGTGATGCTCTAACCTCAAAGTCAGGCCTAGGACCCAATCATCAGACTCAGCTATCAAGATGTTGCAGACTTAGTTGTTAACAATCATACCTCCAAAACCCAAGTTGACTCTAACTTTTTCCGACTGAGTAGGGACAGACTATCAAATTCATGAGTTGTGTTCTCATGGCTTCAAAATTTGAAACTAGCCGAGCTGCGCCACACATAAATTGCCTCTAGCCGAGCTGCGCCACATGTAAATTGCATGTAGCCGAGCTGCGCCATTCCGAATTATTTTTACCACATGGCGCAGCTCGTCTGCCGTAGTCTGCGCTATTTATATTTAGCTGGGAATTACACAAAAGATCCCTGTGCACAATAGCTAGAATCACAGCTGTATTTTATAACCACACTATAGGTCCTGTCTGAGCATGGTTAATGCTCATTTATAAATCTGTCATGACTGAGTAGAAACTAAGTAAAATAAAAACAAAGGCTTTTAATGAGCACTAAATCAATCAGTCAATACAAAGTACGAAACTTCCTGGTTGTGTGTAATCGGGTATTAGAAACTAAAATAAGCTATGGAGCTATTGTACTGACTTTATTTTAAATCTCCATGTCAATGCTTCATTTGTTAAGTACTATGGTTCAACTCTCTAGCCTTAGAGTCTGTGCGCCGCACTATGGCTACGCAGCGCAAACAGTCAAATTGTGCTTTTGTGAAAATTCAATTTATTCATGAAGTTTCACTAGGGCAGCAAGACTCAATTAGGCAGGCTGGTGAAACTCTATACACTGCAGGATTATAGCACCAGTGCACAAGTCTCCATTTCCACCTACAGACCATGTCGTATGATGATGACGACAATACATTACATCGATTACCTAAACCTGCAGTTAATACATCAGAATACCATGATGTAGTATTGTGCTTTGATACAACTGGATCGATGGCTAGCTGGATCCAACAGCTACGCAAAGACTTGATGGTGCTCGTCTCAGACATTTTCAAGAAATATACAAATGTGAAGATTGGGGTAGGGATTTCTGTTCAGCAAAAAGAAAGCTTCAGTGTTAGCTTGGGAAATTTGTTATTTTGTTATTGTTTAAAGGACTTGATATACTCCGTCAGGTGTTGATGTATTTAAAATGCTGGTTTAAATTGGTTACCATCGCAAGTTTTCGTCTCTGAGCAATAGAGGTGCCTTAAGGGCGCGGCGGCCATATTTGGCTTTCAGTTTGTAGGCAGGTCAGAGCAACTAACCATCTGAGCTACCTCCTACTCCTTGAATGTAGTCATGGAAGACGGAAGAAATATTTGTACCATCACATTGTCTGTCAAATGTAAAAATTTATTTCAATTTAGCCACTTTGTATGCAGTCATATAATAACGATAAGTCATGGGTAGACAATAACTTGGTTTCAGTCTTTTTTATCTGTCTCAACTATCTAAGGAAATAACTTATTAATTAACTTATATATTTGTCAAATTCATTCAGATCATAGCCCATGGAGATTATCACGACTTTAACCAGGACGGATCTTACCTCACTCAGATGATTGACTTCACCCAGAACAAAAATGCCCTTCAGAGTTTTGTGGCAGGAGTTAAGAATACCCACGGAGGTGACTATCCAGAATGTTATGAGTATGTAATGCGGCAAGTGAGAACTCAATTCTCTTGGCGTAAAGGTGAGATGTGAATTCATTCAATGTATGCAATGTGTTCAATATCTGCATGTGTTAAATATCTGCAACCATGTAAAAATGGAATTTATCTACATTGGCAAACAAATTAGAAATGTTTTGCGCTCAGTGCCAGAAAAGAAGAAACCATAAACAGAAGAAAATTGAATAGAATAACATATTCGTTTGTGATCAAGTTGATTATGCAGATTAGTTGATAATTGGTAGATGCAGAGCCCAATGTTTTGGATGGATGGTGCATCTATGTAATTTGATAAGTTTCTAATGCATGGCTGAAAGTAAAGATTTGGTTTGATTAAAATATCCACGCTATTTCTCACTGCAGTGTAATTTAGATCAGAAAGATGTGTTGGCAAAAACACATACGAACAATGGTTAACTTTAGATCACTTCCTACAGTCCAATTTATTTTATTTATTTATTTGTCTCCAGGAAGCAAAAGGCAGCTTCTTATGTTCGGTGACTCATCCCCGCATGAATTCACTGACTATAAGAAGATTATTGGAGAGTTTCCATTTGTAAAAGACCAACTTGACTGGAGAGATGAGGTAGATGAGTTGAGGAGAGCGGTAAGTCATGAGCAACTTCAAATTTGGATTACAGATAAACGCATGTGATTGCTTTCTGTATATATTTTTTCTTACCTCAATGATTAACAAGATAGCAGGAGGTTCCCCTATAGGAGGGGGGCGACTAATACGCCATTTCCTGGTAAACCCCCAATATGTTAGAAATAAGATGTTTAAGTAAGTACAGTAAGTTGCTGGAGAGCAGATTGGGCAGGGCAAAAACTTTATAGGTGGAAATTCAGCCTCGATACCTTAGAAAAGGTATCGAGGTAACTTGGGTCCACACATGCACCCAAGTCACCTTTCACACACTGAGAAATGCAATAACATAAGGTAGTTCTCTAGGGCAGGAATGTGGGAATTGCGAAAAGACGACTTGCTTCTTCAGTTATTTAGTATATTAGGAACAAGAAAAACCCGCATACAGACGAGATTGATAAATTAGCATAACCCGATATAAAGGCGCACCGCTGCATTTGAACAGGCATGAGCCAAGATAAAATAACTACAAAAAATTAGGCTCAAAGCCCAGGTTGAAGTGAGAAAATTTATATGTTAAAAGTTATAACACAGTGCTGTATTATTAAATAACTGAGCCTTGTCACGCTGCTAAAAAATAAATCAGTTCTTTAAGCGTAATAACTGTATATTTTTGTTGTCAATCTACAATCATCTATCTTGAATTTTTTTCATGCAATGACAAAGCAAATAACTTAATAATCATTTTTGAGCTTCCTTAACCTTGTTGTATGGTATCTGATAGGAAAGGTTATATGAGAGAGTGCAGTTTGTCCGTTAGACCAAACATTGTCAATTTTCTCAGAAGATTTTATAATCGGCGCAGACAAAAGGTTTTTGTGAATTTCAAGAACATCATAACAACAAAATGACCATCTGGTCCTGCTGATAAACAGTCAGAAATGAGTTTGTGTATGGAATCAACACAGGAATATCCTTTTCTTAATCCATAGTGCAATTTGTGAAGACAGTTGTTTGGAATTCACATGTTTCTCAAAATCTTAGATAGCACCGGAATAGTTTTGATCTAGGGTAATAATTATATCGGTCTTTGATATCTCCACCCTTATAAACAGGAGTTACTGCAGCATTTTCCACTGCAAAGGATATACACCCTCTATTAACGCTCTATTAAACATGTCAATTACATTGTTGCATATGTAAGGCCATGTTTTCTTCAAAACCTTAACAGATATACCATCATAACCAGTTTCCTTCTTGTCAGAAGTGTTTTTTGGAAACAAATTTCTGGAGTAAGTCGTGTCAATTATGATAAAAGTTTTGGTGGTCACTGGTTTGATAATGTCATATTCGTGGGAATCAGGGATGTTTTTGGTTATTGATTTTGCTACTGATGTGAAATGTCTGTTCAATTCATCAAGGGATAAACCACCAACATTGACCATCGGTCTAATTTTAGTTTGAGGGATTTTTTACTTTGTTTTACTATCATTTAAGAACATAGGTATAGTTGCGATGCAGTATGGAAAAGGAAGAGATCCCAAGTGTGATAAGTTCTGGGAAGCGCTGGCTCATAAGACATGGAGTTACAAGCTTGAGGTACAGAACCCGGAGGAAATAAAAATCGTGATTACGGCAGCAGTTTATCGAGGGAATGGAAGAGAAAGTCTACAGGTATCTCAATAATTATAATTGGCCCATTTAAGTGAAAACCCGCATGTTTCAGGTTTCCACTCAATGCCCCTCCGGAAGATATTGAACTGTTAAATATGGAGGAGCATGGGGCAGAGATAGTTTTTTACGCCACCTTGTACATACTTCATAATGATATTTTATTTTAAATGATCCTACAGAGCTTTTTTCCATTTTTGTTCATGTCTTCTTTTAAGGCCAGTATTTACACCAAATTTTGCAACATGTTATATTGGCTGTGATACGTAATAAATCAATCAATCAACTTTGTCTTATTGCAGCAATATGAGCAAGAGATCAGGTTGGCAGCAGGAGGCGGATTACCAGATAGTATTGTCTTTTGTCTGAACCGACTTAACATGGAACCTGGAAGTATCGAGGCTGTAGGACCATCACTGGAGTATAATTATGTCGAAGGTCTGTTGTGATTGATCTGACTAAGATTATAACTTGATCATTGTCACTTGTTCGACAAAGTTATTGGTAGCTAGGGCATGTCAACATTACAATGCATAAAGGGCACAGTTTGATGAGGGCGCAGACACTGAGTGTCAAAGGTCTTGTCTTGAAAAGGTTGACAGCCTCAGAGCTATTCCATTGTTCATGTGTGTAAAGTACACTACAGCCATGCATCCTCGACATTTAATATTTTCATATAGAAACTGAGGCACAAAACATGGAAAGAAGAATTCGTAGAGATGAAGAGCGGATAAGGAATGGACTGGTTGTTTCCAACGGATACCTCCAAGAAAGTGCTAATCGACTAGTGGCTGATCTGGATAGAAGGGTGAGATCATATTATTATCCCTTATCTGTGAGCTACCCAGAAAAATTCAACTGACTAGACTGGAAACAGCCGAGAGAAATTTGAGGTTTTCTTTGGGCAACGCCTTTACTCATTCGATACAATGCTTCTGATGACTGACATGATTAAAACTATTAGAAACCAAATCAACCCATCATAGCAGGGACATCAAAAAAATGATATTAAAAGCTAATATTGATACCACTTTTTGACAGAAAGCAGAGAACAGAAAGTTAGAGGAGAAGCTCGTGCACGCCAATGCAGGTAAATATTGACTAGGTGCTTAGTTTATGCAATATCAATGCAATTTCAAATCAATCCTTTTACTATAACAATAAAAATTTCAGTCTGCAAACAAGACTGGGCGAGCTGTCCCATGATGGTGCTCAAACATTTTCATCCATACATCCATACAAGCGAATCAAAGTATAATTTTGAGCTGAAAACCTCTGCAGAAGCGCGGTCATGAAAACCTCAATAGAGGCTTTCATACACTGTCAAGTTTCAAGTCAGCAATACATTAATTGAAACGGAACATTTTTGATTCTGATTCAATTAAGATGACTCTAGATTCGGTTGCTCTTCGACGTGAACGAATTGTTTTTTTCTTTCAATAGCGCTGAAGAAATCATCAAAGAACAACCAAATATCTGAAAGAACTATTGCTGACCAGGTAAGATCCTGACTAAATACACTTCTGAACATAAAGTGGCCATTTAGATTGTCTCCATATAGAATGAAGGGTTCAAATGATGTCAAGGCTTAGGTTGTTATTTTTGACTATACAATTTATTTCCTTTGCCGCTGGGTGATAATTTGAGATTTAGAGAACACCTTATCTTCTTTTGCAGCAAAGTAACATCAAGAGTTTAGGAGATGAGTTAAAAGAGAAGACAGATGGTAATGATAATATTATTATGTATGGGTTTACAATACTTTTTTAAACTTAATTTATCAACGATTTGTCTGAAGGTTCTATTTCCTGTAGATGTTACATGGTTTATTGAAGATTTTGTTACAATGCTACAGCCACCGTTGACTGCAGAAACTGCCAAATCATTTTTTTGTGTTGTGATGTCAAGCAGCCTCACTTACCTACGTTACTCAATCCTAAATCCTATGATTGAGTGAAAACCAAACCCTTATTTAATAATGGAATATGATAATCTTCTTTTCAGACATTGGGGCTCTAAAGAATGAGAAAGAGAGTTTGGTTAACGATATTAAACTGAAGGTAAGCCAAGTGCAATACTTCTTAGATCTCTTTTGACATTAATAGCAAATTCCTTATTTTTTCATTTATCCACTTTATTCACTGATCAAGCATGTGCATACAAGATCATGTGGTATACTAATCAGACTAGCCCCTGTATACAAAATAAAGGGTAAAGATATCATTTTAAATCCATGAAAAAAAGAAAAATATTCTATGGTCAGGATGAATAAACAACAGGGTTTAACTAAATTCCATAAATAAGCTTTTCACAAGTAGTGCTATACGAGGCTTTGGCGGAGATAGTCATTTTGAATTTTGAATGTCTGCGTTCATTTACGTGATTAACCTCATTTACCTCATTCATTGAGAATCCAATCTCATACATGCGCATTTATCTCTCTCTCTGTTTGTTTATCTGTAGACAGAGAAAATAGAACAACTGGAACACCACTCAAAAGAAGAACGAGAAAGGCTAAATACAGCACATGATAATGGTCAGAAGCATTCTATTGTCAGTTCATTTAGAGATTCATGTCACAAAACTCATTATTCAAAATATTACGTATCAGGCTCACATTTCCAAGGGTTGATTCTGTTTTAGTGAAACAAGAAAGAGATGCTGAGAAAGAAAAGAACAACAAACTGGTGAGTGATATGAAGTTTTAAATTGTTTCATCCACTGCTCATTGATGTGACAGTGAATTGTGAATGTTCCATCAGTTCCATCATTTTTTATGTCATTGAGCAATTCATCTAATATATACATATCTATAAAATTATTTGGTTCACTTGCAGACAGATGAAAAAAAGCAGCTGGAACACCACTCAAACGAAGTACGAAAAAGGCTCAACACAGAGCTTGATGAAGGTCGGTAGCTTCCTCTTGTCAGTTTGTTGACAATTAAAAGCGATAAATTATCTAAGTTTCAAAGGATACCATACCAGAACACTCATAATTGTAATTATTACCTATCAGGCTTTGATGTGTTGCTTCTGTTTTAGTGAAAAAAGAAAGAGATGCTGAAAATGAAAAGATCCGTGAGCTGGTGAGCCGATATCCTTTTAAAGGTTTTAATGGTTTCATCAACTGCTCATTGATGTGACAGCAAATTCTGAATTTTGAATGTGGTCACTTCCATCAGTTACATCATATATGTCATTCGTCAAGCGATCAATCTTATATGTGCCCATTTATTTTCTTATTTGGTTCATTTGCAGACAGAGGAAAAAGAACAGCTGGAACATCACTCAAAGGAAGTACAAGATAAGCTCAGTACAGAGCTTGATGAAGGTCGGTAGCTTCATTTTGTCAGTTCGTTGACAGTTAGAAGCGATACATCATCTAAGTTTCTATGGATACCATGTCATAACACTCATTATTGTACATTACCCATCAAGTTCCAGTTTTGATATTGTTATTCTGTTTAGTGAAGCAAGAAAGAGATGCTGAAAAAGAAAAGAACTGTGGACTGGTGAGCAACAATCCTTTATGTTATAAAAGTTTTTGATGGGTGCAACTATCAAATTCGGAATTATAACCCATTCATTGAGTATTAATGTCGATAGACCCAGTCATAACACAAACAGTTTAAAATAACAGTTGCATAAAGAAATAAACATACTTCTAGTAAGTAGATTGATGGAGGTCGGTAACTTTCTATTGCAAGTTTGTTGGCAATTAAAAGCAATACATTTCATACAATTTTCTAAAGTTTCCATACCAGAGCATGATAATTTCCCAGCGCCATTAATTGACAGGAAGCAGAAACCAGAAAACTAGAGGAGACGCTTGTGGAAGCCAATGCAGGTAAATATCGACTAGTTGCTTAGTATATGCAATAACTGGTTCAAACATTTTGCATCATTATAACAGTTTATTCGTCAGTTCTGAATGACATCTTGACCAGTCATTGACGACAGGTGCGTGAAGACTCATATGACGTGTTGTACGACAGTCTTGAGAAGTTGCGAGACAGTCATGAGACCTTGTCAATGAGAATTGAGACGTTGCATGCAGTCATAAGGCCTTATTTTTCAACCAAGTTATTTTCACAAGAAAAATAAAAGACATGGATACATCAACACATCCTTAAGCTTTGATTTCATGAACCTTATGTTATGTACCTTATCAGAACTGGCTTAATTTTGTAATGTATATAATCAACATCGAAACAGAATCATGCAAATCTAGAAATAATCATGTTGGGCTGATCGATAGCAGTCAAATTTTGATTTCTCAACATCAACGATATTCAGGATAGTGTCAAAAAATGCTTTAAACTACAGCTACCACTCAGGGAAATGTGTGCTCTAAGAATTCTGTGTAGCCCTATTATAATTTATTGAGGCTTTCTCAGAATTATAACCTAATGGGCAAATAATCTGCACTAACTTATCGTCAAAACCAGGGCATGAAATTAAAGCATAGGTGATGACGTCATTACTGAGTATTGTGTATTTTGGTATCTTTATTTACGTGGCCTAGAGGAATTGGAGGGCATGATTAGGATCTCATTACTATTGCCCGCATTGTGTTTTCAAGGGTTTGTCAAATTTTTGATGAATCATTGTAGGGCCAACTCACTTTTTGGTCAAAGTTCACACCAAGGTATTTCACTGACTATTCATGTTGGATTTGCCTGAAAAGATGGATATTTGTATTAAATTGTCTCAAAACAGATTACTGCCTTCATGAATGATTCTGAAACTGTCGTTTCTGTTCGTGATCTGTACCACAGAATATCAATATGACTTCAAATTTGGGTGTGCTACGGTGATAGGGCGTTCTCCCATGTGAAATGAATAATTTTTGTTTTCTGTTAACAGAGCTGGACAAGGCATCAAAGAACAACCAAACATCTGCAATTACTATTGTTGACCTGGTAAGACCCTGTCTAAAGTCACTTTGCTCACAAAAAGAGGTTTCTTAGATTATCGTCTTATAGAACAAAGCATTCAAGCGATGTAAAGGCCTAGAGTTATACATTTAAACATTTATTTTCAGTTAGAGAGTAAGAGAACACCTAATCTTAAGGAACCCTTTTTCATTTTGTTTTCTCTTTTTCAGCAAAGCAACATTGAGAGTTTAGAAGATGAATTAAAAAAGAAGACAGATGGTAATGAAAATGTTATTTTTATATGAGATGAGTATATGTGAATTTATTGATTATGTTTTGTTGAACTGAATATATCGGCTATAAGCCTGAAGGATCTATGTCTTGTAGCTATTTTATTCTGAATGAAATGTCATTTTATTCCAATGCTACAATCACCAATTGACTGCCAAATCAGTGTTTTTGTTGTTTGTTGACGTCAAGTATTCCCACTTACCACAATATCTGATGAAATGCCATCAGGGATTGAAAACCAGACGCATGTTTTAGTTATGAAGTATGAAAATCTTCTTTTCAGAGATTGCGGCACTGAAGCAAGAGAAAGAGAGTTTAGATAACAATATTGTAGTGATGGTGAGTCCACAACATACATTTTTGCTTATTTTCCATATTTAAACTAAATTCTCAATTTTGAGCAAGCAATGTTATAGATGCCCATTTATCTCTTTACCTCTTCCCTCATTTGTAGACAGAGGAACAAGAACAGCTGGAACACCACTCAAAAGAAGTACAAGACAAGCTCCATACAGAGCTTGATGAAGGTCGGTAGCTTCATAATATTGTCCGATCGTTGAGAGCTATAACTATTAGTAATGTATCATCTAAGTTTCTGTTATAATGTGTTAGGGGTACAGAAGTAACGAGTTTGTGTTTTAGGTTACATTATTCTAGATTTCTATTGCGTGTAATAAAGTATGCTTGATAGCTATACAAAGGTCTAGCAAAGACTGAATCTAACAGGCAGTATAAAATATAAACAGAGACTGCTGCCGCTGCAGTGTTGACAGCTTGACAGTTGTTATGTCACACAATATAACATCTCCTCTTTTACAAAAACAAGTCGTTAGATCCAACGGTGATTTCTCACCTTTCACCGCCTTTGTCCTGTACGGGTAGCGGGTTTTTGCTTGATACCAAGCTCAACCAGACTTCTCCATCTGCTCCGGTCTTCCACATCGCTGCTAACAAGATCCAGCCATCTGAGGTCCGCATTTATTGTATCACTCCATCTCTGCTTAGGTCTATTGCCATCTATCTCCATCTCACATAATTTTCTGATGTCTTCCTGACTATCTCGTCTTTGAACATGTCCAAACCACTGCATTCTCTTTCTTCTCATCAGGTCTTTAATTGGCACCACTTTTGCTTCTTGTAAAATATCTTTGTTCCTCCTATGTTCCTCCAGGCTGATCCCAAGACAGTACTGGACCATGCGCATTTCGCATGAGGCCATCTTATCTGACAGATGTCCCGTTATTGGCCATGTTTCGTTGCCATAGAGAAGGGTTGGTCGTATTGATGTTTTGTAGATTAGAACTGTCAGTTTCCATGGCATCTTTTTGTCGCATAATACCCCTGTGAGCTCTCTCCATTTGTTCCATGCCTTCGATATCCTCAGCTCCACTTCCTTGCGGCATCCTCCCTCTTGATGAATAGTGGTCCCCAAGTATTTAAATTGAGAACACTCTGGCAATGGAACCCTCTCCTCACTGTCATACTTCTTCAAATAGATGTCTCCTTGGTTTCCTTCAGGTTTTAGGTACTCTGTCTTCTTTCTGCTTAGCTTGAGTCCGACTCTCTCCATTTTCTCCCTCCAGATCTCTAACCTCCTCTCTAAGCTCCCTCTATCTTCATCGCATAGAACCAGATCGTCGGCAAATAGCATTGCCCACGGTGAGTCCTCGTCAATGTCCTCCGTTATCACGTCCATGATTATTATGAAGAGCAACGGGCTCAGCGCAGATCCTTGGTGTAGTCCGACTTCTATGTGGATTCTTTCTGTATTGCCAGAGTTAGTTTTTACTTCAGTCGTACAGTTTTCATACATGTCCATTATGATTTTTATATAGGACTCTGGAACTTGTCGCTTTCTCAAGCAGAACCAAATCAGCTCCCTCGGGACAGTGTCGTATGCTTTTTCAAGATCTACGAACACCATGTGCAGGTCTCTGTTTCGTTCTCTGAATTTTTCTTGGAGAATTCTGAGGCAGAACATTGGCTCTGCTGTAGACTTGCCTTTCTGAAAACCATACTGATTTTCCTTGATTTTTACCAGTCCTCTTATTCTTTGCTCTATAGTCCTCTCAAGAAGCTTCAAACAGTGGCTCAGAAGCTTTATACCGCGATAGTTTCCGCATTCCAAGGGGTCTCCTTTTTCTTTGTATATAGGTGTTATCACACTTTCTCCCCATTCTCTTGGTATCCTGTCTGAAATGATGTTATTCAAACATGCTGTCATCCATGATATCCCTCTCTCTTTGAGCAGTTTCACAACCTCTATTGGTAGTTGGTCGGGTCCTGTGGCTTTGTGTGCTTTCATCTTCTCTAGCTGGATCTTGACTTCTGTTTCACTGATTTCATTTATGGGACCTTCTACTGGCAGCATTACTGGTAACTCCTTTTTCTTGTTTTCGTTGTTCAGCAAGCAGTCGAAATAATTTTTTCCATCTCTTCTTGATGTCATCATCTTCATTCAGGATCTTCCCATTGTTATCTTTTACGAATGGTATTCTGTCAATGTCCTTAGATCTTCTGTGCCTAGTTTTGGCCAAGCGATGAATAATCTTTGGACCATTGTGCTCCAGTTCTTGGTATAAGTTTTCTGCCGCTGCTGCTTTGGTGATGGCCACCTTCTCCTTGCTTATCTGATTGAGTTCCATGTATCGCTGTCTTGCCTCATCCCCTTCCTCTTCTCTTCTTGCTGTCTTCCATTCTTTCCAAGCTTCCTTTTTCTCTTTAACTGCTACCTGTACTTCCTCGTTCCACCACCAAGATTCTTTCTCCAGGTATTTTCCAACTGTTGATTCTCCAAGTATCTCCTTAGCTGCCTCCATCACCATTGGATAAGTCTCTAACCACTGTAGCCCCTCATCATTGTAGATCTCATCTAACCTCTCAGGTATTCTATCCATCAACTTGTCTCCTTCCGCATTCTTGACCTTCCCCCAGCTGATCTTTTTCTCCCTCTTTCTTCTTCTCCTCTTCTTCCTCTCAACTGTTATATCTACCAAAAGTAGCCAATGTTGTGCCGCTACAGACTCTCCCTTGATCACCTAACAGTCCTTCACCTTGCTCATGCTCTCTCTTCTTATCCCGATGTAATCAATTACTGTTTGGTTTGGTCCACTCTTAAAAGTGACAGTTTGAGCTTCGCTCTTTGTGAAGAATGTGTTGACTAAAGCAATATCACTCTCTCTAGCGTAGTCTAAAACCCTCTCTCCTTCCTCATTGATCGTCCCCAGCGTTTTTCCACCATGCCATCTATCGTAGCCTCCTCTGTTTGCTCCAACATGTCCATTTAGGTCTCCCGCAACAATGATCTCCTCTGAAGTTGGCATGCCGTCAGTCACTGTCTTGAGCTGAGCCCAGAATCTATCCTTGTCCTCCTCGTCACATCCTTGTTGTGGTGCATAGGTAGACACGATGTTATAGGTTTGCCTTGGCGTCACTAGCTTCATACACATTATCCTGTCCGACTTCCGGGTCACCTCTATCACCTTCTCCTGCCACTCCTCCTTCAGGCATATTGCAACTCCGTTCTTAGGTTTTGTTCCTCCGCTGTAGTACAGTTTGATGCCATCCCCAATGTTCCTTGCCTTTCCTCCAGATTTTCCGCCTTTCCATCTTGTTTCCTGTAGGCATAGTATGTCAATGTTTCTCTGACTCATCATATCTGCAATCTCCCTCCCCTTGGCTGTCAGCGTCCCGATGTTGAGGGTTGCTATCCTGATCTTCTGTAGCCTCGCTGGCATATTTCTCACAGGGTAAGCAAGGCAATCTAACCTCTGCGCATCGCTTAACACAGGGGATGCCCTAGCATAGTCTGGTCTCCTTTGGTGTACAACGGAGATACTGCTAAACAAATTCAAGTTAAATACAAAAACACTGTGAACATAAATCAACGATATTCAGGATAGTGTCAAAAAATGCTTTAAACTACTGTAACAGCTACCACTCAGGGAAATGTGTGCTCTTTGAATTCTGTGTAGCCCTATTATAATATATTGAGGCTTTCTCAGAATTATAACCTAATGGGCAAATAATCTGCACTAACTGATCGTCAAAACCAGGGTATGAAATTAAAGCATAGGTGATGACGTCATTACTAAGTATTGTGTATTTTGATATCTTTATTTATGTGGCCTAGAGGAATTGGAGGGCTGGATTAGGATCTCATTATTCACTATTCATGTTGGATTTGCCTGAGAAGATGGACATTTGTATAACATTGTCTCAAAATAGATTACTGCCTTCATGAATGATTCTGAAACTGTTGTTTCTGTTCGTGATCTGTGCCGCAGAATATCAATATGACTTCAAATTTGGGTGTGCTACGTGATAGGGCGTTTTCCCATGTGATATGAATAATTTTTTTTTCTGTTAACAGAGCTGGAGAAAGCATCAAAGAACAACCAAACATCTGCAATTACTATTGTTGACCTGGTAAGACCCTGTCTAAAGTCACTTTGCTCACAAAAGAGGTTTCTTAGATTATCGTCTTATAGAACAAAGCATTCAAGCGATGTAAAGGCCTAGAGTTATACATTTGAACATTTATTTCTCAGTTAGAGAGTAAGAGAACACCTAATCTTAAGGAACCCTTTCTCATTTTGTTTTCTCTTTTTCAGCAAAGCAACATTGAGAGTTTAGAAGATGAATTAAAAAAGAAGACAGATGGTAATGAAAATGTTATTTTTATATGAGATGAGTATATGTGAATTTATTGATCATGTTTTGATGAACTGAATATATCAGCTATAAGCCTGAAGGATCTATGTCTTGTAGCTATTTTATTCTGAATGAAATGTTATTTTATTCCAATGCTACAATCACCAATTGACTGCCAAATCAGTGTTTTTGTTGTTTGTTGACGTCAAGTATTCCCACTTACCCACAATATCTGATGAAATGCCATCAGGGATTGAAAACCAGACGCATGTTTTAGTTATGAAGTATGAAAATCTTCTTTTCAGAGATTGCGGCACTGAAGCAAGAGAAAGAGAGTTTAGATAACAATATTGTAGTGATGGTGAGTCCACAACATACATTTTTGCTTATTTTCCATATTTAAACTAAATTCTCAATTTTGAGCAAGCAATGTTATAGATGCCCATTTATCTCTTTACCTCTTCCCTCATTTGTAGACAGAGGAACAAGAACAGCTGGAACACCACTCAAAAGAAGTACAAGACAAGCTCCATACAGAGCTTGATGAAGGTCGGTAGCTTCATATTGTCTGATCGTTGAGAGCTATAATTATTAGTAATGTATCATCTAAGTTTCTGTTATAATGTGTTAGGGGTACAGAAGTAACGAGTTTATGTTTTATATTACATTATTCTAGATTTCTATTGCGTGTAATAAAGTATGCTTGATAGCTATACAAAGGTCTAGCAAAGACTGAATCTAACAGGCAGTATAAAATATAAACAGAGACTGCTGCCGCTGCAGTGTTGACAGCTTGACAGTTGTTATGTCACACAATATAACATCTCCTCTTTTACAAAAACAAGTCGTTAGATCCAACGGAGATTTCTCACCTTTCTCACCTTTCACCGCCTTTGTCCTGTACGGGTGGCGGGTTTTTGCTTGATACCAAGCTCAACCAGACTTCTCCATCTGCTCCGGTCTTCCACATCGCTGCTAACAAGATCCAGCAATCTGAGGTCCGCATTTATTGTATCACTCCATCTCTGCTTAGGTCTATTGCCATCTATCTCCATCTCACATACTTTTCTGATGTCTTCCTGACTATCTCGTCTTTGAACATGTCCAAACCACTGCATTCTCTTTCTTCTCATCAGGTCTTTAATTGGCACCACTTTTGCTTCTTGTAAAATATCTTCGTTCCTCCTTTGTTCATCCAGGCTGATCCCAAGACAGTACCGGACCATGCACATTTCGCATGAGGCCATCTTATCTGACAGATGTCCCGTTATTGGCCATGTTTCGTTGCCATAGAGAAGGGTTGGTCGTATTGATGTTTTGTAGATTAGAACTGTCAGTTTCCATGGCATCTTTTTGTCACATAATACCCCTGTGAGCTCTCTCCATTTGTTCCATGCCTTCGATATCCTCAGCTCCACTTCCTTGCGGCATCCTCCCTCTTGATGAATAGTGGTCCCCAAGTATTTAAATTGAGAACACTCTGGCAATGGAACCCTCTCCTCACTGTCATACTTCTTCAAATAGATGTCTCCTTGGTTTCCTCCAGGTTGTAGGTACTCTGTCTTCTTTCTGCTTAGCTTGAGACCGACACTCTCCATTTTCTCCCTCCAGATCTCTAACCTCCTCTCTAAGCTCCCTCTATCTTCATCGCATAGAACCAAATCGTCAGCAAATAGCATTGCCTACGGTGAGTCCTCGTCAATGTCCTCCGTTATCACGTCCAGGATTATTATGAAGAGCAACGGGCTCAGCGCAGATCCTTGGTGTAGTCCAACTTCTATGTGGATTCTTTCTGTATTGCCAGAGTTAGTTTTTACTTCAGTCGTACAGTTTTCATACATGTCCATTATGATTTTTATATAGGACTCTGGAACTTGTCGCTTTCTCAAGCAGAACCAAATCAGCTCCCTCGGGATAGTGTCGTATGCTTTTTCAAGATCTACGAACACCATGTGCAGGTCTCTGTTTCGTTCTCTGAATTTTTCTTGGAGAATTCTGAGGCAGAACATTGGCTCTGTTGTAGACTTACCTTTCTGAAAACCATACTGATTTTCCTTGATTTTTACCAGTCCTCTTATTCTTTGCTCTATAGTCCTCTCAAGAAGCTTCAAACAGTGGCTCAGAAGCTTTATACCGCGATAGTTTCCGCATTCCAAGGGGTCTCCTTTTTCTTTGTATATAGGTGTTATCACACTTTCTCTACATTCTTGTGGTATCCTGTCTGAAATGATGTTATTCAAACATGCTGTCATCCATGATATCCCTCTCTCTTTGAGCAGTTTCACAACCTCTATTGGTAGTTGGTCGGGTCCTGTGGCTTTGTGTGCTTTCATCTTCTGTAGCTGGATCTTGACTTCTGTTTCACTGATTTTATTTATGGGACCTTCTACTGGCAGCATTACTGGTAACTCCTTTTTCTTGTTTTCGTTGTTCAGCAAGCAGTTGAAATAATTTTTTCCATCTCTTCTTGATGTCATCATCTTCATTCAGGATCTTCCCATTGTTATCTTTTACGAATGGTATTCTGTCAATGTCCTTAGATCTTCTGTGCCTAGTTTTGGCCAAGCGATGAATAATCTTTGGACCATTGTGCTCCAGTTCTTGGTATAAGTTTTCTGCCGCTGCTGCTTTGGTGATGGCCACCTTCTCCTTGCTTATCTTATTGAGTTCCATGTATCGCTGTCTTGCCTCATCCCCTTCCTCTTCTCTTCTTGCTGTCTTCCATTCTTTCCAAGCTTCCTTTTTCTCTTTAACTGCTACCTGTACTTCCTCGTTCCACCACCAAGATTCTTTCTCCAGGTATTTTCCAACTGTTGATTCTCCAAGTATCTCCTTAGCTGCCTCCATCACCATCGGATAAGTCTCTTACCACTGTAGCCCCTCATCATTGTAGATCTCATCTAACCTCTCAGGTATTCTATCCATCAACTCGTCTCCTTCCGCATTCTTGACCTTCCCCCAGCTGATCTTTTTCTCCCTCTTTCTTCTTCTCCTCTTCTTCCTCTCAACTGTTATAGCTACCAAAAGTAGCCGATGTTGTGCCGCTACAGACTCTCCCTTGATCACCTAACAGTCCTTCACCTTGCTCATGCTCTCTCTTCTTATCCCGATGTAGTCAATTACTGTTTGGTTTGGTCCACTCTTAAAAGTGACAGTTTGAGCTTCGCTCTTTGTGAAGAATGTGTTGACTAAAGCAATATCACTCTCTCTAGCGTAGCCCCATACAAAATATCTGACGTGATATAAATTTAGCCGAAAGCCATGCATGTTTTGTCAATCTATAACTTGACAGGAAATTGAGTCGGAAGAACTGAGAGCGCAAAACGCAGCCCTGCAGAAAAGTCAGAAAGAGAGAGAAGAACAGGAATCAAAAGCAGGTAGTGTAGTGAGCCTGTATTTAAACAATAGCATTTTAGTTGTCTTTCCTTGATAAGTTAGAATAGTGGACAACCATTAGCATTAACCTCAATAAAAATGGCGGAGTTAGTGTAGTGGACACTCCAACTAGCATGTTGGGGGATAAATAGTTGCAGCATCCATTTATGAGTGATAATCACTATTTATCTTTTGTAGATTGATGCCAGTGAAGAGATAAAACTGGATAGTAGGCACTCTTTCCACCATCAATATTTCATGCCAAGTAGAGTATTGAATTTTGTTACCATGCAAATCTGTCACAACTTTATCGCAAGCAACCTGCCTGACTATAACATGAATTGGTCCTTGGTTAGACTTTAAATTATTATTTTCAACTACTACATGGCCTAATATGTCCAGTTACAATTGTCAATAATGTCAAAATAATTAAATAACATATTGTTATTGTTTCTAGTTATTACAACAATTGTTCATCAACTTACATTTCTAGTTCATATTAAATAATAGTTTCAGACAATAAAAGAGGTCAGACTGAATGTTACAACAACAATGATGTTATATTATGCTTATTCTACTAACTGAGAGATATATTATATATATATACAATACTCCTGTTAAAGTTAACAATTAGCAGTTGATGTAGAGGATTTATTACCTCAAAGTTGTTCTCTGGATAATGGCCGATCAAGTTTTCCGCGATCACGCTCAAGAGCTCAGTCATTAGACATGTACCATCAGCATATTGATATGAAGGTTTTCGTTTGGAATACCACCATCATATTTGCCACCCGTTGTCACATTGTCTTCACAGAATACGATTACAAATATTGATTTGTTAACCAACGGAAGTGCAATGAATCCAATACTTCTCAATTTCGATAAAATTTAGCCACAAATAAACTCATTATCACATGAATAGAAAATAAATGAGATGAAGTACAATATGACATGACACATGTACATGTGATATAATTATCTAAACATGAACCTCGACCTCCCACAAATTCAGATTATCATCTACGTTGACCGCGGTGATTCTCACATATTTGCCATTCATGACTTTATAACACAGATGTAGTCGTACAGGAGGCTGAACTCCTGGAGAATATGAGCATGCTGATTCAGTAAGACATTCTCCGAATCCTTCATCATCCCTGGCCATAGCTACCGATACCAACACATTCTGTAGTCTCAGTTCAACACCTTCAAATAGAATTGTCAGATGATTTATTGTAAACAAATACTTTCTTGATGACAACCTATTTTAATCAAGTTCTCAAGATTTCATACAGACTGTATCCAAGATAATACCTAAGCTGTGTTAACAAGTCCGAGCATTTAAATGGCATATTTAATACAACTCAACAATATTTTAAAGTATGTTCTCAATGAGTCATCTTGGAGAAGGTTAACAAGCACTGACATAGTTATGAGACCGGCCTCCATTGATATGGATTCATGGATTGGTGGTAAAATACACAGTATGGCTATGTGTGAAGAAGTTTCATCAGTATATAACTTTGTGTCAGTAATTGCATCTCGCTAAAATTCTGGCAGCTTTGATGTTATGCATTGGCTGACGTCCCAGTAACAACCTTTAAAAGCTCCGGCAAGCTACTTGAAAAATGTTTCGAAGGGGTCAGCTGTAGCATTACTGAACTTATGATGAGATGAGATGAGATGAGATGAGAAATTGTTTCCAGCAATCATACATAAATTGCCAAATGCTTGTTCGGGGTCATAGTCCAGTGGCAGCCCCCTCCTATCTTATCACTTCCATTTGCACTTTTGGATGGATAAGGTTTGCAGTTGTTTCTGGAACAGTTTTTCACGCTGATCGCAATGGTAATGTTGTACCTTACACTAAGTTGCACAATCGGCCGCTAGTTGCCAAAAACACTGCCGGTAAAAGGGAAAGTGATAAAAAAATAATGATATGGTTTCAAAACATCCAAAGTCAGAAAGAGCATGTCATAATTAGTGGATCTACAACTTTACATGGGTCTGCTATCATAAAAAGCCGAGATGCTGCCAACAACGGTTTCAAATCGCTTTTATCACCTGTGCATAACTATCATTAAAGATGGAGTGTAATTCAGATCCAGCATTAATTGTAGACACTTGGTAGTCTATCTACAGGGATTTTCTTGTGCGGGGAGTAATAATATGGACCAATTTTTTTTTTATGAGACTTACTTTTACTAATTTGCTATGCTCGAAATTAAATCCTAAAAACTTATGAGATCACGGTAATTACACGGAGCATGTCTTGTCAAGACAGACTAAATTGAGCCATATTTAATAGCGTAAAGCATGATGATTAATGATATATTGATTTATAATTCGTTAGAAAATCAATATCATGCAGTGCACCTGCTTTGACACACATTGTGACACTGTAATTTAACTACATACTGAACTGAAATTATTGTATTCCTACACTTTTTTACATCTAATTTTCTTCTAAAAAAAGATAATTAGGTTTCAAAACTACATCAGCAGAGTCAAATATAGTTGAGGAATGTGTAGCTATAATGATTTTCAAAAATACTAAATATTTACTGAGAAAAATTGCTACATGTAAATCAGTCATTATTGATTGATAGGGCATTGTGTATGAGAGTCCTACATATGACATCATATTCTTGCTTATAAATGTAAACAAATTGTTATGATGTATTTGGCGCCAAATCGGAGCATATGTACTCAATCGGAATTGGGTGATCTATCACCCTGGATAGGGACGGGAGAAAGTGAATCTGACCCGTATCCCCTCTTTAAAGCGAAACTGCTTTTTCAATTATTCTACTGCCTAAAAACAGGCTTCGAATGCTCGTATTGATCAGTTTTTAATGCTCTGAGTGTGTCGCTTTTCAAAAAGTGCGTATTTTTAGGTTTCGTCTTTCTAAGGTCATATAGCGTGTAAAGCAAAAGTTAGCTCCTTCCAATATCATTAAAAAGGTACGTAGTGCTGGAAAAACAATTCTTTGGTCATTGATGGAGTGAATACAAAACCATCATATAAAAATCAGATTGAGACGAACAGTCGAAGTCAGTTTTTGAGGCATTTGCAAAATTGAAAAAGTAGTGTCGTTCAATGATAGTTCTATACAGGCTATATAAGGGGGTATTGCAACCGTTGTTGGCCACATCTCAGCTATTTATGATAGCAGGCCCATGTAAACTTGTAGATCCACTAATTATGACATGCTCTTTCAGATTTTGGATGTTTTGAAACCATACAATCATTTATTCATCACTTTCCCTTTTGTTGGCAGCGCTTTTCACTTTAGCACTTTTTATAAGGTTCACTCAATATTTGAGATATCATGCTGATGTTATACCAACTACTGACCAAGATATGTATAAATCTGATTGCAGAGTTTGAGGAGCCCAAGTCATAAGGTGAGCACAGGACAGACCTTTGAAATCTAAAAAAACAGCAATTTTGGCCACTTTTGTCAGCGTTTTTGGCAATTTGCTGCCTGTTGTGCAACTTTGTGTAAGGTACATTGTCAGCATTGCGACCGCCTCAAAGAACTACCCTAGAATCCACTCTTAGAATTTATCCATCCAATTTCGCAAATGAAGTTGCGTTTCTAACCACATTTTTGTTAGGCTGCCACTGGACTATCAGATATGTTCCCCTCATCCATATAATATATATCAGTGCCGGCGTCCATTAAAGTTGTTGCAAAATGTCAAACACAAATATAATAAGTTTCAGTATACCTGGGCTGATATCCGATACACGATTCCAGATCTTTACCCCTCTAACAAAAACTGGCTTCACCAGGTTGATCTGTAGCCACGGAGACATTTCTACCAGAGTATGAGCCATTGAGTGATAGCTTGTATTATAGATACCATCTATTGCGTTCAGCCCAAGATAATTACCATTGATACTTGACAACTCTGCAGTAACGTTATCATCTAAACAATAAGAAGATGAATGAATGTAACTTCTGCTGTGCTGTACTGAGGGTGCAGAAATTAGAGAGAAACAATCAAACGCAGTACCTGCTTACATGTACTCAATTTCCTCCAAGGATAAAGGCTGATTGACAGTGCAAACATTTTAAGGTATCAATAAAAACAAGAATGTTTTCAATTTGAGTGAAAGAAACTTGGAAATGCTCACCTAACATCAAGGTAAATGTTGTGTTTCCGTTTGGTCTAGTGGCAAATACATCTCTACCTCCTCCACCAACTGTCAGCCAATTGTACATAAAACAATTCACATCTGTATCATCTATCTGTGATGAATAGCTGAATCCCTGGCATTCTGCACTGACATGGCATGCTAGTGCGCATCTGATATTAGATGCTGTGAACCTTGATTTGGGTGGTGTGTTGTCAACCCCAAAGATTTCAAACAAAGCTGCTTTATTCGTTGCATGGGTGAGACCCTGACAAACTATTATCATGGTAAACATGAAAGTTAATCTCCCCATTTCTGTCTTTAATCAACTGAGAGAAACTGAGAAGCCCATAGATGAGGGAGTATATATATGTTTCCAATGCTTCATGACTTGCGACTAAAGATTATTGATTTCCTGTTATTATATGATCATGATGTAGGATAGTACTAAAATTAAATGTCAAGGGTATTCAGAATATCAACATGTTAGTGTTATCATAAGGGTGGATCTGTACCATCGAAAGATTGTTTGTAATTTCTTCCTAATGGCGCTTGTCATGCAATGGGTCCTCCTATACTGTATATAGGGTTAGATCTGCCCTCGCTTCTGAGTCTATATCCCCACTATCCTCAGTAATATCTGTTAATAGGTCTTTAAACTGGACACGGTCTACCTGGGTTACAACATCCCACATTAAAGTACAATCTATCAGGGCCACTTATTGCTCTAAGATCAATATAGGTTCACTAGGAGCCCAACAATAACGTTTTCTCTGTTTTCAATCAAACAGGCTCAGGAAAGACAATCTCAATGTTCAGTTTCTTTCAATACAGCATTGGAAAATCTAGAAAAAATTTTATCTGTGAGAAATGCTCTGATGTCTTCATCCTTTAGCATTTAGATAATTATTACTACTATTGTCTGTTGTTTGGGTGGCAAGAATATGACAGACACCATTACTGAATAATACATTAAATTCGAAATTAGGAAGAATATCACAAATGGTTGTTTTCAGCATGATTTGAAAATATTGAAGATGTAATCAAAATTGTAATTAGATTGTGATGGAAGATTTCCATTTGTAATATTGGCATTAGAATTTCCCTAAAGCTGTAATGACACTTGTCATTATAGTTGTTCTAAATGTAATTAGAATTTCCAATCTAATCTATTTTAAAGCTTAGAGTGAGCAAAAAATTCATATATGATGTTACTTGAACTTGAATGATTATTATACTGATATCAAGCTACCATTTATTGGCTTTTTTCATAAATATATTATATTTCAGTAAATTTGCTAAAATAACGACAAGCTAACACTCACAATGCTGGATTCCTAACATTGGTTCTGATTATCTCATGATTACAGTATCTGTGTGATTTCTCATTACAGATTACATGTCATGATTCTGATCTAAACCTTCATGTTCATTAAATTCAATCTTACTTTGTCTAAGAAAATATCCACAATAAATCAGTAATAATAATAACGATAACCAAAATAATACCTCTGCATTCTATGGCCAATAGTCAAAATTAATGACATGAGCAACATGGGATAACCCACGGGTTCACTGAATTTGCCAAGTATTGTTGGCTGATCCTGCCTACTCAGTATTTTTTAGCTGGGCTACCATTGTATGCGTGGGCCAGGCGTGCTTGCATAGTGTATATCAAGGACCTTTTAAAGCAATAATATAACATAACAGTATTGTAGTGCTGTATGATTTAACATTAAACATATAAATACTCTAGACTGGAAACTACAGGCTTAGATCATCCTTTCTAATTCAATGAATTCCTCACTGTGCTATCCACTTTTGTCGTAGCATTGTAATGATTTTACATGCGAATCGATTGGCAAGTTAAACTGTTGACAGAAATATCCTTTTTGAGGTATAAAATGACACACTATTTTCACATAGTCCTGACAATGTATAAAATATATCACAAATGGTTTTCAGCATGATTTGAAAATATTGAAGATGTAATCAAAATTTTAACTAGACTGTGATGGAAAATTTTCATTAGTTATATTGGCATTAGAATTTCTAGACTGTGATGGAAAATTTTCATTAGTTATATTGGCATTAGAATTTCGAATTACATTTAGAACAACTGTAATGACTAGTGTCATTACAGTTGTTCTAAATGTAATTATAATTTCCAATCTAATCTATGTTGAAGCTAAGAGTGAGCAATTATTGATATATTTCTAAAGGGTTGCCTGTTGTTATTATAGCCTTGTCTCCCTGATGAGATTTGTGGTCTATATTGTGATGGATTAGAGTAACCACCCTGGCCATTATTATTGTTACGCCGTGGATTACCATATCTATCAGTCGGTCTAGCATTATTAGGATTATTTGATTGATGGCTTCTAATATTGCCATTTCTATTGCTCCTACTGGGGTCATTTTGGTGCAACTCTGTTGTCCTCTGATTAATTTTCAGACTTTCTTGTTCTGCTGTTTTACTAATGATTGCATTAATTCACTATCCCCAGTGGGCATTACTGCATTTGCATGGTCAGAGTATGTGTTCTCCTATCTTTTTCATTTATGCCATCTAGCACCGCACTAGTGTTTTCAATTCGCTCAGCCATTTTGTATGTTTCTTGTAATGATAACTGTCCCCTATTCAAGATTGCACGTTTGGTGCCATTTTCAAGTGCTCTGATAAACTGTGCTTTCATTATTTCATGTAATGCCGCTTCTCCTAAATCTGGGAAGGTCTGTTTTGCCAAACTTGTGATGGTAGTGAAATATTTTCCTACATAATCTGTCCCCTTTGTTTCGGTGAACAGTTCATTTGATTTTATCAACCCAATTCTAGAGCTGAATACTTTAGTCAATTTTTTCACTAATTAATCATAATTATCTACTATATTAGGTTTATCCTTGATGATTGATTGATATTCTAGTAATGCACTTTCCTTGAAATATGTGGCTATTAATCTTGCCCATTGAGATTTTGGGATCCCTAAACCATGAGACTGTAGCTCAAAGCTGTCTATTAATTCGGTGAAAGTGATTTTGTCCTGAAAGGAATTGTAGTATTTCTCCAAATCGGGCACCCTACCATGCATCCCCACAATCTGAATAATATTTTGTTATTTCTCTTACCTTTCTTATGCTTCTGCCTGCCATCGTCACCAGAGTCGGAGCTTCCTCTATCACTACTGTCATCACTCGAGCTAGGATCGCTGTCTCCGCCGCATCCATTGTTACCCAGTCTCTTTCTTTTCCCACCTGAGCCATGACCTTTATTTCTCCTTTCATCTCTTCCCTTGTCTCGATCTTTACCGCGCTTCCTTGGCTTATCTCCCTTCTTACTAACTTTCCTTTTGTCATCATCTGAATCTCTCTCTTGTCACGTTTACCTGATCCCTTCTTTTTCTCTCTTTCCTTACCAATTTTGCCATTGTCCTTTTTGCCTGACACTTTATCCTTAGGTGCCTTTACTTTTCTTCTACGATCCTCTCCGTCTGAACTTGAAGAATCATCTCCAGAAGACGGATCTCCTGGTGCACCACTTGCTATCCTAGGATTTCTCCTAATCTTAGCGGGTTCCTTACCTGCACCTTTTCTAGGCATACCACTACGTCCTGTAATTTTATATCGTGGGTCAACAAATTCAAAAAAATCATTCTTCCAATCATAAAATCCAGTTATGGTTCTATTTCAGGCTTAATTTCTAACTGAGCATACAATAATTCATCATAATTCGAGTAAGGTGATACCGCCTTATCTGTACGCCTCTTGACTCGTGGTCTTGGCTCAAGAAATGGATTAGTGTTTGGAGAACTTACCAGCATGGGAGCATTGATTTTCATTTGATACAGGCGCTTGAGTCCGTACATGCTCTCGTTCTCTATCCCTGTCTGCTTCTATCGCCATATATCGGTGGAGCGGTGTAGAGTGTCTCTCATCAGTTCTTTGATGAAGCTTGACTTCTGCAAAAGAGGTATCATCATTACTAGGCACGTCCTGACTGGAATAGTCTGAAAACTTGCCTGCCCTTTTAATTTCTTCATCAACACCTGACGAGGATTTACTCTCACCTTCTCTCCTATTGATTGCTGATTCATAGAGGGGACAATAGCTCTCAAACAAATCAGCATCAGGTGAGGGGGCGGATGGATTTCGAGGCCTCTCTGGTAAATGTTTAATCTTTATACCTGAATGACATGAAACTGCCTCATCATATTTTGGAATTATTTTATCTGTTTTAATATGTCTAGTTGCTCTATGACTATTAGGCATTTTTCTAGATCTGTATTACAAGGACCTTCTAACAATGAATTGCCATGTTTATCTTTGAGATCTGGATACTATTTCTTTGCCTTGGCCATATCACATTCTTTAACCTTATACATATAACGGGTTCCCACTCACGTTCAATAGGGTGAACTGGTTTATCTGATCTCTAGACAACTCTTACCTGTGCGCCTCCATACATTCCTTCCTCTGAATCTACCACACTCGATCCAAACTTACTT